>OU862900.1:19440564-20835150 GCA_917880725.1 Selenia dentaria | reverse complement strand
TAATTGTAAATGGACCTTCACGATACAGGCTTGCCTAGTGTGAAGATCACAATTTACCGTTAGAAGTTTATTAAGCTTTCTCAGCATTAGGTAATCTTACTTAAGTACATGTATATAAGTAACACTTAGTAACTAAGTGATGGTAATGTACATTGCCTTACATCTAATGCTGCAAATAAAAATATTTTTCATTATTTCACTTTTCATCTAAATTTGAAGCGGAATCAGCGGAAGATGCGGATTCAAATCCCCTAGGAAAGGGTGAACATTGTCCCTCTATTAATTGCAAAATAAGGTCAACAAATTCGACGAGAGCCATTGTTGATGCCCGCCATTCCTGACTTCATTACGTAAAAAAACTTACTAATAGCATTATGGTTGAGAGCCGAAAGTTTAATTAGTTTAGAGAGCTTCTCCGAGGTTAGTTAAGTTGAAGTAGTGGGGCATTGTTTGCTCCCTAAGTTTAGCACAAGTTTGGCAAGCGGTGATATATACTAAGTTATTACTTTATCTGGTCGTAATAAATTAGAAAGAAAGAAAAACGTTTAATCAAAGGATGGTATTTAAAGGTACTACAATTTATTCCCATTTCATTTACCTAATGTTGCCTGTGTTCCACCAAATATACTGAATGTGCACCAAAATATGTTCATTAAAATATGTCATAACGAGCATCTATTTAACAACTGTTGCAAATTTGTAAAAATAGTAATACACCTAATTTTAAAAACAAGCATTTATTTTTTTAGTTTTACTTCAGATAATGCACTGCAAAATGTATTTGAAACAAACACCAATTAATGTCCAATGTAGCTTTATTAATAAAAAATGCTAACCTAACCTAACCTATTTTGTGTAACATTCAGGAATATTTGGTGCACGATCAGTATTTTTCGGGGAAGAATAAAATAGTTATTGTTACAATAGAATATTTGCAGCGCACTACAATAAAAAAGTGTTATATCTTGGTGTTAATTTGGAATTTGTTTGATATAACATATTTTGTTGGCCGAGTAGTTTAATTATAGTAAAACAATTAAACGGGTTTAAGATCAATATTTTAGAAATGCATACATAGATGTACCTTTAGAATTTTGGTGAACACAAAAATATTATCCTTAATCAAACAAGTACTATACACAATAAGTAGTAAATTACGAAAATAAATGTTTACAAACGAATTTGATAAACAAACTGGATACAGCAAAACTTAGTGTAGATATTCTAGGATAGCTGCCATGTACAGTGCTGACAGAAAGGGTAGGCTCAGCATAAAGGCCTATTCAGACCTGGGCGTTATTCGCTACCGCGAGCGATAGAGAAATCCGAAAGGTTATGCGTTAATTTGCTGTTTACACCGGAGCGGATATCGCTACCACGCGCGGTAGAGATATCCGTTGGCAACGGTTAGCGGGGCGAGGGCAGGAAGCGTGTCGCTGCTTCCTGCTCCCGCGTCGCTCGTTGGAACTAATTTTGCCAAATAAGAGAAAATACCGCCTCACTAAGCGGTACAAGTTTCGCTGCAGTTATGGAACTTCATACTATTTACTCATCGAGTTCCGCGTGGTATTTTTCGCTACCCACAGCGGTAGTGAATAACGCTCAGGTCTGAATAGGCCTTAATTCTGTGGATTAATCCACAGCGCTGGTTTTCAGCTTCGACCCGTAGTGACGCAACGGACAATATACATTAATTAATTAAATATATATAAAAATCAACTACTGTTCGTTAGTCTCGCTAAAACTCGAGAACAGCTGAACGGATTTATCTGATCTTGGTGTAAATATTCGTGGAGGTCTAGGGAAGGTTTAAAAGGTGAGAAAAATTCGAATAATTACCGCGAAACCCCTAAAAATAGCCCTTGTCTTTTTCCCATATAAACGTTTTCTAAATAAAATGTAGAGTAAATTTGAACTTTATTGCTATGCAATCTAGATCATTAGTAGTTTCTGAACGCAACCATAACATTTGACATTAGTGGCTGTCAATATCAAATTTAAACCTTCTAAATAGCCAGTATTTCAGGAAAACTCTGTTTTGTAAGTAAGCAACATGATGTGTCGAAAATAATAATGAATAGGTCTACCATGAGTTTATAACATTAACACCCATCGATGCTTACCATCGACTGCCGCGAAAAAGTATGAAAAAATGAACAGTGCCACCTCGCGGTCAATTGTAGAACTAAAATTGACAGCGAGTGCGCCAATCACAAGCGTAATAGGTAGGCGAGATCGAGTATCGACTATAGATGACATTTATGTTGCCAACTCATGGTAGAGCTACTGAAGGCAATTGCCGTCTTTGGCCTAGTTTTTCAGGGCTGAACCTGCTTGAGCATTAGAACCTATGGTTCCATATAACTTAGAATGTTGACTATTTCCTGGGACGCAGTAGTAAGTTCCCAATTGTATGCAAGCTATAAATAAATAAATAATAAATATTCCACAACTATCACACAACGCCATCTAGTCCCAAGCTAAGCAGAGCTTGTGTAATGGGTACTAGACAACTGATAAACATACTTATATATTTCTAAATACATACATATTATAGATAAGTTACACCCAGACACAGAACAAATGATCGTGCTCATTACACAAACATTTGTCCTGGGTGGGAATCGAACCCACGACCTCCGGCATAGCAGTCAGGGTCACTAACCACTAGACCAACAGGCCTGTCAAAAGCTGCTGCGTGTGCGGGCTTAGTATTTTTTGCACAATGTATACAAAGTTTTAATATGTATATACCTAATAACTAAAAAAGTCAAAGTTGGAACTCACATTATGTGTTTGTATGAAACTACACGTAATGTCAGTTCCAACCGGGTCATACTTATGTCTGGATCCCAGCCAATATATATATTAACTAGCTGGTGACCGCGACTACGTCTACGCAGGATTAGTACCTCGAGTAGCTTATTATCTTCTCCAAGGGCATCTTCTACCCTAATACCTAAATGTCATAAAATATCTACATGGTCAAACGCAATTGCTATAATAGTATTATTTCAGTACATTTCAATACTTAGAATAATAATCAGTAAACAATAATAATACAATGGTATTAATCACCATGGAAAAAACTGTCATTACATTTCATCACCCTTGGCGGTATTTGTGTTACATTTCATCACTCTTGACGGTCGCCGAGCACGTCTAGCGTATCGAGCTGTCGAATTGACTTGGCTTTTGACTAAGCTATCAGAAACTGACACAAACTTTGACAGAACTGTCATCATTATGATCTTGACGTAGGTCTTATTATTTTGTCTATGCTGTGTCCAAGCATATTACGCATATTCACCCGCCTGGTGATGGATGCTGATGATGATGAAAGTATCATGTGTTAAACCAGCGCCTCATCTACCTCCATACCAAATTTCATCAAAATTGTCCCCGCCGTTTGTGCGTGAAAGAGTAACAAAGATCCACACATCCACACATCCATACTCACAAACTTTCACGTTTATAATATTAATTATAAGAAGCATTAAATATTTTTTTGTATGGTGTCTGTCTCATTATTCTCGCTAACCTCCGAAATGAGGCTACTTTATTTAAGAGTTGCTGGAAACCAGCTCGGCGTGCTCTGTTCACGCAGAAAAACGCTGAGCATATCCCAATTGCCACAATAATTAAAAGTAAATTTGACTAGGTATTATTATTAATTTTAATTTAGATAGATAGATAGATAGATAGATAGATAATACTTTATTGTTCACAAAAACATAACAATATGAAAACTTAAATGTAATGATTACAAAAATTGTGTCACAATGGGCGGCCTTATTGCTAAAAGCAATCTCTTCCAGGCAACCTTAGGATGGAATGTATATATTTAAAATTCATCGACATGGGCGCGTTTTTAAAACATAAGTAAACATGGATATAAAAAGCAATGGAAAAATAACAATAACATAGCGAGATAATACAAAAAGGATATGACAATACGTACTCTTGTAATATCATATTATTACCATGTACTAGCAAAGTGTCATACCCAACAATAAAAATATGTAACCAATAGGTATAAATACCAATATAATAACATAAATACATAAACCTAAAGCAATTAAGGGACAATAAAAAAGTGCAGTGCAGTATTATATGTTTAGATATAATTTTTTAATTTGATCCTTAAAAATGTTTATAGATGTTGCACGTCTGATTGAAATAGGTAAGGAATTCCACAGGCTTGGACAGTAAATGAACCATTGTAAAAAGAACTTGAATGTGGAGAGATCGCAAGAACAAGATTTTCTGATGACCTTAGTGGGTGTGAAGGACAGTTAAGGAAGTTAAAACGTTTTTTGAGATAGCGCGGATATGAAGGATTAAACAAAATATTGTATAGAAGGCAAAGAATGTGGGTATTCCGGCGAAGACGTATGGGGAGCCACTTGAGCTTATTACGGAATTGAGAGACATGATCATATTTGCGCAAACCAAATATGAATCTAATTACTACACATTATTCTACTTTGGCAAATGTTAAAATTTTTTGTAATATTTTTGTGGTTATGGCAATAAAATCTATTTTACCTATTTATATTTAAACCATGTACAACGACAGAAAATAATATGTGTATCGAATATAAGTACTTTCATTTTAGTTTAAGGCGCGGTCCAATCCTAATTTTGAAACAATTTACGACGCTTTACATAAAGGTGAGCATTGCTTACCAGAATGGACGATGTAATGCGTAAATTCAATTGAATACGTGCTAATACTTTTTATATTTATTTCGTACAATCAAATGATTAAATTTTAATGATAAAGGAGTCCATAGTTCACTAGTAAGTTTCATTGTAAGTTCAAATATGATACATTAATTGAAATATATTTGCCCAATAAAAGATAAAAATGCTTTTTCCCACGAAGCACGTAAGAATAATTGCAAAATTTAGGGAATGTTACCGATTCTTTTCTTTCGAGCCAAGTTTGCTCAATCGTGTATTGTCTCCCATACTTCATAAAGACGTATATTCAATTTACACTACGTTTTTTTTACAAACTTCGGTTATTAGGTTTATGCGTCGAAAAACTAAGTTTTCGCGAAGTCGAACCATAAAATTTGGACCTCATTTCGCCTTAAAGCTGTTATATCAAAAACTAGCTGCGCTCCGCGGTTTCATCCGCGTGGTGATGGATGATGATGATTGAAAGTATATAGCCTATGTACATCATAGGACAATTAGGATTTTAATGGTGAAAGGATTTTTCAAATTGGTTCTGTAGTTTCGAAGCTTATTAATTTAAAAAACAAACAATTTTTCCTTTTTATAACAGACCACAGACACTAAAATTGAATGTATTTTTTGACCTAGTGAGTGCGAACCGTCTCTGCAATGGCTTGGGCAAAACTGCCTTCGTATGACCAGCTGTTCTTCTCTACGGGTCGCATTTCTCAACCGATTCTCGAGAACGATTTGTGAACAGGTTCGATAACTATATTGTTTTTTTCATTCAGTTTTCGGATATTTTTTTGATCCTGAGTTTTATTAATAGAATTTGAAGACAGTCTCACCTGATGGAAAGTGATGACGCGGTCGACGGTGGTACATGCTTGCCTAAAAGGTGCCTATTCACTCTGTATTTGAACACGCTCAGATTGTATAATATGTCTGGAAATATAGACGCTGGTACTGTAGCAGGCGCGGATCCAGCCAACAAAAAAGGTTGTGGTCACAGCCACCCGAAAATCTGAGATGCGCTTCGGGGTATCAACTCTCTCATAATCGATATAGTATCAAGACTCTCGCCTGATGTTAAACGTCACGCTTAACCATAACAGTGCAGTGATATTCATATTTTTGCAATGCACTGCCTGCATCGCAATAAACTGCGCTTTTTACCCGCAATATAAGATGGTCTTGCTATGTGATTTCGCTGGGAACAACTACAAAGGCGCCAAGTCATGGTGTTACCATAATAATTATTAGATATTTTTTTATTCAGTTTAGGCATCAAAGACGCACTTACGTCAATTTTTCATTATAATGTACTTTAAAGACTACCGCCGCGTTCCAAAATATATAGAGCCTACCGAGAAGAAGCGGCAAGAAACTCGGGGCCATTCTTTTTATATAGATGTTTTTACAATGTTTTACTTAGGTACTACAAATATTAGCTCCAGTGTGTTGCCTTACAAAAGAGAACATAATAATGTTATCAGTAGGGCAAGACACGCTACACTTTGACATCTTAGTACCTACACGAGTAGATAGATCCTGGAGCGATCAGTCCCAAGCTGTTTTATCCTCCAAGTAATCCGAAATTTTGTAATAACCTTTTTGACAGAGTTTAGTTTTAATAGTAATTTTAAACTTAATTATAGGCAAATCTCGGATAACATGGGAACTTTATTATAGAATCGTATACATTGTCCCATAAAAGAATGACTTATTCTGTGGAGACGCGTTACATGTACGGATAGCTTGTGCTTATTTCGCGTGTTGATGGAATGAGCATCACTCCTTTTATCAAAACTGCTTATGTTTTTCTTTACATACATTAGATTTTCATAGATAAATTGAGAGACGCTTGGCTGTCGGCAACGCGCGAAGTGTCTCGGAATGCATCATCTTGTTTGTTTTTGTTTTCTTGACTGTATTTTTGACTGTAATTTTACTAATTATCTTCGTTTCTTAATACTATGTATCTTTGTTTATTTTCTATTGTTTATTTGTTTCTGTTGTGTCACTAGTTACGGTCGTGATGTCAGTGAGGAGCGCCGACTGAAAATCAGTGCTTGGGTTTATATATGAGTATGCTGAGTCGGGGCTCTTTCATGGCATTACGCAACATTATTATTATGATGGTTGTCCTATTTTGTCAGAGTTTTTGTATGTTATGTTGTGTGATGTCCTGAATAAAATTATTTTCTTTCTTTCTTTCAAAAAAAGGATATCTTAATGATGTCAAATTTAATTTTAGTATACATTTTACATTAAATAATGTTATTATGGTTGTTACTTTAATTACAAATGCAAGCTTACGTTTCTTTTTCGCGAAAACGTTAATAATTTAATCGATATCGTAAAATGTTCCTACTTTGCTCCTATGGGGTTAACTGTGCTCCAATTCTCTCAATTGATTTATCGCTTAATATCTCCAAATCGGTGCAACATTTCATTTAAATGTGAACGCATCCGAAACATTTGACTTTTAAGTGGCACCTCTGAGCTGGCAATTTTTTCATCCGCCATTTTTTTCTTATGTCAGGTGCAGCTGAAGTCCATACGTCAAAAGTTATATTGTTTTGTGTATCCGAAAAAGCCACTTTCATCTTGAAATCTGCATAGCGCATTAAGGGAATTATGTTCTTATGTTATTATGTATATAATCAGGTAAACGAATATGTTAATATTTCATTGAATTGTTGATTTGGTCGTAATCTAACCACACTTTTTTGGCGTGCTCATATTTTCGTAGGTACGATTGGGTAACTTTGCGCCTGGAGCAAAGTATGATTTTTCGACCATTAATACTATCATAATAGGTAAAGCGTAATATAACTGGAGCATAGTTTGAATATGGCAAGTATAACTTTGCTCAAAAAGCTTCCACTATGGAGATTGCTAGTAAAACATACCCAGGAGCAAAGTTACCCATAACCATGGGTAACTTTGCTCCTTATTCCTAGTTTTATATATATTATAAAATACCTAATTAAGTTAATTTAACTATCAAAATATGTTGGATAACATTATATTCTTTAAATTAATACATCTGAGCATATTTCATAATTAATAGTTTAAACAATATTCATAATTTTCATAAAAACTTCCGTGAGAACTCATAGTTAAATGGTTAAACCGGCAAACACTCACGTTTATCATCTAGTCGTTATATTCCGAACACCGGTCGGAGCAACCGGCCGCTAGTCGCGCACTCGCGACTAGCGGCCTTCGCTGCTAGACCACGCTCTCCATGAGGATGGGCATCAGTACTGCCCGAACACCGGTCGGAATATAACGACTAGATGATAAACGTGAGTGTTTGCCGGTTTAACCATTTAAATATTCATAATTCCCTTTTTTTGGAGTAAATATTGGAGCAAAGTAGGAACATTCTACGGTATCCAGGTTGTGTATATATTTTATAAAGGCATTGGATAATATAAAACGTCATATCATCAGCCTGCGCATAATGAAAGTGTGATGTCTGATGTCACAAGTCTTTTAGGGTTGTGGGCATGCCCATCGTGCCCTCAACAGTGGATCCGCGCTTGGCTGGTAGGTTGTTCCATACTTCAGCCGTACGAATTATGAAGCTAGAATATTTATTTAGTTTTAGACGCGCTCGTATCCTGATAATAGTAAAAAGCATAATCTTTAAACATCTAGTGTAACGAAACAGATCAATAATATTGTATGAAAAAAAATACTTAGGTTAGAAAAGGAACAGGCAAAGAGTAATAACCAAACAGAATTCCTAAATATTACTCGCTCTCTGCAGAAAAAAATTCTGAACAAGTCCATAAAAATAAACTTTCACCTCCAAACTCTCAGAATTTTCAGCGATAGCACTAGATTTTGTTTTATGTAATACATAGCCAACGTATTACTAAATTAATAACCAGCAGTTTTTTCAATTGTGTTAGTATATATCGAAATATATTAAGAAAACGTACAAAATTAATGTATTTTCGCATGACATCGTCTAATATAACAAGCGATTTTCAACCTTACGTAAAGCATCGTAAATTATTTTAAATTTGGGGTTGGACCGCGCCTTAACTATGTAAATACACTCGCGAGATCTACAGCTTACAAAGCCATTAGTTGAAGAGAATATGATAAATTTATCTGTAATTTTTCAGTGCCTCTAATACATAATTGAAAGAACTAAATTGAAATTCATTTACACTTAAAATACAGACTGTCTAGACTATTTTTCTGGAATAATAAAAATATTGATTAAACATAATGTTTTCTTAAAATATAATCATAATTTGCCCATTTTGTTCAATCATATATATCGGCGCAACTACAACAGTTCGTCGAGAATAATTAAGTTTAATCATTTGATTGCCCTAAAAATAGTTTATAAATCATCAGTTGATTATTTTTGAGTTGATTACGATGTAAAATTAATGTTATGATTGTAATTTCAATACTTTACCAACAAACTTGTAAACTCGTGCACGTGCGCCGAGTCCTATAAGTACGGCCGCACTGTAGGCGCTCGTCTCAGTCGCTCTCGAGTCGCCGTACAGTACGGACCTCTTTGTGACGTTGTTACGCTGCTCGTTGAATATACGAAGCTTATAAAAGTACTTGTGAAGTTTTACTTCGAGGACCCAAAAATGAGTGATCATCATGAAAACAACAATTGTGACGTCAGCAATGCTGAAGTCACACTTTTTAAAAACACTCCGGAGGTGCTTTCTCCGTCATATATAATTATTATAGAAATTGATTCAGGGCTTCTCGAAAAAAATACATATACCAACAATATACATATACAGGGTGTTTGGTTGAGAGACCGACAAACCAAATGAGCGTGTTCGGGGGCCCACTTGGAGAATACAAGTTGGCCAAAAAAAATCTCCGACCCCCAATTTTTTTCCCTTTTTTTTCTAAAAAAGCTTGCTAGTGGGTTTTTTTTATCACTGTGAAAGTTAAACTATGAGGTAAAATTTATTTCATATTTTCACTCTATAAGCTCTAAATCAGTTAGCTCTGTTTTGTATACAATTTTGCTTTGAGTGGCCTGAAGGTGTATTCGAGACCAAATTCAACTAAAAACATCCCGTCTAAAACAGATTTTACAAATGTTATGGTGGTAAATAGGTACAATTTCGGAGAAAAAGGAAAAATTCACAAAAAAAGTAAAAAAAAATTGGGGGCTATTTTTTTTGGCCAACTTGTATTCTCCAAGTGGGCCCCCGAACACGCTCATTTGGTTTGTCGGACCCTCTACTAAACACCCTGTATAAGACAGTTTAAAAGTGTAAATATGACGAATTCTGTACATACCTAATATGTATGTCTAGAAGTCGGTTTTTTTTTATATAAATGAACTTAATCACTAGATTGTCAACCTTTTGCTAGGATGAAATAGAGAGATAAAAGATAATATTTATTTATGTAAAACTTAGATTATGAATAAGTAAACATTTCGTCTATTATTTAGTCAAGCTTAAGTAGGTACACAATTACACACAGTTATAGAATTACCTAAATATTACCATCATAGTAATCCGTAAGCCGATAAATTATGTTAATTAACTAAAAAATTATATACTTGCATGGCTGAGCCTATTGGAATATGACGACGTAGAAAGTATGTTGTATAACCTGTAACGCTAAACACACACACACACACACACACACACACATACACACACACACACACACCAACACACACACCAACACACACACACCCACACACACACACACACACACACGCGCGCGCGCGCGCGCGCGCGCGCACGCACATGTGAATTTTTTCATTTCTTTTTTTCTTTTATATTTCTGTTTTGACATAATTTTAGTTAAGTGGAATATAAAATGGGAGAAGGCGCTGGTCTTCGAGTCACAGTGTAACGCTACATCGAGGACCAGAGGCTTCAAATTTAAATTGTACACTCTTTTATGTCAATAAATGAATTTTTATGTTTTATGTTTAATTCACAGAGTAAATTTAGTTAATCTAGTGAAAAATTTGACAATAAATATAATATTTGATTTTAATTTTGATATTATTTAATAGTTAGGTGTATTTAATTAATATTTTAGCATATATAGTGTATATGCTAAAATATTAATTAATTACATTCAAAACACATCTTATTATTTGTCTTTTTCTAACGACAACACAGAAGGTTCACTACACGTGCTTCAGTTAAAATAGTGATGGGCACAAATGGACGGAGTGTCGATATATTCCCGTCACTAAGAGAGTGTAGTGACTCCATTAAAGCCGAGTATTGTATATCTGCCGACGATTGATCGCTTTGAACGGTAATACGGTTATGGGGTTGAATGTACTTACAGCTACAAGGCCCTCTACGGAATTGGCAGAGATCTAATAGAATGTGCCAGTTATTTTGTGATATGATTATTATGACTGTGTGAGGCGCACTAAGGGCCCAAGTCTCTTAGCTATTGAGCAATCGTCACACTACTGCTATGATTCTGCGATTGAGCTGCCTTTAATGTCCAATTCGGTATTCTGTTACATCTAGATCTCAATCGCAGTTGTACGCGAAAGTTTGTGAGTATAGATGTGTGGATGTTTGTTACTCTTTCACGCTCAAACGGCGGGGCCAGTTTTGATGAATTTTGGTGTGGAGGTAGATGAGGCGCTGGATTAACACATAGGATACTTTCATCATCATCATCATCATCCATCACCACGCGGGTGAAAAAGCTTAATATTCTAGGGCACAGCATAGACAAAATAACAAGATGTCGGCCTACGTTAAGATCGTAATGATGACAGTTTTGTCAAATTTTGTGTCAGTTTCTGATAGCTTAGTCAAAAGCACGCTATAATTTTGACAGCCCGATACACTAGTCGTGGTCGGCGACCGTCAAGGGTGATGAAATGTAATGACAGGATTTCCATGGTGATTAATTTTATATTTGTATGAATACCTACGTACACAATATGTATTTGTATTTGTTATTTGTGTTGTATTTTATTATTAGTGTTTACTGATTGATTCACTTAGTACTTAAATTTACTCTCATAACCATGTAAATATTATACGATATTTTGGTACTAATAAAGATAGATATGGCTTTGTTTAAAGATAATAAGCTACTCGAAATACTAATCTTGCGCAGATGACGTCGCGGGCACCAGCTAGTAGATCAAGTATATAAAAAGCCGAAGATAAAAATATCTTAAATAATCACTGAGGCAAATGGACCGTGTACTTCACGTTTACCCCATCACTAGTCCATGAGAGTAGCGACTCGGTTATTGCCGACTATCCGATTATTACCGACGACTGATCGCTTTGACCAGTAATAAGGTTATCGGGTAAAATGTACTTATAGTGCGGGTTCAAGTCCTTTTATGGAATTTGCATGAATTAAAACGTCAGCAAAGTGCTCTTAGAGATAGTCCTGATGATGAAATAATTAATTTATTACACAATCTCATTTATTAAAATAAATCTACCTATTACAATAAAACTAACTCACTAAAATATTTCCAAATTATATATACAGGGTGTTTGGTAGAGGGACCGACAAACCAAATGAGCGTGTTCGGGGGACCACTTGGAGAATACAAGTTGGCCAAAAAAAAATCTCCGACACCCCAATATGTTTAACTTTTTTTTGTGAATTTTCTCGTTTATCTCCAGTATTGTACCAATTTTGCTTTTCGTGGCCTGAAGGTGTATTAGAGACCAAATTCAACTAAAAACATCCGGTCTAAAACAGATTTTCCAAATGTTATGGTGGTAAATAGGTACAATTTCGGAGAAAAAGTGAAAAATCACATAAAAAAGTTAAAAATATTGGGGCGTAAGGGATTTTTTTTTTGGCCAACTTGTATTCTCCAAGTGGGCCCCCGAACACACTCATTTGGTTTGTCGGTCCCTCTACCAAACACCTAATATGTATGTTACAGATAAAAAACAGCATTTAAGTCCCTGTCTACGGGTAGAGTGCCCAAAAAGCTGGCAACGTTACCTCGTTGAATAGCCAGGCTGATACTTGCCCGAGGTAAGTACCAGCTCTTTATGTTTTTATCTCATTTATTTAGTACAATATATGTTTTTCATCCTCCCATCTCAGAATGAGTATTTTTACTCTTCGAGATTTGAGTAAAATAGCCGTTTTTATCCTCTAGATGATAAAGTAAATTGAATTTAGAACATCGCGTGCACTAAGTTTGTGAATTCAAAACATCATTAAACCTATTTACTTCTACCTCCATGGTGCCGAATTTATCATACAATCTTTTTTAATGTGTTAAAAACTCAGTCTCGGAACCTTCTTTGTGTACTTTTTTTTAAATAAGTAGCTTTGCGCGCGCCATTTTCTTTTCACGTCATATTGTTAAAACCTTAGGTTATCTACTAGTTATGTGTTAAATATTATTTGTTATAATAATTTAAAGATTATTCTGTAATACGTACCTTTTTTAATGTAATAGTTAATACCTAAACCGAAATAAGTGTCTTGTGATTGTAATGTTTTTTTTTGTTGCATTAGGTCATTTCCTCGCTGAAGTGCGATGAAAAGTTACGTGTTGCACTCGAGTGCAAAGATTTTTACCTCGTGCTATTTGATTCCGTCGTTAGCGCTCATGATTCTAATATTAGAATCCATCATGGCTCTGTCATAAAAATCGAGCATGCGGTTAAAAAGCAACTTTGCACTCTTGTATAACAAATAACTATTTTTACATCTCTCATATTCGGTAAGTAGGTCCTTATTACCCCCAAATAGGGCTTGTAGATGACCAATTAGCGCTCTAGGGTAATAATGTAGCTAGAAAAGCCCTAGGGCGGTAAGTAATAAAAAACACAAATCGGGCTTGTAGGTGACAAATTAGCGCTCTAGGGTAATAATGTAGCTAGAAAAGCCATAGGGCGGTAAGTAATTAAAGAAAAAAACACTTCACTCTTTCAAAAAGTTCGCGTACATCTAACCATCATACTGGCAATTAGACATCATGCATTCAGCCCAATGACAAAAGAGGTCGCTTCGCTATTCAACCTTGTCTTCGTATGAGTATAATAGTCATCAATTTATTTTTGTAATGCCGGTTTTTTTCTACTTACCTCACAATCGAGATGTAAAGCAGAGTAGTTAGCTCGGGTGTAAGCACCAATTGCAGCCCGAGATATTTAGCTGCACGAGCGCAGCGAGGGTCAAAGTCAAAGTCAAAATCATTTATTCAATTTAGGCATCAAAGACGCACTTATGAACGTCAAAAGAGGCCAAAAGGGCGCCTATAGTTCGAGGGTGCCTTACAGCCCTTGGCTACTAATCTACAATTAGTACAAGGGTAGCATAAATAACTCATAGTCTATACGTCGAAGCCAGTGCGTTCAATAATTTGTTCACCTATATTTACGATACGAAATAACAGGACTACGCATTCCCGATAACTAATTACTTTAGTTGTTAATACTACGTGCTTTGACCTCAATAATATCAAAATGTTGATTGAGATATACATACAAAATTTATTTTAACTAATCTTATAAACTAGCTGAGCCCTGTGGTTACACCCGCGTCGTGATGGATGATGATCTAAAAGTATCCTACATGTTATACCATCGCCTCATCTATCTACATAGTAAATTTCGTTATATTCCATTCAGTAGTGTTTGCGTGAAAGAGTAACAAACATCCGTACATACAAACTTTCGCGTTTATAATATTAGTAATGACGAGCTATGGAGAGGGCTATGCTCGGGGTTTCTCTACGTGATCGAATCATAAATGAGGAGATCCGTAGAAGAACGACAGTCATCGACATAGCTCAGAAGATTAGCCAGTTGAAATGGCAGTGGGCAGGGCACATAGCACGCAGAACAGATGGCCGATGGGGCCGGAAGGTACCTACTGGAGGGCAAGCGCAGCGTAGGTCGTCCACCGACACGGTGGACAGATGACCTGATAATCGCAGGACGACGTTGAATGCAGGCCGCTTCCAACCGGTCCTTTTGGAAAAGCATTGGGGAGGCCTATGTTCAGCAGTGGACGACCTATGACTGGGATGATGATGATGAATATTAGTAGGTAGCAAGGATGGATGAAGCTTTGTTACTCAATCACGTCAAAATGGCTGAACGGATTTGGATGAAATTTGTAACGTAGATAGATGAGGCGCTGTAATAACACATAGGATACTTTTAATCATCATCATCTGTCATTGTGTCACAAGCGGGCGAGACCGCGGGGCGCAGCGAATAGTATATCAACAAGGTTTACCATAACGGTAACTTTAATTTGATTTTAATAATAGTGTTTGGATATCTCTAAAATAAACTTTGAAACTACCCTCCATGAATATAAATAGAGATCGCCAACCCCATCCCTCTAAGCCGTGGTCCGTTTTGCGATAATTTTGCTCACAGTGCTATCGTCTACCAAAGCTGGTCCGAGACAAATATCGCGATTTGACAGCTCGTGGCACTGTAAGCGTGTTGTTAATTCGGACCAGAGTTGTAGCAATAACGAACCATTTGCGCGCGAAAAACAAATTCATAAAAATATCGTGCATAGTGTGAAGGTTAATTATGTAGTGTGTGGATTAAAAAGAAATAATGGAATGGATGGACCGACTTTTACAACTTTTACATCAAAAAGACGGGACACCAGTAAATACATTGTAGAAATAAACAAACACCTGTCACTTTTGACAGAACGCTCACGATGATTATGGTGTAGAGCATGGTTCATGTAATCGTCAATATGGCGGCAGTTAAGACGTCATCGATGACGTAGCGTGGGCCATCGTTATCACGCTCACGGTGAAAGGGACCGATTTTTATCGCGCTAATATCGATTATGGCCAATTGGGACCGCAGTGAAAGTCGAGTGCTTGATTCAGTTATTCCGTAGGTATTCGATTACGTCGATAATTGCTCACATCGTACTATAACCTTATTATTCCGAGGTTAGTTTGTTGCCTTACAAACCAATCAGCTTACTGATTGGTTTGTAAGAAGCCCTTAGGCTTCCGCAAACTCGAGCACTATAGTCACCGCGTTACCAACTGAGTCGTGCGGCCATAAACGTCATTAGGTATAGGAATGTGCAACGCGTCCTAACACATGTTATCGATAATCCGCTACCTGCATTCGGCCCTCATTAGCGCTCGCTTATCGCTAGCTTCTGATTGGTCGTAACATCATGCCGCCGCGCTGTCGTCGCAAAGTTGTTGTTTTGCTTTAAGTATTTGTCAAGTCTCTTCGCTCACAATGAATAATTTATTTTCTATTGTAGACCTCAAGAAGTTACAAGGGTATGACAACCCTATAGAACTCATCTGGGCTCAGGTCAAAGGAGAAGTCGCTGCGAATAATAATACATTTAAGATAGCAGATGTTGAAAGCCTCCTTCACAAAGCTATTGGTAATGTTACACAGGAAGACTGGGTCAAGTGTGTGAGGCATGCCGAGGAACTTCGAAACACTGACTTACAGAAAGCCATTATAAGAGATCAAGCACCATTCATAATCAATCTACAGGACGATACAGAGGACGAAGATTCTGATGAGGAACAATAAACGTTATTTATTACAAACGGCTCTTTTCAGGGCCACAATATTATCTACTATGTTTCTATCTGACTTATTCTTATCGATATGCGCCTATAACCATCTTACGCACATCACTATGCGGCTCCATAAGAGCCACAAGTGCGAGCGAGATAGACATAGTGAAATGATTTATGGCCACACTACTCAGTTGGTAACGCGGTGACTATTAGCGGCCACCACTAATGGCCGCTTCAAGCCGCGCTCGACATTTTTAATACGCTTTCGGACGCTTCTGCTGAAAGCAGACTATTATTTGCTTTGGGCTGGAACTAAACCTAAGATCTCGCACTTTGAAGGCAAGATCGTAACTGAGTTAATGCAGTCGTCAAACTTTATCAATGTGGAATAAAATACGAAATACGATTTACTTAATACAAAATGGAATAGAATACGAAATGGGTCCCCGTGAATCTTTGAGAGATTTATTTAAAGAAATCAATATATTAACATTGCCTTCCTTATATGTATTTGAAATAACTTACGAGTATAATGTATGTTCGTAAAAACTTACATAAATATAAGTTAAATAGTGATCACCACACTTTTAATACTAGAAATACAAATAGGATAGCTGTACCTAGTTTTAGACTTGCGAAGACTAATAAGTCATTCCTAGGAAATTGTGTGCGTTTTTATAATAAAATCCCAAAACACATAACTGAGCTCACAGAGAGCAAATTCAAGTTGACTGTAAAAAACGTTTTAACAAAAAAAGCTTACTATAAAGTTCGACATTATATAGAAGAAAGATGCTTGGAATACTCCACTTCTGGCAAGCTGTCACTCTGCCACCCATAAAATGTAATATTTGTAGTACCTAAGTAGAAACATTGTAAACATCTATATAAAAAGGTTGTCTTATTTTATTATTATTTGAAAAAAAAACAAACAAAAAAACCGACTTCTAGACAAGCTTGAACTATAAAGTATACAACTTCTGGAACCATCTCTGTATGAGCTATGTAAACATCAAAAAAAATTTTCAATTGGATGAGGAATCGCGTAACGAACATGCAGTCGAATTGAGAACCTCCTTCACTGAAGTCGGTTCAAAAGTTGCTAAAAGGCACTAAATTTAGTTGACTTTTCCATATGTGTGTGCGAACAGCGCTTAGCAGTACTTTTGTTTGATGTTTGTTTTTGTAGCTTTCAAAGCTATAATTTAATTTGAAGTCATTGAAGAAACGAAGCGGCAAAAGGTATTATTTTATAGGCCTTTCAATTCGTATTTATAGCTTTGAAAAGCGGGTTTTTTGTGTGGAATTTTAACTACAGGTTTTTAATGCTCGAGTCACGAGACGAGCAAGTTTTGTATCTGATGGCAAGCTCCATATATGCCCATTAAAGTTACTGTGCCCGTGCTGATGCAAATGTTTGTATGGATGGAAGTTTGTAACTTAATCACTCCAGAATGGCTCAACAGATTTGGACGACATTTGGTCTGGAGGTAGATGAGGCGCTGGACGAACACATAGGATACTTTTCATCATCATCATCTATTACCACGCGGGTAAAACAGGGGTCGTGTAACATAATTGGATAGAATGTTCCCGAGTTTCTTGTCCGTGCTTCTTTGTAGTTGCTTTATTCATTTCGGAACGCGTCGGAGTTTTTTCAAGTATATTTATTAATTACAATTCTTAATAAGTACGTGTTTCATGCCTAAAAACTTAATTATTTTGATATAGATAATTTACTCTAAACAATAGAGTATATTGTCGCCTCATTTATCTACATACCAAATTTCATCAAAATCTATTCAGTAGTTTACGCGTGAAAAAGTAACGAACATACAAACTTTTGCGTTTATAATATTAGTAAGATTTAAGTTTTGAAACTGACACGGTCACTAATGCAATAATTAACGTTAGAAACGGGATATATACCACGTATTGTATTTATTGTGAAAACGTGTGCGGAAGAGGGTAGACCGTTCCGTCTGCTCATAACCTTTTTGTTTTTTGTTGACTATGTTTTATAAACTGTGTTTAGGTCACTCGTTCCTTCCAGAACCACTGATGAGAACTGTAGTGGTTCCAATTGTGAAAAACAAGACTAGAGATGTATCGGATAAATGTAATTATCGGCCGATTTCACTCGCCACAACATCTGCTAAAATACTTGACAGTGTGCTTAATCGCATTCTCGGTGGTCATTTGCGTCTTAACGACACACAGTTTGGATTTAGGGCGGGGCTGTCCACCGAGAGTGCAATCTTGAGCCTTAAGCATACTGTCAGGTATTACACCCAGAGGAAGACGCCTGTGTACGCCTGCTTCCTCGATATGTCAAAAGCTTTTGACTTGGTGGACTATGATATACTCTGGAACAAGCTGAGTGAGACAGGCATGCCAGTAGAAGGTGTTTCCTTACTAAGGTACTGGTACAATAACCAAGATAATCAAGTGAGGTGGGGTGATTTGTCCTTGTCTGATGAATATAAGTTAGAATGTGGTGTACGTCAAGGTGGCTTAACTTCTCCAAGCTTGTTCAATTTATATGTGAATGAGTTAATTGAGGGACTCAGCAGCATTCTGTCGGATGCTATATAGACGGAACCTGTGTCAACAACTTTAGTTACGCTGATGACATGGTGCTTTTGGCTCCCTCAATTAGCGCACTGAGAACGCTCGTTAACAGGTGTGAACGTTTCGCAGCCGAGCACGGCCTCAAGTACAACTCAAAGAAAAGCAAATCACTTATTTTCAAGGCAGATAAACTTAAACCTACAAATGTGCCTCCAGTTGTACTTGAGGGCACTGCTTTAAACATTGTAAACAGCTTCAAGTATCTTGGACACATGTTAACGGAAGATCTTAAAGATGATCTAGATATAGAAAGAGAGAGAAGGGCGTTACCGGTAAGAAGCAATATGCTGGCTCGCAGGTTCGCTCGAAGCACTATACATGTAAAATTAACTCTTTTTAAAGCTTACTGCCAATCATTTTACTCGGGCAGCCTGTGGGTTCAGTATACCCAGCGAGCCTACAACGCCCTTAAGGTGCAGTATTATAACGCTTTTAGAGCACTGTTGGGACTGCCGTGGCGTTGCAGTGCTTCTGAAATGTTCGTGGAAGCGGGCGTGGATGGCTTCCATGCTATTATGCGAAAAAAGGTCGCCTCAATGCTGCACCGTCTACGGGGAAGCTCCAACAGTGTCCTAAAAATGATTGCATCTCGCTACGAGTGTCCTATCCAAAAATACTGGATAAACATAGTCACAGGCAGGACTAAGTAACTTTCGTGTGTTATATAGCATACTAACATATAATTTACTTAAACAGACTACTAACACACTATGGATTTTATCCGAAATAAATATTTTTATTTTATTTTATAACAACACCTACCCGCAGATACTTCAGTCTACTCGTGAACATGGCGCATGCAACTGTGCCGAAATATCGCGAGTTCATAATAAATGGTAAATATCCCATTTGTAACGTTTATTCTTGCATTAGTAGGATTATAATGAGGATAGATTTGTTTGTTTGAATTGAATAGGTTCCGAATCTGCTGGACTGATTTGAAAATTTATTTCACCATTTGAATCCTACATAATCTCTGATGAACGAAATTTAAATATTTAGATTTATCGTCATCCATTACTACGCGAGTGAAACCGCGGAATGCAGCCAGTCGGTAAAAATTAAATGAAGCCTCTTGGCAAACGCTTAAACAATGTTGGGACTAATTTGGGTAACTTTTCTTTAATAAGTTTTAATTGTTTAATAAGGTTTGTAAGGACAGAACAATTAGAAAAAAAAGAAAATGTTTTGTCAATGGTACATGACAACGAACGCTTGTCTATATAAATATTATAAAGAGGAAGGAATTGTCTGTTTAAATTAAATAGGCTCCGTAACTACTGGATGGATTTGACAAATTATGTCACTATTAGAAGCCATTTTCTATCGACTTCCAAAAAGGAGGAGGTACTCAATTCGACTGTTTTTTTCATGTTTGTTACCTCATAACTTTCGACTGGGTGAACCGATTCCGAAAATTATTTTTTTGTTTGAAAGCTGGTGCTTTCCGTGTAGTCCCATGTAACTAGACCGAATTTTATCAAACTTGGTCCATAGTTTTTGAGTTACATTCCAATAACTGATTTTTACCAAAGTAATAGAATGGAAGTCGGTATACACTATTCAATTTTTCAAATTGCACTCTTTTATTTTGAGAAGGGAAATGCTGTGCACCAGTGAGCAGTCCCTCGACTCTCCGCCAGTGACCCCACTTAGGAAGAAAGAGGAGGTGCACTGCCTCCTCCGTTCCCCGTCCGTCTGCGTCAGAGCGGGTCAGCTCAAACACCATTCTCCATGACATTCTCCGCGGCCCCCTTCTGCGCCATCACCGTTTCTCAGACGGTGGCCACCACCTGCTACGAGTGATCTCCGCCTGTTTCCGCTGAAATTGTGTACTGCTAGGGGCCCCCCGTGGCACACACTTCCATGCTTCCACTCTTTCGCCGTAGCCTCCAGCGTTCCACATTCGTGGCACCATTAGAAATCTACGTTATCCCTGATGAACATAGGCTTTTTTCTACCGACTTCCAAAAAGAAGGTGGTACTCAATACGGCTGTATTTTTTTAAATGATTGTTACCTCATAACTTTCGACTGGGTAAACCGATTTCCAAAATTCTTCCTCCATTTTTTGTTTGAACGCTGGTGCTTCCTGTGTGGTCCCATGTAAATTGTATCAAATTCGGTCCAGTAGTTTTTGAGTTACGCTCCAATAACGGATTTTTACCAAAGTAATAGAATGGAAGTCGGTATTAAATTTTTCAAATTGCACTTGTTTTGATTCATCATCATCATCCATGCGGGTGAAACCGGGGAGGGCAGCAAGTAATAGTATAAGTTAGGTATAAGTATAGATACAGACTAAATACATTAAATATTGTAGGACGAACCCTGACTCTTAAACAATAATAGAAAAAAAATGGTTGTTTGTAAAGTCGGTTTACGGACGATATTAAGTGATAACGTCATAAGACTGCTGTACCTAGCTTAGACTTGCGAAGACTAATAAGTCATTCCTAGGAAATTGTGTGCGTTTTTACAATAAAATCCCAAAGCACATAACTGAGCTCACAGAGGGCAAATTCAAGTTGACTGTAAAAAACGTTTCAATAAAAAAAGCTTACTATAAAGTTCGCCATTATATAGAAGATAAAGATGCTTGGAATACTCCACTTCTGGCAAGCTGTCTCTCTGCCACCCATAAAATGTAATATTTGTAGTACCTAAGTAGAAACATTGTAAACATCTATATAAAAAGAATGGCCCCGAGTTTCTTGCCGCTACTTCTCGGTGGGCTCTATATATTTTGGAACGCGGCGGTAGAGTCTTTAAAGTACATTATAATGAAAAGTTGACGTTCATAAGTGCGTCTTTGATGCCTAAATTGAATAAATGATTTTGACTTTGACTTTGAGACAAGCCGAACGCTTAGGCCAATCGTGCCTCTCTATCGCACGTTCCGCGCTCTCGCTTGCACACTCAGGCAGAACGTGACTGAGTCATACTTTTTCGTAAGTACAGCCGGCGTTCATCGATTTATAAGACGTTATCAAAAGATTAAATACCTACTTCATCGTTCGTCACGTTTGAATTTAAAATACCTTTTCCACACTAGTGGATAAAATTTACTTTTGTTGCGCATTTCGACCGAGGCAAAAAAAATATTTTCATACCAACTGGTGTAAATCTTCCAATTACATATCAGGCAATATCAACTTAAAGCAAGGCCTATGGCACAGATTACTGAACCTATGGGTTGAAAGTGATTTGGATTTGGAAAGTTAGTTGTTGGAAAACTCTTAGTCCGGAGACAGCATACAGAAAAAAAAAGACGCGATTGGATGGAGTGTGATTGTTATGCGCTGCGTTGCTATGGGTTACATAGGGCCCTTGCCAGTGTTACCAAGTTAGCCTTTTTTAGCTATATCTAGCTACATTTTGGATTGATTTAGCTAAAAATATAAAATGTTATTGGATATGTTTTAGTCACATTTTTAGCAACTTTTTATTATTCACAAGGTTATGTAAAATTACAGCCAAACAATTTTTATACTTCCTTTTCATTGCACTTGTTTTCACTCATCTACATAAGACCAATGTCTGAACGAACATTATGTATGGAATACATCAATGTAAGCAGACGTATCATCGTCATCTCAGCCGTAGGACGTCCACTGCTGAACATAGGCCTCCCCCATGATTTTCCAAAAGGACCGGTTGGAAGCGGCCTGCATCCAACGTCGTCCTGCGACCTTCCTCAGGTCGTCTGTCCACCGTGTCGGTGGACGACCTACGCTGCGCTTGCCGGTCCGTGGTCTCCACTCCAGAACCTTTCGGCCCCATCGGCCATCTGTTCTGCGTGCTATGTGCCCTGCCCACTGCCACTTCAACTGGCTTATCTTCTGGGCCATGTCGGTGACTTTCGTTCTTCTACGGATCTCCTCATTTCTGATTCGATCACGTAGAGAAACCCCGATCATAGCCCTCTCCATAGCTCGTTGTGCGACTTTGAGCTTGCAGACGTATGCTTCTTACCAAATACCCATGGAAGTGTTGGATCAAATCCGAATGCAAGAAAACTATTATTTCCTTGTTCCTAAAGAACCAGAACCTCAAATGAGTATTACATTGAATTAATATTAGATGATTTGATAATACGTTTTAAGACTAAGTAACTTGAGTTTGTTTTTAAGTGAGTACTTTTGCCAATTTTAGCCACATTTTAGCATCTTTTTAGAAATACTTGGGCATTTTTTGTTTCATTGACTTGGCAACACTGCACTCTGCGCATTCAAGGTCATCATAGTTTAAGTTACGTTCCGTGATCTATGAATTTTGAGCAATACACGGTCTGTCTGTCGTCTGAGCGAAATCTGTCCCGCGTTCCCGCCAAAAGCAGCAGTGACGGAACACCGCAGAGGCTTGGTGGGTATGCTGCTCGCTTCGCTCAGTACTCTAGATAACTCTCTCGCTTCGCTCGGGAATTAAATTTTAATTAACCCAAGAGTCCTTGTTACACTCAGGGTTCAATTTACCGCCCGTGACGTAAGACACTGCTTTACTACCTCGGTGCATAATCTACTATTATACATATTTTTACGTCAATCTACACGTACTCGTTTTAAATCGGGTGTTCATTTAAAATAACAAGCAAAAATAATTTTGTATCCCTCCGAATGAAATAGAAATGATTTTTTATTCTCCCCATAGGCCCCTTTCCCGTAACATCCATAACAATGAGAAAAATCGGCTAAAAAGCAAAACGACTTCCTGAAAAATGATTTCGTTTATTTGCGAAGGGCCGCACTTGATTGCGCGCTTTTAAACCAAACTACGTTACATACCGTGGGTCATGACCACCAACATGACAAAACGAAAGATTTCCAGCGTGCTACTAACTCAGACAAAATAAAAAAGTCAAGACAGAATGTTGTGAACAGAGAAGTGAGGCCGGTTTTCTAAAATACATGTGCGTGACTCGGTACTGTCATGGTAATTCAAATTATATTAAAGTTATTAACAAAAATGTCAATAATTAATTAATTTAAATTAAATGATAATTAAAACTTTACATGTTGCTTCCACGCGCCGCGATAGTTCGAATGACGCGTCAAGGCGTAGTTTCGTTGTAGGTTTTGTATGTAAATATGTATGGACACGCCGACGTAGTTTTACCCGGCCTCACTTCTCTGTTCACAACATTCTGTCTTGACTTTTTTATTTTGTCTGAGGCTACTAATAAAAAATCATTATAGCGTTCTTATTTCATCGTTGTTCTTGATATATTACATATTCTAAGCATAAGGTTGCTATAGTAACAAGATAGCTTCTTACCAATAAATGCGATATAACATTAAGACGCGGTCAAACCCCAATTTTAAAATAATTTACGCTGCTTTACGTAAGGTTGAAAATCGCTTGTTAGATTGGACGATGTAATGCGAAAATGCGTTAATTTTGTACGTTTTCTTTATATTTTTTGATGTATACTAACACAATTGAAAAAACTGCTGGTTATAACTTTAGTACTATACGTTGGCTAAGTATTATCTAAAAAAAATATAGTGTTATCGCTGAAAATTTTGAGAGTTTGGACGTGAAAGTTTATTTTTGTGGACCTATTCAGGATTTTTTTCTGCTGAAAGAGAGTTATATTTATGAATTCTATTCGGTTATTACTCTTTTCCTATTCCTTTTCTGACCTTTGTATTTTTTTCATAATATACTATCGATCTGTTTCGTTACACTAGGTGTTTAAAAATTCTGCTTTCTCTTTAATCAGGGTACGAGCGCGCCTTAACTTAGCTACATACAATTTTATCTAATGTTTTTCATCTTTTTAGCTATGTTTACTTTACGTGTTAAAACTGAATTCGAAGAGCAAGCAGAAATATTGTATAAGTCTTCATTATAGGTATTTTTATGGAACCAATTTCACGGGTTTCACCCGGTCCTTTACATAGGCATAAGTGGGGCTGTAGCCAACACTTAGAGGCTTGTTTGGTATAAAAATACAATGTAGTATAAAAACAGAAACATTATTAATCAAAAATACGGGATTACTCACGTAATATTTATCGGATAGGCCACCGAATGTGTTCGAAACTAAAGTCGGACCTATCCGATAAATATTACGTGAGTAATCCCGTATTTTTGATTAATTGTGATTGAAAACCACGTTAGTTTTTATAACAAAAAAAAAATAGAAACATTTTGGATGGATGGTGACATGGTATATCTATTACAAAAATGGGTAAAATGGCATGCTTATTGATATTATGTACTTATTAGTGGTACGGGAGATAGTGGGCTATGGACGAGACTACGGCACCTGCCAATTTCAGTCTGATCTTAAAATATTTAGGCAGGTGGTGACTTGCCACCTACTAAACGGGCCCCCCGTAAGGGCCACCATGAGTGGCGACAAAAGGGGCAAAACTTTGGTGTGTATTATTATTATTAGTATCGAAACGGCAACGTCGCATTTCATACATAAATCCGATAAAAAAGTTAAAATGCCAAATTTGTGTCCAGTTATTAATCTAGCTGTCACTGTCATTCACTGTGGATGACAGTTGCACACTGAAAAGTTTTACTGCATGTAGTATAATGGCTTGGCCACATCAACGTTCTCCGTCAATGCCCATCATCGCCTTAAACAAAGCGCTAATTATTCCGATAATTAACGCGATAAATTGAGTGGCCACAATAGAACCATCAACGTCAACGCCGAGTGTTATCTTTATTATGTGACTATACTAATGGTACCAATCGGTTTCACCCGAGTGTTATCTTTATTATGTGACTATACTAATGGTGCCAATCGATTTTCGTGGTGATGTATGATGATAGTAATAAAAATTATTCCATGTATAAACTAGTACCTCATCTATATACCTACCAAATTTCATCCAAATCTGTTAAGCCGTTTTGCGTAATTGAGTAACTGACAGGTACATCCAAACTTTCACATTTAGAAAC
The DNA here is from genome assembly GCA_917880725.1 of Selenia dentaria. Classification (NCBI taxonomy): domain Eukaryota; kingdom Metazoa; phylum Arthropoda; class Insecta; order Lepidoptera; family Geometridae; genus Selenia; species Selenia dentaria. The sequence continues at coordinate 20,809,389 of OU862900.1, read as the reverse complement.
TAAGAAAAAAAAAATCTTTTTCAAGATTTCCTAGAGCTCAATGACTTTCATTCATCCTCCATAATTGGCTTTGTACAAAAGCGTGCGATCTCTTCACGCTCACAGTGCACAATGACAAACGTTTGTGTGTCCGCTTCAACGCAATAATTCTCGCCTTAAATCTTTTTAATGTTCCAAAAATACCGCCATCTGATTCATTGCTCAAAGTCAACGTTAATGCCGTTATTAAATTATCGTGATAAGTGGTGACTATTTACGGTTTACTGTTTTACTAACGTTTATCATCGCGATAATCAACGGCGTTTCGCGTTGGTGTAGCCGATCCATAAAAGACAGACCACCTCCTTGTTGCCCCATATTCAGAGTATTGCTTAGTGATTACAGATAAAGACAATATAATAATAATAATAATAATAATACCGCAGGGGCGGCTTTGTGGCGAGCCGTCGGTGAGTGGCGACACCGCGGATCCTGATTCTCTCTGGGGCTAAATGAGACCCCTGACCCCCAGCTTGCCTTAATTGGCCGTCCGGGGGTGGAGACGCAAGAGCAAGAAACAAAAAGCTCCAAGGGTGGAAGTGTTAAAGGGCATAACGCCGGTAGTAGCGCTCTAGTGAAACCGCAGCACACCTCTCAACACCCTTCAGATATCCACACCAACGTTGCCCGTTATGTCACCATTGATGGTGGCTCTTATGGGGGGCCCGTTTAGTGGATGGCAAGTCACCACCTGCCTAAATGTTTTAACATGAGACTAAAATTGGCAGGTGCCGTAGTCTCGTCCATAGCCCACTATCTCCCGTTCCACTAATAAGTACATATCAATAGCCCGGCCATTTTACCCATTTTTGTAATAGATATACCATGTAACCATCCATCCAAAATGTTTCTGTTTTTATACTACATTGTATTTTTATACCAAACGGGCCTCTAAGTGTTGGCTACAGCCCCACTTATGCCTATGTAAAGGACCGGGTGAAACCCGTGAAATATGTCAAATAAAAGGAATAATAATAATAATAAATCGTTTATTTCATTTCGGAGCATTTTACAAAATGAGGTGGGGACTACCTTTTAGGAATAGTGAAATACCTGTGCCAGGTAGACCCGCTCTTCCTTATCTTAAAAATATGAATCATCAATGACAGTCAATCCCGTGAGTAGCAAGGGTCACTAAAGAGGATGAAATATTTTTTAACAATAAAATGGAACGGAAAACCGAGTTTGACAAGTTATTTGACACTTTTTAGTGTTGATGTCGGTTCCATATTTTGACCAAAATTTTAATATTAATAATATTATTTTAACTACTAATACAAGAGTAACTATTAAGTGGACTTTTAATGCAACAGAAACGAGGTTTATCTGACTCTCCTGAGTACCTACTACCCTTCACTCATACTTTGTGACTGATCTTATGAATAAATATATTAAACTCTACAATCTTTTATAAAAGACAAATAATCTTTGGACGGGATTCAAACCCGTGTCGAATTGCGCACAATCCGTGCCAGACGCCATTACCGCTAGGGCACCGAGGTACCCATACGAGCTTCGAGTTTAATAATAATAATACCGCAGGGGCTTTTGTCACCTTTGATGGTGTATTATTGTGTATAGTGTATAGTTTTGTGTGTATAGTGTATAGTGTATTGTGTATAGTGATGGTATATTACTAAACGGGCCCCCCTTATACGGGGGGCCCGTTTAGTGGGTGGCAAGTCACCACCTGCCTAAATATTTTAAGATGAGACTGAAATTGGCAGGTGCCGTAGTCTCGTCCATAGCCCACTATCTCCCGTTCCACTAATAAGTACATATCAATAGCCCGGCCATTTTACCCATTTTTGTAATAGATATACCATGTAACCATCCATCCAAAATGTTTCTGTTTTTATACTACATTGTATTTTTATACCAAACGGGCCTCTAAGTGTTGGCTACAGCCCCACTTATGCCTATGTAAAGGACCGGGTGAAACCCGTGAAATATGTCAAATAAAAGGAATAATAATAATAATAAATCGTTTATTTCATTTCGGAGCATTTTACAAAATGAGGTGGGGACTACCTTTTAGGAATAGTGAAATACCTGTGCCAGGTAGACCCGCTCTTCCTTATCTTAAAAATATGAAGTATACATATTAATAGTTTAATATTTAAGTAACGATTTATACAGAAACAATCTTATAATTAACAACCTAACAACTAACAAAATAAACCAAAGGTATATAGGTACCTACTAAAACATTGACTAATTTTGCCATTTAGTTAGTATATTTAATGATTTTATTTAACCAAAGCACCTGTTTATTTAAAACAGTGGTTCTTAACCTGTGGTCCGTGGACCACTGGTGGTCCCTGGAAGCACCTGAAGTGGTCCGCGAAGCCATCTTATTTTAAAGATACATTCGAGCATTATTCTTGAAAATTATTGGAGACAAAGGTAATTTCTTTCACAAATATTCCGAGTATAAGCTATACATTACCTAACTTTGTTTTCATCATCATATTAAATATTATATATAATATGACCATGAGTACACGGCACTTTTGAAAATTAAAATCAAGCACTAAAATCGGTTGGATATCAGTGCAGACATATCTACGTTTGGCTTTGAGTAAAACTGATTCCAAGGATTCAGAAGTTAGTAAAGAGTACGCAGTCACAAAAATGGCATTTAAATAATATACGTAGATAAACGTATATTAGCTATACTTATCTTTGTAACATAAGATTTGCGTCAAACATTTTCATACTTATTGGCTCTTACATTTACCGTAGGTATATAAGTATGACCTGATGGTCCATGGCGAGATCAAAATTTTGTGAAGTGGTCCCTCGTCACTAAAAGGTTTAGAACCACTGATTTAAAACATTGGTTTACAAGCTAAATCTATCTAAACATTAATTAATTAATACAAATATTTTGTGGGTATAGTTAAAGTTAGATATAGGTATATACAAAAATAGAAGGTAATCTTGGATTACATACAAATTCAGTGTGTAAGCGCAAACTAAAGTAGGTACAGAATAGGTTGACGGAGTGACATGTGGTACAAGTGACAAGGTTCAATAATTTAATTTAATTATTAATTTTTTGTTTAGTTTTGATTTTTATTTTATTTTTTTGCATTTGGTTAGATTTCTTTAATTTTACTTGTGTTGATTATATTATATTACAAATGCATTTAGGTACATAGATATATTTTATTCAAATATGTATTAAGGTAATATTGGTCAGTACTTACTATTACTTATTCTGAGCCCATAGCGAGCTTATACTAGGGTCGGGGTTGTTAATTTATGTCGACACTATCCCGGCTTCGACTTATTCCACATTTATTAGTATCAAAATAGACTATTCGCTATAGTAGGAATAAATATTTATATCGAGTTTTTTAGTAGCACGGTTCAACTATAGTACAAACCAGCCGTGCGATTCTCTAAGAGCAAACATCGTTGCATCTTTGACAACATCCGTAAAACAAATGACGAGATGACAAGAAACGTTGGAAAAACACCCTTATGTACAAGGGCGATATCTCATAAAGTATTTGACATCGGTGAGCTCGACGAGCTCACCGATGTCAAATCATTAGAGAATCGCACGGCAGAATAGTAGGTACATACAAGGTTGTGATGATCGAAGGCGGCGGCGTCGTGTGGCGGGTCGTCCTCTTCCCTCAAATATGGTTGAGGAGGGCGATGGCTGGCACACGTGTCAAGCTCGTGAACGGGCGCTGCTTGCGGGAGCCGGTATGCTCTCGGTATGTACGATATTTAGAAATTAGTTAAAAGTCTATTTATGTACAAAAAATAAAGCAAAAATGCCCCTCTGGCCTATTCTTAAATTGTATGTCAGGCTAAGATATTAAAAAAAAGTTTTGAGCCCTTCATGCTCTTATCGTGTTGTGCCCTTCAGGCTAAGTAAGTTTTCAAAGGCACTTCAGGCCTTCACAAATGTATTATGTAAGTTTAGTTAAGACGCGGTCCAACCCCAATTTTAAAATAATTTACGATGCTTTACGTAAGGTTGAAAATCGCTTGTTAGATTGGACGATGTAATGCGAAAATGCGTTTTGTACGTTTTCTTTATATATTTCGATATATACTAACACAATTGAAAAAACTGCTGGTTATTACTTTAGTACTATACGTTAGCTAAGTATTTCTTAAAAAAAATAGTGTTATTGCTGAAAATTCTGAGAGTTTCGACGTGAAAGTTTATTTTTGTGGACCTATTCAGGATTTTTTTTGCTGAAAGAGAGTTGTATTTATGAATTCCATTCGGTTATTACTCTTTTCCTATTCCTTTTCTAACCTTTGTATTTTTTTCATACAATACTATCGATCTGTTTCGTTACACTAGCGGCCTTATTAATAAACTTGTAATAAACCCGGAGTAGTTAAAACATCTATCTGTCAATTTTTCGCTTGCAGTAAATGTCACGCGCCTAATATAGGTTTACGCAACGTTTATTAATAAAGGCCTTTGTGTTTAAAAATTCTGCTTTTTCTTTAATCAGGGTACGAGCGCGACTTTATAAAAAAAAAATTCCTCCTGTATTCCGTTAGTAATTCTAAAAAATATTATCAGTTTAAAATATAAATGTAAGCAATGCCACGGACCCATTGAGTCTGTGAACAAAAGCAATAATAAAAAAAAGGGTGTGATGATCAACATCCCAAAAGTACCATACTACGTTTTTCATCACACATGCGACGAAATTACAGACTTGTATTATGATGTTTAATGTAATATGTATGTCAAAGTCAAAGTCAAAAATCATTTATTCAATTTAGGCATCAAAGACGCACTTATGAACGTCAACTTTTCATTATAATGTACTTTAAAGACTCTACCGCCGCATTCCAAAATATATAGAACCCACCGAGAAGAAGCGACAAGAAACTCGGGGCCATTCTTTTTATATGGATGTTTACAATGTTTCTACTTAGGTACTACAAATATTACATTTGATGGGTGGCAGAGAGACAGCTTGCCCGAAGTGGAGTATTCCAAGCATCTTTATCTTCTATATAATGTCGAACTTTATAGTAAGCTTTTTTTATAAAAACGTTGGTTAAACTATAGTCGCCCGGTACCCGCGGGGAGGAGGGAGGGGAGGCGGAGGGGGGGGGGGGGGGGGGTGGAGGGGGTGTAGCCCCCCCTGCATCCCCCCCCCCGCCGGAGGCCTTTAGTTTTTGAGTAATAATTTTTTTAGTACTTAACCTCACTTTCGGCTATATCAGTATTTTTTACCTATTTTTTGTTTCACACCTAACTTATTAAGGCGGTTCGCTTCTGGCACTTCGCCGGCCGCTGCCGCGGCACGCTCGCTTCGCTCGCTCGGCTCGTGCGTTGTTTATCATGTTCTAACCTAACCTAACCTATTTTTTGTTTCACACCTAACTTATTAAGGCGGTTCGCTTCTGGCACTTCGCCGGCCGCTGCCGCGGCACGCTCGCTTCGCTCGCTCGGCTCGTGCGTTGTTTGCCATGTTCTAACCTAACCTAACCTATTTTTTGTTTCACACCTAACTTATTAAGGCGGTTCGCTTCTGGCACTTCGCCGGCCGCTGCCGCGGCACGCTCGCTTCGCTCGCTCGGCTCGTGCGTTGTTTGTCATGTTCTAACCTTTTTTTTTTTTTTTTTTTTTTTTCCCGGGAAAATCTTTTATAGATACCACCGCCCCCGGGGGGAGCACGGTGGTTATGTGGGAGTCCGTATACCCACTAAAAACCCGGGGTGTTCCTCCAAGCGCCTTTATGTCGAGACTACAGGTACGTTTTGGCAATCGTCTGCAGTCCCGGCAGCGCTGATCCCCCAGTACAGAGGATTACAACCCGATGGGGTTAGAGTGGACTATGCTCTAGCCTCGTCTTCTTGAGGGGCGCACGGAAACACCGCGCGCGCCGCCTCGGGGACACTGATGTTTGGCGACGGACGCCCCCGCGTACGCCGCCCCAGTCCCCAATCATGGAGGTCGGAGAAGGGCGTGAAAGATTAACCTCCGACGCCCTGGTCTCTTTCTGCGGATCGGGAGCTCGGATAGCAATTCCCGCTCCCTTTCCGCCACCTCCTTCTGCCCCATCACCTCCTCGCAGAAGGAGAGTGCCTCCTCCCACGACCTCTCAGATCTAAGCATTGATGATATCAATGCTGGGAGAGAGAGGTCGTTTCCCACTGCATTGACGAGGACCTGTCGCTCGCCTGCCCATGCTGGGCATACCTCCAGTGTATGTTGCGCAGTGTCCTCGACACAGTCGCAGTGGTGGCACTCGGGCGTCGGTTCCCTCCTGGCTATGCAGCAAAGGTACTTTCCAAAGCACCCATGCCCAGAAAGCACCTGTACCAGCCGGAAAGTAAGCGACCCGTGCGCTCTGTCTATCCAGTCCTCGAGAACCGGATGGACAGCCTCCACAGTCCTACTACCAGCCGTGGGGTGAGCCAGCCGTTCCTTCCACCTCCTAATCAAGACATGACGAGCGTGGAACTTACAGTCTTCGACCTCCCTCAGTGTCGGGTACTCCCCTTGAAGGCTGAAATCTCTGCGCCACTCAAAAATGGCCGCATTTATCTCCGCCTCTAGATCCCAGGGAGGGGATCCCGCTAAAACGCATGCCGCTTCGAAGGAGACGGTCCGGTACCCTCGTATGACCCCGACTGCCATTGCCCTCTGAGGTTTTCTCAGGAGGGCTTTGGTGCTGTTAGTCAGGGCCCCCGACCACACGGGCGCGCCGTAGAGGGCCATCGATCTTACCACCCCCAAAAACAGGTGGCGGCTACCTGATTTGGGGCCACCGAGATTCGGCATTAGGCGCCTCAGCGCCGCTGCAGCTCCCATTAATCGGGGACCCATCTTCACAAAGTGTTGGTGAAATTTCCATCGACTATCGAGGTAAAGTCCGAGATACTTAATCTGGGGCTTTACCTCGATCCTTACGTCTCCGATAGAGATAAAGGAACCCCTTGGTGGAGCCCTTCGGGGGCCATGAAAGCAGATGGCTTCCGACTTGCTGAGCTCCACTCGGAGTCCCAACCTCTCTATCCTGCTCACCACCTCAGCCACCGTCACCGTGGCAAGATGGGCTGCCTCAAGGTAGGTCTCGCCCCGGGCAGTCACAAGCGTGTCATCTGCGTAGCAAATTACGCTGGCGCCCGGATTGAGAGCCCCTCTTAGCACCCAGTCGTACCCAATGTTCCACAAGAGGGGCCCAAGGACCGAACCCTGCGGAACACCGCACGCCATTGGCCTGTGCAGGATTCTTCCCTCACGCCCCGTATACGACACGAACCTGTTAGACAAGTATGCCCCAACAATTCGGCTTAAATAGGGGGGCACCTCGTGGAATTTCAATGCCTCCCCTATACACGCCCACGGTAGAGTGTTGAAGGCATTGGCAATGTCAAGTGACACCGCCAACATCACCTTCCCGTGGGCCACTGCCTCGTTCGAATAGGCCTTGACTCGCTGAATGGCGTCGATGGTTGACCGGCCTACTCGGAAGCCGAACTGATTATCCGACAGGTTCGGACCCACCTCCTGGAGATGCCGGTTAAGGCGGCCAGCTATGACCTTCTCAAAGAGCTTGTCCGCCTCATCCAGCATCACTATGGGACGATAAGCAGAAGGCGATTCTGCAGGTCGCCCATGCTTCTGTAGGAGGACAAGCCTGCCTGTTTTCCATTTACTCGGGAACCGGCTTACCTTCAAGCAAGCGTCCAGAAGACGACGGAATCGGTCCCCGAGAGATAAGAGAGCCATGGCCCACGCACGTCCAGGAACACCATCCGGCCCCGGGGCCTTGTTTTTACCTCTCAACCTCAACACGGCAGCACCTAGCTCGCCCTGTGTTACTTCTGGGACCTCATCCTCCTCCCTATCTGTTTGCACTGGATGATGTGGCCCCATCTCAGGAGGCTGATGGTCCGCCCTTAGAGGAAATAGTGCAGACACAACATCCGCCAGTAGCTGGGGCTCCAGAGTTTCAGTTAGTGGTGGGGCCCAAGGCCTCAGCTTCCCTCTAACCATCCTATAAGGACGCCCCCATGGATCACGACTGAGACTCTCCAGCATCTCAGCCTTTGACCTCTCCTTTGCGTTGCTGATGGCCAGCTGTAGAGTCTTTACTAGCCCCCTGTAGTCCTCGTATAGGCGTATCTCCGTTTCTAGATCGCGTTGCCGTATCCGGCGATGACGCGTGTATTTCCGCCTTGCCACCACGCAGCTAGCACGGAGGTCAGCAATTTCCCGCGACCACCAATACACTGCCTGTTTCTGGGGTCGCGGTTTGGCTCGGGACATGCTAGCGTCGCAAACTTGCGACATAGCGTCCCGGAACCATTGCGTTTCCTCCTCCACATCTATCGGACCATCCGGAGGGCACTGCCAAGCCTGGACTATTGCAGCCTCCACAAGCGCTTCCTTGTCCAGGGTCCTCAGCACCCACCTGGGAGCCAACTGAGTACGCCTTCGAGGGCGACGATAACTTGGAATGTCTGGAGAGGCAGAGACATCGAAACGGATGTATAAATGATCCGACAACGTCTCAACCTCTTCCATAACTCTCCATCCCCGTACCATGCGTGCAACGGAAGGGGAAGCAAACGAGACGTCCACAATGGAACCCCCGTTCCATCGCACGCACGTGTTGGCAGACCCCTGGTTGAGAACCATGAGTCCGTTCATCGTCACCCATTCCTCTAAAGCCTCACCACGCGCGTCTGTAGCCGGGGACCCCCATGCCAACGACTTGGCATTAAAATCCCCTAGAACGAGCGATGGACGGGGTAACTGATGCCTAATGAGAGCACCCACCCCGTCCAAAAACGACTCGAACTCGGCGAGGCTTCTGTTCGGAGAAAAGTATACTCCGACCAGAACCAACTCTCTCCATTTGACTGCAGCAAATCCTTTACCCTCAGCAAATCCTTTACCCTCAGCAAATCCTTTCAGCAAGTCATTAAGAATATAGTATCGATTTCAGCCATCTTATTATTATCGATTTTTTTTCAGATCGATACTCCAATATTTTTACTATGGCAGCACTGAATACGCCAAAAAAGTTTCGTTTTGTTTTGAAATGTTATTGCGTTGTTTTGGATTTGCGGATTGTTTGTTGTTTTGTGTACTCGAGTTTTAAAAATGCGCTTTGACGACCATAGCTTGCCCCCGGATATCGACGACTCTTCTACGCATGATGACTCTGGCCCTCCAATTGATTCCGTTACCCCTGCTTTTCCCGACGACCCCGGCTTACGTATGGACTCCGCTGATACTAATTCTGAAGACTTCGGCACGGCTACGGATGATATGGAATCCTTGATGTCTCGTTGCATTAATTGTGGCGCTGACGTCAGAGATCGGAGGAGACATGGATTGAATCTCATAGAAGTGCAGTTAGTCATAAGACGATGGATTGCTCCACGAACTGTAAGTTACATTTTACTCAAAATCTTTTATTTCTTATTAAAACAGAGGTTCCCTTTAGAGGGGTATACATACACTCATAACAATACCTCTACTTACGTTGTTAACATTATTCTTATCATTTTAGGTTGATGAAAGGAATGTAGTATGTCACTCTTGCTGGAGTTTTGCATTACAAGAATGCCGCGGGCAAGATACAAATAGAAATATGGAGCTTTCTGCTAGTGGTCACCATCGACATGTGTGCGTAAATTGCGGGGTTTCAATTATGAGAACAAGGTCACACATTTTACGCACAGACTCTGAAAGAGAGTTACTTATAAGAAATACTATCATGGAATGGATACAACCACGGGAGGTAAGCAAGTTACTTATTTATGTTAAAAAAAAAACTAAAACACAATGAGAACTATGTGTTGAAATATATACCTATAAGTAGTGGTAGGACTCTTGGCAGAGTCCGCCTGGGGAAGGACCACACCTTTGCTAGTTATTCTACCGCCAAGCAGTAATGTGGAAACATTACTGTGTTCCGGTTTGAAGGGCAATGTTTCCAGAGAAATTACAGGGCTTAGAGATGTAACAACTTAGATCTCTGGGTGGCGAGCGCAGTGCAGTGCTAGGTAATGATTTGGACTCTTTTATGTTCCAATAGCTGCGTGTTACTGTGCTGTCATGTGGCAGGCATGTTGCTTACCATCAGGCACATGTCCTGCTCGTCTCGTCTCGGCTCACTCTTTATTTAAAAAAAAAAAAAAAAATACTTATATTACATTAATATATTATATTATTAATATCTATATAATAATAACAGCTCATTAAAATGCAACATGATTTTTGCATTATGTACATTATTCAGCTAGCTGAAGATTAAAGTATCGGAATAAGCAAATGGACTAAAATATTTTTTTTTGTTGTCTTAATAAATAATCTATTTCATTTCAGTTACGGGGATCTGAACATATTTGCCATCCTTGCTGGCAGAGGAGTCGTCGTGCAGTATCTCGACTCTCAGAACCACCGAGCACTCATTCAAGAGAGGCAACAATTAATTTGCCCGATTTAACGAGAGCAGGAGATTCTCAGGCCCATTGCTTCTTCCCTGAATGTGGTTCAGATGAAAGATTAAGAGTCCCAAAGTGGCTGAGAATAAAATTATTTGCAGATTTTAAATATTATGTGCCTACTGGATGCAGAATTTGCATTTATCATTTACAAAATGACAATTGGGTTCATTTGTCGAGCATTCAACAACCAATTCACAGTTTCACTGCAACTCAAATACAAGATTTTGCAACATTTGTAAATGAAATAAACCCAACATTGGATTTCTCCAACATAGATGCGTTGGCAGATGATGTTTTGTACTATTGGGTTGGGTTATCGAAGCAGCAATTTCGGCAGCTCTATGGTGATATTCCAAGATTACCACGGAAAAACGGAGAGTTGGCACTGGCTGCCTATTTAATGAAATTGCGCACAGGAGACACAGATGAGAGGATCTCAAAATTATTAAATGTTTCTCGTATATCATTAATGAGACTTATGAATGAGGCTCGCACAATTTTAAATGATGATTTTGTCCCAAGAAACTTGGGAATAAACCATATAAGTAGAACAGAAATAGCACAAAGAAATCTTTTAATCCCAAACGGCCTTTTTGGTGGTGAAGGGAAGCCAATCATTATCATGGATGGCACATATTTATATGTCCAAAAAAGCTCAAATTATATGTATCAAAAGGATACTTACTCCCTACACAAATACAGAAACTTAATGAAACCATTTGTAATTGTTTGTACAGACGGCTACATAATTGATGTTTTGGGCCCCTACCCGGCCACATCATCTGATGCAAATATAATTTTAAATGAGTTCAATAATGAATCGAAACCTCTACGGCAGTATTTTCAACCGGGTGATGTCTTCATATTAGACAGGGGCTTCAGAGACTGTGTGCCTCTGTTAGAAGAATTACAATATTCTATTCATGTACCTGCATCCCGTGAAGAAGGTGAAACTCAGCTATCCACCCAGGCAGCAAATCAGTCAAGAACTGTAACTATATGTCGCTGGGTCGTGGAAGCTATTAATGGCATATTTAAAATGTCATACAAGCTTCTTCGACATGAATTTTTTAATAGGGCTTCAAAGCACGCCATGACTGATTTTAGAGTTGCAGCTGCATTAATCAACAAGTTCCACCAAAGGGTATGTGACAGGCCAGATGCAGCTGCAATTCTTGAAATTATTAATCAAAATTATTCAAGACAAAACGTGCTAGCAGATTTTGCAGAACAAAATAATTTAAATAGAAGGCGCTCACAGTTTGTTAATATTGATGTTAACATTCATGGTGTACATTTCCCCACAATGGAATATAGCGACTTGATATTAATTGCATGTGGGACATATCAGCTTAAACAAGCGAGATCATATTATGGTGAGCATATTAGAAATGATGGTTCTTATACCATTGAGGTATGTAGAGAGGAAGCAACCAGCAGCCTACTAGAAGGTTTTCCTTCAGCTCAAAATGCAACATTGTTGCGAGCAAAAATACAAAGCCGGCATATAAGCCGTAAAATATACTCTGTGTATATAGTATATGATAATAATGAAGGAAGGGAAGCAATAATACAATATTGTTGTAATTGCATTGTGGGCCGAAGAACAGTAGGTTGTTGTGCTCACGTCATGACCATTATGTGGTATTTGGGCTGGGCAAGGCATAAAAACAATATCAATCCTCCTGCTCAGTTTCTAGATAATGTTCTTTTGACTTACAATTCAGATTGATAATAAAAAAACCTGTAAAAAGTGTTGTAGTTTTATTAAAAATTAACCTCGTCAACAAATACTTTACATATGGGAAATATGCTAAAGTAGCCTTTCTGCTACTACCAAATTATTATATCCTGATTACTACTGTTAACAGCTATCAAGTTTAATACATAATATCATTGAAGTTAAATGTCCACGTTTAGCCCAAAGTCCCTTATGTTTGAACAATGTCCTTTAGAACATTCATTTGGAACCAATGTGTTTGTGTTATGCAATTATATCACGAAATTGAACTGGTATGATGCATGCTCAATTATGGTAGCTCACACAATTATTAAAAAAACATAAGGAAACACTAAGCTAATATGATAATACTAGTTTGTATTCGATTATAATGTTTGTACTAGTTTTGTTTAGTGTTTGTGTACACTAAAATAACTTCCATTAACGTGAATTTGCAGCTCCAATGGGGATTATGAGACTAATATTCCCCATTAACAGGGAAATCTAATGGGGATTTTAACACTAACCCAAATAAAACAAACTCACATAAACGGTTCTGCCGTACCAAAACACAGTAAAATATTCTTATTACTATGTATTTGCTGAAATGACATGGTACAGAGTGGCAAGGAAGCGACAGGCATGGAATAGATGGGATTCGACAAATCGAAGAATGGATTTGCAGAAAGTAGCCAAGTTCCACATAATAGAATAATAGCTACATCAATGTAAATTCCGAATAAATGCTATTATTAACCCTTAACCACCTACCACCTATTTATGTTACACAACCACCTACCATGCATCTCTGAGATGCGGAAGTAAAATTACTCCTATTGAAAAAATCGCAATGTCAGGGTGACTTTTAAATTAAAAACAATTTTAGGCACATATTTAACTATTTATTACACAATAAATGGCACATAAAAATCAACAATATCTATTACTTTTTGGAAAAGTTCCAAACAACTTAAAAACTTAGACTTATAAACTAACTTATTTGGAAAATGAGATCTAAAAAAATATTATAAATTATAGACATATTTTTACACTTTTTTAAAATTATAAAATAATCAACAGAACTCCGACAGTAAAAAAAAATTTTTTTTGTTCAATATTTTAACAAAATTGCAGAACCTAAAGATAACGTTTTTCACGACAGTGAACGCACAGCTTATTTGAGCATTCCAGGCAAATTGGTGTTTTGCATTCAAAACACATGTATTGTGTAAGGCGCCTCTTTTTGGGGCCGCAAGTTCCACAGTTTTTTCGAGTCGTCAACCTTTCTTCAGCACTGCAGCTACCACTTGGAAGTGCTGGTGGAGAAGTTTCTTCGTGAGGGTGAAGGATGCGCCTAAGAGCGATTTTGATATCTCGCTGCACTTTCACATTGCTTTCACGACGCTGCATGTGTGGTCTTGTGAGCTGTTCCGCCAGTCTCTTTATAAACTTGAACCGGCTTTCAGCTTTTTGTCCTCCAGTTCGACCAGATAAGCTGACTATGTAGCAGTTTGAAGCTGAAATGTCGAGCAATCTATAAAAGATTGCTAATGGCCATCTGCGAGTGCGACGTCCTGTGGAGTAATTGGAGCATCTTTGGTCAAGCAAATCCACTCCGATTTTGGTTTGATTATAGAAAAGTATTATTTCCGGTTTTTTGGTAGCTTCATCAACACTGGGCATGTGGTGCATACTTGATAGAGTGATTACGGCTTTATTTGGTTTTGGCACATATGATGATATGGTGATATCTTTAGTGAATCCAAAAACTGTTGAATCAACATTTCGGTGACGAGTTGGCAAGAATTCTGGAGGTATTTCTCTTTGATTTTTCCTCAGTGTTCCTACACCCGTGAGGTTTTTTTTCTTTAGTGACTCTAGCAGCTCAATAGATGTATACCAATTATCAGTTGTTATGTTTCTGTTAGATCCCTCAACTGGTGGTATAAGGCGCATAACAGCTTGAGTCGGTTTCTTCAGCTGATGATATTCGCTGGATAAATTCATACCATCAGAATCTTTACCTTGGTATATATAAGCGTTCAGCAAATATCCAGATCGGGCATCTGTAAGACACTGAATTTTTATCCCATATTTTGCTGGTTTCTTTGGCATGTACATTTTGAACCTGCATCTTCCTCGAAATGCTAGTAACATTTCATCAATACATGCATAACTACCAATCGCATACACAGCTTGACATTGATCAATGAAAGAACCAAAGAGCTCTGCAATAGGCGCGGTTGCATCGTTTTCGCGACGTGCGTCTCTGGTTAAAGCATCATCAAATCGAATTGTTTTCAGCATCACTTCGAACCTGTTCTTGCTCACGATACAGCGATATATTTCTCTTCCAGTTCCGTCACTGCTGTACCATGATGTATAGTGTTCACGATTTTCTTTGAAGATAGCTGTATAAAACAGGAGCCCTATAAATGCCTTCAATTCCGTGAGGTCTGTATCTTGAACACATGTTTTATTTTCGTAATTTGGTCTAATTTCTTTTATTTTCACATTAGTGTAATACACAATTTTATCAAGCATTTCGTCAGTAAAATATTGCTGCCAAATATCTACTGGAGAAGACGAAGTGTTGAGCTTGCTCCGATATGCTGCTTTTATACCTTCTTTTTCTTGTAAAATATTGTGTTGTAATGTTCTCGACCGTAAAGATGGTGGGGCAGATGACTATATATCAACTACTAGATATGATAATTATGTATATACGTAGTAAATTATTTTTACTGATTTGATCTTATGCCTTTGCAACTTTGTGGCCTAGCAGTAACATGTGAGCGTTAGGACTCAACAATACTGGGTATTTATTTTGGATCCACACTATTGTCTTTTGTTTTGGTTGGACCTTGGTTTCAAGGTCAACATTTTTTTTCTACCAATTTTTTTAGTTCATACGCCTTGCGGTAGAGGTCAGTCAGCCCAAGGTCACTAGTGCATATTATTGTCTGTTGAACAGACAAAACTGTTGTACCTTTCTATAGTTAGTTTTATTAATCTGTGCCGTAATATACTATATATCAAATAAACTTTTATTCGTAGGTTATTTAAGAACTATACAGACTTTTTCTCTATCGTGTGTTGATAAACTACTTACCTGATGAAGATGTAGATGCATCTGCTGATCGTTCTTTAAGAATAGGATCACAGTGTCTCTTCTTAGAGTAACAAAGTTCATCACTTGGGCCAGTAATGGGTTAAACTATAGTCGCCCGGTACCCGCGGGGAGGGGGGAGGGGGGCGGGGGGGAGGGGGAGGGGGTAAAGCCCCCCCTGCATCCCCCCCCCCCCCCCGCCGGAGGCCTTTAGTATTTGAGTAATAATTTTTTTAGTACTTAACCTCACTTTCGGCTATATCAGTATTTTTTACCTATTTTTTGTTTCACACCTAATCTATTAAGGCGGTTCGCTTCTGGCACTTCGCCGGCCGCTGCCGCGGCACGCTCGCTTCGCTCGCTCGGCTCGTGCGTTGTTTGTCATGTTCTAACCTAACCTATTTTTTGTTTCACACCTAACTTATTAAGGCGGTTCGCTTCTGGCACTTCACCGGCCGCTGCCGCGGCACGCTCGCTTCGCTCGCTCGGCTCGTGCGTTGTTTGTCATGTTCTAACCTAACCTAACCTATTTTTTGTTTCACACCTAACTTATTAAGGCGGTTCGCTTCTGGCACTTCGCCGGCCGCTGCCGCGGCACGCTCGCTTCGCTCGCTCGGCTCGTGCGTTGTTTGTCATGTTCTAACCTAACCTAACCTATTTTTTGTTTCACACCTAACTTATTAAGGCGGTTCGCTTCAGGCACTTCGCCGGCCGCTGCCGCGGCACGCTCGCTTCGCTCGCTCGGCTCGTGCGTTGTTTGTCATGTTCTAACCTAACCTAACCTATTTTTTGTTTCACACCTAATCTATCAAGGCGGTTCACTTAACATTGTATTATATAACAACAATAACATATCCAGTCCGTCTCAGAGTTATGTTGATAGATGAGAAAAACTTAATGTTAAAGGGCTAGGAGAGACACAATTAAACAAACATTTTAATACATTACTTGTTTATTTCATAAACATGTTTAATTGCTTTCATTAAATGTACAAAAGAGTCTCTTTTATATTTATACACGTCTCTTCGCCACAAATATTCAACAATTATATCACTAAAGTTTTCTGGGTTGTTATAATTTTGTTTTTTGAAAAACCTCTTCACTGCTCGCCACTGGGATTCTATTCTTTGGGTGTGGATTCCATCTTTACCCACAAATGGGTTCTCTGGGTCTGAATGATTCACTTTTTTGTGTATGTATCCATATTCAGACAGACAATCGTATGCCCGCCAACAATCGGTGTGGATTGTTGTTCCAGGTAAAACATGCTTTTGAATTAAAGGTATGAGAGTATCAGCATCTCTTTTATTGTCCGGGCATACTTCCAATCTTAAGTCTTCAGACCCATCTTCTATTAATCCCAGCACCCAGTGGCCTTCAATGTGACGTCCTTTGTTATATTTCCTTTTTCCAAATTTACTTTCCTCTATTTGCACTATTTTCCCACAGCCTCCAATTTTACCGCTGTAAAGATTTTGTTTTTCCAAATAAAATATCACAACTACTTCTCTGCAGTAATTAAACCAATCGGCTATAGTATTTGGGCTTAAACATTGCTTCCTTTCTTTTTTATAAGGGTCTTCGTGAATTGTTTGGTCGTAGGTCCATCCTTGTGAGTATGCATATATAAGATAGTAAACATGCATTATGTCGATAGCAATATTTTCGAAAAATGTGCCAATTCTGCGAGAGATCTTGGCACCGCTGCCCGATTTAGATTTGCATGATCTTTTTGAGCACACAAATGTACCAAAACTTGTGCATCCGCATGAGTATGACACTTTCATGGATGTCCTGTGGGTTCGACACCGTTTCTCAGTTGGTATGAGACCTTGGTCTTCACTATATTTGATGCATTGGTCTTTAGTGCCCAATTTTCGCACAACGTCAGTTAAATTCCAATGATCAATCACTTCAGTGACGCAAAGTTTTCGTTTGGTTATAAGCTCGTTGTCGTCGTCGTCATTACTCGAAGAAGGTCCGGCGACAGGTTCAACGGGCAGATCAGGAGCCGAAGAAGGTCCGGCTACAGGCTCGACGGGCAGATCAGGAGCCGAAGAAGGTCCGGCAACAGGTTCGACGGGCAGATCAGGAGCCGAAACCGCGTCCGCTTCGGGTATTGTACTGTAATACTCCATTACAGCCAAGTGCAGTCCAGTTTTCAAGCCAAGTTCAAGTCGTAGAGCAATCCAAACAAATCCGGTAAGCAAGCCAAGTTTCAAGTCGTCGCGCAATCGAAGGAAGTCCAGGGAAAAAGCCAAAGTCGTAATAAAAATCGAAAAACGAGAGAGCACACATTCACGAAACTACGAGAGAAACGGAATGAATGGATGACAGTCCATCTGTCAGTAAGACAAAATGGCGCCTTTTTTTTTTCTTACGTTTAACGATAACGATACGTTTCGTTTAACTCAGTTTGACAACTTAATTTGACAACTTAATATTGTACCATTTTCTCAACATTGCGTTCCATTTCACTTTTTTTTATCAAATTTTAATTTAATCATAATTAATTTAAACTACGTTTCCGGCAAAAAAAAATTGCTGGAAGGGCTTCAGGTGGACCCCAATGATACCCCTAAACTCGCACCTTCATCAAAATCAGGTACCGGACGGCTATAGCCAACCCGCCAGTAAGATAGACTGTGTTTTCATGCGATTGCCAAGTGATTTTATTTTATTTAAAACATAAAAGTTTTTGCATATTGATATGCTAAGTTACTGATATAAAATAGATCTACCTATTACAATAAAACTAATTCACTAAAATATTTCTAAATTATATATATATTACAGATAAAAAACAGCATTTAAGTCCCTGTATACGGGTAGAGTGCCCAATAAGCTGGCAACGTTACCTCGTTGAATAGCCAGGCTGATACGTTGTCCGAGGTAAGTATCAGCTTTTTGGTCACCTGTAATTTCTTTGATATGCTTATTAAAAGATGTTGTTAGGTTAGCTAATTACGGAATTACTTAAGACAGAAGGTCCCTTAAATAGGGACTGAAAAATTAACCGACTTGGTTTTTTATATGGATCTCAAAACTTTTTCCGGTAGAAGACCAGTAACTGTGTTTTTTTCACAAGTTTTGATTTGATAGCATATTGTTTTTTTATTCCTTGTAGTGTGCAGGTAATGAATTTGTGTGTGTGTGAGTGTAAGAGGGTGTGTAGAAATGTAAGTATGTACTAGGAGATAATAGGTTGTGAAGTACTGCGACAGTTTGCCATTGATAACACTGTGCTCGCGGGGTGTAGTTACAGGGGCCTTACTATGAGCTCTTAAAGCAGGACTTCTAGACAACTGTCCGGTTTATTCGTACCATGACGACGTTAAAGCAGGCCTGGCCAGGCTGACAATTCAAGAACCGCAGAAAAACCGTTCACCTGTTTTATTGTATGGACTCTCGTTAACATGTCGCTCGAAATCCGCTCAGATTATCAGCTTACAAACGTCAAGGCGTCTGCAATGTTGTTTATAGTAAATTGTTAGAATGCCAGGGACAATATTATCCGTTTACTTTTGAGAAAACAATATTCAAACAGTTCACCTAAATGAGCGTCATGGTATGATTTCATACAAAACTGTTTAAGCTAGTGGCTCTACCATGAGTTGGCAACATAAATGTCATCTATAGTCGATACTCGATCTCGCCTAACTATCAAGCTTGTGATTGGCGTACTCGCTGTCAGTTTTAGTTCTACAGTTGACCGCGAGGTGGCACTGTTCATTTTTTCATACATTTTTACGCGGTACATTTTACGTCAATGTTGTAAACTCATGGTAGACCTACACTACAGGTTTAAGAACTGCACGGAACTTGCATGGTTTTACTCGTATTAAGCTGATAGTAAGGCCCCAGTTCGCAGAACTACTAGTATGTATCAATCTCCGATGATTGGTCGCGGTCCATCTAAACCGCATGGTTATTATGTCGCCTAGCAGTATCACAGCTACCAGTATCGATTCGTCTAAATTTGGACGTATTGTGCGCGGAACACTGCATGACACGTTCATTAATAATTCATTAGAATGGCGGGAAAAACTCCAATAATGGATGCGTTGATTTCGTTTATTATTCCTAGATTTGTGATGCTTCCATTTTGACGTGTAATAATGGACTATGACCCGTTAAAGTGTCTGTAACATTGCGTGCAAGTGTATGCAAAGTGTAAACGATTAAAAATTTTAATTAAAAATTTAAAAAGATACCCTCAGACTTTTTCATAACTCTCTCAATATGGGTATTTCACACTATTTTATATCATTTTGTGTAATCTACCGACATCCAAAAAGGAGGAGGTACTCAATTTGACTGTTTTTTTTATGTTTGTTACCTCATAAATTTCGATAGGGTGAACCGATTCTCAAAATTCTTTTATTGTAAAAGCTGGTGCTTCCCGTGTGGTCCCATTCATCAAATTCGGTTCTGTAGTATTTGAGTTACACTCTAGTAACTGAATAGAATGGAAGTCGGTATTAAATTTTTCAAATTGTTCTTTTTTATATTTAGTTTTACTTGTTAGTACCGTATATACTTTCTTAAGCAATTAGATAACATAAGAAACAGAAAATTTGATTAATTAAAAATGAACAAAATTGTCTGTTTATGCAATTTCTGTAAAAACTCAAAACATTTGATTCATCAAAAATTAATAAAATTTTCTGTTTATCTTATGTATCAATAATACAAAAACCTTACCTGATAAAACAGCTGATACTCCGTGTCTGTGAGCCTCAGGGCCACCTCCTCAGGGAAGTGCAGCAGACCCCTCAGTGCCAACAGCTCTTCGCAGCTGCTGTCTTCCGACAGGAATCCTGAAACCAATAACATCCTTCAACAAAGTAGATACAGAAAAGATAGACAAATAAAGAAATAAAAATAAAACACTGTTTTAAACTATCACGGTTGTTCACTAAAGTTATATGGTTATTAACGGGATATTTACCGTGGTAAGGTTGTG
This sequence comes from Selenia dentaria, assembly GCA_917880725.1. Lineage (NCBI taxonomy): Eukaryota > Metazoa > Arthropoda > Insecta > Lepidoptera > Geometridae > Selenia > Selenia dentaria. The sequence continues at coordinate 20,789,091 of OU862900.1, read as the reverse complement.
GAATGAGCTCCCGATATTTCGGCGCAGTTACATGCACCATGTTCACGGGAAGACTGAAGAATGCGGGTGGTTGGTCGAAAAGTTAAAAAGTTAGGTGCAGACATAACGATCTACCCTCTTTCTTAGTCTTTTGCTACGGTTATCACTGGAACTCGAACTCGATCCGACAAACTTTTCGACCAACCACCCGCATTCTTCAGTCTTCCCGTGAACATGGTGCATGTAACTGCGCCGAAATATCGGGAGCTCATTCCACAACCTTACCACGGTAAATATCCCGTTAATAATCATATAACTTTAAAATAAAAATACAATCTAAATACTCGTATTCGGTTTAAAGAGTTTATTTCTCAACAAGAAATTAACATTTCACTCATGTGAGAAATTAATCTATGGTACATATAATGCTTTGACATTCGACGGACTTAGTAACTTAAATAAACTAGGTATTTACATAGTAAGTTACATAGGGGGAAAAAAAGAACCAATACAGATATTCCAATAATAAAATTATAACTTAAATAAACAAAAAGTTACGGATTGTTCCATTGCAGCTCGACCTTACCCGCTTTGTAGTAAGCTAGTGTCGAGCGGCCGAGCGCTGTCTGATGAGTTGTATGAGCTGAGTGTATTTCACAATTAAATACTTAAAATTAAAAGTGTCAAAGTTACTTGGGATGAGAATCGTTATGGATGAGAAACCCTGACATATATAGGTCTCTTGTGCGAAAGTTCATCTTAGTTGCACCACCGCAGTGCCTTAAGTACTGTGTAGTTCATCCCTAAAACTGTTAAGATTTTGCTAAGCAGGTGGCCTACTCCCACCTTTTACGAAACTATCATTAATCAGGAGCGTTTTGTAATAAGCTTAGAATAATCATACTTACTATCGTACTCCCACCGACACAAAACGGTCAACCAAATTTAATGGTAACGTTGCAATATGACTACTTAAGATATGGGAGTACGAATTTTCAAAAATTTGACAATAACGATGAAACTTTAGTGTCAAAAGTCATCAAAAAGTGTGCGAACTTCGTCAGATATTTGATACTACGTGATCAAAACGTCATATCGTAATTCAATATTATTTTAATTTTGCTATATTGACGTGGTGGTACCAGATTTTATGTTAAGGTTGAAACATGACTGCTTTAATAAGTAGGAGTAGGGCCCCAGGTGTGGTGGTTTCAAAAATCTATGTATATAATTATTTTAATTTTGCTATATTGACGTGGTGGTACCAGATTTTATGTTAAGGTTGAAACATGACTGCTTTAAGAAGTGGGAGTAGGGCCCCAGGTGTGGTGGTTTCAAAAATCTATGTATATAATTATTTTAATTTTGCTATATTGACGTGGTGGTACCAGATTTTATGTTAAGGTTGAAACATGACTGCTTTAAGAAGTGGGAGTAGGGCCCCAGGTGTGGTGGTTTCAAAAATCTATGTATATAATTATTTTAATTTTGCTATATTGACGTGGTGGTACCAGATTTTATGTTAAGGTTGAAACATGACTGCTTTAAGAAGTGGGAGTAGGGCCCCAGGTGTGGTGGTTTCAAAAATCTATGTATATAGTTATTTTAATTTTGCTATATTGACGTGGTGGTACCAGATTTTATGTTAAGGTTGAAACATGACTGCTTTAAGAAGTGGGAGTAGGGCCCCAGGTGTGGTGGTTTCAAAAATCTATGTATATAATTATTTTAATTTTGCTATATTGACGTGGTGGTACCAGATTTTATGTTAAGGTTGAAACATGACTGCTTTAAGAAGTGGGAGTAGGGCCCCAGGTGTGGTGGTTTCAAAAATCTATGTATATAATTATTTTAATTTTTTTATTTTGACGTGGTGGTACCAGATTTAATGTTAAGGTTGAAACATGACTGCTTTAAGAAGTGGGAGTAGGGCCCCAGGTGTGGTGGTTTCAAAAATCTATGTATATAATTATTTTAGTTTTGCTATATTGACGTGGTGGTACCAGATTTTATGTTAAGGTTGAAACATGACTGCTTTAAGAAGTGGGAGTAGGGCCCCAGGTGTGGTGGTTTCAAATATCTATGTATATAATTATTTAAATTTTTTTATTTTGACGTGGTGGTACCAGATTTAATGTTAAGGTTGAAACATGACTGCTTTAAGAAGTGGGAGTAGGGCCCCAGGTGTGGTGGTTTCAAAAATCTATGTATATAATTATTTTAATTTTGCTATATTGACGTGGTGGTACCAGATTTTATGTTAAGGTTGAAACATGACTGCTTTAAGAAGTGGGAGTAGGGCCCCAGGTGTGGTGGTTTCAAAAATCTATGTATATAATTATTTTAATTTTGCTATATTGACGTGGTGGTACCAGATTTTATGTTAAGGTTGAAACATGACTGCTTTAAGAAGTGGGAGTAGGGCCCCAGGTGTGGTGGTTTCAAAAATCTATGTATATAATTATTTTAATTTTGCTATATTGACGTGGTGGTACCAGATTTTATGTTAAGGTTGAAACATGACTGCTTTAAGAAGTGGGAGTAGGGCCCCAGGTGTGGTGGTTTCAAAAATCTATGTATATAATTATTTTAATTTTGCTATATTGACGTGGTGGTACCAGATTTTATGTTAAGGTTGAAACATGACTGCTTTAATTAGTGGGAGTAGGGCCCCAGGTGTGGTGGTTTCAAAAATCTATGTATATAATTATTTTAATTTTGCTATATTGACGTGGTGGTACCAGATTTTATGTTAAGGTTGAAACATGACTGCTTTAAGAAGTGGGAGTAGGGCCCCAGGTGTGGTGGTTTCAAAAATCTATGTATATAATTATTTTAATTTTGCTATATTGACGTGGTGGTACCAGATTTAATGTTAAGGTTGAAACATGACTGCTTTAAGAAGTGGGAGTAGGGCCCCAGGTGTGGTGGTTTCAAAAATCTATGTATATAATTATTTTAATTTTGCTATATTGACGTGGTGGTACCAGATTTTATGTTAAGGTTGAAACATGACTGCTTTAAGAAGTGGGAGTAGGGCCCCAGGTGTGGTGGTTTCAAAAATCTATGTATATAATTATTTTAATTTTGCTATATTGACGTGGTGGTATCAGATTTTATGTTAAGGTTGAAACATGACTGCTTTAAGAAGTGGGAGTAGGGCCCCAGGTGTGGTGGTTTAAAAAATCTATGTATATAATTATTTTAATTTTGCTATATTGACGTGGTGGTACCAGATTTTATGTTAAGGTTGAAACATGACTGCTTTAAGAAGTGGGAGTAGGGCCCCAGGTGTGGTGGTTTCAAAAATCTATGTATATAATTATTTTAATTTTGCTATATTGACGTGGTGGTACCAGATTTTATGTTAAGGTTGAAACATGACTGCTTTAAGAAGTGGGAGTAGGGCCCCAGGTGTGGTGGTTTCAAAAATCTATGTATATAATTATTTTAATTTTGCTATATTGACGTGGTGGTACCAGATTTTATGTTAAGGTTGAAACATGACTGCTTTAAGAAGTGGGAGTAGGGCCCCAGGTGTGGTGGTTTCAAAAATCTATGTATATAATTATTTTAATTTTGCTATATTGACGTGGTGGTATCAGATTTTATGTTAAGGTTGAAACATGACTGCTTTAAGAAGTGGGAGTAGGGCCCCAGGTGTGGTGGTTTCAAAAATCTATGTATATAATTATTTTAATTTTGCTATATTGACGTGGTGGTACCAGATTTTATGTTAAGGTTGAAACATGACTGCTTTAAGAAGTGGGAGTAGGGCCCCAGGTGTGGTGGTTTCAAAAATCTATGTATATAATTATTTTAATTTTGCTATATTGACGTGGTGGTACCAGATTTTATGTTAAGGTTGAAACATGACTGCTTTAAGAAGTGGGAGTAGGGCCCCAGGTGTGGTGGTTTCAAAAATCTATGTATATAATTATTTTAATTTTGCTATATTGACGTGGTGGTACCAGATTTTATGTTAAGGTTGAAACATGACTGCTTTAATAAGTAGGAGAAGGGCCCCAGGTGTGGTAGTTTCAAAAATCTATGTATATAATTATTTTAATTTTGCTATATTGACGTGGTGGTACCAGATTTTATGTTAAGGTTGAAACATGACTGCTTTAAGAAGTGGGAGTAGGGCCCCAGGTGTGGTGGTTTCAAAAATCTATGTATATAATTATTTTAATTTTGCTATATTGACGTGGTGGTACCAGATTTTATGTTAAGGTTGAAACATGACTGCTTTAAGAAGTGGGAGTAGGGCCCCAGGTGTGGTGGTTTCAAAAATCTATGTATATAATTATTTTAATTTTGCTATATTGACGTGGTGGTACCAGATTTTATGTTAAGGTTGAAACATGACTGCTTTAAGAAGTGGGAGTAGGGCCCCAGGTGTGGTGGTTTCAAAAATCTATGTATATAATTATTTTAATTTTGCTATATTGACGTGGTGGTACCAGATTTTATGTTAAGGTTGAAACATGACTGCTTTAAGAAGTGGGAGTAGGGCCCCAGGTGTGGTGGTTTCAAAAATCTATGTATATAATTATTTTAATTTTGCTATATTGACGTGGTGGTACCAGATTTTATGTTAAGGTTGAAACATGACTGCTTTAAGAAGTGGGAGTAGGGCCCCAGGTGTGGTGGTTTCAAAAATCTATGTATATAATTATTTTAATTTTGCTATATTGACGTGGTGGTACCAGATTTTATGTTAAGGTTGAAACATGACTGCTTTAAGAAGTGGGAGTAGGGCCCCAGGTGTGGTGGTTTCAAAAATCTATGTATATAATTATTTTAATTTTGCTATATTGACGTGGTGGTACCAGATTTTATGTTAAGGTTGAAACATGACTGCTTTAAGAAGGGGCCCCAGGTGTGGTGGTTTCAAAAATCTATGTATATAATTATTTTAATTTTGCTATATTGACGTGGTGGTACCAGATTTTATGTTAAGGTTGAAACATGACTGCTTTAAGAAGTGGGAGTAGGGCCCCAGGTGTGGTGGTTTCAAAAATCTATGTATATAATTATTTTAATTTTGCTATATTGACGTGGTGGTACCAGATTTTATGTTAAGGTTGAAACATGACTGCTTTAAGAAGTGGGAGTAGGGCCCCAGGTGTGGTGGTTTCAAAAATCGATGTATATAATATATGAACCCCTATTTCTCCTGTTCACGCTATATTCATATTTAATATTTAATATTTATTGCATCAATATGTAACTGGGATCTTACAATTTAGTTACGAAGCATCACATATGACACTGAAATGGTATGGCAATCTGAGTTGGAGCGTACCAATATGTCTTATAAGCACATTTAAATAATTCATATTAATATATTTACAATCGTTAAAAATGCCCTAATCCTATTAATATTATAAACGTGAAAGTTTGTATGTATGGATGTATGGATGTTTGTTACTCTTTCACGCACAAACGGGGGGGCTAATGTTGATGAAATTTGGTATGGGGGTAGATGAGGCGCTGGATTAACACATAGGATACTTTTCATCATCATCATCATCATCATCCATCACCACGCGGGTGAAACCGCGGGGCGCAGCTAGTATTTTATAATTAAGACGCGGTCCAACCACCAAATTTACGATGCTTTACGTAAGGTTGAAAGTCGCTTGTTAGATTGGACGATGTAATGCGAAAATGCGTTAATATTGTACGTTTTTTTTAATATATTTCGATATATACTAACACAATTGAAAAAGCTGCTGGTTACTACTTTAGTACTATATGTTGGCTATGTATTACCTAAAAAATAATATAGTGTTATCCCTGAAAATTCTGAGAGTTTGGGCGTGAAAGTTTAATTTTATGGACCTATTTAGGATTTTTGTCTGCAGAGAGCGAGTAATATTTAGGAATTCTGTTCGGTTATTACTCTTTGCCTGTTCCTTTTCTAACCGAAGTATTTTTTTCATACAATATTATCGATTTGTTTCGTTACACTAGATGTTTGAAGATTCTGCTTTTTACTATTATCAGGATACGAACGCGCCTTAATCTACAACTTGAGAATGGCTTTACCGATTTCATCTCTTTTAAGTATCGTAGAAGGTTCTTACATTTAAAAAAGTGAGCGAACATGTTCTTTTTTTGCAAATAAAGTCATTAATATTATTATTCTCTTTATTTAATTTCATCCGGTCCTTTACAGAGGCATAAGTGGGGCTGTAGCCAACACTTAGAGGCTCGTTTGGCACAAAAATACAATGTAGTATAAAAACACTAACAGAATTGGGGATGACGGTGACATGGATTATCTGTTACATAAATGGGTTAAATAACAAGGCTATTGATATGAACTTATACATGTAAGGAAGATAGATGGCTATGGATGAGACTACGGCACCTGCCAATTTCAGTCTCATTTAAAAATATTTAGGCAGGTGGTGATTTTAATTTAATGTGCTCCACCCCCAGACGGCCAATTAAGGCAAGCCGGGGTCAGGGGTCTCATTTAGCCCCAGGGAGAATCAGGGTCCACGGTGTCGCAAACATTAGTATATTTAAAATAAAACTAAGAGAATTTATCTTCACACATCAAAAATGCCAGGAAAATCAAAGACATGACACCAGTGCCATATAGTAATGTATCTAATATGACTTATGAGTAGGTATGTACTTACACGATAATAACTTTCTTGTTTATATCTGTATGTTTAGTCATAATTTAAGATTTATATAAAAAAACAAAAATTGTATGCTAGTTATTGGTGTCGATTCTGTTACTTTTATTGAACAAGTAGATCGATACAGATAGCTATTGTAGAACTAAGTATGCAGTTGTAGTGTTCATTTGTTTAATAATAATTGAAGCTGTTGTAGTATAAATCCACCGTGACGTCACAGACTGGCTCCAACGGAAGACCAGCGCTGGTTTAAACCAGCATTATGCTGAGTTGGGGACCATTTTATGACATAGCAGTAAATTGTAATTCTTACTTACTTTTATCAATCAATGTTATATGCTGCCGTCATAAATAAATTATATTTCATTCATTCATTCATTCGCCACTCACCCACGGCTCCCCACAAAGCCGCCCCTGCGGGTTTATTATTTTAATTATTATTTGACATATTTCACGGGTTTCACCCGGTTCTTTACATAGGCGTAAGTGGGGCTGTAGCCAACACTTAGAGGCCCGTTTGGTATAAAAATACAATGTAGTATAAAAACAGAAACATTTTGGATGGATGGTTACATGGTATATCTATTACAAAAATGGGTAAAATGGCCGGGCTATTGATATGTACTTATTAGTGGTACGGGAGATAGTGGGCTATGGACGAGACTATGGCACCTGCCAATTTCAGTCTCATTTTAAAAGTTTTGGGCAGGTGGTGACTTGCCACCCACTAAACAGGCCCCCCGTAAGGGCCACCATCAAAGGTGACAAAAGCCCCTGCGGTATTATAATTATTAAACTCGAAGCTCGTATGGGTACCTCGGTGTCCTAGCGGTAATGACGTCTGACACGGATTGTGCGCAATTGGACACGGGTTCGAATCCCGTCCAAAGATTATTTGTCTTTTATAAAAGATTGTAGAGTTTAATATATTTATTCATAAGATCAGTCACAAAGTATGAGTGAAGGGTAGTAGGTACTCAGGAGAGTCAGATAAACCTCGTTTCTGTTGCAGTAAAAGTCCACTTAATAGTTACTCTTGTATTAGTAGTTAAAATAATATTATTAATATTAAAATTTTGGTCAAAATATGGAACCGACATCAACACTAAAAAGTGTCAAATAACTTGTCAAACTCGGTTTTCCGGTCCATTTTATTGTTAAAAAATATTTCATCCTCTTTAGTGACCCTTGCTACTCACGGGATTGACTGTCATTCACCGCCAATGATGATAGCATCAAGAGAGGCGAAACACTTTTCAGTTTTTTTATAGTATTACTTTTCAAAGCACTGACGCCTGCTTTAGCGATCTCAAACATTGAAATTTACAGAGAGAAAAATACACATCCTCGGACGGGATTCGAACCCGCGTCTTCTGACTCTCCGTGTCAGACGCCATTGACCAACTAGGCCACCGAGGGTCTGGTCCGAGCATCAAATTTTAACTCTCTATGTGACTAACCGTCTTACGGGGACGGAGCGACATCTATTGAAGAGTTTTGATTGAAGTGTAACTCAAACAACATTAGACCGATTTTATTGAAATGAGACTCCCTCGGAAGTATACTCTACCAAACAAAAGAATTATCGAAATTGGACTATTCTGTCAAAAGTTATGTGTCATACATAAAAAACGTACGTGTCGACTTGAAAACGTACTTCTTGGTAGGCGATAATGTACAACCATAATAATTGCACAGCCAAATAATGTACAGACAATAATGCACGGCCGATAATTTATGTACATGGATTTGAAATATATGGTCGGCTTTTCCTGGGGCCTTACTATGACCTGTTAAAGCAGGGCTTCTAGATAACTACCCGGCTTATTCGTACCATGACAACGTTATAGCAGGCCTAAGCAGGCCTGCTATTCAAGAACCGCAGAAAAACTGTTTAACTGTTTTTTTTGTTTGTACTCTCGTTAACATGTCGCTCTAAATCTACTCAATTTATCAGCTTACAAACGTCTAGGCGTCTGCAATGTTGTTTGAAGTAAATTGTTAGAATGCCAGACACAATATTATCCGTTCACCTTTGAGAAAACAATGTTCAAACAGTTCACCTAAATTAGGGTCATGGTATGATTTAATTCAAAATTGTTAATGCCAGGTTTAAGAACTGCACGGAACTTGCATGGTTCTAATGAAGCTGATAGTAAAGCCCCTCGTCGCGTTTTATTGCCTGTCCAAAATCGTTCCGTGTTGATAATGCACAGCCTGTACAAAAAGTGTCCGACCCGTATTTAACGGGCAACAATGCACAGCCTAAATCTCATAATGAAATGGATTTCTTTTCCTGGCTGCGAATTATTGCCCGAGCAATATCAGCCCGTGTTGATAAAACGCAGCCTAATAATGCACAGACTAAATTGCACAGCCAATAATTCGAAGCCATTCCACTGAATATTGCATGCGTGTTATTGTCTGGACATTATTTGGTCGCGAATTATTGGCTGTACATTATAGGAACTCGTACTCCTTTAGGAAGACGGTTGAATTAATATTATATAACTAACTAGGTATAGTAGTTAATATTGTGTGTCTCCCTCTTCCATTCCTAATTTTGGGATATCCATTACTTATGTCGGTTCTCATCACAAGCCTCAATAAGTTTCTGACGGACAGTAATGGCAATAACTTTATGATATTTACGAGGGTGAATCAAAAAGTTCTTAGAAGTGCATATATATGAAACCTTTTTGGATCAAGTTCGATATTCAAATTAAAGAGTGTCTATCACACTATATTTATGCAGACTGTCACTTGTTTTTGTCAGTTCGTTCGCATGTAATAAATTTTTTTGTGCAACGAGTTGCTAAAAAGTCAAAATTATGGATAAAAGTGAGTTACGTGCGGTGATAAAATATCTCAGTTTGAAAAAAATGTCTACGAAGGAAATTTTTTTGGACATTCAGCAGACATTAGGGGGTGATGCTGTACCCTATTCTACGGTTGCGTACTGGGTGGCTGAATTTAAAAGAAGTAGATCAAGCTGTAAAGATGACCCGCGTTCTGGGCGGCCTTCAACCTCCGTTACAGAAGAAAATGTCAAAAAGGTTGAGAATCTGGTTTTGGAAGACAGAAGAATGACTATAAAACATATAGCTGAGATCCTAAAGATATCTTTTGGTAGCGTTCAATCCATTTTAATTGATTCACTGGGGTTCAAAAAAGTGTCTGCAAGATGGGTGCCACGAATGTTAACCGACGAAAACAAAAAGCGACATTTGGAAATTTCCAAGCGTAATCTCGAAATGTTCCAGCGTGATTCGGATAATTTTTGCCGTCGTCTTGTCACCATGGATGAAACGTGGGTCCACCATTTTGATCCTGAAACTAAAAGACAAAGCATGTCTTGGAAACGACCATCCTCTCCATCCATTAAGAAATTTCGAGTTGCTCCTACCGCTGGCAAAGTTATGGCCTCTGTGTTCTGGGATAGTGAAGGAATCCTTTTTATTGATTACATGCCAAAAGGCCAGACGATTACTGGCCCTATTATGCAAATTTAATCCCGAAAGTGCGTGAAGCGATTAAAGAAAAACGTTGTGGAAAACTGTCGTTGGGCGTGTTGTTCCTTCAAGATAACGCTCCTGCTCATCGATCGGAAGTTGCGCTCAACGCAATCCGCTGTGCTGGCTTCAATCTCCTTGACCACCCACCATATTCTCCGGACTTAGCCCCAAGTGATTTTCACTTATTATTAAAATATTTTTTTTTCACAAGGAATAAGGAAGTTAGAAACGCGTTATTCTAAATGCATTGCATTGGAGGGAGATTATGTAGAAAAATAAAATATTATTATTTAAATCTTTGCATTTTTTAATATTGATTCCAAGAATTTTTTGATTCACCCTCGTATACTGGGGTGGATTGAGTTTGTTCAAAAAGACAACCGACGTGACGTTGCGTAGAACTAACATTGAGATGTGTAATAATACCAAAATAGAATGTGTTTTTTAAATATTTTTCCACACTACAGACTCTTTGGTCCGTACCTTTTTTAGATTTGTTTTGTTTTTATATTACATTTATCTTGGAGATTCGTTCTCCAAACATCACAATAAACATTCTTAAGCTATGGTGGAAATTGCTTAAAAACTAAAGTGAGTCCATTTTTTTTTTAGTTCTACGAACTAACATTGAGATGTGTAATAATACCAAAATAGAATGTGTTTTTTTTTTATATTCTTCCACACTACAGACTCTTTGGTCCGTGCCTTTTTTAGATTTGTTTTTTTTTTATATTACATTTATCTTGGAGATTCGTTCTCCAAACATCACAATAAACATTCTTAAGCTATGGTGGAAATTGCTTAAAAACTGAAGTGAGTCCATTTTTTGTTTAGTTCTACGAACTAACATTGAGATGTGTAATAATACCAAAATAGAATGTGTTTTTTTTTATATTCTTCCACACTACAGACTTGCCTTTTTTAGATTTGTTTTTTTTTATATTACATTTATCTTGGAGATTCATTCTCCAAACATCACAATAAACATTCTTAAGCTATGGTGGAAATTGCTTAAAAACTAAAGTGAGTCCATTTTTTGTTTAGTTCTACGAACTAACATTGAGATGTGTAATAATACCAAAATAGAATGTGTTTTTTTTTTATATTCTTCCACACTACAGACTCTTTGGTCCGTGCCTTTTTTAGATTTGTTTTTTTTTATATTACATTTATCTTGGAGATTCGTTCTCCAAACATCACAATAAACATTCTTAAGCTATGGTGGAAATTGCTTAAAAACTAAAGTGAGTCCATTTTTTCTTTCTTTTGTAAATACATAAATCTATTGCTAGTGAACAATATTTCCCAATTTTATACTTATGTGTATGCTGTTGGCCAGAAGTACTGGCCTCAGGTTCACGCCTTTGCCGTATCCTTTCTAACATAGCCTTCACGATCTCTTCATTTCGGTCTTTTATCGCCATTTTGAGATTATACTCTATGATTCGATATTCGGATGCTTTCATCGTCCGCCTGACGAAATCGCCAATCGCGTCCGAGCTGTCGTCGGCAACATACGTGCAGCTGCCTGAGTGTCGAGACACTGCCACTACTGCATCAGAGACGCTGTCTCGGAGTTTCGTGACTCGCTCGAAATATAATGTGTTGACACGGCCACACTTTTAGGGTTAGAACTTGACTCCCATACAAACTAGAAAGCTCACATAAAAAAATTAAAGCTAAATTATCTAGTTTATCTTATGCATTGAGGGAACTAAGACGTACTACCGACATAAACACAGCAATTACCGCCTATCACGCTTTCGCCTCTTTGTGGCTCAGATACGGTGTTATTATCTGGGGGAACAGTGTAAATATAGCAAACCTCTATATCACCAGAAAAATGCATCCGTATCTTAGACAATATCAAAGCACCCTGACATTTCCATACCAAACTTTCATAAGCCTTTTTTATTAAATTTACATAGAAATGTATCATTCATAATCATAACACTCGGCAAACTCGCGTCCGAGCTCGTTAGACCTGGCCACCGGACCAACTCCGCACCCTCCGCTCTGCCACCGCGCGGCCTTTGTTTCTTCCAAAAACGAACGAACGAAAGCCGAAAGTCGACAATCTCTTTCACACTGAACGCTCGGGTGGGGGGTGTAAGAAAGAGTAAGAGAGATATTTTTTCACTGACGCGAATCATGTGTTTTCATTAATAAGTTGTACATAGGCATGTAGTATTTTTGTTAAGATGGTGTCCATACTTTGAGATGGAATTTTCGAAAACTTTAACAATTAATAATTATTTCACTGTGAAGTAATAAAAAATTTTGACTACATATCTACAATGTATTAACACTTTTGTACCGCCCATTTTTTTTTTTTTTGGTAATTATACAAATAGGGTGTATAATGCTCGAAAAATGTAAATTTGTAAAAAATATCCTGACTTGTTTAAAAAAAAGGCGATAAATATAATAAAACACGATCTCATATAGACACAAACTAATAGAACCGCGATCAAACCTCATGATGCATAGCACTAGTCCTTACTCAATGTCTGTCAAAATTTATAATAAATTGCTTAATGTCCTTAAAGATGTAGAAAATGACGTTATCTTTGTTGAAAATCTAAATACTCGTATGCTCGCATGCTTGAGAAAAACTGTTACTGTTCATTAGATGAAATTTTCAACGACAATTTTGTTGATATGAAATAACTCGTTCCGCACAAACAAACTATTGCCATACCCTTACAGGGTCATATATTGTCATTCGGTAACATGTAAACAAGACCTGCATGTAAACATATATACTTATGTTGCAATAAAGTATTGAGTACTGTATATGGCGCCCAATCCACCTGTTATCTTTGCGTCATGCAACTGTCAAGTGTTGTTATGTATGTGTGCGTGGCTGCGTTCACCACTACAGATGTACACTACAGACACAGTACAGTACGTAAACCAGTGCAAAGCTAACCAGCGATCGTTTCACTTGTCTTAGCAGTCCCGTCCTCATATGTAACAATACCCAACGCTATACTAAAGGTAATTGGTCCATACCCTACGCTACACTCAAGGTACGTAATTGGTCTATACCCTACGCTACACTCAAGGTACGTAATTGGTCGATACCCTACGCTATACTCAAGGTACGTAATTGGTCGATACCCTACGCTACACTCAAGGTACGTAATTGGTCGATACCCTACGCTATACTCAAGGTACGTAATTGGTCGATACCCTACGCTACACTCAAGGTACGTAATTGGTCGATACCCTACGCTATACTCAAGGTACGTAATTGGTCGATACCCTACGCTACACTCAAGGTACGTAATTGGTCGATACCCTACGCTATACTCAAGGTACGTAATTGGTCGATACCCTACGCTACACTCAAGGTACGTAATTGGTCGATACCCTACGCTACACTCAAGGTACGTAATTGGTCGATGCCCTACGCTACACTCAAGGTACGTAATTGGTCCATACCCTACGCTACACTCAAGGTAATTGGTCGATACCCTACGCTACACTCAAGGTACGTAATTGGTCGATACCCTACGCTATACTCAAGGTACGTAATTGGTCGATACCCTACGCTACACTCAAGGTACGTAATTGGTCGATACCCTACGCTACACTCAAGGTACGTAATTGGTCGATGCCCTACGCTACACTCAAGGTACGTAATTGGTCCATACCCTACGCTACACTCAAGGTAATTGGTCGATACCCTACGCTACACTCAAGGTACGTAATTGGTCGATACCCTACGCTACACTCAAGGTACGTAATTGGTCCATACCCTACGCTACACTCAAGGTAATTGGTCGATACCCTACGCTACACTCAAGGTACGTAATTGGTCGATACCCTACGCTACACTCAAGGTACGTAATTGGTCGATACCCTACGCTACACTCAAGGTACGTAATTGGTCGATACCCTACGCTACACTCAAGGTACGTAATTGGTCGATGCCCTACGCTACACTCAAGGTACGTAATTGGTCGATGCCCTACGCTACACTCAAGGTAATTGGTCGATACCCTACGCTACACTCAAGGTACGTAATTGGTCGATACCCTACGCTACACTCAAGGTACGTAATTGGTCGATGCCCTACGCTACACTCAAGGTAATTGGTCGATACCCTACGCTACACTCAAGGTACGTAATTGGTCGATACCCTACGCTACACTCAAGGTACGTAATTGGTCGATACCCTACGCTACACTCAAGGTACGTAATTGGTCGATACCCTACGCTACACTCAAGGTACGTAATTGGTCCATACCCTACGCTACACTCAAGGTAATTGGTCGATACCCTACGCTACACTCAAGGTACGTAATTGGTCGATACCCTACGCTACACTCAAGGTACGTAATTGGTCCATACCCTACGCTACACTCAAGGTAATTGGTCGATACCCTACGCTACACTCAAGGTAATTGGTCGATACCCTACGCTACACTCAAGGTACGTAATTGGTCGATACCCTACGCTACACTCAAGGTACGTAATTGGTCGATACCCTACGCTACACTCAAGGTACGTAATTGGTCGATACCCTACGCTACACTCAAGGTACGTAATTGGTCGATACCCTACGCTACACTCAAGGTAATTGGTCGATACCCTACGCTACACTCAAGGTACGTAATTGGTCGATACCCTACGCTACACTCAAGGTACGTAATTGGTCGATACCCTACGCTATACTCAAGGTAATTGGTCGATACCCTACGCTACACTCAAGGTACGTAATTGGTCCATACCCTACGCTACACTCAAGGTACGTAATTGGTCGATACCCTACGCTACACTCAAGGTACGTAATTGGTCGATACCCTACGCTACACTCAAGGTACGTAATTGGTCGATACCCTACGCTACACTCAAGGTAATTGGTCGATACCCTACGCTACACTCAAGGTACGTAATTGGTCCATACCCTACGCTACACTCAAGGTACGTAATTGGTCAATACCCTACGCTACACTCAAGGTACGTAATTGGTCGATACCCTACGCTACACTCAAGGTACGTAATTGGTCGATACCCTACGCTACACTCAAGGTAATTGGTCGATACCCTACGCTACACTCAAGGTACGTAATTGGTCGATACCCTACGCTACACTCAAGGTACGTAATTGGTCGATACCCTACGCTACACTCAAGGTACGTAATTGGTCGATACCCTACGCTACACTCAAGGTACGTAATTGGTCGATACCCTACGCTACACTCAAGGTACGTAATTGGTCGATACCCTACGCTACACTCAAGGTACGTAATTGGTCGATACCCTACGCTACACTCAAGGTAATTGGTCGATACCCTACGCTACACTCAAGGTACGTAATTGGTCCATACCCTACGCTACACTCAAGGTACGTAATTGGTCAATACCCTACGCTACACTCAAGGTACGTAATTGGTCGATACCCTACGCTACACTCAAGGTACGTAATTGGTCGATACCCTACGCTACACTCAAGGTAATTGGTCGATACCCTACGCTACACTCAAGGTACGTAATTGGTCGATACCCTACGCTACACTCAAGGTACGTAATTGGTCGATACCCTACGCTACACTCAAGGTACGTAATTGGTCGATACCCTACGCTACACTCAAGGTACGTAATTGGTCGATACCCTACGCTACACTCAAGGTAATTGGTCGATACCCTACGCTACACTCAAGGTACGTAATTGGTCCATACCCTACGCTACACTCAAGGTACGTAATTGGTCGATACCCTACGCTACACTCAAGGTACGTAATTGGTCGATACCCTACGCTACACTCAAGGTACGTAATTGGTCGATACCCTACGCTACACTCAAGGTAATTGGTCGATACCCTACGCTACACTCAAGGTACGTAATTGGTCGATACCCTACGCTACACTCAAGGTACGTAATTGGTCGATACCCTACGCTACACTCAAGGTACGTAATTGGTCGATACCCTACGCTACACTCAAGGTAATTGGTCGATACCCTACGCTACACTCAAGGTACGTAATTGGTCGATACCCTACGCTACACTCAAGGTACGTAATTGGTCGATACCCTACGCTACACTCAAGGTACGTAATTGGTCGATACCCTACGCTACACTCAAGGTACGTAATTGGTCGATACCCTACGCTACACTCAAGGTAATTGGTCGATACCCTACGCTACACTCAAGGTACGTAATTGGTCGATACCCTACGCTACACTCAAGGTACGTAATTGGTCGATACCCTACGCTACACTCAAGGTACGTAATTGGTCGATACCCTACGCTAGACTCAAGGTACGTAATTGGTCGATACCCTACGCTACACTCAAGGTACGTAATTGGTCGATACCCTACGCTACACTCAAGGTACGTAATTGGTCGATACCCTACGCTACACTCAAGGTACGTAATTGGTCGATACCCTACGCTACACTCAAGGTACGTAATTGGTCGATACCCTACGCTACACTCAAGGTACGTAATTGGTCGATACCCTACGCTACACTCAAGGTACGTAATTGGTCGATACCCTACGCTACACTCAAGGTACGTAATTGGTCGATACCCTACGCTACACTCAAGGTACGTAATTGGTCGATACCCTACGCTACACTCAAGGTAATTGGTCGATACCCTACGCTACACTCAAGGTACGTAATTGGTCCATACCCTACGCTACACTCAAGGTACGTAATTGGTCGATACCCTACGCTACACTCAAGGTACGTAATTGGTCGATACCCTACGCTACACTCAAGGTACGTAATTGGTCGATACCCTACGCTACACTCAAGGTACGTAATTGGTCGATACCCTACGCTACACTCAAGGTAATTGGTCGATACCCTACGCTACACTCAAGGTACGTAATTAGTCGATACCCTACGCTACACTCAAGGTACGTAATTGGTCGATACCCTACGCTACACTCAAGGTACGTAATTGGCCGATACCCTACGCTACACTCAAGGTACGTAATTGGTCGATACCCTACGCTACACTCAAGGTACGTAATTGGTCGATACCCTACGCTACACTCAAGGTACGTAATTGGCCGATACCCTACGCTACACTCAAGGTACGTAATTGGTCGATACCCTACGCTACACTCAAGGTACGTAATTGGTCGATACCCTACGCTACACTCAAGGTACGTAATTGGTCGATACCCTACGCTACACTCAAGGTACGTAATTGGTCGATACCCTACGCTACACTCAAGGTACGTAATTGGTCGATACCCTACGCTACACTCAAGGTAATTGGTCGATACCCTACGCTACACTCAAGGTACGTAATTGGTCCATACCCTACGCTACACTCAAGGTACGTAATTGGTCGATACCCTACGCTACACTCAAGGTACGTAATTGGTCGATACCCTACGCTACACTCAAGGTACGTAATTGGTCGATACCCTACGCTACACTCAAGGTAATTGGTCGATACCCTACGCTACACTCAAGGTACGTAATTGGTCGATACCCTACGCTACACTCAAGGTACGTAATTGGTCGATACCCTACGCTACACTCAAGGTACGTAATTGGCCGATACCCTACGCTACACTCAAGGTACGTAATTGGTCGATACCCTACGCTACACTCAAGGTACGTAATTGGTCGATACCCTACGCTACACTCAAGGTACGTAATTGGCCGATACCCTACGCTACACTCAAGGTACGTAATTGGTCGATACCCTACGCTACACTCAAGGTACGTAATTGGTCGATACCCTACGCTACACTCAAGGTACGTAATTGGTCGATGCCCTACGCTACACTCAAGGTAATTGGTCGATACCCTACGCTACACTCAAGGTACGTAATTGGCCGATACCCTACGCTACACTCAAGGTACGTAATTGGTCGATACCCTACGCTACACTCAAGGTACGTAATTGGTCGATACCCTACGCTACACTCAAGGTACGTAATTGGTCGATACCCTACGCTATACTCAAGGTACGTAATTGGTCGATACCCTACGCTACACTCAAGGTAATTGGTCGATACCCTACGCTACACTCAAGGTACGTAATTGGTCGATACCCTACGCTACACTCAAGGTAATTGGTCGATACCCTACGCTACACTCAAGGTACGTAATTGGTCGATACCCTACGCTACACTCAAGGTACGTAATTGGTCGATACCCTACGCTATACTCAAGGTACGTAATTGGTCGATACCCTACGCTACACTCAAGGTAATTGGTCGATACCCTACGCTACACTCAAGGTACGTAATTGGTCGATACCCTACGCTACACTCAAGGTAATTGGTCGATACCCTACGCTACACTCAAGGTACGTAATTGGCCGATACCCTACGCTACACTCAAGGTAATTGGTCGATACCCTACGCTACACTCAAGGTACGTAATTGGTCGATGCCCTACGCTACACTCAAGGTACGTAATTGGCCGATACCCTACGCTACACTCAAGGTAATTGGTCGATACCCTACGCTACACTCAAGGTACGTAATTGGCCGATACCCTACGCTACACTCAAGGTAATTGGTCGATACCCTACGCTACACTCAAGGTACGTAATTGGTCGATACCCTACGCTACACTCAAGGTAATTGGTCGATACCCTACGCTACACTCAAGGTACGTAATTGGTCGATACCCTACGCTACACTCAAGGTACGTAATTGGTCGATGCCCTACGCTACACTCAAGGTACGTAATTGGTCGATACCCTACGCTATACTCAAGGTACGTAATTGGTCGATACCCTACGCTACACTCAAGGTAATTGGTCGATACCCTACGCTACACTCAAGGTACGTAATTGGTCGATACCCTACGCTACACTCAAGGTACGTAATTGGTCGATGCCCTACGCTACACTCAAGGTAATTGGTCGATACCCTACGCTACACTCAAGGTACGTAATTGGCCGATACCCTACGCTACACTCAAGGTAATTGGTCGATACCCTACGCTACACTCAAGGTACGTAATTGGTCGATACCCTACGCTACACTCAAGGTACGTAATTGGTCGATGCCCTACGCTACACTCAAGGTACGTAATTGGTCGATGCCCTACGCTACACTCAAGGTACGTAATTGGTCGATACCCTACGCTACACTCAAGGTACGTAATTGGTCGATACCCTACGCTACACTCAAGGTAATTGGTCGATACCCTACGCTACACTCAAGGTACGTAATTGGTCGATACCCTACGCTACACTCAAGGTAATTGGTCGATACCCTACGCTACACTCAAGGTACGTAATTGGTCGATGCCCTACGCTACACTCAAGGTACGTAATTGGTCGATGCCCTACGCTACACTCAAGGTACGTAATTGGTCGATGCCCTACGCTACACTCAAGGTACGTAATTGGTCGATGCCCTACGCTACACTCAAGGTACGTAATTGGTCGATACCCTACGCTACACTCAAGGTAATTGGTCGATACCCTACGCTACACTCAAGGTACGTAATTGGTCGATACCCTACGCTACACTCAAGGTACGTAATTGGTCGATACCCTACGCTACACTCAAGGTAATTGGTCGATACCCTACGCTACACTCAAGGTACGTAATTGGTCGATGCCCTACGCTACACTCAAGGTACGTAATTGGTCGATACCCTACGCTACACTCAAGGTACGTAATTGGTCGATACCCTACGCTACACTCAAGGTACGTAATTGGTCGATACCCTACGCTACACTCAAGGTAATTGGTCGATACCCTACGCTACACTCAAGGTACGTAATTGGTCGATGCCCTACGCTACACTCAAGGTAATTGGTCGATACCCTACGCTACACTCAAGGTACGTAATTGGTCGATGCCCTACGCTACACTCAAGGTACGTAATTGGTCGATGCCCTACGCTACACTCAAGGTAATTGGTCGATACCCTACGCTACACTCAAGGTACGTAATTGGTCGATGCCCTACGCTACACTCAAGGTACGTAATTGGTCGATACCCTACGCTACACTCAAGGTACGTAATTGGTCGATACCCTACGCTACACTCAAGGTAATTGGTCGATACCCTACGCTACACTCAAGGTACGTAATTGGTCGATACCCTACGCTACACTCAAGGTAATTGGTCGATACCCTACGCTACACTCAAGGTACGTAATTGGTCGATACCCTACGCTACACTCAAGGTACGTAATTGGTCGATACCCTACGCTACACTCAAGGTACGTAATTGGTCGATACCCTACGCTACACTCAAGGTAATTGGTCGATACCCTACGCTACACTCAAGGTACGTAATTGGCCGATACCCTACGCTACACTCAAGGTAATTGGTCGATACCCTACGCTACACTCAAGGTACGTAATTGGTCGATACCCTACGCTACACTCAAGGTACGTAATTGGTCGATACCCTACGCTACACTCAAGGTACGTAATTGGTCGATACCCTACGCTACACTCAAGGTAATTGGTCGATACCCTACGCTACACTCAAGGTACGTAATTGGCCGATACCCTACGCTACACTCAAGGTAATTGGTCGATACCCTACGCTACACTCAAGGTACGTAATTGGTCGATGCCCTACGCTACACTCAAGGTACGTAATTGGTCGATGCCCTACGCTACACTCAAGGTACGTAATTGGTCGATGCCCTACGCTACACTCAAGGTACGTAATTGGTCGATACCCTACGCTACACTCAAGGTAATTGGTCGATACCCTACGCTACACTCAAGGTACGTAATTGGTCGATACCCTACGCTACACTCAAGGTACGTAATTGGTCGATGCCCTACGCTACACTCAAGGTAATTGGTCGATACCCTACGCTACACTCAAGGTACGTAATTGGTCGATGCCCTACGCTACACTCAAGGTACGTAATTGGTCGATGCCCTACGCTACACTCAAGGTACGTAATTGGTCGATACCCTACGCTACACTCAAGGTAATTGGTCGATACCCTACGCTACACTCAAGGTACGTAATTGGTCGATACCCTACGCTACACTCAAGGTACGTAATTGGTCGATGCCCTACGCTACACTCAAGGTAATTGGTCGATACCCTACGCTACACTCAAGGTACGTAATTGGTCGATGCCCTACGCTACACTCAAGGTACGTAATTGGTCGATGCCCTACGCTACACTCAAGGTACGTAATTGGTCGATACCCTACGCTACACTTAAGGTAATTGGTCGATACCCTACGCTACACTCAAGGTACGTAATTGGTCGATACCCTACGCTACACTCAAGGTACGTAATTGGTCGATACCCTACGCTACACTCAAGGTACGTAATTGGTCGATACCCTACGCTACACTCAAGGTACGTAATTGGTCGATACCCTACGCTACACTCAAGGTACGTAATTGGTCGATACCCTACGCTACACTCAAGGTAATTGGTCGATACCCTACGCTACACTCAAGGTACGTAATTGGTCGATACCCTACGCTACACTCAAGGTAATTGGTCGATACCCTACGCTACACTCAAGGTACGTAATTGGTCGATGCCCTACGCTACACTCAAGGTACGTAATTGGTCGATACCCTACGCTACACTCAAGGTACGTAATTGGTCGATGCCCTACGCTACACTCAAGGTACGTAATTGGTCGATGCCCTACGCTACACTCAAGGTACGTAATTGGTCGATGCCCTACGCTACACTCAAGGTACGTAATTGGTCGATACCCTACGCTACACTCAAGGTACGTAATTGGTCGATGCCCTACGCTACACTCAAGGTACGTAATTGGTCGATACCCTACGCTACACTCAAGGTAATTGGTCGATACCCTACGCTACACTCAAGGTACGTAATTGGTCGATACCCTACGCTACACTCAAGGTACGTAATTGGTCGATACCCTACGCTACACTCAAGGTAATTGGTCGATACCCTACGCTACACTCAAGGTACGTAATTGGTCGATACCCTACGCTACACTCAAGGTACGTAATTGGTCGATACCCTACGCTACACTCAAGGTACGTAATTGGTCCATACCCTACGCTACACTCAAGGTACGTAATTGGTCGATACCCTACGCTACACTCAAGGTACGTAATTGGTCGATACCCTACGCTACACTCAAGGTAATTGGTCGATACCCTACGCTACACTCAAGGTACGTAATTGGTCGATACCCTACGCTACACTCAAGGTACGTAATTGGTCGATACCCTACGCTACACTCAAGGTACGTAATTGGTCGATGCCCTACGCTACACTCAAGGTACGTAATTGGTCGATACCCTACGCTACACTCAAGGTACGTAATTGGTCGATACCCTACGCTACACTCAAGGTACGTAATTGGTCGATACCCTACGCTACACTCAAGGTAATTGGTCGATACCCTACGCTACACTCAAGGTACGTAATTGGTCGATGCCCTACGCTACACTCAAGGTACGTAATTGGTCGATACCCTACGCTACACTCAAGGTACGTAATTGGTCGATACCCTACGCTACACTCAAGGTACGTAATTGGTCGATACCCTACGCTACACTCAAGGTAATTGGTCGATACCCTACGCTACACTCAAGGTACGTAATTGGTCGATACCCTACGCTACACTCAAGGTACGTAATTGGTCGATACCCTACGCTACACTCAAGGTAATTGGTCGATACCCTACGCTACACTCAAGGTACGTAATTGGTCGATACCCTACGCTACACTCAAGGTACGTAATTGGTCGATACCCTACGCTACACTCAAGGTACGTAATTGGTCCATACCCTACGCTACACTCAAGGTACGTAATTGGTCGATACCCTACGCTACACTCAAGGTACGTAATTGGTCGATGCCCTACGCTACACTCAAAGTAATTGGTCGATACCCTACGCTACACTCAAGGTACGTAATTGGTCGATACCCTACGCTACACTCAAGGTACGTAATTGGTCGATACCCTACGCTACACTCAAGGTACGTAATTGGTCGATACCCTACGCTACACTCAAGGTACGTAATTGGTCGATACCCTACGCTACACTCAAGGTACGTAATTGGTCGATGCCCTACGCTACACTCAAGGTAATTGGTCGATACCCTACGCTACACTCAAGGTACGTAATTGGTCGATGCCCTACGCTACACTCAAGGTACGTAATTGGTCGATACCCTACGCTACACTCAAGGTACGTAATTGGTCGATACCCTACGCTACACTCAAGGTACGTAATTGGTCGATACCCTACGCTACACTCAAGGTAATTGGTCGATACCCTACGCTACACTCAAGGTACGTAATTGGTCGATACCCTACGCTACACTCAAGGTACGTAATTGGTCCATACCCTACGCTACACTCAAGGTAATTGGTCGATACCCTACGCTACACTCAAGGTACGTAATTGGTCGATACCCTACGCTACACTCAAGGTACGTAATTGGTCGATACCCTACGCTACACTCAAGGTACGTAATTGGTCCATACCCTACGCTACACTCAAGGTACGTAATTGGTCGATACCCTACGCTACACTCAAGGTACGTAATTGGTCGATGCCCTACGCTACACTCAAGGTAATTGGTCGATACCCTACGCTACACTCAAGGTACGTAATTGGTCGATACCCTACGCTACACTCAAGGTACGTAATTGGTCGATACCCTACGCTACACTCAAGGTACGTAATTGGTCGATACCCTACGCTACACTCAAGGTACGTAAATGGTCGATGCCCTACGCTACACTCAAGGTACGTAATTGGTCGATACCCTACGCTACACTCAAGGTACGTAATTGGTCGATACCCTACGCTACACTCAAGGTAATTGGTCGATACCCTACGCTACACTCAAGGTACGTAATTGGTCGATACCCTACGCTACACTCAAGGTACGTAATTGGTCGATGCCCTACGCTACACTCAAGGTAATTGGTCGATACCCTACGCTACACTCAAGGTACGTAATTGGTCGATACCCTACGCTACACTCAAGGTACGTAATTGGTCGATACCCTACGCTACACTCAAGGTACGTAATTGGTCGATACCCTACGCTACACTCAAGGTACGTAATTGGTCGATACCCTACGCTACACTCAAGGTACGTAATTGGTCCATACCCTACGCTACACTCAAGGTAATTGGTCGATACCCTACGCTACACTCAAGGTACGTAATTGGTCGATACCCTACGCTACACTCAAGGTACGTAATTGGTCGATACCCTACGCTACACTCAAGGTACGTAATTGGTCGATGCCCTACGCTACACTCAAGGTAATTGAACGATACCCTACGCTACACTCAAGGTACGTAATTGGTCGATACCCTACGCTACACTCAAGGTACGTAATTGGTCGATACCCTACGCTACACTCAAGGTAATTGGTCGATACCCTACGCTACACTCAAGGTACGTAATTGGTCGATACCACAGCTTTACTCAAGGTACGTAATTGGTCGATACCCTACGCTACACTCAAGGTACGTAATTGGTCGATACCCTACGCTACACTCAAGGTACGTAATTGGTCCATACCCTACGCTACACTCAAGGTACGTAATTGGTCGATACCCTACGCTACACTCAAGGTAATTGGTCGATACCCTACGCTACACTCAAGGTACGTAATTGGTCGATACCACAGCTTTACTCAAGGTACGTAATTGGTCGATACCCTACGCTACACTCAAGGTACGTAATTGGTCCATACCCTACGCTACACTCAAGGTACGTAATTGGTCGATACCCTACGCTACACTCAAGGTAATTGGTCGATACCCTACGCTACACTCAAGGTACGTAATTGGTCGATACCCTACGCTACACTCAAGGTAATTGGTCGATACCCTACGCTACACTCAAGGTACGTAATTGGTCGATACCCTACGCTACACTCAAGGTAATTGGTCGATACCCTACGCTACACTCAAGGTTCGTAATTGGTCCATACCCTACGCTACACTCAAGGTACGTAATTGGTCGATACCCTACGCTACACTCAAGGTAATTGGTCGATACCCTACGCTACACTCAAGGTACGTAATTGGTCGATACCACAGCTTTACTCAAGGTACGTAATTGGTCGATACCCTACGCTACACTCAAGGTAATTGGTCGATACCCTACGCTACACTCAAGGTACGTAATTGGTCGATACCACAGCTTTACTCAAGGTACGTAATTGGTCGATACCCTACGCTACACTCAAGGTACGTAATTGGTCCATACCCTACGCTACACTCAAGGTACGTAATTGGTCCATACCCTACGCTACACTCAAGGTACGTAATTGGTCGATACCCTACGCTATACTCAAGGTAATTGGTCGATACCCTACGCTATACTCAAGGTACGTAATTGGTCGATACCCTACGCTACACTCAAGGTACGTAATTGGTCGATACCACAGCTTTACTCAAGGTACGTAATTGGTCGATACCCTACGCTACACTCAAGGTAATTGGTCGATACCCTACGCTACACTCAAGGTACGTAATTGGTCGATACCCTACGCTACACTCAAGGTACGTAATTGGTCCATACCCTACGCTACACTCAAGGTACGTAATTGGTCGATACCCTACGCTACACTCAAGGTAATTGGTCGATACCCTACGCTACACTCAAGGTACGTAATTGGTCCATACCCTACGCTACACTCAAGGTACGTAATTGGTCGATACCCTACGCTACACTCAAGGTAATTGGTCGATACCCTACGCTACACTCAAGGTACGTAATTGGTCGATACCCTACGCTACACTCAAGGTACGTAATTGGTCCATACCCTACGCTACACTCAAGGTACGTAATTGGTCCATACCCTACGCTACACTCAAGGTACGTAATTGGTCCATACCTACGCTACACTCAAGGTACGTAATTGGTCGATACCCTACGCTATACTCAAGG
This sequence comes from Selenia dentaria, assembly GCA_917880725.1. Taxonomy (NCBI): domain Eukaryota; kingdom Metazoa; phylum Arthropoda; class Insecta; order Lepidoptera; family Geometridae; genus Selenia; species Selenia dentaria. Next base: position 20,763,091 of record OU862900.1, on the reverse strand, counting down.
TAATTGGTCGATACCCTACGCTATACTCAAGGTACGTAATTGGTCCATACCCTACGCTACACTCAAGGTACGTAATTGGTCGATACCCTACGCTACACTCAAGGTACGTAATTGGTCGATACCCTACGCTATACTCAAGGTAATTGGTCGATACCCTACGCTATACTCAAGGTACGTAATTGGTCCATACCCTACGCTACACTCAAGGTACGTAATTGGTCGATACCCTACGCTACACTCAAGGTACGTAATTGGTCGATACCCTACGCTACACTCAAGGTACGTAATTGGTCGATACCCTACGCTATACTCAAGGTAATTGGTCGATACCCTACGCTATACTCAAGGTACGTAATTGGTCCATACCCTACGCTACACTCAAGGTACGTAATTGGTCGATACCCTACGCTATACTCAAGGTAATTGGTCGATACCCTACGCTACACTCAAGGTACGTAATTGGTCGATACCCTACGCTACACTCAAGGTACGTAATTGGTCGATACCCTACGCTATACTCAAGGTAATTGGTCGATACCCTACGCTATACTCAAGGTACGTAATTGGTCCATACCCTACGCTATACTCAAGGTAATTGGTCGATACCCTACGCTATACTCAAGGTACGTAATTGGTCGATACCCTACGCTATACTCAAGGTAATTGGTCGATACCCTACGCTATACTCAAGGTACGTAATTGGTCCATACCCTACGCTACACTCAAGGTACGTAATTGGTCGATACCCTACGCTACACTCAAGGTACGTAATTGGTCGATACCCTACGCTACACTCAAGGTACGTAATTGGTCCATACCCTACGCTACACTCAAGGTACGTAATTGGTCGATACCCTACGCTATACTCAAGGTAATTGGTCGATACCCTACGCTACACTCAAGGTACGTAATTGGTCGATACCCTACGCTACACTCAAGGTACGTAATTGGTCGATACCCTACGCTATACTCAAGGTAATTGGTCGATACCCTACGCTATACTCAAGGTACGTAATTGGTCGATACCCTACGCTATACTCAAGGTAATTGGTCGATACCCTACGCTATACTCAAGGTACGTAATTGGTCCATACCCTACGCTACACTCAAGGTACGTAATTGGTCGATACCCTACGCTATACTCAAGGTAATTGGTCGATACCCTACGCTACACTCAAGGTACGTAATTGGTCGATACCCTACGCTACACTCAAGGTACGTAATTGGTCGATACCCTACGCTACACTCAAGGTAATTGGTCGATACCCTACGCTATACTCAAGGTACGTAATTGGTCCATACCCTACGCTACACTCAAGGTACGTAATTGGTCGATACCCTACGCTATACTCAAGGTAATTGGTCGATACCCTACGCTATACTCAAGGTACGTAATTGGTCCATACCCTACGCTACACTCAAGGTACGTAATTGGTCGATACCCTACGCTATACTCAAGGTAATTGGTCGATACCCTACGCTATACTCAAGGTACGTAATTGGTCCATACCCTACGCTATACTCAAGGTAATTGGTCGATACCCTACGCTATACTCAAGGTACGTAATTGGTCGATACCCTACGCTATACTCAAGGTAATTGGTCGATACCCTACGCTATACTCAAGGTACGTAATTGGTCCATACCCTACGCTACACTCAAGGTACGTAATTGGTCGATACCCTACGCTACACTCAAGGTACGTAATTGGTCCATACCCTACGCTACACTCAAGGTACGTAATTGGTCGATACCCTACGCTACACTCAAGGTACGTAATTGGTCGATACCCTACGCTACACTCAAGGTACGTAATTGGTCGATACCCTACGCTACACTCAAGGTACGTAATTGGTCGATACCCTACGCTATACTCAAGGTACGTAATTGGTCGATACCCTACGCTACACTCAAGGTAATTGGTCGATACCCTACGCTACACTCAAGGTACGTAATTGGTCCATACCCTACGCTACACTCAAGGTACGTAATTGGTCCATACCCTACGCTACACTCAAGGTACGTAATTGGTCGATACCCTACGCTACACTCAAGGTACGTAATTGGTCGATACCCTACGCTACACTCAAGGTACGTAATTGGTCCATACCCTACGCTACACTCAAGGTACGTAATTGGTCGATACCCTACGCTACACTCAAGGTACGTAATTGGTCGATACCCTACGCTACACTCAAGGTACGTAATTGGTCGATACCCTACGCTACACTCAAGGTACGTAATTGGTCGATACCCTACGCTACACTCAAGGTACGTAATTGGTCGATACCCTACGCTACACTCAAGGTACGTAATTGGTCGATACCCTACGCTACACTCAAGGTACGTAATTGGTCCATACCCTACGCTACACTCAAGGTACGTAATTGGTCGATACCCTACGCTACACTCAAGGTACGTAATTGGTCGATACCCTACGCTACACTCAAGGTACGTAATTGGTCCATACCCTACGCTACACTCAAGGTACGTAATTGGTCGATACCCTACGCTACACTCAAGGTACGTAATTGGTCGATACCCTACGCTACACTCAAGGTACGTAATTGGTCGATACCCTACGCTACACTCAAGGTACGTAATTGGTCGATACCCTACGCTACACTCAAGGTACGTAATTGGTCGATACCCTACGCTACACTCAAGGTACGTAATTGGTCGATACCCTACGATACACTCAAGGTACGTAATTGGTCCATACCCTACGCTACACTCAAGGTACGTAATTGGTCGATACCCTACGCTACACTCAAGGTACGTAATTGGTCGATACCCTACGCTACACTCAAGGTACGTAATTGGTCGATACCCTACGCTACACTCAAGGTACGTAATTGGTCGATACCCTACGCTACACTCAAGGTACGTAATTGGTCGATACCCTACGCTACACTCAAGGTACGTAATTGGTCGATACCCTACGCTACACTCAAGGTACGTAATTGGTCGATACCCTACGCTACACTCAAGGTACGTAATTGGTCGATACCCTACGCTACACTCAAGGTACGTAATTGGTCGATACCCTACGCTACACTCAAGGTACGTAATTGGTCGATACCCTACGCTACACTCAAGGTACGTAATTGGTCGATACCCTACGCTACACTCAAGGTACGTAATTGGTCGATACCCTACGCTACACTCAAGGTAATTGGTCGATACCCTACGCTACACTCAAGGTACGTAATTGGTCCATACCCTACGCTACACTCAAGGTACGTAATTGGTCGATACCCTACGCTACACTCAAGGTACGTAATTGGTCGATACCCTACGCTACACTCAAGGTACGTAATTGGTCGATACCCTACGCTACACTCAAGGTACGTAATTGGTCGATACCCTACGCTACACTCAAGGTACGTAATTGGTCGATACCCTACGCTACACTCAAGGTACGTAATTGGTCGATACCCTACGCTACACTCAAGGTACGTAATTGGTCGATACCCTACGCTACACTCAAGGTACGTAATTGGTCGATACCCTACGCTACACTCAAGGTACGTAATTGGTCGATACCCTACGCTACACTCAAGGTACGTAATTGGTCGATACCCTACGCTACACTCAAGGTACGTAATTGGTCGATACCCTACGCTACACTCAAGGTACGTAATTGGTCGATACCCTACGCTACACTCAAGGTACGTAATTGGTCGATACCCTACGCTACACTCAAGGTACGTAATTGGTCGATACCCTACGCTACACTCAAGGTACGTAATTGGTCGATACCCTACGCTACACTCAAGGTACGTAATTGGTCGATACCCTACGCTACACTCAAGGTACGTAATTGGTCGATACCCTACGCTACACTCAAGGTACGTAATTGGTCGATACCCTACGCTACACTCAAGGTACGTAATTGGTCGATACCCTACGCTACACTCAAGGTACGTAATTGGTCGATACCCTACGCTACACTCAAGGTAATTGGTCGATACCCTACGCTACACTCAAGGTACGTAATTGGTCCATACCCTACGCTACACTCAAGGTACGTAATTGGTCGATACCCTACGCTACACTCAAGGTACGTAATTGGTCGATACCCTACGCTACACTCAAGGTACGTAATTGGTCGATACCCTACGCTACACTCAAGGTACGTAATTGGTCGATACCCTACGCTACACTCAAGGTACGTAATTGGTCGATACCCTACGCTACACTCAAGGTACGTAATTGGTCCATACCCTACGCTACACTCAAGGTACGTAATTGGTCGATACCCTACGCTACACTCAAGGTACGTAATTGGTCGATACCCTACGCTACACTCAAGGTACGTAATTGGTCGATACCCTACGCTACACTCAAGGTACGTAATTGGTCGATACCCTACGCTACACTCAAGGTACGTAATTGGTCGATACCCTACGCTACACTCAAGGTACGTAATTGGTCGATACCCTACGATACACTCAAGGTACGTAATTGGTCCATACCCTACGCTACACTCAAGGTACGTAATTGGTCGATACCCTACGCTACACTCAAGGTACGTAATTGGTCGATACCCTACGCTACACTCAAGGTACGTAATTGGTCGATACCCTACGCTACACTCAAGGTACGTAATTGGTCGATACCCTACGCTACACTCAAGGTACGTAATTGGTCGATACCCTACGCTACACTCAAGGTACGTAATTGGTCGATACCCTACGCTACACTCAAGGTACGTAATTGGTCGATACCCTACGCTACACTCAAGGTACGTAATTGGTCGATACCCTACGCTACACTCAAGGTACGTAATTGGTCGATACCCTACGCTACACTCAAGGTACGTAATTGGTCGATACCCTACGCTACACTCAAGGTACGTAATTGGTCGATACCCTACGCTACACTCAAGGTACGTAATTGGTCGATACCCTACGCTACACTCAAGGTAATTGGTCGATACCCTACGCTACACTCAAGGTACGTAATTGGTCCATACCCTACGCTACACTCAAGGTACGTAATTGGTCGATACCCTACGCTACACTCAAGGTACGTAATTGGTCGATACCCTACGCTACACTCAAGGTACGTAATTGGTCGATACCCTACGCTACACTCAAGGTACGTAATTGGTCCATACCCTACGCTACACTCAAGGTACGTAATTGGTCGATACCCTACGCTATACTCAAGGTACGTAATTGGTCGATACCCTACGCTACACTCAAGGTAATTGGTCGATACCCTACGCTACACTCAAGGTACGTAATTGGTCGATACCCTACGCTACACTCAAGGTACGTAATTGGTCGATACCCTACGCTACACTCAAGGTACGTAATTGGTCGATACCCTACGCTACACTCAAGGTACGTAATTGGTCGATACCCTACGCTACACTCAAGGTACGTAATTGGTCGATACCCTACGCTACACTCAAGGTACGTAATTGGTCGATACCCTACGCTACACTCAAGGTACGTAATTGGTCGATACCCTACGCTACACTCAAGGTACGTAATTGGTCGATACCCTACGCTACACTCAAGGTACGTAATTGGTCGATACCCTACGCTACACTCAAGGTACGTAATTGGTCGATACCCTACGCTACACTCAAGGTACGTAATTGGTCGATACCCTACGCTACACTCAAGGTACGTAATTGGTCGATACCCTACGCTACACTCAAGGTACGTAATTGGTCGATACCCTACGCTACACTCAAGGTAATTGGTCGATACCCTACGCTACACTCAAGGTACGTAATTGGTCCATACCCTACGCTACACTCAAGGTACGTAATTGGTCGATACCCTACGCTACACTCAAGGTACGTAATTGGTCGATACCCTACGCTACACTCAAGGTACGTAATTGGTCGATACCCTACGCTACACTCAAGGTACGTAATTGGTCGATACCCTACGCTACACTCAAGGTACGTAATTGGTCGATACCCTACGCTACACTCAAGGTACGTAATTGGTCCATACCCTACGCTACACTCAAGGTACGTAATTGGTCGATACCCTACGCTATACTCAAGGTACGTAATTGGTCGATACCCTACGCTACACTCAAGGTAATTGGTCGATACCCTACGCTACACTCAAGGTACGTAATTGGTCGATACCCTACGCTACACTCAAGGTACGTAATTGGTCGATACCCTACGCTACACTCAAGGTACGTAATTGGTCGATACCCTACGCTACACTCAAGGTACGTAATTGGTCGATACCCTACGCTACACTCAAGGTACGTAATTGGTCGATACCCTACGCTACACTCAAGGTACGTAATTGGTCGATACCCTACGCTACACTCAAGGTACGTAATTGGTCGATACCCTACGCTATACTCAAGGTACGTAATTGGTCGATACCCTACGCTACACTCAAGGTACGTAATTGGTCGATACCCTACGCTACACTCAAGGTACGTAATTGGTCGATACCCTACGCTACACTCAAGGTACGTAATTGGTCGATACCCTACGCTACACTCAAGGTAATTGGTCGATACCCTACGCTACACTCAAGGTACGTAATTGGTCCATACCCTACGCTACACTCAAGGTACGTAATTGGTCGATACCCTACGCTACACTCAAGGTACGTAATTGGTCGATACCCTACGCTACACTCAAGGTACGTAATTGGTCGATACCCTACGCTACACTCAAGGTACGTAATTGGTCGATACCCTACGCTACACTCAAGGTACGTAATTGGTCGATACCCTACGCTACACTCAAGGTACGTAATTGGTCCATACCCTACGCTACACTCAAGGTACGTAATTGGTCGATACCCTACGCTACACTCAAGGTACGTAATTGGTCGATACCCTACGCTACACTCAAGGTAATTGGTCGATACCCTACGCTACACTCAAGGTACGTAATTGGTCCATACCCTACGCTACACTCAAGGTACGTAATTGGTCGATACCCTACGCTACACTCAAGGTACGTAATTGGTCGATACCCTACGCTACACTCAAGGTACGTAATTGGTCCATACCCTACGCTACACTCAAGGTACGTAATTGGTCGATACCCTACGCTATACTCAAGGTACGTAATTGGTCGATACCCTACGCTACACTCAAGGTACGTAATTGGTCGATACCCTACGCTACACTCAAGGTACGTAATTGGTCGATACCCTACGCTACACTCAAGGTACGTAATTGGTCGATACCCTACGCTATACTCAAGGTAATTGGTCGATACCCTACGCTACACTCAAGGTACGTAATTGGTCGATACCCTACGCTACACTCAAGGTACGTAATTGGTCGATACCCTACGCTACACTCAAGGTACGTAATTGGTCCATACCCTACGCTACACTCAAGGTACGTAATTGGTCGATACCCTACGCTATACTCAAGGTACGTAATTGGTCGATACCCTACGCTACACTCAAGGTACGTAATTGGTCGATACCCTACGCTACACTCAAGGTACGTAATTGGTCGATACCCTACGCTACACTCAAGGTACGTAATTGGTCCATACCCTACGCTACACTCAAGGTACGTAATTGGTCGATACCCTACGCTACACTCAAGGTACGTAATTGGTCGATACCCTACGCTACACTCAAGGTACGTAATTGGTCGATACCCTACGCTACACTCAAGGTACGTAATTGGTCGATACCCTACGCTACACTCAAGGTACGTAATTGGTCCATACCCTACGCTACACTCAAGGTACGTAATTGGTCGATACCCTACGCTACACTCAAGGTACGTAATTGGTCGATACCCTACGCTACACTCAAGGTACGTAATTGGTCGATACCCTACGCTACACTCAAGGTACGTAATTGGTCGATACCCTACGCTACACTCAAGGTACGTAATTGGTCGATACCCTACGCTACACTCAAGGTACGTAATTGGTCGATACCCTACGCTACACTCAAGGTACGTAATTGGTCGATACCCTACGCTACACTCAAGGTACGTAATTGGTCGATACCCTACGCTACACTCAAGGTACGTAATTGGTCGATACCCTACGCTACACTCAAGGTACGTAATTGGTCCATACCCTACGCTACACTCAAGGTACGTAATTGGTCGATACCCTACGCTACACTCAAGGTACGTAATTGGTCGATACCCTACGCTACACTCAAGGTACGTAATTGGTCCATACCCTACGCTACACTCAAGGTACGTAATTGGTCGATACCCTACGCTATACTCAAGGTACGTAATTGGTCGATACCCTACGCTACACTCAAGGTACGTAATTGGTCGATACCCTACGCTACACTCAAGGTACGTAATTGGTCGATACCCTACGCTACACTCAAGGTACGTAATTGGTCGATACCCTACGCTACACTCAAGGTAATTGGTCGATACCCTACGCTACACTCAAGGTACGTAATTGGTCCATACCCTACGCTACACTCAAGGTACGTAATTGGTCGATACCCTACGCTACACTCAAGGTACGTAATTGGTCGATACCCTACGCTACACTCAAGGTACGTAATTGGTCCATACCCTACGCTACACTCAAGGTACGTAATTGGTCGATACCCTACGCTATACTCAAGGTACGTAATTGGTCGATACCCTACGCTACACTCAAGGTACGTAATTGGTCGATACCCTACGCTACACTCAAGGTACGTAATTGGTCGATACCCTACGCTACACTCAAGGTACGTAATTGGTCGATACCCTACGCTATACTCAAGGTACTTGGTCGATACCCTACGCTACACTCAAGGTACGTAATTGGTCGATACCCTACGCTACACTCAAGGTACGTAATTGGTCGATACCCTACGCTACACTCAAGGTACGTAATTGGTCCATACCCTACGCTACACTCAAGGTACGTAATTGGTCGATACCCTACGCTATACTCAAGGTACGTAATTGGTCGATACCCTACGCTACACTCAAGGTACGTAATTGGTCGATACCCTACGCTACACTCAAGGTACGTAATTGGTCGATACCCTACGCTACACTCAAGGTACGTAATTGGTCGATACCCTACGCTACACTCAAGGTAATTGGTCGATACCCTACGCTATACTCAAGGTACGTAATTGGTCCATACCCTACGCTACACTCAAGGTACGTAATTGGTCCATACCCTACGCTACACTCAAGGTAATTGGTCGATACCCTACGCTACACTCAAGGTACGTAATTGGTCGATACCCTACGCTATACTCAAGGTACGTAATTGGTCGATACCCTACGCTACACTCAAGGTAATTGGTCGATACCCTACGCTACACTCAAGGTACGTAATTGGTCCATACCCTACGCTACACTCAAGGTACGTAATTGGTCCATACCCTACGCTACACTCAAGGTACGTAATTGGTCGATACCCTACGCTACACTCAAGGTACGTAATTGGTCGATACCCTACGCTACACTCAAGGTACGTAATTGGTCGATACCCTACGCTACACTCAAGGTACGTAATTGGTCGATACCCTACGCTACACTCAAGGTAATTGGTCGATACCCTACGTTACACTCAAGGTACGTAATTGGTCGATACCCTACGCTACACTCAAGGTACGTAATTGGTCGATACCCTACGCTATACTCAAGGTACGTAATTGGTCGATACCCTACGCTACACTCAAGGTACGTAATTGGTCGATACCCTACGCTACACTCAAGGTAATTGGTCGATACCCTACGCTACACTCAAGGTACGTAATTGGTCGATACCCTACGCTACACTCAAGGTACGTAATTGGTCGATACCCTACGCTACACTCAAGGTACGTAATTGGTCGATACCCTACGCTATACTCAAGGTACGTAATTGGTCGATACCCTACGCTACACTCAAGGTACGTAATTGGTCGATACCCTACGCTACACTCAAGGTACGTAATTGGTCCATACCCTACGCTACACTCAAGGTACGTAATTGGTCCATACCCTACGCTACACTCAAGGTACGTAATTGGTCGATACCCTACGCTACACTCAAGGTACGTAATTGGTCGATACCCTACGCTACACTCAAGGTACGTAATTGGTCGATACCCTACGCTACACTCAAGGTACGTAATTGGTCGATACCCTACGCTACACTCAAGGTACGTAATTGGTCGATGCCCTACGCTACACTCAAGGTACGTAATTGGTCGATACCCTACGCTACACTCAAGGTACGTAATTGGTCGATACCCTACGCTATACTCAAGGTACGTAATTGGTCGATACCCTACGCTACACTCAAGGTAATTGGTCGATACCCTACGCTACACTCAAGGTACGTAATTGGTCGATACCCTACGCTACACTCAAGGTACGTAATTGGTCGATACCCTACGCTATACTCAAGGTACGTAATTGGTCGATACCCTACGCTACACTCAAGGTACGTAATTGGTCGATACCCTACGCTACACTCAAGGTAATTGGTCGATACCCTACGCTACACTCAAGGTACGTAATTGGTCGATACCCTACGCTACACTCAAGGTACGTAATTGGTCGATACCCTACGCTACACTCAAGGTACGTAATTGGTCGATACCCTACGCTACACTCAAGGTACGTAATTGGTCGATGCCCTACGCTACACTCAAGGTACGTAATTGGTCGATACCCTACGCTACACTCAAGGTACGTAATTGGTCGATACCCTACGCTACACTCAAGGTACGAAATTGGTCGATACCCTACGCTACACTCAAGGTACGTAATTGGTCGATGCCCTACGCTACACTCAAGGTACGTAATTGGTCGATACCCTACGCTACACTCAAGGTACGTAATTGGTCGATACCCTACGCTACACTCAAGGTACGTAATTGGTCGATACCCTACGCTACACTCAAGGTACGTAATTGGTCGATACCCTACGCTACACTCAAGGTACGTAATTGGTCGATACCCTACGCTACACTCACGGTACGTAATTGGTCGATACCCTACGCTACACTCAAGGTAATTGGTCGATACCCTACGCTACACTCAAGGTACGTAATTGGTCGATACCCTACGCTACACTCAAGGTACGTAATTGGTCGATACCCTACGCTACACTCAAGGTACGTAATTGGTCGATACCCTACGCTACACTCAAGGTACGTAATTGGTCGATACCCTACGCTACACTCAAGGTACGTAATTGGTCGATACCCTACGCTATACTCAAGGTACGTAATTGGTCGATACCCTACGCTACACTCAAGGTACGTAATTGGTCGATACCCTACGCTACACTCAAGGTACGTAATTGGTCCATACCCTACGCTACACTCAAGGTACGTAATTGGTCCATACCCTACGCTACACTCAAGGTACGTAATTGGTCGATACCCTACGCTATACTCAAGGTACGTAATTGGTCGATACCCTACGCTATACTCAAGGTACGTAATTGGTCGATACCCTACGCTACACTCAAGGTACGTAATTGGTCGATACCCTACGCTACACTCAAGGTACGTAATTGGTCCATACCCTACGCTACACTCAAGGTACGTAATTGGTCGATACCCTACGCTATACTCAAGGTACGTAATTGGTCGATACCCTACGCTACACTCAAGGTACGTAATTGGTCGATACCCTACGCTATACTCAAGGTACGTAATTGGTCGATACCCTACGCTATACTCAAGGTACGTAATTGGTCGATACCCTACGCTATACTCAAGGTACGTAATTGGTCGATACCCTACGCTACACTCAAGGTACGTAATTGGTCGATACCCTACGCTACACTCAAGGTACGTAATTGGTCCATACCCTACGCTACACTCAAGGTACGTAATTGGTCGATACCCTACGCTATACTCAAGGTACGTAATTGGTCGATACCCTACGCTATACTCAAGGTACGTAATTGGTCGATACCCTACGCTACACTCAAGGTACGTAATTGGTCGATACCCTACGCTACACTCAAGGTACGTAATTGGTCCATACCCTACGCTACACTCAAGGTACGTAATTGGTCGATACCCTACGCTACACTCAAGGTACGTAATTGGTCGATACCCTACGCTACACTCAAGGTACGTAATTGGTCGATACCCTACGCTACACTCAAGGTACGTAATTGGTCGATACCCTACGCTACACTCAAGGTACGTAATTGGTCGATACCCTACGCTACACTCAAGGTAATTGGTCGATACCCTACGCTACACTCAAGGTACGTAATTGGTCGATACCCTACGCTACACTCAAGGTACGTAATTGGTCCATACCCTACGCTACACTCAAGGTACGTAATTGGTCGATACCCTACGCTATACTCAAGGTACGTAATTGGTCGATACCCTACGCTACACTCAAGGTACGTAATTGGTCGATACCCTACGCTACACTCAAGGTACGTAATTGGTCGATACCCTACGCTACACTCAAGGTACGTAATTGGTCGATGCCCTACGCTACACTCAAGGTACGTAATTGGTCGATACCCTACGCTACACTCAAGGTACGTAATTGGTCGATACCCTACGCTATACTCAAGGTACGTAATTGGTCGATACCCTACGCTACACTCAAGGTACGTAATTGGTCCATACCCTACGCTACACTCAAGGTACGTAATTGGTCGATACCCTACGCTACACTCAAGGTAATTGGTCGATACCCTACGCTACACTCAAGGTACGTAATTGGTCGATACCCTACGCTACACTCAAGGTACGTAATTGGTCGATACCCTACGCTACACTCAAGGTACGTAATTGGTCGATACCCTACGCTACACTCAAGGTAATTGGTCGATACCCTACGCTATACTCAAGGTACGTAATTGGTCGATACCCTACGCTACACTCAAGGTACGTAATTGGTCCATACCCTACGCTACACTCAAGGTACGTAATTGGTCGATACCCTACGCTACACTCAAGGTAATTGGTCGATACCCTACGCTACACACAAGGTACGTAATTGGTCGATACCCTACGCTACACTCAAGGTACGTAATTGGTCGATACCCTACGCTACACTCAAGGTACGTAATTGGTCGATACCCTACGCTACACTCAAGGTACGTAATTGGTCCATACCCTACGCTACACTCAAGGTACGTAATTGGTCGATACCCTACGCTATACTCAAGGTACGTAATTGGTCGATACCCTACGCTACACTCAAGGTACGTAATTGGTCGATACCCTACGCTACACTCAAGGTACGTAATTGGTCGATACCCTACGCTACACTCAAGGTACGTAATTGGTCGATACCCTACGCTACACTCAAGGTACGTAATTGGTCGATACCCTACGCTACACTCAAGGTAATTGGTCGATACCCTACGCTACACTCAAGGTACGTAATTGGTCGATACCCTACGCTACACTCAAGGTACGTAATTGGTCGATACCCTACGCTACACTCAAGGTACGTAATTGGTCGATACCCTACGCTATACTCAAGGTACGTAATTGGTCGATACCCTACGCTACACTCAAGGTAATTGGTCGATACCCTACGCTACACTCAAGGTACGTAATTGGTCGATACCCTACGCTATACTCAAGGTACGTAATTGGTCGATACCCTACGCTACACTCAAGGTACGTAATTGGTCGATACCCTACGCTACACTCAAGGTACGTAATTGGTCGATACCCTACGCTATACTCAAGGTACGTAATTGGTCGATACCCTACGCTACACTCAAGGTACGTAATTGGTCCATACCCTACGCTACACTCAAGGTACGTAATTGGTCGATACCCTACGCTACACTCAAGGTAATTGGTCGATACCCTACGCTACACTCAAGGTACGTAATTGGTCGATACCCTACGCTACACTCAAGGTACGTAATTGGTCGATACCCTACGCTACACTCAAGGTACGTAATTGGTCGATACCCTACGCTACACTCAAGGTACGTAATTGGTCGATACCCTACGCTACACTCAAGGTACGTAATTGGTCGATACCCTACGCTATACTCAAGGTACGTAATTGGTCGATACCCTACGCTACACTCAAGGTACGTAATTGGTCGATACCCTACGCTACACTCAAGGTACGTAATTGGTCCATACCCTACGCTACACTCAAGGTACGTAATTGGTCCATACCCTACGCTACACTCAAGGTACGTAATTGGTCGATACCCTACGCTATACTCAAGGTACGTAATTGGTCGATACCCTACGCTACACTCAAGGTACGTAATTGGTCGATACCCTACGCTACACTCAAGGTAATTGGTCGATACCCTACGCTACACTCAAGGTACGTAATTGGTCGATACCCTACGCTATACTCAAGGTACGTAATTGGTCGATACCCTACGCTACACTCAAGGTAATTGGTCGATACCCTACGCTACACTCAAGGTACGTAATTGGTCGATACCCTACGCTATACTCAAGGTACGTAATTGGTCGATACCCTACGCTACACTCAAGGTACGTAATTGGTCGATACCCTACGCTACACTCAAGGTAATTGGTCGATACCCTACGCTACACTCAAGGTACGTAATTGGTCGATACCCTACGCTACACTCAAGGTACGTAATTGGTCGATACCCTACGCTACACTCAAGGTACGTAATTGGTCGATACCCTACGCTACACTCAAGGTAATTGGTCGATACCCTACGCTACACTCAAGGTACGTAATTGGTCGATACCCTACGCTACACTCAAGGTACGTAATTGGTCGATACCCTACGCTACACTCAAGGTACGTAATTGGTCGATACCCTACGCTACACTCAAGGTACGTAATTGGTCGATACCCTACGCTATACTCAAGGTACGTAATTGGTCGATACCCTACGCTACACTCAAGGTACGTAATTGGTCGATACCCTACGCTACACTCAAGGTACGTAATTGGTCGATACCCTACGCTATACTCAAGGTACGTAATTGGTCGATACCCTACGCTACACTCAAGGTACGTAATTGGTCCATACCCTACGCTACACTCAAGGTACGTAATTGGTCGATACCCTACGCTACACTCAAGGTAATTGGTCGATACCCTACGCTACACTCAAGGTACGTAATTGGTCGATACCCTACGCTACACTCAAGGTACGTAATTGGTCGATACCCTACGCTACACTCAAGGTACGTAATTGGTCGATACCCTACGCTACACTCAAGGTAATTGGTCGATACCCTACGCTACACTCAAGGTACGTAATTGGTCCATACCCTACGCTACACTCAAGGTACGTAATTGGTCGATACCCTACGCTACACTCAAGGTAATTGGTCGATACCCTACGCTACACTCAAGGTACGTAATTGGTCGATACCCTACGCTACACTCAAGGTACGTAATTGGTCGATACCCTACGCTACACTCAAGGTACGTAATTGGTCGATACCCTACGCTACACTCAAGGTACGTAATTGGTCGATACCCTACGCTACACTCAAGGTACGTAATTGGTCGATACCCTACGCTACACTCAAGGTACGTAATTGGTCGATACCCTACGCTACACTCAAGGTACGTAATTGGTCGATACCCTACGCTATACTCAAGGTACGTAATTGGTCGATACCCTACGCTACACTCAAGGTACGTAATTGGTCGATACCCTACGCTACACTCAAGGTACGTAATTGGTCGATACCCTACGCTACACTCAAGGTACGTAATTGGTCGATACCCTACGCTACACTCAAGGTAATTGGTCGATACCCTACGCTACACTCAAGGTACGTAATTGGTCGATACCCTACGCTACACTCAAGGTACGTAATTGGTCGATACCCTACGCTACACTCAAGGTACGTAATTGGTCGATACCCTACGCTACACTCAAGGTACGTAATTGGTCGATACCCTACGCTATACTCAAGGTACGTAATTGGTCGATACCCTACGCTACACTCAAGGTACGTAATTGGTCGATACCCTACGCTACACTCAAGGTACGTAATTGGTCGATACCCTACGCTACACTCAAGGTACGTAATTGGTCGATACCCTACGCTACACTCAAGGTACGTAATTGGTCGATACCCTACGCTACACTCAAGGTACGTAATTGGTCGATACCCTACGCTATACTCAAGGTACGTAATTGGTCGATACCCTACGCTACACTCAAGGTACGTAATTGGTCGATACCCTACGCTACACTCAAGGTACGTAATTGGTCGATACCCTACGCTATACTCAAGGTACGTAATTGGTCGATACCCTACGCTACACTCAAGGTACGTAATTGGTCCATACCCTACGCTACACTCAAGGTACGTAATTGGTCGATACCCTACGCTACACTCAAGGTAATTGGTCGATACCCTACGCTACACTCAAGGTACGTAATTGGTCGATACCCTACGCTACACTCAAGGTACGTAATTGGTCGATACCCTACGCTACACTCAAGGTACGTAATTGGTCGATACCCTACGCTACACTCAAGGTAATTGGTCGATACCCTACGCTACACTCAAGGTACGTAATTGGTCCATACCCTACGCTACACTCAAGGTACGTAATTGGTCGATACCCTACGCTACACTCAAGGTAATTGGTCGATACCCTACGCTACACTCAAGGTACGTAATTGGTCGATACCCTACGCTACACTCAAGGTACGTAATTGGTCGATACCCTACGCTACACTCAAGGTACGTAATTGGTCGATACCCTACGCTACACTCAAGGTACGTAATTGGTCGATACCCTACGCTACACTCAAGGTACGTAATTGGTCGATACCCTACGCTACACTCAAGGTACGTAATTGGTCGATACCCTACGCTATACTCAAGGTACGTAATTGGTCGATACCCTACGCTACACTCAAGGTACGTAATTGGTCGATACCCTACGCTACACTCAAGGTACGTAATTGGTCGATACCCTACGCTACACTCAAGGTACGTAATTGGTCGATACCCTACGCTATACTCAAGGTACGTAATTGGTCGATACCCTACGCTACACTCAAGGTACGTAATTGGTCGATACCCTACGCTACACTCAAGGTACGTAATTGGTCCATACCCTACGCTACACTCAAGGTACGTAATAGGTCGATACCCTACGCTACACTCAAGGTACGTAATTGGTCGATACCCTACGCTACACTCAAGGTACGTAATTGGTCGATACCCTACGCTACACTCAAGGTACGTAATTGGTCGATACCCTACGCTATACTCAAGGTACGTAATTGGTCGATACCCTACGCTACACTCAAGGTACGTAATTGGTCGATACCCTACGCTACACTCAAGGTACGTAATTGGTCGATACCCTACGCTACACTCAAGGTACGTAATTGGTCGATACCCTACGCTATACTCAAGGTACGTAATTGGTCGATACCCTACGCTACACTCAAGGTAATTGGTCGATACCCTACGCTACACTCAAGGTACGTAATTGGTCGATACCCTACGCTACACTCAAGGTACGTAATTGGTCGATACCCTACGCTACACTCAAGGTACGTAATTGGTCGATACCCTACGCTACACTCAAGGTACGTAATTGGTCGATACCCTACGCTATACTCAAGGTACGTAATTGGTCGATACCCTACGCTACACTCAAGGTACGTAATTGGTCGATACCCTACGCTACACTCAAGGTACGTAATTGGTCGATACCCTACGCTACACTCAAGGTACGTAATTGGTCGATACCCTACGCTACACTCAAGGTACGTAATTGGTCGATACCCTACGCTACACTCAAGGTACGTAATTGGTCGATACCCTACGCTATACTCAAGGTACGTAATTGGTCGATACCCTACGCTAAACTCAAGGTAATTGGTCGATACCCTACGCTACACTCAAGGTACGTAATTGGTCGATACCCTACGCTATACTCAAGGTACGTAATTGGTCGATACCCTACGCTACACTCAAGGTACGTAATTGGTCGATACCCTACGCTACACTCAAGGTAATTGGTCGATACCCTACGCTACACTCAAGGTACGTAATTGGTCGATACCCTACGCTACACTCAAGGTACGTAATTGGTCGATACCCTACGCTACACTCAAGGTACGTAATTGGTCCATACCCTACGCTACACTCAAGGTACGTAATTGGTCGATACCCTACGCTACACTCAAGGTACGTAATTGGTCGATACCCTACGCTATACTCAAGGTAATTGGTCGATACCCTACGCTATACTCAAGGTACGTAATTGGTCGATACCCTACGCTACACTCAAGGTAATTGGTCGATACCCTACGCTACACTCAAGGTACGTAATTGGTCGATACCCTACGCTACACTCAAGGTACGTAATTGGTCGATACCCTACGCTACACTCAAGGTAATTGGTCGATACCCTACGCTACACTCAAGGTACGTAATTGGTCGATACCCTACGCTACACTCAAGGTACGTAATTGGTCGATACCCTACGCTACACTCAAGGTACGTAATTGGTCGATACCCTACGCTACACTCAAGGTACGTAATTGGTCGATACCCTACGCTATACTCAAGGTACGTAATTGGTCGATACCCTACGCTACACTCAAGGTACGTAATTGGTCGATACCCTACGCTACACTCAAGGTACGTAATTGGTCGATACCCTACGCTATACTCAAGGTACGTAATTGGTCGATACCCTACGCTACACTCAAGGTACGTAATTGGTCCATACCCTACGCTACACTCAAGGTACGTAATTGGTCGATACCCTACGCTACACTCAAGGTAATTGGTCGATACCCTACGCTACACTCAAGGTACGTAATTGGTCGATACCCTACGCTATACTCAAGGTACGTAATTGGTCGATACCCTACGCTACACTCAAGGTACGTAATTGGTCGATACCCTACGCTACACTCAAGGTACGTAATTGGTCGATACCCTACGCTATACTCAAGGTACGTAATTGGTCCATACCCTACGCTATACTCAAGGTACGTAATTGGCCGATACCCTACGCTACACTCAAGGTAATTGGTCGATACCCTACGCTATACTCAAGGTACGTAATTGGTCGATACCCTACGCTACACTCAAGGTACGTAATTGGTCGATACCCTACGCTACACTCAAGGTACGTAATTGGTCCATACCCTACGCTATACTCAAGGTACGTAATTGGCCGATACCCTACGCTACACTCAAGGTAATTGGTCGATACCCTACGCTATACTCAAGGTACGTAATTGGTCGATACCCTACGCTACACTCAAGGTACGTAATTGGTCGATACCCTACGCTATACTCAAGGTACGTAATTGGTCCATACCCTACGCTATACTCAAGGTACGTAATTGGCCGATACCCTACGCTACACTCAAGGTAATTGGTCGATACCCTACGCTACACTCAAGGTACGTAATTGGTCGATACCCTACGCTATACTCAAGGTACGTAATTGGTCGATACCCTACGCTACACTCAAGGTACGTAATTGGTCGATACCCTACGCTATACTCAAGGTACGTAATTGGTCGATACCCTACGCTACACTCAAGGTACGTAATTGGTCGATACCCTACGCTATACTCAAGGTACGTAATTGGTCGATACCCTACGCTACACTCAAGGTACGTAATTGGTCGATACCCTACGCTATACTCAAGGTACGTAATTGGTCGATACCCTACGCTACACTCAAGGTACGTAATTGGTCGATACCCTACGCTACACTCAAGGTACGTAATTGGTCGATGCCCTACGCTACACTCAAGGTACGTAATTGGTCCATACCCTACGCTACACTCAAGGTAATTGGTCGATACCCTACGCTACACTCAAGGTACGTAATTGGTCGATACCCTACGCTACACTCAAGGTACGTAATTGGTCGATGCCCTACGCTACACTCAAGGTACGTAATTGGTCCATACCCTACGCTACACTCAAGGTAATTGGTCGATACCCTACGCTACACTCAAGGTACGTAATTGGTCGATACCCTACGCTACACTCAAGGTACGTAATTGGTCCATACCCTACGCTACACTCAAGGTAATTGGTCGATACCCTACGCTACACTCAAGGTACGTAATTGGTCGATACCCTACGCTACACTCAAGGTAATTGGTCGATACCCTACGCTACACTCAAGGTACGTAATTGGTCGATACCCTACGCTACACTCACGGTACGTAATTGGTCGATACCCTACGCTACACTCAAGGTACGTAATTGGTCGATACCCTACGCTACACTCAAGGTACGTAATTGGTCGATGCCCTACGCTACACTCAAGGTACGTAATTGGTCGATGCCCTACGCTACACTCAAGGTAATTGGTCGATACCCTACGCTACACTCAAGGTACGTAATTGGTCGATACCCTACGCTACACTCAAGGTACGTAATTGGTCGATGCCCTACGCTACACTCAAGGTAATTGGTCGATACCCTACGCTACACTCAAGGTACGTAATTGGTCGATACCCTACGCTACACTCAAGGTACGTAATTGGTCGATACCCTACGCTACACTCAAGGTACGTAATTGGTCGATACCCTACGCTACACTCAAGGTACGTAATTGGTCCATACCCTACGCTACACTCAAGGTAATTGGTCGATACCCTACGCTACACTCAAGGTACGTAATTGGTCGATACCCTACGCTACACTCAAGGTACGTAATTGGTCCATACCCTACGCTACACTCAAGGTAATTGGTCGATACCCTACGCTACACTCAAGGTAATTGGTCGATACCCTACGCTACACTCAAGGTACGTAATTGGTCGATACCCTACGCTACACTCAAGGTACGTAATTGGTCGATACCCTACGCTACACTCAAGGTACGTAATTGGTCGATACCCTACGCTACACTCAAGGTACGTAATTGGTCGATACCCTACGCTACACTCAAGGTAATTGGTCGATACCCTACGCTACACTCAAGGTACGTAATTGGTCGATACCCTACGCTACACTCAAGGTACGTAATTGGTCGATACCCTACGCTATACTCAAGGTAATTGGTCGATACCCTACGCTACACTCAAGGTACGTAATTGGTCCATACCCTACGCTACACTCAAGGTACGTAATTGGTCGATACCCTACGCTACACTCAAGGTACGTAATTGGTCGATACCCTACGCTACACTCAAGGTACGTAATTGGTCGATACCCTACGCTACACTCAAGGTAATTGGTCGATACCCTACGCTACACTCAAGGTACGTAATTGGTCCATACCCTACGCTACACTCAAGGTACGTAATTGGTCGATACCCTACGCTACACTCAAGGTACGTAATTGGTCGATACCCTACGCTACACTCAAGGTACGTAATTGGTCGATACCCTACGCTACACTCAAGGTAATTGGTCGATACCCTACGCTACACTCAAGGTACGTAATTGGTCGATACCCTACGCTACACTCAAGGTACGTAATTGGTCGATACCCTACGCTACACTCAAGGTACGTAATTGGTCGATACCCTACGCTACACTCAAGGTACGTAATTGGTCGATACCCTACGCTACACTCAAGGTACGTAATTGGTCGATACCCTACGCTACACTCAAGGTACGTAATTGGTCGATACCCTACGCTACACTCAAGGTACGTAATTGGTCGATACCCTACGCTACACTCAAGGTACGTAATTGGTCGATACCCTACGCTACACTCAAGGTACGTAATTGGTCGATACCCTACGCTACACTCAAGGTAATTGGTCGATACCCTACGCTACACTCAAGGTACGTAATTGGTCCATACCCTACGCTACACTCAAGGTACGTAATTGGTCGATACCCTACGCTACACTCAAGGTACGTAATTGGTCGATACCCTACGCTACACTCAAGGTACGTAATTGGTCGATACCCTACGCTACACTCAAGGTACGTAATTGGTCGATACCCTACGCTACACTCAAGGTAATTGGTCGATACCCTACGCTACACTCAAGGTACGTAATTGGTCGATACCCTACGCTACACTCAAGGTACGTAATTGGTCGATACCCTACGCTACACTCAAGGTACGTAATTGGCCGATACCCTACGCTACACTCAAGGTACGTAATTGGTCGATACCCTACGCTACACTCAAGGTACGTAATTGGTCGATACCCTACGCTACACTCAAGGTACGTAATTGGCCGATACCCTACGCTACACTCAAGGTACGTAATTGGTCGATACCCTACGCTACACTCAAGGTACGTAATTGGTCGATACCCTACGCTACACTCAAGGTACGTAATTGGTCGATACCCTACGCTACACTCAAGGTACGTAATTGGTCGATACCCTACGCTACACTCAAGGTACGTAATTGTTCGATACCCTACGCTACACTCAAGGTAATTGGTCGATACCCTACGCTACACTCAAGGTACGTAATTGGTCCATACCCTACGCTACACTCAAGGTACGTAATTGGTCGATACCCTACGCTACACTCAAGGTACGTAATTGGTCGATACCCTACGCTACACTCAAGGTACGTAATTGGTCGATACCCTACGCTACACTCAAGGTAATTGGTCGATACCCTACGCTACACTCAAGGTACGTAATTGGTCGATACCCTACGCTACACTCAAGGTACGTAATTGGTAGATACCCTACGCTACACTCAAGGTACGTAATTGGCCGATACCCTACGCTACACTCAAGGTACGTAATTGGTCGATACCCTACGCTACACTCAAGGTACGTAATTGGTCGATACCCTACGCTACACTCAAGGTACGTAATTGGCCGATACCCTACGCTACACTCAAGGTACGTAATTGGTCGATACCCTACGCTACACTCAAGGTACGTAATTGGTCGATACCCTACGCTACACTCAAGGTACGTAATTGGTCGATACCCTACGCTACACTCAAGGTACGTAATTGGTCGATACCCTACGCTACACTCAAGGTACGTAATTGGTCGATACCCTACGCTACACTCAAGGTACGTAATTGGTCGATACCCTACGCTACACTCAAGGTACGTAATTGGTCGATACCCTACGCTATACTCAAGGTACGTAATTGGTCGATACCCTACGCTACACTCAAGGTAATTGGTCGATACCCTACGCTACACTCAAGGTACGTAATTGGTCGATACCCTACGCTACACTCAAGGTAATTGGTCGATACCCTACGCTACACTCAAGGTACGTAATTGGTCGATACCCTACGCTACACTCAAGGTACGTAATTGGTCGATACCCTACGCTATACTCAAGGTACGTAATTGGTCGATACCCTACGCTACACTCAAGGTAATTGGTCGATACCCTACGCTACACTCAAGGTACGTAATTGGTCGATACCCTACGCTACACTCAAGGTAATTGGTCGATACCCTACGCTACACTCAAGGTACGTAATTGGCCGATACCCTACGCTACACTCAAGGTAATTGGTCGATACCCTACGCTACACTCAAGGTACGTAATTGGTCGATGCCCTACGCTACACTCAAGGTACGTAATTGGCCGATACCCTACGCTACACTCAAGGTAATTGGTCGATACCCTACGCTACACTCAAGGTACGTAATTGGTCGATACCCTACGCTACACTCAAGGTACGTAATTGGTCGATGCCCTACGCTACACTCAAGGTACGTAATTGGTCGATACCCTACGCTATACTCAAGGTACGTAATTGGTCGATACCCTACGCTACACTCAAGGTAATTGGTCGATACCCTACGCTACACTCAAGGTACGTAATTGGTCGATACCCTACGCTACACTCAAGGTACGTAATTGGTCGATGCCCTACGCTACACTCAAGGTAATTGGTCGATACCCTACGCTACACTCAAGGTACGTAATTGGCCGATACCCTACGCTACACTCAAGGTAATTGGTCGATACCCTACGCTACACTCAAGGTACGTAATTGGTCGATGCCCTACGCTACACTCAAGGTACGTAATTGGTCGATGCCCTACGCTACACTCAAGGTACGTAATTGGTCGATACCCTACGCTACACTCAAGGTACGTAATTGGTCGATACCCTACGCTACACTCAAGGTAATTGGTCGATACCCTACGCTACACTCAAGGTACGTAATTGGTCGATACCCTACGCTACACTCAAGGTAATTGGTCGATACCCTACGCTACACTCAAGGTACGTAATTGGTCGATGCCCTACGCTACACTCAAGGTACGTAATTGGTCGATGCCCTACGCTACACTCAAGGTACGTAATTGGTCGATGCCCTACGCTACACTCAAGGTACGTAATTGGTCGATGCCCTACGCTACACTCAAGGTACGTAATTGGTCGATACCCTACGCTACACTCAAGGTAATTGGTCGATACCCTACGCTACACTCAAGGTACGTAATTGGTCGATACCCTACGCTACACTCAAGGTACGTAATTGGTCGATACCCTACGCTACACTCAAGGTAATTGGTCGATACCCTACGCTACACTCAAGGTACGTAATTGGTCGATGCCCTACGCTACACTCAAGGTACGTAATTGGTCGATACCCTACGCTACACTCAAGGTACGTAATTGGTCGATACCCTACGCTACACTCAAGGTAATTGGTCGATACCCTACGCTACACTCAAGGTACGTAATTGGTCGATGCCCTACGCTACACTCAAGGTAATTGGTCGATACCCTACGCTACACTCAAGGTACGTAATTGGTCGATACCCTACGCTACACTCAAGGTACGTAATTGGTCGATACCCTACGCTACACTCAAGGTACGTAATTGGTCGATGCCCTACGCTACACTCAAGGTAATTGGTCGATACCCTACGCTACACTCAAGGTACGTAATTGGTCGATACCCTACGCTACACTCAAGGTACGTAATTGGTCGATGCCCTACGCTACACTCAAGGTAATTGGTCGATACCCTACGCTACACTCAAGGTACGTAATTGGTCGATGCCCTACGCTACACTCAAGGTACGTAATTGGTCGATACCCTACGCTACACTCAAGGTACGTAATTGGTCGATACCCTACGCTACACTCAAGGTACGTAATTGGTCGATACCCTACGCTACACTCAAGGTAATTGGTCGATACCCTACGCTACACTCAAGGTACGTAATTGGTCGATACCCTACGCTACACTCAAGGTACGTAATTGGTCGATACCCTACGCTACACTCAAGGTAATTGGTCGATCCCCTACGCTACACTCAAGGTACGTAATTGGTCGATACCCTACGCTACACTCAAGGTACGTAATTGGTCGATACCCTACGCTACACTCAAGGTACGTAATTGGTCCATACCCTACGCTACACTCAAGGTACGTAATTGGTCGATACCCTACGCTACACTCAAGGTACGTAATTGGTCGATGCCCTACGCTACACTCAAGGTAATTGGTCGATACCCTACGCTACACTCAAGGTACGTAATTGGTCGATACCCTACGCTACACTCAAGGTACGTAATTGGTCGATACCCTACGCTACACTCAAGGTACGTAATTGGTCGATACCCTACGCTACACTCAAGGTACGTAAATGGTCGATGCCCTACGCTACACTCAAGGTAATTGGTCGATACCCTACGCTACACTCAAGGTACGTAATTGGTCGATACCCTACGCTACACTCAAGGTACGTAATTGGTCGATGCCCTACGCTACACTCAAGGTAATTGGTCGATACCCTACGCTACACTCAAGGTACGTAATTGGTCGATACCCTACGCTACACTCAAGGTACGTAATTGGTCGATACCCTACGCTACACTCAAGGTACGTAATTGGTCGATACCCTACGCTACACTCAAGGTAATTGGTCGATACCCTACGCTACACTCAAGGTACGTAATTGGTCGATGCCCTACGCTACACTCAAGGTACGTAATTGGTCGATACCCTACGCTACACTCAAGGTACGTAATTGGTCGATACCCTACGCTACACTCAAGGTACGTAATTGGTCGATACCCTACGCTACACTCAAGGTAATTGGTCGATACCCTACGCTACACTCAAGGTACGTAATTGGTCGATACCCTACGCTACACTCAAGGTACGTAATTGGTCGATACCCTACGCTACACTCAAGGTACGTAATTGGTCGATACCCTACGCTACACTCAAGGTACGTAATTGGTCGATACCCTACGCTACACTCAAGGTACGTAATTGGTCCATACCCTACGCTACACTCAAGGTACGTAATTGGTCGATACCCTACGCTACACTCAAGGTACGTAATTGGTCCATACCCTACGCTACACTCAAGGTAATTGGTCGATACCCTACGCTACACTCAAGGTACGTAATTGGTCGATACCCTACGCTACACTCAAGGTACGTAATTGGTCGATACCCTACGCTACACTCAAGGTACGTAATTGGTCGATGCCCTACGCTACACTCAAGGTAATTGAACGATACCCTACGCTACACTCAAGGTACGTAATTGGTCGATACCCTACGCTACACTCAAGGTACGTAATTGGTCGATACCCTACGCTACACTCAAGGTAATTGGTCGATACCCTACGCTACACTCAAGGTACGTAATTGGTCGATACCACAGCTTTACTCAAGGTACGTAATTGGTCGATACCCTACGCTACACTCAAGGTACGTAATTGGTCGATACCCTACGCTACACTCAAGGTACGTAATTGGTCCATACCCTACGCTACACTCAAGGTACGTAATTGGTCGATACCCTACGCTACACTCAAGGTAATTGGTCGATACCCTACGCTACACTCAAGGTACGTAATTGGTCGATACCACAGCTTTACTCAAGGTACGTAATTGGTCGATACCCTACGCTACACTCAAGGTACGTAATTGGTCGATACCCTACGCTACACTCAAGGTACGTAATTGGTCGATACCCTACGCTACACTCAAGGTAATTGGTCGATACCCTACGCTACACTCAAGGTACGTAATTGGTCGATACCCTACGCTACACTCAAGGTAATTGGTCGATACCCTACGCTACACTCAAGGTACGTAATTGGTCGATACCCTACGCTACACTCAAGGTAATTGGTCGATACCCTACGCTACACTCAAGGTACGTAATTGGTCGATACCCTACGCTACACTCAAGGTAATTGGTCGATACCCTACGCTACACTCAAGGTACGTAATTGGTCGATACCCTACGCTACACTCAAGGTAATTGGTCGATACCCTACGCTACACTCAAGGTACGTAATTGGTCGATACCCTACGCTACACTCAAGGTAATTGGTCGATACCCTACGCTACACTCAAGGTACGTAATTGGTCGATACCCTACGCTACACTCAAGGTAATTGGTCGATACCCTACGCTACACTCAAGGTACGTAATTGGTCCATACCCTACGCTACACTCAAGGTACGTAATTGGTCGATACCCTACGCTACACTCAAGGTACGTAATTGGTCCATACCCTACGCTACACTCAAGGTACGTAATTGGTCGATACCCTACGCTACACTCAAGGTACGTAATTGGTCCATACCCTACGCTACACTCAAGGTAATTGGTCGATACCCTACGCTACACTCAAGGTACGTAATTGGTCGATACCCTACGCTACACTCAAGGTACGTAATTGGTCGATACCCTACGCTACACTCAAGGTACGTAATTGGTCGATACCCTACGCTACACTCAAGGTACGTAATTGGTCGATACCCTACGCTACACTCAAGGTACGTAATTGGTCGATGCCCTACGCTACACTCAAGGTAATTGAACGATACCCTACGCTACACTCAAGGTACGTAATTGGTCGATACCCTACGCTACACTCAAGGTACGTAATTGGTCGATACCCTACGCTACACTCAAGGTAATTGGTCGATACCCTACGCTACACTCAAGGTACGTAATTGGTCGATACCACAGCTTTACTCAAGGTACGTAATTGGTCGATACCCTACGCTACACTCAAGGTACGTAATTGGTCGATACCCTACGCTACACTCAAGGTACGTAATTGGTCCATACCCTACGCTACACTCAAGGTACGTAATTGGTCGATACCCTACGCTACACTCAAGGTAATTGGTCGATACCCTACGCTACACTCAAGGTACGTAATTGGTCGATACCCTACGCTACACTCAAGGTAATTGGTCCATACCCTACGCTACACTCAAGGTACGTAATTGGTCGATACCCTACGCTACACTCAAGGTACGTAATTGGTCGATACCCTACGCTACACTCAAGGTAATTGGTCGATACCCTACGCTACACTCAAGGTACGTAATTGGTCGATACCACAGCTTTACTCAAGGTACGTAATTGGTCGATACCCTACGCTACACTCAAGGTAATTGGTCGATACCCTACGCTACACTCAAGGTACGTAATTGGTCGATACCACAGCTTTACTCAAGGTACGTAATTGGTCGATACCCTACGCTACACTCAAGGTACGTAATTGGTCCATACCCTACGCTACACTCAAGGTACGTAATTGGTCCATACCCTACGCTACACTCAAGGTACGTAATTGGTCGATACCCTACGCTATACTCAAGGTAATTGGTCGATACCCTACGCTATACTCAAGGTACGTAATTGGTCGATACCCTACGCTACACTCAAGGTAATTGGTCGATACCCTACGCTACACTCAAGGTACGTAATTGGTCGATACCACAGCTTTACTCAAGGTACGTAATTGGTCGATACCCTACGCTACACTCAAGGTAATTGGTCGATACCCTACGCTACACTCAAGGTACGTAATTGGTCGATACCACAGCTTTACTCAAGGTACGTAATTGGTCGATACCCTACGCTACACTCAAGGTACGTAATTGGTCCATACCCTACGCTACACTCAAGGTACGTAATTGGTCGATACCCTACGCTACACTCAAGGTAATTGGTCGATACCCTACGCTACACTCAAGGTACGTAATTGGTCGATACCCTACGCTACACTCAAGGTACGTAATTGGTCCATACCCTACGCTACACTCAAGGTACGTAATTGGTCCATACCCTACGCTACACTCAAGGTACGTAATTGGTCCATACCTACGCTACACTCAAGGTACGTAATTGGTCGATACCCTACGCTATACTCAAGGTAATTGGTCGATACCCTACGCTATACTCAAGGTACGTAATTGGTCCATACCCTACGCTACACTCAAGGTACGTAATTGGTCGATACCCTACGCTACACTCAAGGTACGTAATTGGTCGATACCCTACGCTATACTCAAGGTAATTGGTCGATACCCTACGCTACACTCAAGGTACGTAATTGGTCCATACCCTACGCTACACTCAAGGTACGTAATTGGTCGATACCCTACGCTACACTCAAGGTACGTAATTGGTCGATACCCTACGCTACACTCAAGGTACGTAATTGGTCGATACCCTACGCTATACTCAAGGTAATTGGTCGATACCCTACGCTATACTCAAGGTACGTAATTGGTCCATACCCTACGCTACACTCAAGGTACGTAATTGGTCGATACCCTACGCTATACTCAAGGTAATTGGTCGATACCCTACGCTACACTCAAGGTACGTAATTGGTCGATACCCTACGCTACACTCAAGGTACGTAATTGGTCGATACCCTACGCTATACTCAAGGTAATTGGTCGATACCCTACGCTATACTCAAGGTACGTAATTGGTCCATACCCTACGCTATACTCAAGGTAATTGGTCGATACCCTACGCTATACTCAAGGTACGTAATTGGTCGATACCCTACGCTATACTCAAGGTAATTGGTCGATACCCTACGCTATACTCAAGGTACGTAATTGGTCCATACCCTACGCTACACTCAAGGTACGTAATTGGTCGATACCCTACGCTACACTCAAGGTACGTAATTGGTCGATACCCTACGCTACACTCAAGGTACGTAATTGGTCGATACCCTACGCTACACTCAAGGTACGTAATTGGTCGATACCCTACGCTATACTCAAGGTAATTGGTCGATACCCTACGCTACACTCAAGGTACGTAATTGGTCGATACCCTACGCTACACTCAAGGTACGTAATTGGTCGATACCCTACGCTATACTCAAGGTAATTGGTCGATACCCTACGCTATACTCAAGGTACGTAATTGGTCGATACCCTACGCTATACTCAAGGTAATTGGTCGATACCCTACGCTATACTCAAGGTACGTAATTGGTCCATACCCTACGCTACACTCAAGGTACGTAATTGGTCGATACCCTACGCTATACTCAAGGTAATTGGTCGATACCCTACGCTACACTCAAGGTACGTAATTGGTCGATACCCTACGCTACACTCAAGGTACGTAATTGGTCGATACCCTACGCTATACTCAAGGTAATTGGTCGATACCCTACGCTATATTCAAGGTACGTAATTGGTCCATACCCTACGCTACACTCAAGGTACGTAATTGGTCGATACCCTACGCTATACTCAAGGTAATTGGTCGATACCCTACGCTATACTCAAGGTACGTAATTGGTCCATACCCTACGCTACACTCAAGGTACGTAATTGGTCGATACCCTACGCTATACTCAAGGTAATTGGTCGATACCCTACGCTATACTCAAGGTACGTAATTGGTCCATACCCTACGCTATACTCAAGGTAATTGGTCGATACCCTACGCTATACTCAAGGTACGTAATTGGTCGATACCCTACGCTATACTCAAGGTAATTGGTCGATACCCTACGCTATACTCAAGGTACGTAATTGGTCCATACCCTACGCTACACTCAAGGTACGTAATTGGTCGATACCCTACGCTACACTCAAGGTACGTAATTGGTCCATACCCTACGCTACACTCAAGGTACGTAATTGGTCGATACCCTACGCTACACTCAAGGTACGTAATTGGTCGATACCCTACGCTACACTCAAGGTACGTAATTGGTCGATACCCTACGCTACACTCAAGGTACGTAATTGGTCGATACCCTACGCTATACTCAAGGTACGTAATTGGTCGATACCCTACGCTACACTCAAGGTAATTGGTCGATACCCTACGCTACACTCAAGGTACGTAATTGGTCCATACCCTACGCTACACTCAAGGTACGTAATTGGTCCATACCCTACGCTACACTCAAGGTACGTAATTGGTCGATACCCTACGCTACACTCAAGGTACGTAATTGGTCGATACCCTACGCTACACTCAAGGTACGTAATTGGTCCATACCCTACGCTACACTCAAGGTACGTAATTGGTCGATACCCTACGCTACACTCAAGGTACGTAATTGGTCGATACCCTACGCTACACTCAAGGTACGTAATTGGTCGATACCCTACGCTACACTCAAGGTACGTAATTGGTCGATACCCTACGCTACACTCAAGGTACGTAATTGGTCGATACCCTACGCTACACTCAAGGTACGTAATTGGTCGATACCCTACGCTACACTCAAGGTACGTAATTGGTCCATACCCTACGCTACACTCAAGGTACGTAATTGGTCGATACCCTACGCTACACTCAAGGTACGTAATTGGTCGATACCCTACGCTACACTCAAGGTACGTAATTGGTCCATACCCTACGCTACACTCAAGGTACGTAATTGGTCGATACCCTACGCTACACTCAAGGTACGTAATTGGTCGATACCCTACGCTACACTCAAGGTACGTAATTGGTCGATACCCTACGCTACACTCAAGGTACGTAATTGGTCGATACCCTACGCTACACTCAAGGTACGTAATTGGTCGATACCCTACGCTACACTCAAGGTACGTAATTGGTCGATACCCTACGCTACACTCAAGGTACGTAATTGGTCGATACCCTACGCTACACTCAAGGTACGTAATTGGTCGATACCCTACGCTACACTCAAGGTAATTGGTCGATACCCTACGCTACACTCAAGGTACGTAATTGGTCCATACCCTACGCTACACTCAAGGTACGTAATTGGTCGATACCCTACGCTACACTCAAGGTACGTAATTGGTCGATACCCTACGCTACACTCAAGGTACGTAATTGGTCGATACCCTACGCTACACTCAAGGTACGTAATTGGTCGATACCCTACGCTACACTCAAGGTACGTAATTGGTCGATACCCTACGCTACACTCAAGGTACGTAATTGGTCCATACCCTACGCTACACTCAAGGTACGTAATTGGTCGATACCCTACGCTATACTCAAGGTACGTAATTGGTCGATACCCTACGCTACACTCAAGGTAATTGGTCGATACCCTACGCTACACTCAAGGTACGTAATTGGTCGATACCCTACGCTACACTCAAGGTACGTAATTGGTCGATACCCTACGCTACACTCAAGGTACGTAATTGGTCGATACCCTACGCTACACTCAAGGTACGTAATTGGTCGATACCCTACGCTACACTCAAGGTACGTAATTGGTCGATACCCTACGCTACACTCAAGGTACGTAATTGGTCGATACCCTACGCTACACTCAAGGTACGTAATTGGTCGATACCCTACGCTACACTCAAGGTACGTAATTGGTCGATACCCTACGCTACACTCAAGGTACGTAATTGGTCGATACCCTACGCTACACTCAAGGTACGTAATTGGTCGATACCCTACGCTACACTCAAGGTACGTAATTGGTCGATACCCTACGCTACACTCAAGGTACGTAATTGGTCGATACCCTACGCTACACTCAAGGTACGTAATTGGTCGATACCCTACGCTACACTCAAGGTAATTGGTCGATACCCTACGCTACACTCAAGGTACGTAATTGGTCCATACCCTACGCTACACTCAAGGTACGTAATTGGTCGATACCCTACGCTACACTCAAGGTACGTAATTGGTCGATACCCTACGCTACACTCAAGGTACGTAATTGGTCGATACCCTACGCTACACTCAAGGTACGTAATTGGTCGATACCCTACGCTACACTCAAGGTACGTAATTGGTCGATACCCTACGCTACACTCAAGGTACGTAATTGGTCCATACCCTACGCTACACTCAAGGTACGTAATTGGTCGATACCCTACGCTATACTCAAGGTACGTAATTGGTCGATACCCTACGCTACACTCAAGGTAATTGGTCGATACCCTACGCTACACTCAAGGTACGTAATTGGTCGATACCCTACGCTACACTCAAGGTACGTAATTGGTCGATACCCTACGCTACACTCAAGGTACGTAATTGGTCGATACCCTACGCTACACTCAAGGTACGTAATTGGTCGATACCCTACGCTACACTCAAGGTACGTAATTGGTCGATACCCTACGCTACACTCAAGGTACGTAATTGGTCGATACCCTACGCTACACTCAAGGTACGTAATTGGTCGATACCCTACGCTTTACTCAAGGTACGTAATTGGTCGATACCCTACGCTACACTCAAGGTACGTAATTGGTCGATACCCTACGCTACACTCAAGGTACGTAATTGGTCGATACCCTACGCTACACTCAAGGTACGTAATTGGTCGATACCCTACGCTACACTCAAGGTAATTGGTCGATACCCTACGCTACACTCAAGGTACGTAATTGGTCCATACCCTACGCTACACTCAAGGTACGTAATTGGTCGATACCCTACGCTACACTCAAGGTACGTAATTGGTCGATACCCTACGCTACACTCAAGGTACGTAATTGGTCGATACCCTACGCTACACTCAAGGTACGTAATTGGTCGATACCCTACGCTACACTCAAGGTACGTAATTGGTCGATACCCTACGCTACACTCAAGGTACGTAATTGGTCCATACCCTACGCTACACTCAAGGTACGTAATTGGTCGATACCCTACGCTACACTCAAGGTACGTAATTGGTCGATACCCTACGCTACACTCAAGGTAATTGGTCGATACCCTACGCTACACTCAAGGTACGTAATTGGTCCATACCCTACGCTACACTCAAGGTACGTAATTGGTCGATACCCTACGCTACACTCAAGGTACGTAATTGGTCGATACCCTACGCTACACTCAAGGTACGTAATTGGTCCATACCCTACGCTACACTCAAGGTACGTAATTGGTCGATACCCTACGCTATACTCAAGGTACGTAATTGGTCGATACCCTACGCTACACTCAAGGTACGTAATTGGTCGATACCCTACGCTACACTCAAGGTACGTAATTGGTCGATACCCTACGCTACACTCAAGGTACGTAATTGGTCGATACCCTACGCTACACTCAAGGTACGTAATTGGTCGATACCCTACGCTACACTCAAGGTACGTAATTGGTCGATACCCTACGCTATACTCAAGGTACGTAATTGGTCGATACCCTACGCTATACTCAAGGTACGTAATTGGTCGATACCCTACGCTACACTCAAGGTACGTAATTGGTCGATACCCTACGCTACACTCAAGGTACGTAATTGGTCGATACCCTACGCTACACTCAAGGTACGTAATTGGTCGATACCCTACGCTACACTCAAGGTACGTAATTGGTCGATACCCTACGCTACACTCAAGGTACGTAATTGGTCGATACCCTACGCTACACTCAAGGTACGTAATTGGTCGATACCCTACGCTACACTCAAGGTACGTAATTGGTCGATACCCTACGCTACACTCAAGGTACGTAATTGGTCCATACCCTACGCTACACTCAAGGTACGTAATTGGTCGATACCCTACGCTACACTCAAGGTACGTAATTGGTCGATACCCTACGCTACACTCAAGGTACGTAATTGGTCGATACCCTACGCTACACTCAAGGTACGTAATTGGTCGATACCCTACGCTACACTCAAGGTACGTAATTGGTCGATACCCTACGCTACACTCAAGGTACGTAATTGGTCGATACCCTACGCTACACTCAAGGTACGTAATTGGTCGATACCCTACGCTACACTCAAGGTACGTAATTGGTCCATACCCTACGCTACACTCAAGGTACGTAATTGGTCGATACCCTACGCTACACTCAAGGTACGTAATTGGTCCATACCCTACGCTACACTCAAGGTACGTAATTGGTCCATACCCTACGCTACACTCAAGGTACGTAATTGGTCGATACCCTACGCTATACTCAAGGTACGTAATTGGTCGATACCCTACGCTACACTCAAGGTACGTAATTGGTCGATACCCTACGCTACACTCAAGGTACGTAATTGGTCGATACCCTACGCTACACTCAAGGTACGTAATTGGTCGATACCCTACGCTACACTCAAGGTAATTGGTCGATACCCTACGCTACACTCAAGGTACGTAATTGGTCCATACCCTACGCTACACTCAAGGTACGTAATTGGTCGATACCCTACGCTACACTCAAGGTACGTAATTGGTCGATACCCTACGCTACACTCAAGGTACGTAATTGGTCCATACCCTACGCTACACTCAAGGTACGTAATTGGTCGATACCCTACGCTATACTCAAGGTACGTAATTGGTCGATACCCTACGCTACACTCAAGGTACGTAATTGGTCGATACCCTACGCTACACTCAAGGTACGTAATTGGTCGATACCCTACGCTACACTCAAGGTACGTAATTGGTCGATACCCTACGCTATACTCAAGGTAATTGGTCGATACCCTACGCTACACTCAAGGTACGTAATTGGTCGATACCCTACGCTACACTCAAGGTACGTAATTGGTCGATACCCTACGCTACACTCAAGGTACGTAATTGGTCCATACCCTACGCTACACTCAAGGTACGTAATTGGTCGATACCCTACGCTATACTCAAGGTACGTAATTGGTCGATACCCTACGCTACACTCAAGGTACGTAATTGGTCGATACCCTACGCTACACTCAAGGTACGTAATTGGTCGATACCCTACGCTACACTCAAGGTACGTAATTGGTCGATACCCTACGCTACACTCAAGGTAATTGGTCGATACCCTACGCTACACTCAAGGTACGTAATTGGTCCATACCCTACGCTACACTCAAGGTACGTAATTGGTCCATACCCTACGCTACACTCAAGGTAATTGGTCGATACCCTACGCTACACTCAAGGTACGTAATTGGTCGATACCCTACGCTATACTCAAGGTACGTAATTGGTCGATACCCTACGCTACACTCAAGGTAATTGGTCGATACCCTACGCTACACTCAAGGTACGTAATTGGTCCATACCCTACGCTACACTCAAGGTACGTAATTGGTCCATACCCTACGCTACACTCAAGGTACGTAATTGGTCGATACCCTACGCTACACTCAAGGTACGTAATTGGTCGATACCCTACGCTACACTCAAGGTACGTAATTGGTCGATACCCTACGCTACACTCAAGGTACGTAATTGGTCGATACCCTACGCTACACTCAAGGTAATTGGTCGATACCCTACGCTACACTCAAGGTACGTAATTGGTCGATACCCTACGCTACACTCAAGGTACGTAATTGGTCGATACCCTACGCTATACTCAAGGTACGTAATTGGTCGATACCCTACGCTACACTCAAGGTACGTAATTGGTCGATACCCTACGCTACACTCAAGGTACGTAATTGGTCGATACCCTACGCTACACTCAAGGTAATTGGTCGATACCCTACGCTACACTCAAGGTACGTAATTGGTCGATACCCTACGCTACACTCAAGGTACGTAATTGGTCGATACCCTACGCTACACTCAAGGTAATTGGTCGATACCCTACGCTACACTCAAGGTACGTAATTGGTCGATACCCTACGCTACACTCAAGGTACGTAATTGGTCGATACCCTACGCTACACTCAAGGTACGTAATTGGTCGATACCCTACGCTATACTCAAGGTACGTAATTGGTCGATACCCTACGCTACACTCAAGGTACGTAATTGGTCGATACCCTACGCTACACTCAAGGTACGTAATTGGTCCATACCCTACGCTACACTCAAGGTACGTAATTGGTCCATACCCTACGCTACACTCAAGGTACGTAATTGGTCGATACCCTACGCTACACTCAAGGTACGTAATTGGTCGATACCCTACGCTACACTCAAGGTACGTAATTGGTCGATACCCTACGCTACACTCAAGGTACGTAATTGGTCGATACCCTACGCTACACTCAAGGTACGTAATTGGTCGATGCCCTACGCTACACTCAAGGTACGTAATTGGTCGATACCCTACGCTACACTCAAGGTACGTAATTGGTCGATACCCTACGCTATACTCAAGGTACGTAATTGGTCGATACCCTACGCTACACTCAAGGTAATTGGTCGATACCCTACGCTACACTCAAGGTACGTAATTGGTCGATACCCTACGCTACACTCAAGGTACGTAATTGGTCGATACCCTACGCTATACTCAAGGTACGTAATTGGTCGATACCCTACGCTACACTCAAGGTACGTAATTGGTCGATACCCTACGCTACACTCAAGGTAATTGGTCGATACCCTACGCTACACTCAAGGTACGTAATTGGTCGATACCCTACGCTACACTCAAGGTACGTAATTGGTCGATACCCTACGCTACACTCAAGGTACGTAATTGGTCGATACCCTACGCTACACTCAAGGTACGTAATTGGTCGATGCCCTACGCTACACTCAAGGTACGTAATTGGTCGATACCCTACGCTACACTCAAGGTACGTAATTGGTCGATACCCTACGCTACACTCAAGGTACGTAATTGGTCGATACCCTACGCTACACTCAAGGTACGTAATTGGTCGATGCCCTACGCTACACTCAAGGTACGTAATTGGTCGATACCCTACGCTACACTCAAGGTACGTAATTGGTCGATACCCTACGCTACACTCAAGGTACGTAATTGGTCGATACCCTACGCTACACTCAAGGTACGTAATTGGTCGATACCCTACGCTACACTCAAGGTACGTAATTGGTCGATACCCTACGCTACACTCAAGGTACGTAATTGGTCGATACCCTACGCTACACTCAAGGTAATTGGTCGATACCCTACGCTACACTCAAGGTACGTAATTGGTCGATACCCTACGCTACACTCAAGGTACGTAATTGGTCGATACCCTACGCTACACTCAAGGTACGTAATTGGTCGATACCCTACGCTACACTCAAGGTACGTAATTGGTCGATACCCTACGCTACACTCAAGGTACGTAATTGGTCGATACCCTACGCTATACTCAAGGTACGTAATTGGTCGATACCCTACGCTACACTCAAGGTACGTAATTGGTCGATACCCTACGCTACACTCAAGGTACGTAATTGGTCCATACCCTACGCTACACTCAAGGTACGTAATTGGTCGATACCCTACGCTATACTCAAGGTACGTAATTGGTCGATACCCTACGCTATACTCAAGGTACGTAATTGGTCGATACCCTACGCTACACTCAAGGTACGTAATTGGTCGATACCCTACGCTACACTCAAGGTACGTAATTGGTCCATACCCTACGCTACACTCAAGGTACGTAATTGGTCGATACCCTACGCTACACTCAAGGTAATTGGTCGATACCCTACGCTACACTCAAGGTACGTAATTGGTCGATACCCTACGCTACACTCAAGGTACGTAATTGGTCGATACCCTACGCTACACTCAAGGTACGTAATTGGTCGATACCCTACGCTATACTCAAGGTACGTAATTGGTCGATACCCTACGCTATACTCAAGGTACGTAATTGGTCGATACCCTACGCTACACTCAAGGTACGTAATTGGTCCATACCCTACGCTACACTCAAGGTACGTAATTGGTCGATACCCTACGCTACACTCAAGGTACGTAATTGGTCGATACCCTACGCTACACTCAAGGTACGTAATTGGTCGATACCCTACGCTACACTCAAGGTACGTAATTGGTCGATACCCTACGCTATACTCAAGGTACGTAATTGGTCGATACCCTACGCTACACTCAAGGTACGTAATTGGTCGATACCCTACGCTACACTCAAGGTACGTAATTGGTCCATACCCTACGCTACACTCAAGGTACGTAATTGGTCGATACCCTACGCTATACTCAAGGTACGTAATTGGTCGATACCCTACGCTATACTCAAGGTACGTAATTGGTCGATACCCTACGCTACACTCAAGGTACGTAATTGGTCGATACCCTACGCTACACTCAAGGTACGTAATTGGTCCATACCCTACGCTACACTCAAGGTACGTAATTGGTCGATACCCTACGCTATACTCAAGGTACGTAATTGGTCGATACCCTACGCTATACTCAAGGTACGTAATTGGTCGATACCCTACGCTATACTCAAGGTACGTAATTGGTCGATACCCTACGCTACACTCAAGGTACGTAATTGGTCGATACCCTACGCTATACTCAAGGTACGTAATTGGTCGATACCCTACGCTACACTCAAGGTACGTAATTGGTCGATACCCTACGCTACACTCAAGGTACGTAATTGGTCGATACCCTACGCTACACTCAAGGTACGTAATTGGTCGATGCCCTACGCTACACTCAAGGTACGTAATTGGTCGATACCCTACGCTACACTCAAGGTACGTAATTGGTCGATACCCTACGCTATACTCAAGGTACGTAATTGGTCGATACCCTACGCTACACTCAAGGTACGTAATTGGTCCATACCCTACGCTACACTCAAGGTACGTAATTGGTCGATACCCTACGCTACACTCAAGGTAATTGGTCGATACCCTACGCTACACTCAAGGTACGTAATTGGTCGATACCCTACGCTACACTCAAGGTACGTAATTGGTCGATACCCTACGCTACACTCAAGGTACGTAATTGGTCGATACCCTACGCTACACTCAAGGTAATTGGTCGATACCCTACGCTATACTCAAGGTACGTAATTGGTCGATACCCTACGCTACACTCAAGGTACGTAATTGGTCCATACCCTACGCTACACTCAAGGTACGTAATTGGTCGATACCCTACGCTACACTCAAGGTAATTGGTCGATACCCTACGCTACACTCAAGGTACGTAATTGGTCGATACCCTACGCTACACTCAAGGTACGTAATTGGTCGATACCCTACGCTACACTCAAGGTACGTAATTGGTCGATACCCTACGCTACACTCAAGGTACGTAATTGGTCCATACCCTACGCTACACTCAAGGTACGTAATTGGTCGATACCCTACGCTATACTCAAGGTACGTAATTGGTCGATACCCTACGCTACACTCAAGGTACGTAATTGGTCGATACCCTACGCTACACTCAAGGTACGTAATTGGTCGATACCCTACGCTACACTCAAGGTACGTAATTGGTCGATACCCTACGCTACACTCAAGGTACGTAATTGGTCGATACCCTACGCTACACTCAAGGTAATTGGTCGATACCCTACGCTACACTCAAGGTACGTAATTGGTCGATACCCTACGCTACACTCAAGGTACGTAATTGGTCGATACCCTACGCTACACTCAAGGTACGTAATTGGTCGATACCCTACGCTATACTCAAGGTACGTAATTGGTCGATACCCTACGCTACACTCAAGGTAATTGGTCGATACCCTACGCTACACTCAAGGTACGTAATTGGTCGATACCCTACGCTATACTCAAGGTACGTAATTGGTCGATACCCTACGCTACACTCAAGGTACGTAATTGGTCGATACCCTACGCTACACTCAAGGTACGTAATTGGTCGATACCCTACGCTATACTCAAGGTACGTAATTGGTCGATACCCTACGCTACACTCAAGGTACGTAATTGGTCCATACCCTACGCTACACTCAAGGTACGTAATTGGTCGATACCCTACGCTACACTCAAGGTAATTGGTAGATACCCTACGCTACACTCAAGGTACGTAATTGGTCGATACCCTACGCTACACTCAAGGTACGTAATTGGTCGATACCCTACGCTACACTCAAGGTACGTAATTGGTCGATACCCTACGCTACACTCAAGGTACGTAATTGGTCGATACCCTACGCTACACTCAAGGTACGTAATTGGTCGATACCCTACGCTATACTCAAGGTACGTAATTGGTCGATACCCTACGCTACACTCAAGGTACGTAATTGGTCGATACCCTACGCTACACTCAAGGTACGTAATTGGTCCATACCCTACGCTACACTCAAGGTACGTAATTGGTCCATACCCTACGCTACACTCAAGGTACGTAATTGGTCGATACCCTACGCTATACTCAAGGTACGTAATTGGTCGATACCCTACGCTATACTCAAGGTACGTAATTGGTCGATACCCTACGCTATACTCAAGGTACGTAATTGGTCGATACCCTACGCTACACTCAAGGTACGTAATTGGTCCATACCCTACGCTACACTCAAGGTACGTAATTGGTCGATACCCTACGCTATACTCAAGGTACGTAATTGGTCGATACCCTACGCTACACTCAAGGTACGTAATTGGTCGATACCCTACGCTACACTCAAGGTACGTAATTGGTCGATACCCTACGCTACACTCAAGGTACGTAATTGGTCGATGCCCTACGCTACACTCAAGGTACGTAATTGGTCGATACCCTACGCTACACTCAAGGTACGTAATTGGTCGATACCCTACGCTACACTCAAGGTACGTAATTGGTCGATACCCTACGCTACACTCAAGGTACGTAATTGGTCGATACCCTACGCTACACTCAAGGTACGTAATTGGTCGATACCCTACGCTACACTCAAGGTAATTGGTCGATACCCTACGCTACACTCAAGGTACGTAATTGGTCGATACCCTACGCTACACTCAAGGTACGTAATTGGTCGATACCCTACGCTACACTCAAGGTACGTAATTGGTCGATACCCTACGCTATACTCAAGGTACGTAATTGGTCCATACCCTACGCTACACTCAAGGTACGTAATTGGTCGATACCCTACGCTATACTCAAGGTACGTAATTGGTCGATACCCTACGCTATACTCAAGGTACGTAATTGGTCGATACCCTACGCTACACTCAAGGTAATTGGTCGATACCCTACGCTACACTCAAGGTACGTAATTGGTCGATACCCTACGCTACACTCAAGGTACGTAATTGGTCGATACCCTACGCTACACTCAAGGTACGTAATTGGTCGATACCCTACGCTACACTCAAGGTACGTAATTGGTCGATACCCTACGCTACACTCAAGGTACGTAATTGGTCGATACCCTACGCTACACTCAAGGTAATTGGTCGATACCCTACGCTACACTCAAGGTACGTAATTGGTCGATACCCTACGCTACACTCAAGGTACGTAATTGGTCCATACCCTACGCTACACTCAAGGTACGTAATTGGTCCATACCCTACGCTACACTCAAGGTACGTAATTGGTCGATACCCTACGCTACACTCAAGGTACGTAATTGGTCCATACCCTACGCTACACTCAAGGTACGTAATTGGTCCATACCCTACGCTACACTCAAGGTACGTAATTGGTCGATACCCTACGCTATACTCAAGGTACGTAATTGGTCGATACCCTACGCTATACTCAAGGTACGTAATTGGTCGATACCCTACGCTATACTCAAGGTACGTAATTGGTCGATACCCTACGCTACACTCAAGGTACGTAATTGGTCCATACCCTACGCTACACTCAAGGTACGTAATTGGTCGATACCCTACGCTATACTCAAGGTACGTAATTGG
This sequence comes from Selenia dentaria, assembly GCA_917880725.1. Classification (NCBI taxonomy): domain Eukaryota; kingdom Metazoa; phylum Arthropoda; class Insecta; order Lepidoptera; family Geometridae; genus Selenia; species Selenia dentaria. The sequence goes on along the minus strand of OU862900.1, from coordinate 20,720,536 downwards.
TCGATACCCTACGCTATACTCAAGGTACGTAATTGGTCGATACCCTACGCTATACTCAAGGTACGTAATTGGTCGATACCCTACGCTACACTCAAGGTACGTAATTGGTCCATACCCTACGCTACACTCAAGGTACGTAATTGGTCCATACCCTACGCTACACTCAAGGTACGTAATTGGTCGATACCCTACGCTACACTCAAGGTACGTAATTGGTCGATACCCTACGCTACACTCAAGGTACGTAATTGGTCGATACCCTACGCTACACTCAAGGTACGTAATTGGTCGATACCCTACGCTACACTCAAGGTACGTAATTGGTCGATACCCTACGCTATACTCAAGGTACGTAATTGGTCGATACCCTACGCTACACTCAAGGTAATTGGTCGATACCCTACGCTACACTCAAGGTACGTAATTGGTCGATACCCTACGCTATACTCAAGGTACGTAATTGGTCGATACCCTACGCTACACTCAAGGTACGTAATTGGTCGATACCCTACGCTACACTCAAGGTAATTGGTCGATACCCTACGCTACACTCAAGGTACGTAATTGGTCGATACCCTACGCTACACTCAAGGTACGTAATTGGTCGATACCCTACGCTACACTCAAGGTACGTAATTGGTCGATACCCTACGCTACACTCAAGGTAATTGGTCGATACCCTACGCTACACTCAAGGTACGTAATTGGTCGATACCCTACGCTACACTCAAGGTACGTAATTGGTCGATACCCTACGCTACACTCAAGGTACGTAATTGGTCGATACCCTACGCTACACTCAAGGTACGTAATTGGTCGATACCCTACGCTATACTCAAGGTACGTAATTGGTCGATACCCTACGCTACACTCAAGGTACGTAATTGGTCGATACCCTACGCTACACTCAAGGTACGTAATTGGTCGATACCCTACGCTATACTCAAGGTACGTAATTGGTCGATACCCTACGCTACACTCAAGGTACGTAATTGGTCCATACCCTACGCTATACTCAAGGTACGTAATTGGTCGATACCCTACGCTACACTCAAGGTAATTGGTCGATACCCTACGCTACACTCAAGGTACGTAATTGGTCGATACCCTACGCTACACTCAAGGTACGTAATTGGTCGATACCCTACGCTACACTCAAGGTACGTAATTGGTCGATACCCTACGCTACACTCAAGGTAATTGGTCGATACCCTACGCTACACTCAAGGTACGTAATTGGTCCATACCCTACGCTACACTCAAGGTACGTAATTGGTCGATACCCTACGCTACACTCAAGGTAATTGGTCGATACCCTACGCTACACTCAAGGTACGTAATTGGTCGATACCCTACGCTACACTCAAGGTACGTAATTGGTCGATACCCTACGCTACACTCAAGGTACGTAATTGGTCGATACCCTACGCTACACTCAAGGTACGTAATTGGTCGATACCCTACGCTATACTCAAGGTACGTAATTGGTCGATACCCTACGCTACACTCAAGGTACGTAATTGGTCGATACCCTACGCTACACTCAAGGTACGTAATTGGTCGATACCCTACGCTACACTCAAGGTACGTAATTGGTCGATACCCTACGCTATACTCAAGGTACGTAATTGGTCGATACCCTACGCTACACTCAAGGTACGTAATTGGTCGATACCCTACGCTACACTCAAGGTACGTAATTGGTCGATACCCTACGCTACACTCAAGGTACGTAATTGGTCGATACCCTACGCTATACTCAAGGTACGTAATTGGTCGATACCCTACGCTACACTCAAGGTAATTGGTCGATACCCAACGCTACACTCAATGTACGTAATTGGTCGATACCCTACGCTACACTCAAGGTACGTAATTGGTCGATACCCTACGCTACACTCAAGGTACGTAATTGGTCGATACCCTACGCTACACTCAAGGTACGTAATTGGTCGATACCCTACGCTATACTCAAGGTACGTAATTGGTCGATACCCTACGCTACACTCAAGGTACGTAATTGGTCGATACCCTACGCTACACTCAAGGTACGTAATTGGTCGATACCCTACGCTACACTCAAGGTACGTAATTGGTCGATACCCTACGCTACACTCACGGTACGTAATTGGTCGATACCCTACGCTACACTCAAGGTACGTAATTGGTCGATACCCTACGCTATACTCAAGGTACGTAATTGGTCGATACCCTACGCTACACTCAAGGTAATTGGTCGATACCCTACGCTACACTCAAGGTACGTAATTGGTCGATACCCTACGCTATACTCAAGGTACGTAATTGGTCGATACCCTACGCTACACTCAAGGTACGTAATTGGTCGATACCCTACGCTACACTCAAGGTAATTGGTCGATACCCTACGCTACACTCAAGGTACGTAATTGGTCGATACCCTACGCTACACTCAAGGTACGTAATTGGTCGATACCCTACGCTACACTCAAGGTACGTAATTGGTCCATACCCTACGCTACACTCAAGGTACGTAATTGGTCGATACCCTACGCTACACTCAAGGTACGTAATTGGTCGATACCCTACGCTATACTCAAGGTAATTGGTCGATACCCTACGCTATACTCAAGGTACGTAATTGGTCGATACCCTACGCTACACTCAAGGTAATTGGTCGATACCCTACGCTACACTCAAGGTACGTAATTGGTCGATACCCTACGCTACACTCAAGGTACGTAATTGGTCGATACCCTACGCTACACTCAAGGTAATTGGTCGATACCCTACGCTACACTCAAGGTACGTAATTGGTCGATACCCTACGCTACACTCAAGGTACGTAATTGGTCGATACCCTACGCTACACTCAAGGTACGTAATTGGTCGATACCCTACGCTACACTCAAGGTACGTAATTGGTCGATACCCTACGCTATACTCAAGGTACGTAATTGGTCGATACCCTACGCTACACTCAAGGTACGTAATTGGTCGATACCCTACGCTACACTCAAGGTACGTAATTGGTCGATACCCTACGCTATACTCAAGGTACGTAATTGGTCGATACCCTACGCTACACTCAAGGTACGTAATTGGTCCATACCCTACGCTACACTCAAGGTACGTAATTGGTCGATACCCTACGCTACACTCAAGGTAATTGGTCGATACCCTACGCTACACTCAAGGTACGTAATTGGTCGATACCCTACGCTACACTCAAGGTACGTAATTGGTCGATACCCTACGCTACACTCAAGGTACGTAATTGGTCGATACCCTACGCTACACTCAAGGTAATTGGTCGATACCCTACGCTACACTCAAGGTACGTAATTGGTCCATACCCTACGCTACACTCAAGGTACGTAATTGGTCGATACCCTACGCTACACTCAAGGTAATTGGTCGATACCCTACGCTACACTCAAGGTACGTAATTGGTCGATACCCTACGCTACACTCAAGGTACGTAATTGGTCGATACCCTACGCTACACTCAAGGTACGTAATTGGTCGATACCCTACGCTACACTCAAGGTACGTAATTGGTCGATACCCTACGCTATACTCAAGGTACGTAATTGGTCGATACCCTACGCTACACTCAAGGTACGTAATTGGTCGATACCCTACGCTACACTCAAGGTACGTAATTGGTCGATACCCTACGCTACACTCAAGGTACGTAATTGTTCGATACCCTACGCTATACTCAAGGTACGTAATTGGTCGATACCCTACGCTACACTCAAGGTAATTGGTCGATACCCTACGCTACACTCAAGGTACGTAATTGGTCGATACCCTACGCTATACTCAAGGTACGTAATTGGTCGATACCCTACGCTACACTCAAGGTAATTGGTCGATACCCTACGCTACACTCAAGGTACGTAATTGGTCGATACCCTACGCTACACTCAAGGTAATTGGTCGATACCCTACGCTACACTCAAGGTAATTGGTCGATACCCTACGCTACACTCAAGGTACGTAATTGGTCGATACCCTACGCTATACTCAAGGTACGTAATTGGTCGATACCCTACGCTACACTCAAGGTAATTGGTCGATACCCTACGCTATACTCAAGGTACGTAATTGGTCGATACCCTACGCTACACTCAAGGTAATTGGTCGATACCCTACGCTACACTCAAGGTACGTAATTGGTCGATACCCTACGCTACACTCAAGGTACGTAATTGGTCGATACCCTACGCTACACTCAAGGTACGTAATTGGTCGATACCCTACGCTATACTCAAGGTACGTAATTGGTCGATACCCTACGCTACACTCAAGGTAATTGGTCGATACCCTACGCTACACTCAAGGTACGTAATTGGTCGATACCCTACGCTACACTCAAGGTACGTAATTGGTCGATACCCTACGCTACACTCAAGGTACGTAATTGGTCGATACCCTACGCTACACTCAAGGAACGTAATTGGTCGATACCCTACGCTATACTCAAGGTACGTAATTGGTCGATACCCTACGCTACACTCAAGGTACGTAATTGGTCGATACCCTACGCTACACTCAAGGTACGTAATTGGTCGATACCCTACGCTACACTCAAGGTACGTAATTGGTCGATACCCTACGCTACACTCAAGGTACGTAATTGGTCGATACCCTACGCTACACTCAAGGTACGTAATTGGTCGATACCCTACGCTATACTCAAGGTACGTAATTGGTCGATACCCTACGCTACACTCAAGGTAATTGGTCGATACCCTACGCTACACTCAAGGTACGTAATTGGTCGATACCCTACGCTATACTCAAGGTACGTAATTGGTCGATACCCTACGCTACACTCAAGGTACGTAATTGGTCGATACCCTACGCTACACTCAAGGTAATTGGTCGATACCCTACGCTACACTCAAGGTACGTAATTGGTCGATACCCTACGCTACACTCAAGGTACGTAATTGGTCGATACCCTACGCTACACTCAAGGTACGTAATTGGTCGATACCCTACGCTACACTCAAGGTACGTAATTGGTCGATACCCTACGCTACACTCAAGGTAATTGGTCGATACCCTACGCTACACTCAAGGTACGTAATTGGTCGATACCCTACGCTACACTCAAGGTACGTAATTGGTCGATACCCTACGCTACACTCAAGGTACGTAATTGGTCGATACCCTACGCTACACTCAAGGTACGTAATTGGTCGATACCCTACGCTACACTCAAGGTACGTAATTGGTCGATACCCTACGCTACACTCAAGGTAATTGGTCGATACCCTACGCTACACTCAAGGTACGTAATTGGTCGATACCCTACGCTACACTCAAGGTACGTAATTGGTCGATACCCTACGCTACACTCAAGGTACGTAATTGGTCCATACCCTACGCTACACTCAAGGTACGTAATTGGTCGATACCCTACGCTACACTCAAGGTACGTAATTGGTCGATACCCTACGCTACACTCAAGGTACGTAATTGGTCGATACCCTACGCTATACTCAAGGTACGTAATTGGTCGATACCCTACGCTACACTCAAGGTACGTAATTGGTCGATACCCTACGCTACACTCAAGGTACGTAATTGGTCGATACCCTACGCTACACTCAAGGTACGTAATTGGTCGATACCCTACGCTATACTCAAGGTACGTAATTGGCCGATACCCTACGCTACACTCAAGGTACGTAATTGGTCGATACCCTACGCTATACTCAAGGTACGTAATTGGTCGATACCCTACGCTACACTCAAGGTACGTAATTGGTCGATACCCTACGCTACACTCAAGGTACGTAATTGGTCGATACCCTACGCTATACTCAAGGTACGTAATTGGTCGATACCCTACGCTACACTCAAGGTACGTAATTGGTCGATACCCTACGCTACACTCAAGGTACGTAATTGGTCGATACCCTACGCTATACTCAAGGTACGTAATTGGTCGATACCCTACGCTACACTCAAGGTACGTAATTGGTCGATACCCTACGCTACACTCAAGGTAATTGGTCGATACCCTACGCTATACTCAAGGTACGTAATTGGTCGATACCCTACGCTACACTCAAGGTAATTGGTCGATACCCTACGCTACACTCAAGGTACGTAATTGGTCGATACCCTACGCTATACTCAAGGTACGTAATTGGTCGATACCCTACGCTACACTCAAGGTACGTAATTGGTCGATACCCTACGCTACACTCAAGGTACGTAATTGGTCCATACCCTACGCTACACTCAAGGTACGTAATTGGTCGATACCCTACGCTACACTCAAGGTACGTAATTGGTCCATACCCTACGCTATACTCAAGGTACGTAATTGGTCGATACCCTACGCTACACTCAAGGTACGTAATTGGTCGATACCCTACGCTACACTCAAGGTACGTAATTGGTCGATACCCTACGCTACACTCAAGGTACGTAATTGGTCGATACCCTACGCTACACTCAAGGTACGTAATTGGTCCATACCCTACGCTATACTCAAGGTACGTAATTGGTCGATACCCTACGCTACACTCAAGGTACGTAATTGGTCGATACCCTACGCTACACTCAAGGTACGTAATTGGTCGATACCCTACGCTATACTCAAGGTACGTAATTGGTCGATACCCTACGCTACACTCAAGGTACGTAATTGGTCGATACCCTACGCTACACTCAAGGTACGTAATTGGTCGATACCCTACGCTATACTCAAGGTACGTAATTGGTCGATACCCTACGCTACACTCAAGGTACGTAATTGGTCGATACCCTACGCTACACTCAAGGTACGTAATTGGTCGATACCCTACGCTACACTCAAGGTACGTAATTGGTCGATGCCCTACGCTACACTCAAGGTACGTAATTGGTCGATACCCTACGCTACACTCAAGGTACGTAATTGGTCGATACCCTACGCTACACTCAAGGTAATTGGTCGATACCCTACGCTATACTCAAGGTACGTAATTGGTCGATACCCTACGCTACACTCAAGGTACGTAATTGGTCGATGCCCTACGCTACACTCAAGGTACGTAATTGGTCGATACCCTACGCTACACTCAAGGTACGTAATTGGTCGATACCCTACGCTACACTCAAGGTAATTGGTCGATACCCTACGCTACACTCAAGGTAATTGGTCGATACCCTACGCTATACTCAAGGTACGTAATTGGTCGATACCCTACGCTACACTCAAGGTACGTAATTGGTCGATGCCCTACGCTACACTCAAGGTACGTAATTGGTCGATACCCTACGCTACACTCAAGGTACGTAATTGGTCGATACCCTACGCTACACTCAAGGTAATTGGTCGATGCCCTACGCTACACTCAAGGTACGTAATTGGTCGATACCCTACGCTACACTCAAGGTACGTAATTGGTCGATACCCTACGCTACACTCAAGGTACGTAATTGGTCGATACCCTACGCTACACTCAAGGTACGTAATTGGTCGATACCCTACGCTACACTCAAGGTACGTAATTGGTCGATACCCTACGCTATACTCAAGGTACGTAATTGGTCGATACCCTACGCTACACTCAAGGTACGTAATTGGTCGATACCCTACGCTACACTCAAGGTACGTAATTGGTCGATACCCTACGCTATACTCAAGGTACGTAATTGGTCGATACCCTACGCTACACTCAAGGTACGTAATTGGTCGATACCCTACGCTACACTCAAGGTACGTAATTGGTCGATACCCTACGCTACACTCAAGGTACGTAATTGGTCGATACCCTACGCTACACTCAAGGTACGTAATTGGTCGATACCCTACGCTACACTCAAGGTACGTAATTGGTCGATACCCTACGCTACACTCAAGGTACGTAATTGGTCGATACCCTACGCTACACTCAAGGTACGTAATTGGTCGATACCCTACGCTATACTCAAGGTACGTAATTGGTCGATACCCTACGCTACACTCAAGGTACGTAATTGGTCGATACCCTACGCTACACTCAAGGTACGTAATTGGTCGATACCCTACGCTACACTCAAGGTAATTGGTCGATACCCTACGCTATACTCAAGGTACGTAATTGGTCGATACCCTACGCTACACTCAAGGTACGTAATTGGTCGATACCCTACGCTACACTCAAGGTACGTAATTGGTCGATACCCTACGCTATACTCAAGGTACGTAATTGGTCGATACCCTACGCTACACTCAAGGTACGTAATTGGTCGATACCCTACGCTACACTCAAGGTACGTAATTGGTCGATACCCTACGCTACACTCAAGGTACGTAATTGGTCGATACCCTACGCTACACTCAAGGTACGTAATTGGTCGATACCCTACGCTACACTCAAGGTACGTAATTGGTCGATACCCTACGCTACACTCAAGGTACGTAATTGGTCGATACCCTACGCTACACTCAAGGTACGTACTTGGTCGATACCCTACGCTATACTCAAGGTACGTAATTGGTCGATACCCTACGCTACACTCAAGGTACGTAATTGGTCGATACCCTACGCTACACTCAAGGTACGTAATTGGTCGATACCCTACGCTATACTCAAGGTACGTAATTGGTCCATACCCTACGCTATACTCAAGGTACGTAATTGGCCGATACCCTACGCTACACTCAAGGTAATTGGTCGATACCCTACGCTATACTCAAGGTACGTAATTGGTCGATACCCTACGCTACACTCAAGGTACGTAATTGGTCGATACCCTACGCTACACTCAAGGTACGTAATTGGTCCATACCCTACGCTATACTCAAGGTACGTAATTGGCCGATACCCTACGCTACACTCAAGGTAATTGGTCGATACCCTACGCTATACTCAAGGTACGTAATTGGTCGATACCCTACGCTACACTCAAGGTACGTAATTGGTCGATACCCTACGCTATACTCAAGGTACGTAATTGGTCCATACCCTACGCTATACTCAAGGTACGTAATTGGCCGATACCCTACGCTACACTCAAGGTAATTGGTCGATACCCTACGCTATACTCAAGGTACGTAATTGGTCGATACCCTACGCTACACTCAAGGTACGTAATTGGTCGATACCCTACGCTACACTCAAGGTACGTAATTGGTCGATACCCTACGCTACACTCAAGGTACGTAATTGGTCGATACCCTACGCTACACTCAAGGTACGTAATTGGTCGATACCCTACGCTATACTCAAGGTACGTAATTGGTCGATACCCTACGCTACACTCAAGGTACGTAATTGGTCGATACCCTACGCTACACTCAAGGTACGTAATTGGTCGATACCCTACGCTACACTCAAGGTACGTAATTGGTCGATACCCTACGCTACACTCAAGGTACGTAATTGGTCGATACCCTACGCTATACTCAAGGTACGTAATTGGTCCATACCCTACGCTACACTCAAGGTACGTAATTGGTCCATACCCTACGCTACACTCAAGGTACGTAATTGGCCGATACCCTACGCTACACTCAAGGTACGTAATTGGTCGATACCCTACGCTATACTCAAGGTACGTAATTGGCCGATACCCTACGCTACACTCAAGGTACGTAATTGGCCGATACCCTACGCTACACTCAAGGTACGTAATTGGCCGATACCCTACGCTACACTCAAGGTACGTAATTGGCCGATACCCTACGCTACACTCAAGGTACGTAATTGGTCGATACCCTACGCTACACTCAAGGTATGTAATTGGTCGATACCCTACGCTACACTCAAGGTACGTAATTGGTCGATACCCTACGCTACACTCAAGGTACGTAATTGGTCGATACCCTACGCTACACTCAAGGTACGTAATTGGTCGATACCCTACGCTACACTCAAGGTACGTAATTGGTCGATACCCTACGCTATACTCAAGGTACGTAATTGGCCGATACCCTACGCTACACTCAAGGTACGTAATTGGCCGATACCCTACGCTACACTCAAGGTACGTAATTGGTCGATACCCTACGCTACACTCAAGGTACGTAATTGGTCGATACCCTACGCTACACTCAAGGTACGTAATTGGTCGATACCACAGCTTTACTCAAGGTACGTAATTGGTCGATACCACAGCTTTACTCAAGGTACGTAATTGGTCGATACCCTACGCTATACTCAAGGTACGTAATTGGCCGATACCCTACGCTACACTCAAGGTACGTAATTGGTCGATACCCTACGCTACACTCAAGGTACGTAATTGGTCGATACCCTACGCTATACTCAAGGTACGTAATTGGTCGATACCCTACGCTACACTCAAGGTACGTAATTGGTCGATACCACAGCTTTACTCAAGGTACGTAATTGGTCGATACCCTACGCTATACTCAAGGTACGTAATTGGTCGATACCCTACGCTACACTCAAGGTACGTAATTGGTCGATACCCTACGCTATACTCAAGGTACGTAATTGGTCGATACCCTACGCTACACTCAAGGTACGTAACTGGTCGATACCCTACGCTATACTCAAGGTACGTAATTGGCCGATACCCTACGCTACACTCAAGGTACGTAATTGGTCGATACCCTACGCTACACTCAAGGTACGTAATTGGTCGATACCCTACGCTATACTCAAGGTACGTAATTGGTCGATACCCTACGCTACACTCAAGGTACGTAATTGGTCGATACCCTACGCTATACTCAAGGTACGTAATTGGTCGATACCCTACGCTACACTCAAGGTACGTAATTGGTCGATACCCTACGCTACACTCAAGGTACGTAATTGGTCGATACCCTACGCTACACTCAAGGTACGTAATTGGTCGATACCCTACGCTACACTCAAGGTACGTAATTGGTCGATACCACAGCTACACTCAAGGTACGTAATTGGTCGATACCCTACGCTACACTCAAGGTACGTAATTGGTCGATACCACAGCTACACTCAAGGTACGTAATTGGTCGATACCACAGCTACACTCAAGGTACGTAATTGGTCGATACCCTACGCTACACTCAAGGTACGTAATTGGTCGATACCACAGCTACACTCAAGGTACGTAATTGGTCGATACCACAGCTACACTCAAGGTACGTAATTGGTCGATACCACAGCTACACTCAAGGTACGTAATTGGTCGATACCCTACGCTACACTCAAGGTACGTAATTGGTCGATACCCTACGCTACACTCAAGGTACGTAATTGGTCGATACCCTACGCTATACTCAAGGTACGTAATTGGTCGATACCCTACGCTACACTCAAGGTACGTAATTGGTCGATACCCTACGCTACACTCAAGGTACGTAATTGGTCGATACCCTACGCTACACTCAAGGTAATTGGTCGATACCTGTTATGTATGTGTGCGCGGCTGCGTCCACCACTACAGATGTACACTACTGATATACTCGTACGTTAATAAACCAGTGCAAAGCTAACCAGTGATTAGCAACATTGGCTTCGCGTCAGTTCTAACATTTCGAATCTACCTCTTTTGAATATAAGATCATTGACCAGAACACAGTATTTCAAACATTACTGCTTCACGGTAGAAATAGGTATGATTTACTTGATTGGAATTTCACGAGTAAGCATTTAGGCAGAAATTCAAAAACACTCAGCGAAAATTAGGACATGTACAATTTGAAAAATTTAACACTGACTTCCAATCTATTCAGTTATTGGAGTGTATCTCAAAAACTACTAAACCGAATGTAATGAAATTTGATTGGGATCACACGGGAAGCACCAGCTTTCAAACAAAAAAATAAATTTGAGAATCAATTTACCCAGTTGAAGGTTGTGAGGTAACAAACAAAATAAAAATAAAAATACAGTCGAATTGAGTACTTCCTCCTTGTTTGGAAGCCAGTAGAAAAAAAATTAAAGTGAAAGCAAGTTTCATTCTTTCCTGTTTCTGTAGTCAACAAGGGCAACACGCAAGCGGGCCGCAAATTGGACTTTACGTTGTAAAATGACGCAGAATCGTTTAAGAATAAAAGTTAGGCCAATAAAGTACGAAGATGTACGCGAATGCTTCCACCCTTGCTCCAGTTTTCAGTTTGGGCTTAAGAAAATGTATACACATGAAACTTTGAATTTTCAAGTGTTTCTCGGTGCTGTTAGTATATTGATGTATAAAAATTTTTCTTTTTTAAAAAAAATTATCCATTTTTAAAATGTATCTATTGTACTTACCTTACTTATCTCATGTTTTTCATCTTTCTGGCTATGTTTACATGTCGAAGCAAATAGAAACCAACAACACAAGTTTATTCTTAGTGTAGGTTCTGCGGTCTTATTAATGTATAACAACTTGTATTTTACAAGACAACAAACAAATTTAAAGATTGTATAAATCTTCATTAGAGGTTTCTGGTATGTTTTTGGAAATAATTAATAAGGTAACAAATGTTGATTAAAATCTAAAAAAAAAGGCCGCTCTGTGTCACTTTTCTCAGCTCCAGACATCAATTTACTAACATTTTTGCTTACTGGAGTTGTCAAAAGTGACATTGGTGTGTTTACACCATACATCGGTAGGGAACAATTATTAGGGGTAAGTTTAGGTGGTAGGTAGTTAAGGAAGGGTATGTACTCACCGGAAGTCGGGTGACTCTGGGTAGTGCGGGCTGATGACTTTGAGAGTCCTCTGGATAGAGCATAGAGTCATAGAGCCGCCATTTTTCAAGTTTTCATTCAACATTTGTTAGCAACTGAGATACATAATAGCTCTGCTAATACATAATAGATACATAATAGCTAGCATGTCGTAAAACCCTGCAGATGTAGCTAAAGGGCACGACTTGTAACGTCACTTCATATTTGTATTATCCTTTGTTATGCTTCCTTTATGGGCAGAGGCTAGCTGCCGTGCGATTCTCTAAGAGCAAACATCGTTGCATCTTTGACAACATCTGTGAAACAAATGACGATATGACAAGAAAACTTGGAAAATCAACCTTGTGTACAAGGGCGAATCTCATAAAGTACTCGTACTTGACATCAGTGAGCTTGTCGACGAGCTCGTCGACGAATCATTAAAGAATCGCACGGCTGATCTGTGGTGTCATGGCACTAGCGATCTTTTGATTTTGGATAAAATGTAATAATTAATTGTAATTGCTCTTACCCTTGAAAAGTCGTCGAGTGATGACGCAATAGTTTTGATTGGAAATGTAATTAATTTTAAATTCAGTAATCACTGTAGTTCACTGTTGCGAGCTCAGTGTTAGATTGGGTAAACTACTTGGACACCGGTTTGCAATCTGCCTGTGTTGGAACACCCTGAACTTCAGAACAGTTGGACCGATGATTGGAAAGCACATGTAGAAGAACTGACGAGTTTGGTTTGTTTGATTCCCTTATCCTTCCTGCCCCTTCTCTCCCTAACAGAACAGACTTACAGAGCTGGGACCTTACTATCAGCTTCATATAAACCATGCAAGTTGCGTGCAGTTCTTAAACCTGGCATAAACAATTTTGAATGAAATCATACCATGACCCTAATTTAGGTGAACTATTTGAACATTGTTTTCTCAAAGGTGAACGGATAATATTGTCTCTGGCATTCTAACAATTTACTTCAAACAACATTGCAGACGCCTAGACGTTTGTAAGCTGATAAACTGAGTGGATTTCGAGCGACATGTTAACGAGAGTCTATACAAATATTCAGGTAAACGATTTTTCTGCGGTTCTTGGATAGTAGGCCTGGGCAGGCCTGCTTTAAAGTTGTCATGGTACGAATAAGCCGGGCAGTTCTCTAGAAGTCCTGCTTTAAGAGCTCATAGTAAGGCCTCCTGATGCTGCTACGTGCGACGCATGCGGGAATTGTTGATAAGTCGTTATGTTATGTTAAGTTATTGGATATTGTTCGTTTGTAAGCTCCTTGTACGGAGGACAATGTAGGTACCTTTGATAGCCAGCAGTCTGCAGATTCTGATTCCACTGCGAGAGTTTGCAGACCAACTGATCTGGCAGCCTACAACTACTATTATTATTTTAAACAGGCTATTTCAAAAACAGGGGAGGTTCAATTGGACGTAGGATTGTATGTTTTTTTAATGTATGTTACCTAAAACCTCATAACTTTCTACCTAGTTATTCGATTCTGATGAATCTTTTTTTATTTGAAAGCTTGTGCTTCTCATGTGATCCCATTAGATCTGACCAGTACTTTTTGTACTAGATAATACATTATCATCATCAGATCGAATTCATCATCAGAGGAAGTCGGTTATATTTTTGTTTTTTCCCTTTGCGTACCACAGACATAAATTTACGTTCGTTTCATTTATTAATCTTTTGTTTTAAATTATCTCGGTACAGAAAGGTTTAATGATGTAGTTAACTTCTGTTTTCTAACTACTAACTAATAAGTAACTAAGGCAACTTCTGCCGTGCGATTCTCAAAGAGCAAAAGTCGTTCTTTGACAACATCCGTGAAACAAATGAAGAGCTAACAAGAAGCGTTGGAAAAACAACCGTATGTACAAGGCCGATATCTCATAAAGTATTTGACATCGGTGAGCTCGTCGACGACTCCTTACAGAATCGCACGGCAGTATATTGCGGAGAGTGAGTTTTAACTTTTTGAGGTGAAATTAATATGTCTTAATTTTGTGGATTTAATTAGTTTTTTTCTTTGGTTTCGTATTACTTGCACATTTGCCATTACTCAAGCTATATCACATCACTTCACTATCACTACATAGTATAGAACAAAGTCGCTGTCGCTGTCTGTCCGTCCCTATGTATGCTTAAATCTTTAAAACTACGCAACGGATTTTGAAGCGCTTTTTTAAATAGATAGAGTGATTCAAGAGGAAGTTTTACATGTATGATACATGCATAATATTGTAGAGAAACACTGATGAATTTACAGGTTTCTAATGTGATGTCGTAAATAAATACATTTTTTTGCGCTTACATTGCAAACGCGGACTGAACCCACGAGATAAATCAAAATAATGTACTACGGTATTGTACGCCTTAAAAAGGTCAATAAATAAGTCGGGGATGGCATATGTCTATCTCTTAAGGATAACCCACAATAACCATTTTATTATCCTTTACATTTTACGGAAAAATGGCTTATTTAGGAAGTTATTTTAAGCAATACAGCATTAATCCTTATCCAATTAAGTACCTTAAATACATTGTCCATTCAATATAGACCAATATGGCTCTTACAGCATGTAATTTTAATGAATATTCCTGAAGATATTACAGATTTAAAATGCAGTGACATAGCGGTGCGGCGGTTAGATTTGAGCGTTGAGTGTTTTTCTCATGGTCAATTATATGTCGCTCTTTCAAGAGTAACCTCTAAACAAAATATGTTTGTATTGTCTAATGACAAAAAGCTGTAAACGTTGTTTATAAGGACATTCTGTAGTAGGTAGGTATATTATTTAGTATCAGCATTGCACCCGTGCGAGGCCGGGGCGGGTCGCAACTAAGTAAATATTTATAGTTGCATTTTAAGTGGATTGCATAGCTAGTACTTTCCATGCTAAATGAGAAAACTCTTTTCTACCTCTTAACATTGTCCGATTTCAGTGATTTTTTTTTCATGGAATCATCACATTGTTTACTATGCCCGTACATTTTGATTTTTACACTATTTCAAAGTACTATAAATTTCCTTTTTTAGAACTTAGAAAAACTGAAAAAATCAAAACGTACGGGCATAGTAAACAATGTGATGATTCCATGAAATAAAAAACTGAAATCGGACAATGTTAAGAGATAGAAAAGAGTTTTCTCTTTTAGCATGGAAAGTACAGCTATGCAATCCTCTTAAGTACGCCAGAGTTAAGTTACAGTCATGAAACAAGTCTTTCATTAAGCACTGTCTCGTCTAAGTCACGGCGCATTGGGAGTAATTCGCTTGTTCAGAACCCCAAACAAAACTAGCGAATTAAAATCAATTTTTAGTACTTATTCTGTTCATGCTTAAGTCCAAATTCGTATAATGCTTGCAAGTGACAATTCTTAAATTTGCCCTTTCTGTTTGATTGTGAGTATGTTTAGTGCAAATTTAATCGTCGTGTAAGCTCGTGCTCTCTAAACTTGTCTAAA
Organism: Selenia dentaria; assembly: GCA_917880725.1. Lineage (NCBI taxonomy): Eukaryota > Metazoa > Arthropoda > Insecta > Lepidoptera > Geometridae > Selenia > Selenia dentaria. Next base: position 20,704,466 of record OU862900.1, on the reverse strand, counting down.
CTGATGTAAAACTACCCACATTTGAATAGAATAATAATATGTTTAGAATTATCATTCTAAGTGTTACACAAATGTGGATTTTAGTGTTAACATAATAAGAACTACCACAATTTAGAGAATTTTACTTTAGTGTACGCACTGAATCAATACCAGTAAGCTACGAAGATATAATGTCAGGAAGCATAACTCGGAACAAATTCCACACAAAAAGTGGTCCTTCAAACCAAAACGACGTATGATTCCAAATACGAATTACCTCCGAGGTTACAAATAGACGTGTTCGTTGATTGGTTTACATTCCAGAAGGAAAGCAGAGATTGGTTCACGCGCGTGCTGCGACGTCTACTATGACAGCTGTCATAGCGGCGTGAACGATGTTATTGATTTAGCACGACTTTTGTTGGGTCATTTTTTAAGGCAGTTATTTAAGACACTTCCTGATATTATTTCTTCGTAGCCAGCAAGTCTTTAAAATGTACTTCTCATCACAAATATTTATTAAGTTTATTTCTGTAGCTATGTATTCAGTAGACAGCGCGAGCGAGTTTGCGGGCGGGTAAACTCGTATACAAATAAAAATAAATTTATAAATGTGTTGCTAAACGCAAAACTAGAGAACGGCGGGACCGATTTTTTTTTTACATTTACATTTGATAAACAAACATTTGACCACAGTCTCACCTGGTGGAAAGTGATGACGCGGTCGATGGTGGTACATGCTTGCCTAAAAGGTACCTATTCACTCTGTATTTGAAGGCTCCCAGATTGAATATGTCAGGAAATATAGACGCTGGTAGGTTGTTCCATACTTCAGCCGTATTATGAAGTTAGATTTGAAGCGCTTCGCGCTTATTTTTGGAATTTAGACCATGTACGGACGACGTGTTCCTGTGCGTCTTGTTGTTCGATGAAAGAAAGGAGATGAGGGAATAATATTGTGAAGATCGATCGCACACTCTCCGAAGTGAATCCTGTAAAACACCGATAACTTTGCGTCAAGGCTTTTAAGTCTAGCCTCCACTAAAGCATCGTCAATGATTTCTATATTGGAACGAAGTTCCTTATCGCGCGTTGTGAAAGGGGGCTAGACGGAAAAAAATCTTACGAAAAGTTGTCACGACACTTTTTGCTATAGTAAGCTGTCTGTCTGTCTCTCTCTCTCTTATAGAAAGCAAGTGTGCGTCGCATGTTTCTCTGTCTGTCTCTCTCTCTCTTATAGAAAGCAAGCCAGATGTTGTAATCGTAGCAAGTGGCGCCATTTAGTTCCGTAAATTTATACTAGATGGCGACTCAGGTAAAGTTAGCTCGCGGAGGCATTTCTTTCACTGGATGCAATATGTAATTTTGAGAAATATATATTTTTGAACACTTCCCATACGCAGAAAGGAGTTTTATTGAAGTAACCCTATACGCGCGATTATCGGAACCTATTATTGGAATATTTACCATGGTTTTGTATTTTTAGCATTATTTTTTCTGATGAGGAATTTCGTTCCATCCGGGTGTCCCTTGACACCTCTCAAGTTTTTTGTTTTTGTTTTGTTCGCTCTCAGGGATGGTTAGGGAGTTTATAAAAGGCATAACCAACATCTAACCCCTCTCAGTTGTAACCGCGCAGCTTGTGTATTATAATGGAATACTATTATAAGGGGATTAAGCAGTGTCTGAAGTCACGGGCGTCATATAATCCCGTATTAACTCACGAGCGAAGAGAGGGAGTAAATTAAATGGCTGTGTGTTTTCATACCTATCTATCTATCTAGTGATGTCTTTAAGGCGCGCTCGTATCCTGATAATAGTAAAAAGCAGAATGTTTAAGGCGAAATGAGTTCCAAATTTTATGGTTCGACTTCGCGAAAACTTAGTTTCATTCAATCAATCAATCAATCAAAATATTTATTTGTTAAACATGTGTTTACATACTCTTAGCATGTAAGGTCTTATAAAGATAGGTAGCTCATACATGTTTTGCCTGGCAGGGCATACACATATATAAAATTTATTACAAATAATGTCATAATTACAGTTATAGCATTAAGTTACTTAATATTAATTATTTTTATTATATTAATAATCATGTTTATGTTAATATAAAATGGATGCATTAAACTCAGTAAAGCAAAAGAGAAACTTAAAATGTATCCGTCAAAAATTCACTTAAGTGATAATAACACCTCTCAACCAACAGTTGCTGCATCTTTTTTTTGAATAAATTATAATTTAAACTTTTGATTGAGTTAGGTATTTTGTTATATACTGCAGGTGCCATACAGAAGACGCTATTATGCATAAGCGCAGTGTTAGAAGAATGCAAGCGAAGTCTTGTGGTGTCGCGTCTGTTTCGACTAACTACGTCAGCTAGACGTTGAAATAGTTCTGGATTCTCTTTAACAAACGTTACAGTATCGAGAATGTAGAGCGAAGGCAATGTCAAAAGTTTCGACGCTTAAACCGCTTAAACCGAAGTTTGAAAAAAAGTAGTGTAAATTGAATATACGTCCTTATGAAGTATGGGAGCCAATACACGATTGAGCAAACTTGGCTCGATAGAAAAAAATTGGCAACATTTCCTAAATTTTGCATTTTTTCTTACGTGCTTCGTGGGAAAAAGCATTTTTATTCAATTATGGGCAAATATATTTCAATGAATGTTTCATATTCGAATTTCCAATGAAATTGACACAGAACTATGGACTCCTTTATCATTAAAATTTAATCATTTGATTGTACGAAATAAATATAAAAAGTATTAGCACGTATTCAATTGAATTTTCGCATTACGTCGTCCATTCTGGTAAGCAATTCTCAACCTTATGTAAAGCATCGTAAATTGTTTCAAAATTAGGATTAGATCGCGCCTTAAACATCTAGTTTAACGAAACAGACCGATAATATTGTATGAAAAAAATACTTAGATTAGAAAAGGAACAGGCAAAGAGTAATAACCGAACAGAATTCATAAATACTACTCGCTCTCTGCAGAAAAATATCCTGAATAGGTCCATAAAAATAAACTTTGACGTCCAAACTCTCAGAATTTTCAGCGATAACACTAGTTTTTTTTGGGTAATACACAGCCAACATATAGTACTAAATTAGTAACCAGCAGTTTTTTCAATTGTGTTAGTATATATCGAAATATATTAAGAAAACTTACAAAATTAATGCATTTTCGCATTACATCGTCCAATATAACATGCGATTTTGAACTTTACGTAAAGCATCGTAAATTATTTTGAAATTGGGCTTAGACCGCGTCTTAAACCAGCATTTCTTGTGTATATATATTTAAAATTATGGACGATTCTCTATCATGGGGTCCACAAATCCAGGCTGTCAGTCGCAAGCTGTATGCTTCTGCAGGGGGAATGAAGCGACTGCTAAACTTTCTTCCGAATGCAACGAAAGTTACACTTGCTCAAACTCTTCTTCTCCCGATTCTTGACTTTGCTGACGGCTGCTACTTAGATCTTACAGAAGCTCCATTAGATAAACTTGAGCACTTACAATATTTCTGTATTCGGTTCACATTTGGACTTCGCAAATATGACCACGTTTCTAACTTTCGTCATAAACTCAAGTGGTTACCTATACGTCTTCGTCGGAAAACTCACATGCTGACCCTGCTGTACAATATATTGTACAATCCATCCACACCCGGCTATCTTAAAGAACGTTTTCAGTTTCTTTACTTAGAAAATTCTATGCCTTTGAGATCATCAGGAACACTGGCGCTAAAAACACCCGCTCACTCTTCACCGTTCTACAATGCGTCATTTACCGTGCAGGCTGTTCACCTTTGGAATAGTTTGCCAGTTTCAGTACGTCATTCTCCTTCATTAAATACATTTAAAGATCGAATTAAAAAAATATATCTGTCACAGATTGGTGTTTGTTAAAATGTCAAATCTATTTTTGACACTTATTATAATTATTATATATGTTCTTATATTGTATTATATTAGGCTTGTAGTTTATATGTATTAGTATATAATATAAATGTGTATTGTGTGTATTTTATTTTAATTAGGCAGTATGTATACTATATTATATTATGTAGGTATTTATGTACCTATAATATATATTATAATTAAATTAATTTTTTATCAGTTTAGGTACATGTACCTATTCAATATTGTCTATACCTACTGATATTATTCACCACTGTCCCTGAAAATACTATTCTTTCTACCCACATGTTGTCTGGAAGAAATCGCTATAAGCGATAAGACCGCCTTTTGTACAACTATGTTATATTTTTTCTATTCTATGTTTTTCTCTTTTATATTTTACTATAGTGTACAAATAAAGAGTTTTCTATCTATCTATAATCTCAATCTCGGAAACGGCTTCATCGATTTTGATAAAAATTTTGCGTACTATTGTTTCGCGGTAATATATCTTCCCATGCGGTGATATCAATCAAGATGACCTTTGCACAAGAGACCTTCAGAAGAGTAAGTCGGGTCTCATCGCAAGACATGCCGACGGTGGGTGTATCCAGCCGTGCTATTCTCTAATATGATTCGTCGTTGCGCTCGTCGACGAGCTCACCAATGTCAGATACTTTATGAGATATCTCCCTTGTACACAAGGTTGGTTTCCCAACGTTTCTTGTCATCTCGTCATTTGTTTCACGGATGTGGCCAAGATGTAACGATGTTTGCTCTTAGAGAATCGCACGGCTGAACACCGTCTCCCCTCCGAGTTGCTAGTATAAATGGTAGCAGCTCATATATTTATTTTCGTGCGCAGTTTTAAAAGTGTAACTTTGATGGTCTTGTGGTCACGAGCAGGGCTATTATGTATCTCAGTTGCTAACAAATGTTGATTGAAATCTTGCAAAATGGCCGCTCTATGTCAGTTTTGACAACTCCAGTAAGCAAAATAATAATAATAATAATAAAATAATACTTCTTGACACGGCACGTATTGTCAGGAGGTTCCTCAGTCTGCAGCCCTAACCACTGGTAGTTTGGGTCATGCCCCGCTGCCGATGGCAATCTAGGATTAGGTTTTTTACAATATTTTTTATTTATAATTTATAGTATATATAGAAATATTGTAAAAAATGTAATTTTAAGAAAAGGAAATAAATAATGTGAATAATAATAATAATAATAATTGTATAATAATAATAATATAATAATAATAATATTGTTGGCTACAGCCCCACTTATGCCTATGTAAAGGACCGGGTGAAACCCGTGAAATTGTTTAAATTTAAAATAATAATAATAATAATCTTTATTGGTGTTCTTACAAAACAATTTGTACATTAATAATATTAACTTACTTATTTAACATTCTGTGGATTACCTATTTAAAAATGTTAGATAATTGATGACTGGAGCTGACAAAACTGACATAGAGCCGCCATTTTATTCGATTTCAATAAACATTTGCTAGCAACTGAAATACATAATAAGGAGCCCTACAGGTCAGTATTGCTGGGAATGCTGGGATACATGATTAAATGTTGTTTGTGTTTGTTGAATGTTGTGTTGTTGCGTGTTGTTTTATGTCTAAGCCGGGGTTTAAATTTACATTTTATTGTATACTTATTTTAAAACTGCACTTACCATCATCATCGTTGTCGAAATCATGCCCCGCGTTGGCACCACTACTGGGCCCAGGTCTGGAGCCGTCTCGCATTTCACAGCACTTTGATCATAACATAACATTCAACCACTATAACTCCTGCGTCTCATAACACCCAAACCGGCAACACTACACTGCTATTTACTCATTTGATTTAGGACAGCACCATCTATCGAACTTATACCATAACCAATATGCTGCTTTACTGACAGCAAACGTCACTTTATTTCACTTGATTTTTGACATTGATAACACTGAACTATGAACATACTTCTTTCTGTTATACGTCGTATGTATTTATTAATTTAAGTTCAAATATTTTTTAAGATTAAGTTATAGTAATTCGTCGAACTCATGTCATATGTTTAGTATTTTTTTGCACACAATTTACTTTCCGTATTTAAAACAATGCCATCTGTCGTGAAAATGAATTAACTGAATTAAAAATCGCGGTAATTACACTGCATTTTATAACTTAAATTTTCTTAAATTGTTGCCAATGAATTTTTTTTTTATATACGAGCCACTCGTTCATTTACATTAGTGAATAAGTGAAGATTGGTTGGATTTTGTAGCAACTTGCTTGTTGATATCTGAAAATAAAGAAAAAACACTGTTAGAAGTTGGAAAAGACCTAGTTAATGTGGAGAACGATAAAAGAGTGCTTTTATATTCACTTAATTAATTTATAACTGAATAAAGAAATCTCTGAAAAACTCAAAGTCGAGATGGAGTCGCTTCAGGGTATAATAAATTAATAATAACATTTACATTTATCTGCAAAAGTAAGATAAATCACCTTTTTCTAAGATTTGTTATCTATATTTCTTTTATAAAAAGTTGATATGAAGTATTAAAGCAAAGATAAAAGATAAAAAGGTTTTCTTACGCGTCTGTAGAACGTGACGTCATAGTTTAGCAATAATATGATTATGATAGATGCTCTTTGTAAATGCCTATAAAGGCCTCTGCAGCCATGCGGTTCTCTAAGAGCAAACATCGTTGCATCTTTGACGACATCCGTGATACAATTGACGAGATGACAAGAAACGTTGGAAAAGCAACCTTATGTATAAGGGCGATGTTTCGTAAAGTATTTGACATCGGTGAGCTCGTCGACGAGCGCATCGACGAATCATTAGAGAATCACAGGGCATGTTCCTACTAAAAAGTGGCGGACAAAGTAGACCTCGTGCTTATTTCGTCTTATAACATTATAACATTAAAAAAGAGGGGGCGATTGTTTTTTTTTTAATTATATTGGCCGGACCCTATGGACCCGGCACGCTAATGTAACTACCATTTTTTTGGCGTACCATTCATAACTTATATTTAAAAAAAAATGTGAAAAGAAAAACATTACTTAATGTATTTTTTTTAATAGTAAAGTCATGCCTATGCTGTATCCTTATTTCGCCTAATGCCTCAGGTGAAGTAATATTATAGCAATTCCATCATGCATGGGGATCACATTCCGCACTAACTGTATGAAATGTTTCCCCTACTTAAGGCGCGGTCCAACCCCAATTTCAAAATAGTTTACGATGCTTTCCGTAAGGTTGAAAATCGCTTGTTATATTAGACGATGTGATGCGAAAATGCATTAATTTTGTACGTTTTCTTAATATATTTCGATATAACACGATTGAAAAAAACTGCTGGTTAGTACTTTAGTACTAATTATGTTGGATATGTATTACCTAGAAAAAAATATAGTGTTATCGCTGAAAATTCTGAGAGTTAGGACGTGAAAGTTTATTTTTATGGACTTATTCAGGATTATTTTCTGCAGTGAGCGAGTAATATTTATGAATTCTGTTCGGTTATTAGCCTTTGACTGTTCTTTTCTAACCTAAGTTATTTTTTTCATAATATATTTATGATCTGTTTCGTTACACTAGGGGTTTAAACATTCTGCTTTTTACTATTATCAGGATACGAGCGCGTGTTAATTATTTTTACATTACAGCCTAGGTATATACATAAACATAATCGTACAACAAAGGTAATCGTAGGCTTACTATTTTTAATTGTCAAAAAATATTTCTTAATACATCATTGTTTATGTTCTATTTTCCTAGACTTCAAATAGTGGTGCATGAGTGTAGTCAAAGTGTTACAAAAACATGAAACGTTGTTTTGTGTTTTCCTCGTCAATCAACTAATAGGATCTACAATCCATACAAATAATGTCAAATATCTATCTCTAGTAAGGTAAACCGACGATAGATAGGTTATTGGGACCGGCCGTTAGAGGACAATGCAACAATGTCAGACATCTCTCTTCGGTCGTTCCCTCATGACTGAGGATCGTGATCATCATGGCAGCACTTTGGTTCTAACGAACTGTCTCCATCGGCTCCGGTCTGTGGCCATCTCCACCGCGGTGTAAAAGCGGGACGTTGGTGTTTCTTTAAGTTGGTCAGACCACCTGGTCGGAGTCCGGCCTCGTGAACGTTTCCCTTCCACGTTTCCCACCACAATGAGCTTTTCCAAGCTGCTGTCGCCACGTCTGGCGATGTGGCCAAAATAGCTCATTATACGACGATGACATACGGGAGATAATCGATCCTTAATTTTTAATTGTGACAGAATTGAGACTATGTCAGACATAGTGACTTTGAATTGACTCTGACTACTTAAATAAACATCTTACTGGATTGAAACTTTCGTAAGTATTACACATTTTAATGTTATTTTGACGGTTTAACTTACGCGCTAGGTATAGTCGAGTATCTCGACCGGTTTCGTGACCGTCCGGGCCACTTCTTCTTAGTACTGATTGCGCGTAAGTTAAACCGTCAAAATAACATAAAAATTTTACTGGATGTTACTAAAAACATTTACAAAATTATCTTGACGTATGGCAAATATACTGGCGTACGAGTCCATTAATAAAGCACCGCACCGCTGTGGCAGAGCTTTCAAGTTGTGCTCGTACAAAGAAAAAAAGTAAATTGTTTGTTAAACATATGACAAAAAATGTTCGTTACCCCTGTATTGTCACAGTGGTAACAAACATTTTGCCATATTGTGCTATCCGATTCTACTCATTTTCGCCAAGTAGGTAGTACTTCTTAGTTTGATTCCGCATACTTGTGGAGAATTAGGGCAGATGTTACATATGGTACAGTTAGCAAAGAAAATATTTCATCAATGTTTCAACCGAAGAGGTTTTTAAGGCGACGTGTAAATTTTTTTTGTATGACCACGTATAACATTTTACAGCGTAGTCCAATTTGGATCATTCTTTTTTTATTTGGTAGAGTATACTTTCGAGGTGGTCCCATCTTAGTTTCATCAAATTCGGTCAAGTGGTTTTTGAGTTACACTCCAATAACTGAAAAGTGTTTCGCCTATATTGATGATATCATCATTGACGGCGATGACAATCGATCCCGTAAGTAGCAAGTCACTAAAATGAGTGAAATATTTTTTTACCAATAAACAGAACGTACTTCAACACAGTGTAAAATGACTTGTTGAAGTCGGCACCACGCGCACAATATTGTGATTATAGGCACTTTTGGATTATCATGATACTGACTTCAACAAGTTATTTTACACTTTTTATTGTTAAAGTCAATGAGATTAAATATAGAGACGTTTTACTCCTTGAATATGAAGTTTTAACATGGCAAATTGTATGCTTTACCTACCTATATCTATAGTACACAACTCGCACAACGACATTAACGACACTGACAAGATTAAAAGAACACGAAAATATATGAATCCTAGCTGTCAGAAAGGGATCAACATTAACAACGTTCGCCTGTGTCCGACCATTTGACTGCCAATGACAGCCGCGTTGTCTCTGTCGCTCTTAAACGTAACGAGCTACTTGTCTGGTTTGCGTGGGTGGCGAAGCGGCAACGTCGCAGCAGTTAATTTAGATTGAATTACAATTTTAGATGTTTCCATTTCTGATTGATATAGAAAAACAATACTTAATTTTTATGATTACTAACAAATAAAAAGATACATTCTTCTTGTTTTTTAAACTCATCCCTGTATATGTTCTGCAGTTTCTAAACACAGAAGGCATTTTTCCTAAAGGTTGAATACGCGCTGCGTTGTTGCCAGACAGGCTGGGACTAAGTTGACTCAATACTACTAGCTTGTGTTGAGTTCGCTAAATCGAGCGCAGTAAGACGTATCTACCTCCGTTTATAACATCATCGATTAAAGTCGGTTCCATTATTAGGTAAATATTTATTTTGGGATAAGATAAATTTAATGCTGTGTCCCACAAACTCTCTTCCGTCACAAGGGTGGTGGTATAAATACTAAATCCCTACCTAGAGATCGGAATGAGTGGGTTTTGCATAAATAGTGTCCACTTTCCATTTCTAGTCAGAGAGTCCAAAATGTCGACAGATACCTAGTTTGCAGTTGTTGTTGTTACTCTTTTCTGTCACAGTTATATTTTTATGTGAAATTTTGTATGTTCGTTACCCAATTACGCAAAAAGAAGTAAATGGATTTGGATGAGAATGGAAATTTGGAATAAATATGGTTTGTACCCTGAATCAGAATCAGAATTGTTTATTAACCTTATCACATTGTTTGTTACATTGAGCAAGTCAACAAATACATTTTGAACTTAAGGCGCGCTCGTACCCTGATTAAAGAAAAAGCTGTTTTTTTAACACCTAGTGTAACGAAACAGATCGATAATATATTATGAAACAAATACTAAGGTTAGAAAAGGAATAGAAAAAGAGTTCATAAATATATAAAATTGAATTCATAAATATAAATCTCTTTCTGCAGAAAAAAATCCTAAATAGGTCCACAAAAATAAACTTTCACGTCCAAACTCTCAGAATTTTCAGCGATAACACTATATTTTTTTAGGTAATACTTAGCCAACGTACCTATAGTACTAAAGTTATAACCAGCAGTTTTTTCGATTCTGTTAGTATATATCGACATATATAAAGAAAACGTACAAAATTAACGCATTTTCGCATTACATCGTCCAATCTGACAAGCGATTTTCAACCTTACGTAAAGCATCGTAAATTATTTTAAAATTGGAGTTGGACCGCGCCTTAAGCATAAACCACTGTTAAGAAATAATAATAATTAAATTACAGCTATACATTCAAGTAATTGTATTATAATTTAAATATATTTCCTGTGTTTATAATTACATGATCAGAGTTATAATTCAAAGATATAATAAAACCATTGAATATTCAAAGCAAAAGATATGCCGAGAAATCGCAAAAATTATAGACAATGTCATTTGAAAGTTACACCAATAAGTATTAAACCAATCAATTTAGCCGAAGCAGTCAAATAGCCTATATCTATGTATGTATTTCATATTTTGTTTACTTAATTTTTTTAAATATTTTTTTATATGCCTATTTATATGTGTATTATTCTACAGAAATGAATTTTCAGTCAGACGCATGTCCATGAAATCCTTTAGCGAATATAATGGATGACATTCAAAGAATTATTTTACCTTATTTTTAAAATCCTGAATAAACGTATAAGCACTTATTCAACATGAATGTCGTCGCGAGCTTATACTAGTATATCCATATTTAATATTAGTAAAAATATTTAAAACGTGACGAGCAAAATAATTTAACTTTTTTGCTGACGCTTCCCACATGTCTGATCCACGCCTCGGCTAATATATTACTTTTTGTTTTGACTGAGCACCAACGTTATACCACTGCTGTAATGTTATTTTCTATGAGTTGCTTTAATCAGCTACCAAACCTTTGGATGTAGCACTTTCGTATATATAAATTAGTGTTGAAATAGGCCTACAGAAGTCATAAGTTCTCTCATGATTTGAAGAAATTCATAAGAACAGTAGAAGTTTTTGTGAATGAGGGAGAGTATGCCACCATACCCTATTTCTACCGTGAAGCTGTAATGTTGCGAACATTACAGCTTCACGGTAGAAATAGGTATATAATATAAATACTGTGTTCTGGTTTGAATGGTTGCCCGTGAAATTACAGGCTTAAGGGAGTCTCGTGTTTATTCCGTAACCTAACATAAAAAAGCATAAAAGTTTGATCAACTATGCCCATACACGCGTATTTTTGAAGAGGGGCACTTTTTGAGTGAACAACAAGTGCAATTTGAAAAATTTGATACTTACCGATTCCATTCCATTACGTTGGTAAAAATCAGTTATTGGATTGTAACTCGAAAACTACTTGACCGAATTTGATGAAATTTAAATGGAACCACACGGGAAGCACCAGCTTTCAAACAAACAAAGCATTTTGAAAATCGGTCCACCCAATAGAAAGTAATGAGGCAACAAACATAAAAAAATACTACAGTGGAATTGAGTATCTCCTCCTTTTTTTGGAAGTTGGTAGACAATCATGGAACTCGCGCCATCGTCACCAAACGCTTTACGTGCGTTGAACACTTTTTGGGTGAACAAAAATCATGGAACTCGCGCCATCGTCACCAAACGCTTTACGTGCGTTGAACACTATTTGGGTGAACAAAAATCATGGAACTCGCGCCATCGTCACCAAACGCTTTACTTGCGTTGAACACTTTTTGGGTGAACAAAAATCATGGAACTCGCGCCATAGTCACCAAACGCTTTACGTGCGTTGAACACTTTTTGGGTGAACAAAAATCATGGAACTCGCGCCATCGTCACCAAACGCTACACGTGCGTTGAACACTTTTTGGGTGAACAAAAATCATGGAACTCGCGCCATCGTCACCAAACGCTTTACGTGCGTTGAACACTTTTTGGGTGAACAAAAATCATGGAACTCGCGCCATCGTCACCAAACGCTTTACGTGCATTGAACACTTTTTGGGTGAACAAAAATCATGGAACTCGCGCCATCGTCACCAAACGCTTTACGTGCGTTGAACACTTTTTGGGTGAACAAAAATCATGGAACTCGCGCCATCGTTACCAAACGCTTTACGTGCGTTGAACACTTTTTGGGTGAACAAAAATCATGGAACTCGTGCCATCGTCACCAAACGCTTTACGTGCGTTGAACACTTTTTGGGTGAACAAAAATCATGGAACTCGCGCCATCGTCACCAAACGCTTTACGTGCGTTGAACACTTTGGGTGAATAAAAAGCGTGAAACTCGTCATCATCACAGAACGCTTCCCATCTAAATGATACAATTCACAAGTTTAACTTCCATCGACAGTCGCCAAAGACTGCGCGTGTTTTTTTATCAATTAGGCCCCTATCCATGTGTAACACCTATGTTTGTGTCTAGAAACCCGGAGAGCTCGCTTCGCTCGGCCAATAAATCTTCTTGTTAAATAAACGCGATACAAAATGGCTGCCATTAACCGCCATATTAGACAAATTGCCGCTATCCTTCCCGCGTCAAGTAAAATATAACAGTATTTAAATAATGTTGTGTTTAAATTAACGTGGAGAAAGATTTTTTAGGCTCATTCCTTTAATGGAATATTAAAGGAGTTTCACGGACGTCATGTACAAACCAGCGGTGTTTAGTCCGACACCATAGATATAAAGTCTTGTAAATAGGACGAATTCTGTGAGTTCGACAGTTTTATACGACTGTCAAAGAGTTGTGTTTTTAAGGTACGTGCATGCATATAATTTTGGTAGATAAATTAAGTTTATCTACTCTCATACTATAATACAAAGATTATAAAACTGAAAACAAAATTCTTATGACAAACATTAAAATATAAAATAAATAAAACATTACGTACAGGCCAAAAATAATAAAAAAAAGTTTAATTACGATACAGGTCTTGTATGGATACCTGTATCATAATATAACTTTTTAATCATAACCATACACCTATACAACCTCCAGCTGGACCAAGGAGGTTGAACGTCTACTTAAAAAAAAAAGGTTTCAATGAACGAGTCCGCGACGACGCAACACACATGCGCAATCGATGTTTGCGCCTTGGCGCCAACATTTGACATTTAAAAAATCTTTTCAATATTTAAACAAAGTTTGGTTTTGTTTGTAAAATACATAGGTTTTTGTGTAAAAACATGTCTGAAAGCGGGGATAGTGGTGATTGTACACCACCAGACATTCTGGAAGCTGCGTCAAACATGACCATGAACCTGTTGCCGGCGAAATCTAGGAGCAACTATAATAAATGTTACCACGAATTCATGGAATGGAAAATGAATAAAAATGCTACATCATTTTCTGAAAATGTGTTGTTAGCGTACTTTCAAGAGTTATCTGAAAAATATAAAGTGTCAAGTATGTGGGTTAAATACTCCATGATTAAAAGTACACTCAATATTTACAACGAAGTTGACATAACTAAATATGGCAAGCTGATTGCATTTTTGAAACGAAACTCACAAGGATATAAAGGGAAAAAATCCAAGACTTTTACAGCAGAGCAGATAAATAAGTTCTCAGTCAGTCCCCAGACACATTATATCTCGTCACAAAGGTATTTTAGTTGTTTATCAGTTAACCATGTACATTTTTTTTTGTTAATATTGAGTTAATTTACCGTAATATATATATATATATATATATGAGTTGTTACAGATTGCACTAATTTTCGGTATAATGGGTGCTTGCCGACGGCAAGAGTTATACAAAATATAATTCAAAGATGTTGAAGTCTTCGAAACTACACTATTGATCAAAATAAGTAAAACTAAAACCAAGACGGACCGCTCTTTTACCATTACTGGGAAATATTATGAACAATGCAAAAAATACATAGAGCTACGACCAACTGAGTGCAGCAATCCCAGTTTTTTTCTAAACTACTCGTATATTGACGGAAAATGCACGACGCAGAGAGTTGGCATTAACAAATTTGGAGCTTTAGGCAAAGTTATTGCCAGCTATCTTCAACTTACCGACCCCGAATTGTACACAGGACACTGCTTTCGCCGAACATCTGCGACCTTGCTAGTTGACGCTGGTGGAGATATAACGGCACTAAAGCGACACGGTGGTTGGAAGTCAACGACAGTTGCAGAAGGCTATATAGATGATTCAATGACTAACAAGATCGCTATATCCAATTCAATACTTAACAGTATTGAAAATAACAGAAATGAGGTCAACATTAACATACCCTCTCCGAGTACCTCCAATAACGCTTCCTGTCCGGTTCAAATTCATTTTCATAATTGTAATATTCAGAACATCAATAATTATTACAAGTAAAAATAAATTTGTTGTTATATTCAGCGTTTTATTTGCAATATTGTTTCACGTATTATAGTATGAGAGCAGATAAAGTAGTGTATGACACTGTACATAACTTGGTCTTATAACACTCGTGTGATACTATAAAACACACTCATGTTATAAGAACCCTTATTATGCAACAGTATCATAATCTACTATTAATAATATTATATAATATGAGCGGTGCCCCGCGGTTTCACTCGTGTGGTGATGAATGATGATTACGATGAGAAATATCCCGTGTTCATCGAGTGCCTCAACTACATACCAAATTTTTTTGCCATTTCAAAACAGTTTCCTTGCCTTTTTTTATTTATTACTTAGACACTTAGAAACAGATACAGCCATTTTTGTATACTACTAGCTGCTTTTCGCGGTTTCACCCGCGCGGTGATGGATGATGATCATCATGTTGAATCTTATTACTCAGGGTGAATGTAGCTTTCCAATGGTGAAAGAATTTTTGAAATCGGTCCAGTACTTTTTGAGCCAATCCGTTACAAACATACTTACAAATCTTTCCTCTTTATAATATTATATTATATAGTATTGTCTTATTTTGTAATATAATTATGCTTCATGTAATCAAGGGACAAATAAGATTAAGGAAATGTAATTGATTAATCTTAAAGCAAAGTTTTATATATTAGAATTAATAATTTTAACAAATATTATAAAAGGTACATACTTACAAAGATTAAAATACACTTAAATATTTATTACACCGTATATATCTTTAATATAATTTGTAATTAAATAATAATAACATACATATTTAACCTAACAATTAAGTATTCAGGGACTTGAACAAACGTTTGGTTGAAGCGTTTGGTGACCAGAATGTTGTGGCAGCATTACCATCTTGTATTTTGAAGGCGCTAAATAAAAATACTTTGGTTAGTAGTAGTGCTGGAAACAATGCTCTGCAAACCGGAACACAGTAATGTTTGCACACTACTGCTTCACGGTTGAATAATTGACAAAGGTGTGGTACTCCAGGCGGACTTTACATAAGTACAACCACTACAAAATAAAACAGGAATGATAACATTAGAAACAACGCCGGCGTAAGTAAATCCGAGGCTATCCCTCAGGCTCTCATAAGTACACATTCTCATTTTACTTGTGATATATAAACCTTCAGTAAACGGTCCCTTATCAACCGTAGATACAGTAAGGACACTACAGTTGTATTACAACCATGATAGAAAAGACAAACAAACAGACATGTGGACAACGTAGGCCTAGTAATACAAGTTGACAATCATAAGGACCTTTACAGATTGTTGCAAAATTAGACAAACAATTATATTATAAATTACCCACATTATTGTAAACTAGCGACTGCCCGAGACTTCGTTCGTGTAGTAGGCTCGGCATTCGGCCTCGCAATAACCTCCCGTCTATTCTTGGTTTGTCTTTCGTAAGGACCTTCTCTGACAATAATTAACACAACAAAAGAAGAATTAGCGCAGTTCCATCCATTCTCAAATTATAGCGTGACCAGGAGAAATAGTTCAATTATATATAACTTTGTAAATATACTTTAACCACGCACTAGTAGTTCTGCGAACAGTAGACCTCGCGAGCACACAAGTTTTATATCAGCGGCAGTTTTTCTACAGTCTGAGCCATCAGCAGACGGTACCCAACGTTCTTGCCGAATATTAACAAAATCGTCCAGTTTTTAAACTTTACAACCTCGGCAAACACTTTACCAATTGACCAATTCTGTTCATATTCGAAATTCCTCTTTCAAGTCAGGTACCCTAATGTGTAATCAAATTTTATCAAAATCGTTGAGTAAATAGCGTCGCAGCAAACTTTCCCCATTTTTGAGAAAAGTACCAAAACATAAACATATAATGTATAGTAGGACATACATGCCAAGTTTCGTCCAGATTGGTTGAAATATGCGACCTGTACAGGAGGACCAACATACAACCTAACATACATACGGACAGACGAAAGTCAATTGGCGCGGTCCAATCCTAATTTTTAAACAATTTACGACGCTTTACATAATGTTGAGAATTGCTTACCAGAATGGACGATGTAATGCGAAAATTCAATTGAATACGTGCTAATACTTTTTATATTTATATCGTACAATTAAATGATAAAAGAGTCCATAGTTCACTAGTAAATTTCATTGGGAATTAGAATATGAAACATTCATTGAAACATATTTGCTCATAATTGAATAAAAATGCTTTTTCCCATGAAGCACGTCAGAAAAATTTCAAAATTTAGGGAATGTTGCCGATTTTTTTCTATTGAGCCAAGTTTGCTCAATCGTGTATTGGCTATCATACTTCATAAGGACGTATATTCAATTGACACTACGTTTTTCGAACTTCTGTTATTAGGTTTAAGTGTCGAAATACTAAGTTTTCGCGAAGTCGAATCATAAAATTTGGACTAATTTCGCCACGCTTCGCTCGCTCGGTCAGTTATTTATTCTGTTTCAGCTCGCTTCGCCCGTCGATGCACCTATTTATTATAACTTTGCTCTGACCAGAATCTGCGTAAACCAATCTAGGCTGGTTTAACTTGTAGTAGATATCAATAATGCGTTAATTAGCTTTAAAACCGGCTCGGACTTGCGTAATATTTACTGGAAATTAGTCCGATGCACTAGGAAATTATTTGTATATACCTGACAATAATTCCTATGTCGCTGAAACTTTGCAGTATGGTAAAGTAATGTTCATAGATTACGATTAACATATTATCCAGAAAACAATTACCTTGAAGATAGGTGTACGTGCACCTCAACATGAAAATAGCTTCTAGCTCCCGGTGGAAAATTCCTCCGTTCGAAATTCCTTTGGTATGTGTTAGTCTATATAAATATATATAAGTATGCAACGGAATCTAGGAATATTTTCATGTCGGAGAGGCAGAAACTTAAAAAGACATAATTTTGCATAAAAACTTGTTCAGGAAAACTCCTCCGTGAAATCTGATCTTTTTATTTCATTACATTTATAACTTTTTCATAATCATACAAATAAAATACATTCCTATCACGCCACTATGGTATATTTAAGTTATATTAAGGATAATATTTAAGTTGTAATCTATAAACATTACTTTATCATTCTGCAAAGTTTCAGCGACAGAGGAATTATTGCAAAGTCAAACCTCTCAATGATTGGACTATATAGTCTCCGACCAGTTTCGAGTTTTTTTCTTTAAAAACCGATTCATATGAAACAAGTATCTAACATTAACGTGCAACGTGCACAAACGCACGAATACACAGACAAAACATTTATTTTACATCTCTCATATTCGGTAAGTAGGTCCTTATTACCCCCAAATGGGGTTTGTAGGTGACCAATTAGCGCTCTAGGGTAATAATGTAGCTAGTAAAGCCCTAGGGCGGTAAGTAATAAAAAAAACACAAATGAGGCTATTTTAGGTGACCAATTAGCGCTCTAGGGTAATAATGTACCTAGAAAAGACCTAGGGCGGTAAGTAATTTTAAAAAAAACACTCACACTTTCAAAAAGTTCGCGTACATCTAACCATCATACTGGCATCATGGATTCAGCCCAATGACAAAAGAGGTCGCTTCGCTATTCAGCCTTGTCTTCGTATGAGTATAATAGTCATCAAGTTTATTTTTGTAATGCCGGTTTTTTTCTACTTACCTCACCATCGAGATGTAAAGCAGAGTAGTTAGCTCGGGTGTAAGCATCAATTGCACCCTCGAACTATATCTCCGGCTGCAATTGATGCCTTATAGCCCTTGGCTACTAATCTACTATTACATTCCATTTTTGTTTATAAAAGTCCCATTAATATTTTTTCTCATTATATCTTCCACTAGCTGCTCTCCGCGGTTTCTCCCGCGCGGTGATGGATGATGATGATGATGATGAATCTTATATAGCCTATGTTACTCAGGGTGAATGTAGCTTTCCGATGGTGAAATATTTTTTGAAATCAGTCTAGTAGTTTTTGAGCCAATTCGTTACAAACATACATACAAATCTTTCCTCTTTATAATATAAGTATTACTCGTAGTATAGATTTCACAATGCGTTAATAGTTTCGTGTATTTGAAATTAAATATTTTTAGACTTAACTTAAATATAACTTGAACACCGTTGGGATTATGAAAAAAAATATATTTTGTATTTTTTTTATAACTTCGTGGTGTGATAAAGTAGTGTGTCGTACGCGTTGGACGATTTCTGTGTCGTTTTCTTCCGTTTTACTACCGAATTCCAAAAATGACTCAATTCGATTGTTTTTATTATATTTGTTACCTCAAAACTGGGTAAACCGATTCTTAAAATTCTTTTTTCGATTTAAATCTGGTGCTTCCCGCGTGGTTCCATTAAAATTTCATCAAATTCGGTCCAGTAGGTTTTGAGTTACACTCCAATAACTGAATAGAATGGAAGTCAGTTTCAAATTTTTCCTTTTGTACTTGTAATTGATCCAACTCGTCAAATTCTAAAACGCCCTTACTGCATTATCCAAACAAAATAAACAGAGTTATCGAGCCCTAGGGATGGCCAAAAGTATGTGTGCTTTATACAGATTACAAAGGTAAGAGTGATTTTGTGTGAAATTACTGCGTGAAAGAGAGTCTACATCTAATATGCGGGGGTGACGAGGCCAGAGCAGTGCCACGCAATACTACAGAGTTCGTTGCACAAACAATTTGCTAAAAAGCATTCGTATCGCAAATGTCAACGAGTCACGCTTCAGCGTACAAACTATGAGTTGTCTGTGTCACAGTTGCCCTAGATACATGACAGTTTGTACTGTTGCACGTGAACGACACGTTACGTTACACTTACGCAGTTATGCGTGAAAGCCGCTGACATAGGGTTTAGATACTTGATAACGTTGTGTCCAGTGTTGAGATCTTCAGGTTCCTGCTACCCTGGTACTTTCGGTTACAATTTATATGTCGTTGTGTATTGGATGGTGAAACTTGCCTCTTCTTGTTGCTGGGTTCCTGGTACCTTTGCAACTCGACAACTACTTTACCTGTGCGCTTACCACGGAACTTTGCGTAAGTCTATCGTAACCGTATCGTTGTCGTATACAGTACTAACTATGAGTGTATCTGTGTGACAGTGTGCCCTAGATAAATGACAGTTTGTACTGTTGCACGTGAACACACATAGCTATTTAATTTTTAATCTTTTGTAATATTATACAGGGTCCCAAAACTCTACGATAATTTGGTACCGGCGAGAGGCCAAGGTTACCAGTTATAGAAAAAAATAAGAAAAAATACCAATTTTTTTCCAAGTGTCAAAAGTTCAAAACTGACAGTAATTTTGAAAATCATAACTCAAAAAACGATATTAAAAAATATTTAGTGACACTTCCGCTGAAAAAAAAACAATGTTTTTTTTTTATACTGAACTGGGTAGCACTTGACCACTATCTCACCTGATGCTAAGTGATGATGCGATCGATGATGGAGCGCGCTTACCCAGAAGATACCTATGCACTCGTGTTTTGAAGACCCTCATATACTTAACCGGAAACACCGACTCAGGGAGGGTGTTCCATTCCCTAGCGGTTCGTATGATAAACGAAGAAGTAAATCGCTTCGTCCGGGTAAATGGAATATCCACCACAAAGCGGTGGCGCTTCTGAGTATCTCTGGATGTCCGATTATAGAATGGGATGGCGGAATCAAATTGTGAAGTTCCATTGCACACTCACCGAAATGTATCCGATAAAAAACCGATAAACAAGCGACTTTGCGGCGATGCTCTAATGCTGCAATAGCTTCCAGTGTCTCCAGCTTTTGGCCTATTTGGGGGTGTGCAGGCACAAACTGCTTAATAGGAAGAATACAAAATAAAAAACACACAAGAAAACCCAAATAAACCAAAAACGATTCTACACGTGTTTCGCCTCTACACGAGGCATCCTCAGGAGATGTTGACTCGTCGAGCGCTAGACCGACAGTGACTTGTAGACTTGTCGGTCTAGCGCTTATTTTTTAATATCGTTTTTTGATAATGGATTTCCGCAAAGTAACGCCTGAATCAATAAATTAAATCATAACTCGTCAAAACTTAATTTATGTACTGAGTTAACAACGTTTATTACTTTGATTTGTGGTTGCGATGAATACCACTGTTATATGAGATGACATTGTTAAAAAACACTGTTAAAATTATCTTTATTTATTAAGCTATTGCATAGCTTCTATCGCGAGCCTTGAGCGTGGAGACCGAATCCAGAAATTTCGTAACGAAAATAACCTAACACCCCCTACTCCGACTCCATCTATCGATGAATAGCAGAACTTTTAATGACTTTTTGAAATATCACGCTTGTCTCTTTAGTTCAGCAACTCGCCTCTAGATGGCATTGGTTAAATAATTATAATTACATAAGTTGATAAAAACAGCTATGCAATAGCTTTACCGCGTCAGTCTCCGGGTGCCACACGTCTTTTTTTTTTCATAACTGGTATACCTTGGCCTCTCGCCCGGTACCAGGCAAACGTTGAGTTTCGGGACGCCCGATATACAACATATATAAAAGGTATTGTATTACTCAAAGGTGAATCCTAGTAGGTGCATGCTGCATGCACCTACTCAGGGTTCACATGCCAAAGTATCAACATATAATCGCTAATAATTTTTTTCATGGCCACGTGATTACAATGTACATATTTTTTTTGGACAGCCCTATTAGACATGCATATTCAGGACTTCATTGGGGTCAATGCGCTCTGCAATCAATCACCATGCGGGGGTGACCACAAGTATAAGACAAATACAATTTGAAAAAAATTATACCGACTTCCATTCTATTCAGTTATTGGAGTGTATCTCAAAAACTACTTGACCGAGTTTGATGAAACTTAAATGGGACCACACGGGAAGCACCAGCTTTTAAACAAAAAAAGAATTTTGAGACTCGGTTCACCCAGTCGAAAGTTAAGAGGTAACAAACATAAAAAAATAAAATAAAAAAACATACAGTCAAATTGAGTACCTCCTCCTTTTTTTGGAAGTGGTTTTTTGGAGGTTATTCTCTTTACGGTAAGTTATTCGTATCTATACATAAAACATATAAAAACTATTACTATTAACCGGCGAAACACTCACGTTAGGGATCGAATACGACGACCCTGGTTTCGAGCATGTCCGATGGTCATCTTCAGGACGAGTGCGCAACGGCGTCTGCGAGCTCCCGACGGGCACACAAACCCGGGTCGACGTATTCTATCTCTAAAATGAGTGTTTTGCCGTTTAATAATAGATAATCTATTATGCACAAATGATTCCCTATTTTCCCTGGTCACGCTATAACTCGAGAACGACTTTACCGATTTCGCTAATTCTTATCGTTTTGTTTTAATTATTGTCAGGAGAAGGTTCTTATGAGCGAAGTATCCAGAAAAGATGGGAGGTTATGGCGAGGCTGAAGGTCGAGCCTACTACGCGGATGAAGTCACGGGCAGTCGTTAGTAGTTTAACATATGCTTCGGCTTGAAATCTCTATCGTGGATTTAGTTAATAAGTTAAAACAAAATAAAAAAAATTGCTATATCACAATCAAAAAATATTTTTTTGGTTTGTGATATAGCAATATTTTTTTGGTAAATAACAAATATTTAAACATTATATTATATGCTGTAAATAATCCAATAGAGTTGGCTGATTTATTATATCTGATGAGGCTGTCTTGTTGGCAAGGTTTTTTTATGGCCCGTCGCCCACGGACATCCGCAATACCAGAGGTTTCGCAGAAGCGTTGCCGACCTTTGAGGAAAGAAGATAGGAAGATATAGTAGAGGGAGAGGTGGAGGGAGTAAAAGAGGGAGAACGGGGGAGATGGGAATCGGGCCTCGGAACCTCCCACTAACCGACTGAAACGCAATAGCAAGCTAATGTTACTTCACTCCGGTGTTCTGTGGGAGTGTGGTACTTCCCCGGTCGTGCCGGCACATTCGGCTGTGGGGTTACAGCGTGGTACTACCATCGAAAACCGATACCCTCTTGATCGGTACCGCCAGCCCCTTGATCGCACCCCAAGGTATCATGCCGCGAAGCTGAAAAGCCACTGTATACCACGTAGGATTACCTGGGTACTAAACAGCTATGACCAATTTCACGTACACCATCTTGCTGATGCTGAAGTTTACATTTTCAGGATCTAATATTATTTTGCAACTCTCGACTGAAGACAAAGTCAAATTCAAAGTCAAAATCATTTATTCAATTTAGGCATCAAAGACGCACTTATGAACGTAAATTTTCATTATGTACAATGTACTTTAAAGACTCATAGAGCCAAGCCGAGAAGAAACGGCAAACAATTCGGGGCCATTCTTTTTATATAGATGTTTACAATGTTTGTACTTAGGTATTACAAATATTACATTTTATGGGTGGCAGAGTGACAGCTTGCCAAAAGTGGAGTATTTCAAGCATCTTTATCTTCAATATAATGTCGGACTTTATAATAAGGTTTTTTTATTAAAACGTTTTTTACAGTCAACTTGAATTTGCCCTCTGTGCGCTCAGTTATCAACACTTACTATCAGGCAAACTTGCCGCCCCCGTCTCTTATTATGTATGAGCTATTTTAGTTAAAAACAAAATGTTGCAGCTGCTTAAAGCCAACCATGTTCCCCTCCGTCTGAATCCAATTTCGTACAATGGCCGTTTTAGATGAAAGCGGCATCAACTTACCTTGGTAAAAAACTTGTCGACGCACAGACTTCTATTGTAAGGATATGTCCACCGTTCAATCAAGTTCAGTGGAAATAATATAAAGCAAGAACGAGAGAAAAATTCACATCTAAACGGGATTCGAACCCGCGTCTTACTACAATCCGAAACTTATAAAGGGTTGCGACATCAATACGAAAGTAATGAAATAATTCTTCTTTCGGTCGGATAATGCTGTAAAGCTGTCCAATAGATGTCGCTCCATCGCCATACGATAGTTACAATCATAACTCCATATTACAGAGTTAAAATTCGATGCTCGGACTGTAAGCCTTGATGGCCTAGTGATCATGTCTGACACGGATTTTAAGAGACAGACGCGGGTTCGAATCCCGTCCGATTATGAGATTTTTGCTCTCTAAAATTGCAATGTTTAGTCTCGCTGAGCTAAGTGCTTTAAAAATCGAAAATACATATAAAAAGTCTGAATTTGAATTAAAGCCTATTCAGACCTGAGCGTTATTCGCTACCGCTGTGGGTAGCGAAAAATACCACGCGGAACTCGATGGGTAAATAGTATGAAGTTCCGTAACTGCAGGGAAACTTGTATTTTGTTTTGTTTGGCGAAACTAGTTCCGCTGCCTCGCTAACCGTTGCCAACGAATATCTTTACCGCGCGCGGTAGAGATATCCGCTCTGGTGTGAACAGCGAAATTAACGCATACCCTTTCGGATTTCTCTACCGCTCGCGGTAGCGAATAACGCCCAGGTTTTAATAGGCCTTTAAAGTGTTTTTAAACCTAAGAACCATACATAAGTAGTAGTTAGTTTGTATGCGGTACTTTTAAAAGGAAGCTACTCGTATTTTCGTCAGATGTACCCCAATATGTATTTATATATGGATGGACCTATAAAAGATCCAGAACACGGTTAGTACACGTGTTGCTATAAACATATCCTGAAATATCATATCACTAGAAAAAGTATAGTGAAGGACCTACGGAGTCTATATACGTCTAGAAAAGGTCTGTTAGGAAACTTACGAACGAAATTAGTATTCAAACAATGTTACGGCATTTTGAAACATTCAGAACGAAAGACTTACCTACGGCATCACCTCGGCTTCAGACTGTTTTTGAACGATGATTTAATATTTGACAGTTTGGCCGCCATATTAGATAGAGGAAATAGGTGTAAGTACCAATAAAAGATCCAGAATACGGTCAGAACAGGTGTTGCTATAAACATATCCTGAAATATCATATCACTAGAAAAAGTATAGGGCCTACGGAGTCTATATACGTCTAGAAAAGGTCTGTTAGGAAACTTACGAACGAAATTAGTATTCAGACAATGTTACGGCATTTTGAAACTTTCAGAACGAAAGACTTACGGCATCGCCTCGGCTTCAGACTGTTTTTGAACGATTTAATATTTGACAGTATGGCCGCCATATTAGATAGGGGAAGTAGTCGAAATAATGTTTACGAAAAAGTGGAACCGACTTCAACACCAAAAAGTGTGAAATAACTTGTTGTAGTCGGTGCCATAGATTAATCAGACTATATCTCAAGAGTCAGTGTCATGCCCACAATATTGTGATACAAGGTACCTACTTTCGAACTACCATGGTACCGACTTCGACAAGTTATTTCACACTTTTTGGTATTGAAGTCGGTTCCATTTATTGATAAACATTTTTTTCACCCGTTTTAGTGACTTTGCTACTCACGGGATCGATTGTCATTCACCGTGATGTTTATATCATCAAGATAGGCGAAACACTTTTCAGTTTTTGGAATGTAACTCAAAAACTGCTTGACCGAACTTGATGAAATTTAAATGGGACCATTTATCCCTAGCAAGTATACTTTACCAAACAAAGTTGGTTTACGAATGGGGGAGAAATCGGCCGACATAGCCAAAAAACATACACACGAACATATAACATCCTTTTTTTGAAGTCGGTTAAATAGATTTGGAAACTAAGTTAATCTGCAGCTTGTTACGGACATTCATATATAGTACCTGGGTGGGCATTGCATTAGAATAGGCCAACACGAATTTAAGGGGGGGAGGGGGAGGGGGGAGGGAGGGGGGAGGGGGATGTCCTCCGACACTACTCTCGTGGCGAGGAAATGCCTAGTTTTTGCGAAAAACTACTTTGAATTTTCTTTGAACTTAACCTCAAATTTATAACGTTTATATATTGAATTTAACTATATTTACTTACAAATATGAATGGATTGGACATGGAGTACTGACTATTTTGGTGTGTTCTATGTTTGACTCTGGGTGGGCTCCCGCCAGAAGCTCTAGCGGTCGCCCCTGAGTGTCACTTCGCCAAACTCGGTCTTCGCTTCGCTACGGAGGTCGCCGGCTCGCTTCGCTCGCCACCTCCCCCCGTCGCTCCGCTCAACCTCGTCTGGCTCGCTCCTCTCAGGACCTCCCTTGAGCTTCTGGCTCCCGCACTTTTTATATACAATCTAGGGGTGTCAGCCACAAGACTAGGTGGAGTCGGGGTGCTCTGTGTCGGCTCTGTCTCTTATCTGTACTCTTTGAACCTAACCAACTCAAGTTAGAGTGCCCTTGACTCGAATAAGAGTGCTAGCCCTGATGGTCACAGCTATTTTGAATTACATTAGAAATAAATCATATAGGTGCAAAACTAGGACAAAAATAAAACAAAATTTAGAAAGTATTTAACTTATATTTTGTATACATATTGCACAGCTTTTATCAGTTCGAAAAACTTATCCTTCTTACTGGCCTCCACAGATCTCCTCCATAAATACTCAACAATTGAGTCTGCAAAATTGCCCGGGTGGTTGTAATTATTCTTGTAGAAGAATCTTTTAACCACCCGCCATTGAGACTCAATTCGTTGAGTATGTGTCCCATCCTCGGCTATAAATGGACTGTCAGGGTCACTGTGGTTGACTTTTTTATGAATATATCCATGTTGGCTTAGGCAATCATAAGCCCTCCAGCAGTCAGTATGGATGGTTGTGCCCGGCTCTACATGTTTTTGAATTAGGGGAATTAGCACCTCTGCAGACCTAATGTTGTCCGGGCACACCTCCAACCGCAAGTCCTCTGAACCATCTTCTATGAGGCCAAGGACCCAATGTCCCTCAATGTGTCTCCCTGAAAAAAATTAAAAAACAGTTATTAAATTGAAAATACAAGTATAAAATAATGAAATTGATTAATGCCTTATATAAATACCTTTATTAAATTTCCTCTTCCCAAATTTGCTTTCGTCTACTTGCACAATTTTTCCAGGGCCTCCTATTTTGCCCCGGACTTCTTGTTTCTCCAGTTGGTAAATTACCACAACTTCCCGGCAGTAGTTATACCAATCGCTTATGGTTGGCCGGGACAAACAATGTTCTTCTCTAAATATATCTTCGTGTATTACCATGTCATGCGAGTAGTTGTATGCAAAACAGTACATTAAATAATAAATGTGTCCCAATTTTAGTTTTACGTTCTCAAACCATGTTCCTTGGGCTCTAGATACTCTAGTTTTATTATGACAGGAACCCTTGCTGCACACAAATGTGCCCATAGTTTTGTCGTTCTTGAAAACAAGTTTCATGGGATTTTTGTGTATTCTACACTTCTTAGTTTTCAAGATTAAGCCTTGCTCTTCGGCAAAAACCAGTCCTTGTTCATGTGTACTTAACATACGCGCCAGCTTTACAATATTCCACGTTTGTAAAACTTCACCCACGTATTTCCGCCTTTTAAATGCGGGTTCTTCTTCAAAATCATCTAAAATGAAAAACAAGCATTTGATTAACATATTTTGTGGTTTATCAAGCGAAATAATTTAGATTACAATAAATGAATAGTTAACTCACCTCTACTGGTAGAAGCTACTGGTACTGCATCTTCACGGCTTGTGGAAGCCGTTGGTTCATCTGCTGATGGAATATTAGCCATGTCGCTAGGCAGATCAATCGTGCAGAAATCGGAGTCCAGTAAGCAGGCAAAAGTCGTGGTTCAAGCAGAAATCGGAGTCCAGAAAGCAGGCAAGAGTCGTGGTTCAACAGAAATCGGAGTCCAGAAAGCAGGCAAAAGTCGTAGTTGAAGAAGAAATCGGAGTCCAGAGAGCAGGCAAAAGTCGTCGAAAAATTAACACAAAATACCACGCCAAAACAATGAAAAACACGGAGAGCGAACAGAGCACATTCACGTAACTCGAAGAGGAACGGAATGCGCGGCGCGGGCGGCGTAGTCGATCGTCTATGGAAAATAAAATGGCGGTCATACGTTCCATTCTTTAAAAAAAGTATTTGCAACAGAAGCTAATTTAATAAAATCGATGTCAAGTATTATAAACTATGTAATTAAGTATTGTAAATTAAATTAGCAATAAAATAATAGTTCAAATAATTAAAATATTTATTTTAATACCATTTTCATTGCACCAAGTCGTTTCGTTACACGCATTTATAGAGAATCGTCGAATCAAAAATCTGAAATTGAAATTAGTTTTTCTAGAAAACTAGACATTTCCTCGCTCTAAAATTGATACCAAAGCGTAGAGAAAATTATTATCTATAAGATCCAACTCTTAAAATCACCAAATTCGTGTTGGGCTATTCTAATGCCAACCCCCTGGGTGAAAGAGCTGTGCTCGATTAAGATACAAATACAAAATAGCAAACATGTTCCGCGAGAATAGTCACCGCGATTCAGGATTTTGCAATGCGACTGTTACGCCATCTAGTTTGAACCCAAAGGAACACATGTTCTAAGAGAATATTGTCACCGCGATTCAGGATTCTGCAATGCGTCTGTTACGCCATCTAGTTTGAACCCAAAGGAACACATGTTCGAAGAGAATATTGTCACCGCGATTCAGGATTCTGCAATGCGACTGTTACGCCATCTAGTTTGAACCCAAAGGAACACATGTTCGAAGACAATATTGTCACCGCGATTCAGGATTCTGCAATGCGACTGTTACGCCATCTAGTTTGAATCCAAAGGAACACATGTTCGAAGAGAATATTGTCACCGCGATTCAGAGTTCTGCAATGCGACTGTTACGCCATCTAGTTTGAACCCAAAAGAACACATGTTCGAAGAGAATATTGTCACCGCGATTCAGGATTCTGCAATGCGACTGTTACGCCATCTAGTTTGAACCCAAAGGAACACATGTTCGAAGAGAATATTGTCACCGCGATTCAGGATTCTGCAATGCGTCTGTTACGCCATCTAGTTTGAACCCAAAGGAACACATGTTCGAAGAGAATATTGTCACCGCGATTCAGGATTCTGCAATGCGTCTGTTACGCCATCTAGTTTGAACCCAAAGGAACACATGTTCGAAGAGAATATTGTCACCGCGATTCAGGATTCTGCAATGCGATTGTTGCTCCATCTAGTTTGAATTTAAGTTCTTAACGAACAAACTGTTGTTTATCATTGTCTGAAAACACGCATAAAACAACGTTTTCTAAAAATGAAAGCTAGCTAGATCAATTTATCGCCCCCGAAACCCACTGCATACTAAATTTAATTAAAATAGCTGGAGCCGATTCCGGTATTCAGATTATATATATACATATACATATATACAATACAATAACTCTTTATTGCTTACCACAAAAAACAAAAACAGTAGGTAAATTAGCTAATTAATCTACTTACAAGTAAGGATCTTAGAAATTTTTATACTTTCGCGATTTGAACACATGTTTTAAATGTTTATCGGGACTTATCACGTATTATTTAATATAGGTAAAAATATGTATCTTTCGCTCGACGTTTCGACCATGTTACAATGGCCGTTCCAGCCGTCAGCAGCCATTGTAACATGGTCGAAACGTCGACCGAAAGGTACATATTTTTACCTACATTAAATAATACGTGATAAGTCCCGACAAACATTTAAAACAAGGATCTTAGATCTATGCTGGTAATACAATTGGACACTGACACAGATATATATACAGACAACCTTTGAATGGACTGGACAAAAATAAAAGTTTAGACGGTGATGTGCAACAAGATAATAGTTAAAACTAAACAGAATATTTCAAAGAAGAACAATGAGAGGGTAACTTAAATACCTACACAAATATCAATATTAAAATAGATATAATGTGTATTTAGACAGAATGTACATGTTTGTGCCGTTTGGGGTCGAAACTTTAGGCCCATGGGGGCCGTCCGCTCTCAACTTGTTTAGGGATCTGGCGAAACGTTTGTTTGAGGCGTCGGGTGACCGAAATGCTGGCGCCTATTTTGGGCAAAAACTTAGCATTGCCATCCAGCGTGGCAATGCCGCCAGCGTTTTGGCCACTTTTCCCCCCACCATGGGGCTTATAGATTAGATAGTTATTATTATTATTATTTTATTTTATTTTTAATTACTAATAAATGTTTTTATCGTAAACAAAAAAAAGATATAATATTATAAACTTATATATATATATATATATATACATATATATCTCAATTTATATGAATTTCATTTATGTATTTTTAAATATATATATATATATATATAATTATACATTACAGGAATTACTCGTTTAAGGTGTTAGATTATACATACATACATAAAAGTCAAACAAATATTATATATTCATATTTATATATTAATATTATTTATTAGTTTATTATTAGTTAATTTACATTTATATAATTGTTTTTAATTATTTATTAGCACTTATTTCCTTAGTAAAATGTTGTTCTCTTACGTTTACGTTTCTCTTACGTCTCTCTGTCGTTAATCTACTAACTACCGCATTAATATTAAGAATTCTCTCCACGCAAGGTTGCCTGTAAGAGATTGCTATATCGATAAGGCCGCCAATTGTCGAATCTAGTGTAGCGCTTTTTAACTGTATTATGTTTTATTTTTAAAAGATTGGTTATCAATAAAGAATTGTTGTATAGTAGTATATTGCCAACTTAATGCTTAGCCGCGGTAAGCGTTTAAATTTGACCGTCGATTAAAAATATAAAGAAAACATTTTGTATCCTGAAATCACATGAGCGTATATAAAAGACCCTTCTAATAAAGAATAGATCTATACCTTTGTCGGGCACGAGGGGTCAGGTAATGTATGTAAGGGCCTTTATTTAAGGGCGCGCGGCGCAGAAATTGCGGGGGATGTTTTGACACCGAACTGTAATTACAGTCTCTATTTTTTAGGGTTCCACAGATTTAATACGGAACCTGTTTCATTATTTCTAATCTACCGCTGAGCTTTAGCGAGATAGTGAATAGAAACTGAGTTATAATGGATTCTAACGCCGTATGTGAGAAAATGAAATAACACGATATAATATTTTAATAAATGTTCATCAATTCAGATTTTAAATGATTTCAGTTTTGCCTTTTCTTTAATTTCTTCTGTAGCCACAACGCAATACATTCTACCGAAGAGATCGCTGATTTAAGTTCCATTTTCAAAAATAAGAAACCTTTTTATGAAACAATAATAAGTCGAGTCTTTATTAATTATTATTCTATTTTTGAATAGTCTTTTGTCATTTTTTTGGGCTCGTTGGTAGCATATTTTTTTTAATAACCCTTTATCTCCTAGAGGAAGTTTGCTATTTTATTCTTGCTCTATTACTCTACACGTCTGGGAGGCCTCAGCCGTGCGATTCCGACGGCACTTTCTGCCTCACACTATGTGGAACCAGCTGCCATTTGAGGTATTTCGGAACAGATACGACTTGAGAGCCTTCAGGAAGGAGCCTATTCCTTCCTCAAAAGCCGGCAACGCATCCTCGAGACCTCTGGTATCGTGGATGTCCGTGGGCGACGGTGATCATGACCAGTTACGTTCAGAGAAATAATATATATAAAATGATTGCGTTCAAAGATTGTGCGTTACCAATATTGCAAACATTGGAAAACAGCAACGTTAACTAGTTTTTGTATCTATACGGTGTGATCCACAACCGACCTTATCAAAGAAAGATCGAAAGTAATAGTTCGCCGTAGTATTTTTGTTAAACATGAGGCACGCCTAAGCGACTGTGATGCAAATACGACCGAGATCTAAAAGGCTTGCATTTTTAATAAAATAAACATTGCAGATAGTTCTGTGTTTGAGTATTATCATGAGTTTGTCGACCCGAGTTTCGAGGAGAACAGATACTTTTTTCAGGGCTGCGTCTTATTTATCGCCTGATGATGGACGACGGCAATAAGCAGAGCGACACGAAATCACTTTGTACCATATCTGTTCATTCTCAGAATAGATAACAACTTCATAGATTCACTCAAAAGTTAGTGAAAATTAACTTTCACATAAATAATGTAATACTGTTTATTTTCAAATACAACATAAAAACTCGCCATGTCTATATCCTTCAAAGGCGTAGGCAGTGGTTTTTAAACACCAGAGGGTCATGTTTTTGGTCTTATATAATAGGTGGCGAGCCTTTAGCTATCTACCGGGTACTACTCTAGACTTCGAGCCGCTATTGAGAATTTCATCGTCAGAAAACCCCAATAATTGTCTAACCCGGTATCGAACTCAGTACTTCGAGATTCCAAAGCAACGCTCCCACCACTAACGCCACGACCAAGCTAGCGAAGCCGTTGGTGGGTCATCTAGTATTAAATCATAATCATCATCATCATTTCAGCCGTAGGACGTCCACTGCTGAACATATGCCTCCCCCATGATTTTCCAAAAGGACAAGTTGGCATATTATTGGTAGCATTAAAAACATTTAAATTAAATAATTACAGGCAAATGACAACCTACCAAAGTGACAGCTACATAATTTATCCAGACATAACAACATGCAAAGTTGATTTCACTGTCGCTTCGCAGTTACCCCATTCGCTTAAGTGTAACCACGCATTAATTTCCTTTTACGTAAACTTTGTTTGCATGTCGTGATGTAACAAGCTGCGACTCTTGGGAAATAGGGACACATTATACGCAATTTAAATAGAAACGTATGCTAATTAAAGTGACAGACATATAAGCATGTTACGGTACAAATAATAGTAAATAGCGTATTTCCCTTGCTTGCTAAAGGACAAATAAATCATTATATTGACTTTAAAAATTGAGGTTTATTTTATTTTTATTCTTTAGCACTTGACAATGTGGAGGACTTAATTCTAAGTAGCATTTTCTACCAGTCATCCTGAAGGTGCAAAAAAAATTGTAGCGGTGCAGTAAAAAAATATATTTGTAGAGAGATACTAAAAATATAATAAATACTATAAACATTTATAAAGAACCAATAATAAAATAAAAATATATAAAAAATATAATAGGCCTTTATTAATAAACGTTGCGTAAACCTATATTAGGCCATGCTTTGTCTTGCTTTCCCGCGTGACATTTACTGCAAGCGAAAAATTGACAGATAGATGTTTTAACTACTCCGGGTGTAAGCCAAGTTTATTAATAAGGCCGTTAGAGTGTAACAGCAGTAAAACATTACACTTATATGATAAATATTTTCAGAACGAGACATATTTAATATACATAAAAGACAAAAGGTGGTGAAATTATTAATCAAGTAACATTAGATTTACATTTCGTAGATTTGCTCGTTGTACGGACCAGGTCAAAATAACGCTATTTAATGCGTTTTGCCGGGGTATGTACACGGGTAGTCTATGGTTCAGCTATGCCAAAAACTCGTTAGACGGACTTCGAGTCCAATACAACAATGTGTTTAGGATGCTGTTGGGACTTCCCCGGTTCTGCAGTGCCTCGGAAATGTTCGCACAGTACCAAACTGATGGCTTTCATGCCATCATTCGTAAAAAAGTAGCAGCATTGAGGTGCAGAATCGGGGTAGGTGACCTATTTTACAAATGATGGCAGAAAGCTTATGTTCGCCTTTTATAAAGCATTTTGTTGAATTGATGGTGAAATAAGTACATAAGTATATATTTTGGGTACATACTGATGTTTATTATTTGACTGTCAATATTTATATATAATTTTGAATGTAAATTTAATTTTTTATATTTTTTCTTACTAACATTATATTTTTAAGTAATACTAAGTTACTAAAACCATGGATCTTTGTTATCCGAAAATTAAGAATTTGAATTTTGAATTAGTGGGACAGATCATGGCATCTGCGGATGAACTTTTCTAATCTAAAATAAGCGAACTTTTCTCTTACACGCATCCTTTGAGATCGACCTTTTAAGATCCATATATTTATCCAGTTTATATGTGGGTGGGTACTAATAGCAAATAAAACATAAATTATTTAATAATATATAATTATTTAATATGTGGTTTTCAGTTACATCGAATCTAATAACCAATAATAGGACAATGATCTCGGAACCACAAAATAAAACAATAATCTTTACCTTCGTCCACTCTAGCAGGATTTCCACACGTTTACTTCAAATGTTTAATAACTTTACCGTATTTTTACTATTAAAATACACTCGTCCGATCTCAGTTTCTCAGACCTTTTTTGATAGTCCATCAAAATGGCGGGCGATCTAGCCGGCCATTTTGTGAGTCAAATCAACGTTGCTATTAGTTATTATATAATCTTAACTAATGGTAAAACATGTTTAATAATGTTGTTATTTTAAAAATATAATACAAACATGGTTGGATACCTAACTAACATTAAACTCGTTGAAGTATACATAAATATAAATAATATAAAACGTTATATTGACCTATTTGTGTAGTACCCTAATATATCAGCTCCGTGCCCTAATATAAGGAACAAAATTATTTGAAAGACCGCTTCTATGGACTTTTTAAACACGACCAAGTTGCAAATATCCACATATTCTTGGATCTTCGATTGTATTTTTTTTTTTGTTTTTTAGCTCAGAACTTTCGACTTGTATTTTTTTTTGTTTTTTAGCTCAGAACTTTCGACTGGGTAATCCGATTCTGATGTTTTTTTCATTTGAAAGTTGGTGCTTCCCGTGCAGTCCAATAATCAAATCAATAACTGGAAAGTGATTCGCCTATTTTGATGATTTCATCATTGACGGTGAATGAATCAAAATCATTTATTTTATTTCAGATATAAGTCCATACAATTAATAAAATACACGAAATCGAGAAAGAGGTCAATCGTCGAATCCAACTCGGCTGGGCAGCGTTCCGAAAACTTCACGAAGTCTTCTCGTCAAAAATACCTCAGTGCCTCAAGACAAGAGTCTTTGGCCAATATGTGTTACCAGTGATGACATATGGCACTGAAACGTGGTCTCTTACTATGGGCCTCATAAGCAAGCTCAAAGTCGCACAACGAGCTATGGAAAGGGCTATGCTCGGGGTTTCTCTACGTGATCGAATCAGAAATGAGGAAATCCGTAAACGAGCTAAAGTCACTGACATAGCTCAGAAGATAAGCCAGTTGAAGTGGCAGTGGGCAGGCCACATAGCACGCAGAACAGATGGCCGATGGGGCCGAAAGGTTCTAGAGTGGAGACCACGGACCGGCAAGCGCAGCGTAGGTCGTCCACCGACAAAGTGGACTGACGACCTGATAAAGGTAGCAGGATGACGTTGGATGCAGGCCGCTTCCAACCATGCTTTGGGAAATTTGTGGTAGAGGCATGTGTTCAGCAGTGGACGTCCTACGGCTGAGATGATGATGATAATGAATAAAGAAAAAGAGTTCACTGTTTGTTTGTTTGTAATAGAAACGCAAAAATTATTTAACCGACTCAGTCAATTATTTCAGCAGTAGAAATCTACATTATGCCTGAGTAACATGCTATATTTGATTCATCACCATCATCATCATCATCATCAAACATCACCACGCGGGAACCGCGGAGCGCAGCTAGTTTTAGAATAAAACGTTAAAAATAAGCGAAAAAATTTACAGAAAGCACCAAAAAGAACAGCACGAACTCAAAACTTTTTAAAGTATATATATGAGCGCAAATGTAGTATATGGACATACAGGCAACCCCTCGCATGAGCTGTTGATGACACTCAATAATTGCATTGCATCGTACAGTACTCGAATTACTGAAATCAACTTATTGATTTCCGAACGAAACGTTTTACTGCCAAATCCACTTACAGATAGGGCGTTTATGAACGAATTTTTGTAGCAAATTGAATTTGGAATGAAGTGAGAGCGAAAGGGCGAAAAGTTAAATGTTTTTTTTTTTCTATAGACTATTGAAAATAAACTGGCTTTTTAGGGTTTCTTAGAATACGTTTTTGCAGAATAAGCGTTTGTTAGGTTTGCATTTAAGTATTTTATATGATGTTTCTAAATATGTAAGTAACTAATCGTTCGTATTTGACATCCGTGAGCTCGTCGATGACCTCAATGATGAATCATTAGAGAAGCTGTAAGAGCAAACATCGTTGCATCTTTGATAACATCCGTGAAACAAATGACGAGATGACAACAAACGTTGGAAAAACAACCTTGTGTACAAGGGCGATATCTCATAAAGTATTTGACATCCGTGAGCTCGCCGTGCACGGTATCCGTGCGATTCTCTAATGATTCGTCGAGTAGCTCGCGCATACAAGAACGTACCTATTTTGCTGAGGTTCTTAGACGGTCTTAGACTCCTTATTCTATGACGGATATGATATATCCTTGAACAACAAATACATATTTAAAAAACTATATTAAAAAATATTTAGTGACACTTCCGCTGAAAAAAAAATATGATTTTGGCCTATTTAGGGGTGTGCCACCTTCCACCTTCCCTCCTGCACAAACTGCTTAATAGGAAGAATAATAGAATGCTTAATAGAAAAAAAAACACACAAGAAAACTCAAATAAACCAAAAACGATTCGACACGTGTTTCGCCTCTACACGGGGCATCCTCAGGAGATGTTGACTCGTCGAGCGCTAGACCGACAGCTGTCCAAAATCATTGCTTTTTTCTGCGGAAGTGTCACTAAATATTTTTTAATATCGTTTTTTGATAATGGTTTTCTGCAAAGTAACGCCTGAATCAATAAATTAAATACACATTTGTTGTACAAGGCTACACAGCCGCATTTGTTGATGCCGTATTTTTCTTGTATATATTGGATTTAAACTTTAATAGAAGTTTTACGCCGAATGGGAAAGAATGTCGAACTGATCTGGGCTGTCACGCAGAGAAAGGTCGCCTACCTCGGACATGTTCTACGGCATGATCGGTATTCTCTCCTGCAGACCTTAATGATGGGAAATGTACCCGGGAAGCGTAAATCGGGTAGACGGAAGATGTCTTGGCTCCGTAATATCAGGGAGTGGACCGGGATTAAGACCGTGGAGCAATTGTTCAGATTGGCGATTGACAAAGAAACATTTAAGAAGCTTACTTCTGTAATGGAGAGGCACTTAAAGAAGAAGAAACTTTTTCTTCTTCTCAGTCGTTTCGCTCTTGACAGAGCGGTCGTGGACGTCATGTAGTTGTGGTGGAGGCAGATGTAATGCGCCTTACGATGTCATGCCATCCCCCTATATTCACAGTCATCCTGGTGCACTCATGCAAGGGACCTCCCAACGCAGATTTGATCTGATCAGTCCATCGCATGGGTGACCTCCCGCGCGGTCTACTGCCTTCTACTTTGCCCTGAACGAGCCGCTCTATAGACTGGCTGCCCCGCCTCGAAACGTGTCCGAAAAATGCGAGGATCCGCGATTGCACCAAAGCTGAAAGACGCTGCTTAATGCCAAGTTCTTGAAGTATCGAGACGTTTGTACGAAACTCGGTCCACGACACCCCAAGCATTCTTCTCCAGCACCACATTTCTAGAGAAGAAACTTAAATAACAGTAAATAGAATAGGTTTCTTACATATCCGAGAACCATTCATTACCATTCATCCATGACACAGCAATAAATATAATTAAACGCGAGTAACATATCTTCCTCTTTTTAATATAACATCATTGCATTTGGTATTTTATTTGAACACTAGCTGACCCGCTTTGCTTGCTTTGTATATGGGATACAGCCACAGTGACTGCCGATCGACTGTTTGGCGTCGACGTGTAATATTGGTGGATTAACCGCCTCTAGACAAGAGTCTTTCTCCAGCGATTGCTACCAGTGATGATATATGGCACTGAAACGTGGTCTCTTATTATGGGCCTCATAAGCAAGCCCAAAGTCGCACAACGAGCAATCGAGAGGGCTATGCTCGGGGTTTCTCTACGTGATCGAATCAGAAACGAAGATATCCGTAGACGAGCTAAAGTCGCCGACATAGCCCCGATGATAAGCCCGTTGAAGTGGCAGTGAGCAGGGCAAATAGCACGCAGAACAGATGGCCGATCGGTTGGACTGACTACCTGGTAAAGATCGCAGGGCGACGCTGGACGCAGGCCGCTTCCAACCGGTCCTTGGAAATTTCTGAGTGAGGCATATGTTCAACAGTGGACTTCCTACGGCTGAGATGATGATGATGGTGATGATGATGATAATGATGATTAACCTTTATGAGTTCGTGATGGTGTATACAAAGTCGCATGAGTGTAAATAAAGGTACAAAATCATGATACGTTTGTTTTGGTGTTTTCGTCGTCAATCGCCTTGGAAAATTTTATTAATGGATCTTCTTCTTACTCGATGGCTGACATTAGTGTTACTTAATATGACAGACTTATTAAAGAGACTGCGACTTGACTCTGTCTACTTGAATATAAATATTATTTGATGCAACTATAAATATTTGTCTAAATAATGCGAGGAATTGCAAAAACACAAATGTGTGAGTCTACATAAAAGAAAAAAAAATCTGTTTCTTTTAACAATTGTTAGCGACTGACTTTCGTTCCTAACCCTACGTCACGTCCAACTGTTTCAATCATACCCCTCTTAATTCTTATGATAACTCTATTATACGTTCTAGTATTTCTTAACTGATATTATAATTCACAAAACCACAAAAAAGTAGTCTAAGTAAGGACAATAACGTACTCTATGTAAGGACAAAAACGTAGTCTATATAAGTACATAAACGTAGTTTATGTAAGGACAAAAACGTTCTATATGTAAGGACAAAAATGTAGTCTATGTAAGGATAAAAACGTAGTCTAAGTAAGGACAATAACGTACTCTATGTAAGGACAATAACGTACTCTATGTAAGGACAAAAACGTAGTCTATATAAGTACATAAACGTAGTTTATGTAAGGATAAAAAGTACTCTATGTAAGGACAAAAACGTAGTCTATAGAAGGACAAAAACGTAGTCCATGTAAGGATAAAAACGTACTCTATGTAAGGACAAAAACGTAGTCTATATAAGGACAAAAACGTAGTCCATGTAAGGATAAAAACGTACTCTATGTAAGGACAAAAACGTAGCCTATATAAGGAAAAGAACGTAGTCCATGTAAGGATAATAACAAACTCTATGTAAGGACAAAAACGTAGTCTATATAAGGACAAAAACGTAGTCCATGTAAGGATAAAAACGTACTCTATGTAAGGACAAAAACGTACTCTATGTAAGGACAAAAACGTAGCCTATATAAGGAAAAAAACGTAGTCCATGTAAGGATAATAACGTACTCTATGTAAGGACAAAAACGTAGTCTATATAAGGACAAAAACGTAGTCCATGTAAGGATAAAATCGTACTCTATGTAAGGACAAAAACGTAGCCTATATAAGGACAAAAACGTAGTTCATGTAAGGATAATAACGTACTCTATGTAAGGACAAAAACGTAGTCTATATAAGGATAAAAACGTAGTCCATGTAAGGATAAAAACGTAATGTATGTAAGGACAAAAACGTAGTCTATATAAGGACAAAAACGTAGTCTAAGTAAGGACGATAACGTGCTCTACGACAGGACAAAAACGTAGTCTATATAAGGACAAAAACCTTTAAATTTGCAAATATCCTTAAGCTTAGTTACGCGTAGGTACCGACCGCTTTACAAATTCTCTGTGAGGTGTATGCGAGAAGCTGGTTATAATTGTGATCGTTACCTGCCCACAGTGCAGCTAAGCCAGTAAATAAAGATGTTTTCTCTTACATTATTTGACGTGATAACATCATAGGGAAACTGCTATGACTCAGCTGAGCAAGGTGTGGGGAAACAGCAACATAAAGAAGAGAAAAAAATGAAAATAAAATGAAACCACACACGCAGAAGGTTGCATACAATTGGGACCTAACTACTGCGTCCCAGGAAGTAGTCAACATTCCGAGTTAGAAGGAAACAAACCTTTTTCACTACTCAAGCAGGCGCATCCCTGAAAAACTAGGCCGACTAGAAGGGCAATGATCTCCAGAACGTACGCTTAGTCTACAAGGGGCCTAACTACTGGGTTAGGTTATTGACCCCAATGGACTCCAATAGTAGGCATATTTAATAGGGCTGTCCAAAAAAGTTCGGATATCTTTTTACTTTTTAGAAAAAAATATAAGTGATTTAAATGTTGATACTTTACTATGATGACTACGTACAAGTGCACACCACACACTACACCATTTTGTTTCACGCAGTATATATCCTACTGTATACACTCCGTTATAAATTGTATATACTGTGGCACTAGAGTGAACGATCTGGGTAACAGTAATTGCCTCGTATTTAATACCAGACACATGGCGTATTAATTTTAATAATATTATAATCCAATTACCTTTATTGTACGAGGGCGTGAAATATATTGTTTACTGGGCGTACAGCCAATTTAGCTGTAGGTACTGGGTTTAATTACGCATGGAGTTTGTGAAACAAAACTTATTACGATGAATAAATATTTACAGGTTGACGCAGTTGGTAGCAACCCTATATTCTGAAGCCGCTGCCGTGGATATTGTCCCATATGTATATCAGATATCAGGTTACATAGAACAGGCTCTGTCTAGTTCGGGACCTGAACACCGCGTGTGGATGTTGTCCCATATGTATATCATACATCAGGTTACATAGAACAGGCTCTGTCTAGTTCGGGACCTGAACACCGCGTGTGGATGTTGTCCCTAATGTATATCATACATCAGGTTACATAGAACAGGCTCTGTCTAGTTCGGGACCTGAACACCGCGTGTGGATGTTGTCCCTAATGTATATCATACATCAGGTTACATAGAACAGGCTCTGTCTAGTTCGGGACCTGAACACCGCGTGTGGATGTTGTCCCTAATGTATATCATACATCAGGTTACATAGAACAGGCTCTGTCTAGTTCGGGACCTGAACACCGCGTGTGGATGTTGTCCCATATGTATATCATACATCAGGTTACATAGTACAGGCTCTGTCTAGTTTGGGACCTGAACACTGCGTGTGGATGTTGTCCCATATGTATATAAGTATGTATATCAGACATCAGGTTACATAGTACAGGCTCTGTCTAGTTTGGGACCTGAACACCGCGTGTGGATGTTGTATCATACGTATATAAGTATGTATATTAGACATCAGGTTACATAGTACAGGCTCTGTCTAGTTCGGGACCTGTACACCGCGTGTGGATGTTGTCCCATATGTATATCATACATCAGGTTACATAGTACAGGCTCTGTCTAGTTTGGGACCTGAACACCGCGTGTGGATGTTGTATCATACGTATATAAGTATGTATATCAGACATCAGGTTACATAGTACAGGCTCTGTCTAGTTTGGGACCTGAACACCGCGTGTGGATGTTGTATCATACGTATATAAGTATGTATATTAGACATCAGGTTACATAGTACAGGCTCTGTCTAGTTCGGGACCTGTACACCGCGTGTGGATGTTGTCCCATATGTATATCATACATCAGGTTACATAGTACAGACTCTGTCTAGTTCGGGACCTGAACACCGCGTGTGCATGTTGTCCCATATGTATATCATACATCAGGTTACATAGTACAGACTCTGTCTAGTTCGGGACCTGTACACCGCGTGTGGATGTTGTACCATATGTATATAAGTATGTATATCATACATCAGGTTACATAGTACAGACTCTGTCTAGTTTGGGACCTGAACACCGCGTGTGGATGTTGTCTCATACGTATATAAGTATGTATATCAGACATCAGGTTACATAGTACAGGCTCTGTCTAGTTTGGGACCTGAACACCGCGTGTGGATGTTGTATCATACGTATATAAGTATGTATATTAGACATCAGGTTACATAGTACAGGCTCTGTCTAGTTTGGGACCTGAACACCGCGTGTGGATGTTGTATCATACGTATATAAGTATGTATATTAGACATCAGGTTACATAGTACAGGCTCTGTCTAGTTTGGGACCTGAACACCGCGTGTGGATGTTGTATCATACGTATATAAGTATGTATATCAGACATCAGGTTACATAGTACAGGCTCTGTCTAGTTCGGGACCTGTACACCGCGTGTGGATGTTGTCCCATATGTATATCATACATCAGGTTACATAGTACAGGCTCTGTCTAGTTTGGGACCTGAACACCGCGTGTGGATGTTGTATCATACGTATATAAGTATGTATATTAGACATCAGGTTACATAGTACAGGCTCTGTCTAGTTTGGGACCTGAACACCGCGTGTGGATGTTGTATCATACGTATATAAGTATGTATATCAGACATCAGGTTACATAGTACAGGCTCTGTCTAGTTTGGGACCTGAACACCGCGTGTGGATGTTGTATCATACGTATATAAGTATGTATATTAGACATCAGGTTACATAGTACAGGCTCTGTCTAGTTTGGGACCTGAACACCGCGTGTGGATGTTGTCTCATACGTATATAAGTATGTATATCAGACATCAGGCTACATAGTACAGGCTCTGTCTAGTTTGGGACCTGAACACCGCGTGTGGATGTTGTCCCATATTGTTATTATTATTTAAGTTGGTTATTCATATGACATTAGGTAAACATGCATGTGCTAATATGTGAAATTTTTGAGTGCGTCTTTAATATACCTGAATTAAATATGTTATACCAATTTGATTTGATTTGCCTCTCCTTTACAAAGATATTGTCGCATTTAATGTTGTATTAATGATCCTAAGATTAGACGCCTACGAGCTGCCATAGTTATAGTTCAATAGTATATGTGGAACCAATCAAACATCAACTAGAAATTTCGAATCGAAACAGAAGAGAACAAACTGCGATCCAAAATGCGTCGCTGTGAAAGTTTTGTGTATCAAAATGGAGTTCTAAATTTATTTTGTTATTGTTTGATTGCAGTGAAACAAACTTCTGGATCGATTTTTGATGTCTATGTTTTTATTTTGTTTTTAGGAGTGATATGCTGTTGAATTATTCTGTCACGAGGGGCCATGGAGGAACTCAGGACTTCGAGATTCCAAAGCGGCGTTTCCACCACTAAGAAGCCGCTGGCGGGTCATTTAGTATCTATATATCATAAAAATAAAACACAATACTTGTATGTTTTTCTTCTATGCGTTTCAAATAATAAGATTGTTTAAAAGTTTGGCAAGGTTTTCCCGGAAAGCCCGCGATTGGGTTCCAGCCTCAAAAAAGTTGTATACATATAATGTTTTTTTTCCTTAATATTCTGTAGGCTGCTAGAGCGAAGCCGCGTAATCAGCTAGTATGTAATATTACTTAAATCAGTTTTTATTTCAGTACAAATAATAAACTTTCCTTTTTAACGATTTTTATTTTATTTACCAATACGAAATCGCTAGTCCACATCTACACTAATATTGTAAAGAGCAAAGATTTGTTTGTTTGTTTGAATTGAATAGACTCCAAAACTATACATATATATATATATATATATATATTACTATATTGTTTTCTTTCAATTATAAAAACAAGTTATAAAACTATACACCACGGAAAACTGTTTAGTTTTAATTAAAAATAAATGTTTTTTAACCTTTTTTATTTTTGATAAATTTAAGATGGCCCAGCTCTTTATAATTTGTTAATAAAGAATCAAAGGTCTTCTAACTTAAATTTGATTGCTTTAAAATGTTATTATTTATTTAAAAATATGAAAAAGTCTGAAATTTAACGTAAATATTGAGATTTTTATTGCGGGCCATGATGGGTCGCTATGTTTCTAAGATGAGTGTTCCACAAGGGTCCATTTTAGGGCCTTTTTTGTTCTTAGTTTACATTAACGACTTGCCACTTATGGCCAAGGATCTTTGTGATATTGTTTTATTTGCGGATGACACATCTCTGATTTTTAAAGTAGATAGGAAAGATAGCACACTAATTCAAGTAAACAACGCTCTATCTAGTATCTCTAATTGGTTCTCAACTAATAATTTACTTCTGAATTAAAAAAAGACAAAATGTTTGAAGTTATCTTTGCCTACTGTTCCATATTTAGAGTCCAACGTTACGCTTGATGGAATTAAACTCATCATGGACAAGGCAACAGTCTTCCTAGGCATTAAAATTGACGCAAAATTACAATGGGGTCCTCATATAAATACCCTGTCTGGGAGACTCAGTTCTGCTGCATATGCAGTACGTAAAATAAGAGAGCTAACAGATGCTTCTACGGCGCGGTTAGTGTATTTTGCATATTTCCACAGCGTAATGTCATATAGGATATTGCTATGGGGTTCAGCGGCTGATATAGAGACCATATTTATCCTTCAGAAACGTGCTATTAGAGCTATATACGAAATGGGTCCCCGTGAATCTTTGAGAGATTTATTTAAAGAAATCAATATATTAACGTTGCCTTCCTTATATGTATTTGAAAATATAATGTATGTTCGTAAAAATTTACTTAAATATAAGTTAAATAGTGA
Source organism: Selenia dentaria (assembly GCA_917880725.1). NCBI lineage: Eukaryota > Metazoa > Arthropoda > Insecta > Lepidoptera > Geometridae > Selenia > Selenia dentaria. Next base: position 20,660,332 of record OU862900.1, on the reverse strand, counting down.
TCACCACACTTTTAATACCAGAAATACAAATAGGATAGCTGTACCTAGTTTTAGACTTGCAAAGACTAATAAGTCATTCCTAGGAAATTGTGTGCGTTTTTACAATAAAATCCCAAAGCACATAACTGAGCTCACAGAGGGCAAATTCAAGTTGACTGTAAAAAACGTTTTACTAAAAAAGCTTACTATAAAGTTCGACATTATATAGAAGATAAAGATGCTTGGAATACTCCACTTCTGGCAAGCTGTCTCTCTGCCACCCATGAAATGTAATATTTGTAGTACCTAAGTACAAACATTGTAAACATCTATATAAAAAGAATGGCCCCGAGTTTCTTGCCGCTTCTTCTCGGTGGGCTCTATATATTTTGGAACGCGGCGTTAGAGTCTTTAAAGTACATTATAATGAAAAGTTGACGTTCATAAGTGCGTTTTTGATGCCTAAATTGAATAAATGATTTTGACTTTGACTTTGAATTTGATGGCCCACAGTCCATGTTGAATAACATGTTATTAGTAGCTACGTATTTTACATACAAGAAACAAAGAAACAAACTATTGCTTTGTCATATATACAAGCTACATCGTGGATGTTATTAAATTGATTAATAACTTATTTTCGACATTTTATACAATTATGTAAAAACACGGGCCATCTTAGCGCAGGAGACCTTATCATTAGAAATTTGAATCCTACATTATCCCTAAGATCCGAGCTCTGTCGAAGCGGATCTTGTGGTTCGTGTCGGAGAGCAAAGAACATTCTATGCTCTCCGATCTGTCTGGTGCATACCAGCAGGCGCTTCACCAGCGACGACGATCAAGAGGGTTCACACCGCCGCCCGCAGTGCTAAGCAAGACGTCATCGACGCGGGCGTCCCGAACACTCCTTGAAAAAGGCCACCGAATGTGGTCGAAACTATAGTCGGACCTATGCGATAAATATTACGTGAGTAATCCCGTTTTTCTAATTAATAATGAGTGAAAACCACGTTAGTTTTATATCAAAATGTACATATATACATACATATACCGCCCACGCTCTCGTGAAAATACTAAAGGAAAACACGGAAAATTCCTCAGTAAACAGCCAATTTCGTTCGCTAGCATTAACAGAATCAAAAGAACCCGTCAGACGATGCTGTCCAGAATTAAGGATACAATTACACTTTTTCCACCCCCTAATGACCCTAACTGGGTCCCAAATTGCCACAGTCGAGGCGACCCTTGCATTATTAAAAGAGAACGTGAAAGGTCTTACCAGTTGCCACCCTTATATTCGATAGCTTTATTTTTAGTTTCGAAGTCTGTTATTCGATGTGATGTATTACTAACTGTGCCTCACGGTTTCACTCGCGTAGTGATGGATGATGATGATGATGATGATGAAAAAGTATCCTATATGTTATATCAGTGTCTCATCTATCTTCATACCAAATTTCGAGGTAGAGAACTATTGCAAGTTATGTTCATAATTACGCTTTAATACCGGCTAGGACTCGCGTAATATTTACCGGAAATAGTATCTGACCAGTTTCGGACTTAATTATATTTCAAGTTCTTCTGGGAGTCACTGTTGTGCACAGCGGTGAGCGCGGGCCACAGCACGTAAGCAGCGCCAGTAACGTTAAAGCATAGTTTAAGGGAATTCCATTTATGAGTTATGCTCAAACCATGATTTAAACTCTTGACTATCATAAGTTTATGTTTTAAAATAAGCCAGCAAATTTTTATTTTTCGTTTAGGTACAAAAAGTTGAATTCTCATAATGTATAATTTCCCAGAATGTTGACTTTTTTTTAACCGTTGAAGTATATAATAAATAAAAATAATTTTGGCGCCAAAACGACGGAATAAGCGCGCGCAAATTCACTATTTAAAAAATGCGTGTTTGCAGTAGTTAAATCGTAGTAAAACACCTATTTGTTCAATGTTATATCTGTAAACGGCGTAAATTTACACTTGCTACCCAGAATATCTTCTTTTATTCTAATAATATGTTATCTGTTTCTTTTTAGTCCAATTACGGCGGTAAAGTCAACCTAAAAGTACATAAAAACTCGACACACGACTAAAAAATAACAAATCAAATAAATACTACAAAGACCAGTTTTATCTCTCAAGCAGATGTAAAAGGAGTATAGATACACTCACAACGATATAATAGACTTTCAAAACCTATACTACCTTTTTTCATAAATTATCCATAATAAATCCACAAATTGTCATAAAAATATATACTCTAGCGCTACCCAAATAGAGATCAAAATCGTAGTCCTACTCGTTCTCAAAACAATATGGCAGCAGCCTTTATCAAATTATGGGAATTGCTTACAAAACCATAATATAAGTGGATTATAAGCTTTTGTTAGGTTTCGAATCAAGTTTGGTCGTTTATCGGGTTCTCTAAAGAAATATTGTCTATGTGTCGAATCGAGTTGGATCGTTCATCGGGTTTTTGAACGATAGATTGTCTATGGGTCGGTCGCCCGCCATGATGGTTGGCATGGCAGGTATGGATTCATTCGGTTGAGAGCAGCGGTAGCGATTGGTCGTACATTCATAGCAGGCATCGGAACAGTTTGGGAAGGTGACGCAGTGTGCGTTACTATCTGTGGACTTGGTGATTTTTAATGTGAGTACTAGAATAAGTGGAGTGTTTAATAAAGAGTTCTGCTTCTGAGATATATGTTTTACTATATTTCAGAAGTGGGATTAGCCCACTTTAATGCCCAACTATGCTTATGAAACCAAAGAACATCAACCCTTAATGCATAGAACGTTATAAGTTTCATTACCAAAAACTAGTTTTTTTTTACTCAGAAAAAAAAAAAATTTTAATAATATGGGCATGTGGTTCCTCGTGTGGTCTGTGGGGTCTACGGGGGAGCAAAATGCATTTATTTTCGAGCTACGACGCACCGTTTTCGAGATATCTTGGAATTTAGATTATACCGAGTGACTACGATAATAACGTGTTTTTAATCAAAATTTTCTTTTTCGAGATACGGAGCAATGCCGCAAGGCAATGAAACCTCGGCGCGACGGCGGCTCTCAACACCATCCCGAAGAAATTCGGAGCTGGTTCGGAGGTCGAGAAGCCGTGTCCGCCAGGAGACGAGCGCTCGCCGCAGCCGTAGCCGTAGCCGACTGCGTAGTGACGGTCGCGAGCGGAGCCAGTCGAGAAGAGAGCTGGAGCGTGAACTTGAGCGCGAACGTGCTCGGGCGCGCTTGTTGGAGGATGAAGTCCGCCGTGGTCGCAGCAGAACTCGACGGAGCATCGGCGAGTCACGTAGTGGGGACGCGCGCCGAGAGCGCAGAGCTGTCGTGGATCGTCACCAACGTGAGCGCAGCGTTCTTCGGAGCCGCAGTCGGAATCGAGTGCGGACGCCGAGCAGGGCGCGCGACAGAGTACAGAGCGACAGGTTAGAAAGTTCGCTATTTACTTCCGGAGATATTGCTAATTTACTTAATTCCATAACACAACTAAAATCCCAGTCGGCGCCCGTGGCGAACTCGTTACCAACTAGTAATATGCATCACAAGAACATAATTCCCGATTTCGATCCTTCCTCAAAAACGCAACGAATTGACATTTGGCTTAAAAAGGTAAACGAGTGCGCCACGGTCTACGGTTGGGATGAGAAGGTTATTATACATTTTGCTATGCAGAAGTTACAAGGACTGGCGAAAACGTGGTTTGAGAGCTTAAACACTATATTGTATACGTGGCAAGAGTGGCAGCAAAAACTGCTTAATGCATTTCCCTATGAACAAAATTTCGGCCAGTCCTTGGAAGATATGCTGAAAAGGAAAAGCCGAACCAATGAATCGCTCGAAGTGTATTATTATGAAAAATTAGCCTTGTTGAATCAATGTGACATCGAAGGCAAAAAGGCAGTTGACTGCATAATACACGGCCTGAGCGACAGAACTCTTAGATCTAGCGCTAACGCCCTTCGTTGTACTCAACCCGACCAATTGCTTCAGTTTTTGATGTGCAATAGGGATATCCCTCTACCTTTTGATAGAGGGCAGCCTAGGTTCAGACCCATCGACAACAGTGTGACGAATAATAAACCACCTAACAAACCCACCATAACTGGCAGTCCGTTGGTTTGTTTTAATTGTAAACAAAAAGGACATCCTTATTCTAAATGCCCACAGACGGTGGTATATTGCATGAAGTGTCATAGGGTTGGCCATAGATCGGAAAACTGTTCAGTCAAGGTAGATAACGCCAATAGTGGTACCCCAAACGTACCAAAGTCGATGCGAATAGCATCTTCGGGTACCAACGCGAAGTTTATCAAAGAAGGCCTTGCCTATAAGAATGCAGAGGAATTGAAATTCTACGCCATTCGCAGCGAGCTACCCGTCATGGACGATCAACCGGTCGATGATATTTCAGTCAGTGTCACGGTAGATAAGCACGTTGTCATTTGCGGGCCTACTACTGTTAGGTGTCGTGCAACTCCTGGTAGGACTGGGAAGATACCGTTGAGCGGCAAGCTTGTGGGAAAACCAAGCCAACAATTTATGGTAAGTGGGGGCATTTATCATGCCAAATATGGCGTTGTTTATGTGGATATTACACCAGTATCTGGCCAATGTAGTCTCCAGACAGGCATGGGTGTGGGCCGAGGTACAGAAGTACGCATAGTGCACCGTATTGCAGCCGCGAACAGTGACGAGATATCCATAGAGCAGGATCAACTAGACGAGACTAAGATTAATATATGCGAGTCGATTAACGAGACACACAGAATTAAACTAATTGACCTGCTTAACCGATTCAAACACTGTTTCGCGACTTCATTGAAGGAACTGGGCTGCACACATCTGACGGAAATGACCATAGAGTTAAATAGTAAACGACCAATTGTGTACCGCCCATATAGGCTGTCACACAAGGAACGTGAGCACGTAAGAGAAATGATTGGTGATATGTTGGAAGCCGGTGTAATTCAGGAGTCGGTGTCAGAGTACGCTAGTCCCATCATCTTAGTGAGGAAGAAAGACGGTAATATGAGACTCTGTATCGATTATAGACAATTGAATACTGTCACGGTCAAAGAACGATACCCGATGCCAGTGATTGAGGACGAAATTGCCAGACTCTCTGGTCAGGCATTTTTCGTTACGCTTGATTTGGCATCTGGTTATTACCAGGTACCAATAGCTGACTCATCAAAGCCCATGACATCCTTCGTCACCCCGGACGGCCAATATTAGTTTAATAGAATGCCGTTCGGGTTAGCTAATGCGCCAGCCGTGTTTCAGCGGATGATGAATCGGATTTTGGGTTCGGCAAGGTTCACGGAAGCGACGGCCTATATAGATGATATACTTATATATGGTAGGAATGTAGATGAATGCCTGAATCGATTGGAACACATACTACAACTAATCGCGAAAGCAAATCTTACGCTAAATCTGGAAAAATGTAGCTTCCTGCAGGGTAGTATCAATTATTTGGGTTATCAGATAAGCGCAGCTGGTGTTTGTCCTGGTGAAAAGAAGGCGCAGTCTGTCCAAGAGTTTCCCTGTCCAACCGATCCACATTCAGTGCGCCAGTTTCTCGGGTTAGTTGGATACTTCAGGAAATTTATTCAAAATTTTGCAGCTATTGCGTATCCTCTAACTAAGCTCCTTAAAAAGGACGTAACCTGGCAATGGACAGAAGAACAAGACGAAGCATTCAAAGCACTCAAGAACAAATTGATAGACCGGCCAATACTGGCCATTTATGACCCTAAAGCAGAAACGGAATTGCACACCGACGCCAGCAGGATAGGGATTGGAGGTATCCTGCTGCAACGCCCGGTTGGTTGCAAATCGTTCCAACCCGTGGCTTACTACAGCCGTCAGACTTCTCCCGAAGAGAAAAACTTTCATGGTTTCGAACTCGAGACGTTAGCGGTAGTGTGCTCTTTAAAGAAATTTAGAGTTTACATACTTGGCCTTGATTTTAAAATCGTCACCGATTGCAGCGCGTTGCGGTCAACATTCTCCAAACGCGACCTCATCCCACGCATTGCTCGATGGTGGCTACACTTACAAGAATTCCAATGCTCTGTTGAATATCGCGCTGGTACCAAGATGTCACACGTAGACGCACTGTCACGCAATCCGATAACAATAGCTGATAGCACATCAGACCCGGAACGTTATCCTGCTGTAATGATTATCAACAACGATGACTGGTTGCAAACTTTACAGTTAGGAGACAGTGAACTATGTAGAATCAGGGACATATTGACGACCGATATTGACGCTGAAGGGTTAAAATACATCAAAGATAATTACGTGATCAAAGACGAAAAACTGTATAAGTGTTTAGATGGGGATAAGGTTAACCGCCGTTGGGTTGTACCCAAAGGCGCCAGGTGGCAGCTCTGTCGTCTAAATCATGACGAGATTGGTCACCTTGGCCTAGAAAAGACGCTGGAACGTTTAAGGAAAACGTATTGGTTTCCTAAAATGACCAGATTCGTAAAAAAATATGTCCAGGCTTGCATGGAATGTGCATATTCCAAAAAGGTTGCTTCGAAAGAGGTTCATCTTCATACGATACCAAAAATCGAAGTTCCCTTTCACACATTACATGTTGACCATTTGGGACCATTCGTACGTTCCAAGAGAGGCAATTCGTATCTCTTGGTGATCGTTGACGCGTTTACCAAATTTGCTTTTGTGAAACCGGTACGTAATACTAAGGCCCTTACTGCGATTCGAACCTTGGAAGAAATCTTTTATACTTTCCGAAACCCGGATCGACTAATCAGTGACCGTGGAGCGTGTTTCACGTCGCACGCCTTCAAACGTTTCTGTTCTGATAAGGGCATTCGACACGTTCTAAATGCAGTGGCAAGTCCTAGGTCAAACGGGCAGGTTGAGCGGTACAATCGTACAATCCTAAATTCGCTCACTGTCCAAAACTTAAATTTTTACGACAGGTGCTGGGACGATAAAGTAGGTAGGGTTCAATGGGGCATGAACAATACCCGCCAGAAAACTACGGAAAGGACTCCGGCAGAGGTCATGTTTGGAGTACATATGAATTCCGAAATCGATCCGAAGTTAAATGAGTTAATATATGAAACGCGAGAGAAGGAGGACGTTGAAACACTAAGAGAAGTGGTTAAAGATAGAATAGACGAAGAACAGGAAAAGCAGAGACAGTATTATAACAAAAACCGACGTCCTGCTCGAATATTTAGCGAGGGTGAGTTGGTTAAGATTACCAAAACGTCTTTTAGTAACGATGGACAAAGCAAGAAGCTACTGCCAGCATATGTAGGGCCATATAGGGTGTTTGAGGTCCTGGGTAATGATAGGTGTCGCTTGGTTGCAATTCCGGGGATGAGTACAACGAAAAACAAACGTAAAACTACTGTCGCCTCTGACCGGATGTTACCTTGGATTAATGTGGCGGCTCTTAGTTTAAATGATGATGATGATGATAGTGAAAAAGCGGACAGTATTTATGAGGAAAGCGACAATTGTGATGACGAATAACACATAAAAATTAGACGACAAATATGATTTTGGTTACCAATTATCTGAATTGATGTATTAGTGTATTTTATTATCTATTATTATCTATCGTAAATTATTAATTATTTATTGATTTGTTAAGCGAGATTGTATCACAGTAAATCAGAATACTATGTTAATGCGGTGTATTTGAGAAGGGAAGGTTCAAGGCACCGATAGATATAAGTGAGTGGTGTCCATGAGAAAGAAGGGTTCATGGACATCAATATAGTGTCTGTGAGAAGGAAGGGTTCACAGACACATATAGTTATAAGTGATTGGTGTTCATGAGAAGGAAGGGTTCACGGACGCCAAATATGTTGTTTGTGAGAAGGAATGGTTCACAAACACCATTAGACTGAAACATCTAGATATAGTTTACTGTAACCGCGCATATGTTAATAGATAGACACTTAGGACGATAGATCATAATGTAATTAGTGTACGTTCACTGAGAATTGAGGAATCTCAAGTCGTTGTTGTTTCATTTGGCTTATAATATATATATTTTTTCTCATTAATTAGCCTCTGCAATGTACATTAAATGAAATTATTCGTTGTTAGACTGTAGTAAATTATCAATTATGTTTTGTATCAATGATGTTGTTTAATGTTTTCTCTATTAATTTTGTTATTGATTATTGAATCTAGTTCTGATGCCTGCTGCAACCGAGTGTTAGGTTATACACGAGCGTTCTAATCCCGTGCATGAGGACATGCACGAGGTCAGAATGGTCGAGTGTTAGGTTTCGAATCAAGTTTGGTCGTTTATCGGGTTCTCTAAAGAAATATTGTCTATGTGTCGAATCGAGTTGGATCGTTCATCGGGTTTTTGAACGATAGATTGTCTATGGGTCGGTCGCCCGCCATGATGGTTGGCATGGCAGGTATATCCATACCTGCTACGCCTCATTCGGTTGAGAGCAGCGGTAGCGATTGGTCGTACATTCATAGCAGGCATCGGAACAGTTTGGGAAGGTGACGCAGTGTGCGTTACTATCTGTGGACTTGGTGATTTTTAATGTGAGTACTAGAATAAGTGGAGTGTTTAATAAAGAGTTCTGCTTCTGAGATATATGTTTTACTATACTTTTTCTTATGTTTTTTCCTCAAAATGGTACTTATTTACGAAAACAATACACTTGCACACGCGCACCTGCGAAAGATTAGGAGAAATGGTAACGACGTGGATTGTTTTTTTACTAGACTACTGATAACCAATAAATTAGAAATTTCAATGTAAAAATGATTTCTTGGTGCTTATTACTATTAAAAAATATCTAATAAACCGAAATGTGTTAAATATTTGAACAGTTAACGTTTATATTCAGTCTTGATATGGGATTTGACTGCGGTACACCGGTGTACAAGCGCGGCTTTATGCAATGTTTACTTTTGGCCACCGGTGTACCGGCGCGGTTTCATAGGTTTTATTATCATTTTTATTGTCATACTGAATCGAAATAAATGAAGAAAATAATGAGTACGTAGAGTTTCCCGATTCTAGTACATTGAAGTAAAAGATCACTGAAAAATGTTCCAAACGTCATATCAATATTAACTAATATTAATGATTCAATCTGTTTATGTGTTTATTATTATGTGATGACTTATGGCTCTGAAACGTGGTATCTCACTATGGGCCTCATAAGCAAGCTCAAAGTCGCACAACGAGCTATGGAGAGGTTTCTCCACGTGATTTAATCAGAAATGAAGAGAAGTAAACTCACCGACATAGCCCAGAAGATAAGCCAGTTGAAAAGGCAGTGGAAAGGGCACATAGCACGCAGAACAGATGGCCGATGGGGCCAGAAGTATATTTTTTGTGCAATAAAAACTATTTCAATTAACGTTTCAATGTTTTTGATGTGTGTCATGTTTAATAAGGCATGAGAATAGGTATAATATTATAGTTCTATGCAAGTTAGACATACGCCGAGATGTGAAGATTGTCTAACTTGTATGAGCTACTCATTAAAATACCAACGCGCCCTCTGGGTTTGTTCTAATCATATTTTAGTGCAACTTAGATTGGTTTCAGCGTAAGTTAGCTACAATGTTGCTCGTATAAAATTATTTAGGTACTTATTTATATACAACGTTTCATAGGTTATACAAATTAAGACGCGGTCCAACCCCAATTTTAAAATAATTTACGGTGCTTTACGTAAGGTTGAAAATCGTTTGTTAGATTGGACGATGTAATGCGAAAATGCGTTAATTTTGTACATTTTCTTTATATTTTTCGATATATACTAACACAATTGAAAAAACTACTGGTTATAACTTTAGTACTATACGTTGGCTAAGTATTACCTAAAAAAAAAATTTTGTGTTATTGCTGAACATTCTGAGAGTTTGGACGCGAAAGTTTATTTTTGTGGACGTATTCAGGATTTTTTTCTGCTGAAAGAGAGTTATGTTTATGAATTCTATTCGGTTATTACTCTTTTCCTATTCCTTTTCTGACCTTTGTATTTTTTTCATAATATATAATCGATCTGTTTCGTTACACTAGGTGTTTAAAAATTCTGCTTTTTCATTTAATCAGTGTACGAGCGCGCCTTAATAGAATCTGTGCAATAGTTAACTGTCACAGCATTTCGGGGAACTAACATGCAGATTTTGATATCTAATTTTTTTAACCAAAAAATGGAACCGATTTCAACACAAAAAAATGTGAAATAACTTGTTGCTGTCGGTACCATGATAGTTCACCAGTACCTATTATCACAATATTGTGCGCATGGCACGGACTTCGACAAGTTATTTCACACTTTTTGGTGTTGAAGTCGGTTCCATTTTTTGGTTAAAAAAATTAGATGGTAAAATTTTTTTCACCATTTTTAGTGACTACTTACAGAATCAATTGTCATTCACCGTCAATGATGATATCATCAAGATAGGTGAAACAATTTTCAGTTTTTGGAGTGTATTTAAAAAACTGCTTGACCGAATTTGATGAAATTTGTATGGGACCACCACGGAAGTAAGGTCTATCAAACTAAAAAAAGAATTATAAGAATCGGTCCACAAATGGGTGAGAAATCAATTAACAACAACACAATACAAAAAAAATACATACACACGAACACAATAACCGCCTCCTTTTTTTGAAGTTGGTTAAAAACTAACGTTGACCACCGAATGTGGTTGAAACTATATTCGGACCTATCCGATAAACTTTACGTGAGTAATCCGGTATTTTTGAGTAGAAATAGCATTCAGATATTTGATATTATTCTTCGAGCCGAGTGGAATCTGAGCTGAGTGGGTGCTGAGCCTGAAGGGTGCCGAATACGTCGAGCTGTCAAAATGATAGCGTGCTAAGCTATCAGAAACTGACACAAACTGTCATAATAACAATCTTAACGTAGCGTTGTGATGGCAGATGATGATGATGAAAAGTATTCTAAGTGTTAATCCAGCGCCTCGCCTACCTCCCTACCAAATTAAGAATGGCAAACCTCTGTGTGTTTTGGGTACCCTACATAGACGGACCCACGAGAAAGGAAACCATGCAAAACCAGTAGTCCTTAGTAAGACTAAGATATTATAAAATTGTACCATATTTATTTATGTTGGGGTTTAAAAGTTATCAGCATTGATATTTTTTCTAGGTTAGGTTAGATAGGTAGAATTCCCTAGAAAGAAGTTAGTTAGGTGGTGTACGGGCGCCACAGCAACTGAGGCGGGCTGCGATGTCGTATGGGCGGCACCGCGGCTGGGAGTTAGAGGCCGCGGCGGGAGAGGAGTGACGGTGTTACGGTCAGCCGCTCTCCCTGCCTTCCGCGGCCTTGACGGGGCCGCCACCGTTAGATGGCGGACGCGGTGGGGTCGCAGGGGAAGAGGACTGTCGGTATTAAGAGGCGCCGCTGTCCCTATCCTCTGCGGCCGAAGTAGCAGGCGGTGGGGCTACTCACCTGACCCATCGTAGGGGGACTTAGGGCGCCCAGACTCGGGGGAGTCTGGGGTCCATTTGCGGGCTAGGTCCTCCGTGGCGGTTGCGGCACGCCAAGTGTTCTGGCGTGCTGCAAGAGAGAAGGGTCCGGCAACGGACAACCGCAGCGGGTTCGCGGTCGTGTGCGAAATCTGTCCCGCGTTCCCGACAAAAGCGGCAGTGATGGAACACCGCAGAGGTTTGGTGGGTATGCTGCCCTTCTGGCAGAGACTCCCACATGGCCACCGTGCTCCCCCCGGGGCCGGTGGTATCCATAAAGGATTACTCTGCGTCAAAAAAAAAAAAGATAGGTAGAATTCGTTAGCTTAATATATCTAACTGGGCTTTCAAAAGCAATCTACCGTAATAGAGTAACGGGTGCTTGGCATTAGGTATCGGTATCGTAGATATGGATGCAACTAGGTACTTGTATTTTATGTGATAACATTTAAAACTAACTTGAGAAATGGCAAATGTACGAAACGTACGAATCCAACAACAAACGAAATAACTATTGGTGTCACTTTGTCATGTCATTGCCACTCTTTTGGCAGAATATACGTAGTATCAAGAAAGTTGTAAAGTATCCTATAGTCTATGAACTGAATAGCGTTTCGTTATTGCCCACAAGCATCTTCTGCGTAGTAATTTTATTGTTTTACATTTACGTTTTCTCATTTTCCCAACTGCTAATTAAATATAAATATATTAATTATTTGCATCTACTTATAATAAATAAATTTGGCATAGTTTCATGCTCCGTGGTTTTCATTCTCAATGGGTACCCAGATGACCATTCTCCTTTCATCAAAATTGCCCCCGCCGTTTGAGCGTGAAAGAGTAACAAACACAAAATATTATAAACACAAACTTTCGTGTTTATAATCTTAGTAGGATATATATATATTCATAGTCTTCCTGAGCTGGTTTAGGAAAGAAAAAGTCCTTCATCAACATCACCGTCATCACGAAGGTGAAACCACAGCGCGCAGCTGGTAATTAATAAATATAATTATGTAGGTATAAACTTCAAATTTCAAACTTGACACAAAACACAAATAGAACATCTTAAATATAACTTATATAAATTACATCAACATTTTAAATGTACGAGATGTGTGTTGGCGTCCGGACAAGAAATTCTACCAACCTCTTCCCGCAACAAGAACATTTTACTAGTTAGTAGTCATCATCATCATCTCAGCCGTAGGACGTCCACTGCTGAACATATGCCTCCCCCATGATTTTCCAAAAGGACCGTTTGGAAACGGCCTGCATCCAACGTCGTCCTGCAACCTTCCTCAGGTCGTCTGTCCACCGTGTCGGTGGATGACCTACGCTGCGCTTGCCGGTCCGTGGTATCCACTTCAGAACCTTTCGGCCCCATCGGCCATCTGTTCTGCTTGCTATGTGCCCTGCCCACTGCCACTTCAACTGGCTAATATTCTGGGCTATGTCGGTGACTTTCGTTCTTCTACGGATCTCCTCATTTCTGATTCGATCACGTAGAGAAACCCCGAGCATAGCCCTCTCCATAGCTCGTTGTGCGACTTTGAGCTTATCTATGAGGCCCATAGTAAGAGACCACGTTTCAGTGCCATAAGTCATCACTGGTAACACACATTGGTCGAAGACTCTTGTCTTGTTAGTTAGTAGTAGGTGTACTTAACTATAAACAGTAATTGCCCTTTGTTATCTAAGCAGGTATTCTTTTACACATAAGTTTGGTAAATGGGTATTACAGATTCAATAGTGGGTATCAATTATCAAGTATTTTGATATGATATTTACCCGGTTGTCGATATTTGGTAAACTGCTACCCACAAACAAAATGTATTTACATCTCTCATATTCGGTAAGTAGGTTCTTATTACCCCCGAATGGGGCTTGTAGGTGACCAATTAGCGCTCTAGAGTAATAATGTAGCTAGAAAAGCCCTAGGGCGGTTTACATCTCTCATATAAGGAAAGTAGGTCCTTATTACCCCTAAATGGGGCTTGTAGGTGACCAATTAGCGCTCTAGGGTAATAATGTAGCTAGAAAATCCCTAGGGCGGTAAGTAATAAAAAAAACACTTCACTCTTTCAAAATGTTCGCGTACATCTAACCATCATACTGGCAATAGACATCATGCATTCAGCCCAATGACAAAAGAGATCGCTTCGCTATTCAGCCTTGTCTTCGTATGAGTATAATAGTCATCAATTTTATTTTTGTAATGCCGGTTTTTTTTCTACTTACCTCACAATCGAGATGTAAAGCAGAGTAGTTAGCTCGGGTGTAAGCAACAATTGCACCCTCGAACTATAGGCGCCCTCGCTGCGCTGGTGCGCCTAAATATCTGGGCTGCAATTGATGCCTCACAGCCCTTGGCTACTAATCTACTATTTGTGATAGAATGAGCTTAGGTTCATACATTATGGTTCTGAGTAACAGTTACTCGGTATTTACTTGAAATTGTATGCTTTTCATACTTTTACTTCATAGTTTAATAAAGATCATAGATAAGATAATGGGTCAGTGAAGGTGTCAGAGCGAGTAGTTACCTACCGAAAAGCTACCTTTAATTTACACATTTTTACTGTTACATTCAGGACCTACTACAATATAGTCATGTCAGTGAATATCGCGATATGCTCAAATGGTTACCAATTCGACGTCGCCGAGATACTCATGTGCTTTCTCTTCTCTACAGTCAAAGTCAAAGTCAAAATCATTTATTCAATTTAGGCATCAAAGACGCACTTATGAACGTCAACTTTTCATTATAATGTACTTTAAAGACTCTACCGCCGCGTTCCAAAATATATAGAACCCACCGAGAAGAAGCGGCAAGAAACTCGGGGCCATTCTTTTTATATGGATGTTTACAATGTTTCTACTTAGGTACTACAAATATTACATTTTATGAGTGGCAGAGAGACAGCTTGCCAGAAGTGGAGTATTCCAAGCATCTTTATCTTCTATATAATGTCGAACTTTATAGTAAGCTTTTTTTATTAAAACGTTTTTTACAGTGAACTTGAATTTGCCCTCTGTGAGCTCAGTTATGTGCTTTGGGATTTTATTGTAAAAACGCACACAATTTCCTAGGAATGACTTATTAGTCTTCGCAAGTCTAAAACTAGGTACAGCTATCCTATTTGTATTTCTAGTATTAAAAGTGTGGTGATCACTATTTAACTTATATTTATGTAAATTTTTACGAACATACATTATAATAGGACATATAAGGAAGGCAACGTTAAGATATTGATTTCTTTAAATAAATCTCTCAAAGATTCACGAGGGCCCATTTCGTATATAGCTCTAATAGCACGTTTCTGAATTCAGTATTCTCTTCATCCCCACTACTCCTCTTTACCTCAAGGAACGTTTTCACTTCCTTCATCTTACACATACCCTCTCCCTTCGTTCCACAAACACACTGCAATTGAACACACCTGTCGCGTCATCAATGTATTATATAGTAAGTAATTTACTAAACATGCTGTCCACCTATGGAATGAGCTTCCTGTCAATATCAGGCAAGCAAAGTCCATTTCGTCTTTCAAAGATATGGTGATGAAGGAATATTTATCAAGCACCTACTGAATATTATATTTTATTATTATGTATTAGTTTATCATTATTTGTTATTTTATATTATATATATTTTTAATTATGGATTAGCACTTATTTCCCAGATAAAAATGTTTGTTTTTATGTACCATCTACTAACTACCGCATTAATATTAAGAATTATCTCCATGCATGGTTGCCTGTAAGAGATTTCTATAGCGATAAGGCCGCCAATTGTCCAATCTATTGTAGCGCTTTTTCACTGTATTATATAAGATTGGTACTCAATAAAGAATTTTTGTATTGTATTATAATAATAATAATTATATATATATATATATATATATATATATATATATATAATAGTGGGCTAAATGAGACCCCTGACCCTCGGCTTGCCTTATTGGCCGTCCGGGGGTGGAGACGCAAGAGCAAGTAACAAAAAGCTCCAAGGGTGGAAGTGTTAAAGGGCATAACGCCGGTAGTAGCGCTCTAGTGAAACCGCAGCACACCACTCGACACTCTTTAGCCATCCACACCAACGTTGCCCCTTTTGTTACCACTCATGGTGGCCTTTATGGGGGGCCCGTTTAGTGGATGGCAAGTCACCACCTGCCTAAATATTTTAACATGAGACTAAAATTGGCAGGTGCCGTAGTCTCTTCCATAGCCCACTATCTTCCTTATCACTAATAAGTTCATCTCAATAGCCTGGCCATTAAGTACCATGTTACCCTTCATCCAACATTTTTTCTGTTTTTATACTCCTTTGTATTTTTACACCAAACAGGCCTCTAAGTGTTGGCTACAGCCCCACTTATGCCTTTGTAAAGGATCGGATGAAATCCGTGAATTTTGTTTTGAATAAAAGAAATAATAATTAATATAATAATTCTTTATTTACAACTTTAGGTACAATGTTTCGTATATAATAACACTCGATATTTTGATAACAATAGAAATAAGTGGTAACTTTATTTACACGATTTGGAATCCCTGTACCCTGTACTAGTATTAACTGTGTTACAGCGTAACAGTTCCTTCCCAAGATATATTAATTACAAACTCGATAGTATTATATAGACACAATATTTAAAGATACATCAGCGAAACATAATTATGTAATGCGTGTTTGAGTGAGAGCGTGTGTGCGTAAGGGAAAAGTTGCTTATATATTATATGCGTTTGGGTGTGCTTAGAGTATGTGTATGTGAGTGTGTGTGTGTGTATGGGCATGTGTGTGTGTGTGTATGTGTGCGTGTGTGTGTAGGTATGGGCGTGTGCGTATGTATGTACATATTACTAAGAAATATTAAATAAGGAAACATGATTATATTACGTTTATTAATATAGGATGTAAATTTATTAAATTCTCTGTATTTTCATACGTCATATTTTGTATTTTATAGTAAGAATGATTAAAAATATAATACAAAACACAAACTACCTATGTTAACGGGAGGCTCGCCGTTATCGGGTAAGTTGACATCGCTAGAACGGTTCCTTAAATTGTTCTCCTGTTACAATGAGTATTGTTCGCGCCCGAAGCAGCGACGTCAATAGATTGGAATGCCCCTCGCCGAGTCTGCTCGGCGAATCAGCCCGAGATAGTCGCCCCGAGCAACCACACCGCCGCCGCGAATGCACGCCCGGTCGCCGCGGCCTTATCTGTGACGCGTCACCGCGAACAACGATCCGACGGGAAACGCCCCCTTGCGCCCGCGTCGATATACGTGTTCGCGAGTGCGCGTATCCCAGTGCTCACGGGACAAAACTTTACCGAAAGTGAGACATCAGCCCGCATTCCTCAGACGGGCACCAGCCCACCTATCCAGAGGAAGTCTCTCAAGGATCAGTTCCTGTGAGTACCTACCTAACCTACCCTTTAAATATACGACGTATGGTGGCTTCGCCCCACCAAGTATTATTATGATTAAAGTAAGTAACCAGTAGTGTAACAACAGTGAATCCTTTACACTAATATAAAACGTTATTGTTGTAACCATTGCCCCTTAGAACCTGAGAGCAGTTTAAAAAGCCACGTGTACATTAAAAATTAATGGACGAAAGATCCTGAAGCTAGAGAGCGTCATGAATAGGGTTGCCACATTTGGTTAGACACTCGGGACGCAAGAAAAAAAAAGAATAACATAACCTAACATCAGTTTTACCTCCGTGACTAACTGATATAAATCCATTAAAAATATCATACATTTGGGTCTAGTATTTGAAATCCTGATACCGAACAAAAACTGAGACGCTGTTAGTACTTTGTCGGGACGTCGGGATGGAGAAACTAATGACGTTGACAGTCGCGATATATCGGGACGAATGGCAACCCTAGTCATAAAGAGTCGGGAAACGTTGTGGTGACCATGATCTCGTTAAATTGCGGATAATAGTGGGTTATGGAACGAAGCTACAGGTGTTCTTGTTTTCATAAAAAAACAAAGGGTGTGATATCTTTAGGAACAGACGGGTGCATCATAGTTCAACCTTACTTTTTTTAAATTCTAGATCTACATGTCCCAGACTACGCATAATAATGTACTATGGTAGCCTGATTATTTATTTATTATTATAATTTGCTTACACACTAACAGCTACGCCAAGGCGTGTGACAAGCCAGTATATTATAATTAACTTAATAATTTACCTAAAAAAAATTAAACTTAGAAATTTAGTACATATATCAACAAACATGAAAAATCGTATATCAAAAAAGTCTAAATCTTTTTGCTGATGATATACATACTTACATACATATAAACTCCCAGACTAAAGTAAATAAATATCTATAAGTAGAACGTGTTCCCTACTAGCGTTGATTCACGCAGGTTTGGCGCGAGACCCGCGTAGGGATGTCAACATTGCATCTACGAATAAATGTTTGATCGATATTTTTTGTTGGTAGCATACCTACATGATAGAAAACAATGCCATTTAAAAACTTAGCTTAAATAAACTTAAAGCGTTATGATCGGCGGGCAGCGTCCTCCGCCCCCACCGCACTGCCACTTGACACTTTTGTCGCCAAATTATCGCGAAGAGGTTCTACTTACTCAGAGCCGCACGCTCCACGTACTTTGCCCATCAATCAGCCAGCCAGTATATTACATACGAATGATTTAAAGACTACCGTAAATAAGATATTGTTTTTTTTCTCATTATAAAGGAAGAATGGCCGTAAAGTTGACGTCCAAAGGAGTCCTAGGCGATACTTAGGTGCCTCCTATGAAGGAAAATCTGAATCTATCTATCGTATGTTCCACCATTCTTCGTAGTTTTGAGTTAAAGTAATAACTTTTGTATCAATTGTCAAACAAAGGAGGAGGTACTCAATACGATTTATTCTCTAAATGAGTTTATGGAAATGAAGTTAGTAGACTCTTCATTTTTGTACAAAGCATGAACAAATATATGTAGTGTAGTTATGAACAATTGACAAGTAAATTAAGTTGCTTGTGTGACTCATCATTATTTACTTAACTTCATTATTATTATTTGTACTGAAAGTTGAATTAAGTAAAAAACGTGGATGATTATTTTCAAAATAGGTAATGATATGTTGTGAATTTAAGTTAATTAATATAATCTGAAATGTGTATACAATATTGTTAATTTATATTTCATGTGACTTACCGAATGTAACAATCATTGTTATAATGGTGAATAAATTTCTGATTCTGATTCTGATTCGACTGTATTTTTTTATGTTCGTTACCTCATAACTTTTGACTGGGTGAACCGATTCTCAATTATTTTTTTGTTTGAAAGCTGGTGCTTCCCGTGTCACATTTAAATTTCATTAAATTCGGTCAAGTAGTTTTTGAGTTACACTCCAATAACTGAATAGAATGGAATCCGGTATTAAACTTTTCAAAGTGTACTTGTTTCAGTTTTAGTGTTGTTTTTTTTATGGAGAATTTTGTTTTTTTTTTTCTCGTGCTCGTAACTCAATCTTTATGAGTTGTACACTTAAGTTTTACCTTTGGACGTGATTTTTCAGGCCACTCTGAATATTGCTCAAAACCATTCTGCTATTATTTATTGCATTATATACCACGATTCAGCTGCAACACGTACACCATCACCTAAAAAACTATATCCCTCCTTGGTAGTTCACTCATCCAAGGTGGCATTATCAATATCCCTACTAGAGCTTCTATCAATTAGGTGGATAATAGATGACCTGGTGGCACTGTGGATAAAATGTGAAGGTCTCACAAAGTACTCTTGCAAAATCATTGATCATCTACAATACCTATTAGTAAAACTATTGTAGGATTGAAAAATACGAGTATAAGAAAATGACTCACAAGTGGAAGCTATGGACAGGGTTTGCTCTATGCTCGGTGTTTCTCTGAGGGATCGCATCAGAAATGAAGTGATCCGTCAGAGAACCAAGGTCATCGACATAGCCCACCGGATCAGCAAGCTGAAGTGGCAGTGGGCTGGCCATATTAGCCGTAGAACCGACAACCGTTGGGGTAAACGAGTAAACGAGTGGAGACCGCGTCTCGGCAAACGTAGTGTAGGACGTCCTGAGGCACGGTGGAGTGACGATCTGCGCAAGACGGCTGGCAAAAACTGGATGCGAGAAGCCCAAGATAGACCTAAGTGGCGTGCAATTGGAGAGGCATATGTCCAGCAGTGGACTGCTACAGGCTGATGATGATGATGATGATGATGACTCACAAGTGTGAACCACATATAAAATAAATATGTAAATTTAACCTGTAAACTCTGAAAACTCAATTTACGGGGGTATTGATGTTTAGATATTTTCAATTTGGAGACCTACCTACTATGTACTTCTGTACCTACTTATTAAGTTAATAAACGTATTCTTATTCTCATCCATTGCGGTCTTCTGCGTTTCGGGTGCTTTGGACTACGGACGTTTGTGTTGCAGCTTTTATGAGGTCTGTCCAACGCGTAGGTGATCGACCGCGTGACCGCTTGCCTTCTACTTGACCCTGGACTACGAGTCGTTCCACGGAGTTTAACACTATACTTTAAAACTATATTAAATGAACAAAAAAGATATTTCCATTTTTATTCTACCTAAAATGATGGTAACTTTAGCTGAAAGGTAAGTTCCGGTGTCCGCCGTGACCGGAACCCACCGGAAGCCCGTCCGGCGGCCGGATGCGACCGGATTGGATAACGACGGTGTACACTATAATCAACTTGCTCAGTGACTATTTAACCGACTTGCAAATGCAGGTCCTCAATTCTACGTATTTAACGTGTATCTAACAAACTGCGCCATTGCCATGCCACATGGCAGCTTCATTCGCGTGGAAAATGATTATATCACAAAGTTTTTTAATAAAAACAAAATATAAATGAAATTTAAAAAAAACATTAATTTAAACAAATTTAATATTCCCAATTATTTTATTATTCTAAAGGTTTTTTTATCCCACTTGTTTTACTAAAATAAAAGAGGCCTATGTTACTCCATAAAAGATGTTTTAAGGTGTAACTTAGGCCTTTGGGTAATTTATTGTAAATCTTTATTGCCATTTAATAACAGTTTTTGTCGCCCATTTTTAATTCTTATCTTGGCACTACTAACGGTTTTTGCACAATTTTTCTTTTAGTTAAGATATTTTCGTCTTCTAGAAACAGCGTTGGATTGTTCCTAACGAACTTAAACATTTCAAATAGATATAGAGAAGGTAGTGTAAGTAGTTTGTGTTTTATAAATAGAGGTCTACATGAATCATTCCATTTTAAGCCAAATATTCAGCATATACATTTTTTTGCGCTATGAATGCTCTTTGAGAGTCTGTTGAGTTTCCCCCATATCATAACGCCATACCTTAAGTAAGGGTAAAGGGCACCGTATTCAAGTCACCATTGACACCATACGGCCCGATTTATTGGAAAAAGTACTGAAAAATTTAACTGATCAAATGGACTGGATATGCCAGAGACATTGAAAAAATTAAATGCTATGAAAATATTTACCAGTTTACAATAAAAACATATAATTTCAACAATACTTCTTTATTGTATTATTGTTTAAAGTTCTGAAGCTCTTAAACTCCATTGTTTTTATCTACTGTTCTTTCTGCTTTGTGTTCAATTATCTACCGACTTCCAAAAAGGAGGAGGTACTCAATTCGACTGTATATTTTTTTATGTTTGTTACCTCATAGGTAACGATAGGGTGAACTGATTCTTAAAATTATTTTTTTGTTTGAAAGCTGGTGCTTCCCGTGTGGTCTCTTTTAAATTATATCAAATTCGGTCCAGTAGTTGTTGAGTTATAATCGAATAACTGAATAGAATAGAAGTCGTACTAAATTTTCAAATTGTACTTAGTAAACTACAACAGATTCAAACTCTGCCTGCTTATTATTCTGAGACATAAGATGATAAATCTCTTGTCCTGTCATTTCACTGGAAACATTGCACTTCACCGGAACACAGTAATGTTTGCACACTACTGCTTCACGGTTGAATAGCTAGCAGTCTATCATTACACTGTGGCACAGATAACTCATAGTTTGTACTGTTTATTTTATTTTTATTTTTTTATTTTATTTTATTATTTTTAGGGATATAAGTAGATATAAGAAGTATAAACATAATACTTAAATATGTACTTATAGCCAGATACAAATTTCCACTTTTATGTATTTACATTATAAATATTTACATATAAATAGTTCGTAAACAATAGAATATAAAACTGAAGATTAGGTGGTTAATCTGTCCGAATCAGCAAGACTCATTCGAGTTAAGTTTCATTCATAAATCTATTGTTATTTTTTGCGCTGATGCGGACGGGTTAAAAAATAATTACTTAATAACCGCTTTTACTGCGCGACAGTTGTGTTATAGACATCAATATCGTGTCGCGAAGCTACTGCGTTGAAACTGCGGCTCGCTCCTAACAGATAAGTATTTTGCCTATTGTGAGTATTAACTCGGGGAACGTACAGAGAACACGGTCTTCTGAAGGGTCATATGGCACTTTCACACTTATTCGCGCTAGTAGTTCGGGACAATCGACCGAACCGTTCGCTATCTTTATTAGGTAAATAAGATCCGCCATGCGCCTCCTTAGTTCTAGAGGAAGCATGTGAAACTTACGACAACGTTTAGTGTAATCAGATATGTATTGCTGAGTTTGAAACTGTAGATATCGTAGAAACCGTGCCTGAATGCGCTCGATACGCGTTATAAAAGTGTCGTACATAGGATTCCAAATCTGTTCAAATCAAATTCAAAACAATCAAATGTACGTCAAAGATACGATAACGTTAGACTCTCGCAAATTTTCTAGCACTGTACGACCCAAAATAGGAAAGCTCAATAACTGACATTTATTACATTGTGCTTACCGAGTGAGTTAATAAAGAATGACGTGAATTTAATTATGTTCCCCGTCTGTTTTGTAAACCATCCGACTGGGGGATGGCATTTTTTTTAACTGGGGTGTAGGTACAGAATAAATCATATTACCGGTGTATTTTTTTATGGGATAGTTTAAATTGGCAAACGAGGAAGCGGCTCACCTGATGGTAAGTGATACCGTTGCCCACGAACATCCGCAATACCAGAGGTCCCGAGGATGCGTTGCCGGCCTTTGAGGAAGGATAATAGGAAGGACGAGATAGAAGGGGAAAAGGTTGCAGCGGGAGGGGGAAGGAGAGGGAGAATGGGGATTGGGGCAATCGGGACTCCGGAACCTCCCACAAATCGACGAAACGCAAGCTTTGTTACTTCACGTCGGTGTTATGTGGGAGTGTGGTAGTCCCATTCGACTGTGGGGTTACAGCGTGCCACATAGATATAAGATGTTTAATCTCTTGCTCTGTCCTTTGAAGAAGGATGATGGAAAGGAGAGGCAATGGAGCGGGCTATGCTTGGGGGTTCCCTGCGTGATAAGATCCGTAATGAGGAGATCCGTAGGAGAACTAAGGTCACTGACATAGCTGTAGTTGCCGTTAGTTGAAGTGGCAATGGGCAGGCCACATCGCTCGCAGAACTGATAACCGATGGGGAATAAAGGTTCTCGAGTGGCGACCACGCACCGGAAGACGATGTGTAGGCCGGCCCCCCGCTAGGTGGATCAGCAACCTCGTCAAAACCGCGGGGGATTTCTGGATTCAGGAAGCTAGCAATCGGTCCAAGTGGCGTTCTATGGAGGAGAGGGAGAATGGGGAAGGGGGGAATAGGGCCTCCGAAACCTCCCACAAACCGACGGAACGCAATAGCAAGCAAGGTAGGTTTATCGAAGCTAACTTTTACACATCCTGTATTATTTCTATATTTATACAATTGCCGCTGATAAGACTGTGTTTGCGAGGTCTACTGTTCGTATATAGACTAGCTGACTTACGGAAAGACGTATCCTACAGAAAGAGCAAGGGAATCATACAAACTAAATATGTCCCTCGTAATGAGCATTCCTTTACACTTATTAACAGACGATCGACTTGCCTATCTTATTACTTTAATATGAATGATTACATCCAGTAAGATAACTTCGTGTGCTAAAGAATTGCACGTTCTCGGTAAAGATGTCGGTGTTACCTTCTTAATAGGTTCATAAAGTCTGAATTCTGATGAAGTTCGGGGAACAATTTGGTATTCCCACCCACGCTGATATAAACTAGCCGATGTACACAGCGTATGCAGTAGCCCTTGTTGTATCCTCAGACAAAATAAAAAAGGCAAGACAGATTGTTGAGAACAGAGAAGTGAGGCCAGGTAGAACTACTGTGCAACAGCCTCTCTGTGACAAAATTACACACAACACGTAGGTACAACTAAATTACGCCTTGACTCATCGGTCGAACTATCGCGGTGCGTTACACCCGTATAGTGATGGATGATGATGATTTTGATGAAAATTATTGTATGAGTTAATTCAGCGCTCCATCTACCTCCATGACGAATTTCATCGAAATCGAGACAGCCGTTTGAGCATTCATCCATAAATACAAACTTTGGCGTTTATAATATTAGTAAGATCAAACGCAACTAAACAATATCCCCATTCCCGTCGCCTGTCGATAAGCTATATCGAGGTGATTTTCAAAGCTGACAAAACAGTTGTTAAAATCGATTAAATAGACGATCTCAAACATATTTTAACAGTTACATACTAGGGTTATCGTTATAATCGTAAAAGCTTATCTTATTTATCTACCAATCGCTTTTGTTACTTACTTGCAATGATCGATATAGCCATTCGAAGTATGACGAATTCACGACTCAAATTTATCGATTAGTAAGTTCGGTACTTGCACTGTTCAAATAAAAGGTAAATGCTAAGGGCTTTTAAACGGGTTTTCAGCGTTAGCCACAAACATCTATCTACCTAGATACTACACTCATGTTATTTATAGAGAGCTAACTATTTATTGACCCACAAAATTACTTCCATCCATTCGGATATTGATACTCGCGTTCGGTTCCTATTGTTCATCTAATCTTGACGAAACTTAGTATACAGGTTCTAAAATTCTTTAGTTTTAGTTAGTGATTGAATGAAATAATAGATTTAATGCATATACTGACAGGATACTGAGGAGATCTGTAGAAGAACGAAAGTCACCGACATAGCCCAGAAGATTAGCCAGTTGAAGTGGCAGTAGGTAAGGCACATAGCACGCAGAACAGAAGGCCGATGGAGCCGGGCGGTTCTGGAATGGAGACCACGGACCGGCAAGCGCAGCGTAGGTCGTCCACCGACACGGTGGACAGACGACCTGATGAAGGTCGCAGGACGACGTTGGATGCAGGCCGCTTCCAACCGGTCCTTTTGGAAAATCATGGGGGAGGCCTATGTTCAGCAGTGGACGTCCTACGGCTGAGATGATGATGATGATGATGATGATATACTGACAAACCTTTTTCGGTGGTAGTACCACGCGGTAACCTCACAGCCAAAAGGACCGGCACGACCGGAGAAGTACCACACTCACACATAACACCGACGTGAAGTAACATAGCTTGCTATTGCGTTTCGTCGGCTTGTAGGAGGTTCCGGAGACCCGATTCCTCCTTTCCCATTCTCCCTCTCCTTCTCCCTCTCCCTCTCCCTCCAACCTTTACCCGTTGAATCTCTTCCTAATATCCTTCCTCAAAGGTCAGCAACGCATCCTCGAGACCTCTGGTGTTGGGGATGTCCGTGGGCGATGGTATCACTTACCATCAGGTCAGCTGGCTCGTTTGCCAACCTATCCCATAAAAAAATACCTATACCAAGAAGTCGCGAGGTCTACTTTTCACCGAACTATTAGGTACTACAGCTGTAGCTACCACAAGTGTGGTTTGAAACTATTGAAAAGTTAGACATTGCCTACTGCGTAAATCCCACTGCCCTAACATCCCACTCTTTTGCTCAAAGCTTTGAGACGGGGTCGAAAAACATTTTGACATATATAACGTCGCCCGGCCGAATTTATGTACACCCTGTCACCGCCCTCACCTGTCAACGGTTACAGGCATCTCGTGTAAGTATCTTTTGGAGGGCGGGAAAATACAACAATGGGTATCGTAGATTTTGTTTAATATTCCTAGATTTTTATTGCTTCTACTTTGGACGTGTAATGGTGGGGGATTTTTAGCTATTGCATAGCTTCTATCGCGGGCCTTGAGCGTGGAGACCGAATCCAGAAATTCCGTAACGAAAATAACCTAACACTCTGACTCCATCTATCGATGAATAGCAGAACTTTTAATTACTTTTTGAAATATCACGCTTGTCTCTTTAGTTCAGCAACTCGCCTCTAGATGGCATTGGTTAAATAATTATAATTGCATAAGTTGATATGGCATCTATCGATGAATAGCAGAACTTTTAATGACTTTTTGGAATATCACGCTTGTCTCTTTAGTTCAGCAACTCGCCTCTAGATGGCATTGGTTAAATAATCATAATTGCATAAGTTGATAAAGACAGCTATGCAATAGCTTTACCGCGGCAGTCTCCGAGTGCCACACGTCTTTTAATTCTATAATAATAATAATTACATATAAAGGCCTATTCAGACCTGAGCGTTATTGGCTACCGCTGTGGGTAGTGAAAAATAACACGCGGAACTCGATGGGTAAATAGTATGAAGTTCCATAACTGCAGCGAAACTTGTACCGCCTAGTGAGGCGGTATTTTCTCTCGTTTGGCAGAAACTAGTTCCGCCGCCCCGCTAACCATTGCCAACGGATATCTCTACCGCTATTATATATCCTTATATATCCGCTTTGGTGTGAACAGTGAAATTAACGCATACCCTTTTGGATTTCTCTATCGCTCGCGGTAGCGAATAACGCCCAGGTTTGAACAGGCCTAACATGGGACTATTCACACGCGATGTTCAGGTCCCAAACTAGATACACATCAGGCGGCCTGCAAACTTCGAAATGGGTTGGTCACTAGCCTATCCACCAAGCCGCACTGGGCCCGCGTGGTGGATTATGGACCAACTCTCTGAGGAAGGCTCGAGTCCCAGCAGTGGAAACAAAATTATGTACTTCTGTGTTAGGGTATGAAAGGTACTGTAGCAAGTGAAAGTGTCTCAGGGTGACGAGCGCAGTACGGTGCCCAGCGAAACTACATTTGAAAGCTCTGGTTGGCCCTATAACTGGCATGAGCATGGCACTGAACACCAAGCACACGATACGGAAATTGCGTGAATTAACCGTAAAAAGCAATATTCAACCCGTTTATAAGTAAGATCTGTTTTTACAATACAAAAGTTTTTATAACAAAGACTCCTGGATTCAATCTCAGGTATTCTAGATTGTTCCATTATGCGATCGATTGTTTGCTTTAAACTACCACTTTTGCAGGCTTGCTCAATATGGGGTCGCTGGGTTTAATTTTACCAAAATCAAAAAACAGGTGAAAGAAGATGTTCGAAGAAGCTGTATCGCAGATTATCAATTATATAATTATACTAGCTGACCCGCTGGCGGCTTCGCTCGCGTGGCCTCGCGGGACACGGTTAATTACAGTTTTAACTATCCTACGGGAACTCTTTAATTTACAGGGATCAAAAGTATCCTATATGTTCACCAGGCATATAAGCTACCACCATACAAAATTTCATTTAAATCGGTCTAGTCGTTTCGGAGATTAGCGCGTATAAACAGAAAGACATACAGAGGAACAAAAAAAAATAGTTCGATTCCACTCCGTACATCCCCCAGGCTCGGTTTGTAGCATTTTTTTCCATTGTACAGAAATTGGACCTCTACAGTTCTATTATTTTTAGTGATAATAGTGAATAGTGATGATGTATCTTGGTATAAGTTTCACATATTTAAAATACATTCATTATGTGTTTTTTTTATCATAAATAACATCTTACTCGGTGCCGTAGAAAGATACTACGATTTTCCAGTTTCTAATTACACACGCTGCACTCGGAGTTTTCACTGCGTGGTGATAGATGATGATGATGAATCGAAATACGAGTATGTTGCCTATGTTCATCAAGGATAATGTAGGATTCTAATGGTGAAAGCAATTTCTAAATCAAGCCAGCAGTTTTTTTTAGAACGGACTAATGTTGTTTGCCTCTACCGGCATTTACAGCGTCACCGGACGGTTGGCGAGCGCAGATGGCACTCAGCCAGATGCGGGCGCAGAGGGCGCACCGCCTAAGGCGAGCGTTGAAGACGCTTCGCCGCAAGGAGAGGAGTAGGCGACTTGCTCAAGGGCACCACTAAGGTACGGACCTCGGCTTTGGCCGTCGCCAGGAGAGAGGGGAGTCGGAGAGAATCGCCCCGGTACATAAGTGTACCGTTGAAAGTGGGCCCTATGAATTTTTACTCTACGACTATTTGGAGAGAATCTAACCAAGACATAATTTTTGCCTCGAGCTCGCCGGTGAGCTCGGTATTTGACTGTGTTTACCTCTAAATCATAACCTTGTGTACCTCGCCCACAGTCATTACCTCGGCCGGAGCCTACACCGTGATCGGAATCACTACCTTGACTGGGGCTACAAACGGAATTTATCCAGCAGTTTCTGAGTCTATTCAATTTATACAAACAAAATCTTTCCTCTTTATAATATTAGTAAAGAAGTATAGCATACGTCAATTTTGGATACACTCGAACTGCGAATTCTGCAAAATCTCTCCGACTTAATCAGAGCACGTTAGCGGTGGCCTTCTCAGTAATTATTCGACCAGTTATATTCTGTTAAAGTACTTAGAATTATTTTTTTCTGACGTTTTTTCTGATTTTTGACGTGTGTCAAGTGTGTAGTGTTGGATTATTCACCGTTAAGTGTACGTAACTATGCATGAGTGCAGGAAAATTGTAGATAGATAGATAGATAACACATTTCATTGAAAGACCACATTAATTACTTAATATTAAAAATAACAATTCTAAAACCTAGGTCAATAGAGTGGTCCTAACCTCAGAGCAATCTGTACCAGACAACTTACAGATAAATATATTTATTTATTTAATTGGCCTTCCAACACCATATTAACAAATTTAATTAAATATTTTCAGAAACATAGGGCCAATTATAGGACAACACGTCAATAGAATAATTTTAACCATGATCACTTAATTATTAGTTAGTTAGAACATACACTATCAACTCAAAATAACAGTTACTCACGAACTTATTTTCAAGGTATAGAAAATTAAGTCTAATTCTTATATAAAAACATTTTTAGCAGAAAACTCGCTACACGCGCCGCTGCCTCACCGATGCGATGTTCGAACAGAATAAGTCTATATCAAATCGTTTATCCGCCATATTGAGCTTTTCTCACTCGCACTACGTATGCGTTTGCACTATAGTTCGTATGCACTAATATGCTATTTATTGAACTGTTATATAGCTTAGAACAGTGTTTGTGAACATTAGACGGTCGAGTCGCTAAAAGCAATTGCTCCCAGGGACCCTTTGAATGAAGAGAAATTCAGAAAAGAGTTATATAATCATGAAATGTTGCACACAAGTGTTTTTTTCGTCAATTGCCTTAGAATTTACTAGTACGTGACTTAGATAGGACAGTGTCTGAATCACAGATTTATTTATGTGACTTGACTCTGACAACATAATATTATGTAGAAATGTTACTTGCTGCCATTATAATTATTTACATACCTTGAGGAATGGGAAATGTACACAAACAACAAACGAACAAGTCCACTTACAAAGCAAAAGAGTACAGGAGTTTAATGTGTCTAAACTCCCATATTAACGGGCCATCAATCAGTACATGTTTTAAATATTATAACTGATCATTTATTTCAACAATACGGTATTACAGCAATCATTTAACACAAGCGCTCGTAGCGGAGTACTTGGCGATCTTAACCGATCAACAAGTTAAGCAACACTTGCTGCGGTCAGGACCTGGATGGGTGTGTGTTAGTGATTTTATTCAACTGAACGCTTCCGTGCTTCGGAGGGCACGTTGAACCGTCGGTCCCGGTTGTTTTGCCTTTTTTTTTTTTTTTTTTTGTCCCGGGGAAATCCTTTATGGATACCACCCACCACGGGGAGGGAGGTGGTTATGTGGGAGTCCGTATACCCACCAAAACCCCGGGGTGTTCCGTCACTGCCGCCCTCGGCGGGAACGCGGGACAGATTTTCCACACGACCGCGAACCCGCCGTGGCTGTCCGTTGCCGGACCCTTCTCTTCGCGGCACGCCAGAACACATGGCGCGCCGCAACTGCCTCGGAGACCAAACTCGGCAACAATGGGCGCCAGACTTCCCCGTGTCTGGTCGCCCGTGGTCTCCCTGCGGTGGGTCGGATACGTAGCCCCACCGCCTGCTACGTCAGCCACAAGGGATAGCCCCCCCGCGACCCCACCTCCTCGAGCCTGCACCAAAGTGCCCGGGCCCCCCTCCTCGAGCCTGCGCCAAAGCGCCCGGGCCCCACCTCCTCGAGCCTGCGCCAAAGCGCCCGGGCCCCACCTCCTCGAGTCTGCGCCAAAGCGCCCGGACCCCGCCACTCCTATGTGGACTTGGCAGCCAAAGCCCATAGGAGCGGCCCGCCTGAGCCGGCCAGCGCACCCCAACGCCGGCGCGGCCCCTGGGTTCCTCTTGGCTTCACCGTGGTGTACCTAGCCACGGTTACTGAGCCCCCCCGCCACGTCAATGCGAGAACCCTTCGGGGGGGCCGGTTGTTTTGCCTTAGGACAACAGACTTTAGGCTACGTCAAAGGCATTAGGGTGGCCTGAAATCTTCGACATGGTTTGGCCACAAATATACAAACCATTTCCAAATATACATCGTTAAAAATATGATATCTATAATC
This sequence comes from Selenia dentaria, assembly GCA_917880725.1. NCBI lineage: Eukaryota > Metazoa > Arthropoda > Insecta > Lepidoptera > Geometridae > Selenia > Selenia dentaria. Next base: position 20,630,021 of record OU862900.1, on the reverse strand, counting down.
TTGTCTATAATTATTTTGTTGAGTATATTTAACCATATATTTATTAGGTAAGTATCATGAACCATTTTATGAGTTTTCCAAAGTTCTTTCCCGTATTTTTTAAAAGTGTATCCACCAAGCCGCACTGAACCCGCGTGGTAGATTATGTCCCAACTCCTCTCTGAGGGGAAGGCTCGAGTCCCAGCAGTGGGAACATAATGGACTGATTATGATTATGAAGAATTTTAACAGCGCTTCTTATGAAACACTGAAGTCTTGTCCAAAACCAACCAATAGAAAGTGAGGGCTGCAAACATTTTTCTACGACCCACAAACAGAAAAGCTTGACGGCAACTGTTCCATTGTTCTTGGAACTTGCTTCGACTTAATGAAAGAATCGATCATCATTCGATAGTTATTCCGATCCCTTTATTAGAAAACGACAAATAAAGCATGAACGCTATCAAACAATTGTAATTTGTTTTAATTACTCTACGATGGGTATAGAAGTAAGTAAGTACTCAAGATATTTTTGGTTATTTATTGAGATATAGGGTAATAAGCTATTTAGGGTGAGTTTTATAAATATCGAGAGCTCAAATTATATACAATACATGGTAAATATCTCGTTTCCAAAGTTAATTCTTGCATTAGTGACCATGTCAGCTTAAAAACTTATTTAAATTTTTAAGCTGACGCGGTAATTTAAAATCTATAAGTAGAACGTCTTCCCTACTATTATACTAATATAATAAGAGATCAAGCACCATTCATAATCAATCTACAGGACGATACAGAGGACGAAGATTCCGATGAGGAACAATAAACGTTATTTATTTAACATTCATTACAAACGGCTCTTTTCAGGGCCACAATACTATCTGCTATGTTTCTATTCGATTTTATTCTTATCGATATGCGCCTATAACCATCTTATGCACATCACTATGCAGCTCCATAAGACCCACAAGTGCGAGCGAAATAGAAATAGTGAAATTATTTATGGCCGCACAACTCAGTAGGTAACGCGGTGACTATAGCATTGATTGACGCAGGTTTGGCGCGAGATGCGTGTATGTATATGGCATCTGAGTGTTTAGCTGATAGCCTCGAGGCTCAGTGTACTCTCAATGTAGATCACGTCGACCAGAAACACCTCGATTCGGTGGAATCTGAAATCGAACGTAAAAGCTCTATGTCCATCTCTGACTTCCCACTCCACCCACCGGTAAAATCATCCGAGGTAGTGTCTCTGATCAAGAGCTTCAAGACCCGAAAATCCCCTGGTGCTGATGGTATCAGCAACAAGGTGATCAAACACTTCTCAGTCCCACTAGTCCATCTCTTAGTTAGCATCTTCAATGCGGCTATGAGCAACTGCTCCTTCCCAGACACTTGGAAGCATGCCATTGTCATTGGTATTCACAAACCAGGCAAACCGGCAGCCGAGCCCTCCAGCGACCGTCCCATAAGTCTCCTCAGGTCTCTGGGAAAGATTTACGAGCGGCTCATTGTGAACCGAATCTGGTCCCACGTTAGGTCCAATAACTCCTTCGCGATGAGCAATTTGGTTTTAGAGCCAAACACTCTTGCGAGCACATCCTAGGCGGTTTCAATAAGAAACCAAAGCCCAAGGGACCATAGCTGTCTTCCTCGACGTAGCGAAAGCGTTCGACAAAGTCTGGCACAACGGCTTGATATTCAAGCCATACCAACTGGATGTGCCAGACCGTCTTGTACTCATCTTACAAGACTTCCTCAGGGATCGAACGTTTAGCTATCGTACCGAGGGAACGCTCTCCTCCCCGCATCCCATTCACGCAGGTGTCCCTCAGGGCTCTGTACTCTCACCCATTCTCTTCTCGCTGTACACCAGCGACATCCCACGATCTGAACCTAATGTTCAGATCGCTCAGTTTGCGGATGATACTGCAATCTACTCTACTGGCTGGTTCAAGGTCAAAAAGGTCCAACGAGCCATCACCGTAATCGGTGCATGGTTTCGTAAATGGCGGATTGCAGTAAATCCTAGCAAAAGTGCAGCAGTGTACTTCACTGAGACCCGGCGGACTCTCATGCCGTCACCCATATTCCGGTGACGCTGTAAATGCCGGTAGAGGCAAACAGCATTAGACCGTTCAAAAAAACACAAAAAAAAACAAACAAATAAAAAAAAATGGCATCTACGAAAAAAAACTTTTATCGATCTTATTTGTTGTTAGCTTCGATACACAACAGAAAATATTGACATTTAAAAATAAATTTGACATTTAAATTGAAGCGCATGAATTGCATGACGTGCCAACCCCGATTGCTCTGCCGGTGGCGCTCGGCACTCACGTAATGATCGGCGGAAAGCGTCCTCTATCAACATTGTCACGTTTCACTTGAGCCGAGCGTGCAAGCGAGAGCGCGAACAAGCGATAGAGAGGAACGATCGGCGTAAACGTTCGGTTTGTCTTATGACGTTATCACATAAATCATCCTCCGTAAACCGATTTTTTAGACAACCATTCTTTTATCTTCATAACTTTTTTTCAGAGTAAACAAATAGAAAGAAAGAATAAAAATATATAGGTATATAATAGAAAGTAGGTACTTATGATGTGTACAATTAAAATGTGTATGTCAACATTTCAATCAATGATATAAAGGTATGGCACGAGAGCCATTTATTCCCAACTCGGCGTAAACTATTGACGCGGGCGCAGGTCGTAACACTCGGGAGCAATCACGAGGGCGCCACAGGGCTCCTTAGGCAAGTTAGTCGATAAAAAACAACATAAATTTAAACTAGAATAATAAACTAGAATAATGTCAATTGAATATATGAATACTGTACCTACGATGCGAGCATCGCGCGTCTGTGATTTTCGTATTCATTGCACATTTCATAAATCGTGTCATCAGTTCACGATCGGAAATCATACCATCCGCGTGTGCCCCTCATCATACCAAACATAACCATTTAGACACTTTTACTTCTATAACTCGGTTATATAATTGACGCAAAATTACAATGGGGTCCTCATATAAATGCACTGTCTGGGAGACTCAGTTCTGCTGCATATGCAGTACGTAAAATAAGAGAGCTAACAGACGCTTCTACGGCGCGGTTAGTGTATTTTGCATATTTCCACAGCGTAATGTCATATGGGATATTGCTATGAGGTTCAGCGGCTGATATAGAGACCATATTTATCCTACAGAAACGTGCTATTCGAGCTATATACGAAATGGGTCCCCGTGAATCTTTGAGAGATTTATTTAAAGAAATCAATATATTAACGTTGCCTTCCTTATATGTATTTGAAAATATAATGTCTGTTCGTAAAAAAATACATAAATATAAGTTAAATAGTGATCACCACACTTTTAATACCAGAAATACAAATAGGATAGCTGTACCTAGACTTGCGAAGACTAATAAGTCATTCCTAGGAAATTGTGTGCGTTTTTACAATAAAATCCCAAAGCACATAACTGAGCTCACAGAGGGCAAATTCAAATTGACTGTAAAAAACGTTTTAATAAAAAAAGCTTACTATAAGGTTCGTCATTATATAGAAGATAAAGATGCTTGGAATACTCCACTTTTGGCAAGCTGTCTCTCTGCCACCCATAAAATTTAATATTTGTAGTACCTAAGTAGAAACATTGTAAACATCTATATAAAAAGAATGGCCCCGAGTTTCTTGCCGCTTCTTCTCGGTGGGCTCTATATATTTTGGAACGCGGCGGTAGAGTCTTTAAAGTACATTATAATGAAAAGTTGACGTTCATAAGTGCGTCTTTGATGCCTAAATTGAATAAATGATTTTGACTTTGACTTGACTTTGACTTTGACCTGTGTACGGACAGCACCGTACAAATACAATAAACAATTATTTGACTCATTTTTACTCAGAAATACGGGATTGCTCACGTAATATTTATCGGATAGGTCAGACTATAGTTTCGACCACATTCGGTGGTCTTCCTCAAGGAGAGTTCGAGACGCCCGCGTCGATGGCGTCTCGCTTAGCACTGATGTGGGCCTACCACGAATAACTGCGTAAGTGTAACGTAACGTGCCGTTCACGTGTAACAGTACAAACTGTCATGTATCTAGGGCACACGTGACACAGATACACTCATAGTTAGTACTGTTTACGTCAACGATACGGTTACGATAGACTTACGCAAAGTTCCGTGGTAAGCGCACAGGTAAAGTAGTTGTCGAGTTGCAAAGGTACCAGGAACCCAGCAACAAGAAGAGGCAAGTTTCACCATCCAATACACAACGACATATAAATTGTAACCGAAAGTACCAGGGTAGCAGGAACCTGAAGATCTCAACACTGGACACAACGTTATCAAGTATCTAAACCCTATGTCAGTGGCTCTCACGAATACCTGCGTGCGTGTAACGTAACGTGTCGTTCACGTGCAACAGTACAAACTGTCATGTATCTACAGCACACGTGACACAGATACACTCATAGTTAGTACTGTTTACGTCAACGATACGGTTACGATAGACTTACGCAAAGTTCCGTGGTAAGCGCACAGGTAAAGTAGTTGTCGAGTTGCAAAGGTACCAGGAACCCAGCAACAAGAAGAGGCAAGTTTCACCATCCAATACACAACGACATATAAATTGTAACCGAAAGTACCAGGGTAGCAGGAACCTGAAGATCTCAACACTGGACACAACGTTATCAAGTATCTAAACCCTATGTCAGTGGCTCTCACGAATACCTGCGTGCGTGTAACGTAACGTGTCGTTCACGTGCAACAGTACAAACTGTCATGTATCTAGGGCACACGTGGCACAGATACACTCATAGTTAGTACTGTTTACGTCAACGATACGGTTACGATAGACTTACGCAAAGTTCCGTGGTAAGCGCACAGGTAAAGTAGTTGTCGAGTTGCAAAGGTACCAGGAACCCAGCAACAAGAAGAGGCAAGTTTCACCATCCAATACACAACGACATATAAATTGTAACCGAAAGTACCAGGGTAGCAGGAACCTGAAGATCTCAACACTGGACACAACGTTATCACGAATACCTGCGTGCGTGTAACGTAACGTGTCGTTCACGTGCAACAGTACAAACTGTCATGTATCTAGGGCACACGTGAAACAGATACACTCATAGTTAGTACTGTTTACGTCAACGATACGGTTACGATAGACTTACGCAAAGTTCCGTGGTAAGCGCACAGGTAAAGTAGTTGTCGAGTTGCAAAGGTACCAGGAACCCAGCAACAAAAAGAGGCAAGTTTCACCATCCAATACACAACGACATTTATGGCGTCTCGCTTAGCTTAGTGCTATCTATATCCATAATCCTTAATCCCTTATTTTTAATTAAAAATGAGTGAAAACCACGTTAGTTTTTAATAACAAAATTATTTGACTTTCATAAATTTGTCTAAAGTACAGAACTCTTGTTCGATAAGCCAGCGTTTTAATTTTATAACGTTTACATATGTCATACACACTACACCCATCTATTACTCTGCTTAATGGACACTATCCATTACACAACGAGATTTTCTTTAGGATTACCATAACATTGGTTCTGAAAAAATCATTAAAACTTTATTTAAAACCAACTATGTCAGGGTAAAAGAATAGCAAAAGCACACATTCGACTCCTAATGGATTTCATCTCGAATTCGTATTTGTTTTACATGCCCATTATCCAACCACCCTCTGTCTCCCCCATCCCCCTCCCAGCCCCCTCCGCCTTTCACCAACAGCTTCCTGCATCGGAAATGCTTTTCGCTACGGTCGTTTTGGACGGAAATCTCTTCGTCTTTTGTATCTTTTTTGGCCATTCTTTTAAGGACTCTAATCGCCTTTTTCCTTTCGAAAAAAATATGCGGGCGCGAGGTAACTGATTGTCAAATGTTTCACCATGAAACAATAGCAATTTAAAAAGGATATAAATATAAACTACAAGCTAGTGCCCGCGACGTCGTCTGCGCAGGATTAGAACTTCGAGTAGCTTATTATCTTCTCCAAGGACATCTTCTACCCTAATACCTAAATGTCATAAAATATGTACATGGTCAAACGCAATTGCTATAATAGTATTAGATGAGTTAATTTAAATACTTAGTATTTCAATCAGTAAACATTAATAATAAAATAAAGGACTTATGTGTTACAAATATAAAATTAATAACCATGGAAAAAACTATCATTGCATTTCCCCACCCTTGACGGTGGCCGAGCACGACTAGTGTATCGAGCTGTCAATTTGACTTGGCTTTTGACTAAGCTATCCGCGTGCGATTCTCTAATGATTCGTCGTTGTGCTCGTCGACGAGCTCACGGATGTCAAATACTTTATGAGATATCGCCCTAGTTCATTAGGTTCTTATTCCAACGTTTCTTGTCATCTCGTCATTTGTTTCACGGATGTTGTCAAACATGCAACGATGTTTGCTTTTAGAGAATCGCACGGCAGAAACTGACACAAGCTTTGACAGAACTGTCATTACGATCTTGACGTAGGCGGAGATCTTGTTATTTTGTCTATGCTGTGCCCAAGCATATTACGCTTTTTCACCCGCTTGGTGATGGATGATGATGATGATGAAAGTATCCTATGTGTTAATCCAGCGCCTCATCTACCTTGTAAGCATGGATGTATGGAACACCCACACATCCATACTCACAAAGCGTTTATATTATTAGTAGGAGTAGGATTAAAGGCCTATTCAGACCGAGCTACCGCTGTGGGTAGTGAAAAATACCACGCGGAACTCGATGGGTAAATAGTATGAAGTTCCATAACTGCAGCGAAACTTGTACCGCCTAGTGAGGCGGTATATTCTCTTGTTTGGCGAAACTAGTTCCGCCGCCCCGCTAACCGTTGCCAACGAATATCTCTACCGCGCGGTAGAGATATCCACTTTGGTGTGAACAGTGAAATTAACGCATACCCTTTCGGATTTCTCTATCGCTCGCGGTAGCGAATAACGCCCAGGTTTGAATAGGCCTTAACTCGTCCGCATCAGGACAAAAAATAACAATAGATTTATGAATGAAACTTGCCTGGAATGAGAGTTGCTGATTCGGACGGGTTAAGTCGAAATATGCTTCAAATTTGACAGATCGTCCTCACGAATATCTAAAACTAGACATTTGAAATTAGTAAATTGACAGTATTTTTATTAAGAACATAATATTGACAGAATCCTATACACGGATATATTCACCGATACAAGATTAAATACATTTTCTCCGTAAACTGTCCCAAAAACCCTTGAAGAAATTCCCGTCGATGGAATGAGTCAAAGCCGCGTATAATATAGATTTTATTATTATTATTAATAATTAAAATAATCTGTATTACTTTATATTTTCAAATTTTTATTTATATAATTTTTTCTTTGACGTGTTTCTATAAAATCTGAATAATTATTATCAATGGTTGATTTATTTATTTTTTAATTATTCCTATACCGCGATTTTAAAAACAAAAGATTAATTAAACTGATGTATATTTAAGTCTCTGCGACGCAAGCGGTTAATAGACAAGTATGTAAATTGTAATTTAAAACGCGGTCCAACCCCAATACTAAAATAATTTACGATGCTTTACGTAAGGTTGAAAATCGCTTATAAGATTGGACCATGTAATGCGAAAATGCGTTCATTTTGTACGTTTTCTTTATATTTTTCAATATATAATAACACAATCGAAAAAACTGCTGGTTATAACTTTAGTACTATACGTTGGCTAAGTATTACCTAAAAAAATATAGTGTTATCGCTGAAAACTCTGAGAGTTTGGACGTGAAAGTTTATTTTTGTGGACCTATTCAGGATTTTTTACTGCTGAAAGTGAGTTATATTTATGAATTCTATTTGGTTATTACTCTTTTCCTATTCCTTTTCCTAACCTTTGTATTTTTTTCATAATATATTATCGATCTGTTTCGTTACACTAGGTGTACTATTATCAGCATACGAGCGCGTCTTAAGCAATTATTGTTTATTGTAAATTTTATCTGATCTGTAATGTTTGTTTAAAATAATAACTCATATTATAATTTTAGTTTTACATACAAACGGCATTATTAATAAACTTGGCTTAGACCCGGAGTAGTTAAAACATCTATCTGTCAATTTTTCGCTTGCAGTAAATGTCACGCGTGAAAGCAAGACAAAGCATGTTACGCCTAATATAGGTTTACGCAACGTTTATTAATAAAGGACATAATGTTTGTAACCCCAACAAACATTTACATACTTTAGTGAACTCAGTTTTTAGAAAAAACTGTTTATTTTGTTCAAAAATAACATGAAACAAACATTGAACATATTTGAAAGCGTGCCCGCTGAATATTTCATACAACCATACAACTCCTATAACTTTGCCACTTGATAGATATCTGCATTTGCTAAAAAGTGCTAAAAGGTCATAGGAGCGATTCGTTACCCATGTTACTACCAGTCTTACTACCAGTAGTAACACGGGTTTTTACCCGTGTTACAACTAACTGCTCTAGTAGTAACATAGGGGAATTTACATTACCCATATTACTACTGACCAATATCTGTTCAATCAATTCTAGTTGAAACTTCTTCCTTTTCCAAAATCTATGAGATGAAAATGTCAAATAGACATTTGACTCGAAAATAACACCAATTTAGGTATTAGCTGTTTATGACAGCTGTCAAAGCGACAGTTGATGACATGTGTTGAGATTTTGATTTCATAGACTATATTAGGTTGGAAAATAATACGGATGTCTTACCTGTGACAGCTGTTAAAATGACAATTGATGACATATTTTATGATTTTGATTACACACACTTAGACTGCTATCTTGTCTTTTTGACTTGTAAATAGCACGGATATAGGACTTAAAAATAACACCGATTTTAGGCATTAGCTGTGACAGCTGTTAAAGTGACAGTTGATGTTAGTATTTTATGATGTTGATTTCAAACTTGAGTACACCCTGCTTGAAAAATAAAACAACGATATAGGCCTTACTGCTGTCACAGGTAAGACCTATATCCGTTCTATTTTCAAACCGAATATAGTCTAAGTGTGAAACCAAAATATCAACACATGTCATCAACTGTCGCTTTGACAGCTGTCATAAATAGCTAATACCTAAATTGGTGTTATTTTAGAGTCGAATGTAAATTTGACAATTTAGTCATCACTTATATTTTGGAAAGAGGAAGAAGTTTCAACTCGAATAGATTGAACAGATATTGGCCAGTAGTAATATGGGTAATGTAGATTCCCCTATGTTACTACTAGAGCAGTCAGTTGTAACACGGGTAAAAAAATTACCCGTGTTACTACTGGTAGTAAGACTGGTAGTAACATGAGTAACGAATGATAGGAGCCTTTTGCCAGGTTAGCTAGTAAAAAACTACAAATCTTTCAAAATTGATGCGAAACATGTCACTCCCTTATCACTACATAATATTACTTTGCCCCCTTATAACACAAATAACTATTACTTAAGGCATCCTTTACGGGCTAGCATTGTACTAGAAGCGATCTTGGCGATCTTAACCGATCAACAAGTTAAGCAACACTTGCTGCGGTCAGGACTTGGATGGGTGTGTGCTAGTGGCATACAACTGAGCGCGGAGCTGGAGAGCACGTTAAGCCGTCGGTCCCGGTTGTTTGTCAGGAAAACAGTCGTTGGGCTATGTCGAGGGCCTTCGGGCGGCCTGAAAACATCGTCACGGTTGGCCATTAACCTATTCACCAATCCGCCCTGGGCCCGCGTGGTGGATTATGGCACAACTCCTCTCTCTGAGAGGAAGGCTCGAGTCCCAGCAGTGGGAACAAAATGGGCTGATTATGATTATGAATGTACTAAATATAATAAATAATAATAAGTATAATAAAACTTAACTCACCATTTTTGACTTCAACGATGTTTCCGACCAACATCTGAAACAAACAATTACTTATATTTAGTAAAATTGTAATAATTACTTAGTTTTTCGCGATTGAAAACAAATCTATTTCACAAAATATTGTTATAATTTTAAACAGAAACATTCACATCATAAGACGGGATTCAAACCTGCGTCTAAACGCAGGGTTAGCTAACCCGCCAGCGGCTTCGCTCGTACGGGTAATTACAGTTATTTTACTATCCCACGGGAACTCTTTAATTTGCCGGGATCAAACGTATCCTATATGTTGACCAGGGATATAAGCTACCACCATACACACTTTCATTCACACACACAAAGATGCCTGGAAGCTTTCCACTTCTGCCTAATAGCCAACTATTGAATAAATTTGTTATTTTAATACTACTCATAATGTAACCTCAATGTACAAAGACTTGAAAAAATAATGGCCCACGAGTTTCTTGCTGCTTCTTCTCGGCGGTGGTTCTTTTCCGAAGACAGCGGTAGAATCATTTAAAAATTTTGACGTTCATAAGAGTGTCTATGATGCCTAAACTGAATAAATAATTTTTGAATTTTGAACTTTGAATTTTGAATTCAAATCGGTCCAAACGCTTCGGAGACAAGCCCGTACATACAAACAGAGAAACAAAAAATTTGAAAAAATGAAATTAGTTCGATTTCACTCCATACATTCCCCTGACTCGGTTTTTAGCATTTTTTTCATTGAAATTTATTGAAATTTATAGAGAGAAAAACTAACATCCTCGGACGGGATTCGAACCCGCGTCTTCTGACTCTCCGTGTCAGACGCCATTGACCAACAAGGCCACCGAGGTTCTGGTCCGAGCATCGAATTTTAACTCTTTATCTGACTAACCGTCATGCGGGGACGGAGCGACATCTATTGAACAGTTTTGACAGTACCATCCAACCGAAAGAAGCATTATTTAGACATACTTAAACTTTCGCATTGACATCGCAACCCTTGTGATTTTTATAGTATTACTTTTAAAAGCACTAACGCCTGCTTTAGCGATCTCAAACATGAAATTTATTTCATTGTAAAGAAATTCGACCTCTACAGTTTTATTATATGTGGTGGTGTGCATTTTTCTCTCTAACTTTGAAATGTTTGGTAACTCTAAAGAGGCGATTGAGATTTTGAGTTTACATCACCTATCTATTATCTATGATATAAAAAAACCCCTATTTCTCCTGGTCACGCTATAACTTAATTCATTTTTTATAAGTGAAGACTTTTTATGGCTTCCTTCTACTATCTACCTACTATAATTAGTTAGTTTCAGCTGTTTGTTTTCCGAATAGTGTAAAATAAAATTAAAATAAAATAAAATTTTAGGAATCAAAGACGCACTTATTAACGTCAACTTTTCATTATAATGTACTTTTACTACCGCCTAAACTACCGAGCAGAAGCGGCAAGAAACTCGGGGCTATTCCTTTATATAGATGTTTACAATGTTACTACTCTACAAATATTATATTTTATGGGTGGCAGAGTGACAGCTTGCCAGAAGTGGAGTATTCCAAGCATCTTTATCTTCTATATAATGTCGGACTTTATAATAAGCTTTTTTTTATAAACGATTTTTACAGTCAACTTGAATTTGCCCTCTGTGAGCTCAGTTATGTGTTTTGGGACTTTATTGTAAAACGCACACAATTTCCTAGGAATGACTTATTAGTCTTCGCAAGTCTAAAACTAGGTACAGCTATCCTATTTGTATTTCTAGTATTAAAAGTGTGGTGATCACTATTTAACTTGTATTTATGTAAATTTTTACGAACATACATTATATTTTCAAATAAATATAAGGAAGGCAACGTTAATATATTGATTTCTTTAAATAAATCTCTCAAAGATTCACGGGGACACATTTCGTATATAGCTCGAATAGCACGTTTCTGTTGGATAAATATGGTCTCTATATCAGCCGCTGAACCCCATAGCAATATCCCATATGACATAACGCTGTGGAAATATGCAAAATACACTAACCGCGCCGTAGAAGCGCCTGTTAGCTCTCTTATTTTACGTACTGCATATGCAGCAGAACTGAGTCTCCCAGAGAGGGCATTTATATGAGGACCCCATTGTAATTTTGCGTCAATTTTAATGCCTAGGAAGACTGTTGCCTTGTCCATTAAGAGTTTAACTCCATCAAGGGTAACGTTGGACTGCAAATATGGAACAGTAGGCAAAAAAAACTTCAAAAATTTTGTCTGTTTTGAATTCAGAAGTAAATTATTAGTTGAGCAATTTGATGTTGTCCAAAATAGTTCAGTCCTATTCAGAATTTTTAACTACAACTGTTCAATACCCCACTGGCAATGCACTGCGTCAGGCTGAGATGTAAGATGTTAAATTTCTTGCTCGGTAATTTTGCTGGAAACATCACTTTTGAAACCAGAACACAGTAATGTTTGCACACTACTGCTTCACGGTTGAATACCTGACGAAGGTATGGTACCCCAGGCGGACTCAGTCAATGTCCTACCACTAAATAATATAATTAGTAATGGTCTGAAAACATCATCCGCGAGGAGTCATAGCCGTATCGTCATCATCATCATCATCTCAGCCGTAGGACGTCCACTGCTGAACATATGCCTCCCCCATGATTTTCCAAAATTGGAAGCGGTCTGCATCCAACGTCGTCCTGCGACCTTCCTCAGGTCGTCTGTCCACCGTGTCGGTGGACGACCTAGGCTGCGCTTGCCGGTCCGTGGTCTCCACTCCAGAACCTTTCGGCCCCATCAGCCATCTGTTCTGCGTGCTATGTGCCCTGCCCACTGCCATTTTAACTGGCTAATCTTCTGGGCTATGTCGGTGACTTTCATTCTTCTACGGATCTCCTCATTTCTGATTCGATCACGTAGAGAAACCCCGAGCATAGCCCTCTCCATGGCTCGTTGTGCGACTTTGAGCTTATCAATGAGGCCCATAGTAAGAGACCACGTTTCAGTGCCATAAGTCATCACTGGTAACACACATTGGTCGAAGACTCTTGTCTTGAGGCACTGAGGTATTTTTGACGAGAAGACTTCGCGAAGTTTCCGGAACGCTGCCCAGCCGAGTTGGATTCGACGATTGACCTCTTTCTCGAATAGTCGTATGGGAATCGGAAATAAATCTTCACAGCTCAAAGTAGGCCACAGCCAAATCCCTCCCGCTCCTAAAGCACTACAATTGAAGCACAGAAGTTCTTGCTACATACTTGGCAAGACTTCTCGGGAAGTTACTGAAACTCAGCGAAGTTTCCCGAAGCAGTTTGAAGTTGCACAATCGCAATTGCCTCGAGTATAATGCTTATTGCTAGCGATGTAAAGTTTTATTTCCCACTGCCCGCGACTTCGTTCGCGTAGTAAGTCTCATCATCACATAATAAGCTCCCATATTTTCTTGGTTTTTCATTCATAAGAACCTTCTCCTGACAATAATTAACACCTGATAAGTGGCTCTGCCTAGAATGCATTTCCTTACAAGGGACGAACTGCCGTGCGATTCTCTAAAGATTCGTCGTTGCGCTCGTCGACGAGCTCACCGATGTCAAATACTTTATGAGATATCGTCCTTGTACACAAGGTTGCTTTTCTAGCACATCTTGTCATCTCGTCATTTGTTTCACGGATCTTGTCAAAGATGCAGCGATGTTTGCTCTTAGAGAATCGCACGAACTGCACTGCGTCCGTAACCCTGAGACATTAAGTTGTTTAGTCTCATGTGTCTGTAATTAATTTACTACTGTGAAAGCGAGAATTCACAATTGCATTTCTTACAATTCTCCTCATTAACCGACTTCAAAAAAGGAGCTTATATGTTCGTGTTTATGTATATTTTTCATATGTGTATGTTAGCCGATTTCTACCCCAATTTGTAAGAAAATTCTCAAAATTATTTTTTGTTTGGTAGAATTATCCGAGGTGGCTCCGCTTAAATTTCATCAAATTCGGTCAAGCAGTTTTGAGTTACACTCTAATAACTGAAATGTTGATTTATCTTTGATGATATCATTGACAATCGATCCCGTAAGTAGAGGGTCAATAAAAATGGTGAAAAAATATTTGACTTTCTTGCTTGAACACTATTAAATTATTAATTTTAAGACACAAGATAAACATTTTTTTACTAATAAATGCAATGAGATTGACTAATAGAGGCGTTATACTCCTTGAATATGAAGTATAAACATGGCAAATGTTATACTATACCTACCTATAGCTAAAGTACACAACTCGCACAACGACATTAACTACATTGACGATATTAAAAGAGCATGAAGATATATGAATCCTAGTTGTCAGAAAGGGATCAACATATTATTAACAACGTTCGCCTGTGGCCGAACATTCGACCGCCAATGACAGACTCGTTCTCTCTGTCGCTCGCTACTTGTCTCGTTCTCGTGGGTGGCGAAGCGGCAACGTCGCAGGTGTTATTTTAAATTAAAATACAATTTTTGATAAATAACATAGAAAATCAATACTTACAAATGAAAAGATACATCATTCTTGTTTTTTACACTTCCAGTATATGTTTTGCAGTTTCTAACACATAAGAAGCCATTTTGTCCTAAATGTAGTACACGTGCTGCGTCATTGCCAGACAGGCTGGAACTAAGTTGACTCAAGACAACTAGCTTGTGTTGATGTCGCCAAGCCGAGCGCAGTAAGGCGTATCTACGAGTACCTCAGTTTATATTAACATCATTGAAGAAATGGAACCGACTTCAACACTAAAAAAAGTGTGAAATTACTCATACAAACAGAGCTGATATAGGTCTCAGGACGATGTTGGATGCAGACCACTTCCAACCGGTCTTTTCAGATTGTCCTCGACCAAATGGTTCCAGCCCCATCGGATTGTTTGCACTTGACCATAAGGTCAAGTCAAGCAAAACCACTAGTGGTTCCAAAATGCACAGGGAGGCATATGTTCAGCTGATGATGACTTTAAATCTTTAAACCTCTTAATTGACAATGGAAATTACAACCCTGACTTTATTTAACCGTTACTTGGGTACGCTACAATTTCCATAAGAGCTGTGTGCACACAGGCATTACATTACGGTTCGATAACCCCATTATGAAGGCTTTCAGGGAGTCGTCCCCTGTCTCGATAACTAGGTTTATGGGTACTTAGATACTTGGTATGGTATATAAGGATATGGGGGTGAGTGTGAGAAGCCAGACCTTAATCGTCTGCGATAATAGTATATGATACAAGTGTGTAGAAGTCACGAGTTTTATATGACGTTTTTCAATATTTGCAAAGACAATTTGAAAATTTAATACCGACTCGCATTCTATTCAGTTATAGGAGTGTAACTCAAAAACTACTGGAACCAATTTGAAATGTAAATGGGACCACACAGAAAGTACCAGCTTACAAACAAAAAAAATATTTTGAGAATCGTTTCCCCCTAGCGAAAGTTAGGAGATAACAAAAAAAATATAGTCGAATTGAGAACCTCCTTTTTGGAAGTCGGTAGAAAAAAACATATATTGCATTTACCACACAGCAACAAATACGATAAAAAACATTTATGGAAATTATATGGCGCGCAAGTTTTTTTTTCACGCGTCCACTGCAAGGTGATTAAAAAAACATCATACTACAAATTATAATTTTAAGTTATAAAATGCAAATATACCTATTCAAATTTGTTACAAAATATTGTAAAATATCTAAAACTAGCTAATGCCCGCGCTTCGTTCGCGTAGTAGGCTCGAATGAATAAATGAATGAATGAATGAATGAATATTTATTTGCTTCAGTTTCGGGTACAATATTGCAGAGTTGTTAAATCACTTAATACAGGTCCAACAAAACTCTACCTAAACGGCGGGCGTGCAAATGTTTTATACAGATTTATAGTTATGTGTTTTTAGAATCTACACAAAAATAATAAAAAAAATTACAGGCAGTAATTAAAAATAATACAAACTGATTTAAGATATAATAATTAAGAATGTCAATTGATATAAATGTTTGATAAGTTGCTTTTGTCAATTACTTTAATTAAATGTCAAACCTTAATATATAACCGCAGCCAAGCAATAACCTCCCATCTTGTCTTGGTTTTCTTTTAAAAGACCCTTCTCCTGACTATAATTAACACAAAAAAAAGATTGAGCAAGATTATTTTCTTTTTTTTAGTTATAGCATGACCAGTAGAAATATAGGTATTTTTTATATATTTTTTTTCTAGGAAATCAAACAGCTTCTAAAAAAAATATAACTTAACGAGTCTAAATTTGTTTAAGCCTAGTAGTTTTCTACCGACTTCCACAAACATGAGAAGATACTCAATTCGACAGTAGATTTTTATTTTTTTTTATATTATGTTTGTTAACTCATAACTTTCGACTGGATGAACCGATACTCAAAATTCTAAATTCTAAAGCGATCGATGATGTCAGTTCCATGATTTTCTACCGACTTCCAAAAAAAGGAGGAGGTACTCAATTCCACTGTAGTTTTTTTATGTATGTTATCTCATTACTTTCGACTGGATGAACCGATACTCAAAATTATATTTGAAAGCTGGTACTTCCCGTGTGGTCCCAATTAAATTTCATCAAAGTCGGTCCATTAGTTTTTGAGTTACACTCTAATAACTGAATAGAATGGAAGTCGGTATTAATTTTTTTAAATTGTACTTGTCACATTTCGTGTAATAAAAATAACTACGACGATTTTATATCCGACAAGTCACTCGATCAGTCCTAAAATTCGACTGTACAATATAAAAAAAATATATAAGTACTAATTTAAAAAAGTACAAGAAATTAGCTAACTTAGTAATTTTTAAACTTTCGCGATTCAAAACACATGTTTTAAATGTTTATCGGGACTTATCACGTATTATTTAATATAGGTAAAAATATGTACCTTTCGCTCGACGTTTCGACCATGTTACAATGGCCGTGGTCACGAGCTGACTCAGTTGTGTTTATCGGGATTTATCACGTATTATTTAATATAGGTAAAAATATGTACCTTTCGCTCGACGTTTCGACCATGTTACAATGGCCGTGGTCACGAGCTGACTCAGTTGTGTTTATCGGGATTTATCACGTATTATTTAATATAGGTAAAAATATGTACCTTTCGCTCGACGTTTCGCCCATGTTACAATGGCCGTGGTCACGAGCTGACTCAGTTGTGTTTATCGGGATTTATCACGTATTATTTAATATAGGTAAAAATATGTACCTTTCGCTCGACGTTTCGACCATGTTACAATGGCCGTGGTCACGAGCTGACTGAAAACTGCGGGTGAGTCCGGCGAGAAGAGCGAGTGTTTTGTTCTCCTACCCTCACTCGATCTTGAACAATCGCAGGGTTGTCACTACGACACACAACACTGACTGTATCGGTAAATGTCCTAGTACCTACACCGCGGTTTGTACACTTGCTCACTACGGGATTCCTTAGCTAGCTTATTTATATCATACTGAAATAACTATGCCGAAATTAATTTTCAGTATGTAAAATGTCTACAATGAATGTATGAGGTATAATATATAATCATCTTAGAAATGATAATAAAAAATAATTTCTTGTTATATGAATTGTTTGCGTCTTCACATCAAAGACCCATTAAGTTTCTATTTACTGTTATGCATTCTATTTTAAGTTTTTTAAGTCGTTGTGTGTAAATACAATTCTTTAAATTTTACTTAAAAAAAAACTAGCTAAGTGCGAGTTGGACTCGACCGTACATAAGAAACTCCTACCTCTGTCGTGTAAATAAATTGTGGAATGCTGCTGGCGTACGTATTTCCTTGCAGCTATGACTCTGGGTCTTTCAAGCGGGACGTGAAAAAGCATCTGTCAGTTCATAGGGGTGTCGATTAGTGCAGCTTACGGATGCATTTATGGTCATTGCTTCTTGATTCTATTTAAGCTTTGTTTCAGGCGAGAGGGAGTCACTTTTATTAAACACTAGCGACCCGCCCCGATTCTCAAAATTATTTTTTTGTTTGGTAGAGTACACTTCCGAAGTGGTCCCATTTAAATTTTATCAAATACGGTCAAGCAGTTTTTGTGTTGCACTCCAATAACTGACGAGTATTTCGCCTATTTTGATGATATCATCATTTACGGTGAATGACAATCGATCCATTAGCAAGAGTCACTAAAATAGGTAATTTTTTTTTACCAAAAATGGAACCAACTTCAACACCAAAAAGTGTGAAATGACTTGTCGAAGTCGGTACCATGCGTACAATATTGTGATAATAGGTACTTTGAACTATCATGGTACCAACTTCAACAAGTTATTTCACAGTTTTTGGTGTTGAAGTCTGTTCTGTTATTTGGTAGGTAATTTGTTTTATGCTAAGTACAAAGACAAGTCATTCAATTGATGGTACGCGCAATATTTGCCTTCGCACGGGTGCACACCTATAAAACATAAATTTTGGAAACTCGTATGCGTACAATTAAAGGTTGTCAAGGGACTATATCAATGAAGCGATGTATCGAGCAAATGCTCCGAGGTTACAGTATAGCTTGACAAAAAAAAAACCGTAACATCTTTACGGAGAATGGGAATGGGCTTCATTTTGACATTTGAATCCCATTCTGGGCGAAACCCTGCAAGCCTATTGGCTGGAACCTCAATGGGAATGAGAATGAAGTGACATTTCATTCTCATTCAAGTTAGATATAAGGCGGCAGGTGTTTAATCCCTTCCTAGGTTTAAGCTTTTCGGTGAAAGTGACATCATGATGCAGTCCACAGCATGGTGGTGGGCCCTTTTAGTGTCCATCTGGCCAGCTACCATCCCCAAGTTTGAAAATCTGTTGCAGTATGTGTTCCAGCAGATATCTATGAAAGCCAGTCGCTATTCTATGTCTAGTGTGATACCATCATCACTGACCACCTAAACTAACCAACCCACAACCAACACTAAAACTACCACCCACTAAAAACTAGCGCATCAAGCGTAAAACAATATTAACTATTTAGTTATGAAAATATAAAATGTGGCTTTTGAAAAATACCTGAGAAAGACTTATTACTTAAACTTCTTATAAAGAAAGCCAAGCCAATAAAGTCGGACTTTTATGTGAGATCCCAAAATCTCAAAAAGATCACAATTTCGGTAAAGTATACTTATTCAATCCCTCTAAATAATATAAAATAGTGATACTATATAATATACCTACCTACTACCGAATGAAATGTAAAGGGCCATATTGATCTATATTGAATGGACAATGTATTTAAGGTACTTAATTGGATAAGCATTAATGGTGTATTGCTTAAAATAACTTCCTAAATAAGCCATTTTCCCCCTTAAAATGTAAACGATAAAAAATGGTTATTGTGGGTTATCCTTAAGAGATAGACATATACCAGCGCGGACTTTTTTGTTGACCTTTTTAAGGTGTACAATACTGTAGTACATTATTGATTTATCTCGTGGGGTTCAGCCAGCGTTTGCAATGTAAGCGTAAAAAAATGTGTTTATTTACGACATCACATTAGAAACCTGTAAATTCATCAGTGTTTCTCTACAACATTATGCGTGTACCATACATATAAACCTTTCTCTTGAATCACACTATCTATTAAAAAAGCGCTTTAAATCCGTTGCGTAGTTTTGAAGCTTTAAGCATACATAGGGACGGACAGACAGCGACAGCGACTTTGTTTTATACTATGTAGTGATAGTGAAGTGATGATACAAAAGGAAGAATCTAACAGTATTGTTTTAACTAAATGACAAATTCGGTTAAGGCAAACTAAACTTTGTCGTTCGATCCCTAGATACGATTATCGCACAAGTCGCAAATAATGAGCTCGTTATATTTTGTTTTTGTTATTAGACTACATATTTGCAGTTTTCTGATTTGTACATTTAAATGTTGTAAGACATTGATCCTTGAAAATTCATGATATCAGGTCATCAGTCAGACACCAATCGATGCTTGATATCGGCTGCCGCTAAAAATGTATGAAACAAAAGAACAGTGCCACCTTGCGGTAAATGGTAGAACTAAAATTGATAGCGAGAACGCCAATCACAAGCTTAATAGGTAGGCGAGATCGAGGATCGACCATTAGTGCGTTCGAATAGGTCCTTCGTGAGCGTTTTTAGCGAAAATAACGCTAAAAGTACCTTAAAGAACGCTTTTCCTTTTTTAACTCTTCGGGTACACACACACTTAGGTCATCAGAAAATCTCTCTCTCAAGGTGCCTCCACATTCTAGCTCCTTTTATGCCAAATCGTTTACCGTCCAAGCTGTTCGTTTGTGGAATACGTTGCCGGTCTCAATTAGACGCGCGGAGACACTTCCTGCCTTTAAAGACCAAGTAAAGAGGCTTTAGCTCTCAAGTTGATTCAAGTAATTTTTGTTAGTCGCTTGCATTTAAAAATTTATATAATATTATGTGAATGTTTTGGAATGTGTATGTGTTTGTATATATAATATATATGTATTTATATATTTATTTATTTATGTTATAAATATTTATGTATTTATATTAAGTTATGTTTGTGTAGTTTATGTAATTTTAATACTATTTAGGTTTACTTTTGACGTTGTTTTCAAATACGAGTACATTGCCGTCTATTCGTGTATCATAATTTCTCTCCATCCAAAGGTTGTCTGGAAGAGATCGCTTATAAGCGATAAGACCGCCCATTGTACAACAGTATTAATAATTGAATATTAAATGTATCCACGTTTGTTTTATGTACAATAAAGCGTTATCAATCTATCTATCTAAAAACGCTCACAAGGGGCGTTCGAATTGGGAATCTGTGGGTGAAAATGTCGTTCATGTGTCTTTTTGTTCAGCGTTCGGAAAGCTAAAAAAGAGGAATTTTTGCCACTAAAAAGTGTAATTTTTGACCCACGTCCGGAGCATGGTTGTTTGTGTATGTATTTGACAGCATAATCATGCGATTTTAGGTCTTATGCTCAGTTGAGCGTTCGAATAGGGTGTGAGCAAAAGTGGCAAAAAATAACGTTTTTGAGCTTTACGAACACCATAACAAAAGAGCCATCAGGCAAGCGACAACGCCACCAATGCCCTCATAAGCTAATCGAACGCACCTTATAGATGACATTTATGTTGCCAACTCATGGTAAGACTACGGGGAGTATCCTATAGGTTTTGATTCCTTTGTGAAAATAAAATATAGCAAAATACAGACGGACCACAAAGTGATCATCTAAGGGTTCCTTTTCCCTTTTGAGGTACCCTAAAAAGATGGATGGGAAAGGGCTTTGAACCGATCTGACATATCAAACCGCCGCCATTTTGAATTTTACTCAAAACCGCGACGCACGTTACTAATGGTATATATGGGTAGAGAACATTTAGGCTACGTTCCGGGAAGCGCCGAAATCACTCGCGGCGTTCGCACCCCAATCCATTACAAGCCCGCGATCATCGTGAGCGAGCTCGATACGTCATCGATGACGTCACCGAAAACGCTCACATCGCTCGCAGATCGTAGGTGGGTTTTCGTGGTCGTTTGCGAGCTGTCACTGTCAAACATCAAATGTATAGGATTCTATCGATTTTTGACAGATAAAGTTGGGGCGCTTTTCGCGACCGCGTAACCGTTCCGCTTGGGTTGAACATTGCAAGCATTCATTCTAACCGGAACGCTAAACCGGGGCGCGACAGTTGTGAGCGTTGACGGCGCTTCCCGGAACGTAGCCATAGACGAACAAAAACTGTCAGGCAACATGGTGCCCCAAAATGTCACGTTACCGATATATTTGGAGGTAAAAATCGACATAATGAGAAACTACAATAATTAAAAATAGATTTATTACGTGTCTATACAATAAAACAATTCAGTGGTTATTTTAAAAAGAGTGCACAAATATTTTAACTGATATCGCATTATCGACCGACTTCCAAAAAGGAGGAGGTACTCAATTCGACTGTTTTTCTACCAACTTCCAAAAAAAAGGACGAGGTACTCAATTCGACTGTATTTTTTATTTTTATGTTTGTTACCTCATACCTTTTGATTGGGTGGACCGATTCTCAAAGTTCTTATTTTGTTCGAAAGCTGGTGCTTTCCGTGTGGTCCTATTCAAATTTCATCAAATTCGATTTCATAGTTTTTGAGTTACACTACAATAACTGATTGTTACCAAAGCAATAGAATGGATGTCGGTATTAAATTTTTCAAATTGTACTTGTTTTTATGTTTGTTACCTCATAACTTTCGGCTGGGTGAATCGATTCTCAAAATTCATTTTTGTTTGAAAGCTGGTGCTTCCTTTGTAGTCCCATTTAAATTTCATCAAGTTCGGTATAGTAGTTTGTGAGTTACATTCCAATGACTGAATAGAATGGAAGTCGGTATTATATTTTTCAAATTGTACTTGTTAATTAATTAATTACCAACCCTTCACTTGCTAGTGTATAACGCCATACCTGAAACGTTCATGATGCCATTCAGGTCCACACGTCCAAAACTCTCTGAACCCTGTCTTACTGTTTGCTCTGCAAATATTGACCCGTTCGTCACTCACGGCTTTGTGTCTTACTAGGAACGTGATTGCAAGTTGGGGTTGACTGTACCCCTAATAGTGTTAACATTGTTACCCAAACGTTGGGGATTGACTTGTTGTGCTAGAGATACTATAGTCACCGCGTTACCAACTGAGTAGTGTGGCTATAAATCATTTCACTATGTCCATCTCGCTCGCACTTGTGGGTCTTATGGAGCCGCATAGTGATGTGCGTAAGATGGTTATAGGCGCATATCGATAAGAATAAAATCCGATAGAAACATAGTAGATAGTATTGTGGCGCTGAAAAGGGCCGTTTGTAATTAATGTTAAATAAATAACGTTTATTCTTCCTCATCGGAATCTTCGTCCTCTGTATCGTCCTGTAGATTGATTATGAATGGTGCTTGATCTCTTATAATGGCTTTCTGTAAGTCAGTGTTGTGAAGTTCCTCGGCATGCCTCACACACTTGACCCAGTCTTCCTGTGTAACATTATCAATAGCTTTGTGAAGGAGGCTTTCAACATCTGCTATCTTGAAGCGCGGCGGCATAATGTTACGACCAATCAGAAGCTAGCGATAAGCGAGCGCTAATGAGGGACGAATGCAGATAGCAGATTATCGACAACATGTTAGGACGCGTTGCACATTCCTATCCCTATTGACGTTTATGGCCGCACGACTCAGTTGGTAACGCGGTAACTGTAGTAAAGACATAATCATTTGTTAGAAGTTTTCATCTAATGCCTTTATACGAGGACTTCTTGTATAAATTAATCTCAGAAACGGCTACAACGATTTTCATAAAATTTAGTATGCAGGTAGTTTCGTGTTTATATTCAAATCCCGGCCACTAACAAAAAAATTTGTATTGAGTGGGTAGAACATGCATACGAAGCTTCGTCAAGATTGGTTAAAAAATGCGACCTGTACAGGACCAAAATACAACCTTACACACATATATACAGCCGTGCGATTCTCTAAGCGCAAACATCGTTGCATCTTTGACAACATCCGTGAAACACGTGCTATTCGAGCTATATACGAAATGGGTCCCCGTTACTTAAAGAAATCAATATATTAACTTTGCCTTCCTTATGTATTTGAAAATATAATGTATGTTCGTAAAAATTTACATAAATATAAGTTAAATAGTGATCACCACGCTTTTAATACTAGATATACAAATAGGATAGCTGTACCTAGTTTTAGACTTGCGAAGACTAATAAGTCGTTCCTAGGAAATTGTGTGCGTTTTGACAATAAAATCCCAAAGCACATAACTGAGCTCACAGAGGGCAAATTCAAGTTGACTGTAAAAAACGTTTTAATAAAAAAAAGCACAATATAAAGTCCGACATTATATAGAAGATAAAGATGCTTGGAATACTCCACTTCTGGCAAGCTGTCTCTCTGCCACCCATAAAATGTAATATTTGTAGTACCTAAGTAGAAACATTGTAAACATCTATATAAAAAGAATGGCCCTGAGTTTCTTCTCGGTAGGCTCTATATATTTTGAAACTTGGCGGTAGAGTCTTTAAAGTAAATTATAATGAAAAATGTATGTTCATAAGTGCGTCTTTGATGCCTAAATTGAATAAATTATTTTGACCTTTGACTATTGAAACAAATGACGAGGACAAGAAACATTGGAAAAACAACCTTATCTACAAGGGCGATATCTCATAAAGTATTTGACATCGGTGAGCTCGTCGACGAACGCATCGACGAATCATTAGAGAATCGCACGGCTGATGTCAGTTTGGCCATTTAAAGCAGAGACGCTTCGCTCGCTCGGACAAAAACAAAACTGAGGGTCGCATCTATTATTACGCATATTGAAATGTATTTAAAGAGAGAAAAATTCACATCCTCGGACGGGATTCGAACCCGCGCCTTCTGACTCTCCATGTCAGACGCCATTGATCAACTAGACCACCGAGATTCAGGTCCGAGCATCGAATTTTAACTCTCTATTTGATTAACCGTCTTGCGGGGATGGAGCGACATCTATTGAACAGCTTTGACAGTACTATCCAACCGAAAGAAGCATTATTTAGAAATACTTAAACTTTTGTATTGACATCGCAACCCTTGTAATTTTTATGATATTACTGTAAAGATGTCCAATAGATGTCGCTCCGTCCCCGCAAGACGGTTAATCAAATAGAGAGTTAAAATTCGATGCTCGGACCCGAATCTCGGTGGTCTAGTTGGTCAATGGCGTCTGACACGGAGAGTCAGAAGACGCGGGTTCAAACCCGTCCGAGGATGTGAATTTTTCTCTCTATTAATTTCAATGTTTGAGATCGCTAAAGCAGGCGTTAGTGCTTTAAAAAGTAATATTATAAAAATTACGCCTATTGTTATCGAAGCTATAAATATATGTGGGAATTATATAAAAAATCGTATTAATTTATTATAAGATAATGACGTCATCGTTGTGTGGTCACGGTACTTACATATACGTATTATTATAATTTATTTTAATTATCTTTATTTAGTACTTATTCCTACATTATTGGGTTTTTATGCGAGTTACATAAATAGCATTATAATATTATGTATTTACAACGTAACATGGACACGCTTGTTGTATAATGTATAAATTACAATATTAATTTGAGAACTAAAACAAGTGAAGTCCATAACAATGGGCTTATTCTAGAATTTACTGCAATGTTTTTTGCCTTTATTAGTAAACTTGCTTTTGCCCACGTCAGCGTAGAGGTTTTTTTCTGGAATTATTGTAACAATATATATGTGTGATATAATAATAATCAGTAATTATGTACAATAACTTTTGTTTGTTTGTTTAAACCTTTGCGTCCCGGAGACGTACATATCATCATCATCATCATCATCATCTCAGCCGTAGGACGTCCACTGCTGAACATAGGCCTCCCCCATGATTTTCCAAAAGGACTGATTGGAAGCGGCCTGCATCCAACGTCGTCCTGCGACCTTCCTCAGGTCGTCTGTCCACCGTGTCGGTGGACGACCTACGCTGCGCTTGCCGGTCCGTGGTGTCCACTCCAGAACCTTTCGGCCCCATCGGCCATCTGTTCTGCGTGCTATGTGCCCTGCCCAATGCCACTTCAACTGGCTAATCTTCTGGGCTATGTCGGTGACTTTCGTTCTTCTACGGATCTCCTCATTTCTGATTCGATCACGTAGAGAAACCCCGAGCATAGACCTCTCCATAGCTCGTTGTGCGACAATGAGCTTATCAATGAGGCCCATAGTAAGAGACCACGTTTCAGTGCCATAAGTCATCACTGGTAACACACATTGGTCGAAGACTCTTGTCTTGTCTTTACGTACATATACATCATCTATACTAATATTAGAAAGCGGATAGATTTGTATGTATGTTTGTAACGAATTGGCTCAAAAAGTACTAGACCGATTTCAAAAATTCTTTCAACATTGGAAAGCTACATTCACCCTGAGTAACATAGGCTATATAATTTCTATACAATTCATCATTATCATCATCCATCACCGCGCGGGTGAAACCGCGGAGAGCAGCTAGTTTATGATAAATTGATCATGAAGGAGTCCATATACTGCTGTTTTGCACCCAAGAAGCAAGAAAAGAAATAGAAGATTGCGAGTTTATTGGAGATGCAACATTCAAATCATGTCCGCCACTTTAAACACATCACAAAGAAGGTATCAAAAAGAAAGCCATAGTAGATACTCACTCTTTTAAGCGATAAAAAGTAATCTACGTATGAACTTTTATAAAAAAAAGCTTACTATAAAGTTCGACATTATATAGAAGATAAAGATGCTTGGAATACTCCACTTCTGGCAAGCTGTCTCTCTGCCACCCATAAAATGTAATATTTGTAGTACCTAAGTAGAAACATTGTAAACATCTATATAAAAAGAATGGACCCGAGTTTCTTGCCGCTTCTTCTCGGTGGGCTCTATATATTTTGGAACGCGGCGGTAGAGTCTTTAAAGTACATTATAATGAAAACTTGACGTTCATAAGTGCGTCTTTGATGCCTAAATTGAATAAATGATTTTGACTTTGACTTTGACTTTAAATTTATGTTCCAAATAAAACACACAAGTGCCACGACTTCGCTTTACTAATTCCCTTCAATTTCGGACACCTGGTCATACTTCCCGGTACTATGACAAATCGTTTACAGTTCAGGCTGTACGGCTATGGAATACCTTGCCTCTAGATATCAGAGGTGCTAAAACTTTGGCAATTTTCAAAAATAAGCTTAAGAATCACTATTTGTCAAGTATATAACACTAGTTATTATTTATATCCTTGATTTATAATGTATATAGGTATATTGCATATGTATCAGTATATAGTTATTAGTATTTATGTATTAGAATTTTAAATAGGACAATATAGCTTTAAAATAACATAATATTGTGCACCACCGTCTACCGCTTCTTATGATACTCTTCATCCAAAGGTTGTCTGGAAGTGATCGCTATATGCGATAAGACCGCCCATTGTACTCGTACTACCCTAAATTAAGATTATATTTTGATAAGTTACTTTTTGTATGTTTGGTTATGTGCGATAAATAGTTATTGTATTGTATTGTAAGTGCCACAATATTGTCTAAAATTGTTTCATTCATAAATCTTTTGTTTTAATTATCAGCATAGGAAGGATTAAACGCACTAATTAGTAAATAAATAATTATAATATACATAGCCAATCTGATTTGAAGAACTCTATTTGTATGTTATTATATTTGAATAGAAGAATTCGGGTGGGCTGGGCAGCGTTTGGGAAGCTACCTCGAGTCTTTACTTCGCCGATTCCACAGTGCCTGAAGACGAAAGTCTTCAATCAGTGCGTCCTACCCGTCATGACATATGGAGCCGAAACGTGGACACTGACGGCTCGAATGGTCCACAAGCTTAAGGTAGCTCTGCGGGCTATGGAATGGCTTCAGAAATGTAGTGATCCATCAGAGAACCAAGGTCATCGACATAGCCCACCGGATCAGCAAGCTGAAGTGGCAGTGGGCTGGCCATATTAGCCGTAGAACCGACAACCGTTGGGGTAAACGAGTTCTAGAGTGGAGACCGCGTCTCGGCAAACGTAGTGTAGGACGTCCTGAGGCACGGTGGAGTGACGATCTGCGCAAGACGGCTGGCAAAAACTGGATGCGAGAAGCCCAAGATAGACCTAAGTGGCGTGCGATTGGAGAGGCCTATGTCCAGCAGTGGACTGCTACAGACTGATGATGATGATGATTTGTATGTTACAGTCAGATTCATAAATAATTGTTTTTGTGCAGTAGAACTGTTTCTGAACGAGTACTTCCGGTTAGTACTACCATCCCTATTCCTACCGTGATGCAGTAATGTTCTGGTTTGAAGGGTATGTTTGCCGGCGAAATGACAGGCACTTGAGACAACTTAAACAGGGTTACAGGCGCAGCGCAGTTTCTCACTTGTGAGGAATGCATCTGTTATAGACATAGGTTACTGCTTATCAGCAGGTGGACCTCGTGCTTGTACTGGATGTACATACATCTGAACTTCGACAAATTGAATACTTCGACAAGTCGCTTAATTCAAAAAAACATAATTCGACAAGTCTTTGCTTCGACAGGACATATGTTCGACAAGAATGTTATCCCATAAGTGTTGCGTTATATTCTTATCGAGGTGTAGATAGCCTAATTCTGGCACTTCGCCGGCAGCTGCCGCGGGACGCTCGCTGCGCTCGCTTGGCTCGTGCATTGTGTGCTCACCATTCAACCTAACGTCACCTATCGTGACTTTGCTCTGACTAGATACTCCGCTACGTTCTGTGGGAGTCATTCTTGTCGAATATATGTTCTGTCGAAGCAACAAATTGTCGAATTATGTTTTTACAAAGTAAGCGACTGTTGAAGTATTGAGCTTTTTTCGCTGGTAGTGCTACGCTGTAACCCCACAGTCGAATCTGCCGGCACGACCGGGGAAGTACCACACTCCCACATAACACCGGCGTGAAGTAACATAGCTTGCTTATCAGTCGGTTTGTGGAGTTTCCGGAGGCCCGATTCCCAGTTCCCCGTCCACCTAACCTTCCCCCCCTCCAGATCCACTTTCACCCCTTCTTTCTCATCCTTCCTCGTCGAGGTCGCAACGCATCCTCGAGACCTCTGGTATTGCGGATGTCCGTGTGCAACGATATTACTTAACATATTTAAAACACACAATCAAACATACACTCTCACGCACACACCCTCATACACACACATATCCCCACACTAACACACAACAATACCTGCTTACTACATAATTAATGTTTAATAGTTTATTTTGTAACATGATTTTATTAAATTGTTAGTGACTGTCGCATTAAGTAAATTTAGGCTCAATAATTTGTATCTGTTATTGGCTTTAAGTTTTATACACTAGTTTATTTAATGTATTATTATGAGCTGTAGATTCTGTTATATATAAATAAATAAATAAATAAACATCAGGTGAGCCGCTTGCTCGTTTGCCAACCTATCCCATAAAAAAAGTTGTCGAAATTCAGTTCAGTTCTATCTAGCATTAATAATAATAATAATAATAATAATGGTGGCCTTTATGGGGGGACTGTTTAGTGGATGGCAAGCTACCACCTGCCTAAATATTTTAACATGAGACTAAAATTGGCAGGTGCCGTAGTCTCTTCCATAGCCCACTATCTTCCTTATCACTAATAAGTTCATCTCAATAGCCTGGCTATTTTACCCATATTTGTAATAGTTATAAGTACCATGTTACCCTTCATCCAACATTTTTTCTGTTATTTATACTCCTTTGTATTTTTATACCAAACAGGCCTCTAAGTGTTGGCTACAGCCCACTTATGCCTTTGTAAAGGACCGGATGAAATCCGAGATTTTGTTTTGAATAAAAGAAATAATAATAATAACAAGCCTCGACCGACATCTTAAGAGGCTTTCGCTAGACGGTTGGATCACGGGACAGATACAGAAGGCAGTACTTCTTGACACGGCACGTATTGTCAGGAGGATCCTCAGTCTGCAGCCCTAACCACTGGTAGTTTGCTTTTTGGTCATTGGTCATGCCCCGCTGCCGATGGCAATCTAGGATTAGGTTTTTTACAATGTTTTTTATTTATTATTTTTTATTGTATATAGAAATATTGTAAAAAATGTAATTTTAAAAAAAGGAAATAAATAATGTGAATAATAATAATATGGGACAACACTCACACAGTCTTCAGTTCCCAGACTAGACATAGCCTGTACTATGGTAACCTGATGACTGATATTACATACTTATATATGATATTAAATACTTATATACATACAAACACCAGGCATAAAAATATAAATACATATACATATAAATACCTTTTAGGCACATATGCTACTTTTTTTAATAGCGGTAGATCCCGCAGGACATAACTAGTAGGTATATGTATATAGATAGTGTGATTGACACATTAACCTATATGAATCAGCAGATATATTTTAGTTCAATGACAACACTGATACCGATCGATACACGATTTTATGTAATAAGATATAAAACGATAAGAAGCCGACGCGCCGGCGACTTTGCTCGCTTACTATATGATCCGAAACCACAGATATATACACTAAAAAAAGCGACAACATAGTGTGTACTATGGTAACCTCATATATCATCATCATCATCATCATAAGCCGGTAGCCGCCCACTGCTGAACATATGCCTCCCCCATAGAACGCCACTTGAAACGACTACTCGCTCCAGTAGGTCTCCGCGGGTTTGACGAAGTCGTCGGTCCACCTAGCGGGGACCAGCCTACACTATATTTCGAAGCGTGGTCGCCACTTGAGAACCTTTCTTCCCCATCGGTTATCAGTTCTGCGAGCGATGTGGCCTGCCCATTGCCACTTCAATTTGTTAAGAGTCACGTCAGAGATCTTAGTTCTCCTGCGGATCTCCTCGTTTCGGATCTTATCACGCAGAGAAACCCCAAGCATATAGCCCGCTCCATTGCTTTGATTTGTAATGGATGATGTACATACTTATATACATACTAGCGCCTGCCTGCGTCTTTGTTGGAGTAGTAGGCTCTCCTTCGGGCTCGTCATAACCTCCCATCTTTTTTGGTTTTTCTAACATAAGAACCTTCTCCTGACAATAATTAAAACAAGAAAAAAAGAATTAGCGAGGTTGTTCCATCCGTTTTTAACAACTTTGCTATTTTGTGTGTTAATTATTGTCAGAAAAAGGTTCTTATGAAAAAAAAACTCAAGAAAAGGGGGATGTTAGGGGGAGGCCGAAGGTGGAGCCTACTAACTACTAGTTGCTAGTTATTTATATATATAGAAGACTATCAAATTTACCTCTTACGTAAATGCATACAATACAACCCAGGTAGCAGACCGATGAAGTAAGCCGAAAAGTGACGTTGCACAGACGTCCATTTAAAGTAAATTAAGGTCGGTACGTCTTTGGACACAAATTAGACGTCTTCACTACGTCCTAAAATAGTATAATAATATCATATAGAGACCTTCTATATGAATACGTCTATATGAAGTCAATAAGACATCATATCATTAGTGCCTACAGAAATTCCAAATCCTAACGTCGTCTTTCAATTGACCAATGGAAGACATCTGGTCAAAGACGTCCTTATTAAGTCGTAAAGACGTCATGTTAGTCGAAACCGTAGCTCAACAATTTTGAACTAGATGGCGTGACTAATTTGCAAGGTAATTCTACATCGCGCAAGTGTTTGTCGCATGTGATTCGTGTGTTCTCGCCTAAGCTCGGTTTTTGTTACTAAATTCACCCTATGGTTGCAATATTTATACTAAAACATGAAAGTATAAACATATAGAATGCTTATTGAATGACTGAACAAACAGTAATTTGATAAATATTCTAATGGCAAATATTTAAGATGTAGGTCTTAAATTTATTATAATAATAAATACTTAAGCAAAAGATTATATTGTTTTTTTTAAATCAATTTTTATATTGCAGATTTATTAGTTTCTTTCTTCAACACCATCCTGAGGGCACAGTACGTCGGAACGATGTCTTTGTAGATAACAAAGCCACGTTGTTTTGACGTGCACATAAACGTCATATTACCCTCCACAAAGACGTATTTTTGCAGCCCCCAATTATATCTATATAAATATATATCGTAGGTCTTCAAGACGTCATCGAAGTCGCCCCCAGGCGTCTTTTTTCATACACTGAGGACGTCATAAGGATGTGACATATTGGAGTCATTTTAGGGGTTCTTTAAGGTCAATTTTGGGACATCAAAAGGTCATATACTGACGTAAATTGGACGCCTTTACGACCAGTTTTTGCTACCTGGGAATACAATACACAATCTCTTTATTTGCAATAAATAAATAGTAGGCACAAATGGGCGGTCTTATCGCTAAAAGCGATCTCTTCCAGACAACCTTTGGTTGGATAGCGATTACATGATTGACATGGACGATGGTGCAATATCACGAAGAAATATATTATTACCTAGTATTACATGAAACAGATGTAACACTAGATAATACTAGATAAAAGGGTAAAATTCAAATTAATAAAAATACACTTAAATATAACAATACTTACACTTACATACACGTAATAATAATATAATACATATATTATACTATAAACATACATGAACATATATACTTACACATACATAAATATCAATAATATAAAATAATATCAATCAATGAATTATGTCAGGGATTAACATTTAACGTGGAGAGATAGTAGTCTTTTACTTGAGCTTTGAAGCTATTCAGCGATTGCGCGCGTTTGATACTAGTAGGGAGGGCATTCCAAAGGTGAACTGCCTGGACTGTGAATGAAGAGTTGTAGAATATAGTACAATGTTCAGGAGTCGTTAGAAGTAAGTAAGTGTACTTAATTTTAAACTTACCGACCCACTTTACTTTATTTTTCATTACTTACACTTTTTTCTACGCTTTGTAGAGCTTATAGCTACGGCGTAGGCCCTTGGGACTCTACACCTCATATCTCATCCTACTGCCATGCGATTCTCTAATGATTCGTCGATGCGCTCGTCGACGAGCTCACCGATGTTAATGTAAAATAAATAATGTTTTATGAGATATCGCCCTTGTACACAAGGTTGTTTTTCCAACGTTTCTTGTCATCCCGTCATTTGTTTCACGGATGTTGTCAAAGATGCAACGATGTTTGCTCTTAGAGAATCGCACGGCCTGATGATACGAGTTTGAAGTTGCAGTTATAATTTATTTTTGGACTAAGCTTTTGTATAAATTAGAGAAAAAATCAGTTCAAATGTAAATTAAATATTATTAGCGTTCTATACCGCAAAAGGAAAAAGGAAACCTGACAGAACCACTTTGCTGTCCGTCTGTCATTATAGGATCACTTTGTTGCCCGTATTTTCGTATGTCCCTCTGTCTGTCTGTCATGACATATGAACGTGTAGAGGTGTCAAGTTGAAACTTATATGAAACACTCAGGTGTACGGTCTCTTATAACTGAAAAAAAATCAAGCTTGTTAGTCAACGCGATCGAAAGATATAGCCGTTTACGTTGCTTTTTTTCACGTCACTGAGGAGTTAAAACATACAGGGTTCCTCCTTTTGACCTAGATTAATGAAGGTTGGCAGTAAGCAAAGCGGGGAGTCCGTGTCTACACAGAGAAATGGTGAGGCTGGGTTCTAAGAGCCATTCTGATTCTTAACTCTAATGTTGAAGCAATGAGCCATTGAGGAATAAGCAATTGTGAAAACACGAGGTGTGGTGCGTCAGTGCCCCTATTTGGAAACTCGGTGTCTCCCGGTTAGACTCAGACTACATGTGGGAAAAGTCTTTTCGAGGCCGTTAAGCAGTTTAAAATCTTAGAGCACAAATAAAGAAAAAAATGAAAACCTTATATAAGCCCTTTGTTAATTAGTGCACAATATTAAAAGGTGTGATTTGGAATTGTTAACTGGTGATGAAAGTATAAGGAAAACAAAATATATATTTTTTATTCTCATGAACGCCTCCTCGCAGCTTCACGTCTAAGAACCATAGTACGACTGAACGCACGACCTAACGCACCGCTACATCACAGATTAGATAACAGTAACTACACGAGAAATACATACCCTAGAATAGGTACAACGACGTACGAACCTACCTACTCGCGAATATTTACACCGATCTCTATACCTAGGTAAACGCGGTCAGAGGTTACTGCGGTCAGTCGCGCAATGGTTATTAGCCACAGAGCAATTAGTATGGATTCATAATCTATACATACAGGGTGTTTGGTAGAGGGACCGACAAACCAAATGAGCGTGTTTGGGGGCCCACTTGGAGAATACAAGTTGGCCAAAAAAATCCCCGACACCCCAATTTTTTTTAACTAAATCAGTTAGTTAGCTCTGTTTTGTATCCCTTTTTTGCTTTTCGTGGCCTGAGGGTGTATTAAACACCAAATTTAACTAAATCATCCGGTCTAAAACAGATTTTACAAATGTTATGGTGGTAAATAGGTACAATTTCGGAGAAAAAGGGAAAAATCACAAAAAAAAGTTAAACATATTGGGGAGTTGGCGATTTTTTTTGGCCAACTTGTATTTTCTAAGTGGTCCCCCGAACACGCTCATTTGGTTTGTCGGCCCCTCTACCAAACACCCTATATAAAATGAATCTCTATTTCTCCTGGTCACGCAATAACTTGAGAACGGATGGAACAATCTCGCTGATTCTTTTCTGTTGTGTTAATTATTGTCAGGAGAAGGTTCTTATGAAAGAAAAACCGAGAAAAGATCGGAGTATATATCAAGGTCGAAGGCCAAGCCTACAACATGAATGAAACGAAAATCTACAATATAAAAATAAGTCGGGGTTTCCTTTCTGACGCTATAACTCCAGAACGCACGAACCGATTTCCACGGTTTTGCATTCGTTGGAAAGGTCTCGGGCTCCGTAAGGTTTATAATAAAGAAAATTTAGGAAAAATTTAAAAAGTAAAGCGCGCCATCTCTAATACATAGCATGTACTACAAACCAATATTTTAAGTAGATGGCGCCAAACGAAATGTTACATAAAACGAAGCCATCTGGTGGCGAAACGGAGTTCGCAGGGTTTGCTAGTAGTCTATATATATACTAGCATATATGTATAAATGAACCCATATTTGTCCCGGTCACGCTACAGCTTGAGAATGGCTTTACCGATTTCATTCATCTTTTTTAAGTTATTTCTAATACTTAGTTTTTTACTTACGTCAAAAAAAATAGACAAGATGGCAGGTTAAAGCAAGGTCGAAGGCAGCCTACTACGCGAAAAAGTCGCGATTGTTGTATAACACCTACATCGCATCTTAAACAACAAACCTACCATTTACAGTGCGGTCCCAATTAAGCCATAATCGATATTATGACTATATATACTAGAAATCAGTGACTAAGGATTGTCCTTAGTCGTATGCTGAGTCGGGACCCATATTCATGACACGCACAGTATCACTCTGTTTTCCATACGTGTTTTCTTGTTTATAATGTATGTGTAAGTATTTTGTTTTTTATTTTTATTATTTCATATGTCTGTAATGTGATGTTGTGTGTGTCTTGAATAAATGAGTTTTCTTTCTTTCTATATTAGCGCGATAACAGTCGGTCCCTTTCACCGTGAGCGTGATTACGATGGCCCACGCTACGTCATCGATGACGTCTTAACTGCCGCCATATTGACGATTCATCATCATCATCATCTCAGCCGTAGGACGTCCACTGCTGAACATAGGCCTCCCCCATGATTTTCCAAAAGGACCGGTTGGAAGCGGCCTGCATCCAACGTCGTCCTGCGACCTTCCTCAGGTCGTCTGTCCACCGTGTCGGTGGAGGACCTACGCTGCGCTTGGTCGTGGTCTCCATTCCAGAACCTTCCGGCCCCATCGGCCATCTGTTCTGCGTGCTATGTGCCCTGCCCACTGCCACTTCAACTGGCTAATCTTCTGGGCTATGTCGGTGACTTTCGTTCTTCTACGGATCTCCTCATTTCTGATTCGATCACGTAGAGAAACCCCGAGCATAGCCCTCTCCATAGCTCGTTGTGCGACTTTGAGCTTTTCTATGAGGCCCATCGTAAGAGACCACGTTTCAGTGCCATAAGTCATCACTGGTAACACACATTGGTCGAAGACTCTTGTCTTGAGGCACTGAGGTATTTTTGACGAGAAGACTTCGCGAAGTTTCCGGAACGCTGCCCAGCCGAGTTGGATTCGACGATTGACCTCTTTCTCGAAGTTGGACCTGCCTAGTTTGACTGTCTGTCCCAGGTAGATGTACTCGTCAACAACTTCAAGAACTGAGTTCCCAACTGATATTGGGGTAGGTACAACTTGGGCATTAGACATAATTTTCGTCTTGTCCATGTTCATCTTAAGACCTACCCGTTGGGAAACTCGATGGAGGCCTTCGAGCATTGTACTGAGGTCTTCCATGGATTCTGCCATGACTACAATATCGTCGGCAAATCGAAGGTGAGTGATGTATTCGCCGTTAATATTGATGCCAAGTCCTTGCCATTCCAGAAGCTTGAAGGCGTCTTCCAATGTAGCGGTGAACAGTTTCGGAGATATAACGTCTCCCTGTCTCACGCCTCTTTGCAATAGAATTGCCTTCGAACTCTGCTCCTGTACTCGGACTGACATGTAGGCGTTTTTGTACAAACACTTCAGCACTTCAATATACCGATAGTCAATACGGCACCGCTGGAGAGACTCAAGCACTGCCCACGTCTCGATCGTATCAAAGGCTTTCTCATAGTCCACAAACGCTAGACAAAGAGGCAAGTTATACTCTTCGGTCTTCTGTATAACTTGCCGTAGCGTGTGGATGTGGTCTATGGTACTATAGCCTTTTCGGAAACCGGCTTGTTCCGGAGGCTGGAATTCATCAAACCTGCGACTGAGACGGTTCGTTATGACCTTCGAAAACAGCTTATAAACATGGCTCAAAAGCGAGATGGGTCTGTAATTTTTAAGTAAAGTGTTGTCACCTTTCTTAAAGAACAGCACCACCACGCTTTTGTTCCATGCTTCTGGCGTTGAGCCTTCGAGTAAGACGGTATTAAAGAGCTTCTGAAGGACTTTAAGTACCGGTGTTCCACCCGCTCTCAGAAGCTCAGATGTGATACCGTCGTCACCAGGCGCCTTGTTGTTCTTAAGCTGTTTCAAGGCCATTCTAATCTCGTACAGGCTGATGTCCGGGATATCTTCGGTATAATGTCGGGTCAGCTTGGCTCTTGGGTCTTTGACCGAGCTGCTAACAGGTTTAGCGACCGAGGTGTATAACTGTCCGTAGAAACTCTCGACCTCTCCTAACACTTCCGCTTTGGTCGACGCTACACTGCCGTCTCCTCTCTTCAGCTTCGTCAACTGGCTTTGCCCAATAGACATGTCTCTTGCAAACACTTTGGAGCCTTTTTTCCGCTCTATCGTCTCTTTAATACGGTTTGTATTAAAGATCCGGATGTCGTGTCGCAAGGACTTCCATATTCGTCTATTGAGCAGCCTATATGCTTCAGCATCATTCGAAGACTGCAATTTCAATGAGCGTCGTTCAGCCATGAGGTTGAGGGTATCGTTGGAGAGTTTCTGTGGCCTATCTGTACGGTGGGGTTTAAAGTACTTGGAACCCACTGTATGGACAGTTTCTACTAACCTGTTATTGATCTCGTCCACTGAAGCGATGTTCTCAAGGCAATCGAAGCGATTGGATAGCTCAAGTTGAAAGCTCTCGGGGTCTTGAATACGGGCACGAGTGGGTCGGAGCGTAGACTTCATCAGACGAGACCTCTCCAGTTTGACATTAATATTCACCGTGCCTCTTACCATTCGGTGATCACTACCGGTTTTAACCCTGTTGATCACGGAGACATCAGTGAATATTTGCCTTTTGGTGGTCATAATGAAGTCAATCTCATTTCTCGTGGAACCATCGGGACTCAGCCAGGTCCATTTCCTGTGAGGTGGCTTCTGAAAGAAAGAGTTCATCATAAAGAGTCCCTCTTTCTCCAGGAAGTCGGCCAACCTCTGTCCCCTACGGTTCCGTTGTCCATAGCCAAATTGCCCCATTTTCGACTCATCCTCGCTTCTCTTACCCAACTTCGCGTTGAAGTCCCCCATAACAACTAGAAAGTGCGTTTCAGAGGTATGTATGGCCCGACTAATGTCCTCATACATATCCTCCACCTCATCATCCGGGTGCGACTTCGTCGGTGCGTATACCTGAATGACCTTCAGCGAATATCGTTTGGATACTCTGAGTATTAGGTATACGACCCTATTGGAAACGCTATCGATCTTAACTATGTTGTTAGTAAGGGACTTGTGGACGAGAAACCCGACACCACCTTGGGACTGTTGGTCGCCCTCCCGGTGATAGAGTAGGTTACCTGATTTTAGGGTTATCGTGTCCTCACCCGCTCTACGGACTTCAGATAACCCCACAATGTCCCAGTGTAGCTTACTCATTTCTTCTTCCAGCTCATATATCTTCTCGTCTGTCCTCATCGTGCGTATGTTGTGTGTTACCAGGGCCAGTCGTCGTCGTTGGGGGTGGTAGCCGGGCGTCTGCCGGGGATTCTTAGCACCCCCTGCCCCACCGTTACCGTGGCCGCTACCGTAGCCAGGAATAGCGGGGCTGCCGGGGACTGGGGGCCTGGTTCTTTTTGTTCCAATCCATAAGGGGTTTTTGCCAATACTCGCCACGCTTGGCAGGCGGGTTGGCGAGCGCAGTTTGTGTGTGTTTGACTGGGAAGGTGCTGCTGCCCACCTTCTGATTTGTTATCCCTTAGCCGCTTTCTACGGCACCCACGGGTAGAGTTGGGGGGGTGCTATTCTAAGCCGGCACCGCCACGGCATAGCCGGCACCGCCACGACATATTGACGATTACTTGAACCATTTCCTACACCATAATCGTCGTGAGAGTTCCGTCAAAAGTGACAGGTCCTTTTTTATTTTTACAAGGTCTTTACTGGAGTCCCTTGTTTTTGATGTAAATGTTGTAAAAGTAGGTCCATCCATTCCATTATTTCTTTTTAATCCACACACCACATAGTTAACCTTCACACTATGCACGTTATTTTTAGGAATTTGTTTTTCGCAAAAAAAATATGAATTTTTTTTTGTTTGGTTTGGACATGTGGAGAGAATGAATGAAATGAGAATGACTAAACAGGTATACATGGGACAAGTAGACGGAAGTGTTGGAAGGGGAAGACCTAGACGAACGTTCCGAAATCAGATTGAAGACGTTCTGAAAAAAGGCCAGGTCAAAAGTACCCTAAACCGACGCTTATGTATGAAAGGATTGATGAGTATAGATGAAGCGAAAGAGATATGTCAGGATCGTAGTAAGTGGAAATCCGTGGTCTCTGCCTACCCCTACGGGAAAGAGGCGTGATTTTATGTATGTATGTATGTTTTTCGCGCGCAAACGGTTCGTTATTGCTACAACTCTGGTCCGAATTATCAACACGCTTACAGTTTCACGAGCGGTCAAAATCGCGATATTTGTCTCGGACCGGCTTTGGTATACGATGAGCACTGTGAGTAAAAATATTACGATACGGACCGCAGTAATAGTGAACATATTGAAAATATGTGAGGTATATTCAAAAAGCAATCTTTGCGTAGAGTAAAAGCGCCAGCTAACGTCGATATATCTGAAATTCATGACGGCGCCGCCACGCTCCGCGGCGTCCGACAATTCTAACTTTTAATGGAACTGAGACTGCATCCAGTGGGATGAAAAGCTTTCCAAGCTTCTCTTTCATCCAATCCTAGCCTATTGTCATCACATTTATAATATTATTAAACCCGAAAGTTCGTCAGTGAGTTTAAAATCAGTTTACAATATCATAACATTTGTTTTATATGTAGACGCATATAAATAGGAGTCAAGAGAATAACATGTTATTAAACGTTAAAAAATGCTTTATCATAACATTTACTACAAAGTTCAATAAAATACTTTATAACTACAAGCTAAAAGATCATTGTTTAGGGAGAAAGGCGGTTGTCAGATACCTCGGGGTCTTACTTGACGAGAAGTTCACATTTAGAGACCATTATGACTACATAATTACTAAATGAACTAAGATTTTGGTTTTCATCTCTCGGATATCTAAAGATTTTAAAAATCCATGTTGTTTCTTGAATCTTTACTTTACATTGATAAGTAGTATACTTGATTACAACTCGCTCATTTGGTCACCTTTCAATGACGTTCACAAAAAAACGTATAGAACGAGTGCAAAGTAACTGTCTACTGTGTAAGTCCCTACTGCCTTCTAATATACTAATTCTTCTTATTCCAATTATATTTCTTTGAATGAGTTGTAGGTACGCGTGGATGCTTATGAGTGCCGTCACTTCAGCTCTGTGAGTTGCCCCAAAAAAATCTTAAAATCACAGAAGGTTCACTAACACGGTTTTCGAAATAGAATTTTCTAATCTTCGTAGTCCCAGTAGACAGGTACGCGGGTGTCACCACTGTGGGGTTTCAGTTATGTTCTCATCACGTGGCGCACGTCACCTATCCAGGTTTATATGTGCGCCCTGATCCTTCCACATGCGTGTTCTGCCTGCCTACTGGGATGGGTCAATAAAACTATGAAATTCCGGTGATCACCATTTATATTTCTTCATATCAGAATTACTATATATATATATATATATCCAAACAGGGTATCAAACGAAAATTCACTTCATATTCAGAAAAGCTGGCACAAATATAAACTGCAAACCCTTGAAACTCGACGATTATATAACGATCCAGTTTGCTTAAAGTTGTACACTCGCAGATTGATTCTCTCTCGCATCTCTCAAGCATTAGTCAAAGTCAAAGTCAAAATCATTTATTCAATTTAGGCATCAAAGACGCATTTATGAACGTCAACTTTTCATTATAATGTACTTTTAAAGACTCTACCGCCGCGTTCCAAAATATATAGAGCCCAACGAGAAGAAGCGGCAATAAACTCGGGGCCATTCTTTTTATATAGATGTTTACAATGTTTCTACTTAGGTACTACAAATATTACATTTTATGTGGCACAGTGACAGCTTGCCAGAAGTGCAGTATTCCAAGCATCTTTATCTTCTATATAATGTCGAACTTTATAGTAAGCTTTTTTTATTTAAAATTTTATTAAAACGTTTTTTACAGTCAACTTGAATTTGCCCTCTGTGGGCTCAGTTATGTGTTTTGGGATTTTATTGTAAAAACGCACACAATTTCCTAGGAATGACTTCTTAGGCTTCGCAAGTCTAAAACTAGGTACAGCTATCCTATTTGTATTTCTAGTATTAAAAGTGTGGTGATCACTATTTAACTTATATATATTTTCAAATACATATAAGGAAGGCAACGTTAATATATTGATTTATTTAAATAAATCTCTCAAAGATTCACGGGGACCCATTTCGTATATAGCTCGAATAGCACGTTTCTGAAGGATAAAGATGGTCTCTATATCAGCCGCTGAACCCCATAGCAATATCCCATATGACATTACGCTGTGGAAATATACAAAATACACTAACCGCGCCGTAGAAGCGTCTGTTAGCTCTCTTATTTTACGTACCGCGTATGCAGCAGAACTGAGTCTCCCAGACAGGGCATTTATATGAGCAGATAGTATAAACACAAAGCCTAGAACACGCGATGGATCTTCCAAAACTTTTATTTTGCCAGTATATAAGAATAATACTTCCTTTTATAACCCTATTGTGAGAATTTGTCGCCAATATAATGAAACTCTGAAAGAACATCACGACTCTATTGACATCTTTGTCCAAAACCTACCTAGATTTAAAACTAATGTCAGGAATATAGTATTTAAGGCCTATGATGAAAGTATTTCAAATTGTTTGTTTGCCTCTTTTCATTTTTATTGT
Source organism: Selenia dentaria (assembly GCA_917880725.1). Lineage (NCBI taxonomy): Eukaryota > Metazoa > Arthropoda > Insecta > Lepidoptera > Geometridae > Selenia > Selenia dentaria. The sequence continues at coordinate 20,588,692 of OU862900.1, read as the reverse complement.
TATTATTTAATTACATAACTACTTACTGCTCAACAATCAACCATGTTGGGTACACATATTTAGGAAAATAGTCTTGACCTAAATTGTACTATTTAATTTTAACTATTTATTGACTAGATTCTGTTTATGTGGCAATAATTAAATAAATTGCTGCGCTCCGCGATTTCAGACGCGTGGTGATGGTTGATGATGATGATGAATTAATTATAGCCTATGAGACTCAGGGATAATGTAGCATTATCATGATGAAAGACTTTTTGAAATCAGTCCAGTAGTTTTTGAGTTTATTCGTTACAAACTTTGTCACTGAAGGCATAAAAAACGTTTTTACATGAATTCTTAGTTTAAATATAGTTTGAAAAATCGCTTAGTAGCTGATTACAAGTGTACTACAAGCCTTAAAAACTTAATTTCCGCGGCGAGTTTAGGATATGTTTTCTATTAAAAGTATTAGTATTATCACCGAGCTTAGTGACGTCACTAGTGATGTCACTAGTGATGTCATTATCTGACATGATGGACTATTTAAACGTCTGACGGTTGAAACGAATGCTTTTGTCTTTTATGTGGGAAAATTAAGCTTGTTTAAAATATATATTGTACCTAGATTGTGTAATTGGTAGGCTGGTTGATTATTCATGTTTTTGTGATGTTAGAAGTAATTTTAATTTTACGATTTTAGACATATTAATATGCTCAGACAAAATTTCCCACCTTTTTGATCTCGTATAAGGAGATATTTTCTTTCTCTAGAAATACATCAACATCATCATCTCGTGACGTGGTTGAGTAACAAAGCTTCATCCATCCAAACATTCGCGTCCTACGTATTCATCATCATCATCATCATCATCATCTCAGCCGTAGGACGTCCACTGCTGAACATAGGCTTCCCCATGATTTTGCAAAAGGACCGGTTGGAAGCGGCCTGCATCCAACGTCGTCCTGCGATTATCAGGTCGTCTGTCCACCGAGTCGGCGAAAGACCTACGCTGCGCTTGCCGGTCCGTGGTCTCCACTCCAGTACTCTCCGGCCCCATCGGCCATCTGTTATGGGTGCTATGTGCCCTGCTCACTGCCACTTCAACTTGCTTATCTTTTGGGCGTCTTATCTTAACAAGTACTTAATAGTCAAAAAATCCTATGTATGTATTCAAGTACGCGCGGTGCTTTGTCGGTCGTATTTGTTATCTTTTCATAATAGAATTGATTTCATATGTGTTTAGTATCCTAAAATGAAACTAGATGGCTTTGGAAATCCCTAAAAACAGTGGAAAGACTTGCAGACCAAACAAGTCGATATTGATTTAGGGATTTGAAGTTTTAAGAGCTTTCTTTTTTTGTTCACGGTGAATATTTATTCAGTTTAAGCTATGCACGGCTGCTCTCAAAACTTACCGAGAATCGGTTGAGAAATGCGACCTGTATAGGGAGAGGGGCGAGGGGAATAGCAGGATGTACGGAAGCATTTGTCCAAGCTTCTGTACAGAACAGACGCTTCCCTCGTGCTTCACACCGCTTAGTCAATTTTAGTTATAATTGGCTGATTTGTATGTAAGTTATCCAGATGATCAATTAACTACCTAATCACTAATAGTATTAACGTCGTTATTTCTCTGAACGACAATAATTAATCCCGTGGGTCATCATCATTCATTTATGGAAACCATAAAAAGTGTGTAAAAACTTGTCGAAGTAGGAACCATGCGCACAGCGAGCTATGGAGAGGGCTATGCTCGAGGTTACTCTACGTGATCGAATCAGAAATGAGAACCGTAGCAGAACGAAAGTCACCGACATAGTCCAGAAGATTAGCCAGTTAAAGTGGCAGTGGGCACATAGCACGCAGAACAGATGGCCGATGGGGCCGGAAGGTTCTGGAATGGAGACCATACGGACCGGCAAGCGCAACGTAGGTCATCCACCGCAAGGTGGACAGACGACAGGACGATGTTGGATGCAGGCCGCTTCCAACCGTTCCTTTTGGAAAATTATTGGGGAGGCATATGTTCAGCAGTGGACGTCCTACGGCTGAGCTGATGATGATGGAGTACTTTTGAGCTGTCATGGTACTAACTTCAAATTATTTCACACTTTTTAATGTTGAAGGCAGTACCATTTTTGGTAAGCACTTTAGTCGCACCAATTTGCTATTAAGGCGCGGTCCAATACTAATTTTAAAACAATTTACGATGCTTTACATAAGGTTGAGAATTGCTTATCAGATTGGACGATGTAATGCGAAGATGCAATTGAATACGTGCTAATACTTTTTATATTTATTTCGTATAATCAAATTATCAAATTTTAATGATAAAGGAGTCCATACTTCACTAGTATATTTCATTGGGAATTCGAATATGATACATTCATTGAAATGTATTTGCCTATAATTGAATAAAAATGCTTTTACCCACTAGCATTTTTCAAATGCAAAATTTAGGGAAAGTTGCCGATTTTTTTCTATCGAGCCAAGTTTGCTCAATCGCGTATTGCCTCCCATATTTCATAAGGACGTATATTCAATTTACACTACGTTTTTTTCGAACTTCAGTTCAAGTTTTCGCAAAGTCGAATCATGAAATTTGGTCACAATTTACACTCATTTCGCCTTAATACGGTATATGGCGACGTATACCAATAGTTTGACATAGATTAATAAGCCATATTCTGTGGCGTAGTTGAAATCCGATCGATAATCAAATAAAACCTTTATGGATGCCGGTCTTTAACCTAATTATGTGTAGCTTGGGAGCTGTCGACCACAACTGTAAAGGACTAACAAACTTATATTTGATTTGATAAAACTCCTTGAAACATTTCATAGAAATCGGTTCAGTAGTTTTTGAGATACACTCCAATAACTGAATACAATGGAAGTCGTTATAAAATTTTTCAAATTGCACATGTAACTTTTTTATTATCACACCAGCAGATGTAGATTTATGTTCTTTTTCACAGCCAACGTATATAAAGGCAGATTCAGGCTGTTGCACGTACTAATGCATGATCAACGTAGAAGGGCGGATGCCCTATTATTTACTTTCGTGTTGGCTGAAAAAGAGTATCATTCATTTATATATTACATCTTTCATAAACAAACATGATTTTGATACTTTGCAACCAAGAATTATTGTACTCGTATTAATTGCTGTCCCGCCAGCGGCTTCGCTCGCGTGGTCTCCCGGGACGGTACGGATGACGGATACGGTAATTACAGATTTTTAATTATCCCACGGGAACTCTTTAATTTACCGAGATCAAAAGTATCCTATATGTTGATCAGGGATATAAGCTATCACCATACGAAATTTCATTTAAATCGGTCCAGTCGTTTCGGAGATTAGCCCGTATAACAACCCGTATAACAATTTGAACTTATTTTTCACCCCTTACATCCCCTGACTCGGTTTTTAGCAAAGTTTTCATTGTACAGAAATTTGACCTCTACAGTTTAAATATTTAAATATATAAATATGTATATATATAATTTAAATTTAAATATATAATTTAAATGGGACCACACGGGAAGCACCAACTGTGAAACAAAAAAAGAATTTTGAAAATCAGTTCACCTTATCGAAAGTTATGAGGTAACAAACATAAAAAAAATACAGTCGAATTGTACACCCTTTACCTCCTAAAGTGTCTCCTCCTTTTTGGAAGTCAGTACAAAATACGAAATTCCGCGTAATCTTGACAAACTTCGCGAAAAGCGTCTAAAGATAAAGGCTACAATTTAATATCGCCATTATCAATTGAATCTACCAGCCATCACAATTTTTATCATAAACACAAACAAATCTACAACTATTTTTGCTTGTTATAAACAAAGCAGTCATTGAATCTCACTGACTCATTAATGTAAATTAACAATATCATACAATCTAAAAATAACTAATTAATCAACACGGAAAGTACCTATTTCAAACAAAAAAGAATTTTGAAAATCAGTTCAACCTATCGAAAGTTACACAGGTAACAAACATAAAAAAAATACAGTCGAATTGAGTACCTCCTCCTTTTTTGGATGTCGGTAGAAAACTACGTAGAAGTGGCCAGCTCTCAGCCTAAATGGCTGCGGACGTAATTATGGTAATAGAATGTTAACATACTTCGTTTCGACACGCACACTCTCAAATTGTATCATTACTTTATTAATTTACAATTTACTCAACTACGCTGTTGTCAGAAAGAATATGGTTTCTAGTTTTACGTTTAGAATTTGAGGCTCTAGGTAAGCTGTAGACCTTGTGAGCATGTTTTGTATAGCTTAAGAGGATTGCATAGCTGGTACTTGTCCATACTAAAAGAAGAAACTCTTTTTCATTTCTCATACTCGGACAGTAGTGTTGTTTTGATCTGATTATTGGGTGGAAAATGCTACTTCCCTCCATAAAGAGGGAAAAACTCATACAAATTACTTCCCAACTAAGAGCCGGAATGAAATTTAAAAATTGAACTGCTGTCAGCTGTGAAGAGTTTTATGTAAAAAAAACTAATTAATAAAAATGCTGCGGCCGTGTGACTTTCTAAACAGCCAGTGTGAACTTAGCGCAAACTTCTTTGAGCGGAATAAGCCCCAATTCGCCTCAGCCGACAACTTCCAGGGAGTATCCACCATGGAATCCATCGTCTGATGAAATACCAGAGTCTCCTACTTTTACAGAAATCCAGAACAGCCAAATTTGTCATAATACATCAAACAGCATAAACATTCCAAACAAAAATGTAACTTTTAATTTCACGCATTGTCCTAATTTGACAATTAATTTTAAATAGGTACTACTAATATTATTACATAATATCAATAAATAGTTTAGATAAACAACTACTTCATTTTCCTCATATTCGAAATGTAAAGTAGAATGTTTAACACGGGTAAAAGAATCAATTCCTACTCGGACTATAGCCGTCTAGATACCTCGGGAATTGTTACTTTCGACCCTCGGTTAACAATCTACTGTTCACTTTTTGACATTGTCCGATTTCAGTGATTTTTTTTATGCAATCGACACATTGTTTATCATGGTCACAAACATAAGAGGTATTCAAATTATCAACGGGATAATTACCATGTACATTTTCTAATAGTTTCCGATATTTTTAGTGTTGTGTGTCGAGATAATACAAAAACTAACAGTGCGAACAATAGTAGTGGGGCCTCGCATAGCAAACGAGTACGGAAGAGGGTAGACCGTTTCGTGTGCTCGTAAAACATTCACCCACCCGCAATTCCTCAGTTCATCCGTGATCATGGCGCTTGCAACAGGCAAGAAATATCGGAAACTCTTAGAAAATGTACATGGTAATTATCCCGTTGATAATTTGAATACCTCTTACCATTGTTTACTATGTCCGTACGGTTTGATTTTCAGTATTTCATACTAATATAAATTGTTTTTTTTAAAACTAAAAAATACTGTAAAAATCAAAACGTACGGTGCGAATAGCAAACAATGTATTGATTGCATGAAAAAAAATCACTTAAATCGGACAACGAGCGATCAGATCATATGACATCTTTGTAAACATGTATTTCATGCAATAAATAATTTGATTTTGATTTTCAGCCGTGCGATTCTCTAATGATTCGTCGATGCGTTCGTCGACGAGCTCACCGATGTCAAATACTTTATGAGATATCGCCCTTGTACAGCTTGTTTTTCCAACGTTTCTTGTCATCTCGTCATTTGTTTCACGGATGTTGTCAAAGATAAAACGATGTTTGCTCTTATGGGGGATCCCTATAATTTATCTATCCACGGTTTTCCTTACTTCCGAAAGAAATTTGACATAACGTCCATACAAATAGTGTCAAATATCTATGGAGGATCCCAATAATCTATCTATCCACGGTTTACCTTACTACCGATAGAAATTTGACATAACGTCCATACAAATAGTGTCAAATATCTATGGAGGATCCCAATAATCTATCTATCCACGGTTTACCTTACTACCGATAGAAATTTGACATAACGTCCATACAAATATTGTCAAATATCTATGGAGGATCCCAATAATCTATCTATCCACGGTTTACCTTACTACCGATAGAAATTTGACATAACGTCCATACAAATAGTGTCAAATATCTATGGAGGATCCCAATAATCTATCTATCCACGGTTTACCTTACTACCGATAGAAATTTGACATAACGTCTATACAAAAAGTGTCAAATATCTATCTTTAGTAAGGTAAACCGGCGATAGATAGGTTATTGGGACCGGCCGTTATGGAGGATCCCAATAATCTATCTATCCACGGTTTTCCTTACTACCGATAGAAATTTGACATAACTTCCATACAAATTGTGTCAAATATCTAACTCTAGTAAGGTAAACCGGCGATAGATAGATTATTGGGACCGGCCGTAACTCTAGTAAGGTAAACCGGCGATAGATAGAATATTGGGACGGGCCGTTAGAGAATCGCACGGCGGATTTTAATTCCATATTTTGACAGAACGCGAAGTTTTTCCGTTGTTTAATTTGCCTGTGTATCCACATGGTTGCCAGCACGGAGCGTAGTACCGAGAACCGTAGGCGTATCTACAGCTCTAAAGACCTTTGTAAGGGAGGTCCCTTACCTACTATTCTCTGTGTAATATATTCATGTCTCTACTCCCAAAATCCCGACGCCTACGATATTAATTTTCTACGTATTTAAACGAAATGTCTAAGTAATTGGAAACTGGGATTATACTAGGTTTCTATTGTTTGTTTTTTAATCTATAATTTTTATATCAATCGCTGACTAGACAAGCAAATGACTCGCCTGACGCTATACGCCACGTTTGTCCATAACAGTTCAGTACCTTTCAGAATTTGAAGCTTCAACAGTTCAAAACCCTGCAATGCATTGCGTCACTGTTATATATAGGATGTTTGGTAGAGGGACCGACAAACCAAATGAGCGTGTTCGGGGGACCACTTGGAGAATACAAGTTGGCCAAAAAAAACCCCCGACCCCCCAATATGTTTAACTTTTTTTTGTGATTATTCCCTTTTTCTCCGAAATTGTACCTATTTACCACCATAACATTTGCAAAATCTGTTTTAGACCGGATGTTTTTAGTTGAATTTGGTCTCTAATACACCTTCAGGCCACGCAAAGCAAAATTGGATACAAAACAGAGCTAACTGATTTTGTTAAAAAAAATGCAATCCTCTTAACACTAAAATGCGCAGGTACTTTTGGGTTTAGGTCTAAAGAACTTTATTCTCGAACAAGACAAAAGGTCACTTGCGTGAGAACAAAACATAATAATTACGTAAAATATTATAAATTATATAAGTTGTAGTGAATAATAAAGTATTGAAAAAGATTCACTCGTGTTTACTATTAATATTGTGGTAGAGCTGTGATTGACCAGCTGTTTCTTCGATTAGTGTTTTTATATGAAGTTGGATTTCTTCAAACATAACATAGTTTTGACGTATTTTGTTTTTACCTTTTGGCCATTATAAGTAACAAGTTAAACACATAATAAATCAGTTCACAAGATAGAACAGATAGCAAGGTAAGATATATATACAAAAAAACATAATTAATAATTAATCGACTTAAAAAAAATCATAATTAATCGACTAAAAACCTCTGTCTGAATATCCGATAACTCCTGCTAAATATAAATATATATATTATAATTATATGTATTTATATTATTATTATTTATCTAAATATTCGATGAGGTTTTTACCATCAATTAATATTTTTATCGGAAGTTTAACATATAAAACTAAGTTATATCATTAAACTAGCTGCACTCCGCGGTTTCACCCGCGTGGTGATGGATGATGATGAGGATGATTCAAATGTAGCGTAGGTGTGTTACTCAGGCATAATGTAGCTTATACTCGTGAAAGAATTGTTTGAATCGGTTAAGTAGTTTTCTACCGACTTCCAAAAAAAGGAGGAGGTACGTTTGATACCTCATAACTTCCGACTGGTTAAGCCGATTCTCAAAATTATATTTGACAGCTGGTGCTTCCCGTGTGGTCCCATTTAAGTTTTATCAAATTCAGTCCAGTAGTTTTTAAGATCACTTCAATAACTGAATAGAATGGAAGTCGGTATTAAATTTTTCAAATAGTACTTGTGTGTGTATCCATTACATATAAAATAATAATCATAATTATCTTTCCTTTTTATTATTAGAGTAGATAAGGATTAATACCGAGGTACGTGTAGCAAGAGCACGTAGGTGTGGCCTAGTTTGTACCGGTGCGGTGTTACTATTCCATATTTCAAAATGAAAAAGTATTTATTGTGACAACTGTAATAGTTAGACATATAGTAATGTGGACTTCTTTGTAGATATTGATGTCTTTTAAAACTATAGTACGTCACTTTGCTTTATTGTCAATAGCATAGACTAAGTTTACAGCGTACGAGATATAAGGCCTTTATGTATTTTTTCCACAACTTAGGTTACATTATCGAAGTTTTCATACGAAACCATAACTTTAAAAAAAATATAGCCTTTGTTAATCAGGGGTAATGTACGATTCTTATGGTGAAAGATTTTTTATAATCAGTCCAGTAGTTTGGGAGCCTATTCGGTTCAAACAAACAAACAAATCTTTCCTCTTTATATTATTAGTGTATATACAAATAAAGTAATATAATAAAAAACAAGTTGTAATACAATATAACTTTTATTTTATATAAACCGAAAAAAACATTAATCTTTTGAAAAAAAAAATAAACCGGCCAAGTTTTGGACGCGCACTAAGGTGCCGTACAAATTTGTTGAAAAAATTTGAACTAGTGAAAAAAATGTAATACGGCAAATTCAAAAAGTGAAATCGTACGACCATCGAAGACTTTCCCGACGGAATTAAATTTCGCTGTTCGATATTTAGGCACGGTTATTGTAAGACATCGCTTCTTACCTAATTTAATGGCTCTAGTTCAACGGGAAGTTCCCTATAGGTTTTGTTTCCCAAGTGAAATCGGAAAATATGCGAAAAACGTAACATAAAATTTTATAATATCTTTTAACCGCGTTGACTTAGAAGTTTGTATTTTAACAGCTGAAATAGACACATATACACATATTAATATATATATAACCTTCAACTTGATAACCTCTACGCGTACGTGCGAAAACGGACTTGACAGACCAGCAGGCGTTAAACAAAGTGATACTCAGTGATACTCAGGGACTGACGTACGAGTCAGTCGCGGTGATTAAAACAAAAGGCAACATGAAGCTGCACGAGAGCGTCCCGCACGCAGTCGTTGCGGTTTCCCGGCACACGAGGACCTTTGTCTACTACGCGGACGACGAGGATGATGCCATCGGACGGTTTGTGAGGCAAGCGACGGTTGCGAGCGAGCAAACCATCTACGGCTATAACCTGAAGATGGCAATCAGGGATCGAAACAGCGTGGTGATGGAGGCCCTGCTTCAGCGCAAAGTGGGCAAAGTGGGCTCACAATAAATGTACTATAATCCATTTGCTGTAATATATGTAGTTTTTCGAATTGTATGTAAGCTAGCGTTAAGAAATTATAACTGACAAAGAGATGGTGCAGACATCCAGAGCAGACATGCTCACGGAAATGTGTTGGCAAGCGGTGGCGTGTGTGGCGGGTCGCCATCTTCCCTCAGAAATGGTTGAGGAAGGCGATGGCTGGCACATGCATCAACTCGTGAACGGGTGCTGTTTGCGGGCACTGGTCTGCTGTGAATGCTTGCACCAACTCAGAATAAAACGTATCAATAACTTTAAGTGTTATATGTATGTTGTATGAGTAAAATAAAAAAAATAAAAAAATTATATGTTCCTCATGTATGTATTTTGTTGTATGTTATAAATTTATAAGTAAGTTGTCAAAAATCTGTAAGTTAAAAAAAGGCATGGACCCTGGAGTATGTGGAGCGTAGTTTTATTAATAAAAAAAAAGTGATACTTGGACTTAGCACGAATAACTGCGTAAGTATAACATAACGTGTCGTTCCTGTGGATCAACCGTACGATTCTCTAATAATTCGTCGTTGCGCTCGTCGACGAGCTCACCGATGTCGGCCGTGCGATTCTCTAAGAGCAAACATCGTTCGAACAAACAGAGAATCGCACGGCTGATACTTTATGAGATAACTAGTAAATAATGTTGTTTTTCCAAAGTTTCGTATCATCATTTGTTTCACGGATGCTGTCAAAGATGCAACGATGTTTGCTCTTAGAGAATCGCACGGCAGCACAAACTGACATTTATCTAGGGCACACTGTCACAGATAATAACATAGTTTGTCGCCAAAGCATGACACTTTGACGCTTACGATACGAATACTTTTTCGCAAATTGTTTGTGCTACGACTTCCTATCAGGGTTTATTTTTCCTTTTGAGGTACGGAACCATAACAAGTACATTTGAAAAAACTAATACCGACTTCCATTCTATTCAGTTATTGGACTGTTACTCAAAATTGAAGTGTTACTGAACCGAATTTGATGAAATACGAATGGGGTCACACGGGATGCACCAGCTTTCAAACAAAAAAAGAATTTTGAGAATCGGTTCAACCAGTCCAAAATTATGAGGTAACAAACATAAAAAAATACAGTCGAATTGTACACCCTTTACCTCCTAAAGTATCTCCTCCTTTTTGGAAGTCGGTACTAAATACGAAATTCCGCGTAATCTTGATAAACTTCGCGAAAAGCGTCTAAAGATAAAGGCTACAATTTAATATCGCCATTATCAATTGAATCTACCAGCCATCACAATTTTTATCATAAACACAAACAAATCTACAACTACTTTTGCTTGTTATAAACAAATCAGTCATTGAATCTAACTGACTCATTAATGTAAATTAACAATATCATATAATCTAAAAATAACTAATTAATCTGTTTAAGATCTTTAACAATGTTATATATACAGCAGCATTATTACTGCCTCTTTAGTCAGGTTAAAGTCGTAGTATTGGTCTGATAGTGTGATGTAGAAGTAGTGGTGAATTTCATAGTTTATTTTGGACCGTGCAATATAAAGTCAGGTGAGGGCTGACGCGTTGTTTCAATACGTCTTATATAAAACGTGGAAGATAGTCCCTAGTTTAAACCATGGCTTAAGGGCCACCAATATTACGAAATATTAGTGTGTCATGTATTTCGGAGGCATCTTGTGCGATATCATGGTTCGCACAAGATGCCTGAATACATATGCATGCGGGTCATCCGCTATGACTTTCAGGATGCTATTGTCACTCTCCTGAAGCCTTTTCATCAGAGAAGCTACCTTTTTTCTAATAATGGCATGGAAGCCATCAGTATGATTTTCGGCAAACATTGCGGAGGCGCTGCAAAATCGGGGGAGTTTCAACATCCTGAACACGTTATTGTATTGGATGCGCAGGGTATCCAGTGACTTATGGGAACAACTGAACCACAGACTACCCGTGTACATGCCCTGACAATAAGCTTTGAATAGAGTTATTTTAACCTGGTCTGTACAACGGGCAAATCTGTACCTAATGTTTTAAAGAAAAGACGTTTAAAAGAAAATTCCAAAAGTAAATAAATAAAAAATACTCGGGCATGAAAAGTGTTATTTTCATAGGAAAAATGACAACGCCTCTCAAAACAACTAGCTTTTTGGTTCGAGGCTTCCATTTAAGTTATCACCAAATATAGCAAAAAAAAGTCAAAATCATTTATTCAATTTAGGCATCAAAGACGCACTTATTAACGTCAATTTTTCATTATAAATTACTTTAAAGACTCTACCGCCGCGTTTCTAAATATATAGAGCCTACCGTGAAGAAACTCAGGGCCATTATTTTTATATAGATGTTTAAAATGTTTCTACTTAGGTACTACAAATATTTCATTTTAAGGGTGGCAGAGTAACAGCTTGCCAGAAGTGGAGTATTCCAAGCATCTTTAACTTCTATGTAATGTCGAACTTTATAAGCTTTTTTTATAAAAACGTTTTTTACAGTCAACTTGAATTTGCCCTCTGTGAGCTCAGTTATGTGTTTTGGGATTTTATTGTAAAAACGCACACAATTTCCTAGGAATGACTTTTTAGTCTTCACGAGTCTAAAACTAGGTACAGCTATCCTATTTGTATTTCTAGTATTATAAGTGTGGTGATCACTATTTAACTTATATATATGTAAATTTTGACGAACATATATTATATTTTCAAAAAAAAAACATATAAGGAATAAATATATCGATTTCTGTAAATAAATCTCTCAAAGATTCACGGGGACCCATTTCGTATATAGCTCGAAGAAATCTTGAAGTAAAATCACCAAAAAATTTTTATTAAACACCGATTCATGTTTATTATAACTTTGCTCGCTCTGCTCACGTGTTGTAGTCACTATTAACCTAACGCGCTCGCTTCGCTCGTCGTCGCTATGCATGTGTTTGCTCTGACAAATACTCCAGGAACAAGTTCGTTTAGATGGCAATGCTACTGTAGTTCGGCTGTTATTAGTGATAGTTTATTTTGGGAGTCAATGTATTTCCCGGTTTTTAAATCACAAAAAGTTGTTATGAACCATAAAATTCAAAACTTTTCACACTGTTTTACGTGTGAAAAATCTTACAATAGAATATAAATTTTATGTACGAAATACTGTTTCATTTTTTGCTAGGCTTGCTGTTACACAATTTAATTGAAACAGTCTTGCATTAAAATCACGCTAACCTTTTTTAGACATATTTGTATGACCTGCCATGAGATTCACTGATTATCTCATTTCATTTCATTTATTCATGCAGACATATATTATTTATTACAGACAAGTGTTAAAGGTCTTATAGCTAAATATATGTACCCTGTTAGGGCGTAGCACTGGCTGAGATGTGCTCAAGGTGCATTCATTAATATTAGTAATTATAAATGTCCAAATGGTAACATGCATTTCAATTAGTTAATTCAAATTTAATTTAAAATTAATTAATCTATATAAAAAAAACTTAATTATATTCATTGTAGATGTCAAATTCAGTAAAAATAGTCAATAGTCAACTAAAAAAGTAAGTTAGATAAAATCAATGAATTGTTCATAGTCAATTGAATTTTATGTAGATTTAAACATTTACAAGTGCGGTACATAACAGTTCAATGGAATATACAATGTCAATAGGAATCACAATGTTAGTAACAATAACATGTCATCAAAATTATAAAACAATTTCACAAATTGATAAAAGTTATTCAATAGTGTAGAATGCTTTTTGATAAAGGATTTTTTTCATCTTATTTAAAAATATATGGTCTTTTTCTTCAGTTTTAATTATTCGTCGACGAGCTCACCTACTTTATGACAAATTGCCCTTGTACATAAGGTTGTATTTCCAACGTTTCTTGTCATCTCGTCATTTGTTTCACGGATGCTGTCAAAGATGCAACGATGTTTGCTTTAAGAGAATCGCACGGCTGTACGTTGCTATGTCCACTCGTAGGTAACTACTCAACGGCTGAACCAATTTTGATCATACGTCATTGTGTTCACCAACAACTTCGAGAACTGAGTTCCCAACTGATATTTGGGTAGGCACAATATAATAATAAATAATAAATAAATATTCCACAACTATCACACAACGCCATCTAGTCCCAAGCTAAGCAGAGCTTGTGTCATGGGTACTAGACAACTGATAAACATACTTATATATTTCTAAATACATAAATATTATAGATAAATTACACCCAGACACAGAACAAATGATCATGCTCATTACACAAACATTTGTCCTGTGTGGGAATCGAATCCACGACCTCCGGCATAGCAGTCAGGGTCACTAACCACTAGACCAACAGGCCTGTCAATATGGGCATTAGACATAGTTTTCGTCTTGTCAATGTTCATCTTAAGGCCTACCCGTTGGGAAACTCGATGGAGGCCTTCGAGCATTGTACTGAGGTCTTCCATGGATTCGATCGCTTTACTCTACTATAAATATCGACAGTATATAAATAATTAAGTCATCGTAGTTCATAGTTCATAGTTCATAATTCATAGTTCGTAGTTTCTAAATAATAAACATAAAACAAAAAATAATAAAACGGTAAATACCCTATATATATATAGGCTTCAATGTCACTTACATATAAATATTTGTGTCCGTTAGTTCTTCAAACGAATAGAAAGCTTGCTCGATGAGCCACCCTTTTAATCTATGTTTAAATAACTAATTTGAAGGTGCTTCTCGTATCTCAGCCGGGATGCAGTTGTAGACTGTCGGAGCCATAACATGTACCAGCTTAGCAGTTTTGGCCAGTCGCCGCGGCACAGCTCTCAACCTATGCCCATTTCTGGTATTATATAAATGACTGTCGCGTAACCTCGAGTAGTCTGTTAGGTTTTTTCTGGCATGTATGCCAGCGTTATAACGCGTTAATAGCGTTGTAACGCTGCTTGCAAGACTACAAGAGAGGGGACAGTCATAATTTTTAGGGAGCGAAATAAATCCCTCACAGAAGTATCTTGTGATACACGCACTATGGCTCTTATCGCGCGCTTTTGCATTCTGAAGACGTATCCGTATTTTGATGACATTTGAATTCGACGTTCAGTTTTACGAAAAGCATTACTTCCACATTTATGAACAGAGTTCAAATGAAAGATTATAACGTTAACTACATACAATTAATATTTATGTAGTAATTTTTACAGAAATACAGAAATACAAAAATGTTTATTTGTGTCAAAATACAGGTTTACAAATGAATAAGATTAAGACAGCAGGTAAACAAAACTAAGGACAGTATCACACCTATAATTTTGTCACAAAATCGATCCCAACTCAGCATAATGCTGATTGTAAATAATCAGCGCTGGTATTCTGTTGTTCTGTTATTTTTAGTATATTATTATATAAAGTTGTAGGAAATTATCAATATAATGGAACTGGTTCTCTCAAATGTATTATGAAACATGCAATCGAATTCTCTGAAACTAATATAACTTTAAATAAACTAATATTTAGGACATCTTTTTAACGCAGGTTTAAGCTGGATAACAACTATTTACACTATTTAAAACAGAAAATAATAACACGGTTTTTTATATTTAATTCGAAGACGCGTTCGAGGTACGCTTTCACCGTTGTTCTTGAGGCGTATTTCGTCTTTCGGCCCGTGTGGAAAGTAGCATTAATCTTTAAATAATAATATCTATTTGTTACAGGAATATGGCGCCCAACGCAAGCAACGACGAGATCCATATAAGGGAAGAAGCAACATTACACAAACTTATAGCACCACAGGCTGAGAAACGGAAATACGAGATCGTCTGGCTTAATGTGTTTGTGTTTACCTATTACCATATAGCAGCTGTATACGGGCTGTATATTTGTTTTACGAACGCTATGTGGGCTACTATCGGTTTCGGTGAGTTGGTTTTACGAAAAACACGCCATAAATTTTATTTTAATATGGACTCGTATGTTTGTCAAAGTCAAAGTCAAAATCATTTATTCAATTTAGGCATCAAAGACGCACTTATCAACGTCAACTTTTCATTATAATGTACTTTAAAGACTATTTTAAAGACTACCACCGCGTTCCAAAATATATAGAGCCCACCGAGAAGAAGCGGCAAGAAACTCGGGGCCATTCTTTTTATATAGATGTTTACAATGTTTCTACTTAGGTACTACAAATATTACATTTTATGGGTGGCAGAGAGACAGCTTGCCAGAAGTGGAGTATTCCAAGCATCTTTATCTTATCTTTATTTTTTGTACATTAGCTTTTCCTCATGTTGCTTAGCCAAATATTTATTGTTGCATGAAGTGTCAAAACCAAGTCGTAGTCATGTAAATAAGTCTGTAATTAAGACACTGTCCAGTCTAACGGTCGATCGCAATAATCTATCTATAGTCGGTTTACTCTACTAGAGACAGATATTTGACACTATTTGTACGGGTATGTCAAATCGCATCGGCCGTAAAGCGCTAGATTTATTTCTTAAATTGATTTACAATGAGAATGTTATAAAAAAACAATAATTTCAAATAACCATATATAAAGATTAAAACTTTTAGAATAGTATTATGTATAAATGTAAAATGTAAACATGTAAACACAAAACGTATCCAAAGCAGTCATTATAACGCCAATGAATCTCCGCTCAAACCGTAGAATTCGGTATGCTAAAAAAAATTAACCTATGCCAATTCCGAAACCATTTCGAGATTTTATGTTACAAACCCTTATTTTTCTACTCTGACCTTTTAAAACGATAAGATGCCATTTATTTTAACAAAAAACGATGAAATAATTCGACTTTCATTGACCTCTAAATTACGTCACTTTTTTGCATTTTATTATCTGTGTGACTATTGAAGTAAAACTTTATCTAACAACACGAGCGGACTTTTGTTTTGATTGAATAGAGACTTACGAATTAGTAGGTGTCACTGTCAAGTGTCAAAGTAAATTCTAGTTTCTTTTTTTTTACTCGCGTGCTTTTCTTGGCTCCTCAACGCAACTACATATTTGTGCAAAAAAGTGACGTCATAGGATTCAAATTTTCAAAAAAATATTATAAAATAACTACTGAATATAAAACAAAAATATTGAAATTAGTTTCTTATAATGACCTAATCTACGAAATAAAAATATAAAAAAAAATACCAAAAAAAACTTTACATACCGAATTGCCCCGTTGGAAAACAGAGAACTTTAATATCGGCCCTATTACTCAAACAATTTGCTAGGAAATGAAATTTATCAATCCTTTTTCTCAATATGTCTCCCAGACAATGTGCATTTGCCAAGATTAACTTGCGAGATTGCCGATAAAATGTCCGTATGAGAAAACAAGACACTACGAAGGCTTTCTATATTAAACCCTGGTTTTATGATCTTTGAAGTCGGATAATTAATGACCTTGCCGAAACTTTTTAATTATATCTAATTATAAAATGTTATAACCTCGCTTAGTTAATTTACTTAACTATGTTAATCATATAAGGCCCACTTGCACGTTTGCACGGGTTGCATAAATAAGTCTACGAGTTTGTAAACTTCCGTTAGTATTATCAATTTTTAACTCTCATATTGCCTTGCGCGACTATAAAAGATTACCGGTTTTGCTAAACTGACATTTGTAATCTTTAGATGGGAACATTGAATTGTCTATGCGCTTATATTGTAACCTGACCAATAATGAATGAATCGAAAAAAAGTTAAACTTATATCTATGTCTTTGGCACTACAGTACAATGTATATAGAATTTCTTGTTTATTCTTTGTTGTATGAAATTTGAGGACTTTTTATTCTATACGTATTGTCTCGTGTCATTTCATCCAAAGAGTACATTATACAGCAGAATGTCACCTCAATTTCATCTGACACAAAACTTCACTAACCCTAGTTAAAGACGTAAACCTCCCACATTGCTGGGTTAAATATAACCTTAGATTTAATCCTAACCTTTAATGGTGCAAGATAAATTAATTATAAAACCTCGTTTTAACAGTTGACTTTGAGTTATTGAAGTTAACTCTGGAACGTGCAAGTGGGCCTATTGTGGTAATCAAAGACTTAACAGAAACTGAGGTTATATAGAAGTATTTGATGGTAACTTATCGAACATAAGGGCCGGTCACTAAGGCTGCTGGATCGATTCCTATAACAGCTTGAGCTTTTATGAAGATAAAAGCATCATGAAATACACATCATTGTAGCAGTTTCTAGTGCCTGATTTAGTATTCATAAACACGGTTGTAAGCAAAGTGTACCTGCATAGTGATTTATAAAATTTCACGATGTGAACACATTATTTATATTATACTAGCAACTGCCCGCTACTTCATTTGCTTAGTAAGCTCATAGTTTAAAGAAAAGAAGTTTTTTTTGCTAATGAAGTGTTCACTTCAAAAAATACAAAACAGACACATAATAATATATTCCATTATATGTAGGTACTTATACAATCTTACGCGCTATCGTGGATATAGGTCCCAACTCAGCATTTAACTAAGACCTTAGTTACTGATTTTCAGTCTGATTTACAGGATGTTTCGCATATTACTTGAACGCCTTGGGGGTGACAGCAGGAGTCCATCGTCTGTGGTCCCACAAAACTTACAAAGCTACGAAGCCGCTCCAGATATTCCTGATGTTGTGTCACTCTTTAGCCAACCAGCACTGCATAGTGCACTGGGTTAGAGATCACAGGTATACAACTGTTATATAACTCTTACACTTATACTAGCTGCACTCCGCGGTTTCAATTGTGTGGAATGGTTTATAATAGTCGTTAAGTTTGCTTAAATTTTATAATTTTCTGTGCAATTTTCTTATTTTTTTCCGTAAGAACCTTCAACTAAGTATGAGAAAACTTACAAAAAAAGATAAGTCGTTCTCAAGTTACGGCGTGATCAAGATGATGATGATGAGTAGTATCCTATGTGTTCCAGCGCCACACCTCTCTACATCACAAATTTCATCCAAATCCGTTGAACCGTGCAGACGTAATTGAGTAACAAACGTCTATCCATCCGAATATTCGCATTTATAATATTAGTAAAGGTGACGGTCCGCGCCGCGACGGAGACATGCGCCCGAGACAGGAGACCGAGACCGGAGACCGCGACCGTCACTTGACGGGCAATGTATGAGCGACAGACAGAGACAGAGCGACGCGCGCGAGATAGAGACAAGAGATAGCTAGGCCGTCGCTCGGACATTGCCTAATGTCAAGTGACGGTCGCGGTCTCCGGTCTCACTCGCTGGTCTCTGTCGCGGTGCGAACTGCCACCTTTGGAAGTAAGATTGACTTGTCATAGCTGACTGAAGCCGCTGGTGAGTCAGTAAGAAGGTATATCTATACGATCTATCTACTCGTATATATACAGCGTGTAACAAAAAAAATGCAGTAATACTAAAACCACACACCCAGAAGCTTGCTACAGTTAGGACCTAACTACTGTGTCCCAGGAAGTAGTCAACATTCCGAGTTAGAAGTAATCAAAGTTTTTCTAATACTAATCAGGTTCATCCCTGAAAAACTATATAGGCAATGACTCCAAAGCGTAGACTATGTCAACAAGGGCTCATTGACCCCAACCAACTCAAAGCATAGGCATGTCTAACAGGGCTTTCCTATATTTTTTTTACTTTGGTAAATAACGAAACTTACTACAGCTTTTTGTTACACGCTGTACATTTAAAAATCAATCCCTATTTACCTTTGTTCACGCCATAACTTGAGAACTAATTTACTGATGTTAATAACTTTTTTCTTGTTAATTTCAACACAGACAAGGTTTAGCAAAGAAAAATCACCACCAATATCATGCAGGTGAAGCCGTGGACCTCAACTGGTACTCGCGATAAGTTTTTTGTTTGTTTCTTATAACGGCTAATCTCTGCAAGTAACAGACTGATTTGAAAATCTCTTTTTTGTATACGATAGATAAATTCATGAGAAATAGTATAGGGTATAAACATAAGGATACCCCTCTCTGCTAGTCTTAGATATTGATTTTTGCTAAGGAAGCCTGCGGATAAAAAATCGCCCCCAAACCACTCTTTTCGCGCACGCGACCTTATAAAGTCGAGAAATAAAATACTCTCCAATTATCTTCAGGGGATGGAGATAGATGCAATTTATAAGATGCAAGAAAACCTGAATTAAAGGTTGTAGGCCTAGGTATTCTATTATTCTTGTCAAAGAAAACATTGTTCTAAATAAATCTTATTGCCTCATATTGTTCCTTCTCAGACTTCACCACAAGTACAGCGAGACGGACGCGGACCCCCACAACGCCACTCGTGGCTTCTTCTTCTCACACGTCGGTTGGTTGCTGGTTAAGAAGCTTCCAGAAGTAAAGAGGAGAGGAAGATTGATCGATCTATCTGATCTGTACAGCAATCCTATCGTCATGTTCCAGAAAAGGTAATATTTTAGGGATACGTAGGGGGCAACGAGAAGTACAGGTAAAACTTGGCAGAATTCTCCAGGAGAAGTACCACACATTTGCCAGTTATTCAGCCGTGAAGCAGTAGTGTGCAAACATTACTATGTTTGGTTGAAAGGCAGTGTTTCCAGCGAAACTACAGGGCACGAGATTTAACATCTTAAATCTCAGGGTGACAATTATGCGCAGTGCATTGCCATGCAGGGTTTTAGACTCTTAAAGCTTGAAATTCTGAATGACACTGAAATGTTTTGGGCAGCGTGTCGCTTAACTGTCTTGCACGTCCGACTTACTAACCTCTTCACTTGATTGTATAAAAAAATACTATAGATAATGATTTTCCCTTCCAGACACCAGAACTGGTTCATTCTTCTCATGGCCTTCGTGATCCCAACCCTCATACCCTACATCTTCTGGAATGAGTCTCTGTCTGCAGCCTACCACGTCAATATGCTCCGCTACATCCTGGGACTCAACGCCACTTTCCTAGTCAACAGCGTGGCCCACATGTGGGGATGGAAATCTTACGATGACAACATTTCCCCCACTCAAAACATATCCGTAGTTTTGGCCACTTTAGGGGAAGGATTTCACAATTACCATCACGTGTTCCCCCAAGATTATAGAACAGGGGAATTGGGGAATAATGCATTGAACTTTACCACGGCTTTTATAGATTTCTGCGCGTGGGTAGGACTTGCGTATGATCGGAGATCGGTGTCTGCTGAGGTGGTAGAGAGGCGGATGATGAGGACCGGGGATGGGACTGATCTGTGGGGTAAGCAGCTAGCAAAAAAGTAAAAAGAAAGATCGTTAATGAAATAGTTTCAAATTGACCTATATACTCGTATTAGTAGTTCTATTTGTAATATAATGATATTACCACCTTTATCCTTTATCTTTATTAGAATCGTTGCGCGGTGCGCGGGTCACTGGCAGACCACATAGAAGCTGTGCATAAACTTTGTTGTCAAAATTTAAAACCAGTTTAACAGAAAAATTATAAAAGTTTCTATTGATACTGTTTTTCTAAATACAGATGAAAGTTGGGTCACAGTGACCATTTCGATTTATGATAATTTAAAAACATGGTAGCTGTCTGGATAGACTTAAGATCCTTGAGCATATTTCTTAAAGGATCCTTTAAAGTGAAATGGTTCACGTAGGCAACTGCTTTCAAAATATGCGACTGGTGGGAAATACAAAACAAACACGTGAGGCAAATAGAGTACGTTCTATATTGTAACGAGAAGGGAATTTCGTAATGAGCAGTTTATGCTGCGTTTTTGAAATAATATGCTTTTTGTATTTAAATGAGTAAATTATTATTATTTTGGGATCGGCTAGGACTCACGGTATATTCACCGAAAACTTTCTCCAATTGAGTGATGTAGCCCGCGATCCTCGCTGTGCACAACAGTAGCTCCTAAATGAAGTACTTCAAACAAGTACAAAACTGGCTGGAGAAAAATTCTGGTAAATATCACGTGTGATAGCTGCCTTTGAAACTGGTCGGAGAAAAATTCCGGTAAATATCACGTGTGATAGCTGCCTTCGAAACTGGTCGGAGAAAAATTCTGGTAAATATCACGTGTGATAGCTGCCTTCGAAACTGGTCGGAGAAAAATTCTGGTAAATATCACGTGTGATAGCTGCCTTCGAAACTGGTCGGAGAAAAATTCCGGTAAATATCACGTGTAGTAGCTGCTTTCAAACGCTGCTGGAGAAAACATTCAGTATATATCACGCGTGATAGCTGTTTTCAAAACTGGTTAGAGAAAACATTTGTTATACAACATTTGTCATAGCAGCATTTGAAACTGATCGAAGAAAAATTCCGGTAAATATCAGGCGTGTTAAAAAATCCTAGCAGGATTTTAAATAATATTTTGATAATGAAACATGAGATAGTTTGAATGCGTAAGTTTATTATGTAAGTATTTATTGAAATGTTCTATTGTTTAAAATATTTGATATTCATTCAGACGATTTTTTTCTTATCTTATCTACGCAATCTGGGGCAACTAAGTCGCTTATAGATCAGGTTTTAATGGATGTGTCGTTATATTAATATTAAACATATCAGGTTTTAACAATCTCATTCTAATATTAATAGTAAAAATAGTGTTATACTGTGAGGATCAGTGCAGATATAAAATTTGATATTATTATAATTTCTCGTGAGTTTGACATTATATTAAACTATTAAACGACAATACACTCACGTTAGGGATCGAATACGTCGACCCGAATTTCAGCTAGCAGACGCTGCTTCCCATGCGCCCTAAAGATGGGCATCTGATATACTCCAAACACGGGATATGTATTCGATCCCTAACGTTAGCGTTTTGCCGCTTAATAATAGATTTCAAATTGTCCTCCGTGTGTATTTTCTACCGACTTCCAAAAAAATGACTATATTTTTTTATGTATACCTCATAATTTTCGACTGGGTGAACAGATTCTCAAAATTCTTTTTTTGTTTGGAAAACTGGTGCTTCCCGTGTAGTCCCCAATTTCATCAAACTCGGTTCAGTAGTTTTTGAGTTACACTCCAATAACTGAATAGAATGGAAGTCAGTATTAAATTTTTCAAATTGTTCTTAAATCAATAATGATTGTAGCTATTCAATTGTTCCCCGATTAGAAGATGCAGTTTTTTCCGAAATTTATGAACTAGATAATAGACGCTGTAGGTAATTAAGCAGATCTAGGAAAAAAACGTACTTAAAGCTCATAAAACGTCATAAAACGGCAGTTTATCGTCTGCACGCCGTGCGATTTTCTAATGATTCGTCGTTGTGCTCGTTGACGAGCTCACCGATGTCAAATTCTTTATGAGATATCGCCCTTGTACACAAGGCTGCCGTGCGATTCTGTAATGATTCGTCGACGAGCTCGTCGATGAGCTCACCGGTGTCAAATACTTCGCCCTTGTACATAAGGTTGTTTTTCTAACGTTTCTTGTCATCTCTTCATTTGTTTCACGGATGTTCTCAAAAGATACAATGACGTTTGCTCTAACGGCCGTTTTCAATATTCTATCTATCCACAGTTTACCTTACCACCGATAGAAATGTTGACATAACGTCCATACAAATAGAGTCAAATATCTATCTCTAGTAAGGTAAGCCGACGATAGATAGGTTATTGAAAACGGCCGTTAGAGAATCGCACGGCTGGACTAACATCTAGCAGTACTTAATTAATTTATTGCATATTTATATTTACTTCTATTATTTAATTTGTTTAAAGTTGCAATAAAATGTTTCATCTCTTTCTTATTCCTAAGCCTCTGTAATCGTAATCGCTTGTAAATATTATGTGTAGTGATTATCAAATAAGAAATAAAAAGTTTGTTCTTTATTGAATTGAGATGCCAATGGTTTTATTGTTTAACGACTCACATTTTTTTCATTTCATCACCTTTGTCTGTATTTGTGCTTTTTAACTTTCACAAGAGAATATTCCAAATCCGTCAAACGAAGCTTCGTAGTTCGCTTTTGTTAGTACATCTTATGTTTTAAAAACGCGCCCATGTCGATGAATTTTAAATATATACATTCCATCCTAAGGTTGCCTGGAAGAGATTGCTTTTAGCAATAAGGCCGCCCATTGTGACACAATTTTTGTAATCATTACATTTAAGTTTTCATATTGTTATGTTTTTGGGAACAATAAAGTATTATCTATCTATCTATCTATCTATCTATCTATCTATCTATCTATATATGTATATGCATATAATCTATATATGTACATAATATAACCTAAATCTTGGAAACGGTTCCAACGATTTTCATAACTTTTTTTTAATACATTAAATCTAGCCTCCAAATACTCCATGGTCCGTGCCATCTTTTAGTTTTTTGCAAATTATTTACATCTTAATTTAATTAAAAAGAGACAATACATACTTAATTAGGGGACATAGGATTTTTATGTCAAATTACTTAAGGGCTATATCGTTTCTGAGCTTGCATCAGCATTCAGAGCAGACCGGTCTCTGCAGACAGCACCCGTTCACGAGACACGCCAAACTCAACCATATTTGAGGGAAGATGGCGACCCGCCACACGCCGCCACCGCCTGCCGACACCTTTTCGTAAGCGTGTCTGCTCTGTATGCTCATACTAACTCTTTGTCAAATAAAGCTTAACTTAAATAACTGTTAATATTAACTAATTCACTTAGGTACCTTCCCGTATTGCACTGAAGCAGGGCTATTACCACTCCGTTTCGATCCCTGATGGCAATTTTGAGGTTGTATTTTTAGTTGACATTTAGTATGCAGGGGGTTTCGAGAACAATAAATAGATCTAGTTATAGTGACCGCGTTACCAACTGAGTCGTGTGGCCATAAACGTCAATAGGGATAGAAATGTGCAACGCGTCCTAACATGTTATCGATAATCCGCTGCCTGCATTCGAGCCTCATTAGAGTTTTATACGTTTCAAATTTTCGTCAAACGTCGTTTTATCCGTGTTTTCAGACAATGAAAAACTGTTTAAAAAATGTTACGCACATTGTTTGTGCTACGGCCTGTGGTGATCATTATCGAAACGAAGCACAAAATTAATTTAATTAATTGACACAAGCTACGAAACAAATATTTTAAATGGCATTCTTAATTACGTAAAATCAATTTGTATTTTTAATACTGACTGTGTAGCTATTTGTTCGTAGATTTTACAAAACACATATTATTATGGTATAAAACCTTTGCACGCCGTTTAGGTAGAGTTTTTTGGAACTGTATAAAGTGCTTCAACAATTCTGCATTCTTTATTATGCATACTCGGAATCGTAGCAAATAAATAGGCATTCATTTCATAGTCATTAGCTTAACCATTCACTCATTCATACATTTAACTAATTCGTTAATTCATTAATTCATTCTTGTTTTTCACGTAATAGTGCTTTTACTACTTTTCCTAAAATGATAATGATGTTTATATTATATGATGTAGTAAACACTACGCCTGGCGAAGCAAAATCAAATAGACAGTTAATGTTCAATGCTCGGACGGTATGCCTCATTAACCTAGCGGTAATGACGTCTGACACGGATTGTCAGAGGATGCGGGTTCGAATCTTATCTGAAAAAGTCTAATTTTCTATCTAACATGCAAAGTTCTATCTAAGCAGGAGTTATTGCTTCAAAAACCATACAAAAAAATTATGAACGGCGACATCAATACGAAAGTTACGTTTTTGAAAAAACTCTTCTCGCGCTTGGATAATGCTGTTAAGCTGTTCAATAGATGTCGCTGCGTCCCCTTACGACAGTTATAATAAAATATAGAGTTAAGATTCGATGCCTCGATGGCGTAGTAGTCATGGCGTCTGACACGAACTGTCGCAAGACGTGGGTCTTAATCTTGTCCAAGCATGTATATTTTTCTGTCTAAAATTGCAAAGTAATGGTTGATGTATGGAATATGAAATATTTTTTACAAATCTTTGAAACGCTCTGTTTATTATATTATAGCAAGCCGCGCCAAGAACTTTATGGCAGCTTCGCAGTAGGCGCTCTTTAACTTTCTACTTGTAATACCTTGACCCCATTTTTTAAGTTACACAGATAATAGGCAGTAGCGGAAGTCGGCTTATGGTGTTTCTTATAATAATACGACAATATCCACACGCGGTGTTCAGGTCCCAAACTAGACAGAGCCTGTACTATGTAACCTGATGTCTGATATACATACTTATATACATATGGGACAACATCCACACGCGGTGTACAGGTCCCAAACTAGACAGAGCCTGTACTATGTAACCTGATGTCTGATATACATACTTATATACGTATGATAGAACATCCACACGCGGTATTCAGGTCCCAAACTAGACAAAGCCTGTACTATGTATTCTGATGTCTGATATACATACTTATATACATATGGGACAACATCCACACGCGGTGTACAGGTCCCAAACTAGACAGAGCCTGTACTATGTAACCTGATGTCTGATATACATACTTATATACATATGGGACAACATCCACACGCGGTGTACAGGTCCCAAACTAGACAGAGCCTGTACTATGTAACCTGATGTCTGATATACATACTTATATACATATGGGACAACATCCACACGCGGTGTACAGGTCCCAAACTAGACAGAGCCTGTACTATGTAACCTGATGTCTGATATACATACTTATATACATATGGGACAACATCCACACGCGGTGTACAGGTCCCAAACTAGACAGAGCCTGTACTATGTAACCTGATGTCTGATATACATACTTATATACATATGGGACAACATCCACACGCGGTGTACAGGTCCCAAACTAGACAGAGCCTGTACTATGTAACCTGATGTCTGATATACATACTTATATACATATGGGACAACATCCACACGCGGTGTACAGGTCCCAAACTAGACAGAGCCTGTACTATGTAACCTGATGTCTGATATACATACTTATATACATATGGGACAACATCCACACACGGTGTTCAGATCCCAAACTAGACAGAGCCTGTACTATGTAACCTGATGTCTGATATACATACTTATATACATATGGGACAACATCCACACGCGGTGTACAGGTCCCAAACTAGACAGAGTCTGTACTATGTAACCTAATGTCTGATTTACATACTTATATACATATGGGACAACATCCACACGCGGTGTTCAGGTCCTAAACTAGACAGAGTCTGTACTATGTAACCTGATGTTTGATATACATACTTATATACATATGGGGCAACATCCACACGCGGTGTTCAGGTCCTAAACTAGACAGAGTCTGTACTATGTAACCTGATGTTTGATATACATACTTATATACATATGGGACAACATCCACACGCGGTGTTCAGGTCCCAAACTAGACAGAGCCTGTACTATGTAACCTGATGTCTGATATACATACTTATATACATATGGGACAACATCCACACGCGGTGTTCAGGTCCCAAACTAGACAGAGCCTGTACTATGTAACCTGATGTCTGATTTACATACTTATATACATATGTGACAACATCCACACGCGGTGTTGAGGTCCCAAACTAGACAGAGTCTGTACTATGTAACCTTATGTCTGATTTACATACTTATATACATATGTGACAACATCCACACGCGGTGTTCAGGTCCCAAACTAGACAGAGTCTGTACTATGTAACCTTATGTCTGATTTACATACTTATATACATATGGGACAACATCCACACGCGGTGTTCAGGCCCCAAACTAGACAGAGCCTGTACTATGTAACCTGATGTCTGATATACATACTTATATACATATGGGACAACATCCACACGCGGTGTTCAGGTCCTAAACTAGACAGAGCCTGTACTATGTAACCTGTCTGATATATATACATATATACATATGGGACAACATCCACACGCGGTGTTCAGGTCCCAAACTAGACAGAGCCTGTACTATGTAACCTGATGACTGATTTACATACTTATATACATATGTGACAACATCCACACGCGGTGTTCAGGTCCCAAACTAGACAGAGTCTGTACTATGTAACCTGATGTTTGATATACATACTTATATACATATGGGACAACATCCACACGCGGTGTTCAGGTCCCAAACTAGACAGAGCCTGTACTATGTAACCTGATGTCTGATATACATACTTATATACATATGGGACAACATCCACACGCGGTGTTCAGGTCCCAAACTAGACAGAGCCTGTACTATGTAACCTGATGTCTGATTTACATACTTATATACATATGTGACAACATCCACACGCGGTGTTCAGGTCCCAAACTAGACAGAGTCTGTACTATGTAACCTTATGTCTGATTTACATACTTATATACATATGGGACAACATCCACACGCGGTGTTCAGGCCCCAAACTAGACAGAGCCTGTACTATGTAACCTGATGTCTGATATACATACTTATATACATATGGGACAACATCCACACGCGGTGTTCAGGTCCCAAACTAGACAGAGCCTGTACTATGTAACCTGATGTCTGATATACATACTTATATACATATGGGACAACATCCACACGCGGTGTTCTGGTCCCAAACTAGACAGAGCCTGTACTATGTAACCTGATGTCTGATATACATACTTATATACATATGGGACAACATCCACACGCGGTGTTCAGGTCCCAAACTAGACAGAGCCTGTACATTAAAAAAATAAGGATGATTTAAATAAATATATCAGACCATTTAATATTCATTGACAAAGTTTCACAAAGACTGACAGCAGGATGTATAATAAAAAAATATTATTATTCATTCATTTATAAGTGTTATAATATATTAATGTAATTAAATACAGCTTAATTACATTATTTATTTAATCGAGTGTTATCTCAGCTTTGTTCTGAAGATGCCAAAAAGATTTATGATTACCAGGCTGTCATAATGATGCTATAGGGTAAGCTTACTTGGAAACGACATCCAAAATAGGAGGTTTTTAATTCATCCATATTTTTTTAATGTGTGTGAATCCGATTACCTTGATTATTTTTGTTTGAAAGCTGGTGCATCTCATGTGGTCCTATTTAAGTTTGATCAAAGTCAGATTAATAGATTTAATTGGTAAGGCTTCGATTTAGGTAATAATATGAATGTATTGTTTTATGTATTTTTTACCTACTGCTTTTAACTGCTGTTTATCCTACTTTGTCTCTAAACTATAAATGTTATAAGTATAATTAAACATACACAGTTTGTTATTAAGTATTATTTTTTTTGTAGGTATTTAGTATTGTACTGTATAATTTGTATATCACTTCTATTGTGAATAAGCTGTTTCTTTACATATTTATATTTCAATTGTTATCCGCTTTTATCGTTCTTAAGTCTCGGCAAACATCCGCTCGAGTAGGTTTATGCTGAAAAACAGCGTAGCGCACGTACTTCATGTACGCTGCGCTGCATAATGCTGAGCATATACCTTTTGTCTTTTGTAAAACTATTCTGTTAGTACTATTGTAATAGGTACTTTTAACAAGTACATAGGCAATAAATGAATATTTTATTAGTAGATTCATTTATTTTTCCCAAATTAACAAAATTGTTAGTAATTAAAAATTAAATAAAAAAAGAATAATAATAACTATCTAATCTATAAGCCTCATGGTGGGGGGAAAAGTGGCCAAAACGCTGGCGGCATTGCCACGCTGGATGGCATATATTTTATTAACATATTTTTTTTTTTTTCAATAATTTATCATTTAGGTCGGTTTTAATATAATAGTCGGCTTAATTATTTTTTTAAATGTAGTTGTATGTTGCTTATTGTGTCTTTCAGTAGTTTAGTTAAGTTATGATATGACTAGTTGCGCCCCGCGGTATCACCCGCATGGTGATTGATGATGATGATGGAAAAGTATTCTATAAGTTACTGAATGAAGTGCCTTAT
Organism: Selenia dentaria; assembly: GCA_917880725.1. Lineage (NCBI taxonomy): Eukaryota > Metazoa > Arthropoda > Insecta > Lepidoptera > Geometridae > Selenia > Selenia dentaria. The sequence continues at coordinate 20,559,367 of OU862900.1, read as the reverse complement.
AAATCTACATACTATATAACATTATAATCCATTAAGTAGTCTTTTCGTGAAGTAGTTATATACATAATTTTTTTAAGTATTCAAATAGTATGTTATGCTTGACAGATAGACATGTGCCATCGCAGACTTATCTGTAGACATATATAAGATATACAATTCCACTATACATTATTTTGATATAACTCAAACAATTTAGGCAGCGTTTTTGTTGAAAGCTTCCAGACGGCTTCTTTTTTCCGACTCCAACGAATATCATTATAATTTAATTAATGTTTACAAAACTTGACAAATTATCCACTAAAACCTTTCTCGAGAACCACTCTATCCATTGGTGAAAACAGCATGAACATCGGTGTAATAGGTTTTGAGTTTCTCTCGAATATACAGACAGATGCGGCCGAGGACTTTGTTTTTATAATATGTAGTGGTTATGGAACAAAAATGGAAGATACTTAATGAAACGTTGGCCTAACAATCAGACGTTTTATAGTTATGAATAGTTTATAAGTATGAAATAAATAGGCACTCGCATATAATCTACATTGTTATCTTTGTCTGCGAGTGTGTAAGTAGGCAATTGAGCACAAAATTTTAATTATTAATTTACTTATATAATATATATATATATATATATAATTTGATGCTCGGACCAGATTCTCGGTGGCCTAGTTGATCAATGGCGTCTGACACGGAGAGTCAGAAGACGCGGGTTCGAATCCCGTCCGAGGATGGAATTTTTCTCTCTATACATTTCAATGTTTGAGATCGCTTAAGCAGGCGTTAGTGCTTTAAAAAGTAATACTATATACTTAAGTATAATTATTTTTTGACATTTTGTCATTATTTTTATTATTTGTATATTGACGTGTATGGATAAATAAGAATAAATGAATATGAATAAACTTTGTATAAAAAAAGAGAAATAAATGTCGTATTGCATTTTTACTGTGGCTTTCTTTGTTTTGTTTGGTAAAAGAGAAGGAAACAAAACTAATAACGCTACGGCATTGAGTTTCCTATACATTTCGAGGGCCTTATTCTTTGAGGGCTTCGTTGTTGGAGGGTCTTATTGTTAGAAGGTATTTGTAACAATATACGAGCTGGTATTTTTTGCAAATCTCGCTGTTTGATTAACAGGATTAAGAACATTTTTGTTTTTCTTGTTATTTCCTTTTGCTGTCGGTATAATGGATTTGGAGTGATAAAAATAATATAAAATGTCTTATTTGATACCGTTTTTAATTGCATTATATATTTCACTAGCCAAACGGCCAGCGGCCGGCTAGTGGTGCCTCGCATATCAAACGAGTACGGAAGAGGAAAGACGAAAGCCTGCTCGTTAACATTCACCCACCCGCAATTTCTCAGTGCATCCGTGATCATGGCGCTTGCAACAGTGCCGAAATATCGGAAACTCACAGAAAATATACATGGTAATTATCCCGTTGATAATTTGAATAAGCTAAGCTGTCAAGTCTCATGTGCCACTTTAACCGGCAACTCTTCAAACTGGTTCAGTAACGCGCATATTACTGCTTAGTAAAGAAACGATGACTGACGGTTGTGGGAGACAACTCGAGGGAACCACTTCAACTTCAACTCTTCCTTGTGGCATTTAGGAAGCCACGACCCCCCCACTTCCGTGGGATGTATAGCCTCATAACAGACGAGCGTGTAGCATGCGATGTGTTGTAAGCAATTGACGGACACTCCTATCCAGGGCGTCATGTTCAGTCTGAGTCCATCTTAGTATGCCAAAGGAGTATATGAGTAGGGGCATCACCCAACCATTGAAGGCGCGCGTCTTGTTGCCGCCCGACAAAAGACTGTTAAGAACTTTTGTTAAGCGGTAGAAGACACGCTCCTTCACTGTCCCTATCCATGATACCCAATGACTGTGACATACCAAGATACTTATAGGTTTCAACTTCAGAAAGACATGTGAGAGTAATTGTCTCGGAAAGTTGTAACTTTGAAGAATTCACAACTTTTCCCCGTTGTACATGCATGACCGCACACTTATCTACACCAAACTCCATCCTGATAGAATCACTGAAAGATTCAGTAATTTTCAGAAGTTCCATCAAGTCTTGGCGATTCGTTGCAAACAGCTTAAGATCATCCATATACAATAGATGAGATATTATCTCACCCTCTCTTCGAAGTCGGTAGCCTAGTTTTGAATCCATCAACAAAGTGCTGAGAGGATTCAACGCTAGACAAAACCACAAAGGACTGAGACTGTCACCCTGGAATATACCTCACTACAATTTCGCCAATGTCACGTAGTACGATAGACCACCAAACAAAGGAAGATTGTTCGGTAAAAGAGATCTGAATGGTAACTTATTTATTTATCCAAGCAGAAGAGATAGCATCTGAACAAAGATAGTTATTCTAACTACAAGACATACACAAACAAAAAGTCAACCGCAAAATATATAGATAAATTTAGTAAAGGAACAATTTCAAGTTATGGGGAATTACACATGTATTTACAACTTAATTTTATTTCTCTGAATATATTTACAATGTTTAACAATGAAAACGGTACATACAAGGGAGAGGAGACATTTGAAGGAGATGGGACGAGGGATATCAGGAGGAATTATAAATAAATAAATATTCCACAACTATCACACAACGCTATCTAGTCCCAAGCTAAGCAGAGCTTGTGTTATGGGTACTAGACAACTGATAAACATACTTATATATTTCTAAATATATACATATTATAGATAAATTACACCCAGACACAGAACAAATGATCGTGCTCATTACACAAACATTTGTCCTGGGTGGGAATCGGACCCACGACCTCCGGCATAGCAGTCAGGGTCACTAACCACTAGACCAACAGGCCTGTCAAATTATATCATATAGGGAACAGTCGTATTTGGGACAGCAATCAATACAACATGAAAAGGTCACCAAGACAAAACGTAAGTACTACACAATGTGGCGTTGAAAGGGTAACACAAAGAGGTTAGCAACCTGAGAAAGGTTTCTTGAACAGAGTATTGATAAAAGTAGTTTTTAATTTAAATTCTTCGCATTTCCAATGTTAAATAGAGACGCCATTTTACAGAAGAAAGCAAATGGATAAGTCTGGAAACGTGATCTCGTTAAAGTCGGTCGGGTAGTGTTGGGACATGTATCGTTTATTGCAGCCTGCCACGCGTGCGGTGCGCCGGAGGATACGGCGCACCACACACTGGAAGTGTGTGCTGCATGGGGCCCGCAGCGGCACACGCTTTCAGCGGAAATAGGGGGAGATCTCTCCCTGCCGAGCGTGGTGTTCTCCATGCTCAGCAACGAGAGATCGTGGCAGGCGGTGGCCACCTTCTGCGAAACGGTGATGACGCAGAAGGAGGCCGCGGAGCGGATCAGGGAGAACGATGTCCGAGCTGACCCGCTCCGGCGCAGACGACCGGGGGAACGGAGAAGACGGTTTGCACGTCTCCTCCCTCCTCCGTAGTGGGGTTACTGGCGAATAGTCGGGGGACTCTTCGCCGGTTTGCACGGCCCTACACGTATAGGGGGTGACCTTGGTGAGCAAGGTCATCCCTTCACAGGCGCTGAGGCCCGGTTAAGATCAATCCGGGCCTACCGCTGGGGCGAGATGGTGACTGCCAGCGCGACCCTGTCTCGCCCCACCTTGGCGGAGGACTGCTCACGGGGGGGTTTTAGTGGGTCTGAGCCCCACACGCCCCCTTCCGTCACCCCCGTGGCGGAAGGGAAGTGCACAGCATTTCCCCCTTAAAAAAAAAAAAAAAAAATGTATCGTTTATACTCCGGGTATTAACAAATACGTCCCGTTTTTCCCAGTTAATGGTGTCGATCTCGTAAGCATTCTCTAAACAAAAAATAGTATATTTCATTATAAGTGGAGAAAGGCTGTCATTGCAAAGAATTCCGACTAATGTCTACCCGAGCCGAGGCGCAGCCGAAGGCGAGGGTTGACAGTCGGAACAAGTTGCAATGACGGTTCCGCACGTGTACTGAACGACTATTGTTAATAAAGTTGCGAAAAAATTAAGCAATTTAATAAAATAAACTCGCAAAGAAAATTTCTGGATAATGGCGCCAACCGTAGAATATAAGCAGAGATTTTTTTTTTCTTCACCCATTCTGGTAGGCAAAGCGAACTATGCCCATACAGCCTTCAGTAGAATTTTTTTATTGATATAAAAATGAAAATGAAATTTAATGAGATGAAATGAAATGAAACCTAACCTAACCTAACTCATTCAATCAAATCATTAAATCTGATATTGAAACAAATTAGTAGCTTCTTTTTAGAAATATACGTATTTGCATGAATCATAAAAACTTCTACGAATATTATTTTTTAAGAACTGATGTTTGTCTAGATAAACCTAACATTGGTTTTAAGACAACATTAACCATCGATATGTATTCTCTTTTATAAATAAATAAATTAAAAAAAAAAAACTGAGCGCTTCCGTGCTTAGGAGGGCACGTTAAGTTAATTAAATATTCTCGATAGAAAAAAATCTCTAAATGGCCTACAAATTGTACAATAAGCGTCTATAACTCGATGGATGCTTTAAATAAGATCTTGGAACTTTGCATGATAATTAAACTTTATAAAAGGAAGGTGTTGTATTAGCTGATATTTTTTAAATGATTTTCAAAATTAATTTTAAAGAGCAAATACCAAAAATATAAAGCGCTAGAAGCATTCTCAAATTCTCTGCCGCCTGCCGCCCGGCCCCCGACTCGCTTCGGCTTTCCGACGTGGAACCTGTGTCGCTTGCGGTGAATTTTATTCGTCAATATGGGCCATAATCGTTAATATCGTTGCGACTAAGTAGGGGCGAAATATTATATGGAGCTGAGGTAGCATAGCCCCTTAACGGTGAATGACAAGTAAAAGCAAATAGCAAGGCAGAATGTAAAAAGTAAGAAGCAAGGGTCACTACGGATTATTTATCCAAAACATTGAATCGACCTCAACACTAAAAAGTATAAAATAATTCGTTCAAAAGTATAAAAGTCGGTTCCATTTACGGTAAAAAAAAATATTTCGTCCCGTTTATCCCGCGTATAAGTTCACATCACTATTCACGTTGGCGTTGGCGTGACATCCATTTATAGTGTTGCGTATGCAAATACGTAAAATGGAACGGTTCTAGACAGCTTTTAGGGTTCTGTATACTTGTTGATTTACTTACGGCAATATACAGCAATATGTATTGCTTCTTGAGGGTTAAGGGTGCTTTTCCACCAGAGGTGTGCTATGCAGCGTTGCTATGGATGCGTTTGATATCCGCCAATCATACTCATTTGTCTTTAATCTGTTCGCATAAGGTTTACGCTATAACAAAAAATGAACCGCATAAAATGAACGGTGCCGCCCGCTGCTGTTGCCCCATCTTGTTGAAGCTAAAGCTCTGACTCATCAATGATCTTCAATTGAGGCATAAAAAAGTCAGCAATCATGTTGCTGTAGCGCTCTCTAGTAACGGGCAAATTATGCCAGGCATTGTTTTAAAAAAAAATGGGCCACTAATTCCATCTGCTCATAAAGGATGATGAATGACAAAACGCCATTTTATAATTCTTCCATATAACCGTGCGATTCTCTAATGATTCGTCGACGAGCTCACCGATGTCGAATACTTTATGAGATATCGCCCTTGTACATACGGTTGTTTTTACAACGTTTCTTCTCATCTCGTTATTTGTTTCACGGATATTGGCAAAGATGCATCGATGTTTGCTCTTAGAGAGCACGGCTACTCTCTGCGAGCGTTATTCGGGATAATAAATAGCCTATGTGTAGCCTAACGTATAATAAACCTGGTTATCATATACAAATGCCTGATCAATACGTTTTTATTAAAAAAACATTTAGTTATTATTTCTACAATATGAAATTTCAAATAAAATAAACAAGTGTCGGCAAATCTTGTAGATCTACTACGACGTATAGACGTTACGGCTACGGTTCGTAGCGCCACGGGCTACGTCGTAGAATCCCATTAGAAACGGAATATTACAATTTTCAAGTACATATGAGAGCTTCAACAAAGTAAATTTACTTTTCTCACAGACAAGAAGTTTTCTCTTAGCTTTTAAGTCAACGTCACTCACAAAGCGGCCCTTATACGTCAACATGTTTATTTGTACAATTGGTGTTCCTAAAGTTAAGTATGTTAATACAATACGAGATGTTCCTTCAATTGAGATTTTTATTCAAGGAGTCAAGTTAAAGTCAAATTGTAGATCATTGATTCAATTTAGGCATCAAAGACGCACTTATGAACGTCAATAATTTAGGTTAACTGCATTTAGGTTTCAGCACGTTGCTTACTTTTCAACCGACTTCCAAAAAAGAGGAGGTACTACTCGACTGTATTTTGTTTTTTTTTTACGTTTGTTACCTCATAACTTCCGACTTAGTGACGACTTCTTTAATGCCACAGACGACGGAATTAACTTTCGACTGGGTGAACCGATTCCCGAAAATTATTTTACTGTTTGAAACTGGTGCTTCCCGTGTGGTCCCATGTAAATTTTATCAAATTCGGTTTTGTAGTTTTTGAGTTACACTCCAATAATTGATTTTTACCAAAGTTATGAAATGGAAGTTGGTATTAAATTTTTCAAATTGCAAAGTCAAAGCTCATTTATTCAATTTAGGCACAAAAGACGCACGTAAATTTTTCATTATAATGTACTTTAAAGACTCTACCGCCGCGTTCCAAAATATATAGAGCCCACCGAGAAGAAGCGGCAAGAAACTCGGAGCCATTCTTTTTGGTAGATGTTTACAATGTTTCTACTTAGGTACTACAAATATTACATTTTATGGGTGGCAGAGTGACAGCTTGCCAGAAGTGGAGTATTCGAAGCATCTTTATCTTCTATATAATGTCGAACTTTATAGTAAGCTTCTTTTATTAAAACGTTTTTTACAGTCAACTTGAATTTGCCCTCTGTGAGCTCAGTTATGTGTTTGGGAATTTTTTTGTAAAAACGCACACAATTTCCTAGGAATGACTTATTAGTCTTCGCAAGTCTAAAACTAGGTACAGCTATCCTATTTGTATTTCTAGTATTAAAAGTGTGGTGATCACTATTTAACTTATATTTATGTAAATTTTTACGAACATACATTATATTTTCAAATACATATAAGGAAGGCAACGTTAATATATTGATTTCTTCAAATAAATCTCTCAAAGTTTCACGGGGACCCATTTCGTATATAGCTCTAGTAACACGTTTCTGTAGGATAAATATGGTCTCTATATCAGCCGCTGAACCCCATAGCAATATCCCATATGACATTACGCTGTGGAAATATGCAAAATACACTAACCGCGCCGTAGAAGCGTCTGTTAGCTCTCTTATTTTACGTACTGCATACGCAGCAGAACTGAGTCTCCCAGACAGGGCATTTATATATATATATATATTGATTCGTGTAAAACTAGTAAGAAACCTGCAAACGCTCTAATATAATTTTATAATTAAAGGGCATTTATTATAGCAGAGTTACTAATTATCGGACTTCAAAGACTATATATTATTAAAAAGTACAAGAAATTCATTGTTAATAAGTTTACTTTAGTGTGTTTAAAACGAGTTCTATATTTGATTTTGTGCTAGTTTATTAGTCAAAATATATTTTTACGTTTCTTTTTCTTTTTTCGGGTACTGTACCTCAAAAGGATTTTTACTTTGCAGTACAGAACCTTATAGGATCAATTTGTTGTCCATCCAACTGTCTGTCTGTCAAGACGCTTTTTCTGATAATAGCTGGTTAAATTTCAGCTTCAAGTCCTGGGGGACACTGTGACTGTCATAGGCAAGAGAATTGCTTATCGACAAACGACACCTGTTTTGTCACTCAATACTATTAATAATACATTTCTATGATAAATAAGTCCGCGAGCAGAATACCTTGTCAAATTTACAGTCAGTCGTGAAAACGTCGTAAAGTTTATCGAAAGCAATAAAATGTTAATAGAGTGTTTATCTTTTCAATATTTCTAACTGACATCGAAAACGGAGGTTCTCAATTCGAAGGGTATTTCGGAAGTGATAGATATATAGATAGATAGATAGATAACTTCTGTATCGTAACACCACATTATAAAATACAACAAACAAATGAAAAACTTAAAATATATGTATTTGATTATTTTACAAGGTACACTCTCTCGAAGCCTCTACGAATGATCACTCAACTGTATATAGTGAAATATTTTGCGAGCAATAAATTAGTAATTAAAAATTAAATAAAATAATAATAATAATAACTATCTAATCTATAAGCCCCATGGTGGGGGGAAAAGTGGCCAAAACGCTGGCGGCATTGCCACGCTGGATGGCAATGCTAATTTTTTGCCCAAAATAGGCGCCAGCATTTCGGTCACCCGACGCCTCAAACAAACGTTTCGCCAGATCCCTAAACAAGTCGAGAGCGGACGGTCCCCATGGGCCTAAAGTTTCGACCCCAAACGGCATAAACATGTACATTCTGTCTAAATACACATAAAATTTAGTTAAAATTAAGTGTCACAATGGGCGGTCTTATCGCTCAGAGCGATCTCTTCCAGGCAACCATGTGATACCTTCTGAAGGCACGCACTTTTTGCGTAATTTCAAATCAAGGAACTCGCGTCATCGTCACCGATCGCTTTGTCATAGATAATGTAGTTTTGAAGTGAACACTTCTTGAGGCGCGATAATGGTTTCCATGGCTACCTATTGTTGTTGTTGTGTGCCTTAAACATTATTTTAAACTTTTATTTTAAACTTTTATTTTAAACTTTATTTTAAATTTTAACTTAATTGACATAACTTTATTAATATGTTGTATTTGTTCTTTGACTTTGATTTATATTAATTTATTGTTGTTATTCTAATTTTGTATTGTTTATTATGTTGACATCACTAATTCTGACTTCTGCTATATAAATTTATTTTACCTTCTGAATAACTTACCTACTTGGTGTTTTATAAAAATGTACCTACTTACATAAGTTATGATGATGTATGATATGTGGTGTTTTGGAATAATTCTGTTAGCCACGTCGATTGACTTGAATAAATAAATAATAATTCGAATAGTTTTCATTCAATCAGCAGTCCCCAAATACTGCCCCGTTTGTGTTTTTATATGTTTATTTTCTATGTTTGTTTAATGTTATTAATAAAAATGGGGGAAATTCCAAAATGGGGGGTTGGGAACCCTGAAAGAGGGGTCTGTCTGTGATTTGTCGATAAATTTGACTGTTTAACCCGTCCGCATCAGCGCAAAAAATAACAATAGATTTATGAATGAAACTTAACTCGAATGAGTCTTGCTGAGTCGGACAGATTAAAACGCCTTCCAAATATCGCTAGTTGGAACTCAAACACACTGTATACATTAATTACTAGCGACTACCCATGACTTCGTTCGCGTAGTAGGCTCGACCTTCAACCTCGTCGTAACCTCCCATCTTATCTAGATTTTTTTTTAATGTAAGTACTTTCCGCAAAACATTTAAAAAAAAAGATGAATCATATCGGTAAAGCTGTTCTCAAGTTATAGCGTGACCAGGAGAAATAGGGGTTCATTTTTAGTTTTTTATGTTTGATTTTCGCTGACGTTGTTGGGGCTTAATGAATAGTTCTAATTACAATAAGGCCCACTTGCACGTTTGCTCGGGTTGAATAAATAAGTCCACGTAAGTCCAGTTTGTAAACTTGCGTTAGTCATATCAATTTTCAACTCTCATTTTGCCTTGCACTACTAAATAAGATCACCGGTTTTGCTAAATTGACATTTTTAATCTTTAGATGGGAACATTGAATTGTCTATGCGCTTATATTGTAACCTGATCAATAATGAACAAATCGAAAAAAAAGTAAAACTTGTATCTATCTCTTTGGCACTACAGTACAATGTATATAGACTTTCTTGTTTATCCTTTGTTGTATGAAATTTGACGACTTTTTATTCTATACGTATTGTCTCGTGTCATTTCGTCCAAAGAGTACATTATACAGCAGAATGTAATAAATAACCTTAGATTATACTATTTACTATATAATTTATAAATTATATAAATTAATTACAAAACCCCGTTTTAGCAGTTGACTTTAGAGTTAAAGTCAACTGCTAAAACTGTGCAAGTGGGCCATAGAGGGATAACGGAATCAACGGAGTTAGCCACACAATATTACATATATATTATACTTGCTGCTCTCCGCAGTTTCACCTGCATGGTGATGGATGAATATTATATAGCCTATGTTACTCAGGCTGAATGTAGCTTTCCAATGGTAAAATATTTTTTGAAATCTGTCCAGTACTTTTTGAGCGAATTCTTTACGAACATACATACAAATCTTTGCTCTTTACAATATTAGTACAGAGTATAGATATGACCATAGACACACAATCATATTAGAGTTCAATCCAAATTATTACTGTGGTTTTGTAACAAGAATGTCCCCGAGTTTCTCGTCTGTGCTTAGTTGCACTACTTATATTGGAAAGAGGTAGTACAGTCTTTTAAGAACATTAATAATTTACGTTTATGTTTCTGTGATGTCTAAATATAATAAATTAATTAGATTTTATTTGACTAACTTATATATGATACAATAATACAAAAGGTGGCACTCTCATCTATTACAAAAGAGCTCTGCACTGTATCCCATATGTTACTCCACCACTTAGAATACTAGAAGCCTCTGTTTGCTTTCTAGCGATGTCAGGTCATCAACCTGTCATCATAGCCTCATGTTACCTCCCCTCTGGTAAAGAACTATTACAGACAGACTTGGAAGCCCTCTTCTCTCTAGGAAGCTCCGTCCTTCTGATCGGTGACTTCAACAGTAAACATGTCATATGGAACTGTACTAGTAACAATAGTAATGGTAAAATCCTTGAAGGCTTGGTCAGCCACTTAAACTTTGATATTCTCTCCCCTCTGGAGCCCACAAGATATCCCTATGTTGACAACCAACGACCAGACATACTTGACATAGCACTTCTCAAGAACGTCACCCTCCGGTTGCGCTCTATAGAAGTGTTACACGAACTGACTTCAGACCACCGCCCTGTTTTTTTTTTATTGTCTAAAATTATTACAAAAAAACAAATTGTACTTAACATTAAAGACTGCGGAAGCCTGAAAGGCAAAAAAAAACAGCATTTGAATCCCCGTCTACGCGTAGTGTCCAAAAAAGCTGGCAACATTACCTCGTTGAATAATTAGATATATTATATAATATTGCACAGCTAGATTTAGTTTTTTTAGTATAACTTTTAAAACACTAACGCCTGCTTAGCGATCTTAAATATTGAAATTTATAGAGAAAAATTCACATCCTCGGACGGAATTTGAACCCGCGTTTTCCGATAATCTGTGTCAGACGTCATGACCAACTAGGCCACCAAGGTCCGGGCATCAAAATTCAAAATTCAAAATTCAAAAATTATTTATTCAGTTTAGGCATCATAGACACTCTTATGAACGTCAACATTTTTAAATGATTCTACCGCTGTCTTCGGAAAAGAACCACCGCCGAGAAGAAGCAGCAAGAAACTCGTGGGCCATTATTTTTTCAAGTCTTTGTACATTGAGGTTACATATGAGTAGTATTAAAATAACAAATTTATTGAATAGTTAGCTACTAGGCAGAAGTGGAAAGCTTCCAGGCATCTTTGTCTTCTAAATCGAATCTAATCTTATCGAAACATCGAATTCTAACTCTCTGATTGAAACCGTCTTACGGGGACGGAGCTACATCTATTCTACATCTATTGAACAGCTTTGACAGCACTATCCAACCGATTTTTTTAGAAACACTTAAACTTTCGTATTGACGTCACAACCCTTTATAATGTTTATAGTATTACTTTGTTAAAGCACTAACGCCTGCTTTAGCGATTTCATTAAAATTTATAGAAAGAAAAAAGATTAGAAAAGATAGATTTATTTTACGTCAGTTTATGTGATATGTATAAATTTTTTATTACTCTTTAATTTTTTTTTTTTCGCCAGCTTTTTAGGCAGTACCTGCAGAGAGGGAATTAAATGCTGTTTTTACCTATAATATTATTTTGAGACATTTTCTTTTATTGTGATGATGTATCAATTTTAACTAGATTTATTTTATATATATACGATGTATATATTTAGTTTGACTTTTCTTTAACATAATTAGAAAGAAAGAAAGAAAACATATTTATTCAAGACTCACACATCACATTACATATTCTACACATTAAAGGAACACAATACACTAAATAAACACATTACACATGTAGAAAACGACGCGGTGCTGTGTGTGTCATGAACATGGGTCCCGACTCAGCATACGACTAAGGACAGAATCCTTACTCACTAATTATTGTAGTAACTGTTAGTAATAACATGTATAAGCCCGATAATAAAACACGATACTACATTTATGTATATATATTAATTGTCTATTTCCGCTTCTCGAGCTTATTAGTTCCTTATCACACAGGTATATCTCTAAATAAAAATTGTATTGACTTTTATAATTTTTACGAAAATATATTGCTATGTTTATGACCACCATTTCCCACAGTCACTTTTAGTAATTAAAGTGAATATAAACGAAACTGTACCTAATTTCGTAAACGATCGAAGTAACACGAAACACATAAAATTAAATATGAAATCGTAAACAACGCGAGTTTAAGCTAAAACGTGCGTGGCGTTTTCTACCTCCCGTTTACCCCAACCCGCAAAAAAACCTATAAAACTCGACACCAAAAGCCAGAAAAGAGTTCATTATTGTTTACAGTATTAAATTAACAAGATTTTACTCGAAAAAAGGCCACAATGAAAAGGCCGCACTGAAAACCGCTGACTCCGACGCTTTCTGGAGGGCTTACAGTTGACCTTGGGAAACTTACCTTCAAAACAACACGAAAGACCCCCTCACTTAACACGGCACACACTTAACACAGTACAAAAAGTATTATAGAAACACAGAAGACGATTTATGGAAAATAATACGGGATAGCCACGCGCGTGCTCTCCCTTCGACGTCCGGGCATCGACTGAATCAACATAAGCCGAGCGGCCTTATATGTATGATAGGTATATGTTAGTGTGCGTGAGGGTCTGTGGGAATAGCATAAGATGGAAAATTCAGTTTTTTATGTAAGCTTTTTAGTAGGTCAGTGTTATTTTTACTTCGATAGGGGTTGGACGCTTTTGAAAATCAGTTGTAGCGTGTTAAAACGTCAGGTCGGCGTTAATAATTCGTTTTGTTAAATAGAACGTGCTTGAAATGGATTTGCTTTTTTTGCTGTCGTTGTACAAATAGCCTCATTTAAGACTTGCTGCGCTCCACGGTTTCACCCGCTTGATGATGGATGATAATGATTATGAATCAAAATAGTTCATCAGGAATAATGTGGGATTATAAATGTGACAGAATTTTTTTAAATCATTTTCAAGAAATTGCTAGCAGTAGTCCAACGCTGGGAAAGAGCGCTGTATGCTGAAACACGGGTGATGAACCTAGTTCAGCAGCAGATACTTTTGCCGAAATTTGATTCTCTAATGATTCGTCGTAGCGCTCGTCGACCAGCCCACCGATGTCAAATACTTTATGAGATATCGCCCTTGTACATAAGGTTGTTTTTTCCAACGTTTCTTGTCATCTCGTCATTTGTTTCACGGATGTTGTCAAAGATGCAACAATGTTTGCTCTTACGGCCGTTTTCAATAACCTATCTATCGTCGGTTTACCTTACTAGAGATAGATATTTGACATTATTTGTATGGACGTTATGTCAAATATCTATCGGTAGTAAGAAAAACTATGGATAGATAGAATATTGAAAACGGCCGTTAGAGAATCGCACGGCTGGTCGCATTTCTCAATCGATTCTCGTGAAGTTTGGTTCGATAATTATATATATTTTTGTCTATTCAGATTAAACCTTTGCATACCACAGACGTAAATTTACGTGCGTTTCATTCATAAATCTTTTGTTTTAATTATCACTGTATATAAAAGATGAATGATTTTTTCATTTTTAAGGATTTAGTGTTAAGGCGCTGTCAGCTCAGAGCTTGGCTATACGTTCAATTTCTTTAATTGAAATCAAGCAAGCGCATCTCGTAAAAACGTACAAAATTCACAAAATAATAATGTGCACTCTTAAATAACCCGTCAATGTATGTGTATTAAGAATTGGTAGTTTACGATAAGTGTTTCATGACGAATTCAATAGTGAATAAAGAGAAAAAATGTTTTAAAGGTGAAATCAAGTGGTATATTTGAATTTTTTCAATGTACTCTAGTATGTTAAAATATGTTTTTAATTCCGTCAATGTGTACTTAGAAACCTTAGGAATTCCACTTTATTTTGTGTGGTTTTAAGTAAATCGCTGCTTATGAGGTAAATTGCTTTAAAAACTCTTATTTTATCAACATCATGAATTGACAGCACCTTAAAAGGTGTGCGTAATATTTATTCAGTGTAAGCCTGACGTACGAGTCAGTCGCGGTTAAAACTAAAGGCAAAATGAAGCTGCACGAGAGCGTCCCGCACGCAGTCGTTGCGGTTTCCCGGCACACTAGGACCTTTGTCTACTACGCCGACGACGAGGATGATGCCATCGGACGGTTTGTGAGGCAAGCGACGGTTGCGAGCGAGCAAACCATCTACGGCTATAACCTGAAGATGGCAATCAGGGATCGAAACAGCGTGGTGATGGAGGCTCTGCTTCAGCGCAAAGTGGGCAACGTGGGCTCACAATAAATGTACTATGTAGTTTTTCGAATTGTATGTAAGCTAGCGTTAAGAAATTATAACTGACAAAGAGATGGTGCGGGCATCCAGAGCAGACATGCTCACGGAAATGTGTTGGCAAGCGGAGGCGTGTTTGGCGGGTCGCCATCTTCCCTCAGAAATGGTTGAGGAAGGCGATGGCTGGCACATGCGTCAACTCGTGAACGGGTGCTGTTTGCGGGCACTGGTCTGCTGTGAATGCTTGCACCAACTCAGAATAAAATGTATCAATAACTTTAAGTGTATTATGTTATATGTATGTTGTATGAGTAATTAAAAAAAAAAAAAACAAAAAAAAAAAAAAATGTTTTGTTCCTCATGTATGTATTTTGTTGTATGTTATAAATTTATAAGTAAGTTGTCAAAATTTGTAAGTTTAAAAAAGGCACGGACCCTGGAGTCTGTGGAGCGTAGTTTTATTAATAAAAAAAAAAAAAGCCGTGGCGGGTCAGCTAGTATTAAATATACGACTGGTATTATGGCGATAAAAAGTACACTATGTCCATCCCCGGAATATAATCCATCATCCAAGCAGAGACGCTTCGCTAGCATGTCAACAAAGTTTATTAATGTATCTGGCTGAGTGTCTTCTACACTCTCCACCCATTCGGTGACACTGTAAATGTCGGAAGAAGCAAACAGCATTTAACAAACTCAAAAAAATAAAGAAGGTAATGTTCTTACACTTTAGAAACAACTTTGTAATTGAAATGTAATCCTTTTAAAATTATTAAGAAGTTCAGACGGGTTTCGACATCAACGCGAAAGTTAATTGTTTGAAAAACTTTTCTTCTATAAAAGCTCCCAAAGTAATTCGCTAGATGGCGACACCGTTCAAAACAACTGTTAAATATAACTACAGAAACGATATCGTTTAAAAACACCTACAATGGGGTTGTTGCAGACCTCCTTAGTCTTATTATACCTATTATTCTGTGTCAACTGAAGAGTTTATTGTTATAAGTTAGTTTTTTATAGATGAAGATATTTTGTTTCCTTGCTACGTTTCCCGTTTTCTGATAATGAGTAATAATTATATAGATTTTTATTCTTTTATTCCTGACCTTTTGAGGGGTTATTCCGCCCAATTCCGCCCTATTTCGTTGATTTTGTTTAATGTCTCTAGATGAGTGTTTCTTCCAGTTCTGACGTGTAATAATGGTGAATTATTAACCGTTCAGTGTTCGTAATGCACGAGTGTAAGCAAATTGGTTTTTTATGTTAATTGGTAATGACACGAGTATGTTGCTAGCCTGATGTTAAGTGCCACGCTTGTCCAAAACAGTTCTGGGGGCCGATCCACTAATTAAATTGCAATCGAACCGCAGCTGAACGGTGAATTTTATGCGTTTTCTTATTCTGCTATTGAACCACAGTCCAGCTGCAGTTACGTTTCTATTGACGTCAGCGATCAATCAAAACTTTATGTTCTGCTAACTCGATAGATCATGAACGCGTTGTTAACTCATATTCGTGTATAGTAAAACATATAATTATTAAAAAAAATAGCGTTTATGTTATGTTTATGTGACGCGACAATCCAATTTGTTTATAGAAATAGTAGAATGGCTTTTTGCCAAAGTATCGAACGACAACCGGAGTCGAACTGCATTTGCAGCGGGATAGATTGTTGAACGTTGTGACATAACAGTACATTGTTATGTCACAACGACATAACAGTACAGATATGTACTTATTTTAGGTTGACATATTATATATAACGATGTTAATGAATACATTAACAAAACTTTTTTAAATATGTGATGATGATATACCTTTTTAATGAATTGATTATTTAAATGTATCATAATGGTTATGATTTTGATTAATTATTTTGTTATTATTCTATATTATATTATTAATTTTGTTATTATTTTAAAAATGTATTATTTTGATCTAATTTAAATGTAATTTTTGACTTGTAAATTGTATATACTAATAAATTGATTATACTGATTATACAGAATTTGCCTCCAGCTTTTTTCTTAAAATTCAGTATTTTAAACTACAAGAGGTCTAAACCCTGCGCGGCAATGCACTGAGCTTGTGACTCTCAGTTAAATAATTTAAGTCGATTTAAAATTTTATTATTTTATTTCATAACTAGAACTATGTACTACTACGTAGTACAAGTAGTAGCAACTAAAGAGTTTTTTTCGAAATTCGTAAACCGTAGTTCTGCGAAAAGTAGACCTCGCGAGCAAAATGTTCTTACCTAATATTACCAAAATGGTGGTTATTAATCTTCACAACCTACAACTACCACAATTATATGTATTGCCAACCATTTGACTAATTCGGCTCATATTCGAAATTCCTTTTCAAAGTCAGTTTTCAAAAGTGAAAGGTTTTCAAAACCTAAAAAAAAAAACGATATTAAAAAATATTTAGTGACACTTCCGCTGAAAAAAGCGGAAGTTTTATAGCAGAAGTGTCACTAAATATTTTTTAATATCGTTTTTTTGATAATGGATTTCCGCAAAGTAACGCCTGAATCAATAAATTTTCAAAACCTCTTCCAGACAACCATGTACCATAGTACTGGCTCTGCCTAGTTTGAGATATAAAAAGTGAAGTATATAAGTTACTAGCTGATGCACGCTACTTCATCTGCGCAGGATTAGTACTTCGTGTAGCTCATTATCCTTTCATCATCATCATTATCTCAGCCGCAGGACGTCCACTGCTGAACATATGCCAAAATTATGGAGGAATTTTCCAAAAGGACCGGTTGGAAGCAGCCTGCATCCAACGTCGTCCTGCGACGTTTATCAGGTCGTCTGTCCACTGTGTCGGTGGACGACCTACGCTGCGCTTGCCGGTCCGTGGTCTCCATGTGTGGAGGTGCTATGTGCCCTGCCCACTGCCACTTCAACTGGCTAATCTTCTGAGCTATGTCGGTGACTTTCGTTCTTCTACGGATCTCCTCATTTCTGATTCGATCACGTAGAGAAACCCCGAGCATAGCCCTCTCCATAGCTCGTTGTGCGACTTTGAGCTTATCTATGAGGCCCATAGTAAGAGACCACGTTTCAGTGCCATAAGTCATCACTGGTAACACACATTGGTCGATTTAATTATCTTTTACCAAGGCCATATCTATATTTATACCAAAATGTCATTAAATATTTACGTGATCAAACGCAATTGCTATATTATTAGTAAATTTAAATACTTAGTAAATCAATCAGTAAAACACTAATAATATAATACAATACCTACGTACATACGAGTACATTAATATCAAATCAATCATAATAGAAAAAAATTGTCTCTTCTACATTTTATCACCCTTGACGATCATAGAGCACGTCTAGTGTATCGAGCTGTCAATATGATAGCGTGCTTCTGATTAAACCATCAGAAACTGACACAAATTTTGACGGAACTGTCATCATTACGATCTTGTCGTAGGCGGAGATCTTGTTATTTAGTCAATGCTGTTTCCAAGAAAATTACGCTTTTTCACCCGCGTGGTGATGGATGATGATGAAAAGTAGCCTATATATCTAAAGTATCAAAAAATGTTATAGTTAATGTTTTTTTTCTTCTCTTTGCGATGTTTATGGTAACTATAGTAATTACACAAAATTATTGTATATTTGGGTATGCACTATTTATACGCATGCTGTGTTCGCACCAAGTAGGGCGTTCAGCAACTCTTGTTTATATAATGTTAATCCAGACTATGATCTATCTCTGTGCCAAATATCATCCAGATCCGTTCAGCCGTTCTGCCGTTTTAGAGTAACAAACATTTATTTATCCGTCCATCCAAACTTTCACATATATAATATTAGTGGGATAACGAAGTAAGTAAGTTAAGTATTTAGGTACGATAATGTGTTTATTGTAATACTAGCTTACCCGCCAGCGGCTTCGCTCGCGTGGCCTCGCGGGATACGGTAATTACAGATTTCAATGTGTCCGATTTTAATTAGGGGTCGAATTTCACAAAATCCCGTCTTAGTGAGTAGATAGGTCCAAAAAAGAACCCCCATGCAAAATTTTCAACTTTTAGAACTCGCAGTAACGAAGTTTCATACAAACTATCAACCCCAAAAAAAACCTTTAGGGGTTGAATTTCATAAAATCCCGTCTTAGTGAGCACCTACGTCATAAAAAGAACCCGCATGCAAAATTTGAAACTCCTAGCACTTGTAGTTTCTGAGATTTCATGATGAGTGAGTGACCTTTCGCTTTTATATATATAGATATATGTATTTGTGTCAAACTCTCGAAAAGTTCATTTTAATTTAAAGGCATGTCACCCTAACGGTGTATGGATGCAACCCTAGATTAATTTTAAGTAATATAAGTTGAATAGAAGTAAATCACCCATGTCAATATTTTTGTTTTTATGCCGGAACAAAACCAATATTTAGCAAAAGTCCCAAATCTCGTCGGCCGTTTCAACTAAACATAAACAAATCTTTGAACATTAATAAAGCTTTGCCTTTCAAATCGCCTTGTGGGGCCTAACTCGGAAACTTTATCTTGGTTTTGTTAAGAAATGAAGATAAATGGTTTGGCCGGATTGCCGGTTAGCGGTTAGTGTAAGTTTTTGCAGAGAGTTTTCACCCTCGTCTTATCCAGGGTTACCAAATATGTGCGAAGCGTTGTCAAAGCGGTAGGAAAATCTTACACTACAATATATTGAGGATTTCATTCAGCTTCAGAGAGGGATTACACCACTTCAAATTGATTAAAATATATCATATACTCTTGCACAAATTTGCTCATGTTTTCTAGCCCCATTATAATGTATGAAATAACATTGTACAATTGTTTGGAAGTCGGTAGAAAATAAAATATAAGCATACAATCATATTCGTATTATTGTTAATTAAATTTGATTGTAAAAAACCACAAAAGCCTATAAAATCATTCAGGGAGACCGGAAAATACGTATGAGAAGACCCAAAATTCATCTAACTAAATAGCTATTTATGCTCCCCAATATTTCCTTAGAAATATTGGGAACGATAAAAAAAAAAATTCAAAATTAGAATTCATCCTATAATTGCCGTAGACACGGAGCTGTTGGTCTACAATTTTACATGTTCATTAATAATGGCCGGATAAAATTCATCTCTATTTTCGTTATAATATTCATTGTCGTCTTGTTTTGCAAACTTCCAGAGTTGGATTAAAATTGCTTGTTTATTTACTAGCTTACCGACCCACAGGCTTGCCCACGCTTTTCTGCCTATTTAATAAAAATAACTCAGATATTCAAACCAAAAGACCATCGCCGAAATCGTTAGGAGCTTATTAGTCGTATCTGGTACATTTTAAGGAGGGTTCACTGGAGTTAACTTGATTCCTCCATTCTCATTTCATCTAAAAATGACCAGGAGGCCGATTCCTCTATTTCAACAATCTATCCCGCTGCAACTGCAGTTCGACTCGTTAAACAATCTATCCCGCTGCAACTGCAGTTCGACTCGTTCAATAAGCTATCTCGCTACAACTGCAGTTCGAATCGTTCAACAATCTATCCCGCTGCAACTGCAGTTCGACTCGTTCAAGAATCTATCCCGCTGCAACTGCAGTTTGACTCGTTCAAGAATCTATCTTGCTACAACTGCAGTTCGAATCGTTCAAGAATCTATCCCGCTACAACTGAAGTTTGACTCGTTCAAGAATCTATCTTGCTACAACTGCAGTTCGAATCGTTCAAGAATCTATCCCGCTGCAACTGCAGTTCGACTCGTTCAACAATCTATCTCGCTACAACTGAAGTTTGACTCGTTCAAGAATCTATCTTGCTACAACTGCAGTTCGAATCGTTCAAGAATCTATCCCGCTACAACTGAAGTTTGACTCGTTCAAGAATCTATCTTGCTACAACTGCAGTTCGAATCGTTCAAGAATCTATCCCGCTACAACTGAAGTTTGCCTCGTTCAAAAATCTATCCCGCTGCAACTGCAGTTCGACTCGTTCAACAATCTATCTCGCTACAACTGAAGTTTGACTCAAGAATCTATCTCGCTACAACTGCAGTTCGAATCGTTCAACAATCTATTCCGATGCAACTGCAGTTCGACTAGTTCAACAATCTATCTCGCTACAACTGCAGTTCGAATCGTTCAAGAATCTATCTCGCTACAACTGCAGTTCGAATCGTTCAACAATCTATTCCGATGCAACTGCAGTTCGACTAGTTCAACAATCTATCTCGCTGCAACTGCAGTTCGAATCGTTCAAGAATCTATCCCGCTGCAACTGCAGTTCGACTCGTTCAACAATCTATCCAGCTATAGACAATTTTTTTTTATATCTGTTACCTCATATATCTCATAAATATCCGTTCACCCAGTTCTTTTTTTCCTCCTCTTTTTTTTGGAAGTCGGTAGAAAATAGTCAGCGGAGATTATGATCACCCTAATATTAGAAAGGTGAAAGTTTGTAAGTGTGTTTGTATGTTTGTTACTTCACGCTCAAACGGCTGGACACATCTTGATTGGTTTTGGTATTGAGGTAGATGAGGAGCTGGATTAACACATACGAAACTTCATCATCTCATCATCATCATCCATCACCAGGAATGTGGAACTAATTAAAGTGTAGGTATGTGCTATGTGGATTATAAGCTTTTTCTAAATTTGTCTTAAAATAGCTCCAAGGTTACTGAGCGAGTTGTTTTTCTTTGTTATTATATACTAGTTGACCCGCCAGCGGCTTCGCTCGCTTTGTCTTCGTGTAGTGGTAGAAGAGCCCTTTTGGAATGTCTGGTCCTGCGTTCTAACCCCTTGTTGGATAGCTAGTGTGATTTCTGAAAAAGACACTCTCAATAGGCTGCTTCACCCGCGTGTTGATAGATGATAATGATGATGATGATGATGAAAGTAGCCTATGTGCTATTCCAGACTATAATCTATCACTGTGACAAATTTAAACCAGATCCGCTCAGCCGTTCTGCCGTTATTGAGTAACAAACATCCATTAAAATCATCCATCCATCCAAACTTTCACATTTATAATATTAGTGGGATAATCTTACTAACTACAGACGCTGTGGTACGCACCCCAATAACCTAAATGTTACATTAAAACAGACATATATTATATTCCATATAACTAGTTTGTTTTTTAAGTATTGTTTATTACTCAAAAAGTTCTTAGACATTATCATTTCACCGAACAGGAGAAACAATAACCTCTTAAATGTATAAAGTCTCATAACCAGAAATTAGAGTCGATGCAGCAATCGGTACTTTAACTACAGACAAGTGCCTTTATAGAAACCTTTCTTTGGAAATTTGATTATTATTTCGACAACCTTTTTCAAGACAAATCGAAATTGCTGTACTGGCCAAGTACATGCGAGCAGCGGCCGGCAAAAGTTGTGTGAAAAAAAATATCTGTAGCGGTTTAGCGGCCAATAAATTACATAGTAATCTTATATCTGTTGTGGAATTCAAAAATGGAAGGATCTTTTACTCCTAATCATGGCACCCAAGGAGGTAAGTTATTAAATGTTTTATTTAAATTTCGAACTGGCTTGCCAATAGAAAGATATTTATTGAAAAAAACAAACAAATTAACATTTAAACGAGGGAAAAAGGTTTGTTATTCGTTGTGTCATTGAGATGAATAGTAATGTTGCTTTTATTTTCCGCGCATTATTTGAGAAATGTACGAGTACTAAGTATACAAGCTTTGGCCACAACTAGGCCGTCCACCAATGCCCCTTTTGCTGGCTGCTGTAGTAATGTACTATTTCATTACACACTTACTATCTTCACCTTCATTCACCTTTGTAATACAAGTGGGATTTCATTACTTCCATCCACACGATTTCTCGTGTGGCCGATTTCGATTTCGAGTTCTAGAGTGGAGACCGCGTCTCGGCAAACGTAGTGTAGGACGTCCTGAGGCACGGTGGAGTGACGATCTGCGCAAGACGGCTGGCAAAAACTGGATGCGAGAAGCCCAAGATAGACCTAAGTGGCGTGCAATTGGAGAGGCCTATGTCCAGCAGTGGACTGCTACAGGCTGATGATGATGATGATGACACGATTTTTTCCTCTTTAAATGGGCTCTTACGTTTGTACATTTGCCATTCCTCGAGTAATTTCTGTTATATTTATAATTGTAACAAATCAGGTTTTTATTCAAGTAGTCAGTCAAGACACAGCCAATTAAACAAGTCTGTCATTAAGTCACTGTCACGTTCTAATAAAGCCATAGAGATCTAGATAGATGCCGGTCCGTGCGCTGGATACAAAACCTGGTGCCGCAAGCAGCGGCCGTATTCCACGTATTGTTAACTTCAGTAAGTAAAACTTAACGTTTGAATATTCGTAAGTACAGAGCAAGCATTGTAAACTGTTTACATGTAATATCGCGACTGGCGTTCAGTCACATAATACAAAAGATGCGAACTGCCGCGAGCAATGTGATCTGTGTTTGTGTATTGCTGCGACACCGGACCCGCCGCCATTTCATATCTCTCTTTTTCTGTGATCTGTGAATAACGCGGTGGATTCATCACTTGATCATTCTCAGGCGATTGATGAGGAAAGCACAAAAATAATCCACCACCATCGCACGTCATAACTAAAAAAAAAACAACTAATCTACGAAAGTTAAGGAAAGTCAATAATAGCTTTAGTTGTTTTTTTCTTACCATCCACCATACACTCTCCGTCTTCAAGCAACTGTCACAAGGCGTCACTTTCGCAAGCGTCTAAACACCTTACATTTTAAATGAGGTCCTTAAGTCCCACTCGACTTACCCCTCGACTAACAACTGTCTTGTGTGAACGAGGCTCTCCTTATCGCTTTTTAGGTCAACACACACAATGCGGCTTTCGTTTTTTTATAAAAATACTAATTAAACAGGTATTTTTTTTTTCAATTTCCTTAAAACCAATAGTTCTGCGAACAGTAGACCTCGCGAGCACACAGTCTTATCAGCGGCAATTGGTCGCAGTACTTCACAACCTATTATCTCCACAACCACTATACTAGTAGTTCTGCGAACAGTAGACCTCGCGTGCACACAGTCTTATCAGCGGCAATTGTTCGAAGTACTTCACAACCTATTATCTCCACAACCACTATACTAGTAGTTCTGCGAACAGTAGACCTCGCGAGCACACAGTCTTATCAGCGGCAATTGTTCGCAGTACTTCACAACCTATTATCTCCACAACCACTATACTAGTAGTTCTGCGAACAGTAGACCTCGCGAGCACACAGTCTTATCAGCGGCAATTGTTTGCAGTACTTCACAACCTATTATCTCCACAACCACTATACTAGTAGTTCTGCGAACAGTAGACCTCGCGAGCACACAGTCTTATCAGCGGCAATTGTTCGAAGTACTTCACAACCTATTATCTCCACAACCACTATACTAGTAGTTCTGCGAACAGTAGACCTCGCGAGCACACAGTCTTATCAGCGGCAATTGTTCGAAGTACTTCACAACCTATTATCTCCACAACCACTATACTAGTAGTTCTGCGAACAGTAGACCTCGCGAGCACACAGTCTTATCAGCGGCAATTGTTCGCAGTACTTCACAACCTATTATCTCCACAACCACTATACTAGTAGTTCTGCGAACAGTAGACCTCGCGAGCACACAGTCTTATCAGCGGCAATTGTTCGCAGTACTTCACAACCTATTATCTCCACAACCACTATACTAGTAGTTCTGCGAACAGTAGACCTCGCGAGCACACAGTCTTATCAGCGGCAATTGTTCGCAGTACTTCACAACCTATTATCTCCACAACCACTACACTAGTAGTTCTGCGAACAGTAGACCTCGCGAGCACACAGTCTTATCAGCGGCAATCGTTCGCAGTACTTCACAACCTATTATCTCCACAACCACTATACTAGTAGTTCTGCGAACAGTAGACCTCGCGAGCACACAGTCGTATCAGCGGCAATTGTTCGCAGTACTTCACAACCTATTATCTCCACAACCACTACACTAGTAGTTCTGCGAACAGTAGACCTCGCGAGCACACAGTCTTATCAGCGGCAATCGTTCGCAGTACTTCACAACCTATTATCTCCACAACCACTATACTAGTAGTTCTGCGAACAGTAGACCTCGCGAGCACACAGTCGTATCAGCGGCAATTGTTCGCAGTACTTCACAACCTATTATCTCCACAACCACTATACTAGTAGTTCTGCGAACAGTAGACCTCGCGAGCACACAGTCTTATCAGCGGCAATTGTTCGCAGTACTTCACAACCTATTATCTCCACAACCACTACACTAGTAGTTCTGCGAACAGTAGACCTCGCGAGCACACAGTCTTATCAGCGGCAATCGTTCGCAGTACTTCACAACCTATTATCTCCACAACCACTATACTAGTAGTTCTGCGAACAGTAGACCTCGCGAGCACACAGTCGTATCAGCGGCAATTGTTCGCAGTACTTCACAACCTATTATCTCCACAACCACTATACTAGTAGTTCTGCGAACAGTAGACCTCGCGAGCACACAGTCTTATCAGCGGCAATTGTTCGCAGTACTTCACAACCTATTATCTCCACAACCACTATACTAGTAGTTCTGCGAACAGTAGACCTCGCGAGCACACAGTCTTATCAGCGGCAATTGTTCGCAGTACTTCACAACCTATTATCTCCACAACCACTATACTAGTAGTTCTGCGAACAGTAGACCTCGCGAGCACACAGTCTTATCAGCGGCAATTGTTCGCAGTACTTCACAACCTATTATCTCCACAACCACTATACTAGTAGTTCTGCGAACAGTAGACCTCGCGAGCACACAGTCTTATCAGCGGCAATTGTTCGCAGTACTTCACAACCTATTATCTCCACAACCACTATACTAGTAGTTCTGCGAACAGTAGACCTCGCGAGCACACAGTCTTATCAGCGGCAATTGTTCGCAATACTTTACAACCTATTTTCTCCACAACCACATCACTAATTATGTTAATTTTAGAAATTCCTCTTCTAAGTCGAGTACCTAATGTTTGTACCAAACTTTAATAAAATCGGTCGTTAAATTAACCTCTGTATAGGACCACGTTACTGTACTGGATCACAGACCATTATTATATTGGTCTGTGGTACAGGAGGACCAACATACAACCTAACAAACATACGGACAGATGAAACTCGATTTAGTCATTAGCAGAGACGCTTCGCTCGCTCGGTCATATATTGAGTTTCGATCCCTAACGTAAATGTTTTGCCGGTTTAATAACAGCTTAATATATGTCAAAAGCACACACTCACAATTTCAGTAGAACAATTACACTTGTTCATACCTATAGGTACGTTGTATAATAGATCACAAACAGTATATACTATAAACAACAGGTACGTACTTTAATTATACAATGTTCTGAGAAACATTCTTTTATTCCTCCCCTTAGTGTGATACAATTTGAAACAGTATCACAATATACAATCGTTACTGCATGTACCCCATCGCAGTACTAATTATGCCCAGAACTCGGTGCTTTGCCGTGCAGCTCGCAATTTCATTAATTTTTAATTAGCTTATTAAATTTTCAAATATTATTTGGAATTAAATCTGTTTCACTTATCGAAAAGTTCTCTCAAATACCACATTAGGGAAATACTTAAGAAAACTTTAATTAAATGTATCATACTCACACTCACTCACACACACACACACACACACACACACACACACACACACACACACACACACACACACACACACACACACACACACACACACACGCACACGCACACACACACACACACACCAACTTATAACTATATATATATAAAACAACAAAACCATTACTTATAAAGCGGCAATGAGCACTTCAGAATCATTGATACAGTACGGGTAGTGGCATTTACTCGTAGGTACATACTCATTTGAAACAAATAGGTAAGTACTACTTTATTATTTGAATGTTACTTAATATTTAGATACTAGTACGGATATGTTAGTATGCTAATTAAGTGTATCTTAGTTTGGCCATACTGTAGATAAGAAATGTCCCATATGTAAATACTAATTGTAACGCTGTATAGATAACTAAATAAGTAAATTTTTTAATTTTAAGAATTCCACTATCAATGTTTGTCAATTGTAGTGGTAAGACTTTTGCAGAGTTCGCCTGGGGAAGTATCACACCTTTACCAGATATTCAACCGTGAAGCAGTAGTGTGCACACATTACCTTGGTTTGCTTTCAAGGGCAGTGAAAACAGTACAGTACGCTCAGTGTAGCGCTTGACGAGTTAACATCGTCCTGAGGATGCCACGTGTAGAGGTACGTTAACGGTAATTTAACGTATACGTTAACAGAAATATAAGTTAGCATCGTGTTTTATCTATCGAGTTAACAAAATATAAAATGTTATTCGTTCGATGGCGTCAACAGAAACGTTCCTGCGGCTGCACTGTTTTCAATCTATACTATTCTACTATATAAAAATAAGTCGGGTTTTTCTTCCTGACGCTATAACTCCAGAACGCACGAACCGATTTCCACGGTTTTGCATTCGTTGGAAAGGTCTCGGGCTCCGTGAGGTTTATAGTAAAGAAAATTCAGGAAAAATTTAAAAAGAAAAGCAGGAAAATATTTTTTCACATACAGCGCCATCTCTGATACATAGCATGTACTACAAACCAATATTTTAAGTAGATGGCGCCAAACGAAATGTTACATAAAACGAAGCTATATAAGCTATGTAACGTAATACAACACAAAAAACGCAAAACTGACCGCGTGAACGCGTAAACGCGTGACCGCTCTCTGTCTAATAGCACCCTAACTTCATATTTCCTTTTTGTTAACAGTCTCGTACTTCTGTACATTTGGCATTCTTCAAGCTATTTATGTATTTATATAAATATTAATAGTTAGTATTCTTACAACTTGCTTACTTTGATAGAGTATTTAAGTAATCTTTAGGTTACCGATTCGATTTGTCGTAAGAAATTGATTGACAAAAAACATTTTATGTTGTATTTGTTTTTATTTTACAAGTTAAAAGTTCATTAAAATAGATAGAAAAAAACTTAACGTGATTATTTAAAGGCATGTTTGAGTAAAAACTATCGATCGTAGGTAATGTTTCAAGTTGGTATACTGTTATGATCTATAAGTTGTACCCCCGAAGCAAATATTTGCTGCCTGGACCGCCTACGTAACGGCTGAGATGCCTACATACTTCCGAAACAATATTACAAAGGTTCCGTATATTGAGATAAGTTCCGCATTTTTTTATTATTATTATTTATAACTACACTCCGTTATAACTAGACTCCAGGATACGTCCCTTATTGTAACTTTTTTGTAATGTATTTTGTATTATAATGTATTATAATGTATTTTTGTAATTTATAATTATATAACATAAAATGCTCATTTAAGAGACATAGAGGAACTATTTATTTTCTAAAGTCTATCGACTTCATTTCTACGCTTTTTTAAATACATATCCTAAATAACTTTGTTTCTGATTTGGTATACCTAAGCATTCAAAGCAGACCAGTATCCGCAGACAGCACCCATTCACGAGTTGATGCATGGGCAGCCATCACCTTCCTCAACCATATTAATGAGGGAAGATGGCGACCCGCCCCACACGCCACCCCCTGCCAATACCTTTTCGTGAGCATGACCTTAGAAAGGTTTCAGATGTTATCGGATAGGACCCTTTTTATCTGGATGCAAATTTCTACCTTACCCTGTTATGTTAAACTGAACATAATACCAATTTTCCAATGTGGTGGTTTAAGAAATCTCTAGCCTTTTTTCTTATCCTTAACCTACGGTTAGTGGGGTCGGTGCAACACGTATTCTTCCAATCTGCTATATCACCTTTTATCTCAGTATTCACAGCTTTGATACACATGTCTTGATTTTTAATAAATCATCACTACTCACTACATAGTATAAATACAACAAAATCGTTTCCCGCTGTCTGCCTGTCCCTATGTATAATCTTTAAAACTACACAACGGATTTTGATGCAGTTTCTTTTAATAAATAGAGTGATTCAAGAGAAAGGTTTATATGTATGATACATGCATATTATAGTTGATCAATACTGATAATTTTAGAGGTTTCTAATGTGATGACGTAAATAAACACATTTTTTTGCGCTTAAATTGCAAACGCTGGCTGAAGCCTACGAGATAGTTCAAAATAATGTACTACAGTATTGTACACCTTAAAAAGGCCTACAAAAAAGTCTTATATGTCATATGTCTATCTCTTAAGGATAACATACTATATCAAACGTCATAAATATGTGTATTTAGACAGAATGTACATGTTTATGCCGTTTGGGGTCGAAACTTTAGGCCCATGGGGGCCGTCCGCTCTCAACTTGTTTAGGGATCTGGCGAAACGTTTGTTTGAGGCGTCGGGTGACCGAAATGCTGGCGCCTATTTTGGGCAAAAACTTAGCATTGCCATCCAGCGTGGCAATGCCGCCAGCGTTATGGCCACTTTTCCCCCCACCATGGGGCTTATAGATTAGAATGTTATTATTATTATTATTATTTTATTTAATTTTTAATTACTAATAAATGTTTTCTATATCCATTTTAATACTTTGATAAGTTCTTTTTCAGAAAAAAACAATAACGGGCTGACCCAAGACCTCTAAATCCCAAAGCGGCGCTCCTTCCACCACACCAAGACCAAGCGAGTGAAGCCGCTGGAGGGTCAGCTAGTTAAGTATATAATGTATGAATCTGGATGACAATAAAATAAAATAGATTATTTAACGTAGGTTTATTTTAGTTGTACAATGTTAATACGTCCCAATAGCTTTATAATTTACAACCCAAAAACGGGTTGCAAAATTCTTCGCCCGCTCAACCCTGTCCTCAGTTTTATACCAAGAGTATTTTTTTTATTTTTCTTAGTTTATTATAACAGTAACTGTAAATGTATTATTGCAATGTTTAGAGAGAAAAATTCTCTTTCTCGGACCAGATTCGAACCCGCGCCTTCCAACAATCCGTGTCATACACCATGACCAACTAGGCCACCGAAGCTCGAGGTCCAAGCATCTAATTTTAACTCTGATTTTTACCGTCGTATGAGGACGGAAACGGATAATGCTGTCAAAGCTGTTCAATAGATGTCGCTCCGAAGATTTGTTCGTAGATGCGATGTTGAATTCCCTTCACGCGTTTTGCGCTAAACTTGCGTGAAAAGCTTTGATTCACGCAGGCTTAGCGCGAGACGCGTGTAGGGAATTCAACATCGCATCTACGAACAAAACTTCGATCGATCTTTTTTGTTTGTAGCGTACATACAGCTCTGCCGGCACAGGCGTAATGATCGCCGGCAAGCGTCCTCCGCCCCCACTGCACCGCCTCTTTTTTAGCTATTAACTTTTTTAGCCTATTTGTCGCGATATTGTTCTATTTGCTCAGAATCGCGCGCTCAAACATATCCCTCCTTTCGGGCGTCACCCCAGTTGAAAAAAAAGTATATCGTTAAGAGGATTGCATAGCTAGTACTTTCTGTATTAAAAGAGAAAACTCTTTTCTACCTCTTCAGTTAGTTAAGTTAGAAAAATAAGAGTTCATGGTGTTTGTAATAATGTAGTTATCAATGTGAAGCCTTAATAAATAAACAAATAAACATTGTCCGATTTCAGTGATTTTTTTTCATGGAATCATCACATAGTTTACTATGCCCGTACGTTTTGTTTTTTCAGTATTTCAAAGTACTATGAATTTCCTTTTTTAGAACTTAAAAAAAAACTGAAAAAATCAAAACGTACGGGCATAGTAAACAATGCCATGATTCCAAGAAAACAAATCACTGAAATCGGACAATGTTAAGAGGTAGAAAAGAGTTTTCTCTTTTAGTACGGAAAGTACTAGCTATGCAATCCTCTTAAAGGATTTTACTTAACTAAGACGTTAACCATTATTATATAAGGAACTCTAAATCGTTACTTAAAGCGAGACTATACTTGCTATGCTCGAAGTCTCATTTTGGGAGGTCCTTTATCAAAAGATTTAGAAAATAAAATACAATATACAATGGTATGCTTAATAAGGATATGGTTCAGTGAACATTGACCGCGTGATTTATTTGTAACGAAAAAATATTAATTGAGCGAGCGAAACTATTCTGTAGGCCTACCATAAGTTTACAACATTAAACACCAATCGACTGCCGCGAAAAAATGTATGAAAAATGAACAGTGCCACCTCGCGGCCGATTGTAGAACTAAAATCGGTAGCGAGTACGCCAATCACAAGCTTAATAGGTAAGCATGATCGAGTATCGACTATAGATGACATTTAAGTTGCCAACTCATGGTAGAGCTACTGCTTTAACTGGCCAAATTGACTTTCATTTCTCCGTATGTTTGTTAGATTGTATGTTGGTGTTCCTGTACAGGTCACAGTTTTCAATCAATTTAGATATAATTTTTTTGTCGTTGCCGATTTTTGAGTGGGGGAGTTGTAGTTTTCCTAAAAAAGGTGGAAGTTTACTGCGGCGCTATTTACGACAGACATTGATATAATGTGGTACACACATTAGGTACTTGAATTTAAAATAAAAATTGAATATTAGCATAATTGATGAAGTGGTTGCCGAGATCGTTGGTTGCAAAGTTTAAAAACTGGACCATTTTGGTAATATTCTGCAAGAACTTTGGTACCAAACACATACAATTTTAGCAATAATGGTCAAAGTCTTATCAAAATAAAGTTTTTTTTGTGAATATTGATAACGTGTTTTTCTTATTAGTACTATCAAGTTCACATAAATGGCAGCTACATCAAGCGGAAAATTTTCTGAATTGCGTTGACGCGACTTCATAAGTAGTTCTACCGTATATAAATAAAATAAATAAAAAAGACGTGTGGCACTCGGAGACTGCCGCGGTAAAGCTATTGCATAGCTGTTTTTATCAACTTATGCATACATAATGATTTAACCAATGCCATCTAGAGGTGAGTTGCTGAACTAAAGAGACAAGCGTGATATTTCAAAAAGTCAGTAAAAGTTCTGCAATCAACTTATGCAATTATAACTATTTAACCAATGCCATCTAGAGGCGAGTTGCTGAACTAAAGAGACAAGCGTGATATTTCAAAGTCATTAAAAGTTCTGCTATTCATCGATAGATGAAGTCGGAGTGGGGGGTGTTAGGTTATTTTTGTTACGGAATTTCTGGATTCGGTCTACACGTTCAAGGCCCGCGATAGAAGCTATGCAATAGCTTAAAAATAAAAATAAATAAAATATCCATTTATTGCTTATTGCTATCTATGTACATGTTAAAAAGTACCTATTACAATAGTACTAACAGAATAGTTTTACAAAAGACAAAAGGTATATGCTCAGCATTATGCAGCGCAGCGTACATGAAGTACGTGCGCTACGCTGTTTTTCAGCATAATGCCGCAAAGCAAACCGCCCGAGTAGGTACTCGGGCGGATTTTGGCCGAGAGTTAAGGATGATAAAAGCGAAAAATATTGTGAATTGCCGCTGATGAGACTGTGCTGGCGAGGTCTACTGTTCCTAGAACTACTAAATGTCGGCAAAAAACGAAAAATTTGATAAGGTATGGTTAGCTTCATCCAAACACGAGCAGCACTCGCAGAGCATAGAATAGCCTATACGAACTCACTATCGCAATCACAAACTTACGCATTTAAAACATCTATACAAATAAATAAAATTGTTTGCATAAAGTATATACGGTATACGGTCTGTCTGTTTGTTCCGACTAATCTCTGAAATGACTGATGACCAATTTTAACGGGACTTTCACTGGCAGATAGCTTATGTTATAAAGAGTAACTTAGTCTACTTTTATTTTATCCATCACCACGCGGGTGAAACCGCAGGGCAAATTTGTTATTATTGTAATAAATTTGCTAGGCACACCTTATGGTCCTGATGGAAGAACGGGAGAATATTACCCAACATTGCCACCGTATCCTGGTCTTCAGTACGCTGAGGCAATACCAGTTATTAATGTAAATAAGGCGTGATACGAGTACATATTATTATGTGTTACATTATTACGTTGATTTTCTTCAGTAAGTTAAAAATTGATACATTTTGGTTGTCATCTTTATTTAAGTTAAAAACGTTACTTATGTAAACTAAATCTGCAAAGAGTTGATAAGTTTCTAATTTTAATCATCATCATCATCATCATCAGCCTGTAGCAGTCCACTGCTGGACATAGGACTCTCCAATTGCACGCCACTTAGGCCTATCTTGGGCTTCTCGCATCCAGTTTTTGCCAGCCGTCTTGCGCAGATCGTCACTCCACCGTGCCTCAGGACGTCCTACACTACGTTTGCCGAGACGCGGACTCCACTCTAGAACTCGTTTACCCCAACAGTTGTCGGTTCTACGGCTAATATGGCCAGCCCACTGCCACTTCAGCTTGCTGATCCGGTGGGCTATGTCGATGACCTTGGTTCTCTGACGGATCACTTCATTTCTGATGCGATCCCTCAGAGAAACACCGAGCATAGCCTTTTCCATAGCCCGCTGAGTGACCTTAAGCTTGTGCTAATTTTAATACCCTACTTTAACTGACATCTATACTTAGTTAAGAAGAAATCGCAATTATAGTTATACAGGGCTATTGGTTAAGTCAACCTATTCCCGTTAAAGGTGTGTAGTTTAAATATTTTTTTACTGATTTACTAAGAAACACCCTATCCTAAATCTAACCGTTTTCGAGTTATTAAATTTAATTGTTTTATTGTTTATTTTATTTATAAGTTTTCATCGTCTACAACGACTTATTTATTCATTTTACGTACCTACAATATTAGTTATTGAGGTCATATCATATCATGTCATCACCCCCCACCATGGGGCTTATAGATTAGATAGTTATTATTATTATTTTATTCAATTTTTAAATACTAATAAATGACTTTACCATTAAAAAAAAAAGTTAAATTTTTGAGGTCATATATCATCTTATTTTACATGTAAATTTAAATTAATAATGAAATTAAAAATTAAAAGTAATAATCAAACTTCACATTTCAATTAAATTAAAATATCTCGAAAACGGTTACATTTAGGATAGGTGTTGCATAGTCAAATCAGTCAGAAACTATGTAAACTACACGTGTACACTATCCTTAACGGGAATAGGTCGACTTAACCAATAACCCTGTATGTATAGCAAATAAATTATTTACTAAATAAATTGATTTCACGTAATTTTTTATACAAAATCAATGGACAAATCCATTCAATCCGAACTTGTTTTCACTGTGTTTTAGAACATTGCACCGAACATTGTTGTCACTTTGGAGATGCTCAAGGGCATGTCCTTACGGGGACTTGTACTTCGATGTGCAAACCCATCTGTTTGTGTATAAATTAGCTATACTTTAGAACTTTCTCGTCAAAACGGTAATTAGGAACACGTTTTGTATTATATGAGAAAAAATAGTTAAAACAATTGTAATTTGAAAAATTTAATACCGACCTCCATTCCATTACTTTAGTAAAAATCAGTTATTGGAATGTAACTCAAAAACTACTAAACCAAATTTCTCTTGTTTGTCAAGTATAATCTGTTTCTGTTTTTGTTATTGAGCCTAATAATATTTTTATTTAAAACCCGCATTAACTAAAAAAATTTCTGCTCGACTAACATCAATTCGAGCAGGGATATGCTGAAAAACAGCGCAGTGAGTACATGTCTAAATGTAAACACTGCAAACGCTGAGCATAGCCCTATTGCCCAGACATTGTATACAGCATTAAGATACAGATAAGATAAAGATTAAGAAGATAAGATAAAGATGGGGTTCAGCGGCTGATATAGAGACCATATTTATCCTTCAGAAACGTGCTATTCGAGCTATATACGAAATGGGTCCCCGTGAATCTTTGAGAGATTTATTTAAAGAAATCAATATATTAACGTTGCCTTCCTTATATGTATTTGAAAATATAATGTATGTTCGTAAAAAATTACATAAATATAAGTTAAATAGTGATCACCACACTTTTAATACCAGAAATACAAATAGGATAGCTGTACCTAGTTTTAGACTTGCGAAGACTAATAAGTCATTCCTAGGAAATTGTGTGCGTTTTTACAATAAAATCCCAAAGCACATAACTGAGTTCACAGAGGGCAAATTCAAGTTGACTGTAAAAAACGTTTTAATAAAAAAAGCTTACTATAAAGTTCGGCATTATATAGAAGATAAAGATGCTTGGAATACTCCACTTCTGGCAAGCTGTCTCTCTGCCACCCATAAAATGTAATATTTGTAGTAGGTACCTAAGTAGAAACATTGTAAACATCCATATAAAATGAATGGCCCCAAGTTTCTTGCCGCTTCTTCTCGGTGGGTTCTATATATTTTGGAACGCGGCGGTAGAGTCTTTAAAGTACATTATAATGAAAAGTTGACGTTCATAAGTGCGTCTTTGATGCCTAAATTGAATAAATGATTTTGACTTTGACTTGACTTATACCATGATACCAACTAAGTAGTTACTTTTTCTGATCTGGTAACAATTTGTTTTTTAGTCTTTTGCTTTGTGTTCGCGAAAACATGTACCAGACTGAAACGGTCTTACTGTCTGTATTGTAATTATAGTATCTAATCTCTGTGTAAATTGTATATGCATTAATATGGAGCAATAAACTGTTTATCTACCGACTGCCAAATAAAGGAGGAGGTACTCAATTCGACTGTAGGTTTTTTTATGTTTGTTACCTCATAACTTTCGATTGGGTGAACCGATTCTCAAAGTTCTTTTTTTGTTTGAAAGCTGGTGATTCCCGTGTAATTCCTTTTTTCATTAAATTCGGTTTGGTAGTTTTTGAGTTACGCTTCAATAACTGAATAGAATGGAAGTCGGTATAAATATTTTTCGAATTGTACTTGTTATTATTTTATTTATTATTCTTAAGTGATTCCCGTTTGTCAAATTAAATAGTGTTTAAACCACGTAAGTTTTGATAGCAACACGTGATGGCATGTGTCTTGAATATATTTATTTTAATTTCATTTAATTTTCTTTTCAAAAATTTTATGTTCAAATACATTTGTTCCATTCGTGTAAGAGCCCATACTGTTAATAGTAGCCCATGCTTTGAAATCTACTTAGAACACTATTGGTAACCCCAGCACGGATTAGCACGGTTATTCGCAGCACGCATCGAACCGTGCGCGGTGTTCATCAAAGAGTTATTCACTGAGCAGTACAAGATTAGCACGCCTGCTTGGGCCCTTTGGGAAGCATCGTCATAGGATGTTTGAGCAATTAGTGATGTCCTGTTAAAGGAATTTTTGCTCGATTGCTCTTTGCAAGGGTGTTTTGATGTGTTGTCTAGCAGCCGATATCTTTTTCCTTGCTCCACTATTTTTAACTTGTTTTGAGGTGTATTAGTTCATACCTAGTTACTGCGTTCATGGTTGACATTCTGGAAAGGAGATTGATAGTATTTTTATAGGAATTGGACCAAAGTGTTGCCCTGCATGAAAATATAGTGCATAATGTTTCTTAGGGTAACACTAGTCAGTAAACCATGCCGTGTTGTAGATTTGATGGGTTTGAAGGCAGCAATTTAGTTACTTAGATCGATTACTTCCGTTAACAATTTGGCCATAATGGTGAATGGATGACAAACAGTGTTATCTTAGAATAATTACTATTATTCATGTTTAAACAACTCCAGCCGAGCTGGGACCTTACTATCAGCTTCGTAAAAATCATGCAAGTTTCGTGCAGTTCTTAAACCTGACATTTAAACAGTTTTGAATGAAATCATACCATGACGCTCATTTAGGTGAACTGTATGAATATTGCTTTCATAAAGGTGAATGGATAATATTGTCTCTGGCATTCTAACAATTAACTATAACCAACATTGCAGACACCTAGACGTTTGTAAGCTAATAAACTGAGTGGATTTAGAGCGACATGTTAACGAGAGTCCATACTAAAAAAACAGGTGAACGGTTTTTCTGCGGTTCTTAAATAGTAATCGTAGGCCTGGGCAGGCCTGCTTTAAAGTTGTCATGGTACGAATAAACTGGGCAGTTGTCTAGAAGTCCTGCTTTAAGAGCTCATAGTAGGCCCCTGCTCTGTTGACGACAATTAATAATTTCAAAATATTTTGGCTTTGTTATTTTGTTTTCATCAGAGATACTCCGGGATCACTACAACCAAAGCGCATCAAAATCTATCCGAGGAATCATGAGAAAAAAAAGCTCTATTTAATAGTCAGAAATGAATTATTAAGACGCGGTCCAACCCCAATTTTAAAATGATTTACGATGCTTTACGTAAGGTTGAAAATCGCTTGTTAGATTGGACGATGTAATGCGAAAATGCGTTAATTTTGTACGTTTTCTTTATATTTTTCGATATATTATACTAACACAATTGAAAAAACTTCTGGTTATTACTTTAGTACTATACGTTGGCTAAATATTACCTAAAAAAATATAGTGTTATCGCTGAAAATTCTGTGAGTTTGGACGTGAAAGTTTATTTTTGTGGACCTATTCAGGATTTTTTTCTGCTGAAAGAGAGTTATATTTATGAATTCTATTCGGTAAATAGCAGTGTTTCCGAAACTGGTTGAGACTTAAAAATATTTTTCTATTACATAAT
This sequence comes from Selenia dentaria, assembly GCA_917880725.1. NCBI lineage: Eukaryota > Metazoa > Arthropoda > Insecta > Lepidoptera > Geometridae > Selenia > Selenia dentaria. The sequence goes on along the minus strand of OU862900.1, from coordinate 20,521,938 downwards.
AATAATTGACATATTGTGCTTTTGATTATTCAAGGTTGTCGAAATAAAACTATAAAAGAAACGAAAGCATTTTTATTTTTACACCTTGATTACTAAATAGACAATCCTGTAAATTAACTAAACCACAGGCTATTGTTACAATGTTATCCAACAATTTTATGTATGAAATATCGACACATGCGTGAGGTCCGATCATTTTAAAGTCTCTCAACTTCCCTATGCTTCTTTCAACGTGAACTCTTAAAGCAGCGATTCTCTTTGTTTGCAAGACCTCCTCTGCTGTTGGTTTTGAGTTGGAACTCACACTAGGCGGCCTCAGGAGTGTGCAACCACGTTGTTCCAGTAAATGGGAAATGTTTTTGAAACCCCTGTCAGCTAACACAATACTTCCTTGTGGCAATTTGTCAAGAAATCCGCTGTCTTCAAATATTGTTGAGTCTGGGGTCCTCCCTCCATATCCCTCAGAGATAAAGTTTATCAAACCGTCAGGTGTAATCGAAACCAAATACTTAATGGTGTTGCAGCTTTTATATTGCGACCACGTAAGCGCTTGGTGCGAAGCGTTGTTAGGTTTCTCGATTTGAATTTCGAAACAATCGATTATTGAAATCGCTTTAGAAAAGCGCTTCCTAAAAGCTATCGGTAAGTTTTCTTGGATATCATCTGCTCATGGCCAGATAATAAGCTGATCCAGGCATAGTGAAACCTTCCGGAGAGTTTTTTGAAAATATTTAGTTACAGAACTCTCAGAGAGACCAAAATGTATTGCAAGGATTGAGTTCGGTTCATGCCATCGGATTTTTCGTAAAATCACTAGGATTTGAATAGATGATATTCCCGTGAAGTTTTGTAAATGTTTAATACAAAAGAATGAATGGGCAGGAACGCCTATCAGTAATTTTGGATCTTGAGATATAGCCATTAAAGCGCCCCTTTGCATGTGCTCATTGAAGACATTTTTATTGATTGTTTTTGTGATTTCCAAATCATGTGACTCCTTATCACTAGCATTAACACCAAAAGAACGAGTAGTGTTACTTGAATTTGAGTTGCTGATCGTGAAGCTAACGTTTGTATCGAGATTTCAAGGGCTTGCTTTTTTTTAACTATGCGTTGTTTCCATTTGATTGGCGTATTATTAGATTTAGTTTTCATTTTTGGTTTTATATTAACTTGCACTGCTTGTGTTTTTTGACCCCTTACATTGTTTTTTGATATTACGTCTCTTTCTTCAGGTATGTTGAGGGGATCACTGTTTTGGATGATGTTTGAGTCTTGATTCTCACACTCTACTACTTCAAAGGAATGTGACAACAGATCTTCGTGCCCAATGTTTTTACTTAAAACTCTTTCAAAATATTCTATATCTTGTCTTTTCTTATAACCTGGTCGGTCAATTTTCTTTTTTTGAGGCTTTTGACATTCAAACTTATGAGGCAAAACTCTTTTCAGTTTAAGCTTTTCTCCAACCAACTTAAACTTTACGTAATTTTCCATATCTTCTTCCAACTTTTATATAAAAATACTAGTTAAGCCCCGCTGATGATGATGATTGAATTAGCCTGTGTCCGGAGTATAAACTATCTACATTCCAAATTTCATTAAAATCGGTCAAGTAGTTACGGAGATACGTGGTAACACATTCACACACACACACACGCTAACTTTCGGATTGATTATATTATTAGTGCTTGCATGTCATGTGGACTTGTGGGGCAGTCCTGGTGTCAGGATTTTTCAGGCCGCCTGAAGGCATCCGACATGGCTTAGCGACTGTTGTCTTACGGTTACGACCAACAACCGGGACCGACGGCATTACGTGCCCTGCGAAGCACGGTAACACTCAGTTGAACCACAAAGCGGTCACCCATCCAAGTACTTTCCTTACTGAACATTGCTTAACCTTGGTAATCGGTTATGTTCGACCAAGCGGACTGCGCTACGTGTGTTACAATTTATGCGAGTGTTATATTAGTAGGATTATATTAATGTAGTTGCTTCTAACAGTAAGGCAAAGCTGAGGCAGATACATAAATGCACTGCTGTTGTGATGATTAAAAAAAATATAAGTAATATGTCATTACTTTTGATTTATACCTAAGTACGTTTCTGTGCTTTAACCTTGGAATATTACATAGAAATGAGAACGGGCAAATAGGTAGGTACGTAGGTTTATACACAATACTCAGAAAAAGTAAGAAGGTATGTTTCTATTAATACAGCAGCTTAAAATAAGATATATGGAAAGGTACACTGCACTTAATAGTAGGTACCACTTTATTTTAATAAATATCAACCAAATAATAGATATAGTTATGTAGGTACTCACATCGAAATGATCTTCACAGCAATGTCTTGTAGCCTGGGCAGAGGGTGGAGTTTTATCATCTCGTTTTACAACCGAATACCATTTTTTACGAAGTTTTGGGTCTTTCGGCACGTTAAAAAATAGTTTTTCTGGCGTTTTAATTGAAGTGTTTATACATTTGGGCACTATACAATATTTATACATAGTTTCAAAAGTGAATTACACACAAATCGGACACTTAATTTGTTTAAAAGTCACAATTAAAGAAACAAAACACTGCGAGCCTTATCGCTTCCCCTCGGAGTGATTTGCGTAATCTCCACATATTTTCAGCATCACTGAAACTACAAAAGTTAGTAGACTCGTCATAGGCCTGTTTGTATGCCAGCCAATCAAGAGGATCTCCAAAAAACTGTGGTAAGTCTCTGGACGTCGCGAATCTTGACATCATCAGCTTGTTCTGTGCGTTAGACTCGTACATCGCACTGGCTAGGTTACGAAGGTCATTACTACCAGCTCCGCAAACGTCGCGGTCCAACTGGTCTTGCTTTTGAGAAAGGTGACTGCGCTCGAGCCATTGTTCTACTCTCTCCACAGAATCTACTTCAGTTTTGGCCAAGCTCCGGTGACTTTTAGCAGACTGACTTTCTAGGGCAGCTAAATCTGCAGCTAACTTTTTTTGTATTAGCTCTTTTTCTATTGCAGCTTCCTTCTTGGCAATTTCAGCTTGAGCTAACGGCTAACTGGCGGCGACCGTCACAGTGACGTCACAGCTATCGCGACGGCCACTCGGTGAACTTCGCTAGTAATTCGGTCATAACTTCGTCAATTTTTGTCGTAGAACAAAAATTTTTACACCGTTTGTTAAGGATTTCTTAGCTCTATAAATCTGCATTCTCAACTAAAAACGTTACGGATCCTAATTATATCAATGTCATTTTGACTACTACCTGGGAGGACATTTCGAAATAGCTCTTGATAATATACCCAACTGTCGGGCCTATGAACAAAAGCAGTCAGACGAAGTATATCTTGTGATTGTTTGCCCTAGGTGTAGGTAAGCTGTATCATTGTAGTCTTTGGGTAAGCTTTCCAAATAAAGTCGCTTCAGATCGATAATGTCACCTACTTTTTTTGTTGCAAACTGCAGTGTGTGTGCAAACCATGAGAGGCCTCTTTTTTGTATATATGGACTGTCAAACTTGTGCAAACTGTTTTGGCTTCTCTGTCAAGGGAAAATTATGATAAAACCCTTGAAAAACACCGTGAATTTAGAGCTTTGACAAGTCATGACATCACTTGACACTGGTCGGCAATAGACAACTTTTTTGTTTTAAAACGGCCAATGTCCATGAACATTGGCTGTATTTGCCAGATACATTATGGACTTTGGTTGTTTTTCCAGAAACACAGTCATTTTGGAACAACATTTCCAGTGGACGTTGGCTGTTATTGATCTTATTGTATAAGCAGACTAAAGTACAACATTCAAAGTATCCATAGAGCGAATAAAAATAGCTTCGAAATAATGTGACATTGGTTGTTTTTCCAAAACACCCTTCTTATTTCCACTGACAGGTGGATCAAAACGGTGGAAAGACTATTACTCTCCGCCGCGTGCTGGATGATACTGCCACTGCCATGTGTATGAGTACCGCTTAACATCAGTAGCACGACCTGCATGTGGTGTCGCTTAATTACATAAAAGCGCACCTGCAAATATTAAAGAGACGGCTCCTATTTAAAAATAAACAATGGTTATTTGAAACTGATGCATAATGAGGAACATTAGTTAGTTATTTATTTTTATAGCGCCAAAATCCAGCACATCACCGAGCATACGCTAAAGCGGACGCTACCTTTTTTTGGTGGTCGTGCCATGCTGCAACACCTCAGCCGAAGGACCGGCACGACCAGGGGAATACCACACTCCCACATAACACCGACGTGAAGTTACATAGCTTGCTATTGCGTTTCGTCGGTTTGTGGGAGGTTCCGGACGCCCAATTCCCCCCTTCCCCATTCTCTCTCTCCTTCCCCCTCCACCCTCACCCCTTTTATCTCTTCCTTTCTATCATCCTTCCTCAAAGATCAGCAACGCATCCTCGAGACCTCTGGTATTGCGGATGTCCGTGGGCGACGGTATCACTTACCATTAGGTGAGCAAGCGTGCTCGTTTGCCAACCTAGCTCGTTAGCCAATAAAAAAATCCACAGACAAGTAAAAATTGGAATCAAAACTTTTTGTAATACTAGAACAGTGGCAAGCCCCGCTTAAGGCGCATTCCAGATCATATAACCTCTAGAACCTGGTTCTGTGGCCTTACTATTAGCTTTGTAAAAACCATATAAGTTCCGTGCAGTTCTTAAACTTGGCTTAAACAATTTGTAATTAAATCATACCATGACGCTCATTTAGGTGAACAGCTAGAACATTTTTGTTATAAAAACTAACGTGGTTTTCACTCATTATTAATTAGAAATACGGGATTACCCACGTAATATTTAACATCGCGAGCGCTACGAGCTGCCGCCCGCAGTGCTAGGCGAGACGTCATCGACGCGGGCGTCCCGAACACTCCTTGAGGAAGACCACCGAATGTAGTCGAAACTATAGTCGGACCTATCTGATAAATATTACGTGTGTAATCACTTATTTCATATTAATAATGCTAGAACATTGTTCTCAAAGGTGAACGGATAATGTTGTATCTGGCTTTCTAACAATTTACTATAACAAACATTGCAGACGCCTAGACGTTTGTAAGCTGATACACTGAGCGGATTTAGAGCGACATTGTAACGTCAGCCAAAGAAAAAAAAACATATAAACGGTTCTTAAATAGTAGACCTGGGCAGGCCTGCTGTAATGCTGCCATGATATAATTAAGCCGGGAAGTTTTCTAGAAGTCCTGCTTAAGAGCTTATAGTTAGACCCCTGGCCAGTAGGTGATAGTCGACTCTAAACCCCGAAATTCTCATCAATTTTTAAATAATTGGTTAAAAAACATATAAAACGAGTATTTTGAATGACAATCGAGTTCCAACAGTGCGCGTAACAAAAGACAGAGAAAGAGGGTAGACAGATATGTCTGCTCATGTTAATTCATGCGCCCACCCGCATTCTCCAGTCGTCCCGCGATCATGGCGCTTGCAACAGTGTCGAAATATCGGGAGCTCAGTAGAAGTAAATACTACAGTTTGCAACCCGTAAGTAACCTCCAGCTACCGTCCCATAAGTCTCCTCAGCTCTCTGGGGAAGATTTACGAGCGGCTCATTGTGAACCGACTCTGGTCCCACGTTAGGTCCAATAACCTCCTTCCCGATGAGCAATTTGGTTTTAGAGCCAAACACTCTTGCGTCCAACAAGTGCACCGCGTAACGGAGCACATCCTAGGCGGTTTCAATAAGAAACCAAAGCCCCAAGGAACCATAGCTGTCTTCCTCGATGTAGCGAAAGCATTCGACAAAGTCTGGCACAACGGCTTGATATTCAAGCTGTACCAACTGGGTGTGCCAGACCGTCTTGTACTCATCTTACAAGACTTTCTCAGGGATCGAACGTTTAGCTATCGCACCGAGGGAACGCTCTCCTCCCCGCATCCCATTCACGCAGGTGTCCCTCAGGGCTCTGTACTCTCACCCATTCTCTTCTCGCTGTACACCAGCGACATCCCACGATCTGAACCTAATGTTCAGATCGCTCAGTTTGCGGATGATACTGCAATCTACTCTACTGGCTGGTTCAAGGTCAGGCAGAGATGCGCCATCCAACGAGCCATCACCGTTATCGGTGCATGGTTTCGTAAATGGCGGATTGCAGTAAATCCTAGCAAAAGTGCAGCAGTGTACTTCACTGAGACCCGACGGAATCTCATGCCGTCAACCATAGTCCTATACGGCGAACCCATCCCTTGGGCTAAATCTGCCAAGTACCTGGGCGTCACCCTTGATCGCCAACTCACTTTCGCGAAACACATCCAGATTGTTCGCAATAGGGCGGCCTTCATTATGGGTCGTCTTAATCCCCTCATAGGCAAAAACAGTAAAATGTCTTTTAGAAATAAGACGACTCTTTACAAACTTTGCATCCGCCCAATCATGACTTACGCATCTGTAGCGTTCGCCCATGCTCAGAAACACGACCTCCACAAACTTCAAGTGATTCAGAATCGCTTTATGCGCAGGGCAGTGGGCGCTCCGTGGTACTTGCGGAACGCCGAACTGCACTGCGATTTCACCCTCCCCTCTATTACGCAGTATATGAAAGACTGCTCCCGCCGCCACTTCGACAAAGCTCCCCACCACTCGAATCCCCTCGTGGTCGAAGCGGCGAACTACTCCACTGACATAACCGATCCCCACTTCCTTCCCCCCCGTCGCCGTCCAAGGCATATTTTGGGTGACCCGGACGACCCCATCGCAGCCGTTACTTCGGCAGCTTTAGCGCCGTCCCAAGGGAACCCCGGTAATGGTTGTAGACCCGACCAGGGCTGTGATCCCGATCGCATTGTAGGCTCCGGCCGAGATCTTCTTCGCAGCCCCAGTCGCAGTCGAGGTAATCCACACACACACGATTGTAGTCCCAGCCACGGTGCGGGTGGGAGTACACACCGCGGCCCCGGTCGCGATGTATCCTCCGGCCCAGCAATTGGCTGTGGACGAGGTAACACTGGTTTTCTATGTAGTCCCAGCCACCATGGCTGTGGGCGAGGTACTACACATTCTTATTGTAGACCCACCCAAAGTACAGTCATGAGTGCACAACGCGACGATCCTGGTCGCGGTGTGGACCCATGTCGCGGAAATGGGGGGAGGCGAGGTACACAAGGTTATGATTTAGTGGTAAACACAGTCAAACACCGAGCTCGCCGGCGAGCTCGAGGCAAAAGTTATGTCTTGGTTAGATTCTCTCCAAATAGTCGTAGAGTTAAAATTCATAGGGCCCACTTTCAACGGTACACTTATGTACCGGGGCGATTCTCTCCTACTCCCTTCTCTCCTGGCGACGGCCCAAGCCGAGGTCCGTACCCTAGTGGTGCCCTTGAGCAAGTCGCCTACTCCTCTCCTTGCAGCGAAGCGTCTTCAACGCTCGCCTTAGGCGGTGCGCCCTCTGCGCCCGCATCTGGCTGAGTGCCATCTGCGCTCGCCAACCGTCCGGTGACGCTGTAAATGCCGGTAGAGGCAATCAGCATTAGTCCGTTCTAAAAAAAAATAAAAAAAAAACCCGTAAGTAACAATATGTTTATCTTTTGAAATTGTTTTATTAATACAATATATAAACAGTTAGTTAATTAGTGAATACCAAATTTTCTAAGCAAGTTGTAGTATTTTTGTTTTTTATTTTATAATCCAAAATTTTTACAAAAAAAAACTGTACTTAACATTAAAGACTGCGGAAGCCTGAAGGGCTTATGAGCAGTCAATGAGTTTGGTAACATATAATATTATACATAATATTATATGTATAATGTCGGACATGAAGTAGCAGTGGGCAGGGCACATAGCACGCAGAACAGATGGCCGATGGGGCCGAAAGGTTCTGGAGTGGAGACCACGTACCGGCAAGCGCAGCCACAAACTCGTCTTTGATGCCTAACTTTAATCAAATTCAAAGTCAAAATCATTTATTCAATTTAGGCATCAAACACGCACTTATTAACGTCTATTTTTCATTATTATGTACATTAAAGAAGTTCAAAATATATAAAAATTATAAAAATATATTCAAAATATATTCCGCCGTGTTCCAAAATATATAGAGCCCACCGAGAAGAAGCGGCAAGAAACTCGGGGCTATTCTTTTTATATAGATGTTTACAATGTTTCTACTTAGGTACTACAAATATTACATTTTATGGGTGGCAGAGTGTCAGCTTGCCAGAAGTGGAGTATTCCAAGCATCTTTATCTTCTATATAATGTCGGACTTTATAATAAGCTTTTTTTACTAAAACTTTTTTTATAGTCAACTTGAATTTTCCCTTTGTGAGCTCAGTTATGTGCTTTGGGATTTTATTGGTATATCCTAGGAATGACTTATTAGTCTTCGACAGCTATCCTATTTGTATTTCTAGTATTAAAAGTGTGGTGATCACTATTTAACTTATATTTATGTAAATTTTTACGAACAAACATTAATCAATAATTGATTAATTTCTATTTTATACTGACACAATTATATTGGTAGTGATTTACTTGTTTAAAGAACTAAACTAAAATTGCGAACTAAAATTTAACTGTGGTATTCCTTTTTTTTATCTAAATTCATGTAACACTTTGAATGACATTTTTAATAAACAGGATTATTCAATTGTGGGTATATTTAAGACAGATTAGTCGTCTCGTGCCTTGGTGCTCGCTAGATTAGTCGTCTCGTGCCTTGGTGCTCGCTAGATTAGTCGTCTCGTGCCTTGGTGCTCGCTAGATTAGTCGTCTCGTGCCTTGGTGCTCGCTAGATTAGTCGTCTCGTGCCTTGGTGCTCGCTAGATTGGTCGTCTCGTGCCTTGGTGCTCGCTAGATTAGTCGTCTCGTGCCTTGGTGCTTGCTAGATTAGTCGTCTCGTGCCTTGGTGCTCGCTAGATTAGTCGTCTCGTGCCTTGGTGCTCGCTAGATTAGTCGTCTCGTGCCTTGGTGCTCGCTAGATTAGTCGTCTCGTGCCTTGGTGCTCGCTAGATTAGTCGTCTCGTGCCTTGGTGCTCGCTAGATTAGTCGTCTCGTGCCTTGGTGCTCGCTAGATTAGTCGTCTCGTGCCTTGGTGCTCGCTAGATTAGTCGTCTCGTGCCTTGGTGCTCGCTAGATTAGTCGTCTCGTGCCTTGGTGCTCGCTAGATTAGTCGTCTCGTGCCTTGGTGCTCGCTAGATTAGTCGTCTCGTGCCTTGGTGCTCGCTAGATTAGTCGTCTCGTGCCTTGGTGCTCGCTAGATTAGTCGTCTCGTGCCTTGGTGCTCGCTAGATTAGTCGTCTCGTGCCTTGGTGCTCGCTAGATTAGTCGTCTCGTGCCTTGGTGCTCGCTAGATTAGTCGTCTCGTGCCTTGGTGCTCGCTAGATTAGTCGTCTCGTGCCTTGGTGCTCGCTAGATTGGTCGTCACATGCCTTGGTACTCGCTAGATTGGTCGTCACATGCCTTGGTACTCGCTAGATTGGTCGTCACATGCCTTGGTGCTCGCTAGATTAGTCGTCTCGTGCCTTGGTGCTCGCTAGATTAGTCGTCTCGTGCCTTGGTGCTCGCTAGATTGGTCGTCACATGCCTTGGTACTCGCTAGATTGGTCGTCACATGCCTTGGTACTCGCTAGATTGGTCGTCACATGCCTTGGTACTCGCTAGATTGGTCGTCACATGCCTTGGTGCTCGCTAGATTAGTCGTCTCGTGCCTTGGTGCTCGCTAGATTGGTCGTCACATGCCTTGGTACTCGCTAGATTGGTCGTCACATGCCTTGGTACTCGCTAGATTGGTCGTCACATGCCTTGGTGCTCGCTAAACTAACGGTTTTTGAACAAATGAATCACTAAGTATGTTTAACTGAAGACGATATTAGGTATCACTACATACCTCTCTATACTAATATTATAAAGACTAATATTATAAAGAGGAAATATTTATATGTATGTATGTTTGTAACCAATTCGTTACAAACATACATACATACTCAAAAAGTACTGGACCGATTTCAAAAATTATTTCACCATTGGAAAGCTACATTTACCCTGAGTAACATAGGCTATATAAGATTCATCATCATCATCATCCATCACCGCGCGGGTGAATCCTCGGAAAGCAGCTAGTATAGTATGAAACAAAGTCACATTCCCGCTGTCTGTCTGTCCAATGTCCCAATATGCTTAGATCTTTAAAACTACGGAACGGGTTTTGATGCGGTTTTTGTAATAAAATAGAGCAATTCAAGAGAAAGGTTAATATGTATATTACATGCATAATATACTAGAGAAACACCGATATTTTTAGAGGTTTCTAATGTGATGTCGTAAATAAACACATTTGTTTGTGCTTATTGCAAACGCTGGCTGAACCCTACGAGATAAATCGATAATAATGTAAAATAATATTGTACAAAAAGTCTACGATGACATATGTCTGTCTGTAAAGTATAACATACTATATCCATTTTAATACTTCAAAAAATCTCTTGTAAAAAAGCCTAATAACGGTTCGACCCAGGTATTGAACCCAGGACCTCAAATCCCGTTGGCGGGTCAGCTAGTATAAAACAAAACCAACATTTTGAATCGATTAAAAAATAAAAGCCCTTCAAAATGAAATGAAATAAAGATTCTCGAAAACATTGTCTCCAAATACAAAATATTATCTTGCAAAATCACACGCGACGTTCAGCAGTTCACGCTCCAAAAATCAAACGAGGGTAGGATAAAAAAACAGTGTTGTCATATTTCTGCCATCCTTTTGTGTTAGCAAAATCATTGAACCGTAGAACGATCAAAGGACGCCCCTTGGCACTGTTCTCCACGCTCGATTAAGAAAATAAGCCGCTTACTCTATGGTCGAATCGCTGGCCAATCGTTATGTCCGGTTGACGCGTTCCGTATTTAAAATTATAACGTTAGAATGGTCAGTGTAGCATCACCGGTCGCTGTGTAAGCACGTAAGGATTTCTCGCTCTAATAAAATCAAAAAGGGCGCTGGTCTAATTGTGGTAAAGCTGGTATATGGTTGAATAATTTTTTGTTAGTTAACCATGTGAAGCTCGAAGAGCCTTCAAGGCGTTTGTAAATGTTCAAGCAAATTTGTAAATAGATGAAACGTAGACAGGATATTGTTAGAGGCATTTTCGATTGAACGCTTCTATGCTTCTGACACAGATTACTGTCTAGTTATTACGTGTTTACGGACTTCCTGCATACAAACGTGCTTTAAACTAGCAATTATTGTATTTATGTATTAATAAATTGCAATGTTTGAGATCGCTAAATCAGGCGTTATTGCTTTGAAAAGTAATACCATAAAAATCACAAGGGTTGCGATGTCAATACGAAAGTTTAAGTATGTCTAAATAATGCTTCTTTCGGTTGAATAGTACTGTCAAAACTGTTCAATAGATGTCGCTCCGTCCCCGCAAGACGGTTAGTCAGATACAGAGTTAAAATTCGATGCTCGGACCAGAACCTCGATGTCCTAGTTGGCCAATGGCGTCTGACACGGATAGTCAGAAGACGCGGGTTCGAATCCCATCCGAGGATGAGAATTTTTCTCTTTATAAATTTCAATGTTTGAGATCGCTAAAGCAGGCAGGTGCTTTGAAAAGTAATACTATAAAAATCACAAGGGTTGCAATGTCAATACGAAAATTTAAGTATTTCTAAATAATGCTTCTTTCTGTTGGATGGTACTGTCAAAACTGTTCAATAGATGTTTCACCCGCGTGGTGATGGATGATGATGATGAAAAGTATCCTATGTATTAATCCAACGCCTCTACCTCCACACCAAATTTCATCAAAATTGGCCTCGCTGTTTGAGCGTGAAATAGTAACAAACATCCACACATCCATACTCACAAAATTTCGCGTTTATAATATTAATATGATTAAATATCTAATAAAAATATAAGATTTGTAAGTAACAGTAGGCAAGTACCGAACTTACCATACACATATATGCATACAGTTTAATCGACATAATTCGATAAAACTAATTATATCGATCCTTTGTCGATCATTACAAGTATGTAACAAAATTAAGCGATCGGTAGACAAATTCGATAAGCTTTTACGATTATAATGATAATCCCAGCTTGAAACTGTTTATCACGTTTGAGATCGTCTATTTAATCGATTTAAACGATTGTTTTGTCAGCTTTGAAAATGACCTCGATATAGCTTATCTACAGGCGACGGGAATCGGGTTATGTTTACTTAGTTGCGATTGATAGGTATTAAATACAAAAATAGACTTCTGCCTTCTGTTGATTATAGAAGAGCGAATTCAAATGATAGAAGGACACGTTATGGAATGCAAACAACCCAATGGAACTTTCGAAAAGAGTGTTTCAGGACTCTCTTTTACTTATATTATCAAAGAAATTTGTCATCACTTTCATACAAGGCATTGAGAGTAATATCAAAATAACACGATCTAACGGTCTACCCGTGCACATTATTGTATATAGACCTATTTACAGGGTTAGGTAGTATTTTATTTTATTGTTACAGGAACAATAAACACCTAAGTACATTATTCATATTATTTACATCAAAGTACAAAATAAAATTATTAATAATGTAGTCCACAACATCGTCCACATATTAAAATAAATAAGTGTAAGGCGGTTCAAATGAACAGCAAATAAAAATGAAAATGAAAACAATTCTATTCGTTTTTGGAAACAACATAACAGTATAACAGCTTCAATAATTATTATGTTGACGAGCACAGTGCAAGGTCATCTTTTAGAAGTGATGCAAAGAGCAGCTTTTTGAATTTATATAAGGAACAAGCAAAATGTCTATACTTTGGAATTATTTATTGTAAGAGTCAAACATACGCCGTATAGGTACATGAAGTCTTGAGTTAGTGCAACAGGCGCGCGAAAAGAGTTTTTTAATACAGTTGCTCAAAAAGTGGCGTATTGCAGGGACGTATAGCGTTCGGGATGTGGGCTATTACATACTCGTGCTTTTTTTTTACCTTTCCTGAACTCGTGCGTTCTCTTTCCCAACTGTCAAAATAATGTCTATTAAAAAGAAAAACCAACCATGAAGTTTTTACTTTAAAAAAATTCATACAAGTTTTTATGATTCATGCATATAAAAACGTATATTTCTAAAAAGAATCTACTAATTTGTTTCAATATCAGATCTAACGAGTTAGGTTTGGTTTCATTTCATTTCATCTTATTAAATTTCATTTTCATTTCATATCAATAAAAAAATTCTACTGAAGACCCGGCTGTATGGGCATAGTTCCCTTTGCCTACCAGAATGGGAGAAGAAAAAAAACTGCTTATATTCTACGGTTGGCGCCATTTTCCAGAAATGTTCTTTGCGAGTTTATTTTATTAAATTGCTTCATTTTATCGCAACTATATTGAAAATAGTCGTTCAGTACACGTGCGGAACCGTCATTGCAACTTGTTCCGACTGTCAACCCTCGCCTTCGGCTGCGCCTTGGCTCGGGTAGACATTTGTCGGAACTCTTTGCGATAGCAGCCTTTCCCCACTTGTAATGAAATATACTATTATCACGGGTTTCTCTTTGGTTGATTGATCTTGGAACAGCATAACATACTTTTCTAACTAGATCTGTACAATCAAAATTGTTGTTAACAACGTTATAAATCTCGTAACAGCTTCTAGGTACCTACGTCGCGAATCAACACGGAAAAAAATGGATCGATTTATCGTCAAAGTAGAGCCGTGTAAACCCGGTACTGCAGGGTTGGTGGATTTAGCTGACACGGTTACAGTACACACACGGTTCAAATACATAGTACGTGGCTATCGCTGCCAAATTTGTTTAAGCATACAGCTCGTTGGATCATGTGTAAAACACTTAAGGCTGGAGTTCACCAACTAGAACTTAACCATTGATTACCTAATCGCCCCCTTAAACTTAAACAGTTATTTAAACGTGTCGCGTTTTTTATTGAAGTGATTATGGATGACATTATATTACAACTTTCTTTCAATTAAATCAAGTAATCCCAAGGCACTATGTTTGTATGAACGAAATCTTGTAACGAATGCTTTTACGTCAGTTTCTTCAAAATAATTGTGTCTACTTTGTAAAATATGGGGTGCCCGTAAAATTCACTCAATATCTTCAAAGTCATCGAACACGTTATTTTCTTCAAAGATATAATTCAGAGCATCTGACATTTCCACGTAAATAAACAATAACCAATGGTAAAACAAGGTCGAAGACATCGTTTAACTTAAACAGCCGGTTACGGAACTAAATCAATGGTTACTGCTTGGTGAACAGCAAAATATTGCTAAACGGTCGTTTAAGAATTAAACGTCCGTTTACAGTTTAAACATGTGTTGGTGAACACGGGCCTTACTCTACCGTGTTTGTTTTCCACGCTAACCAATGCGCTGTGTCGACACCGCTCCGACAACCGTCCTAAAGCGTAGCCGTGTATTTTGCACGGCTGCGATTTTCAAACAGCTGGGAAAATATTTGAAACGGTAAAGGTAACCGTCTATACTAGCTAACGCAACCGTGTGAGTGACGTAGGCGTGTTATAGATCGAACCGTGTACACAGCGCTTCACACGGCTACCAAACGCGACTAGTGCAACCGTTTACATGTCTATAGGAATTGTAGCCGTGCTTAAAAGCCGTGTATTTTTTCCAGTGAAGGGAAAGCAAATCATAATTATTGAGTAGTTTTGGTTAAGTGGAATAGGAACGGAAACATTTGGAATTCATAGCGCGCAGGTACTTTCGTTGAACCTTCTCGATTGCGGTTGTGTATTTCTTGTAATACGGATTCCAGACTGGTACAGCATATTCTAACTGAGGGCGTACTAGCGTCTTATATAAGTAGAGATATGTGGAGTATCTTTTGAAATTGGATTTTAAATAAATTACTTGTAATTAAAATACGTAATTAGATTACAAATACGTATTTAGTATTTGTATTTATATTACTTCCTTATAATGTAATTTGTAATTCGTATTTCAAATACCCGACGCCGAGGTTTTTTGTAATTAGTATTTCAAATACTTACGGATTCAAAATACATTTTAACATTATAATACACTTTATCTTCATTTAGCGATCGTCAGTGTGTGTGCGAGGCGAGAGTGTAATGATGGTAAGCAAGAGCTTTTAATTCTTGAGCTTTGTTATATATAAAATTGTGTTCATACAATTTAATACAAGTTTGCTCATAAGGACCTGTAGAAAGATTGTTTTTTTAGCAGATTGTATAAACTCTCCAACAAGAGGCAGTTTGGCTAACAGTAAATTTAAAAATCTAGTGTTCATGAAAGTAAACTCTGGTTTTACTGATTAATTAATCTTTTTTTCAGCGTATGCTGGTCTAGATTCATAATCAGCCCATTTTGTTGGGACTCGAGCCTTCCTCTCAGAGAGAGGTTGGGCCATAATCCACCACGCTGGCCCAGTGCGGCTTGGTGGATAGGTTAGTGGCCAACCTATGTTGAAGTTTTCAGGCCGTAGGCCTTCGACATAGCCGAACGACTGGTGTCCTAAGACAAACAACCAACACCGAAGGCTTAACGTGCCCTCCGAAGCACGGAAATGCTCAGTTGAATAATGCCACTAGCGGTCACCCATCCAAGTCCTGACCGCAGCAAGTGTTTTTCACATTCATGTAGTTTGCCCAGCCCTGCCTATTTAGATAGAACATCGACGTAAACAATGATGTTTATATAAACTGAGGTAGGTACGCCTTACTGCGCTCGGCTTGGCGACATCAACACAAGCTAGTTGTCTTTTTTTTTTTTGACGCAGAGTAATCCTTTATGGATACTACCGGCCCCGGGGGGAGCACGGTGGTTATGTGGGAGTCTCTGCCAGAAGGGCAGCATACCCACCAAACCTCTGCGGTGTTCCGTCACTGCCGCTTTTGGCGGGAACGCGGGACAGATTTCGCACACGACCCCGAACCCGCCGCGGCTGCCCGTTGCCGGACCCTTCTCTCTTGCAGCACGCCAGAACACTTGGCGTGCCGCAACCGCCACGGGGGACCAAGCCCGCAAATGGACCCCATACTCCCCCGAGTCTGGACGCCCTAAGTCCCCCTACGATGGGTCAGGTGAGTAGCCCCACCGCCTGCTACTTCGGCCGCAGAGGATAGGGACAGCGGCACCTCTCAATACCGACAGTCCTCTTCCCCTGCGACCCCACCGCGTCCGCCATCTAACGGTGGCGGCCCCGTCAAGGCCGCGGAAGGCAGGGAGAGCGGCTGACCGTAACACCGGCACTCCTCTCCCGCCGCGGCCTCTAACTCTCAGCCGCGGTGCCGCCCATACGACACCGTAGCCCACCTCAGTTGCAGTGGCGCCCATACACCACCGCTACCTACTGTGACCGCTCCCGTGTGGACTTGGAGGGCAAAGCCCGTAGGAGCAGTCCCACCTCAGGCCCGCCAGCTATCGGCTATCACTGGCAGGCCCATTGGTTCCTCTTAGCTTCACCGTGGTGACCCAAGCCACGGCTACTGAGCCCCCCCGCCACGACAAGGCGGGAACACTCGGGGGCGAAGCTAGTTGTCTTGAGGCAACTTAGTTCCAGCCTGTCTGGCAACGACGCAGCACGTGCACTACATTTAGGAAAAAATGCCTTCTTATGTGTTCAAAAACTGCAGAACATATACTGGAGCAAGTGTAGAAAACAAGAATGATGTATCTTTTCATTTGTAAGTATTGTTTTTCTGTTATTTATCAAAAATGGAAAATCAAATATTGTGTTTTAATTTAAAATAACTCCTGCGACGTTGCCGCTTCGCCACCCACGAGAACGAGAAAAGTAGCGAGCGATAGATAGAACGTGTCTGTCATTGGCGGTCGAATGGTCGGTCACAGGCGAACGTTGTCAATAATATATTGATCCCTTTCTGACAACTAGGATTCATATATCTTCGTGCTCTTTTAATCTTGTCAATGTAGTTAATGTCGTTGTGCGAGTTGTGTACTTTAGCTATAGGTAGGTATAACATAAAATTTGCCATGTTTAGGTATACTTCATATTCAAGGAGTAAAACGCTTCTATTAATCAATCTCATTGGACGTAAGTAAGTAATCTAACCTAACAAACAATCCTATGCTCCTGTCTTCTTCCTAGGAACTATAGTAACTTAGTAAGTACCTACTTTGTTTTATTTCTGCTCAGCTGCGCTCTGCGATATCGCCCGCGTGGTGATGGATGATGATGATGAAAAAATATATAGCATATGCTCATATTGAAAGAATTGTTCTAATCGGTCCAGTAGTTCGGATATTATTGTGATTATATTATTGATATTATAGTTATAATATCACTCCATCACTATCACTATCACTATCACTACATAGTATAAAACAAAGTCACTCTCGCTGTCTGTCCGTCCCTATGTATGCTTCAATCTTCAAAACTACGCAACGGATTTTGAAGCGATTTTTTTAATAGATAAAGTGATTCAAGAGGAAGGTTTATATGTATGACACATGCATAAAATTGTAGAGAACCACTGATGAATTTACAGGTTTCTAATGTGATGTCGTAAATAAACACATTTTTGCGCTTACATTGCATACGCTGGCTGAACCCCACGAGATAAATCAAAATAATGTACGACGGTATTGTACACCTTAAAAAGGTCAACAAAACGTCCGCGATGGTATATGTCTATCTCTTAAGAATAACCCACAATAACGATTTTTTATCCCTTACATTTTACGTGAAAATGGCTTATTTAGGAAGTTATTTTAAGTAATACAGCATTAATCCTTATCCAATTAAGTACCTTAAATACATTGTCCGTTCAATATACGAGTAGATCAATATGGCTCTTTACATTTCATTCTGTAGTAGGTAGGTATATTATTTAGTATCAGCATTGCACCCGTGCGAAGCCGGGGCGGGTCGCTAGTTATTATATATTCGTAGTCGTATTAGCAGTTGTAGATCATTAAAGTTGTATTCCACAAATATGATATTCTGTGAATCTATTTATAATCATCGAAAGTTCAAAAAGTAATTACTTATCGAATACACACATCAACATGGTCTAGGGATATTTCAATTAAACCTAAATACCTAACTAAAATTCTATTAACTTTTTGTTAAGACAGTCGGAACAAGTTGCAATGACGGTTCCGCACGTGTACTGAACGACTATTTTCAATACAGTTGCGATAAAATGAAGCAATTTAATAAAATAAACTCGCAAAGAACATTTCTGGAAAATGGCGCCAACCGTAGAATATAAGCAGTTTTTTTTTTCTTCACCCATTCTGGTAGGCAAAGGGAACTATGCCCATACAGCCGGGTCTTCAGTAGAATTTTTTTATTGATATGAAATGAAAATGAAATTTAATGAGATGAAATGAAATGAAACCTAACCTAACTCGTTAGATCTGATATTGAAACACATTAAAATAAACCTTGTTTGCATCGCCGTTACATTTGGTTGACTTCGTGCAGCATTTACAATCGGTCCAGTACACGTGTTGTAACGCGTTGAGGTCCTCTGTGCCGTTCCATCACTTCCCCCGTGACACGATAACGTGACCAAAGCCTGGATATTGTGCATGAAAACCAGCTTTTCTTGCATCTTAGCAGGACTTGGGACAGTATTCCACAACAGGATATTGACACCCTTGTTTTGAGTATGCAGAACCGCTGCAGATGTGTCAGGAGAGTCTTAGGTGGATCCACGGATTATTAATTTTAAGTTTTTAACAATGTTTATGAAAAAAATAGTTGTTTTGTTTAGGTTTTGACGTTTCAAAAATAAGGTTAAGATTGAAATTTTGTCTGAGTTTTTCGTCTTCTTCTAAGTTTTTTTTTTAATTTAACTATCTAAAAGCTTATTATCAGATCAGATAGGCTATTAAACAAGGTTTATTTTAATGTGTAGGTGTCTTAACAAAAAGTTAATAGAATTTTCGTTATTTAGGTTTAATTGAAATATCCCTAGACCATGTCGTTGTGTGTATTTAATTTTGCCAGTTTCAGTAATCTATGCAAAATCAGTCTAGTAGCGATGTTGCCAAATAGTAATAATCGATATACTGTCGACAATTTGACGATCGTATCCCGTCGATAAGAGTTGTCGACATGACTTCTAAACTTGCAAGAGGCGATGCGATTCGTTAAATTTTTCGATCTTAGCGACTCGACAAATTTAACGAAAATACTTGCACTGCAGGAGTTAAAACAGGATTTTCTCGAGATAAGATATATTTATTGGTCAGGAAAACATGTGTTACAAACAATACCGCTAAATAACCGGCACATGCCATAGATGTCAAAATACTACAAAATGTCAACATGTTTTGCCCCTAAGGGCGTACAAATAGTAGTGAGAAAGATGCTGTCAATCAAAAATTAATTTAAAAAAAGTATAGTATAGTAATTAATCTTCTAAAACAACGAAAAACATTATTTTGGACAAAACTTACACCGTAGTCAAATTTACTCGTATTTAATTTATACATAATTATTAAAATTTATTCGTATACAGGGTGACTGGTTGAACACTTTACATATTGATATATAATGCTCAGTACTCGATTCTCGTTCTAATTAAGAAAAAAAATAGGTGCCTAATATTTACCTAATTTAACTTTAATTGTCTACTCAAAACAATAAACATGGTCACTCGCGGCGCGCGTGTAGTAATAAAAGCGCGGCGCGGCCGGGCGGGCGGCCGACGATCGCGGCATTCGCGGCATCCTTTGGCGGCGCGGGCGGCGCGGCCCTTTGGATCATTAACCCCGTTCGGACGCAGCTTGATTCCTGTGAACGCGGCGCGGGCGGCGCGGCCCTTTGGGTCATTAACCCCGTTCGGACGGTGTCCATAATTTTCGAGTTATAGCACATTCATAGAATGAAGGTTTCCTCTGTAGTTTAACGGTATTTTTTTAATTTTATTTTTTTAAACGTTTCATGTGACCATGAATTATCATGTCCTTGTTTATGTAAAGTGTTCAACCAGTCAGTCTGTATATAAATTTAAAAAAAACAAACTCGACATCTTTATAAGCATATAATTTTAAAAATAAATGACTTATCTTCTTTTTTATTTTTCTACCGACTTCCAAACAAAGGAGGAGATACTCAATTCGACTGTTTTTTTTTTTATGTTTGTTACTTCATAACTTTCGATAGGGTGAACCGATTCTCAAAATTATTTTTTTTGTTTGATAGCTGGTGCTTTCCGTGTGGTCCCATTTAAAGTTCATCAAATTAGTAGTTTTTGAGTTACACTCCAATAACTGATTTTTACTAAAGTAATAGAATGGAAGTCGGTATTAAATTTTTCAAATTGCACTTTTTTCCATAACTATTATAACTGGCGTATTACCCGCTTCCGAGTTAAAGTCGACATTTAGGACACGTTTATATGGCCATAACCGTTTTTATACACTCGTAGTAATCAAAGGTATACAATAACAGAGATCATTAAGAAAGCCTAGTTACTTAAAATTAGGGATGTAACGATACCGATTCCGATACCGATATAATCAGCAGGCCGATATATCGGCATCGCCGATTATAATACGACCGATATCCAGCAGTTCGAAAATATATAAGTGAAGAGTTTGCTTGATTGTCAGATGTTTTACCGCTGATCAATAATTTGCGAAAAGAGAAGCCTTTATCAAACATTTCTTGCAACATAGTTACACACAGTATTTATAAATGCTAATAAAGCAACTGGTAAGTAAAGTAAATCTAGTGGAGTGTTTTACTTTTAGAACCATATTTGACATGGTTGACGCAATGAAGATAAATACACAAAGCTGAAAAGCTTGGGTATTCGCCAGCGGCTTCGATCGCGTGGCCTCGCAGAATACGGTAATTACATATTTCAATGAGTCAGATTTCAATTAGGGGTAGAATTTCACAAAATCCCGTCTTAGTGAGTACATAGGTCCAAAAAAGAACCCCCATGCATAATTTTTAACTTTTAGAACTCGCAGTAACGAAGTTTCATACAAAAACTATCAACCCAAAAAAAACCCCTTAGGGGTTGAATTTCATAAAATCCCGTCTTAGTGAGCACCTACGTCCTAAAAAGAACCCGCATGCATAATTTGAAACTTTTAGCACCCGTAGTAACGAAGTTTCATACAAAAACTATCAACCCAAAAAAACCCCTTAGGGGTTGAATTTCATAAAATCCCGTCTTAGTGAGCACCTACGTCCTAAAAATAACCCCCATGCAAAATTTTTACTTTTAGAACTCGCAGTAACGAAGTTTCATACAAAAACTATCAACCCAAAAAACCCCTTAGGGGTTGAATTTCATAAAATCCCGTCTTAGTGAGCACCTACGTCCTAAAAAGAACCCGCATGCATAATTTTAAACTTTTAGCACCCGTAGTAACGAAGTTTCATACAAACTATCAACCCCAAAAAAAACCCTTAGGGGTTGAATTTCATAAAATCCCGTCTTAGTGAGCACCTACGTCCTAAAAATAACCCCCATGCAAAATTTTTACTTTTAGAACTCGCAGTAACGAAGTTTCATACAAAAACTATCAACCCAAAAAAACCCCTTAGGGGTTGAATTTCATAAAATCCCGTCTTAGTGAGCACCTACGTTCTAAACAGAACCCACATGCAAAATTTTAAACTTTTAGCACTCGCAGTAACGAAGTTTCATACAAACTATCAACCCCAATAAAAACCCTTAGGGGTTGAATTTCATAAATCCCGTCTTAGTGAGCACCTACGTCCTAAAAAGAACCCCCATGCAAAATTTGAAACTCCTAGCACTTGTAGTTTCTGAGATTTCGTGATGAGTGAGTGAGTGACCTTTCGCTTTTATATATATAGATAAAGGCATACAAGATGTCATTCATTATATATTTGATTAATTATCTACTGAACCTGTTTTTTTTAACAAAAACCTACCAAAAGTAAACTTTGATTACTGACTTTACGTATTGGTTTATTTTATGTATAAGTAAAAATCATTTTCTTAATTAGCTTGATTGAATAAATAAATGTTTTCATTGAATTTTGATTCATTTTATCAACTTAATTTTCACACTTCTTAAGACTGGACCTTATACACACATGAAAATGTTTTATGCATAATAAAGGCATACAAGATGTATAATTCATTATATATGTCATAAATTATCTACTAAACCGTCGATATCGGTATCGATGATCATTTCCTACAAAAATGGATATCGTATCGGCAAAATGACGTATCGTTACATCCCTACTTAAAATAGAGAGGTAATTAAATGATACGCAATTATAAAATTTGGTGAGCCCACCCAAACCAGCATTGAAATGATTTAGTCAGCATACAAAGATTTTGTGTGCAATAATAAAAATCAGGCAGCAATCTTGGTTCCGCAGATAATTTTGATAATGGTCAAAAATTTAATCATTAATAGGCAGCATAACAATACCATGAGTTTGCATAATAAACATTCGGTCCGCAAAATAACTACTTGGTCAGCAAGATTTTATGATTGATCAGCAGAGAAAACATGTCTATATGTTCCATATGTAATTATACTAGTCTAGGGCAAAGTCATATATAGGTACGTGAGTGTTAGGTTACTTGTGACTACAATGCGCGAGCCGAGCGAGCGAAGCGAGCGTGCAGCGGCAGCGGCCGGCGACTGAGTGCTTACCCAAATATTATAAAACAGGAACAGCTTATGGCTGCTTATATAATTAATATGCAGTACAAAAATAATTACAGCCATCCAGAATGACATAAATTGCTGATTGATTTTGAAATGTTTGCTGGCCATGAGTTGCTGACCAATTAGCTATTTCTGCTGACATATAATATTTTCTTCTTTCAAAAATACTAATACTATGCTAACCATTTAAATAACACCCCTTAAAATATTACCATCACCAATAACATAAAATACAAAGATATAATTCTACCAGTGTTGCCATACCTAAAGATCTAAAAATCCCTAAGTAAACTACAAAGTTACACAATTACAAATATCTCCGTAAAAGCCGTTTTCTCATTCGATATTCGTTAAGCGTCGGCTTCACCGGCAGCGCCTTGTACCTCAGCATTTCTGGAGTGACGTTCTGTAACATAAAAACAATAATCCATACTAATATCATTAAAGCCTACATCAACAAGAACTACAGTACCTAGTCAGTTAAGAGCCGGTACTACCTCACATTGCTTATTTTCAGCATCCATATCTTTAAAAAATACTGCTCTTTTCACTTTGAAATTAGTTTAGAATATCGTCTAAATACCATGTTAGGCGAAAACACGATTCAATTAATTTTTTTTTGATAGAAAAAAATCTCAAAATGTACAATAAGCGTCTATAACTCAATGAACACTTTAAATAAGATCTTGAAACTTTGGCTGATAATTGAACTTTATAAAAGGAAGGGGTTGCTTTAGCTGAATTTTTTAAATTACCTTTAAATTAATTTTAAAGAGCAAATACCTAAAATATCAAGCGCTAGAAGCATTCTCAGTCAGGCCGGCCTAAAGCCCGGCCCCCAGTGTAGCCAACTCGGGGGTTTTCCCCCTAAATGTAGGGGGAAAGTAAGCGCAAAGGGGGATTTTTAGGGGCCTAAAATGTTTAGGGTTATTTTTAGGGGGTTAGAAAATTAAGTTGAAACTAATAATGATATTCAAATTCTTCCAGTTAGTGTCTAATAGTCGTAAATATATTATAACACTGCATTGTAAACAAAATGCTTAATACAATCGTGTAGTAAATTCCACTTGTAAAATAATATCTATTTGCTTTAACGAATATAAATAATTATTGTTTTTGACAATAAACTGTCTTTTTATATATTCTGTGTTTTAGTGTTTTAGGGGGGAAACATTTTCAATGTTGGCCACATTGCCGGTCCCTGACTCAGTCTTGCTTCGGCTTTCGGGCGGGGAACATGTGTCGCTTGCGGTGACAATTTTAGTTGTCAATATGGCCCATAATCGTTAATATCGTTGCGACGAAGTAGGAGCGAAATCTAAATTCGAGCTGAGGTAGCATAGCCCCTTAAGTAACAAGCAAGCGCAGGTTCACCGTTGTGGGCACGATGGGCATGCCCACCCTTATTGACTTTTGACGTCATACTTTTACGGTCAAAGGTCATAGTACAAACAATTTGCGAGAAAGTATTCGTATCATAAGCGTCAACGCGTCACGCTTCGGCGTACAAACTATGAGTGTATCTGTGTGACAGTTGCCCTAGATACATGACAGTTTGTACTGTTGCACGTGTCGACACGTTACGTTATACTTGAACGAATAACAAATAGCAGTATACGCTGTTGTTCGTGCTAGGCACACTGTAGAGCTCGATAGGCTAATGGTTCTCAACTAATAATTTACTTCTGAATTCAAAAAAGATAAAATGTTTGAAGTTTTCTTTGCATACTGTTCCATATTTGGAGTCCAAGGTTACGTTGATGGAGTTAAACTTGTAATGGACAAGGCAATAGTTTTCCTAGGCATTAAAATTGACGCAAAATTACAATAGGGTCCTCATATAAATGCCCTGTCTAGGAGACTCAGATCTGCTGCATATGCGGTACGTAAACTAAGAGAGCTAACAGACGCTTCTACGGCGCGGTTAGTGTATTTTGCATATTTCCACAGCGTAATGTCATATGGGATATTGCTATGGGGTTCAGCGGCTGATATAGAGACCATCTTTATCCTACAGAAACGTGCTATTCGAGCTATATACGAAATGGGTCCTCGTGAATCTATGAGAGATTTATTTAAAGAAATCAATATATTAACGGTGCCTTCCTTATATGTGTTTGAAAATATAATGTATGTTCGTAAAAAATTACATATATATATAAGATAAATAGTGATCACCGCACTTTTAATACTAGAAATAAGATAGCAGTACCTAGTTTTAGACTTGCGAAGACTAATAAGTCATTCCTAGGAAATTGTGTGCGTTTTTACAATAAAATCCCAAAACACATAACGCACAGAGGGCAAATTCAAGTTGACTGTAAAAAACGTTTTAAAAATTATAAAGTTCGACATTATATAGAACATAAAGATGCTTGGAATACTCCACTTCTGGCAAGTTGTCACTCTGCCACCTATAAATATAGCCACCTATATAAAAAAATGGCCCCGAGTTTCTTGCCGCTTCTTGTTGGTAGGCTTTATACATTTTGGAACGCGGCGGTAGAGTCTTTAAAGTACATTATAATGAAAATTGACGTTCATAAGTGCATCTTTGATGCCTAAATTGAATAAATGATTTTGACTTTGACTTTGAATGTTATACCTATCCAAAGCCTTAAGAAAATATAAAAATACCTGGATAGCAATGAAACTATCAACGTGTACGCGAAAAAGAAACGTTAGCTTGAGTTTGTAATTTAAAATCACCTAAATACAACTATTTTGATGAAAAAATTTAGACTAGCATTTTATTTAATTCGATAACCTTTGCAGTTGTTTTCAGCGAAATTACAGGGCAAGAGAATAATATCTCTGGGTGGAGAGCACAATGCATTGCCGTGCGACGTTTTTTTCTTTTTTTTTATTAATTATTCTTCCACACTACATACTTTTTGGTCCGTACCTTTTTAGTTTTTTTTTTTTAATATTTCATTTTCATGGAGATTCGTTCTCCAAACATCACAATAAACATTCTTACGCTATGGTGGAAATTGCTTAAAAACTAAAGTGTTGCACTTAGTTTAAATTTCTGAATGGTACTGAACTTTTATGAGCAAGCATCAGGCGAGCGTGGAGACACTGTGGTGTGCAAACAAACACACATTTACTATTGGAATTTTTCGTGATGAAACAAACTAACTTAGAAGATTCATTAATTTACTAGTGTTCACCCGACGGCCTTGGCCGCGTAGATCTATACCCTGTACAAATCTTGGTAAGGGCGTCATATTGTGTAAACATCTCCTTTGTAGGAATGCAACATATGGCTATGCACTTTCGGCCTTATTAATAAACTTGGCTTACACCCAGAGTAGTTAAAACATCTATCTGTCAATTTTTCGCCTGCAGTAAATGTCACGCGTGAAAGCAAGACAAAGCATGTTACGCCTAATCTATGATTACGCAACGTTTATTAATAAAGGCCTATATGATCATAAGCGAATTCATAATCCGACTCGCACTTGGCCGGTTTTCGGGTTCCTGTGACCGCAACCTCTTTTGAAGGCTGGATCCGCGCCTGGTAACAAGTAGTAAGTTGTTAGTAGCCTCCAAACGTAGGCGAGTAAGTCGTCATATTAAGTTCAAGAAGACTAGTCGCGTCGGTTGTTTAGTTACTTTTTTTTTAGAACGGTCTAATGCTGTTTGCCTCTACCGGCATTTACAGCGTTACCGGACGGGTGGCGAGCACAGAGGGCGCACCGCCTAAGGCAGCGTTGAAGACGCTTCGCCGCAAGGAGAGGAGTAGGCGACTTGCTCAAGGGCACCACTAAGGTACGGACCTCGGTTTGGGCCGTCGCCAGGAGAGAGGGGAGTCGTAGAGAGGGGAGAGGGGTGTCGGAGAGAGGAGAGAGGGGAGTCGGGTAGAGGAGAGAGGGGAGTCGGAGAGAGGTTTAGTTACTACTTACTACTTGTCTATAAATCTATGGACTGTAGTAAACTCGCCCATCTACATCGGCATGTGGAAGGGCGAGTTATTTACAGTCAGTTAAGTTGGCGGGGGGGCGTGAGAGAGGGGCCTACTTCGCCAAACTTACCCAAAAACTAGGATTCGATCTATTCAACTCAACTTAATCATAACATCTTAACTCGCTGATGTCACAAGTTAACTCGCTACCGTATTTATTGAAGTGTAAATCGAGTTTTAGCAAAATTGAGTTCGTTATTTGTTTTTTAGTTACGACTATCGACACGCCCCGGCTTCGCACGGGTGCAATGCTGATACAAAATAATATACCTACCTACTGCAGAATGAAATGGAAAGAGCCATATTGATCTATATTGAATGGACAATGCATTTAAGGTACTTAATTGGATATGGATTAATGCTGTATTGCTTAAAAGAATTTCCTAAATAAGCCATTTTTCACGTAAAATATAACGGATAAAAAATGGTTATTGTGGGTTATCCTTAAGAGATAGACATATACCATCGCGGACTTTATTTTTGACCTTTTTAAGGTGTACAATACTGTAGTACATTATTTTGATTTATCTCGTGGGGTTCAGTCAGCGTTTGCAATGTAAGCGCAAAAAATGTGTTTATTTACGACATCACATTAGAAACCTGTAAATTCGTCAGTGTTTCTCTACAATATTATGCATGTATCATACATATAAACCTTCCTCTTAAATTACTTTATCTATTAAAAAAAGCGCTTCACATGTTGCGTAGTTTTGAAGATTTAAGCATACATAGGGACGGACAGACAGCGACAGCGACTTTGTTTTATACTATGTAGTGATAGTGTTAGTGATGATAGTGATAGTGATTTCGACATTGTCGAAGAGATAGATTGTATCGGGGAGAAGGACTTATGTTACTTCTCATCATCATCATCCATTACCACGCGAGTGAAACCGCAGGGCGCAGATAGTAATTGTACTAAAATACTTTTTAACGCATTATGTTTTTCTATCTTCCAACACAAAAACGGTATAATTAATACTATAGTATAAAAAGGTTTCATATAGCGTGGTCCCTTATAACCTCCGCTAACGCAATTACGTGCCAAGAGCCCCAAAAACGGGGTCACTGAAGTTTTTAAACATTTTCCGGACCTCTAGGCTTAGTGTTTAAAATATTCAAAGAGGTGACCCCTCTTAACGAGCGCTCACGGGTGAGAGGTCAACTGATTTTAAAGGTCCCTCATTTTGGTACAAAGGGGTAATTTTAAACTTTAATACGTTAAGGTCATGCCTGTTCTTTGAGGAGCAGACAGAGGCCTCGAAACTCTATACTAGTAGTTCTGCGAACAGAGACCTCGCGAGCACACAGTCTTATCAGCGGCAATTGTTCGCAGTACTTCACAACCTATTATCTCCACAACCACTATACTAGTAGTTCTGCGAACAGAGACCTCGCGAGCACACAGTCTTATCAGCGGCAATTGTTCGCAGTACTTCACAACCTATTATCTCCACAACCACTATACTAGTAGTTCTGCGAACAGAGACCTCGCGAGCACACAGTCTTATCGGCGGCAATTGTTCGCAGTACTTCACAACCTATTATCTCCACAACCACTATACTAGTAGTTCTGCGAACAGAGACCTCGCGAGCACACAGTCTTATCGGCGGCAATTGTTCGCAGTACTTCACAACCTATTATCTCCACAACCACTATACTAGTAGTTCTACGAACAGTAGACCTCGCGAGCACACAGTCTTATCAGCGGCAATTGTTCGCAGTACTTCACAACCTATTATCTCCACAACCACTATACTAGTAGTTCTGCGAACAGTAGACCTCGCGAGCACACAGTCTTATCAGCGGCAATTGTTCGCAGTACTTCACAACCTATTATCTCCACAACCACTATACTAGTAGTTCTGCGAACAGTAGACCTCGCGAGCACACAGTCTTATCGGCGGCAATTGTTCGCAGTACTTCGCAACCTATTATCTCCACAACCACTATACTAGTAGTTCTGCGAACAGTAGACCTCGCGAGCACACAGTCTTATCAGCGGCAATTGTTCGCAGTACTTCGCAACCTATTATCTCCACAACCACTATACTAGTAGTTCTGCGAACAGTAGACCTCGCGAGCACACAGTCTTATCAGCGGCAATTGTTCGCAGTACTTCACAACCTATTATCTCCACAACCACTATACTAGTAGTTCTGCAAACAGTAGACCTCGCGAGCACACAGTCTTATCAGCGGCAATTGTTCGCAGTACTTCACAACCTATTATCTCCACAACCACTATACTAGTAGTTCTGCGAACAGTAGACCTCGCGAGCACACAGTCTTATCAGCGGCAATTGTTCGCAGTACTTCACAACCTATTATCTCCACAACCACTATACTAGTAGTTCTGCGAACAGTAGACCTCGCGAGCACACAGTCTTATCAGCGGCAATTGTTCGCAGTACTTCACAACCTATTATCTCCACAACCACTATACTAGTAGTTCTGCGAACAGTAGACCTCGCGAGCACACAGTCTTATCAGCGGCAATTGTTCGCAGTACTTCACAACCTATTATCTCCACAACCACTATACTAGTAGTTCTGCGAACAGTAGACCTCGCGAGCACACAGTCTTATCAGCGGCAATTGTTCGCAGTACTTCACAACCTATTATCTCCACAACCACTATACTAGTAGTTCTGCGAACAGTAGACCTCGCGAGCACACAGTCTTATCAGCGGCAATTGTTCGCAGTACTTCACAACCTATTATCTCCACAACCACTATACTAGTAGTTCTGCGAACAGTAGACCTCGCGAGCACACAGTCTTATCAGCGGCAATTGTTCGCAGTACTTCACAACCTATTATCTCCACAACCACTATACTAGTAGTTCTGCGAACAGTAGACCTCGCGAGCACACAGTCTTATCAGCGGCAATTGTTCGCAGTACTTCACAACCTATTATCTCCACAACCACTATACTAGTAGTTCTGCGAACAGTAGACCTCGCGAGCACACAGTCTTATCAGCGGCAATTGTTCGCAGTACTTCACAACCTATTATCTCCACAACCACTATACTAGTAGTTCTGCGAACAGTAGACCTCGCGAGCACATAGTCTTATCAGCGGCAATTGTTCGCAGTACTTCACAACCTATTATCTCCACAACCACTATACTAGTAGTTCTGCGAACAGTAGACCTCGCGAGCACACAGTCTTATCAGCGGCAATTGTTCGCAGTACTTCACAACCTATTATCTCCACAACCACTATACTAGTAGTTCTGCGAACAGTAGACCTCGCGAGCACACAGTCTTATCAGCGGCAATTGTTCGCAGTACTTCACAACCTATTATCTCCACAACCACTATACTAGTAGTTCTGCGAACAGTAGACCTCGCGAGCACACAGTCTTATCAGCGGCAATTGTTCGCAGTACTTCACAACCTATTATCTCCACACCCACTATACTAGTAGTTCTGCGAACAGTAGACCTCGCGAGCACACAGTCTTATCAGCGGCAATTGTTCGCAGTACTTCACAACCTATTATCTCCACAACCACTATACTAGTAGTTCTGCGAACAGTAGACCTCGCGAGCACACAGTCTTATCAGCGGCAATTGTTCGCAGTACTTCACAACCTATTATCTTGGAAACTACTTGATCAATTATGCTCATATTAAAAATCCTCTTTAAAGGCAGGTACCTAATGTGTGTACCAAATTTTATAAAATTCGGTCGGTACTAAACTTCCACCCTTTATATGAAAATTACTTACGTACAATTAAAAATAATGTATTAAATAGATTGATAATACCTATAAACATGCATGTAAAGTTTCGTCAAGATTGGTTGAAAATGATACCTGTGCAGGAAGACCAACGAACAACCTAAAGCTCTCTACACACCATGCAATTTCGAATGCAACATGCTGTAGCAATCTGCTGTGATCCAGCAAATTGTATCGTATGTAGGCGTGTTGTGACTCCCTTCCAACATGTTGGACGTCGTATCGTACGTCCTAGCATCCAGCAGATTGTTACAGCAAATTGTAAGCCGCGTTGTAACGTGAGTAGTGCGGTTGCATGCAATCTGGGCTCAGTCGCGATGAGATCGTGCCGCCGCACGTGGCTAGCGTCGCTGTGAATTTTATTAAATGAAATATGTGTGTTACCAGTGATGACTTATGGCACTGAAACGTGGTCTCTCACTATGGGCCTCATAGACAAGCTCAAAGTCGCACAACGAGCTATGGAGAGGGCTATGCTCGGGGTTTCTCTACGTGATCGAATCAGAAATGAGGAGATCCGTAGAAGAACGAAAGTCACCGACATAGCCCAGAAGATTAGCCAGTTGAAGTGGCAGTGGGCAGGGCACATAGCACGCAGAACAGATGGCCGATGGGGCCGAAAGGTTCTGGAGTGGAGACCACGGACCGGCAAGCGCAGCGTAGGTCGTCCACTGTCGGTGGACAGACGACCTGATGAAGGTCGCAGGACGACGTTGGATGCAGGCCGCTTCCAACCGGTCCTTTTGGAAAATCATGGGGGAGGCCTATGTTCAGCAGTGGACGTCCTACGGCTGAGATGATGATGAAATGGATGTAAAAATGTATACTACAGAAAAAACTATATTGATAAGAATTTCAGAAATCTATTAATGACTTGCCACATTTGTGGAATAATAAAATAGTTATGGCGTACTTTTTACTTTTCTTAGCAGCAGCAGCTGATGTTTTTTTATTTGTGAAATAAATTGACACGCCATTGTTCCTTCCTATCCAAATTTCTCTAGATTTTAAATAATTATTTTGTTTATTACATAACATAATAATGGGTATTTTAAATTGTCGTATTGCTGTGCATTTATTAATGTTCAAAGTAAAAATTAATGTTTATTGTCTCAGTCTCAGTAGGTATAGTTCAGCGAACTCAGCGAAGGCAAGTGCAAGACCCGTTTGGACAGCATTTGAGCCATTTTCAAAATGCTACGTTCGGGGTTGCATCGTATGTAGACACCTTGACAAACATACGGACAGATGAAAGTCAATTTGGCCCGTTAACACTTTGAATCGCGAACGTCATCGAAAAAAAAAGACTGTCGTCATAAAATGGCGCTCGATTCATGTCAATGGTGAAATAGACGAGAAATCTAAACATGTACACATTACATATAGATTATAGTTTATCCTTTTCATACATTACTAAACATCCATAAGAAAGACAAGGACTTTCAATATTTGTTCAAAATGTGTAGGCTAGTGAAAGATTGGCCAAATTTGGCCAATTACCATCCCGTCTAATGTCTAGTTCTTTCGGTGTCTTTCCGAACTACGCATAAAAGTTCTGATAAAAGTACACTTTAAATAGTTTGACCAACTAAAAGCAAGTTTATACATTGGCACAAGCGTTGGATCTGATAAAATTAGTTACAAACCAGAGGTATAAAATAACGTTAGGTGTACGCGCGACATGGCTTAGTACCTTTTGATATATGCATGGTGTATGCAAGACACGCGATGGGTTAAAGAAGAGACGCTTCGCTCGCTCGGCCAATAAATAACCGGCCAAGTGCTAGTTGGATTCGAGCGCAGAGCATTCCGTACGGTAGGAAAGCATACAACATTATTGCAGTAACTAAACACAAACTAAGGTTAACAAGTACAATTTGAAAAATGTAATACCGACTTCCATTCTATTCAGTTATTGGAGTGTAACTCAAAAACTACTATAACGAGTGTAATAATAAATTTAAATGTGACACGGGAAGCACCAGCTGTCAAACAAAAAAATTTGAGAATCGGTTCACCCAGTCGAAAGTTATGAGGTAAAAAACATAAAAAACAAAAAAAATACAGTCGAATTTAGTACCTATTCAAAAAAAAAAAAAAAAAAACGATATTAAAAATATTTAGTGACACTTCCGCTGAAAAGAAAACAATGATTTTGGCCTATTTGGGGGGCGTGCACCACCCTCCCTCCCGCATAAAATGCTAATAGGAAGAATACAAAATAAAAAACACAAGAAACCCCAAATAAACCAAAACCGATTCGACACGTGTTTCGTCTCTACACGAGGCATCCTCAGGAGATGTTGACTCGTCGAGCGCTAGACCGACAGTGAGACAACCTCTTCCTTCTTTTGGAAGTCGGTAGACAAACTAAGAAACAGTAATTTGACCGACTAATAAAGACAAGAAGGTTATACATTTAGTATATTTTTTTGTGTATGTTAGCCGATTTCTCCCCCATTTGTGAACCGATTCTCAAAATTCATTTGTTGTTTGGTAGTGTATACTTCCGAGGTGGTTCCATTTAAATTTCATTAAACTCGGGCGAGTAGTTTTTGAGTTACATTCCAGTGTTATGCCTTGATGATATCATCATTGACGATGAGTGACAAGATCCCGTTAGTAGCAAGGGTCACTAAAAAAATGAAAAAAATCTTTTTACCAAAAAACGGAACCGACTTCAACACAAAAAAGTGTGAAATAACTTGTAGAAGTCGGTACCATGCGCACAATATTGCGATAATAGGTACTCTTGAACTATCATGGTACAGACTTCAAGTTATTTCACATTTTCACACAATAAAAAAAATACATGTGTTTTTTTATGTAACGCCTGCTTTGCGAACTCAAATATTGCATATTTTGAGTAAAATTTAAAAAAAAAAGTAAAATTTCGCATCCTCGGACGGGATTCGGACCTGTGTATTCCGACAATCCGTGTCAGACGCCATGACCACTACGCCATCGAGGCATACCGTCTGACTATCGAATTTAACTCTCTATATATATATATGATTGTAACCAGCGTGGGGGGGCGGAGCGACATCTATTGAATAGCTTGACAACCGAAAGAAGAGTTTTTACAAACACTTACAAAAACTCACTCTTATTATCACGGTAATCACCTATTACAATTTCAATTTTTTTTCTTTATTAAATGAATGAACAAGATAAAATTTCTAAATTTCAATATTGTAATCTTTTTGAAGGAAGGAAAACTAAATTTTTCATTGCTCCATTGTAATGAATACTGAGACCTCGAAGGAAGCAGACGCCCACGACACAAGATCTTTTTCTTAGTGTGGGCTTTGCAAGTCACTAAAATAATTATTTTATATTACAATTATATTTATGTTCTTACTTAGTTAAGACGCGCTCGTATCCTGATAATAGTAAAAAGCAGAATTTTTAAACACCTAGTGTAACGAAACAGATAGATAATATATTATGAAAAAAATACAAAGGTTAGAAAAGGAATAGGAAAAGAGTAATAACCGAATAGAATTCATAAATATAACTCTCTTTCTGCAGAAAAAATCCTTAATAGGTCCACAAAAATAAACTTTCATGTCGAAACTCTCAGAATTTTTAAGTAATACATAGCCAACGTATAGTACTAAAGTTATAACCAGCAGTTTTTTCGATTCTGTTAGTATATATCGAAAAATATAAAGAAAACATACAAAATTAACGCATTTGCGCATTACATCGTCCAATCAAACAAGCGATTTTCAACCTTACGTAAAGCATCGTAAATTATTTTAAAATTGGGGTTGGACCGCGCCGAAACATAATTTACTAAATTGTATTTTGTCAGTGTTTTTCTTGAGAAATAAACAATTATGAATTATGAACTTAACTTTCGTATTAATGTCGCAACGCAACCATTCATAATATTTGTGTGATTTTGTTGGGGTGTACCTCTGAATACAAGTTCCATTCTTCAAAAATTCTTTGACTGTGAAAAAGCATAGTTCGACAAGTCATTGCTTCGACAGGACAAATATTCGACAAGAATTTTATTTTTCAGAGTGCTGCTTTATACACGTAATTTGTATAATTACCAAAAAAAAATGGGCGGTACAAAAGTGTTAATACATTGTAGATATGTAGTCAAAATTTTTTATTACTTTACAGTGAAATAATTATTCATTGTTAAAGTTTTCGAAAATTCCATCTAAAAGTATGGACACCATCTTAATAAAAATACTACATGCCTATGTACAACTTATTAATGAAAACACATGATTCGCGTCAGTGAAAAAATATCTCTCTTACTCTTTCTTACACCCCCCACCCGAGCGTTCGGTGTGAAAGAGATTGTCGCCTTTCGGCTTTCGTTCGTTCGTTTTCGGAAGAAACAAAGGCCGCGCGGTGGCAGGGCGGAGGGTGCGGGGTTGGTCCGGTGGCCAGGTCTAACGAGCTAGGACGCGAGTTTGCCGAATGTTATGATTATGAATGATACATTTCTATGTAGGGGTGTTAAGTTTCATGCATAAACCGCGCGCATGTAGTATATCTTAATGAATAGTGGAAATGCCTAGAATAAAATTTGTAGGTGTGAATCAATCTAGACGTTTGACCAAATATTGATGATTATGTGGGATTTTTTTTAAAAGTAGTTTTAAATATTCTTCCCATGTATGTATTAAGTACCAGCAGCATATAGTGCTGTTTTTTTTTGGTAATTATACAAATTACGTGTATATCATTATCGAGGTGTAGTCTAATTCTGGCGCTTCGCCGGCAGTTGCCGCGGGACGCTCGATGCGCTCGCTCGGCTCACCAATGTGTCCACGGCACCAACCATCGGTTGTGTGCTCACCATACAACCTAACGTCACCTATCGAGACGTTGCTCTGACTAGATACTCCGCTACGTTCTGTGGGAGTAATTCTTGTCGAGCATAAGTTCTGTCGAAGCAATTACTTGTTGAACTATGTTTTTTCGAAGTAAAATACTTATTTTAGTATTCAACTGTCGAAATTCAGAAGCACACCGGTGTGATGAATAGAAAAGTTTGATCTCTTTGTAATTTTATTGTTTTTTTTTAATAAATAATAATAATAATAATAAAAAGAAACAAAAAGCTCCAAGGGTGGAAGTGTTAAAGGGCATAACGCCGGTAGTAGCGCTCTAGTGAAACTGCAGCACACCTCTCAACACCCTTCAGATATCCACACCAACGTTGCCCCTTTTGTCACCATTGATGGTGGCTCTTATGGGGGGCCCGTTTAGTGGGTGGCAAGTCACCACCTGCCTAAATATTTTAAGATGAGACTGAAATTGGCAGGTGCCGTAGTCACGTCCCACTCCCACTATCTTCCTTATCACTAATAAGTACATATCAATAGCCATGCCCATTTTACCCATTTTTGTAATAGATATACCATGTAACCATCCATCCAAAATGTTTCTGTTTTTATACTACATTGTATTTTTATACCAAACGGGCCTCTATGTGTTGGCTACAGCCCCACTTATGCCTATGTAAAGGACCGGGTGAAACCCGTGAAATATATCAAATAAAAGGAATAATAATAATAATAATAAATAATAATAATAATAATTTAAGCCTTCGATTCAAATATTATATAAAAAGGAGCAGCCTATAGTAAAAAAAGTTTACCTCAGTATCACCATATGGAGCTTTAAGTCTGTCAGGCGAAGGTCGAGGATCCTTTGGCTGAGGGCGGCGGTAGTCATCATCGTCATCAGATTCCGCGCTGTCGCCATGACTCCCCGACTGTTTCTGGATCACTATGCATCTATAACATTAAAGTAAACCTTTCTTTTTAATGGTATTAATAGATGGAACCTCTTACTATATGCTTTATAAGCAAGCTCAAAGTTGCACAACGAGCTATGGAGAGGGCTATGCTCAGGGTTTCTCTACGTGATCGAATCAGAAATGAGGAGATCCGTAGAAGAACGAAAGTCAGCCCAGAAGATTAGCCAGTTAAAGTGGCATTGCGCAGGGCACATAGCATGCAGAACAGATGGTCGATGGGTTGGGAAGGTTCTGGAGTGGAGACCACGGACCGGCAAGCGCAGCGCAGATCGTCCACCGACACGGTGGACAGACGACCTGATGAAGTCGCAGGACGACATGGCACATTTGACGAACTGTACTGTACCCGCAACTTAAGTCGCATTTGTCCGAGGTTTCGTCGGCAACTATACTCATGTATAAAAGTATTCTCAATCACAATAGATAGTGCCTAACTAACTAATAACTACGTATTAATACTTGGGGTTTTTGTTTCTTTCATAAAGAATTGAATTGAAGAGTGATGCATCAGCTTACTTTAAAATAACTGAAGGTAGACTACGTATACTACAGGAGATAATTTATTTTTTTACTCTTGATAATTATTTCATATCTTTTTTTATTTTAAATGTTTAGATTTTAAATTTTTTAAGTAGGTACCGGAATTTTAAATTGCTTTTTGTATCTGGGTGACTGTGGTACCTACATCACAGTTCTTGTAACAACCGGAAGAGAATATCATCCCACAGCACAAGGAATCCTAGTGTGGGATCTAGTATTACCTATGTACAACATTATACCTGACTAGTTTATAAACTGTGGTCAGCTACTAGGCTAGCACGTAACACTTGTACCTATATTTTGTTTCCTCTGATATTGCTAGTTATTACATATAGTGCCTAAGTTGATAATGTCTGACTCCGAGACAGCGTCTCTCATGCAGTGGTGGCAGTGTCTCGACACTCAGGCAGCTGCACGTACATTGCCGACGACAGCTCGGACGCGATTGGCGATTTCGTCAGGCGGGCGATTATAGCATCCGAATATCGAATCATAGAGTATAATCTCAAAATGGCGATAAAAGACCGAAATGAAGAGATCGTGAAGGCTATGTTAAAAAGGACACGGCAAAGGCCTGAACCTGTGAACCTGAGGCCAGTACTTCTGGCCAATAGCGTACACATAAGTATAAAATTAGGAAATATTGTTCACTAGCAATAGATTTATGTATTTACAAAAGAGAGAAAAAATGGACTCGCTTTAGTTTTTAAGCAATTTCCACCACAGCTTAAGAATGTTTATTGTGATGTTTGGAGAACGAATCTCCAAGAAAAATGTAATATAAAAAAAAAAACAAATCTAAAAAAGGTACGGACCAAAGAGTCTGTAGTGTGGAAGAATAATTAAATAAAAATAAAAAAAAGTTGATAATGTACCCAAAACTATGGTGAATAAAGAAAATTTATAATTATTATACAGCGTCTAACAAAAAGCTGTAGTAATACTAAAACCACACACGCAGAAGCTTGTATACAATCGTAACCTAACTACTGCGTCACGGGAAGTAGTAAACATTCCGAGTTATGAGTCACCAAAGTTTTCTAATACTCAGACAGGTTAAGCCCTGAAAGCTAGGCCAAAGACGGCAATGGCCTCCAGAATGTAACCTAGGTAAACAAGGGGCCTACGCAGGACATGGCAAAGGTGTAGCGCGGGGAGAGGGCGCATGCAGGGTAGGGGGACCGAGATGAATGAAGAGATGGCGTAGGGATTGCAAAGCGCATTGACCCCAACAAACTCCAAGAATATGCATGTCTAAAATGGCTGACCAAAAAATTCAGGTTTTTTTTTTTTAATTTTGTGTGAAAAAAAATATATGAGAACTCAATTTTGATACTTTGCCATGTGAATCCTGACCATGTACATATGCACACCCTTCAGTATTACTACACCGTTTTGTTACACGCTGTATACTATTCCAACCAGAACACAGCAATGTGAACATTAATGCTTTGCGGTAGAAGTAGGGCAAGGTGGCAGCAATTCGCCGTATGAACGCATTCACAAAAAGTTCTCCTGCTGTAAAGTTGCCGCACTTCTTACGAGAAATTTATAATTTTACCATATATTTTATTTCATTAAAAAAATTGCATATAAAAATGGCGGCTCTATGTCAGTTTTGTCAACTCCAATCACATATACACAATACACAACCACAATCACATATACACAATACACAACCACAATCATATATACACAATACACAACCACAATCACATATACACAATACACAACCACAATCACATGTACACAATACACAACCACAATCACATATACACAATACACAACTACAATTACATATACACAATACACAACCACAATCACATATACACAATACACAACTCCAATCGCATATACACAATACACAACTCCAATAGCATATACACAATACATACAATACACAATTCCCATCACATATACACAATACACAACTCTAAACACACTTACATCTTTGCTTACTGGAGTTGTCAAAACTGACATAGAGCCGCCATTATTCAAGATCATCAACATTAATTAGCAACTGATATACATATTAGCCCTGCTGATTAAATGTTTATTTTTTTATTAATTAAATTTGTATTTACTTGTCTATTGACAACATTATTTTATTTTTATATTATTTTATTTAAATATTTTTTTACATTTCATGTCACAGATACAATGTTCCATATCATTGTGTCTGCTATATAAAATATATATATAAGGTATTTGTTAATTAGTTCACAATATTGAACGTGTGGTTTGGAATCGTTAACGTTGGTCATGAAAGTAAATGAAAAAAATTACATATATTTCTTTATTATTATGAACCCATGTTCTCCACTCCACGTCTAAAAGCCATAGTGCGACTGAACGCTCGACCCGACGCACCGCTACATCACAGAATAGATAGCAGTAAATACGCGAGACATACCTACTCGCTTAGAATACATATAAACACTTTCAGAGCTAAATTGAAAATATTATTTTGCTCTCACCAAAAAGAGGAAGAGCTTCGAAACGACACCAGTGCTATTTTTGTTTTTTTTTTTTCGTTTTCCCTCCTTAGAGGGTTATGGTCCCGCACTTCTCGTGCATTTGCCAGTGTCAAGTTATTTGTATTACAAAGCTTTAATAGAATATTCTGGTGATATTAGTCGTAGTCAGTCAGAGTCTGAGTCCAAAATGTCAGTCAGTCATGGTCCAGTCAGTCTAAGTCATGCTTTAGTAAAGTGGTGGCAACTTTACCATCAGCTTCTATGGAGTTTTGGAAACAGCACGGAAAAACACGTTTCACCACATTATATCACTTGCCCACACTCATGCACGTAAAACAGCACTTAATGAGAAAAACGCCACCAATTTTATACATTAACACTGAAAAAAAGCATAAGTTTTGATAAATAATACAATGGAAAAAACGTTGACTTTCCGCGTTCGCGCCAAAACTCCCACCAGTGCTATCTAATTAAGTACATATTGATAAAAAGAAGTATAAATAAATCTGTACTTAACTGGTTTACGTTCAATGGTATGTAGGCTTAGTTAGAGGTTTTATGTAATGTTATAAGTACGTATATCTTACTCGTTATATATATTATAGGTTTATTATTGGGTAGGTATAGTTTTTATATTATAATAATTGTATTAC
Source organism: Selenia dentaria (assembly GCA_917880725.1). NCBI lineage: Eukaryota > Metazoa > Arthropoda > Insecta > Lepidoptera > Geometridae > Selenia > Selenia dentaria. Next base: position 20,482,129 of record OU862900.1, on the reverse strand, counting down.
ATTGGTTAGTGGTGCATAACTTGTTTGATGTTTTCTGTTATTGTGACTGTCTTTGTTTTCTTAGCTCGTACGTGCACCGTGTATTACACCCGTGCGTGACGTCACCTGCCGGTTCCACGGAAGACCAGCGCTGGTTTTAGACCAGCATCTGCTGAGTTGGACCGGTTTGTGGCAAAAAAAACAAATTTTACTTCGTTCATTTTATATCTTGTTAATGTGTGTACCTTTTTATTTTTTTTGCTACAAATAAAATACTGTCTAATACTGTCTAGAATATACAACGAGCGGACGATGACCCGCCCGGGCCAGCCGTCGCCGCGTCATTTAGGTATAGAAATCAGCTGCGTAAACATTCGCGAGTATGTAGTTCGTACGTCGTTGTACCTATTCTAAAAGGGGTGATAGACGTGCGAGTAAGTTCGCGAACTTATGGCTCGACGACCTTTTTCGCTGGTGTGTCACCCTAAGTACACGTACTTTAAAACCGCCGAGTAAGTTCGTTGGCGATCCGACAAGTTTGAAATTTTGCTCGTAACCCGCCTCCACTCGTACGTGTGGCAGCACTGCGAGCCGCGAGCCGCCATTATTAGCCGAGTATTTTGTAATTTTTGTTAATTTTGATTCAGAAATTTCTCAAATTTAACGATTTCCGAACTTATTCGCATGAACTGCTAATCGAATTTATACAAGCTTTTCTAAATAACCGAAGTTTCAAGCATACAATAGTTTATTAGATACGTAAGGTGGACAGAGATGCTACAATTGATAACGTCAAGAAAAATAAATGTAATAGATTATAATTCCTAAATAACACAAAGCGTCTTCTGTCGACGACATCGCAATACAGAGTGACTCCGCATACAGAGTAAGCTTCACGTGTGTCACCGACGTCGAGCCGAGTAAGTACAAGATCTTTAAAACCGCGTCCTTTAAGTTTGTACGTCTATCACCCACTTAAGCGGGCAGGTATGTCTCGCGTAGTCACTGTTGTCTATTCTGTGATGTAGCGGCGAGCGTTCCGTCGCGCAATGGTTATTAGCTGCGGAACAATGAATATGGGTTCATAATTATAAAGAACATGCAGTTTTTTCCTTCTCTATAATGACCAGTTATCGATTCCAAATCCACCCCGTCCGATATTGTGCACTAATCAATGACCTTATATAATAATTATTAAGAATTATAAATACATCTCTTTTTGCACAGACCTTGTATGAATTTGAAAATATAATCATATTATAATGCATGTCAAATGTTCTTAAATGACACGTATAACATGAAAGAACGTGACTTATTATCGATAGTAAGCACTTGCCTGTGTCGTTAATATAGTAAAAAACAATTGTTACCTCTTCTGTCTGTTTTCTGCGGCCAAATCTGAAAAAAAAGTTAAACATTATAGTCTACGAAGAAATAAAATCAGGAAGAGTAACTGCCTTAAAAAATGACCCAATAAAAGTCGTGCTAAATCAATAACATCGTTCACGCCGCTATGCAGCTGTCATAGTAGATGTTGCAGCACGCGCGTGGACCAATCCCTGCTTTCCTTCTGAAAGTTAAACCAATCACCGCACATGTCTATTTGTAATCTCGGAAGTAATTCGTATTTGGAATCGTACGTCGTTTTGGTTTGAAGGACCATTTTTTGTGTGGAATTTGTTCTGAGTTATGCTTCCTGACATTATTTCTTCGTAGTACATTACTGCAGCAAAACAGTCATTGGTGGACGAACGTGTAAATGTAAACATAAGTCCATCAATGCCTAGTTGTGGTCAAGGCTTGTATAGTTCTTTTCTCAAAACATCGGAATTAAACACTTTACAAAATCAATGACGAACAACAAACAACACTATTTTTTCCCGCGTTAAAGTGATCTTTTCTTTTTTAATGTGCAGCTTCTTTTTATAAGCCAGTTCTCAATTTAAATAAAACCTTATAAGTTACCTCCTTGGTTGCGGAGTAAAAGATTCTTCCATTTTTAAAGGCGACTTTTTTGTTTTGTTTTGCAGAGTATACTTACAACGGGGACATTTAAATTTTATCAAATTTGGTCACGTGGTTTTTGAGTTACACACAAATAACCAAAAAGTTTTTCGCATTTATTGTTAACGTAATTGATGGTGAATGACAATGATTCAGTAAGTAACAAGGTCACTAAAAAGGGTGAATTTTGTTTTTCTTGTGAAATGGTACCGACTTCAACATAATTGCGCACCATGATAGACCAAAGGTACTATTATCACAAAATTGATAATAGTACCTTTGGTCTATCATGGTACTGACTTCGACAAGTTATTTCACACTGTAGTGTGTGTGTGTAGTGTAGAAGTCGGTTCTATTTTTTGATAAAACTTTTTTTTAGGTATGAAATCGGTTCCTTTTTTTTGGTAAACTTTTTTTATACTTTCATAACTTAGGTGTATTTTTATACTGAAATTAAACAGTTGTGTTTTTTGCTAGACCTCTCCTTATTTATAGACACTCTCCTTCGGTTAACTGACTCCAATATAGTCTACGGTTTCAAAGTCTCAGAGCTGTCATAACAATCAGAAGTTCTGAATGTTCGGCTCCTTAACATCCCTCAAAGAGGCTTATTCCAGATAGAGACGATCTTCTGGAACGCGAGTCATCCTGGATGGGGTCCCGGTCCTGGTTGGAACCCAGATGAAATATCTGGGCCTCAACCTGGAAGGACGGTGGGCTTTTGGAGGCCACTTTTCCCGACTGGCCCCAAGAGTTGTTGGAGCCGCAGCCGCCTTAGGTAGGCTGCTGCCCAACGTGGGTGGGCCGAACGCCAACTGCCGTCGGCTATACTCTGGAGTGATCCGGAGTTTGGGTGGACGCTCTGCTGCGGGCACCCCTTCACAGGCGCTGAGGCCCGGTTAAGATCAATCCGGGCCTACCGCTGGGGCGAGATTGTGAATGCCAGCGCAACCCAATCTCGCACCATCTGGCGGAGGACTGCTCACGGGGGGGTTTTAGTGGGTCTGAGCCCCACATACCCCCTTCCGTCTACCCCCGTAGCGGAAGGGAAGTGGACAGCATTTCCCCCCCTCAAAAAAAAAAAAAAAAGATAGAGACGATCTCTCAGAAGTATTGAGTGAGTAGTCAAGAGATGTCTTGATAAATAGAGTAGTGTGACAAATAGAAGAATACACCGCCATTTCCGCTAGTCAAACATGGCGGCAACCACGTGAACTGAAGTACTTCCGCGAGTCCAACATGGAGGGCATCACGTGGTTTGACGTAGCCTCCAACAGTCAATGAAGAGCATGTCATTGTCCCGCCAAGAAAACGGAGAAGGGAAATCCCAGCGGAAGACATCGCTAGGAGTTGCTGATATAGTCTTGTCAGAGTCAGCCAGATGGCAAAATACTTAGAAATGTGTATTAAGGCTGATGATTATAAGCTAAGTATATTTCTGTGTAATGTCAAAGTCAAAGTCAAAATCATTTATTTAATTTAGGCATCAAAGACGCACTTATGAACGTCAATTTTTCATTATTTATTTTGGAACGCGGCGGTAGTCTTTAAAGTACAATACTTTAAAGACTACCGCCGCGTTCCAAAATATATAGAGCCTACCGAGAAGAAGCGGCAAGAAACTCGGGCCATTCTTTTTATATAGGTACATGTTTTTACAATGTTTTTACTTAGGTACTACAAATATTAGCTCCAGTGTGTTGACAATCAGTAATCTGCTTACTATAACGTTACTTTTGTGAAATTTGTCTACGTTCGAATAGAACTTTCCAATGTTACTGATGTGGTGTTTATGTCGGCTTTAATGTAATTGTTACTTAACTAATGTTAGCATACTGTTAATTCAGTTGGATGTAATTGGTATAGATTGAAGTTTCAAGTTATGGAATACATGTGCATAATCTGGGTTTATTGTTTTATTGTATTGGGTGTACCAGTAGTCAAGACTAAAAGAGACTACTATAAGAAAACGCATGTGGCTTGGAAGCAATGATGAAGGCGGCTTTAAGAATCAACCAGTAGGAAAAGGGCACAGGCTCATTGTTTGCCACGCTGGATCTGCAAATACTGGTTTTGTACCGAATGCGAAATAATCATAATCATAATCATTTAAAGAGATTAAAGAGAAATTAATATTTAAAGCTGTTCAGTCTAATACCGCTGACTACCACACTGAAATGGACGGTGAAACATATATGGCTTGGTTCTCTGACCTATTAAACGTTCTCAAAGAGCCTTCAGTTACCATCATCGATAATCATCATCATCATCTCAGCCGTAGGACGCCCACTGCTAAACATAGGCCTCCCCATGATTTTCCAAAAGGGCCGGTTGGAAGCGGCCTGCATCCAACGTCGTCCTGCGACCTTCCTCAGGTCTTTTGTCCACCGTGTCGGTGGACGACCTACGCTGCGCTTGCCGGTCCGTGGTCTCCACTCCAGAACCTTTCGGCCCCATCGGCCATCTGTTCTGCGTGCTATGTGCCCTGCCCACTGCCACTTCAGCTGGCTAATCTTCTGAGCTATATCGGTGACTTTCGTTCTTCTACGGATCTCCTCTTTTCTGATTCAATCACGTAGAGAAACCCCGAGCATAGCCCTCTCCATAGCTCGTTGTGCGTCTTTGAGCTTATCTATGAGGCCCATAGTAAGAGACCATGTTTCAGTGCCATAAATCATCACTGGTAACACACATTGGTCGAAGACTCTTGCCTTGAGGCACTGAGGTATTTTTGACGAGAAGACTTCGCGAAGTTTCCGGAACGCTGCCCAGCCGAGTTGGATTCGACGATTGACCTCTTTCTCGAAGTTGGACCTGCCTAGTTTGACTGTCTGTCCCAGGTAATGTACTCGTCAACAACTTCGAGAACTGAGTTCCCAATTGATATTGGGGTAGGTACAACATGGACATTAGACATAATTTTCGTCTTATCCATGTTCATCTTAAGACCTACCCGTTGGGAAACTCGATGGAGGCCTTCGAGCATTGTACTGAGGTCTTCCATGGATTCTGCCATGACTACATACATACATAAGAATATCATCGATAATGCAAGCTATCATTCCATGCAACTTGAAAAGAAACCGACATCAAATACCAAGAAAAATGATATCCAAGAATGGTTGAAGAAAAATATTAATTTTGACAAATTAATGTGAAATAAAATCAAAGCTATTAAGAAAAAAAATCTTATCGATATGCGCCTATAACCATCTTATGCACATCACTATGCGGCTCCATAAGACCCACAAGTGTAGCGTGTCTTGCCCTACTGATACCATTATTATGTTCTCTTTTGTAAGGCAACACACTGGAGCTAATATTTGTAGTACCTAAGTAAAAACATTGTAAAAAAGAATGGCCCCGAGTTTCTTGCCGCTTCTTCTCGGTAGGCTCTATATATTTTGGAACGCGGCGGTAGTCTTTAAAGTACATTATAATGAGGGATTGACGTTCATAAGTGCGTCTTTGATGCCTAAATTGAATAAATGATTTTGACTTTGACTTTGACTTCGAGCGAGATATACATAGTGAAATGATTTATGGCCGCACGACTCAGTTGGTAACGCGGTGACTATAGTAGAGTTTATACTAGACTACACTGTCTAATCTCCACACTGGCCTCTACTTACATAATCAACCCACTAGGTTCCCACTGCTGGGACTCAAGCCTTCCTCTCAGAGCTACTTACAGGATCGATTGTCATTCACCGTCAATAAAGATATCATCAAAATAGGCAAAACACTTTTCAGTTATTGGAGTGTCACTCACAAACCGCTTGCCTGAATTTAATTAAATTTAAATGTACTCTTTCAAATAAAAATTGCGATTCGGTCCACAAGTAGGAGATAAATCGGTGAACATACATACAAAAAATACGTACAGTCGAACATAGAACCTTATTTTCTTTGAAGTCGGTTAATAAACAATATATATAAAAATGAACCCCTATTTCTCTCGATCACGCTATAACTTGAGAACGGATGGAACATCTCGCAAACTTTTTTTGTTGGGTAATTATTGTCAGGAGAAGGTTCTTATGAAAGACAAACTGTGCAATTTGAAAACATTCAATACCGACTTCCATTCTATTACTTTGGTAAAAATCAGTTATTGGAGTGTAGGTAACTCAAAAACTAATCAACCTAATTTGATAAAATTTACATGGGTCCACACGAAAAGCACCAGCCTTGGAACAAAAAATAATATTGGAAATCGGTTCATCCAGTCGAAAGTTATGAGGTAACATACATAAAAAAAAATAGGTGAATTAAGTACGGAGGAGGTACTCACTTATTGGAAGTCGGTAGAAAACCCAAGAATAGATGTGAAATTATAACGAGGCCTAAGGCCGAGCCTATTACAAGAACGAAGTCGCAAGTAGTCACTAGTAAACAATATTTTATATCCTAAAACCTACGAAGAAATAATGTCAGGAAGCATAACTCAGAACAAATTCCACACAAAAAGTGGTCCTTCAAACCAAAACGACGTATGATTCCAAATACGAATTACTTCAAAGGTTACAAATAGACATATTCGGTGATTGGTTTACATTTCAGAAGGAAAGCAGGGATTGGTCCACGCGCGTGCTGCAACGTCTACTATGACAGCTGAGTCATAGCGGCGTGAACGATGTTATTGATTTAGCACGACATTTATTGGGTCATTTTTTAAGGCAGTTACTCTTCCTGATATTATTTCTTCGTAGCCTAAAACCAATAAAAACAAGTAAACATACCTTTCACAATAAATGCCAGTACAAAAACAGTTATAAACGCACGACAAAGCATTTTATATGATAAACAAAAACAGTGAAGTTTCCAAATCGAATATTCAAAACAAATACATCAAATGGAAAATATATCGTTACTAAAGTTATAGCAAACAAAACGTTTCTGAACTCATATTTAAAATAAACTTAGCTTTTATACAGTAGCTTCATTATTGCAAAATTTGTCGTCCTAAAATACTTAGAGCTGATATACACGGATGCCGCTCTTGCAGTCATAGCTTGAAGCCGCCATTGATAACTGCTCGGCTATTAACTGCTCAACAAGTCACAATTTCAATGCGGGGGCGGGAAGCGCGCGCGGCGCGGAATAAAGAGCGCGGGCGGAGGTAACTGCTCGAGCAGTCAGTGTATGCCTTTTTTATTTTTATTATAAAGTTCTTTATTAATAAGTATACAAAACAAAGTACAGGATAGACACTGTCTAAGACTAATACAAACTACGATAATTATTGACTTATCAGGCTAACATCGCCTTTATTAGTCTTTTTATAAACATACAGTTTTTTGCCAAATGTAATGTTGCAGCTTGCGGGGATCGAACCTGCAAGGGCAATGCTTTACATTACGGATCCCACGCGCCGGCTGCACGCGAGATTGGGTGTGCTCGGCTAGCTATGGTCGGAGGCTTCCTAGCGGTGGAGGTGAAATTAAATGCTTATTACTTTCCACTTGCCGTGTGCTTTATTTATTCTACAATAGTACTTTATACATAAAGGGGGTTTTACCCCAGGCTACGGAGGTTACATTCGGAACGCGGGGAGGGTTCCCTCTGACGGGGCCTCGGTACTCTAGTCTAACGTGGGGTCTATTATCTGGCGAGGGGTCGTGCTGCTCGGTAACCCCCGACCCGCGCCAACGTCCCCGCTGATACGCGAATCCCTACTAGAATTCCACCGTGCTGCCCGGTAACCCCCAGGCCGCAACAGTGGTTTCCCTACCGGACCGCGGAACCCTGAGTGCTGCTCGGTAACCCCCGAGCCGCAGCTGCAAAGCTCCACGGGAGCGACTTGGTCTGCTTGCCTTCTTACTGATGGAGGGTGCGAATCGGTACCCCAATCCGCACAACCTCTCAGCTCGAGCGCTCGCAGACGAGTTTTTTAAACCTTTTATAAACAAATAAACTGTATTGCAAGTTATTTAACTTACAATCACATCATATAGTGTTAAATTACGAGTCTTTTGTAACAGACCCATTTTTTAAGTTAGCACGTCCTACTAATAATATATGGACACAAAAATACGTGATGACACAAACTTAATGCACAAAATGAAAAATATGTACATAACCGTGTATGCTTGGCTACTGCTATATCCTCGTCCTTTAATATCTTACTAGCTACCACTATAATAACTATGTTGCTATACCCTAGTAGGGTCATATGTTTACTATAACACAATAACACCTGTGTATTTCTAAGATTTATACATATGTGTGGAATAAATGATTGATTGATGGATTGCTTGACAGCCAACCACCCGAAACATTTGCAGATATTCGAGCGGTTTCGTGTACGTAGAAGACTGTAGTTCACTGTGCAGTCGCAGCTTGAAGCAGTACATGCTGACTGCTTCAAACTGCCCGTGTATCTGGGCCTTTACCCTCCAAACTATCTGCGTTCGTCTAATATATGCGGGTGAAATTATACCAGTACAAAATTTCGAAAGATAAGTAAAAACAATTGAAATGATATTATCAGTTACCTCAACGTTAAAAACCGAAGTGCGAGTTGGACTAGCGCATCGGGGGTTCCGTTCAAACTTTTAGATAGGTACATAGAAGTCCCTAAACACCTAGAACCCCTACAAATGCGTACAACTTTAACTTCTCTAAGCGTTTTTTTCCGTTTGTTTCATGAATGTTCTGAAGATCTCTAATCTTATTCCTTCCTCACCATTCCGATCCCAAACTACTCGATCCGGCCTAGCATTGCATCCATATAAATAATGCTGGACGATCCACACAGCACCATCTAGCACCAAAGTGAGCTACTTAAAGCTTGTGTTATGGGTACTAGATAACTAATATATTTAATACATTATATACATAGATATTTTTTAAATTATACATAGAAAACACCCAGACCAACGGAACAAATTTCTGCAGGTCGTACACAAATTTGTTCTGAGGCGGGAATCGAACCCGCAACCTCTTGCGTCGCAAGCGGACTCTCGCCCGCTGCGCCACTAAGGTCGTCTCTCTATCTCTATACTATTCAAAACTTCTTACCACGAATCAAAAAGTTATAGGAACTGTCTAAGTACTACCTACCTTTGTCGTAAGTAAATTGTGGAATGCTCTGCCGGCGAACGTATTCCCTTGCAGCTATGACGCTGGGGCTTTCAAGCGGGGCGTGAACAAGCATCTCTCTGGTCACCGTAGGGGTGGCTATTAGTGCAGCTTATGGCTGCGCTAACGGTCATCGCTTCTTGATTCCATCTTCGCTTTCCATCAGGCGAGAGGGAATCACTTTGATGAACCATTATAAAAAAAGATATAGGTACTCTTTTATGAACATGTTAAAATACAGTTATAACTGTAATTTACGGCTTAAAAGTGTAACAATAGGTGGTCTTATTGCTCAAAGCAATCTCTTTCAGATAACCTTTGAATGGAGAGGAATAACAGCAGAAAAGCAGTGCTAAGCGAGACGTCATCGACGCGGGCGTCCCGAACACTCCTTGAGGAAGACCACCGAATGTGGTCGAAACTATAGTCGGACCTATCCGATAAATATTACGTGAGTAATCCCGTATTTTTGATTAATTGTGATTGAAAACCACGTTAGTTTTTATAACAAAACAGCAGAAAAAGGGATGGTGGTGTACAAATAGTTAGTTTAAAATAAGGAGGAAAACATATAATAATACAAAAATGCTTCTATTTTACGATACTGATAATAAATACATGAAAATGTATACATATTAACTAATTAACATTAGGTATATATACACCACTAGCAAACCCTGCGAACTCCGTTTCGCCACCAGATGGCTCCGTTTTATGTAACATTTTGTTCGGCGCCATCTACTTAAAATATTGGTTTGTAGTACATGCTATGTATCAGAGATGGCGCTGTATGAGAAAAAAGATTAGCCCGCTTTTCTTTTTAAATATTTCCTGAATTTTCTTTACTGTAAACCTCACGGAGCCCGAGACCTTTCCAACGAATGCAAAACCGTGGAAATCGGTTCGTGCGTTCTGGAGTTAGAGCGTCAGGAAGGAAAACCCGACTTATTTTTATATAGTAGAAAAGAAATATCAATCATGTAGTTATGGTGTTTATGTGAAAGGAGTTATAAAATTGGTTGCAACAGCAAATTAGAAAAGTTTCAGCGAGATAGATAGGTGTCTGAGTAGACAGAATGTGTATTTAAGAAGGCCAGGCCAGATGAATAATTAAAACAATAAAATTAATTTGAATGAAAGCATTTAAGTTAAGAAGTGAAATGAGATATATCCCCGCCATTCAGCACGAAAACGATGATGACCCTATTAAAAGAAGCCTGCGGGAAAGTCACAAGAGATGACTGGGCAAAGGTTGTTGAGAAGACTAAAAATCTGATTGTGGAACATTTTGACCGAGATATCAGGATTGATTCTGTTATTGACAATAATATAATTATACATGTAGGCGAAGATGATGATGAAGACACCACCTCCTCAAGCGAATCGGAGTCTGATTAATATTCTGTACGCACATTCAATTCAATGTACTTTATTGCATAGAAATACAGATTGTAACTTTGTAACAAAGAATAAATAAAACAATTTTATTATATTAATATCACCCTTTTTTGGTTTCCCCTTAAATAACTAAAATATAAATTTTAAATGATTCCGCCAATTTAAAACGAAAATAATCTTAAAAACAACGCGGCGGCGGTTCATTTTGGAGGAACGGTAACGAACTCAGTGTTATGTTGTGCCCATCACTAGTCGTGACTAACTGATAGGTGTCAGGAACTCATTCTCTGAACGGCCGAACTTTAAACCACGAGAAAAGTCGTAAAAAGAATCATGCTCTCGATTGATTACCACAATAACTGCATATTTGTTTACATTTGACGGAAATCGCCCGAATGTTCTATAGATAGATAGATAGATAGAAACTCTTTATTTGTTCACTACGGAAAGCATGATATATATAATAAGTAGAAATTGAAAAATTTAATACCGACTTCCATTCTATTCAGTTATTGAAATGTATCTCAAATACTACTGGACCGAATTTGATAAAATTTAAAAGCTTTCAAACAAATAGAATTTTAAGAATCGGTTCACCCTATCGAAAGTTATGAGGTAACAAACATATAGTCGAATTGAGTACCTCCCCTTTTTTGAAAGTCGGTAGAAAAGAACACATAAGATAACAAAAGCATAGTAATACAAAAGGCGGTCTAATCGCTTAAAGCGATTTCTTCCAGACAGCATTTGTTTAGAAAGAATATTCAAATTGAAATTCAAATAGTTTATTTGTGATACACAGGTAAGACAGGATCTTAAAATAGATTATTGTAGGTACATGCTGTGATCTGCTTTAAGGGTACAAAAGTAATAAAACCTAGGAGTAAATAATTATATAGACTAGTAAAAACATTGTTGATTTTGTAAAGAATAAATTAAACTGGTAAATTGTTATTAAATTAAACGATGTCAATAATATATGGCAATAATTACATCACAGTTTAAAAAAAATATCTCGTTGTTCTCAATATTTCTTAGGCAGACACAGTAGGTGAATAATTGCATTCAACCCGACATTGACGGTCAAAATATATTATTTTTTAATACGAGTACAGTTGCTCAAAAAGTGGCGTACTGCAGGGACGTATAGCGTTAGGGATGTGGGCTTTACCTTTCACGAACTCGTACGTTCTCTTTCCCAACTGTCAAAATAATGTCTATTAAAAAGAACCATAAAGTTTTTTTAAAATAAAATTCATAGAAGTTTTTATGATTCATGCAAATACGTATATTTCTAAAAAAAAGCTACTAATTTGTTTCAATATCAGATTTAATGATTTGATTGAATGAGTTAGGTTAGGTTTCATTTCATTAAATTTCATTTGCATTTCATATCAATAAAAAATTCTACTGAAGACCTGGCTGTATGGGCATAGTTCCCTTTGCTTACCAGAATGGGTGAAGAAAAAAAAATCTCTGCTTATATTCTACGGTTGGCGCCATTTTCCAGAAATGTTCTTTGCAAGTTTATTTTATTAAATTGCTTCATTTTTTCGCAACTGTATTAAAAATAGTCGTTCAGTACACGTGCGGAACCGTCATTGCAACTTGTTCCGACTGTCAACCCTCGCCTTCGGCTGCGCCTCGGCTCGGGTAGACATTTGTCGGAACTCTTTGCAATGACAGCCTTTCCCCACTTGTAATGAAATATACTATTCAGAGTCATTGGTTATTAGTATCAGCGTAAGTATAAAAAGTGACTATGTAATGGTGTTTCATAAAAAGACATCCTGTATTATGGAACCAATGCATTCTTGCAATGTTCGGTATCACCAAGTATCGCTAAGCAGCCGTGCGATTCTCTAAGAGCAAACATCGTTGCATCTTTGACAACATCCGTGAAACAAATGACGAGATGACAAGAAACGTTGGAAAAACAACCTTATGTACAAGGGCGATATATCATAAAGTATTTGACATCGGTGAGCTCGTCGACGAGCGCATCGACGAATCATTAGATAATTGCACGGTAGGCATTAGTGCATTAAAATCACATTTAATAGATAAACTATTTATTGCAAGACCACAGTACAGAAAAACATATGCAAAACTTAAAATTAATGGCCACAATGGGCGGTTTTACCGCTTAGAATGAGTGATCCTTCCAGACAACCAATACTCAACAGAATCAATTGTTTGTATAACTTATACAAACCATTGAATCTGTTGAGGATACATTTAGTGATATATACCTAATTATAATGTATTATATTTACGTGTATATTCTCTACATATTTTACGTTTAAAATTTTATTTCAAGTAACCAATTTCTTGAAAATATATAAATTGAGAAAAGGACAAAAATTCCTCGCATCTCCACACGAACTACAACTTGTTTTAAAAATTAGTGTCTAATGGATTAAACGTTAAAAAATTATTTATTTCACGTAAACAATTCTGCAAAAGACCTATTTTTATGTCATCATCTCAGCTGTAGGACGTCCACTGCTGAACATAGGCCTCCCATATAATTTCCAAAAGGACCGGTTGGAAGCGGCCTGCATTCAAAGTCATCCTGCTACCTTTATCAGGTCGTCAGTCCACCGTGTCGATGGATGACCTACGCTGCGCTTGCCGGTCCGTGGTTTCCACTCCAGAACCTTCCAGCCCTCCAGCCCTATTGGCAATCTGTTCTGCGTGCTATGTGCCCTGCCCACTGCCACTTCAACTGGCTTATCTTTTGGACTATGTCGGTGACTTTAGTTCGTTTTTTTTTGTTTAAATCAATTATTCAAAATTCGGTGAGATTTTTATGAGGACACATAATGAGAAATCCCAAGTACGAGTTATTACAATTAATTATTCAAGGCAAGATACAAGGCAAACGCAGTGCTGGTAGGAGAAGAACATCCTGGCTGAAGAACTTACGCCAGTGGTATAATAAAAGCACCCGTTCATTGTTCAGAGCTGCTGTGTCGAGGGTTCAAATAGCACTGATGATCGCCGACCTTCGTTAGAAGATGGCACACCGAGAAGAAGAGAAGAGATTTTTTGCTGTGGCCGTGGGCAGTGGTCACGCGGCTGTTGGCAGTAGGTACCACTTACCACCCAGAACCAAATTATAAAGGTCATTTGCTCTGGATGCACCTTAAGTCTCATATGCCTGTTCTTCGACGGCACCCATACCCTTCAAACCAGAACGCAGTATTGCGAACATTATTCTTATGTATATTAAACTACTTCTTTTCAGTAATATATTATTATTATTATTCATTTATTAAAACATTTTCACGGCTTTGTTATGTCAGTCAATTACGTTAGCGGCAACCGGAGGGTTGAAAAAAAACCAAAGGTTATAATTTAAAAATTAAATTATTATTTAATTAAATTATTTATAAAATGTTACAGAAATATAATCTTGTGTACTGTCTAATAATGTGTTTCCACATCGAAGTATGATAATGGAATGCTTAAAATAATAACTACATAAAATGATCACGACAATGATGCAATGCTGCATCGGCGAATCCATTGTGTCCGGTGTCACTGCACGGGTGGTTTACAGAGGCATTAGTGGGGCTGTAGCCAACACTTAGACGCCTGTTTGGTATAAAACATACAAAGTAGTATAAAAACAGAATTTGGGATGACGGTGACATGGATTATATATTTCAAAAATAGGTTAAATAACAAGGCTATTGAACTTATACATGTAAGGAAGATAGATTGCTATGGACGAGACTACGGCACCTGCCAATTTTAGTCACATATTAAAATATTTAGACAGGTGGTGACTTGCCACCCACTAAACGGGCCCCCTATAAGGGCCACCATCAATGATGACAAAAGGGGCAACGTTGGTGTGGATAGCTAAAGGTTGTCGAGAGGTGTGCTGCGGTTTCACTAGAGCGCTACTACCGGCGTGCCCATTAACACTTCCACCCTTGGAGTTTTTTTTTACATGCTATTGCGTCTCCACCCCCAGACGGCCAATAAGGCAAGACGGGGGTCAAGGGTCTCATTTAGTCCCAGAGAGAATCAGGGTCTACTGTGTCGCCAGTCACCGATGACTCACCACAAAGCCGCCCCTGCGGTTATTTTTATATCTGGGGGCACAGCAGTCCCCCACCAAGTCAAGCAAAAAAGTGGCACGGCCGCACCATACTTTTCTCGAAGCAGTTCAGGCCATTTTCGACCCCCTACAACTTCGTTGTGGATGAAACTAGAAGCCTGAATTTTTAGTAACTAAGTAGGTATTGTATAAGCACGGTATATTTTAAATTGCATTGTATTTGAACCAGTATTTTAAGAATTATGACTAGTCAAAGTTTCTTAATTTATTATCTCTGATCGAAATATTCAATGTTTTAAATAAAATAAGTTGACTTGGCCATCGCATGAAAACACAGTCTATCTTTCAAGTAAGCAATACATATTACATTAAATAAGATTGTTTAGTGCGATTGCCAAGTCAATCTATTTATTAAAAACATAGAAAATGTTAATATTAATATTCTTACTATAAGATGTTGTTAGGTTAGCTAATTACGCTAACTTGCATTCGTCCGATCATGACCTACGCGTCCGTAACGTTCAGTCATGCTTCAGATAGGCACATTCATAGACTTCAAGTGATTCAAAATCGCTTTACCCGCAAGGCAGTAGGCGCACCGAGGTACTTACGGAACGCTGACCTCCACTGCGACCTAGAACTCCCCTCTATCGTACAGTTCATGAAAGACTGTTCTCGCCGCTACTTCGATGCGACCCCACACCATCCCAACCCACTAGTGGTGCAAACCGCTAACTACTCAACACACACATCAGATCCATACTTCACCCCGCCACGCCGCCGCCCACGACACCTCCTGTATGATCCGGACGACCCCATCACGACAGCTTTAGCGTCGATCAGTCAGCCTCCTGGTAATATTGGTATTTCAGGTATTTCAGGGTCTACTCGCCGAGCCACGAGAGGTAATATGTCTGATTTTGGATTTCCAATCTTCACAGTTAGACACCGAGGTCGTCGTAAGCGACCTCGAAATAATCCTAAACCAGACACAAGGTAATCTGTATTATATTTTGGCAATGTGTATTAAGGTAAAGGTAACGTATCGATTTTCGATTGAAAGTTTATAAGTATCATCAATATTAACCTGTGTTTTATTTCATTAACCTGTGTTTTATTTCATTAACCTGTGTTTTGTTTTCTTTCAGACAGTGCTGGCGGCTAACGGCACCTCTATTCCCTTGAGTTCCCCCTTGTCGTTGTCTAGCGCTTTATGCGCCCTTGTTGTCCCTCGGTTGAGTGCTGCGTGCACTCACCATCAGTCCTGTGTCGCTTTTAATGCCCGTAGTGGCAAAAAGCTCAATGTCCTTCCTAAAAAAAAAACTAATTACGGAATAACTTAAGACAGAAGGTCCCTTAAATAGGACGGAATAAATTAACCGATAACATGGATCTCAAAACTTTTTACGGTGGATGAACAGTAACTGATTAGTTGAGTTGGCGAGACTTGGTTTTTCAGAAGTTTTAGTTTTGATGGCATTAGTATTACTGCTTCACGGTAGAAATGGGTACTTCTTGGGTGGTAAATGGCAGTATTTCTCCGGAAGTACTCACTCGTTCACAAATAATTATACTGCTACAAAGTAAAATAGAATACAAGTTTCTATTACTCAGATCACTGTGTGTTTAAGATAGCAAAATCAACAGAGAAAGACAACACAACTTTGGCCTTGTCAGCTTTGGCACTAATTCAATGACCAAAACAATTAGACCTTTCAGCTAACTACCTCCAGTACAAATTCGTTCAAGGTTTGGTAAAAGTGTCTTAATGAGAGAGATCTGTTTAAATTGGTTTTGTGCTAACAGCGACCAATTATCTAGATCCGTTGGTCGACCGCCTGTTGAGCATTTTGAGTAAATTTAGATTCCTTTGGTTTGAAACGAGGGGTCTTGTTGTTATGGTTAGTTGCTAATGGATACTTCATTCAACGGTTCGTAGGTCAAGTAAGTTATCAACGCGCTTTGATAACGGGCTTATATGAAAACTATTGTAACTTCTAAATGAAATATTAAAGGCGCTGTGTATATCTATCTATACTCTTATGCATAACAATATGCATAAAAGTAATACACGGTGATTCAAATGGCAGCATGCGCTCTGTTTAGATACATTTTATAAGTTTTTTTTTTACATTTGATAAACAAGCATTTGACCACAGTCTCACCTGATGGAAAGTTATGACGCGGTCGACGGTGGTACATGCTTGCCTAAAAGGTATTGTTTTTTAAAAGCCTAAAAGGTACCTATTCACTCTTATTTGAAGATTCCCAGATTGTATATTGAAATATAGACGCTGGCAGGTTGTTCCATAATTCAGCCGTACGCATTATGAAGCTAGATTTGAAGCGCTTCGTGCGTATGTTTGGAATTGCGATTATGTACGGATGACGTGTTCCTGTGGGTCTTGTTGTTCGATGAAAGAAAGGAGATGAGGGAATAAGATTGTGAAGATCAATGGCACACTCTCCGAAATGAATCCTGTAAAACACCGATAAGCTGGCAATTTTGCGTCTATGTTCAAGGCTTTGAAGTCTAGCCTCCACTAAAGCATCGTCACCAATGAGTTTCCTTGCTCGGTTATCTATGGAGTCCAAAGCTTCGAGTTGGTATTTAGCCGAACCATCCCAGAGATGGCTGCAGTATTCCATACAAGAACGGACTTTCAGCCTGATACAGGTTTAGAAGCTCCCAGCTTTTTCGCGGCTACTTCAGCCCTGGACTCGATGTATAACCCAAAATTAAGTTTCGGTGTAAGTGTTACACCCAGCAGCTCGAGTTGGTCGGTTATCAGTTAACAGGCACACCTCGGAAGGTAGGAGCGAATTGAAAAGGCCTCTTCTTGGCACTAAATAGACACGCCTGTTATAGTTTACCAGATACTGTTTACGGATAATAACTGAGATTTAATCTCAATTAATGATCCCTTAACATGTTTACTATTCGTATCAATAATTACACTGACTAACTTAAGTTTTTATACGGGATATCAAAATATTAAACTATATCTAAACACAAATATTTTTTCTATTGTCAAATCTACAGAGTATAATATTATTATTAGTTGTTAGATTTGAAAGAGTTACCACTGACGAGCTATGCAAATAAGTCCTTTGAATAATGTTTAATTTAGATACCAGACATGCCACAGTTAAACTCAAGCGCGGATCCACCGTTGTGGGCACGATGGGCATGCCCACAACCCTAAAACACTTGTGAAAATGAAAGTGTGACATCATACGTCACACTTTCATATACGACAGGCCGATGATATGACGTTTTATAAAATATCCAAACCTGGATATTGGTGAAATTATTAACGTTTTCGCGAAAAAGAAACGTAAGCTTCTTTTACATTTCATTTGACATCAATTGATATCCTTCGTAGTTGTTTCCAGCGAAATTACAGAGCAAGAACATCTTATATGTGCGAGTAAAAAGCGCAGTGCTTTGCCATGCACGTTTTGAAGTGTTCCTGGTTTAAAATTCTAAATGGCACTGGCCTGTTACGGACAAACGTAACGCTTAACATCAGGCGTGCGACTTGCTACTGTATCGATCATGAGAGAGTTCATGCTTCGACTCGTACTTTGTTGATTTTCGGGTGGCTGTGACCACAACCTTTTTTGTGGGCTGGATCCGCGCCTGAGTTAAACTCTAGAGAAGTTTGCGTAGACAAAAATATAATGAATATTTAATACTGGACAGATATTCATTGTTCCATATCCACGTAAGCAAAGAAATATATTGTGTCTCGCCCCTATCAGACATTTTCCTCGTCTGTGATAAGATTGACAGCATAACTAGTGTAATATATATACTAATTTAATGTATCAGGTTTTACCTACATGTTAGGTATTAACCCTTCATATACCGTTATAATTAAAACAAAAGATTTACGAATGAAACGAACGTACATTTACTTCAATGGTACTCAAAGTATTAAGCTTATTTTTCGTTCACTGTTTATGTAATAGCCAACGTTAAAATTGTAATTCTCATACAAAGAAATCTAATTTCTTTTGATTAAATAAACTTCTTTAACCACAAATATCGATGTTTATATGCGTCTACCTACTCTTTTAGGGAAGTAACGTCGCGAATTTTTTACAGTTATATAGATAAGCTTCATGTTAGAGGCATTCTTAACATCATATTTAAAACTCTTAAACTCAAAACATTTATACTGTATAGGTCTACGGGGGCACTTACAAATTGTCATTTTACATTTATTTCTTAAATCTACAACCGGATCGGAACGCGACCACGACTGAGAAGATCCAGCAAGAAACTCAGCGGGCTTGTCTTTTTACATATATTTTTTTATAGCCACTTACTAAATATATTTAACCAATGTTCATTTATTTTTAGCTCCAGTTTGTTGCCTTACAAAAGAGAACATAATAATGGTATCAGTAGGGCAAGACACGCTACACTTTGACATCTTAATACACTAGTAGGTAGATCCTGGATGATCAGTCCCAAGCTTTTTTATCCTCCAAGTAATCAGAAATTTTGTAATAACCTTTTTGACAGAGTTTAGTTTTAATAGATAAAATAAACAAAATCGGAATTTTGGAGTTGCAGCGCTTTTCATCGCATTTCAAACGTGACAGCATCATACCGCGCGATGCGTCCCACCGGACAGTAGTTTGTTATTATAATAACTGTTATTGTAATTATTAATAATAGTTGGTCGAGAGTGAAAGTAATAATAATCATAATTAAGTTATTTGTGAAGTAAATCAGTGGAGTTTTACGTATAAAAATGAATCTTAAGATACTGTTGATTTTTGTTGGTAAGTTTTTTATTTATTATATATTCTATTTTTTACTAGTTGACCCGCCAGCGGCTTCGTTTACTTGGTGTAGTGGTAGAAGCACCGTTTTGGAATCTAAGACCAATAATAACCCCAATAAATAAAATATAACCCAATAACTTGGGATTTAGTTACAATTAAATTTTGAAATTGAAATTGAAATTGAAATTGAAATTGAAATTTGTTTATTTGCTGTAAATGTGGTACAGTTTGAGATCTTAAATAATGATAATATAAGTTCTAATTCACATTCAGCCTTAATTAAAGCATGCACATATGTATGATGTCATACATGATATATAAAATTATTAAATATCATACAATCATGAATTATTATGAGGTAGTTTACAGGCTACTTAATTAAACTATTTTGATGTCAAAAACTCTTGTACAGAATAAAAGGTGGGTAAGGTCTTGAATCGAGTCGCCTGAATTTAGGGGAGGAGGGGGGGAGGGGAGGGGGGGGGGAGGGGAACCCCCCCCCACCATTTTTCCCTGCCGGAATCGCGTAGTTTTTTTTTAATTTAATATCAAAGATCAATTTTTCTACTCTATTTAAACACTTTTACACTTAACTTTGGGGGAGGGGGAGTGGGTAGGAGGGGGGGTTGGGGGCAGGGAACCCCCCCCTACCATTTCCCCCTGCCGGAACCGCGTAGTTTTTTTTTAAAATTTAATATCAAAGATAATTTTGTCTACTCTACTAACACTTTTACACCTAAATTTAGGGGGGGGGGGAGATAGGGGGGGTTCAGAGTTGTATTTGTCACTAATTTCGACCTAACCGGTCTGACTTGGACTCCGGGTGGGCTCCCGCCAGAAGCTCTAGCGGTCACCCCTGAACGTCGCTTCGCTCGCCAGCTCCCCCTTTCGCTCAACTCGACTTCATGCGGCGAAGCAACGTTCAGAACCTCCCTTGAGCTTCTGGCTCCCGCATTATTTATAAACACTCTAGGGGTAGTAGCCACAAGAATAGGTGGAGTCGGGGTGCTCTGTGTCGGTTTTCTGACTACTTTCAACCTAACCGGTCTGAGTTGGTCTCTGGGTGGGTAAGGGAGGAAAATAATTTTCACAAAACTATGTAAGTAGGAGTATTTATTTTATTTTGTAAACATAGTTAATTACATTGATCAACTCGACAAAGGGATCTTTTTTCTGCTTGAATAGATCTCGCCTCCACAAATATTCAACTATAGCATCACTAAAATCACACGGATTATATTAATTGTCTTTTTTAAAAAACCTTTCAAACACCACAAACCTCAAAAATAGCGATCAAAACGTTTCGTTTCACGAACATAAACATAGCAGACGTTCAAATTTAAGCAATATTTCCTGATATTGCGTTCCGTTTCACGCATCCGCATGTTTTTCGTGTGAAATTACAGAAACTTTAAATATTAATTTAAAATACTTTCGCGTAACTCCGGCAGCCAAAATCGAATTGGGAGGGTCAAGACAAAGCCCCTTGACCATTCCACAGTAGCAGAATCTTCAAATTCAGGCGACTCGATTCAAGACCCGACCCTAAAAGGTTTTTGTCCTTAACCAATTAAGTAACTCTAGTTTGAACATTTTTATATTAAGAGCTTTTATATGATCAGGAATACTATTATAAACCTTAACGGACATTGCTTGACTTTGTTTGAGATACAAAGTAGTCCTGGGGTGAACATCAAAGACCAGTCTGTCTGGATTGCGTGTACATCGAGGAAAAATCTCACGCGCTGTCTTGAAGTAATGAGGATTTGCTTTTACGAATATTGCAAGTTCGTATATATACATAAAATCTCAATAGCAGTCCGGGGTCTGGAACTGTGTTCCATAGATGGTAATAGACTCGCCCCCTATTACATGAGACCCAAACTATATCCTGCGAAACGCAAATTCAAACTCAAATTCATTTATTAATTGCTCATATGGGTACACAAGAAAATATACAGATGGACAATTATTAATTATAGAACACCATATTTAACCAATGAGGTATGCAATTCATTGTGAAGTTAATGACTACAAATTAAAATATAATAAAAAAAATTGTTGTAATGTCATACATAAAGTATTATTGTTGAAATGCCATAAGAAAAAGTTAAAAGAATTTTTCTGTCATATAGCCATTTCCACTGATTACAGTGTAATGGCTATATGACAGAAAAACTATTAAATAATAAACGTTTCTTAATTGACAGATTAAGAAACGTTTAATTTTATTTTGGAATAGTTTAGTCGATTGGAGGTCAAGGATAAAGTCAAAATCATTTATTCAATTTAGGCATCAAAGACGCACTTATGAACGTCAATTTTTCATTATAATGTACTTTAAAGACTATCGCCGCGTTCCAAAATATATAGAGCCTACCGAGAAGAAGCGGCAAGAAACCCGGGGCCATTCTTTTTATATAGATGTTTTTATTTAGGTACTACAAATATTAGCTCCAGTGTGTTGCCTTACAAAAGAGAACATAATACCATTATTATGTTCTCTTTTGTAAGGTGTATGTCAAAATGTAGCGTGTCTTGCCCTACTGATACCATTATCAGTATCACGCTACATTTTGACATCTTAGTACACGAGTAGATAGATCCTGGAGTGATCAGTCCCAAGCTGTTTTATCCTCCAAGTAATCCGAAATTTTGTAATAACCTTTTTGACAGAGTTTAGTTTCAATAGTAATTTTAAACTTATTAATAGACAAATCTCGGATAACATTGGGAACTTTATTATAGAATCGTATAAGTACATTGTCCCATAAAAGAATGACTTATTCTGTGGAGACGCGTTACATGTACGGATAGCTTGTGCTTATTTCGCGTGTTGATGGAATGAGCATCACTCCTTTTATCAAAACTGCAAATGTTTTTCTTTACATACTTTAGATTTTCATAGATAAACTGAGATATATGTTTTGGTAAATGGTTGTATATCCTCGGAGCCAACCACAACACACTTTTATTTGAAAAAGCTGTCTGATTAACGGGATAGCAAACTTTATTTATTACAATGTCTGTCACTTCTATAGGTATCAAATAAATGTAAGTTATTATAGTAGATCCAACCGTTTATCCTCTTTTTGACAGCACCAATAGAACGTAACATGACGATGTTACGCAAAAGTTAACTTATAAATGCGAGGTTTTAAAAATATGACAACTGCTTAAATTTGCTCCTTGATCCCGTATAATAATCATCTTTCACAAAATGAGTCCATAAGTGCAGTAGTTTTTTTATAAATTCCATAAAATAACAAACGTTTTTAAAAAATTACGTTCTATGGCTATCAACATAGTGATGTTACGAAGTTACGATTGAGATATCGATATTGTTTATGAACTATTTTTACACGGGTGTTTTCCGTTCTCGGCACATAATATCGGATTTATTTTTATGTAAAACCGTTATATTGATGCGCCTCAGGAAAACATACAGCATTATTTGAAGACGTGTTTATCTCCTGGTGTATATCCAAAAAAGAACAAGGTTATGATGACTATGATGATTACAAGTACAAGTCATACTTGACGAAGCTGTTACCGGTTAAATCTGGGATGGCCAGCGAGCAACACGGAAGGGAGTAGGCATACACAGCGTTTCCCCTCTGTCAAAGTACAAGTCCGCATGGACCATGGAGTTTGATAATATACTGTGGGGTGAGGGCGGGGCTAGATTTGTGAATGGTGCTTTATTTTTTATGTGTTAGTGATTTGGTTGTGTGAGTATGATCGGCAATGGATCGGTACAGGTATGTTTTGTATGTAATAGTGCGGCTTTGCGCTAGTGTGCAACTTCCCCTCCCGCAAGAAATGACAGAAAGATTTGAACAATATTTTTTAGCTAAGGCTACTCCCTTCCGTGTTGCTCGCTGGGGATGGCAGACATTAAAGTCTGCCGTTTGGTACCAGAAAATAGTAAAGTTTGAGCAACCCCAATTCCAATTTAAGCAAACGAAATCTAATCTTTTATTTTTATTTATTTATTAATCAAAATCAGATTCATCGTTGCTGTCACTCGAGCTATTGCCGACATTTATAATTAATTGTTGACTCATATAATCTATCGCCACGTGTTTATCCCAATCTGCCATTATAGTTTCTTGTGTTTTTTGAATTACATTTTGCCAGCTTTCCGCAGTTACTTTCACACATGCATTTTTTAATAAATTTACCATTTTGTTTGCCGTGAATGGGGGTTTTGTGTTATTTCTAGCAGCGTGTCCTTTAACTTGAGCCCATATTAATTCAATGGCATTGTATTGACAATGATAGGGTGGAAGTCTAAGAACCCAATGACCATGTTCTGCAGCTATTTCGTCGATCACATATCGTTTTGGGAAGTGTTTTTTTGTTCGTAATATATTTAGTAATTGTACTTTTAGTAAGGAGTTATCAACATTTTCACCATGTCGTTGAAGCCAGTCAATGATTACTTGTTTTTTGTCGGCCTGGGTCGGCATTTTATCAATTTGGCGTGAGTGATAGGATGCGTTATCCATAATAATAACTGACGGTTCTTCCAATGATTGTACCATTTCCTTAAACCAACTTTCGTAAACCTCAGAATTCATTTCTTCGTGGTACTCAACTGTTTTTTTGGATTTAAAGGCCAACAAAGCATCTGGCATGAATCCTTTCACAGACCCTGCATGGCAAATGATTAGACGTTCTCCTTTTCCCATCGGTACTGAGGTAGTGGAAGCAGCGGTGTCATCAGTCCAGCTCTTAGACACTGTGTGGTTCGCATTCAGCCAAGTTTCGTCAGTGAAAACAACATTTGACCAATCTGTAATTTTTTTGGCTTCGCTCAAAAATTCGCAACGAGCAAAAGCTACGTCGCGACGCTCCATCAATATTTTGCGTTTGTCCGATTTTTTATAAGTAAATCCAATTTCATTCAAGACCTTTACCAATGACGATTTTTGACCTCGGAACAAATCACATTCACGCAAAGAAGCAACAAGTTTTTTAAGTGTTGGAACTTCTTTACGTAAGTAATAGTTATATATATGACGGCGTATAGCGTCTGCGTCAAAGTTGTCAACCGAAGTCACACGACGTGGTTGGCGTTTTTTCTTCGGCGTACGAAGCTTATTCTCCTGCATGCCGCTTGTTCCGTAGGCTTCGGTAGTAATTTTTGTAATCGTAGATGCACTAATACCTAACGCGGCCGCAACGCGCTCTCTCACTTGCGACAATGGTAAAAGCGGGCCGCCATTTTGATACTCTGCTTCAAAGTAATTACGAAGCTTGATCACCATTTCTCTCGTCTGTCCTTTCAGCACTGATCCTTTCGGCATTTTATAGTTCCAATATAAAACTCAGCAAATAATTACTAGCACGGGCGTCTTGTTGCGAGTGACAGTGACAAATACAAAACGGCGGTGGACCATTGAGTTTTACTACCTTGATAAAATACTACTGCTTACCCATAGACAAAAAAATTGGCAGTCATAGGAATTGCCGATAGAAGTGAAAACTTATAACTCAGAATTTGATAGCTTACCTTGGAAACTACACGGGTGTAACCGGACGGCGTGGCCTCGCCATCTGGGCATGGCCATCTAGAAATGCGTCAGCATTTCCCATTGGCTGATGCGTTTCTAGATGGCCATGCCATGACGGCCTGTCCACGCCCTTTCAACATTCCCCATTGGCTGACGTATTTCTAGATGGCCAATAGCCATGGTCATGGCGCCATTCCTAGGACTATTCTCTTTCCGCACAGACTCGATAGAAAAATGAATCGAAATCGTGTCCACTATAATCACTTGGTCACAACACTTTAACTGACAAATTAGATCTGTCAAAAAGAGGATAAACGGTTGGATCTACTATACGGACAGAAACTGCAATTTTGTAGATACACACAGAAGGTAATGAAGGAATAAGGAAAACGCAGGTGATTAAAACACCGCTGCTTAGCCCTTCGAGGATATAGGTGTGACGTTTTGTTATGTTGTGTTTAAAAATAACATGTATTGCATTATTTTGTTAAAGTTCATTTTTACCAAGATTTGAGTGAATTGCACCAGAAGTGTTTTTTCCTTATAATAATTTCTGAACTTTACTGCTTATCTTGGGTATATTTGCAAAAAATTAAATAAATAAGTTGTTATTACGATTTTTAGCCGTAACATAGAAGTTCATGCGACACGACCAGTCAATCGAGACCCCAGTTTTATATGAGACCGTGTAGCATAGCGAGATCAAGCTGCCATCTTGGATTCATGAGACGGATCAGGATAAAATGTTTAAAGTTGGGAGCTCCGCGTTATATTCTTACTATATAAAACACTTTTTCACTTACCTTACCGAAGTCCAACCTATAAAATCTATGCTGAAACTAAGATAATGATTATCAGACAAACATTTACAATATTTGTATTTTTATTAAAAAAAACCCTAGACAAAAACATTCATACCAACGTGACATTCACTAAACTAAAACAAGTGTCTAAACGCAGCACGAGACGAGCGAGTGTCATTGTTCTACCAAAGACACGAACAAACTATGGCAAAAAAATGGTTACGTTTGAAGAAGCACAGCTTTTTAATAAAATACCCTCAAGTATAGAAAATGCTAGATCATTCAGCACTCTTTTTTCACACACAATTAGCCCAGTACATAATTAACAATAACAAATTACTTTAATAAAAACATTAGTCAAGTGTTTGTTATAAGAAGTGTAAATAAGACCATTTTTTTCGATGTCAATCAACATTTGTAGCAACTGAGATACATAATAGCCCTGCTGATAAAACTAGTTACAAATCAGAGGTAAAAAAATGTGTATATACATGGTGTACGCTAGACACGTGACGACCAACGCAGCCTGGGACGGAATGGCCAAGGATTTTGCCGTCAGTAAGCGCACAGTAGCTGCTTAGACACCGCGGCATTCCAGCGCCTTGCCCCGGCATGCCACGGGCGCGCCGTGCCGTCTCTTCAACTTATAGAACGATGTTCGATGCAATATTATATTCACTAAAGTATTTATAATAAAGTAGTCTTTATTGTAAATACACAGACATTGGCAAAACGGCGATAAAAGACCGAAATGAAGAGATCGTGAAGGCTATGTTAAAAAGGACACGGCAAAGGCCTGAACCTGTGAACCTGAGGCCAGTACTTCTGGCCAATAGCGTACACATAAGTATAAAATTAGGAAATATTGTTCACTAGCAATAGATTTATGTATTAAAAAAATAAAAAAAAGGGAATAAGAACCCCTTTATTATAATGAACAAGTACAATTTGTGTTTTTTTAAACCGACTTCCATTCTATTCAGTTATTGGAGTGTAACCTACGAAGAAATCAGGAAGAGTAACTGCCTTGAAAAAATGACCCAATAAAAGTCGTGCTAACTCAATAACATCGTTCAGGCCGCTATGACTCAGCTGTCATAGTAGACGTTGCAGCACGCGCGTGGACCAATCCCTGCTTTCCTTCTGAAATGTAAACCAATCACCGAACATGTCTATTTGTAACCTCGGAAGTAATTCGTATTTGGAATCATACGTCGTTTTGGTTTGAAGGACCACTTTTTGTGTGGACTTTGGTCTGAGTTATGCTTCCTGACATTATTTCTTTGAGAGTGTAACTCAAAAACTACTAGAACGAGTTTGATAAATGGGACTACACGGGAAGCACCAGCTTTCAAACGAAAAAATAATCTTGAGAATCGGTACACCCAGTCGAAAGTTATGAAGCAACAAATATTTAAAAAAGTAGTATTGAGTATCTCCTCCTTTTTGGAAGTCGGTAGAAAAAGTAACTAGGTAACTACTATGCCCTACTAACACACAAAGGAATAAATAGTCAAACATGTATATGAGCTAGAAATAAAATTGACAGCAACTTAAAGAAAATCTTTAATCATTTTCAGCTACAATAAGTTCAACGTACTCCGCTGAGACGGGTCTACGGCTCCTCTTCCCCGCCCCCCGGCAATACATCTATGACGTCAGAACCAACGTGTCCATCGGAACCGAGCCGAAGATCAACAAGAGCTCGCTGTGGCTGCTGGAGGGGACGTTGGCGGTGCAGCCTTTTGATAACTATACCAAAGCACGCATTCATCTGGACATAAGAAAGGTATAAACTTTTAAATTTTAGAGAAAACATTTTTCACCATGGAACCGACTTCAACAGAATTGGTTGTCTGCAAAGTCGATTTACGGATGTAATTTTACGTGATAACGTAACTAAATTAAATTAAAATTCATTTATTGCAGGTAATTCACACCCATATTGACATAAAATACATAAATTATTCATATATTAAATCACATAAAAATAATACAATATACCAATGTCAAATTAAAATAAATAAAATGTCAGTAAATAATAATAGAAATAAAAATAAACATACAACAGAACATTCAAAATCATTTAGTCATACATAAAAAGCAAAATTTGGTCACTTCATACAAAAACAAATATAATATATTTGTAAGTTTTAATAAGACAAGCCAAACGCTTAGGCTGATCGTGCCTCTCTATCGCTTGTTCCGCGGTCTCGCTTGCACGCTCGGCTCAGGAACATGACAATGAGTCTTACTTTATCGTGCTTGCAGCCGGCGTTATTCGCTTTATAAGACGTTATCACGTCAAAAAGTGTGAAATAATTTGTTGAAGTCGGTACAATGATAGTTCAAAAGTACCTAATATCGCAATATTGCGCGCATGGTACCGACTTCGACAAGTTATTTCTCACTTATTCGTAATGAAGTCGGTTCCAATTTTGGTTAAAAAAATCACCCTTTTTGTGACTCTTGCTAATTAATTGATTCAGGCGTTACTTTGTGGAAATCCATTATCAAAAACGATATTAGAAGAAATATTTAGTGACACTTCACATATGTTGACTCGTCGACCGCTAGACCGGCAGTGTCTTTCGGTCTAGCGCTCGACGAGTCAACATCTCCTGAGGATGCCTCGTGTAGAGGCGAAACACGTGTCGAATCGTTTTTTGTTGATTGAGTTGTTTTGTGTGTGGTTTATTCTGTATACTTCCCGTTTGCTGTTTTGTGCGGGAGGGAGGTTGGTTCAAACCTCAACTCGGCCATAAGCGTTGTTTTTATAAAAAGGTTTTTATTAAGTTTGACATTATATAGAAGATAAAGATACTTGGAATACTCCACTTCTGGCAAGCTGTCACTCTGCCAACCATAAAATGTAATATTTGTAGTAATTAAGTAGAAACATTGTAAACATCTATATAAAGGAATGGCCCCGAGTTTCTTGCCGCTTCTTCTCGGTGGGCTCTATATATTTTGGAACGCGGCCGTAGAGTCTTTAAAGTACATTATAATGAAAAGTTGACGTAAAAAGTGCGTCTAGGCATTTGAATAAATGATTTTGACTTTTTGACATTTTTCTTTTTTAGCGGAGGTGTCACTAAATATTTCTTCTAATATCGTTTTTGACTCTTGCTACTTACGGGATCGATTGTCATTCACTATTAGCATATCATCAAGATAGGCGAAACACTTTTCAGTTATTGGAGTGTGAATAGAAAACTGTTTTACCGAATTTAATTAATTTTAAATGTAATTATTTTAATTTACCTAGAAAGTATACTCTTTTAAATACATTTTGAGAACTAATCCACACGCGAAGAAAGCAGTGAACATACATAAAAACACATACAGTCATACTATATAGTACCCTAGTAACAACATTGTTTGATGTCGGTTAAAAATACACATCCTTGGAAAGGGATTCGAACCCGGGTTTTCTGACAATCCTTATTAGATACCATAATCACTAGGTCACCGAAGCAGACCATCCGAGCATCGATGCGTAACTCTGATCTAATTTTAACCGTCGCATGGGGACGGAGAGGATGCCTAATGATCCTAAGCAATGATGTTATTATGTATACATAAACGGAGGTAGATACGCCTTACTGCGCTCGGCTTGGCGACTTCAACACAAGAGGTGCGTTCGTTTAGCTTATGAGGGCATTGGTGGCGTTGTCATTGATGGCTCTTTTGTTCAGGCGTTCGTAACGCTTAAAAACGTTATTTTTGCCACTTTTGCCCACACCCTATTCGAACGCTCAACTGACCATAAGACCTAAAATATATATATGCTGCATAATTATGCCGCATAATTATGCTGTTATATACATAGCTGTCAAATAACGATCACAAACAACCATACTCCGGACGTGGGTCAAAAATTGCACTTTTTGGTGGCAAAAATTCCTCTTTTTTTAGCTTTCCGAACGCGGAACAAAAAGAGGCATGAACGACATTTTCACCCACAGATTCCCAATTCGAACGCCCCTTGTGAGCGTTTTTAGCGTTATTTTTGGTAAAAATGTTTAGAAGTGACCTATTCGAACTCACTAAGGCTAGTTGTCTTGAGTCAACTTAGTTCCAGCCTGTCTGGCAACGACGCAGCGCGTATTCAACGTTTAGGAAAAATAAAATGCCTTTTGTGATCAGAAACTGAAGAACATAATTATACTGGGACGAGTGTAAAAAAACAAGAATGATGTATATTTTGATTTATCTTTTAATTTGTAAGTATTGTTTTTTACTATTATTCTATTATCTATTAAAAATGGAAAATTGTTATTATATTTTCATTTAAATTAACTCCTGCGAATGAGACTAATAAATTAAAATACAATTTTAGATTTTCCATTTCTGATGAATAACATAGAAAAACAATACTTACAAATGAAACGATACATCATTCTTGTTTTTTACACTTCCAGTATATGTTCTGCAGTTTCTGAACACATAAGAAGGCATTTTTTCCTAAATATAGTACACGTGCTGCGTCGTTGCCAGACAGGCTGAAACTAAGCTCACTCAAGACACGTAGCTCGTGTTGATGTCGCCAAGCCAAGCGCAGTAAGGCATATCTACCTCAGTTTATATTAACATTATTGGCCTTACCGATCACGGTGTAGGTTCCGGCCGAGGTAATAACTGTGGGCGAGGTACACAAGGTTATGATTTAGTGGTAAACACAGTCAAACACCGAGCTCGCCGGCGAGCTCGAGGCAAAAATTATAACTTGGTTAGATTCTCTCCAAATAGTCGTAGAGTAAAAATTCATAGGGCCCTCTTTCAACGGTACACTTATGTACCGGGGCGAATCTCCGACTCCCCTTTCTCCTGGCGACGGCCCAAGCCGAGGTCCGTACCTTAGTGGTGCCCTTGAGCAAGTCGCCTACTCCTCTCCTTGCGGCGAAGCGTCGTCAACGCTCGCCTTAGGCGGTGCGCCCTCTGCGCCCGCATCTGGCTGAGTGCCATCTGCGCTCGCCAACCGTCCGGTGACGCTGTAAATGCCGGTAGAGGCAAACAGCATTAGTCTGTTCTAAAAAAAAAAACATTATTGGCCTAAGGACGATGTTTACTCGTAAAGTTCTTTTTTATTGGCTTTTTTTGTGTGTTGCTCATTCTATACACTTCTTATTTGAATGTTATGCGGGAGGGAGCGTGGTGTATACTGCATCTCTGCCATAAGCATTTTCCCAGCGTCATCGTTTGACGTAAGATAGTCCTACGCGTGTTTTTTTTTACAGAAAACCGTGATTGGCAACACTGGGCTCTACTACTTGTACGGCGTCGAAGGGGATAAGTTCCTGAAGAATCCTTGGGAGTTGGACTACCAGGTATGTACTGTCATTTTCCTCCGTGGCATAAAACAGAATATTCCCTCCGCCGTTGGAATGTTAATCGTAAAAGTGAGATTCGTAAAAGTGCGATTCGTAAAAGTGCGAAACGTAAAAGTACTAATCGTAAAAGTGCGAATTGTAAAAGTGTGAAATGTAAAAGTGTGAAATGTAAAAGTGCTAATCGGTAAAAGTGTGAAATGTAAAAGTGCTAATCGGTAAAAGTGCGAATTGTAAAAGTGTGAAATGTAAAAGTGCTAATCGGTAAAAGTGCGAATTGTAAAAGTGTGAAATGTAAAAGTGCTAATCGGTTAAGTGCGAATTGTAAAAGTGTTAAATGTAAAAGTGCTAATCGGTAAAAGTGCAAATTGTAAAAGTGTGAAATGTAACAGTGCTAATCGTAAAAGTGCGAAACGTAAAAGGCAAACAAACCCGACTTACTAGGTGGTAGGCCTGTTGGACAAAAGGCCGCCTTGGTTGGTACCACCGCAGTGTCAGATATTCTACCGCGAATCAATAGTGCGCAAGCTTACTGTACTACGGTGTGAAGGGCACTGTAGCGAGTGAAATTACTGGGCGAATGAAAGTTAAAAACCAATGTGTGGATGTGACGAGTGCTGTTCAGTGCCATACAAAAGTACAGTTCTTAGCTCTTGGTGACACTGTAACTGTAATTGGCAAGCATGTAACATCCGGCTCACGGCTTGTATTTCATCAAAGGTCGAACGACCCAGACACAATAGGAATTTTATTATAATGATAACGACACTTGAGGGGTCTAATTGTATTAAAAAAATGATGCTCTGTTATGAGAGGTGATGAAATAATTTCGATGCGATTCAGTGCAATTCTCGTGAGTTTGACACTATTGAACTATTATTATGAACTGGCGAAACAATCACGTTAGGGATCGAATACGTTGGCTCGGGTTTCGAGCATGTCCGTATCTATGTTTTTTGCGTGTTTTAGAGTAATCACTGGAGTGGTCTAATCACCGACCATATTCTAAAAGTTTACTTTAACTTCTGCAGTTTTTGAAACTATCATGTAACATCAGATACTAGCAAATTTCCGACACTCAAAAAAAGTGGCGTTTTCATTTATTTAACGTAAAATCTAATGTTAACAATATGTGAAAGAGCTTGGATATGGATATCAGCGCTCTTAGCTTGGTACTTGCCTCCTATATATGTTTGATTAAATTATATCATAATAACTAAGCGAAGAACTAAAGTCACTGACATAGCCCAGAATAGAAGATAAGCCAGTTGAAGTGGCAGTGGGCAGGACACATAGCACTGTGGGTCTGCCGGAAGGCGGACAGCGGCGTTGACGGTAGCTGCGGTGTAATGCATGAGCGGGCCCGTGCCCCCGTCACATGTCGAGAAGATGGAACTGGATTTTTAGTGGATATTCGGACTCCCACATAACCACCGTGATCCCCTGGGGCCAGTGGTATCCATAAAGGATTTTCCCGGGTAAAAATGGCCACATAGCACGCAGAACAGATGACCGATGGGGCCGGAAGCTTCTGGTAGACCACAGACGCGGCAAGCGCAGCATAGTTCGTCTAACAAGGTGGACAGACGACCTGAAGGTAGTAAGTAGGACGATGTTGATGCAGGCTGCTTTCAACCGGTCCTTTTGGAAATTTGTAGGGGAGGCTTACGACTTAAGGTGCATCCAGAGCAAATGACCTTTATAATTTGGTTCTGGGTGGTAAGTGGTACCTACTGCCAAAAGCCGCGTGACCACTGCCCACGGCCACAGAAAAAAATCTCATCGAATTTTGAATAATTGATTTAAACAAAAAAAACCGAACTAAAGTCACCGACATAGACCAAAAGATAAGCCAGTTGAAGTGGCAGAGGGCAGGGCACATAGCACACAGAACAGATTGCCAATAGGGCTGGAAGATTCTGGAGTGGAAACCACGGACCGGCAAGCGTAGCGTAGCTCATCCATCGACACGGTGGACTGACGATCTGATAAAGGTAGCAGGATGACTTTGAATGCAGGCCGCTTCCAACCGGTCCTTTTGGAAATTATATGGGAGGCATATGTTCAGCAGTGGACGTCCTACAGCTGAGATGATGAGATGATGAGTATAATACAGAATAGTAGGTACGTTTTAACGTTTCCAAAATGTATTGCTTACAGGAGAACGGGTTCATCAAGTCCATATACGTGACGGAAGAGCCGACGTGGTCTGTCAACCTGAAGAGAGCAATATCTGTCAACTTCCAACTGACCAAGAGCAGTGCCAATTTTGGCACTTATTCTATCAGTGAGGTAATGCAGAAATAGCACATATATATCTTGAACTAGCTGTCCATGGAGCTGTAGAACTAGTAGAACTTTGTGAATGAGTTTGACCAGGGAAGTCCTGTCACCATACTTTTTTTGCTACCATGAAGCAGTCATGTTCGCAGTACTGAGTTCCGGAAAAGTAAATATCTATAAGTAGAACGTGTTCCCTACTGCGTTGATTCACGTAGGTTTGTCGCGAGACGCGTGTAGGGATGTCAACATCACCACAAAACAAGTGCACATCGCATCTACGGTTTGTTGGTAGCATGCCTACGGAACAGAAAACAATGACATTTAAAAACTGCCAACCCCGATCGCTCTGCCGGCACTCACGTTATGTCGTGCGAGTCTCTAAGAGCAAACATCGTTGCATCTTTGACAACATCCGTGAAATCCGTAATCCGAAAAAAATAACGAGATGACAAGAACCGTTGGAAAAGCAACCTTGTGTACAAGGGCGATATCTCAAAGTATTTGACATCAGTGAGCTCGTCGACGAGCGCATCGACGAATCATTAGAGAATCACACGGCTGATCCCCGGAAAGCGTCCTCCGCCCCCACCGCCTCTTCCCACTTTTATCGTCATTTATCGCGATGACGTTCTACTTGTTAGATGGTGGTGTAATTTCGCTGGCACCTTCGGCTTCAAGTTATGGGTGCCGGCGAAATTACAGGCATATTGGAATAAACAACTGATTCTCAGGGGTGTAAAGCATCTGTTCTAGACAGAGGTTACCGCGTAACACCAGGTGGGCCCCGTGCTTGTATCATCTCTAGCGACCAATATAAGATAGAGTTAGACCAAGCAAGTGAAACCGTAGGCTCCTTAGAATGCGAAACCCATAGACTCCATTGGATACTAAACCAGAAAATAAATTGAATTCACTCCTTAGGCTTATCTCACCGCCGGCGAGTAAGTGACTAACTATCGGCTATTTATATTTTATTATATATATATATATATATATATATATTTTATTTTTCTCTTTCAAGAAACGTACAAAAGATATACATTACGAGTAAACAAAAGAGATACATATTTTATTAATAATTGATCGCTGACTGTTCACACTGCCGGCGAAAACTCGCTTTACCA
The DNA here is from genome assembly GCA_917880725.1 of Selenia dentaria. NCBI lineage: Eukaryota > Metazoa > Arthropoda > Insecta > Lepidoptera > Geometridae > Selenia > Selenia dentaria. The sequence goes on along the minus strand of OU862900.1, from coordinate 20,447,734 downwards.
GCGACCATAGCTATGAAAGATAATACTCGCTCAGCGATACTCGCTTGGCGATGCTCGCTCGGCGATGCTCGCTCGGCGGTCAAAACTCAAGCCAAAAGAGGATTGTGGCCGTACTGTACTCTCGGCTGCCGCGACCGAGAGGCGCGAGTAATCGCCCGTCGCACTTGCGCACTCGCTACGAGAATACTATCAAAACTACACCCTCGCTTCCCGCTCCTCGCCAAGTCATTTCTCGTGCATCGTTGGCGGTGAGACAACTGCCTTAGGGAGATAGAAGATTTGAATTATATTTATTATAATTATTAAATAAAGATACGTATTTCGCCTCAACTTTTGTTGCTGGGCTATTAGCGAGTGCGCGAGTGTGACGGGCGATTACTCGCGTCACTCGCTCGTGGCGCCCGAGCGTACAGTCCTGCCACAATCCTCTCTCGGCGCGTTCTGACCGCCAAGCTAGCATCGCCGAGCGAGTATCGCTGAGCGAGTATTATCCTTAATAGCTGTTATTGCTCAGCGACAAACTAGTGGAGCGAGTTCTCGCCGGCAGGGTGAACAGTCAGCGATCAACTATTAATATATGCATCTCTTTTCTTTACACGTAATGTATATCTTTTGTATGTGTCTTCAGCGAGAAAATAACAGATAGTTACTCGCCGGCGGTGAGACAACTGCCTTAACTTGTTCATCGGTTAATATCGCCAAGTCCAGCTCCGCTACGAACGCTAAAGGTTCGGTTCGGTCCAACCACTGTATTTTGCATAAGCATTTACTAAGATTCTGTGTTGACAGCCGTGCCTAGATGACATCTGCGTGATGGTGTACACAGTGAGAGAGAACACCATAAAGAAGTACACCAGCTACCGAGTGCCGACTACCAGGAGCAGTTACAGCTGGGGATCCGTGCCCTGGACTTCCGAATATGCGAGGAGGCCTTTTGTAAGCAACTTCCTGTTTGATAAGAGTGTCAACTTTTAGAGGCAGAGTCTGTCAGGGATATTCTTATGTTCCCTTCATCATTCCTCGTGGTGATCAGGTAACATACTTGGAGGTCTTGGGATAGTGAATTAATTTTAATCATTACTATTTGTTACAATATCCTCATATAAACTATGTCCACTTTGATTTATTTAGAATACTATATCAATTTAATAATTAAGAATTGTAAATACATAATATTACATTAAGGGGGTGCTAATAATCCCCGGCAGACGCCCGGCTACCGCCCCTAACAACGATGACTGGCCCTACTAGCCCTGTGGTATCACACAACATACGCACGATGAGGACAGACGAAAAGATTTATGAGCTGGAAGAAGAAATGAGTAGGTTACACTGGGACATTGTGGGGTTATCTGAATTTCGTAGAGCGAGTGAGGACACGATAACCCTGAAATCAGGTAACCTACTCTACTACCGGGAGGGCGACCAACAGTCCCAAGGTGGTGTCGGGTTTCTCGTCCATAAATCCCTTAATTAACATCATAGTGACAATCAAGAGCGTTTCTAACAGGGTCGTATACCTAATACTCAGAATATATTCTAGAAGATATTCGCTAAAGGTCATTCAGGTATACGCACCGGCAAAGTCGCACCCGGATGATGAGGTGGAGGATATGTATGAGGACATTAGTCGGGCCACACATACCTCTGAAACGCACTTCCTTGTTGTTACGGGGACTTAAACGCGAAGAAGCCACCTAAGAGGAAATGGACCTGGCTGAGTCGCGATGGTTCCACGAGAAATGAGATTGACTTTATTATGACCACCAAGAGACAAATATTCACTGATGTCTCCGTGATCAACAGGGTTAAAATCGGTAGTGATCACCGAATGGTAAGAGGCACATGCCTTAATGTCAAACTTAAGAGGTCTCGTCTGATGAAATCTACGCTCCAACCTACTCGTGCCCATATTCAAAACCCCGAGAGCTTTCAACTTGAGCTGTCCAATCGCTTCCATTGCCTCGAGAACATTGCTACACCAGTGGACGAGATAAACAACAGATTAGTAGAAACTGTCCTAACCGTGGATTCCAAGTTCTTTACAATACCCTTAACCTCATGGCTAAACGACGCTCCTTAAAACAAGCAGTCTTCGGATGATGCTGAAGCATATAGGCTGCTCAATAAACCAATATAGTCCATGCGACACGACATCCGGTTCTTTAATACTAATCGTATTAAAGAGACGATAGAGCGGAAAAAAGGCTCCAAAGTGTTCGCAAGAGACAAGTCTATTGGGCAAAGCCAGTTGACGAATTTGAAGAGAGAAGACGATAGTGTAGCGTCGACCAAAGCATATTGGAGTGTTAGGAGAGGTATAAAGTTTCTACGGACAGCTAAACTCTTCGGTTGCTATGCCTGTTAGCAGGTCGGCTAAAGACCTAAGAGCCAAGCTGACCCGACATTATACCGAAGAGATCCCGGAGATCAGCATGTACGAGATTAGAATGGCCTTAAAACAGCTTAAAAACAATAAGGCACCGGGTGACGACGCACATCTGAGCTTCTGAAAGAGGGTGGAACACCAGTACTTAAAGTCCTTCAGAAGCTCATTAATACCGTCTTACTCGAAGGTTCAACGCCAGAAGCATGGAACAAAAGCGTGGTGGTGCTGTTCTTCAAGAAAGGTGACAAGGCATGTTTATAAGCTGTTTTCGAAGGTCATAACGAACCGTCTCAGTGGTAGGTTTGATGAGTTCCAGCCTCCGCAACAAGCCGGTTTCCGAAAAGGCTATAGTACCTAGACCACATCCACACGCTACGGCAAGTTATACAGAAGACCGAAGAGTATAACTTGTCTCTTTGTTTAGCGTTTGTGGACTATGAGAAGGCCTTTGATTCGACCGAGACGTGGGCAGTGCTTGAGTCTCTTCAGCGGTGCCGTATTGACTACCGGTATTCAATATACCGATAGTCAATACGGCACCGCAGTGCTGAAGTGTTTGTAAAAAAACGCCAACATGTCAGTCCGAGTACAGGAGCAGAGTTCGAAGGCAACTCCATTGCAAAGAGGCGTGCGACAGGTAGACGTTATAGCGCCGAAACTGTTCACCGCTGCATTAGAAGACGCCTTCAAGCTCTTGGAATGGCAAGGACTTGGCATCAATATCCACGGCGAGTACATCACTCACCTTCGATTTGCCGACGATATTGTAGTTATGGCAGAATCCATAGAAGACCTCAGTACAATGCTCGAAGGCCTTCGTCGAGTTTCCCAACGGGTAGGCCTTAAGATGAACATGGACAAGATGAAAATTATGTCGAATGTCCATGTTGTACCTACTCCAATATCAGTTGGGAATTCAGTTCTCGAAGTTGTTGACGAGTACACCTACCTGGGACAGACAGTCAAACTAGGCAGGTCCAACTTCGAGAAAGAGGTCAATCGTCGAATCCAACTCGGCTAAGCAGCGTTCCGGAAACTTCGCGAAGTCTTCTCGTCAAAAATACCTCAGTGCCTAAAGACAAGAGTCTTCGACCAATGTGTGTTACCAGTGATGTCTTATGGCACTGAAACGTGGTCTCTTACTATGGGCCTCATAAATAAGCTCCAATTCGCACAATTCGTTTCACTACGTGATCGAATCAGAAATGAGGAGATCCTTTGAAGAATGAAAGTCATCGACATAGCACAGAAGATAAGCCAGTTAAAGTGGCATCGGGCAGGGCACATAGCACGCAGAACAGATGGCCGATGGGGCCGGAAGGTTCTGGAATGGAGACCACGGACCAGCAAGCGCAGCGTAGGTCGTCCATCGACACGGTGGACAGACGACCTGATAAAGATCCCAGGACGTTGGATGCAGGCCGCTTCCAACGGGCCTTTTGATAATTATGGGGGAGTCATATGTTCAGCAGTGGACGTCCTACGGCTGAGATGATGATGATGATTATTATAACATTATAACAACGTTGTGTGTCACCAAAATTATTCTGTTAAAAGACTGACCGGTGTTCCAGGTGGATTCAGTGTCATCAGCAGAGCGGATCTATATGATGGACGACCAGAAAGGACTGATCGACTTTGACTTGAAGGGAAACTACCAGTACAAGACACATGATCACATCCTGTCTGTCACTTCTGAGTAAGATATTCATATATTATAAAACTACGAAATCTTAATCAGTTTTTGTATCAGCGTTTCTCGCGTAGTAAGGATTTGTTATCGCGTTTTATTATACTCGATTTACCCTGTAGTTGTTGGACTATTGCAGAGTCTGTCTAAAGAAGTACCACACCATTGTCAGTTATTCAACCGTGAAGCAGTAGTGTGCAAACATTACTGTGTTCCGTTGAAGTGCAATGTTTCCAGTGACATTACAGGACAAGAGATTTATCATCTTATATCTCAGGGTGAGCGCAATGCATTGCCATGCAGAGGTTCGCACTGTTGTAGCTTAAAAACTTTTTACTAAAAAAAAGCATAACAATCGATTCCGTAAGAAGCAAGGGTCAATAAAAATGGTGAAAAAATTTATTTTGCCAAAGTTGAAACCGATTTTAACATGCGCAATATACCGAGTCACAGTATAAATATATAACATGCGCATCAACGAGAGCCCTAAGCGGTTGTCGCGGTGCTGTCAGTAGTGAGGCCGCGTCAACACGTGTGGTCACGTATAAATTTATTTCCGCTTAACTAGGCTTAGTTTCCATACTGTTGTATATTTACTATTATTATTTATTATTATTATATATTATATTATTACTTGCGTAAGATAAAAACGGTTACTAATCGCTTTAAAATGTATTCAACTTACGAAAGTCTTAATCAAAAATTGGAGCCGGCTTCAACACCAAAAAGTGTGTAATAACTTGTCGGTATAACCCGCGGCACGTAACTCTAGCGCTGAGCGAAATGTGGAGGGGATATCTGCGCATGGGTACAGTCGCGCACATGTGACAGAGAGAGACAAGAGTCCCTCGTCTTCGATGTGCCAGAGAGAGACAAGAGTCCTTCGTCCCTCTAGCCCCCCTGTGATACCCAATTTTTGACTTCTGCGCAATAACGGTCAGCGCTAGTTACGTGCCGCGGGTTATACCATGCGCACAATATTGTGATAATAGGTACTTTGAACTATCATGGTACCGACTTCAACAAGATAATTCACACTTTCTGGTGTTGAAGTCAGCTCCATTTTTAGTTAATAAATTTTCACCATTTTTGTCGTTGAGCATTCCATTTGACACCGCACTACGTTTATTTTCAGCCTATCCTTAAAGTTCAAAGAAGACATAGCTCCAGCTCAGATCGAAAAGCTCAATCTCTCGCAGACAACTATACAGTACGTGGCAGGCGACTTCAGCGACCCCAACAACGGAATTGCAAACTTAACCCAAATATACTTGACGAACACCAGTTATAAGGTCCGTATTTAAATATATCGTGTACGTAGGTCTAGCCCTAACTTATCACTAAATATTGAAAGTGAAATGACCCATCGAAATAAATACCTTACGACGCGGTACAACCCTAATATTAAAATAATTTACGATGCTTTACGTAAGGTTGAAAGAATCTTGTTAGATTGGACGATGTAATGCGAAAATGCGTTAATTTACGTGTTCTTTATATTTTTCGATATATACTAACAGAATCGAAAAAACTGCTGGTTATAACTTTAGCACTATACGTTGGCTATGTATTAGCTAAAAAAAATATAGTGTTATCGCTGAAAATTCTGAGAGTTTCGTGAAAGTTTATTTTTGTGGACCTATTCAGGATTTTTTTCTGCAGAAAGTGAGTTATATTTAGGAATTCTATTCGGTTATTGCTCTTTTCCTATTCGTTTTCTAACCTTACTAATTTTTTCATAGTATATTAACGATCTGTTTCGTTACACTGGGTGTTTGAAAATTCAGCTTTTTACTATTATCAGGATACGAGCGTGTCCCTAAAATACATAATCACTAGGTGCCCGCGACATCGCCTGCGCAGGATTATACTTCCAGTAGCTTATTATCTTCTCCAAAGCCATTTCTATCTTTATACCAAAATGTCATAAAATATTTACTTGGTTTTATGAGTAAATTTAAGTACTAAGTAGTAAATCAATTAGTAAACTGTAATAATAAAATACAGTGTCAGTAATTAATGACCATGGAAAAAACTGTCATTATATTTCATCATCCTTGACGGTCGCCGAATACGTCTAGTGTATCGAGCTGTCAAATGATAGCGTGCATTTGACTAAGCTATCAGAAACTGACACAAACTTTGACAGCACTGTCATCATTACGATCTTGACGTAGGCCGAGATCTTATTGTTTTATCTATAGACAAAACAATAAGATCTCGGCCTAATAGGCCTAATATTCTTGAGCACAGCATAGATGCTGTGCTCAAGAATATTAGGCTTTTTCACCTGCGTGGTGATGGATGATGATAATGATGAAAAGTATCCTATGTGTTAATCTAGGGCCTCATCTACCTCCATACCAAATTTCATCAAACTTGGCGTCGCCTATTGAGCGTGAAAGAGTAACAAAGATCCACACATCCATACGTTTTTTAGTAAAATTACAAACATTCGCGCGTATTATATTAGTAGGATATTACTGTTCTCTGCCAGAGATTAATGTGTTTATTGTGATGCTTATAAAAAGAAAGTAAAGTCTTAATGGCGTCTTTGTTACAGATCCTGCTGAAAATAGCTCGCAAAGGTATCGACGCAGACAACATAGTGCGGAACGCGTCGCTCATACACAATTTGGATTTTATTGAGCTGTTAAAGTAAGTAGCCATCAAAGGTCGAGACTAGCGGAACACTTTTCTGTCTATACAGAATACTACGTGTTCCTTTTTGAGCCGAAATCGATCGCATCGTTAGCACAGCTGTTTCTTTTCACGCCCACAATCATCGTAAGCGAGCTCGAACGTCATCGATGTCTTCTTCGACAGAACGCTTGCGAGTGGAAGGTGGGTTTGCGGTCGTTGCGAGCTGTCATAATCTAATTATCAAATATGATAATGCCATTGGGCGATTCGTGAGGAAAGCGATGGTTGCAAACGCCAAAACCATATTGGAATACGATCTCAAAATGGCCATAAGGGATCGAAACGAAGTAGTAACTGAGGCCCTACTTCAGAGCAATACGGGAGGGTACCTAAGTGAATAATTTATATTAGTAGTTATTTAAGTTAAGCTGTATTTGCCAAAGAGTAAGTATGAGCATACAGAGCAGACACGCTCATGAAAAGGTGTCTGGAGGCGGCGGCGTCGTGTGTCGGGTCGCCTTCTTCCCTCAAATATGGTTGAAGATATAGCTGCCACATGCGTCAACTCGTGCTGTCTGCGGAGACCGGTCAGTTCAAAAATATCTAAAATGCTGAAAATAATTAAAATCTGTTATGCTGATGCAAACTCGGAAACGATATAGCCTTTCATTTAGTAGTTTAATATAAAAATCCTATGTCCCCTAATTAAGTATGTATTGTTTACGTAGTAACTATTCAGTAATCTGTGGTATTGTTGTCTGTTTTTTTAATTATATTTAGATGTGATAAATTTGCAAGAAACTAAAAAAATGCCCCGGATCCTGGAGACTGTGGAGGCTAGTTACAATATTAAAATAAAAAGACATCAAATATGTATTGAATTCATTCGACTATTAATCTGTCCGCATCAGGACAAAAAATAACAATAGATTTATGAATGAAACTTGCCTCGAATGAGGCTTGCTGATTCGGGCAGATTAAGTCTTCACTCTATCAATTATGATATGAAAATGTTTAAAGTAGAGTTCGTCGACAAAGTGATACAAAACCATCGTGTGAATGTTGAGGCAGTTTTACTGCTCGACCACACGGATATAGTAAGAAGACTAAAGAGAACAAAACCGTTCGAGTTAGTGTAGTGATCAGTGCTAGTGTATCAGTGAAATATAGTTAATGTAACTACTGCTTCAAAGAACATAGTGTCTTCACCTTAAATATAGACAATAAGAACAGTTTTACTGGACACATTCTTACGTATAGTGAATATAGCAGTTTAGGATAGAATACAATTACTTATTAGCCTTTTTAGGCTAGATTGTAATATCAATAGGGTGCATAATATTTGTATGTAAACTAGGTAAAAAAAAATGAAAATTTTAACGCGCATATCACGACCGCATGAGCGTTCCATTCGGGTTGGGCATTAGATATAAGTTTGATCCCAAAAGGAACACCAAACGGGGCGCGACAGTCGTGAGCGCTGACGGCACTTACTGGAACACACCATATCAAATCTATAGAGGTCATTCCAGCGTCCGAGTCACCTTCAACGAATCCAGGCGACTTGCCGGGTGGTTTGACTTGGTGCAGTAGGTACACAGATATTCCGAAGATCTCGTTGGCCTAGTTACAGTTTTTTTAACTTTATTGATCTACGTTTGTATAGTAGCATAGAACTCTTTGTGAACGTCTTGGTCCGGAATTACTGCCACCTACATTTATCGCGAACCAGTGATATTCGCATTACTGTGTTCTGGTTGGATGATGCCGGTGTATTTACAGACCTATGAGATTTAGTAACTTAATGTTTCATGGTGAGGAGCGCAATAATATTTGTTACTTGTGATGAAATTCATCTGTTCCTAGGCAGCAGTTACTACTTCCACCAGGTGGGCCTCGTACTCGTCTCCTAATATCATAAAAGGGTATTAAAAGGTAAAATATTAAAAGGGTATTAAAAAAATATTATTTAAGTATTATTTAAAGTGGAGCATCTTTCATAACGGGAGCGCGCTCACAACGTTAGACCGTTGTACCTACTTATAGGTGCTTGCGCGCCCGTAACACTCGTGCAGAACCGGTTAACTGCCCTGTTTTGTTTGTATCACTCACTCATTGTATTGTTTATTATATGTAAGTTTACTGGTCGTGCACTTAGTGTCTGGACAAACCTTATTTAGGTTTTTAGACACGTTATATCCATTTCACAATTGTAACTGTTTATTGATAATAAAAAAATAAATAAAATAAAAATAAAAACGCAACCTTTAATCCTGACCTTGTCTGATGGTAAGTGGTGATTGTGCCATGGATGGAGCATGTTGGTCTAGAAGCAATGTATTCACTGTAGACTAGAAGATGCCAAGGTTGTAGAGCTCAGGAAAAACAGAAGACGGCAAGGAGTTCCATTCCGGGGCTGTTAGGAAAACGAGAAACGAAACGTTACGTACGTATTGCGCAGGATAATCGCAGGGGTGTTGCGGCATTCGTCTGCGAAATCACTCTTCAAATCACTTAAGGCGCGGTCCAACCACAATTTAAAAATAATTTACGATGCTTTACGTAAGGTTGAAAATCGCTTGTTAGATTGGACGATGTAATGCGAAAATGCGTTAATTTTGTACGTTTTCTTTATATTTTTCGATATATACTAACAGAATCGAAAAAACTGCTGGTTATAACTTTAGTACTATACGTGGGCTATGTATTACCTAAAAAAATATAGTGTTATCGCTGAAAATTCTGAGAGTTTGGACTTGAAAGTTTATTTTTGTGGACCTATTCAGGATTTTTTTCTGCAGAAAGAGAATTACATTTATAAATTCTATTCGGTTATAACTCTTTTCCTATTCCTTTTCTAACCTTAATATTTTTTTCATAATATATTATCGATCTGTTTCGTTACACTAGGTGTTTAAAAATTCTGCTTTTTACTATTATCAGGATACGAGCGCGTCTTAAGATACTGACGCTGTCCGCATTAGTGATCTTCCAGGTCGTGGTTTACGTGCGGCTGAACCTTAATAAGTTCGTCAGACGAGGGGAAAGGTCTGCGTACAATACCCGGGGTGCACATGAACTTTCTGTCGTATCTCGGAGGCTAACTAAATCTAACAAGTTGACTCATGTGATGGGGCCAGCCGTCTACAACCTACCAGAGCATGTCACATCGACACCTAGCATGCATCTGTTTAAATCGAAGCTAAAGGCCTGGCTCATTCAGAATACATTGTATGAATTTAATGAATATTTTGACTGTACGTAGACGAAGTGTAGGTACTTCAATTAATTTGTATTCATTACAAAATGTATATTACCTTACTATGTTATTCATATAATATAAATATTAAATTAAATATCATTTGTAATTTTAATGCAATATTGAATTTAATTGAATTGAATATTGTATATATATACACAACTTAATTGTATATTTAATTAAATTCGATAATATTTGTTATTGAATTGGTAAAGTAACTATTATTGTTATTCATTGTTTTAAAATTGACATGTAATTTCATAACAAATTATCAATAAATGGTTTATCTGGTTTATTTTGGAACTACACTTTAAATATATTTTTGTGCGATAAACATGAAAGTACCAATTTCTTTCCAGCACAATGTCGCAGCTGAAATACGACTCCTTAATCAAACTGTTCAACGACCTGGTCCTCGGCACGAGCTACGACATGGAGACTTCGAGGAACATCTTCCTGGAGATATTACCGCACGTGAGGAGCGACGCTTGCGCCAGGTTCATCAAGTATTTGGTCCTGGAAGAAAAGGTAAAACCATTATAAATACTTTTTACAACTTGCACGGTTGTTTTCAATAAACATATTCGGTACTTACGAGATGAAAACCGTGGTATCTATTTCTAACTAGCTGACCCGCCAGCGGCTTCACTCGCTTGGTCTTGGTGTAGAGGTAGAAGTGCCGTTTTGGAACCTCGAGGTCCTGGGTTCGATCCTCGGGTTGGACAGTAATGTCAAAGTCAAAGTCCAAATCATTTATTCAATTTAAGCATCAAAGACGCACTTATGAACGTCAATGTTTCATTATAATGTACTTTAAAGACTACCGCCACGTTCCAAAATATATAGAGCCTACCGAGAAGAAGCGGCAAGAAACTCGGGGCCATTCTTTTTGTATAGATGTTTTTACAATGTTTTTACAATGTTTTTACTTAGGTACTACAAATATTAGCTCCAGTGTGTTGCCTTACAAAAGAGAACATAATAATGGTATCAGTAGGGCAAGACACGCTACACTTTGACATCTTAGTACACGAGTAGATAGATCCTGGAGTGATCAGTCCCAAGCTGTTTTATCCTCCAAGTAATCCGAAATTTTGTAATAACCTTTTTGACAGAGTTAAGTTTTAATAGTAATTTTAAACTTATTAATAGGCAAATCTCGGATAACATTGGGAACTTTATTATAGAATCGTATACATTGTTCCATAAAAGAATGACTTATTCTGTGGAGACGCGTTACATGTACGGATAGCTTGTGCTTATTACGCGTGTTGATGGAATGAGCATCACTCCTTTTATCAAAACTGCTAATGTTTTTCTTTACATACATTAGATTTTCATAGATAAACTGAGAGACAACAGTTAGAATGTTTATGTCTTTAAACTTCTGTCTAAGGGAAACTTTGGGAGCTAAACTGTAGATCGCTCGTATAGCCCTTTTTTGCAGTATAAAAATAGAATTAATATCTGCAGAACATCCCCAGAGCCAGTGCCATTAGTCATAACGCTATGGAAACAATTAATATAAACTATTCTAGCTGTGTCTACATCAGTTAATAGTCTAATAAAATGAGCTCATAAATCACCAAATTACAGTAATTTCAATCGTGAAGATGGTTTTAGATTAACAAGCAAAAATTACAATTAAATTAGTGACAATAAACTTATTAAACGGCCTAATATCGGTCTCGGAAATACGTGGCGCAGTGAGCGTGCTCTGTCGTGAACTACGATCGAGTTCCATCAGTGCGCGTAGCAACAGACAGAGAAAGAGGGTAGACAGATATGTCTGCTAATGTTAATTCATGCGCCCACCCGCATTCTCCAGTCGTCCCGCGACCATGGCGGTTGCAACAGTGTCGAAATATCGGGAGCTCAGTAGAAGTAAATACCACAGTTTTCATCCCGTAAGTAACAATATGTTTATTATAAAGTTTTAATCACGTGGTGATGGATTATGATGATGATGATGATGATGATGAAAAGTATCCTATGTGTTAATCCAGCGCCTCTACCTCCTTACCGAATTTCCCCCGCGGTTTCACTCGCGTGGTGATGGATTATGATGATGATGATGATGATGATGAAAAGTATGCTATCTGTTAATCCAGCGCCTCTACTTCCATACCAAATTTCCCCCACAGTTTCACTCACGTGGTGATGGATTATGATGATGATGATGATGAAAAGTATCCTATCTGTTAATCCAGCGCCTCTACTATGATGAAAAGTATCCTATCTGTTAATCCAGCGCCTCTACTTCCATACCAAATTTCTCCCACAGTTTCACTCACGTGGTGATGGATTATGATGATGATGATGATGAAAAGTATCCTATCTGTTAATCCAGCGCCTCTACTTCCATACCAAATTTCACCCACAGTTTCACTCACGTGGTGATGGATTATGATGATGATGATGATGATGAAAAGTATCCTATCTGTTAATCCAGCGCCTCTACTTCCATACCAAATTTCACCCACAGTTTCACTCGCATGGTGATGGAGGATAATAATCAAAAGTATCATGTGTTACTTCATCTACCTCATTACCAAATTTCATCAAAATTGCCTCAGCCATTTGTGTGTTAATGAGTAACAAAGATCCACACAGCCACACATCCACACATACATACTCACAAACTTTCGCGTTTATAATATCAGTAGGAAGTAGAAAGTAGATGGTGGTCGACATGCCTGTTGAATTTTGGCTCGCAATAATCTGTCAACCAATTCACAATGTCGCTATCACATTAAATTTTAATTCTCTTTGCTATCACAGTGAAGTGAATGACAGAGTGGAGTAGTGGCGTTGTCGTGTGTTTGTTGCCATAACAATAACTCAACAAACAACACGTGTGAATGTGAAACCAAAAACGTCAACAGCACTCCGAGAAGCGCGGCCTCAAGATGTCATGTTTAATCAATTATAAAACAGGATATTGACGAAATAAATATTATTTAAATTAACTTTTGATATATACACCATGACACAATAATAAAGCACAGTAATTATTTTAAAATCTAATATAATCTAACTCCTCCCCCGGCTCGAACACATGCGGTGATCCTCCTGGGCATGCTGAGATTCAAGTTATCCAGCATTTCTTGCAGTAACCTATCCTATTCTCGAACCGCGGCTTCCCTGAGCTCTGGCATTGTCTGGGGACGTGGCTGACGGTTCCAAACAGCTTGCTTAAGCGCATCCTACGCGTGCTCTATCAGGTTTAAAATCTAAGTTGAATTATTGACTATATTGAATTTTGATGGGCAACCTGTTCGGGGATCCATTGTCAATAATTTAAAGCAGGCTTCTCCAAACTACGATCAGTTAACTTGGCCCGCGAGTTCCACTAATCTGGCCCGCGAGCTCCACCAATCCGGCCCGCGACCTCCACCAATCCGGCCCGCAACCACCACCAATCCGGCCCGCGAGCTCCACCAATCCAGCCCGCGACCATCACCAATCCGGCCCGCGACCACCTCTAATCCGGCCCGCGACCACCACCAATCCGGCCCGCGACCACCACCTATTCAGCCAGCTACAATTCCACTGATAATTGCTGACAGTTGTGGGTTAAATACACTTGTGTCTATTATCAAGAAGATGTTCATCAATGAACTACGCTTACCTCACTTGCTGGCTAGTCGCAAAATAGAAAAATCTATCTCAATACTCTATATTTATTTATTTAATTATTATTATTAATTAAAACGGCATGGCCAATTACATTAATTAATTAAAATGAAACATAATTATAAAAATAAAATAACAATAATTCGTCAATTATATCAATAAAAACTAATAGTCAGTATGTACACAAACCAGTCATCTGTCCCTTTCGCAATATCTCAAACACGCTAACATTAAATCCGACCATCCATCTTCAAACAAATCACATTCAGGGTTGGCAGCCAGGTTAGCGTTGAACGCGCTAAGAGTGTGAGGGATGGGAGAAACCGAATGGGCCACTGTACGGCAAAACGGTACGACAAACAGTCTGTGCTGTTTCCCCCGATTATATTTGTCCGGTACAAAAATCGACACACAGATCAAGTAGGCCCGTACGTTTTGATTTTTTCAGTTTTTTTAAGTTCTTAAAAGAAAATGTGTAGTTCTTTGAAATAGTGAAAAAATTAAAACGTATAGGCATAGTAAACAATGTGATGATTCCATGAAAAAAAAATCACTGAAATCGGATAATGTTAAGAGGTAGAAAAGAGTTTTCTCTTTTATGTCGGAAAGCACTAGCTATGCAATCCTCTTAACTGCAATACTGTTTCATTGTTATTTATCATATTAAAGTAAACACATCAAAAAAAAATTGTGACTACTAGCATAAACCAATATAATTTTTTTTAATTGAACTTAATCCACAATTTATTTAAAAGGTTTACATTCAATATAACTCCTCCCCTGGCTCGAACACATGCGGTGATCCTCCTGGGCATGCTGAGAATCAAGTTATCCAGCATTTCTTGGGGTAACCTGTCCCATTCTTGAATAGCGGCTTCCCTGAGCTCTGGCACTATCTGGGGACGCGAATGACGGTTCCAAACAGCTCGCTTACGAGCATCCCACGCGTGAGCTATTGGGTTTAAGGCAGGCGAGCCGACAGGCCAGTCAGTCAGAGAATAGCATTGACTCGTTGAGCTCGATGGGCGGGCGCATTATCATCGACCAGTACAAATCAGTACCCATGGTTTACTCGGAATGGTCTGACAAATCCATCAATAGCAACTGCTCTATACATGTCTGCTGTCATGCAGCCTCGATATGGGATCAAAGGCGTTCTCTCAAAATCAAGTTCAAGTTCTTTTAATGCGATCGCAAACTTTTTTTGATGTGTGTATGTATTATTTATTTATTGTATTATTTATCTATATAATTTATTTGATATTTATGTATGTATATGGAAAATCATCATTATCATCATCATCGTCTCAGCCGTAGGACGTCCACTGCTGAACATATGCCTCCCCCATAATTTTCCAAAAGGACCGGTTGGAAGCGGCCTGCGACCTTTATCAGGTCGTCTGTCCACCGTGTCAGTGGACGACCTACGCTGCGCTTGCCGGTCCATGGTCTCCATTCCAGAACCATCCAGCCCCATGGTGACAATTTGTCCTTCTACGGATCTCCTCATTTCTGATTCGATCACGTACAGAAACTCCGAGCATAGCCCTCTCCATAGCTCGTTGTATATGTCGTTGTATGGAATACATTTTGTGTATATTTATATAATTTTTATACATATTTTGGCTTTAGGTATACTCTTATAACGCCAACGTCTATTGTAAAATAGGTATTTCTCTCCATCCAAATGTTGTCTGGAAGAAATCGCTTATTAGCGATAAGACCGCCCATTAAACAATAATATTTTTTATAAGTGCTTAATGTAATTGTTAATATTTATATGGTATATTTCTAGAATTAATTGTTATCTGCCTATTTATCTTCATTTAACTTCAACTCGTTTCAGGAGCAAGTAGAAGACGCAGCTCTCCTCTCTCTTATACGCAAACTGCCCTTCAACATTGCGGTGCACAGCCAGAAGCTTCTAGAAGAACTGGAGGTCTTCACCAAGTTGGGGCTGGACTTCTCAGCAGACATCAGGCATGCTGGG
This sequence comes from Selenia dentaria, assembly GCA_917880725.1. NCBI lineage: Eukaryota > Metazoa > Arthropoda > Insecta > Lepidoptera > Geometridae > Selenia > Selenia dentaria. The sequence continues at coordinate 20,432,127 of OU862900.1, read as the reverse complement.
ATCCTGAGTTTTGCTACTTTAGCTCATAAGACCATGGAAGCATCGCAGGTCAAGCAGGATTATTTCGACAACATCGTTGTGAAGTACTTCAGGATGTATAGTGGTAAATATTGTTCAGCCAACTGCCCCCCGAATGGTGATGGATGAAGATGATGTAAAGTACCAAAATCAAAGTCAAAATCATTTCCAAAAAGGAGGAGGTACTCAATTCGACTGTTAACTTCCGATTGGGTAAACTGATTCTCAAAATTATTTTTTGTTTGAAAGCTGGTGCTTCCCCTGTGGTCCCATTTAAATTTTATCAAATTCGGTCCAGTAGTTTTAGAGTTACACTCCAATTACTGAAAAATGTTTCGCCTATTTTGATGATATCATTAATAACGGTGAATCGATTGTCAGCATCGAAATAGGTGAAACGCTTTTCAGTTATTGGAGTGTAACTCTAAAACCGTATGACCTAATTCCTTGAAATTTAACGGGACCACGTCGAAGTATACTCTTTCAAATAATCTACTAACTTTGAGAATCGGTCCATAAATGGGGGAGAAGTCGATGAACAATATTATTTTTCAACATACTCTCCTCCGAGCTCAAAACACTTTTTCCATCGACCCGGTAAGGCTTCGATACCCGTTTTAAAATAATCTTCGCCTAACTCCTCAAAATAAGCGTCCACGGCGGCTATGACCTCTTCATTTGCAAAAAAATGTTTACCACCTAAAAAGTTTTTCAGCTTTGGGAACAGATAAAAGTCGGTCGGTGCTAAATCCGGTGAATATGGGAGATGAGGTAACAATTCGAAGCCACATTGATGGATTTCTGCCATGGATTGCACAGAGGTGTGAACGCGCGCATTGTCCTGATGAAACAAGACTTTTCTTCTCAATAAACCTGGACGTTTTTTCTTTGATTTTTTCTCTCAAACGACGCAACAGGTTGCAATAGTAATCAGGGTTTATTGTTTCACCCTTTTTTAAATACTCGTAATCCACGAGAGTTATCCATTTGCATCCCAACAAACGGATGCCATGACTTTGCCCGCCGATAAAACCACCATTGCCTTCTTTGGGGTGGGCGATCCTGCTCTTTTCCATTGTTTCGACTGTTCTTTTGTCTCGGGTGTATTGTGGTGAACCCAGGTTTCGTCCGTGGTTATAAATCTTTCAACAAATTCTATTGGGTCAGCTTCATATAACTCTAAACAGCCGCGAGAAGTTGTGAGTCGGTTGCGTTTTTGTTCCACTGAAAGCAGTCGCGGTACCCACCGCGCATACACCTTAGATAATCCAAGTTCAGTAGTAATTATATGATGTGTTTGCTCAGATGAGATGCCTACAGTCTTAGCTATCTCCTCGACAGTCAATCTTCGATCAGATAAAATTAAATGACAGATTTTTTCTTTATTTTGATCAGTGGAAGCAGTCGAAGGTCGGCCACTACGGGGCTCATCTTGAATGGTCTTACGACCATGTTTAAACTCTGCCACCCAGTTTTTAACAGTCGCATACGAAGGAGCGGACTCACCCAAAGTAGCAGACATGTCTTCATGTATAGCTTTTGGAGTTAAAACTTTCAAATTCAGGTATTTTATCACTGCACGATGTTCAATTTTATCCATTTTCAAATATAGCACTGACTTGACTTACGGTATCACGTGTAAACGAACAATGAGTTACTGTGAATGAACTAAACTGTGCATATTTGTTGCTAAATAATGTAACTACAAAATGAGGGTAGTTATAAAAAATACCAATGACTTTTACCATGTTAGGCTAAGAACTTTTCAAATGACCCTCGTACATAAAAACAAGTACAATTAAAAAAAATTTATACCGACTTCTATTCTATTCAGTTTGGAGTGTCACTCAAAAAGTACTAGACTGAATATGATGAGGCTTTAATGGCACCACAAGGGAAGCGCCGGCTTTCAAACAAAAAAGAATTTTGAGAATCCGTTCACCCAACTGAAAGCTAAGGTAATAAAAAAAAAATACATTCGAATTGAGTACCTCCTCCTTTTTGGAAGTCGCTAGAAAAATTGGTTGTCTGTAAAGTCGGTTTCCGGACGATAAGTTTACGTGATGACGTCATAAGACAAGCCGAACGCTTAGGCGTAACGTGACATCGTAACGTGACATCGTAACGTGACAATGAGTCATGACTTTTCGTGCGTGCAGCCGGTGTTGGTCGATTTATAAGACGTTATCACGTCAAAACATACAGTCGAACATAGAACCTCCTCCTATTTTTGAAGTAGATTACAAAACACAGTCAAAATCAAAATTAAATCATTCATTTATTCTGTATAGGCCTACGGGGGGACTTACAAATTGTCATTTTACATGTATTTTTTCTTAAATCTACGGAACGCAACCACTGAAAAGAGCCGGCAAGAAACTCAGCGGGCTTGTCTTTTCGCATGTTTTTTTTTAATTTTACTTAATATATTTAATAAATGTTCTTTTATTTTTGGCTCTAGTGTGTTGCCTTATAAAAGAGACCATAGTAATGGTAACAATAGGGCAAGACACGCTACACTTTCACATGGTAATACACAAGTAAGTAGATCCTGGAGTGATCAGTACCAAGCTGTTTTATCCTCCAATAATCGGAAACTTTGTAACAACCGTTTAGTTTTAATAGTAATTTTAACCTTATTAATAGGCAAGTCTCGGATAACATTGGGAACTTTATTATAGAATCGTATACATTGTTCCATAAAAGAATGACTTATTCTGTGGAGACGCGTTACATGTACGGATAGCTTGTGCTTATTTCGCGTGTTGATGGAATGAGCATCACTCCTTTTATCAAAACTGCTAATGTTTTTCCTTACATACATTAGATTTTCATAGATAAACTGAGAGACAACAGAATGTTTATGTCTTTTAACTTCTGTCTAAGGGAAACTCTGGAAGCTAAACAGTGTCTGATATGTTGCAGATTGTCCCGAATACCTGGACCGCATGGTTTGGCTGCAGGGCCTATGCAACATGGGCTACTCGGCGGAAGCGTACACGCGCGTGGTCCATGCTGATGCAGGGCGGGAGCGGCACGAGAGGCTTTGGGCGGCGTTGGGCGGGAGTGCTAAGACGGAAGAGCAGTATATGGTGAGGGTTACAGATAAATTTGCAATAGATGACGCAAGCATATAGATTTGAACCTACCACCATGCCTGCTGACTTTTGAATGAAATTGAATTACGTGAGTTAACGCATAATATTTATATAACTTACCTGTGATAGGACATAAGTCCTTGCCTTTGGGGGCTTGCAATTTTTGGGCTATTGCAGTTAATTATCCGACTTTTTCTGAGCAGATTATTAACAGTACATTATGGTACAAGTGTGTAATGTTGGTGATTACCGCTGAGGCGCCATTGAGACCGGAGGACGGTAATCAATAGTACACACGTGTATCATACGACGTTTTTCAACACACTTGTGAAGAAAATAATACTAAAAAAACATTTTCTTCAGAATGACTACTTGTAGACATTTAAATTAATAGATAACTGTAATTTACCAGTGAAAACGAGTTGTGAAAAAAAATTCGCAATGGTAGGAAAAATTTATCATTTTTCCTATGCGCCCGCATTGCGATCAGCCACAGACTAAAGGGATGAGGTTTTTTTTTATTTTCCGCGCATCGGCTTTGCGCCTATTCTGCCACGTACAAAATGGGGAATTCAAAGTTTTCTTTTATTACAGAGAAAACAAAACTTATATATGAGTGAAAGTTTTATTTATTAAACACGTACGAGTTAAAATTATCTATTTAAATAAGAAGTTGCATGAAATGAGCAAGCAATAGGAACATTCATTTATTTATTCTATTGAACACGATCTTTTTTTGAATAAAAACTTTTTTAAGAACAAAGCACCTCAACCACTAAAATTTAAAAAAATATCTATAACTCGCTAGTGAGTTATAGCAATGAAAAAGTCACAGTTTGATTATGGGTGTCATTCTGTCCCTAATTGCGGTGACCATAGAGCCATTTTACGAGAAAGTGTGTTGAAAAATATTTTAGGAATCTTTGTTTGTTCCGGCTTATCTTCGAAAAGGCGCGACGACTTTATAAAGAGTTATAAGGACTACTTTTATTCATGGAATAAAACTCATTGATAAAGTTTAGTAAAGTTTTTAAAGTTTTAACTTACTCCTTCAATGTAACGCGAGTGTAATACGAGTGATATTAATAGTTGATTAGTAGTCAAGGGCTGTAAGGCATCAATTGCAGCCCGAGATATTTCGAGGTGCAATTGATGCTTACACCCGAGCTAACTACTCCGCTTTACATCTTGATTGTGAGGTAAGGAGAAAACAACCGGCAATACAAAAATAAAATTGATGACTATTGTACTCATACGAAGACAAGGCTGAATAGCGAAGCGACCTCTTTTGTCATTGGGCTGAATGCATGATGTCTATTGCCAGTATGATGGCTAGATGTACGCGAACTTTTTGAAAGAGTGAAGTGTTTTTTTTAATTAGTTACCGCCCTAGGGCATTTCTAGCTACATTATTACCCTAGAGCGTTAATTGGTCACCTACAAGCCCCATTTGGGGGTAATAAGGACCTACTTACCGAATATGAGAGATGTAAACCGCTCTAGGGCTTTTCTAGCTACATTATTACCCTAGAGCGCTAATTGGTCACCTACAAGCTCGATTTGGGGGTAATAAGGACCTACTTACCGAATATGAGAGATGTAAACCGCTCTAGGGTTTTTCTAGTTACATTATTACCCTAGAGCGCTAATTGGTCACCTACAAGCCCCATTTGGGGGTAATAAGAACCTACTTACCGAATAAGAGTGATGTAAACCGCTCTAGGGCTTTTCTAGCTACATTATTACCCTAGAGCGCTAATTGGTCACCTACAAGCTCCATTTGGGGGTAATAAGAACCTACTTACCGAATATGAGAGATGTAAACCGCTCTAGGGCTTTTCTAGCTACATTATTACCCTAGAGCGCTAACTGGTCACCTACAAGCCCCCTTTTGGGGGTAATAAGGACCTACTTACCGAATATGAGAGATGTAAACCGCCCTAGGGCTTTTCTAGCTACATTATTACCCTTGAGCGCTAATTGGTCACCTACAAACTCCATTTGGGGGTAATAAGGACCTACTTATATACCGAACTTACATAGGACTACTACTTATATAGGACCGAATATGCGAGATGTAAAAGATATTACAGCAAGATTGTATTTGTATCTGCTTATCTTCCTTAAACCTTGATGTAATTAATTTTTTTATAATAATAATAATAGTTAATAATAATAATAGTAAACCGCAGGGGCGGCTTTGTGACGAGCCGTCGGTGAGTGGCGACACCGTAGAACCCGTTTCTCCTTGAAGATAAATAAGACCCGTGACCCCCGGCTTACCCTAATTGGCCGTCTGGGGGTGGAGACGGAAGAGCAAGTAACAAAAAGCTCCAAAGGTGGAAGTGTTAAAAGGCATAACGCCGGAAGTAACGCTCTAGTGAAACCGCAGCACACCTTTCGGCAACCTATCCATACTAACGTTGCCCCTTTTGTCACCATTGATGGTGGCTCATATCGTAGAGCCCGTTTAGTGGGTGGCAAGTCACCACCTGCCTAAATATTTTAATATGAGACTAAAATTGGCAGGTGTCGTAGTCTCGTCCATAGTCTTACTCCCTTATCATTTATAAGTACATATCAATAGCCTCATCATTTAACCCATTTTTGTAATAGATATTCCATGTAACCTTCCATCCAAAATGTTTCTGTTTTATACTACATTGTATTTTTATACCAAACGGGCCTCTAAATGTTGGCTACGGCCCCACTTATGCCTATGTAAAGGACCGGATAACAAATCTGTTAATAAAAAAGAATAATAATGTTCATTGGTGTGGTGGTTCTTACAAAAACAGTGCACATGTTACAGCCAAAGTAATAAATCTGGATATTATATATACTGTCTAGCCATTATATATAATATCTACTCAATTTAGATAAAGTGATAATTGACACAAAATTAATCACATTAACTAGCTATTTTATATAATATCTTCGAAGACTTGGATAATGTAAGAGCACAAGTAGGTATAGGTTAGGTTAAAAATTATATGATTATTAACGGGATATTTACCGTGGTAAGGTTGTGGAATGAGCTCCCGATAATAATCATATCCCGTTAATAATCATATAACTTTAGAGAACAACCGTGATAGTTTAAAACAGTGTTATAGGTTAGGTTAGTTATTTGAAAAAAAGAAGAAAAAAAATGGTTAGTTTATTATAATCCTTTATGAATACCGCAGTATATCTGAGGTTATGTCCGAGTCCGTCGGCGCGGATGGGAGTGCCGGCGTTTACGGACGAAAACCTCCTCCCTGTGCTAGTCACCTCTCACATAATCAGATACTGTTTTTACTTTGCTATTATATCGCCAAAAATTATAATAATTCTTTCTATATTTTTAATTTTTATATTGATTACAATTTTGTTACTTATTAACTTTTACGTTTTCATTTACTATTTTTAAAATCTTATGGTAATAAGATATATATGGATACATATTAATTATAATACATAATTTATGACTCTATTTGTTTTTTACTTTTGACACGGTTTATTACTTTGGCTAACTTTTACCCACTATGGTGAATAATATCCTGATTAAGTGATTAATTTAACACATTATCTAGTCAATTTTGCTATTATATATAATGACCAGTCATTATGTATAATAACTATTTAATCACTATGACTGTAACACATACACTAATAAAACTTACATATACATTCTGTGGTCATACGTACAAAAGTAACTACAACTTATGGGATAGGAAAAAACGAGCAAGCGGCTCACTTGATGGTAAGTGAAACCATGGATATCCGCAATACCAGAGGTCTCGAAGATGCGTTACTGATCTTTGAAGAAAAGATAGAAAGGGGTAAGGATGGAGGGGAGGGTGAATTGGGCCTCCGGAACCTCCCACAGACAGACTGAAACGTCACTTCACGTCGGTGTTGTGTGTGAGTGTGGTACTTCCCCGGTCGTGCCGGTCCATGCGGCTGTGGGGTTATTGTGTTAAATATATATATATAGGTATTTAACACAATATCAATTAAGAATTATATCGTTATTTTCACTTAATATACAGGGTTACAGGTAATAAAATAGCATCCTGTTAAGGGCATATTCTGTACATCAAAACAAACAACTTTTGTTCTAGAACTTTTCCCAAAACTAAACAAATTTTCCAAAAAAAAAATATTCTCTCTTACACTTCATAGCTCTACATCGCACCCACTTCGATCATCTACGTGTAGCCATGCATGTAGTTAACAGCGCGTCGTAGCGTCGCACAGCTACGACGACCTTGACTTGCCGCGTCTCCTCCTTGCTTAACTCCTTGCTTACGCGGCCGGCACCGCCCGCCCGCCGCCGGCCGGGGCTTGTCGGCATTGTTTAATATTACTATATTAAATTTATAATGTAAAACAGCTGTCTCGCTCTCTCTCGCTCGAATCGGCCAACAAGCCACACGTGTCAGTACAAAATAAATACATTAAAATAGTAATCTCTGTGCTGTGTAACCAAAACTGTTGGTGAGGCGTGTAAATAGCCTACACCGTATGAAAATATGGCTGACCGTGGCGTTTGATAAACCCCCTGAAAACACAGATATATCAACACTGCAGTGATAAATATGCCCACGTACCTGTAGACCAACCAAGTTCACCCACAAATCCTTCAACACGGGATTTACAGCAGATTCGCGTTTCTTCGGTATGCTCTGCCTGTGATGGTGGCCGGCAGGCGACACCGTTATAAAATCCGTAGAAATATAATTTTGTGTCGTCGCTCCTTTGATGATTGCAACACTATATTGTACAATGCACGTAGGTATATGTTATCCGATATACTTAAAGTTATTTCAGGAGAATATACATCATGATTAGCGAAAAATATTAACGAGCCGTGGCACTTGTCTTGCGTAAATCCTCCATTCTCATGCGTGTTCTAATAATATTGGAGGTGGATGTAAATAATTTCAAACCACCCTCCATCTGATATCATACATTAAAAGGCGAGCCCTCTGTCCAATCAGTGCCTCGGTTGTTATAGCGTATTTCTATCCTTGCGATACTGCTAACGCCATCTCTTCAGACTGTTAGTAAACTAAAACAGCTGACAAGATGCGTTGGCACTGTCTCAATTTGAGGGTTTATCAACAACTAGTATGTAATTAATGCAAAAATTATATAATTACAGACTCATAGATATTTAAGCAATACAGAGAATAATATTAAATGTTTATTATAATTTAAAAAAGGCATTGAAGCTTCACCGACTGTGTTTCAAGAACAATATACATATCAAGTGAGTTATTCAAGACTTTTATTCACATTCAATACCATAGGATTCAGAATATATCTAACAGGTATAGTGTTGATTATGTTTAGGCCGGACAATTTGATTTTTTAAGTTTTGTATGGAAGAAAAAAATATAAAGTCGTAGAACAAAAGATGTTTGTTTTGATGTACAGAATATGCTCTGAAAAGGATGCTAATTGATTACCAGTACCTCTGTATATTCGTTTCGGTTTGATAACTTTCGGACAAGAATGTAGAGTTATAAATATCCAACTGATCTATGAGCATCATCAACTACTAGCTTTCCTCCTCAGATCCTGGAAACAACTCTACCGGTCCTGACGAATGAGACGGAAGACATTCAGCTCCGCATCGTAGCCCTCCACATGTTCCTCAGCTCGCCGAATGTGAGGGAGACAGACTTCACCTTCGTCCATAACTACATCATGGGATCCTCCAACAAGCATCTGAAGAGCTTCTGGTATTCCACTGTCAAGAACCTGGCGAGGAACGGGGATTTTACTGGGTATCGCGTTGCGTAAGTATTGTAATTAGGTGTCCCAAAACTCAACGATAATCTGGAACCAATTAGGAAAAAGTAAGAAAATAAATCCATCTAACAAAACAATAATAGACATTTTTCGAAAGAGTTTTTTAATCCCAAAAAAGAATAATTCCATCAATTATTATTTTATTGGTCATTGGTCATCATGCGGCCAGACACAATAGAAATTTCATTGTTATAATATAACGACTCTTGAAGGGCTAATATTATACGAGTAAATGTGAATGTTTAAATGAATAGATTGATGGATGGATATCTGGATGTTTGTTACTCAATCACGGCAGAACGGCTGAACGGATCTGGTTGAAATTTGGCACAGTGATAGATTATAGTCTGGAATAGCACGTAGGTAACTTTTCATCATCATCATCAACATCCATCACCGTGCGGGTGAAAAAGCCTAATATTCACAGCATAGACAAAATAACAAGACCTCCGCTTACATTTAGATCGTAATAACGACTTATTTAATGTCAATAGAGTTCTGTCAAAGATGTGTCAGTTTCTGATAGCGTCAAAGTCAAAAGCACGCAAAGATTTTGACAGCTCGATACACTAGACGTGCTCGGTGATAGAGTCGGCATGTCATCCAAGCGCGGATCCACCGTTGTGGGCACGATGGGCATGCCCACAACCATAGGAGACTTGGGACAGTATTAGTAATAGACCGTGAAAATGTGAAGGGTGACACTTCACATTTTCGCAGGATACTGAGGTCGATAGGCTGATGATATTACATCCAAAGCCCTAAAAAAACAGGGATATCGAAAAAAATATCAACCTATTGAATAAGCACCTAAATAATTTTGTTTACTGAAATTACATTTCATTGCCGTGCAGGGTTTTATGTGTCGTAGTTTAAAATTCAGATCTGGCACTGAACTGCCGTGCGATTCTCTAATGATTCGTTGTTGCGCTTGTAGACGAACTCACCGATGTCAAATACTTTATTAGGTATCGCGCTTGTGCACAAGGTTGATTTTCCAACGTTTCTTCTCATCTCGTCATTTGTTTCACGGATTTTGTCAAAGATTTTTTTTTTTTTTTTTCATTTATTTGAAGGGCTTTGTCGCTGAGCGACCACACCGCCCTGTAAAATCATACAAAGAAGGTTCTTAATATCTAGTAGGTAATGCTAGTTGTGCTAGTTTGTACAAAATCCTGGCTTGTTCAGACATTGGATACACTAAAATACTATTGCACAGGCCGATATCCATTTCTCTCGCTGGACCAAAATGTGTAAACCTATAAGCAGCGTTCCGCACACACTCCCATAGAACATGTTGCACATCCTCTATAATTCCACAGTCATCACAATTGGGAGATACAACTTTATTCATAAGAAATGCGAACTTCTTCGACGGGAAAAAGTATACCTTGTCAAAGATGCAACGATGTTTGCTCTTAGAGAATCGCACGGCTGCTGTACACGTGTAGCTAAACGTCAGTCGAGGGACTTGCTCGCCTCGTCCCCGATTGACATAAAAACTAAATGTAGAAAAATAATTCATCAAATTCGAATTTTCATCGAATTCAAGAGTTTAATATGACATTATTAGGTGCAAAAAAACACGTATTTATGTGTGTATTTATTATTGTAATTTTCTATTAATTGGCTAGTGTTATCCCCATGGCTTTGCCCACGTGGATCTATAATACACTGTATAAAATCTTTGTCGTGGCGCCATATATTTTGTGAATAGCTCCATTGTAGGAATATACTTTATCGATTATGAGTAAGTTTGTATTCCGACTCGCACTTGGCCGATTTTTGGGTGACTATGACAACAACCTTTTTTGAGGCCTGGATCCGCGCTTGTTGTCATCCATCTTTGTTGTTCAGCCGACTGTAGTCGAGCGATTTCGCCATCACCACGGACGTAAAACATCTAATGGTATTGAGTAAATCGCCCCCAATACTTACATGTTATTTTTAAACACAGCATATCAAATAGTTTCGCCTATATACCCTTGAAGGCGTAAGCAGCAGTATTTTAATAGGATACTTTTCCTCATCATTACCATCCATCACCACGGAGGTGGGGCGAGGCAGTAACTTCAGAGTAGCGGTCTTGAGTGAATCGATACTTTTGCCTATATATCCTCGAAGGGTTAAGCAGCGGTGTTTTCAACGCCTACGTTCCGCCATATATGTTTTGGTCATGTGGCCATGTAACAAGGGGTGAGCCTATTGCCATCTACGGGGTACTGTTCAGGCATCCAGACAAAGGCACTTCCACCACTACACCAAGACCAAGCGAGCGAAGCCGCTGGCAGGTCAGCTAGTATACACATATATCTCATTTACCAGTGCTATTAATCGCAACCAGAACATTGTTAACTAGTAAAATAAACTAGCTAATAAACATTGTTAACTAGTATTTTGTTAACTAGCTAATAAACATTGTTAACTATTTTGTTAACTAGCTAATATTTGTTAACTAGTATTTTGTTAACTAGCTAATATTTGTTAACTAGCTATTGTTAACTAGATAATAAACATTGTTTACTAGTATTTTGTTAACTAGCTAATATTTGTTAACTAGCTATTGTTAACTAGCTAATAAACATTGTTAACTAGTAAAATAAATTCAGTTATGACTGGTTTACAAAATTATTGACAGTTAACTTTGACACTTCATGTTGGAAAAAAATAGCGACTCACTTAGGACGGATCCCAATAATCTAATTTACCACAGTTTTGCTTACTACGGATAGAAATGTTGACATATCGTCCATACAAATAGTGTCAAACATCTATCTCTAGTAAGGTAAACCGACGATAGATAGGTTATTGGGACCGGCCGTTATTCATAATCCTAAACTGTCGAAGTAAAATTTAAATATAATTATCCTGTTAACAATTATCTAAATTCATGTAACACTAAGAATGACATATCTAACAAGTACAAATTGAAAAATTTAATACCGACTTCCATTCTATTCAGTTATTGGAGTGTAACTCAAAAATTACTGGACCTAATTTGATGAAACTTAAATGGGACCACACGGGAAGCACCAGCTGTCAAACAAGAAAAGAATTTTGAGAATCGGTTCACCCTATCGAACGTTGTGAGGTAACAAACATTAAAAAAAAACGAGTTGAGACCTCCCCCTTTTTGAAAGTGGGTAGAAAATAGAATTATTCTGTCAAATTTTAGGTATTTTTACGTTAGTTTAGCGAGTACCGAGTCACGTGACTAATCTGTCTAAAATATAACCATAATTGACGAGAAATACCTAATTTTAGTGCTGTCGTTCGGAAGTGTTATATTAATTTGGCTTTTAGCCTAAACAGAATAAAGAACTGCCATAATAAAGAGATGTGTAGTTTAGAGAATGCTTATCGACATTTCTTTGCCTACTGTTCCATATTTGCAGTCCAACGTTACGCTTGATGGAGTTAAACTCGTAATGAACAAGGCAACAGTCTTCCTAGGCATTAAAATTGACGCAAAATTACAATGGGGTCCTCATATAAATGCCCTGTCTGGGAGACTCAGTTCTGCTGCATATGCAGTACGTTAAATAAGAGAGCTAACAGACGCTTCTATGGCGCGGTTAGTGTATTTTGCATATTTCCACAGCGTAATGTCATATGGGATATTGCTATGGGGTTCAGCGGCTGATATAGAGACCATCATTATCCTACAGAAACGTGCTATTCGAGCTATATACGAAATGGGTCCCCGTGAATCTTTGGGAGATTTATTTAAAGAAATCAATATATTAACGTTGCCTTCCTTATAAGTAAAAAAAAAAAACTATATTAAAAAATATTTAGTGACACTTTCGCTGAAAAGAAAACAATGATTTTGGCCTATTTGGGGGCGTGCACCACCCTCCCTCCCGCATAAAATGCTAATAGGAAGAATACATACGAGGCATCCTCAGGAGATGTTGACTCGTGTAGAGGCGAAACACGTATCGAATCGGTTTTGGTTGATTTGGGGTTTCTTGTGTTTTTTATTTTGTATTCTTCCTATTGGCATTTTATGCGTGAGGGAGGGTGGTGCACGCCCCCAAATAGGCCAAAATCATTGTTTTCTTTTCAGCGGAAGTGTCACTAAATATTTTTTAATATCGTTTTTTTGATAATGGATTTCCGCAAAGTAACGCCTGAATCAATAAATTATTCCTTATATGTATTTGAAAATATAATGTATGTTCGTAAAACTTACATAAATATAAGTTAAATAGTGATCACCACACTTTTAATACCAGAAATACAAATAGGATAGCTGTACCTAGTTTTAGACTTGCGAAGAGTAATAAGTCATTCCTAGGAAATTGTGTGCGTTTTTATAATAAAATTCCAAAACACATAACTGAGCTCACAGAGGGCAAATTCAAGTTGACTGTAAAAAACGTTTTAATAAAAAAGCTTACTATAAAGTTCGACATTATATAGAAGATAAAGATGCTTGGAATACTCCACTTCTGGCAAGCTGTTACTCTGCAACCCAAAAAATTTAATATTTGTAGTACCTAAGTAGAAACATTGTAAACATCTATATAAAAAGAATGGCCCCGAGTTTCTTGCCGCTTCTTCTCGGTGGGCTCTATATATTTGGAACGCGGCGGTAGAGTCTTTAAAGTACTTTATAATGAAAATATGACGTTCATAAGTGCGTATTTGATGCCTAAATTGAATAAATTATTTTGACTTTGACTTTGTCACCGGTATGAAGTTACCAGTAGGTCTACCATGAGTTAACAACATTAACACCAATCGATGCTCGATATCGACTGCCGCGAAAAAATGTATGAAAATAAAGATCAGTGCCACCTCGCGGTCTATTGTAGAATTAAAATTGACAGCGAGTACGCCAATCACAAGGTTAATAGGTAGGCGAGATCGAGTATCGACTATAGATGACATTTATGTTGCCAACTCATGGTATAGGTACAGTAAACTTGAGCTTCTTGGATTACTATTATTGCGTGGGTCGCGCGTTCTTTAGACAATAACAAGTGCAAATTGAAAAATGTAATACCGACTTCCATTCTACTACTTTGGAAAAAATCAGTTATTTAAGTGTAACTCAAAAACTACTGGACCGAATTTAAAAATATATATATATGGGACAACACGGGAAGCACCAGCTTTCAAACAAAAAAAGAATTATGGAAATCGGTTCACCCAGTCCAGAGATATGAGGTAACAAACATAAAAATAAATTTAAAAAAAACAGTCGAATTGAGTACCTCCTCCCGTTTGGAAGTCGGTAGAAAAAAATGGTGTTCCGAAAAACTAACATAATACATTTAAATGTGGATACTATTTCTATTTTCGTATAGGTATGACTTTTGAAGCAGCTCGATTCCGATTCAATAAAATCCATTTGAAATTTGAGAAACAAATAAATACCTGTAGTTCGTGCTTCGAAAATCATATGCGAAAATTATTAATGGTTGCGTTGCGACGTCAATACGAATGTTAAGTGATACTAGAAACTCTTCTTCGGTTGAAAATAGTGTCAAGCTGTTCCATAGATGTCGCTCCATCCCCATACGATGATGGTTCAAAGTCAAGGTCAAAATCATTTATTCAATTTTGGCATCTAACACGCACTTATGAACGTCAATTTTTCATTATAATGTACTTTAAAGACTACCGCCGCGTTCCAAAATACATAGAGCCTACCGAGAAGAAGCGGCAAGAAACTCGGGGCCATTCTTTTTATATAGATGTTTTTACAATGTTTTTACTTAGGTACTACAAATATTAGCTCCAGTGTGTTGCCTTACAAAAGAGAACATAATAATGGTATCAGTAGGGCAAGACACGCTACACTTTGACATCTTAGTACACGAGTAGATAGATCCTGGAGTGATCAGTCCCAAGCTGTTTTATCCTCCAAGTAATCCGAAATTTTGTAATAACCTTTTTGACAGAGTTTAGTTTTAATAGTAATTTACAATCATATATAGAGTTAAGGTGCTGTCATATCACGATGACGATAACAATGAAGGTTTTTAAAGCAGATTATCTTATAAGCAGCGATATAAACGAAACTACAAAAAATCATATGACATTTTTAAGACTTCTAAGAACACATTGACGGAATTAAAACTTATTTTAACATACTAGAGTACATTAAAAAAATTTCAAACAAACCACTTAATTTGACCTTTAAAGCAGTTTTTCTCTTTATTCACTATTGCATTTTGAAACACATATCATAAAATAGTAATTTTTAATACACATACATTGACGGATTATTTAATTATGAATGTTGTACGTTTTTACGCCATGCATTTGTTTGATTTCAAGTAAAGGAAATTGAATGTAGGTAAGTGCTGAGCTGACAGCGCCTAAAATTCGATGCTCTGACGGTAAGCCTCAGTGTGTAGCAGTCATGTTGTCTAACAGGGGTTGTCGGAAGACGCAGGTTCGAATCACGTCCGAGGATGTATAACTTTACACTCTAAAATTGCAATAAAATGTGATTTATTTGTTTCAGCTCATTCTACATTCCCTTCGTAGTTAACCAGGTCACTAACCCGGACCCTCTGTACTGGGCGACGAATAATTACATCATCAGCGGCGTGGAGGAAGATGGTGCTCCATCATTGCAACTCCTGAGTGTGGGAGATGACCTGGGAGCCATGCCAGCCTTTCTGGGGCTAAGGGTCTTCACTGGAGGCAGAAGGCCTTATAAAGCTGCTGTAAGTTACTTTTTTTAGGCGATCAAAAGACTGTTTCAGTCGCATATTTTCGCATACTTTGCGATGCTACAAGAACATGAAATCCAAGGGTTGTCCGGTTACCTAGAATTATGAGATTTGGCAAGTGTATGAAAAAAAAAGTGTAAACATGTTTTGTTATAAAAACTAACGTGGTTTTCACTCATTTTTAATTAGAAATACATGCCCGCGTCGATGACGTCTCGCTTCGTGCTAAGCGAGACTTGATAGACGCGCGCATCCCGAACACTCCTTGAAAAGGACCACCGAATGTGGTCGAAACTATATTCGGACCTATCTTTAACATGTTGTTTATTAAAAAAAAACGATATTAAAAAATATGATATTAAAAAATATTTAGTGACACTTCCGCTGAAAAGAAAACAATGATTTTGGCCTATTTGGGGGTGTGCACCACCCTCCCTCCCGCATAAAATGCTAATAGGAAGAATACAAAATAAAAAACACAAGAAACCCCAATAAACCAAAACCGATTCGACACGTGTTTCGCCTCTACACGAGGCATCCTCAGGAGATGTTGACTCGTCGAGCGGACTGAGCGACTGTGGAACAGTCGGTCTAGTAGTCTAGTAAGGTACAAAATTTACGGATTACTTGGAGGATAAAACAGCTTGGGACTGATCACTCCAGGATCTATCTACTCGTGTACTAAGATGTCAAAGTGTAGCGTGTCTTGCTCTACTGATACCATTACTATGGTCTCTTTTATAAGGCAACACACTGGAGCCAAAAATAAAAGAACATTTATTAAATATATTAAGTGAGATAAAAAAAAAACCTGTGAAAAGACAAGCCCGCTGAGTTTCTTGCCGGATCTTCTCAGTCGTGGTCGCGTTCCGATCCGGTTGTCGACTTAAGAAGTGATAAATGTAATATGATTATTTGTAAGTGCCCACGTAGGCCTATACAGAATAAACGATTTCATTTCTTAACTACTTATTAACTTGAGAAATGGATTTACAAAGAAAATAGGGTATATTTTCTATATAATTCCATAAAATTAGGATTAATATTGAGATATAACTGAGGGATACTGAAGGGTGTCTGAAAACTCACTATATCGCGGTTATTCTAAGTACTGGGTAGCACTGCAACTGTCATGGGCAATCGCAATACTTGTTGGTGTCTTCACCAATCACTTAAAAATAAACACAATAAATTAATGTGTATTTTTTAGGTCTACGTGATTGTAGAGGGCGTCGTGGCAAACGTCTACGAATACAAGCATCGCTACGACGTAGACCCTCGAGATATCAACACTGAGAAGCTACTGCAACTTCTGAAGGGCATCAACAGCTGGACGCTAAAGAAATCAGAAAAGGTAAACTTGGCTTCTACATTAGTCTGGCTTATTTCTTTTTTTATAATTGTTCATCAAAGTGACTCCCTCTCGCCTGATGGAAAGCGAAGATGGAATCAAGAAGCGATGACCGTTAGCGCAGCCATAAGCTGCACTAATAGCCACCCCTACGGTGACCAGAGAGATGCTTGTTCACGCCCCACTTGAAAGCCCCAGCGTCATAGCTGCAAGGGAATACGTAAACGGCAGAGCATTCCACAATTTACTTACACGACAGAGGTAGAAATATGTACTCGAAAAGTTATTAGTCACACCCACTAGTCTTGTTGGTGTCTAAAATTGTCTCCGAAGAGACGAGTCTCATGTTCGCTGCTTGACTGAGGCAAATATATAAATATTTGCCTCAGTCAAATCAGCGGCAGCAATAAGTACAAAATTTTCGAAATTCAAATATGTAAACGCAGGAATATTTGTTTTTGTGAGTTGGTAGTCGTTATGTGCCATTGTATGTTTATATGCCTCATATGCCTGCTTTATATGTCTGATATACATATGGGACAAAATCCACACGCGGTGTTCAGGTCCCAAACTAGACAGAGCCTGTACTATGTAACCTGATGTCTGATATACATACTTATATACATATGGGACAACATCCACACGCGGTGTTCAAGTCCCAAACTAGACAGAGCCTGTACTGTGTAACCTGATGTCTGATATACATACTTATATACATATAGGACAATATCCATACGCGTTGTTCAGGTCTCAAACTAGACAGAGCCTGTACTATGTGATCTGATGACTGATATACATACTTATATACATATAGGACAATATCCATACGCGTTGTTCAGGTCCCAAACTAGACAGAGCCTGTACTGTGTAACCTGATGTCTGATATACATACTTATATACATATAGGACAATATCCATACGCGTTGTTCAGGTCTCAAACTAGACAGAGCCTGTACTATGTGATCTGATGACTGATATACATACATATATACATATGGGACAACATCCACACGTGGTGTTCTGGTCCCAAACTAGACAGAGCCTGTACTATGTAACCTGATGTCTGATATACATATGGGACAACATCCACACGCGGTGTTCAGGTCCCAAACTAGACAGAGCCTGTACTATGTAACCTGATGTCTGATATACATATGGGACAACATCCACACGCGGTGTTCAGGTCCCAAACTAGACAGAGCCTGTACTATGTAACCTGATGTCTGATATACATATGGGACAACATCCACACGCGGTGTTCAGGTCCCAAACTAGACAGAGCCTGCACTATGTAACCTGATGTCTGATATACATACTTATATACATATGGGACAACATCCACACGCGGTGTTCAGGTCCCAAACTAGACAGAGCCTGTACTATGTAACCTGATGTCTGATATACATATGGGACAACATCGACACGCGGTGTTCAGGTCCCAAACTAGACAGAGCCTGTACTATGTAACCTGATGTCTGATATACATATGGGACAACATCCACACGCGGTGTTCAGGTCCCAAACTAGACAGAGCCTGTACTATGTAACCTGATGTCTGATATACATACTTATATACATATGGGACAACATCCACACGCGGTGTAAAATTTAGTAAAATTGTCTCCGAAGAGACGAGTCTCATGTTCGCTGCTTGACTGAGGCAAATATATAAATATTTGCCTCAGTCAAATCAGCGGCAGCAATAAGTACAAAATTTTCGAAATTCAAATATGTAAACGCAGGAATATTTGTTTTTGTGAGTTGGTAGTCGTTATGTGCCATTGTATGTTTATATGCCTCATATGCCTGCTTTATATGTCTGATATACATATGGGACAAAATCCACACGCGGTGTTCAGGTCCCAAACTAGACAGAGCCTGTACTATGTAACCTGATGTCTGATATACATACTTATACACATATGGGACAACATCCACACGCGGTGTTCAGGTCCCAAACTAGACAGAGCCTGTACTATGTAACCTGATGTCTGATATACATACTTATATACATATGGGACAACATCCACACGCGGTGTTCAGGTCCCAAACTAGACAGAGCCTGTACTATGTAGCCTGATGTCTGATATACCCACTTATATACATATGGGACAACATCCACACGCGGTGTACAGGTCCCAAACTAGACAGAGCCTGTACTACGTAACCTGATGTCTGATATACCCACTTATATACATATGGGACAACATCCACACGCGGTGTACAGGTCCCAAACTAGACAGAGCCTGTACTATGTAACCTGATGTCTGATATACATATGGGACAACATCCACACGCGGTGTTCAGGTCCCAAACTAGACAGAGCCTGTACTATGTAACCTGATGTCTGATATACATATGGGACAACATCGACACGCGGTGTTCAGGTCCCAAACTAGACAGAGCCTGTACTATGTAACCTGATGTCTGATATACATATGGGACAACATCCACACGCGGTGTTCAGGTCCCAAACTAGACAGAGCCTGTACTATGTAACCTGATGTCTGATATACATACTTATATACATATGGGACAACATCCACACGCGGTGTAAAATTTAGTAAAATTGTCTCCGAAGAGACGAGTCTCATGTTCGCTGCTTGACTGAGGCAAATATATAAATATTTGCCTCAGTCAAATCAGCGGCAGCAATAAGTACAAAATTTTCGAAATTCAAATATGTAAACGCAGGAATATTTGTTTTTGTGAGTTGGTAGTCGTTATGTGCCATTGTATGTTTATATGCCTCATATGCCTGCTTTATATGTCTGATATACATATGGGACAAAATCCACACGCGGTGTTCAGGTCCCAA
Organism: Selenia dentaria; assembly: GCA_917880725.1. Lineage (NCBI taxonomy): Eukaryota > Metazoa > Arthropoda > Insecta > Lepidoptera > Geometridae > Selenia > Selenia dentaria. The sequence continues at coordinate 20,412,348 of OU862900.1, read as the reverse complement.
ACTAGACAGAGCCTGTACTATGTAACCTGATGTCTGATATACATACTTATATACATATGGGACAACATCCACACGCGGTGTTCAGGTCCCAAACTAGACAGAGCCTGTACTATGTAACCTGATGTCTGATATACACACATACAGCCCATTCATAGTAATTTCTAATAAGTGTTTATGCTGTTCCAGCTCCACATAGATATCGTAGTGAAGCTGCATGATAAGACCGTGTATGCGACTCACATGAACCAGACGAGGTTCGAGAGGTGGAACAAAGAAGACTGTAAGTACCTTAGTATACCAGTAGTTCTGCTAACAGTTGTTCCCGCAAACACTTACTTTCTTGCTTGAACAGTTCAAATTAAATTGTTAATTTTATGAGAGGTTAAAAATTTTTAAAGTGAAAACTTCTTTCGACGCATGGAGCACCTTTTAGGCCCGCTTGCACGATCCAGAGTTAGCTTCAATAACTCAGAGTCAACTGCTAAAACTGGGGTCTTATAATTAGTTTATCTTGCACCATTAAAGGTTAGGAGTAAATCTAAGGATATTTATTGAAATATATAACCCAGCAATGTGGGAGGGTTAAGTCTTAACTAGGGTTAGTGAAGTTTTGTGTCCAATGAAATTGAGATTACATTCTGCTGTATAAATGTACTCTTTGGACGAAATGACACGAGACAATACGTATAGAATAAAAAGTCGTCAAATTTCATACAACAAAGGATAAACAAGAAAGTCTATATACATTGTACTGTAGTGTCAAAGAGATATATATAAGTTTCACTTTTTTTTCCGATACTTTCATTATTGATCAGGTTACAATATAAGCGCATAGACAATTCAATGTTCCCATCTAAAGATTAGAAATGTCTGTTTAGCAATACTTTTATAGTCGTGCAAGGCAAAATGAGAGTTAAAAGTTAATGACTAACGCATGTTTACAAACTGCGTGCAAGTGGGCCTCAGATGTATAAAAATTATGGACGATCATCGTTAACGAACTATTTCCATGAGCTATATGTATACTCCTAGCTGACCCGGCAGCGGCTTAGCTCGCGTACCCTCGCGGGATACGGTTACAGTTTTTAACGCTCCCACGGGAACTCTTTTACCGGGGTCAAAAGTATCCTATATGTTGACCAGGTATAGCTACCACCATACAAAATTAAATTTCAATCGGTCCAGTCGTTTCGGAGATTAGCCCGTACAAACAAACAGACAAACAGAAAAATTTAATAATCTAAATTAGTTCGATTCCACTCTTTACATCCCCTGACTCGGTTTTTAGCTTTTTTTTTCATTGTACAGAAATTAGACCCTCTACCTACAGTTTTATTATAAGTAAGTATGTACTTTAGTTTAAAAATTCTTTGAGTTTGACGCATATTCATTCAATATTAAAACAGGCTTTACTCACGTAATTAGCTGTGGCACGGCGATCAGTGGTCGTCGCGATCTTGGCACGTAAACTCCCTGAGGATAGGCATCGGACATGCCCAAAACCTAGGTCGACAGCTTCGGCCAAATACTTCATCTGTCGAACGACCCGCACTCAATAGAAATGTCATTGTTATATTGACAATAGACAGGTGAGAGGTCGTTGAGTGAAGTTTTTTTTTTCAATAATTGTCCAAAGTTTTTACAAAAAAAACATAAATTGTACTTAACATTAAAGACTGCGGAAGCCTGAACGGCTTATGAGCAGTCAATGAGTTCGGTAACTTATAATATTATGTATCTATATATAAATTATAATTTAACAATTTACTTACATGAGAAATAGTTATTTAAAATACATAATCAGAGTTATTTAATAATATAAGTTTCTTTTTAAGTATGTTGAAAGGGCGTGGAGTGTGGAGGTATATGTCCTGTATGTCTTTAGGTAAAGTGTTAATTAATTTAGGTAGAAGGTAATTGTAGGTTCTCTTTCCATATGTATTATTATATCTAGGTAGTTGATATCGTTTAGAGTTATTTAGGGTACGTAATTTGTTAGGGCGCTTATATTTGTTTAGGTTTAAATTATGGAATTCGTTAAGTATATTCTTCTTTTAAAATTGACATTTTAAATTGACAAGTCGGTTTTGATATTAAATATATATGTATATACTGTGTATATATCATATAGCTCGACGATCCAATTCACAAGTTACTTAGTTTTCACTTTTCTCGGCAGTCCGCATAGTCTTCAACACTAAAAAGTGTGAAATAACTTGTCGAAGTCGGTACCATGCGCACAATATTGTGATAATAGGTACTTTCGAAATACCATGGTACTGTCTTCAACAAGTTATTTCACTCTTTTTATTGTTAAGTCGGTTAAATTTTTTTGGTGAAAACAATTTTTTCACTCTTTTCTACCGACTTTCAAAAAGGAGAAAGTACTCAACTTGACTGTTTTTTTTTTATGTTTGATAACTCATAACTTTCGATTGGGTTAACCGATTCTCAAAATTATTTTTTTGTTTGAATGCTGGTGCTTCCCGCTGGTGTGTACTATGTAAATTTCATCAAATTCGGTCCAGTAGTTTTTGAATTACTATTTTGAATAACTGAATAGAATGGAAGTGGGTATAATTTTTTTCAAATTGTACTTGTTAGGGACGTATGCGACCGATTGTCATTCACCAAATTTGATGAATTTTAAATGGGCGCGTATTTTGAATTTTATAAAACTACTCTTTCTCAACCTGATCAAGTGTTTTTGGGACATTGTACATGGTCCCTCGATGCCGGGTTTTGGTATCATGGACACGAAGGCGCACATGTACGAGTCCGTCACGGAGATTGGCGAAGTTTCCACAGAAGAGGAAACAATTTGTATGGCCGCAGTTTGTTAAAGAATGCGTCGCCGGCGGAGACATACGACAACAAAATCGCACTACTCTTTTAAAAGTTATAAGAGGGTAAAAAAATATACGCTCCAACTTGAGAACCAAATAAATTAACTTGTAGTTGAAGTTTGGTGATATCTTAGCGCTGAAATAAATACAAGGTTTACCATTTCAGATGCATATCTCGAAGATATGTTACTGTTCGGCAGCCACATCAACCAGCAAATAGTCTACTATCCATTCCAAACTGATGTCCACGTACCTACTGAATTGGGTAAGATATTATCGGCATTGACAGAACATATATTCGCTAAGAATGACTCCCACAGAACGTAGCGGAGTATCTAGTCAGAGCAAAGTCACGATAGGTGACGTTAGGATGAATGGTGACCACAAAACGCGCGAGCCGAGCGAGCGTCCCGCGGCAACGGCTGGCAAAGCGCTAGAATCATGCTAACCTACACCTCGATAAGGACATATCGCACTTTTTGAATAAAATTCTTTTCGAATTTATGTGCTGTCGAAGCAATGACTTGTCAAACTATGTTTTTTGGAAGTATTCGACTTGTAGAAGTATTGAACTTGTCGAAGCTCGAGGTACACCCGAGAATAAAACAATGTTCCAGGAACTCCGATAAGACTGCAGTCGACCATCCTGTCGTTCACGTCCATCAGGGGAAACCTGACGGCTCCATCCAACGAAGATGCCACTTGGAGAAACGACCTTCACGTCAGGTTAGTACCATATCTATTTTATTTAAGTATGGTTTATGAAAGGACTAGCTGCGCCCGGCGTTTTTACCTGAGTGGTGATGAGTGATGATGATGAAAAGTATCCTATGCCCTTCCATGGGATATAATCTATCTCCTTGCCAAATTTCATCACGATCCGTTCAGCCGTTTGGACGTGATCAGATACAGAGAGAGAGAGACAAAGTATTAGTAAAAAAGTTTTACGATATTAGTATCTGGGTTGTCTGGAAGAGATCGCTCTGAGCGATAAGACCGCCCATTGTCGCACCTAGTTTTAAGCATTGTTTTGTGGTGTCTCAATAAAGTGTTATCTATCTATCTATCTATCTGTAGTATAACCGTAGAGTTATTCAACGAGTACTTAGCCCCACCATGTTAACTAAATCTCCCAAGAAAGTGTCCTTCGGAGTATCTTATTTTGAATCTACGTAAACCTGCCTAAAGCTGTGTACAAATCAAGTGTATTCTTCACGGATGATATTTCTATGTTGACATCATGTAATAATAATTTTAATTACAATTTAATTAAATAAATTTATTTATGAGCTTACTTATGAGGCCTATATTATAGTAAGAGACCACGTTTCAGTGCCATAAGTCATCACTGGTAACACACATTGGTCGAAGACTCTTGTCTTGAGGCACTTTTTTATATACTTTAGGTCATTTCCTGATAAACCTCATCTTGGAGTTTGCCAGTAAATGTATTAAACTTGATTAGAAACCAGTAATACGATTCTGGTGGTGAAATTGATGGAGGACAGAGCTCTTGCTTGATATAGGAGGAGTGGAATTCTTGTGGGATCGCGGTTCTAAGAGCAGTTCTAGTTCTTAAGAACCAATGTTGAAACAATGAGCTATTGAGGAATAAATATGCAATTGTGAATACGTAGTGGGGCATATAATTAAGAATAATCCAGTATTGCCGGTTTAGACTGCCTGAGAAAAGAGCTTTCAAAGCATAAGTATTTCAATGAAAGCGGTAAAACTCAGAAGCAGTACGTTACATGGACACACCCACTGGAGCGTGTAGAGACTTAGCCAGGGTTACCTTTTGTTTATTTTAACTATATTTATTTCTAAAGTTTATTTTATGACGTGAATATGTCTTGAAATTTGCTAGCATACGGAGGCAACCCAAAAACCTAATGATAACAAATTCGGGGGATACAGTTTGCGTTGTAGTTTCGAATCTATCGTATACATCCAACATTAAATTATACCACTGGATAGCTTAAGGATCAAATAATTCATTACGATAAACAAGAACAGTGACACATCGCGCGCGGTGGAGGGGAACGCGCCGCCATTTTGAGGTTATTTTGGTGCGTACCTATCGAGATTTGCAATTCGTATAACTTTTGACTTGGAGAAACGTATACACGTACAACACCGTGTTCATGACACAGCCACTCCTCATTTGATTTTTCTTATTTAGTGTAGGCACTTCTTTTTCTCTCGGTACCTCTTCAATCAATGAAGGTTGGCAATCAGCTTTCCGTACTCGTCTTTATCCTTGGCGAAGCGAAAGAGTTCAGCGGCACTCGCAACCACTGTCCACTGCCTGATGTTTCGTAGCCATGATTTTTTCCTGCGACCAGCTCGTCTCTTTCCCGCAACATTTCGTAAGTCAAGTCGTTAAGTGTAGGCACTGACTGTTCTTAACCCGTAAAGCCGCCTTGGCATACAGGTATCATCATCATCATCATCTCAGCCGTAGGAAGTCCACTGCTGAACATATGCCTCCCCCATGATTTTCCAAAAGGACCGGTTGGAAGCGGCCTGCATCCAACGTCGTCCTGCGACCTTCCTCAGATCGTCTGTCCACCGTGTCGGTGGACGACCTACGCTGAGCTTGCCGGTCCGTGGTCTCCACTCCAGAACCTTTCGGCCCCATCGGCCATCTGTTCTGCGTGCTATGTGCCCTGCCACTTTAACTGGCTAATCTTCTGAGCTATGTCGGTCTGAGTACAGGTATGCCAAGGCCAAATCAAATAAGGATCCAATTAAAAATGTTATCTATTCAACAATAGATTTCAGCTAATGTTTTGTTTTTTTTGATGCTGTAAAGGACCTGGAAAATTGATTTACATAACAAATTATCATTTGAAAGATACCAGATCGGTAATATCAACGAAAAAGCGACAGTCACTTGTTTTTTTGTGGGGTTCTTGCAACTCTGGTTTGCAAATTTGATCATAGTCGGGAGCTCACTAGGTTAAAAGTAATGCATTGTAGATCTAAACAACCGTAAAATTAGAAGCTGAATAGCTGATTATATACATAATAATCCCCATAAATGTATACTCTTTGCAGATTGTTATTAAGTACGCTATTAAAAACCAGGCTATTGAAATACAGTTAATAAAGCCCTATCAGAAGTGATCCATTGGAAACGAACCATTTAAAAATTAACATAAATAAAACCAATTTAATACAATCACTATCGTATAACTGTATTCCTTTGCCAATTGACATTCATTAGAGGAGGAGGTGGTAATGTGGCCCCCCACTTTGTTTTTGAGTATGTATGTAAAAAATACTAGACTCAGAAATGTAATAAATATGCTATACTGTTCTTTACTTATTAGCCTACACATTTCTTACGGTATAATAAATAAAACTGCCATGGGATAATTGAAAACTTTTGTATTTTAAAAAAGAACAAATTTGGCAATCTACCATAACGAAATCGTAAGCGTTGATAATTTTAACTTTGTAGGTTTAACCCTTGACAAACACCTGAATTGGAAAGTGCATATTGACATATTGTGTAAGAAATTAGAACGCTTCGTATTAGCGCTAAAAAAAGTAAGGCAAACTGTGTCTGTGAAGGCTGCGTTGATGGCATATCACGGTCATGTGTTTTCGTTGCTTAGCTATGGCTTGATAGTATGGGGCAAATAAGTCGACATAGGCAGAAAAGCGTTGTGTAAGAATCATAAACAGGGCGTGGTTTTTAGACAGTTGCAGACCGCTTTTTAAAGCATATAACATACTTCCTCTACCGTGTATGTATATTAGAGATGCTTGTGCCTTAGTGAAACAACAGCCTGGTTTTTTTAAAACGTGGACAAATTATTACCCGACAAAAAGGAGTGAAGTTTGTAAATTTACTATATCAACCGCCTGCCCGTAAGGATTTATATAAAAGGAATGTGTACAATATGTGCATAGCTCTATATAATTATTTACCAGATGAAATTAAGGCCTCGGATGAACATCTGTTTAAAAGTAAACTATCAGATTGGTTTCTTTCGAATTGTTTTTATAATGTACATGAATTTCGGGATTATTGTGTTCGACTTTTTTAGACAGTATTAGATATAGAAAATTTGCATTACATTGTGACCTGTATTTTATAACATCTCTACTTTGTACATGTGTTCTAGCAAATAAAGTATTTGATTGATTTGATTGATTGATACATTTACCAATTATTTATTGAATATGAATGATTGTCTAGATACCAGGGCACGTCGGTGACTATGCTGTCGACCGCGGCTCCGCTTGCAGAGACGGTGCACGTGGCGCGGATACAACAGTCGCTGGTCGCGCATCTACCGATGAGGCTTAACGTTTCTCTTTCTGCACGAGACAAGTGCTTAGTGTAAGTATGTCTTATTTATGTGAGGAGGAAAGTCGCGCGCTGCACTTGCCAATGACCGTTGCAGCGTCAACCAGAGCTTAAAACTGTAGGTTTGCAGCACTGCACTGTACTCGTCACCCTGATTTTCACATGCTACAGTGCCCTACACACACTTACACTGTAATACTTGCGCATTAATAATGTGTAAGAATTTTTTAACAGATTACGGCTATTTGTAATTCTATAATAATTATAATATCGCAAGGGCGGCTTTGTGGCGAGCCGTCGGTGAGTGGCGACACCGTGGACCCTGATTCTCCCTGGGGCTAAATGAGACCCCTGACCCCCAGCTTGCCTTAATTGGCCGTCTGGGGGTGGAGACGCAAGAGCAAGTAACAAAAAGCTCCAAGGGTGGAAGTGTTAAAGGGCATAACGCCGGAAGTAGCGCTCTAGTGAAACCGCAGCACACCTCTCGACACCCTTTAGCCATCCACACCAACGTTGCCCCTTTTGTCACCATTGATGGAGGCTCTTATGGGGGGCCCGTTTAGTGGATGGCAAGTCACCACCTGCCCAAAAATTTTTAAATGAGACTGAAATTGGCAGGTGCCGTAGTCTCGTCCGTAGCCCACTATCTTCTTATCACTAATAAAATTATATCAATAGCCTTGCCATTTTACCCATTTTTATAATAGATATACCATGTCCCATCCATCCAAAAGTTTCTGCTTTTATACTACATTGTATTTGTTATACCAAACAGGCCTCTAAGTGTTGGCTACAGCCCCACTTATGCCTTTGTAAAGGACCGGGTTAAACACGTGATGTAATTGAAGTACAGAGAATAATAATAATAATGTTTATTTGAATAATTTCTAGACAGTATACTGTCTAATAAATGTTTACAGTATACTAACTTGAAATGACATTTCATTCTCATTCAAGTTCAAGACAATCAGGCGGATGGTCACTAATGCAAGAAATAACGTTACAAACGGGATATTTACCATGTATTGTATTTATTGTGAACTCTCGATATTTGGGCACAGTTGCATGCGCCATGAACACGAGAACATGGCGCATGCAATTGCCGTGCGATTCTTTAAGAGCAAACATCGTTGCATCTTTGACAACAATCCTTGAAACAAATGAACAGATGACAAGAAACGTTGGAAGAACAACCTTGTGTACAAGGGCGATATCTCATAAAGTATTTGATATATATGATTACTTATCATAGTAAAATACAAAATGTTGATCTTGACTACTGACTCTTACTATATAACTCGTAGCCACACAACAAAACACACACATGCTCATTAACACACCGCAGATACATTCTTGCGTACACACTTACACTAAACAGACTGACACAGATACAATCACAACACTTTGCTTACGCACATATTATTTTATTCTACCCTCAACATCTAATGCACTAAAAATTATGATATAGTTTAGTACTGGTGTGTGCCAAAGTATATTCTATCCGTGGGAGGAGACCTGGTGACCTGTGACACAGGTTTTTATTTTATAAAAACCTACTTCGGGCACCAGCCCCCTCACATAGTTAGGTTTTATTTTGTCACTCTTCGCTAATTATTTTAAATTGTTTTTACCAACCTTTTGTGAGGAGGAAATAAATATATGTTTATTATATTATTATTTATTATTATTATTTATTATTATTATTTGACATTGGTGAGCTCGTCGATTCATTACAGAAGGTCTAGTACCAAAAACGAAGTACGAAGTTTCAGTTGACGGATCGATAAAAATAAATCAAAACCAATTCAATTCAATTTTGCAAGCAAAGCAGTTTCATCTAGAATGCGTGTAATTTGTGCAAACTGATATTGCGTAAATATTTTCAGTATTCAGAAACTATGATACAACCTCATCATAGATCATAAATAAATCAGACTATAGCATAGATCTCGCACTAAAGGGCATAGATACAATACTTACCATAGAGTGCAGATGTAGATAATTAGGTGTTTTTCGTGTTCCCGTCACGGTCATTACTGTAATAACCATTGTTAAACAGCTGCCATTAAAGCAAATGAATGCATTTTGTACACGAAATAACAAAGTATTAAAAACCATCGATTTGGAAACGTGAATTAATTAACATAATATTCAAATAATATTTTTGTTATAAGTTTTCGTTGGAATTACCGGTTTCTGAAAGTCTAACATAAAGTACCTACACATTGCATTCAAATGCGCATCACTTTATTAATTGTCTATGAATCCGCAACGAAGTACGCCGGAATATTTCGGATCCGAAGTAGTTTGGTAGTAAGGTACAAGTTCGTTGTTCGTCGACACTTCGTTTCGCAACGAAACTCCGTACTTCGTTTTTGGTAGAAGAACTTCTGAATCGCACGGCTGTGCCGATACATGGTAAATATTCCGTTTCTAACATTATGACTTTTACCCTACGTAAGGATGCGTTTAAGCTACCGCGGCCAACCAAATAGCTGATCACCTTGAAACGCCTAAATAGATACTTGTCCATAATCTTAGCGAGGCACCTCTGACGCGAGCACTCCGCACTCTCCACATTATGGCGGAGGAGACGGACCTATTTTGTTGTACGATGAGTTAGTTCTCAAAAGTGGCTCTGTGTGTTTTATGTTATTTAGTTAAGTGATTAGTGTTGGCCGTGATGTTTACATAATTTTATTTAATCTATTTTTAAAACGCGGTCCAACCCCAATTTTAAAATAATTTACGATGCTTTACGTAAGGTTGAAAATCGCATGTTATATTGGACGATGTAATGCGAAAGTACATAAATTTTGTACGTTTTCATTATATATTTCGATATATACTAAGACAATTGAAAAAACTGCTGGTTACTAATTTAGTACTATATGTTGGCAATGTGTTACCTAATAAAATATATAGTGTTATCGCTGAAAACTCTGAGAGTTTGGACGTGAAAGTTTATTTTTATGGACCTATTCAGGATATTTTTTTCTGCCGAGAGCGAGTAATATTTTATGAATTCTGTTCGGTTATTACTCTTTGCCTGTTCCTTTTCCAACCTAAGTAATTTTTTCATACAATATTATCGATCTGTTTCGTTACACTAGATGTTTAAATATTCTGCTTTTTACTATTATCAGGATACGAGCGCGCCTTAATTAAGTTTACCTGTATTGTTAAATGTAGGTATCGTTTTTATGGGTAAATATGTACAACTGTTGCCGCTACTAACTGCACTATCGCATTAGGTCCTGTAATGGCAGATGTAAGTATTTAATTCAATAACTAAATCTGTTGCTAAGAACCATCTCGACACGTCAGCTTTTAAACAAAAATAACCGCATCATAATCAGTCCATGCGTTTATGATGCGGTTCCTTGCCACAAACAGATACACGAGCACGACAACATTATAACCTCTCTCTTTGTGCGCAGGGGTGTAGTATGTAAATTTATAGATAATGGTAAGGAACCCTTCTTACGCGAGTCCGACTCGCACGTGGCTGGTTTTTTAGTATTTGTTGTTATAGCGGCAACAGAAATACGTTATCTGTGAACATTTCAACTGTCTAACTATCACGGTTCATGAGATACAACCTACGAAGAAATAATGTCAGGAAGCATAACTCAGAACAAATTCTGTTGTATGTAGGTAGTTCTCGATCCACTTACTTTTGTATATTATGTGGGTACTGAAATAAAACAAGTTGTCATTACACTGCGAGACCGGCTGTATCATTTACCTCATTCCCGCTTACTACAAAGTCCACACAAAAAGTGGTCCTTCAAACCATAACGACGTATGATTCCAAGTACGAATTACTGCCGTGGTTACAAATAGACATGTTCGGTGATTGGTTTAAATTTCAGAAGGAGAGCAGGGATTGGTCCACGCGCGTGCCGCAACGTCTACTATGACAGCTGAGTCATAGCGGCGTGAACGATGTTATTGATTTAGCACGACTTTTATTGGGTCATTTTTTAAGGCAGTTACTCTTTCTGATATTATTTCTTCGTAGGATACAGCCTGCCGTGTGATTCTCTAATGATTCATCATTGCATTCGCGCTCACAGATTTCAAATACTTTATGAGACGTTGCCCTTGTATATAAGGTTTATTTTCCAACGTGTCTTGTCAAGTCGTCATTTGTTTCACGGATGTTGTCAAAGATGAAACGATGTTTGCTTTTAGAGAATCGCACGACTGTTGACAGACGGACTGACAGCGAAGTCTTAGTGATAGGGTCTCGTTTTTACCCTTTGGATACGGAACCCTAAAAAATTGACTTTTGACTTTTGTATCAGATTGACCTGGCCGAACCCTGGTGATCAGCAGGCAGGGGTAGCGATGCACTCGCGTGCTGAGGTCACCACGGAGACCAAGACTGAAGGCTATGACTACATGCTGGCCACAGGAGAGATTGAGGTAAGCTGGAATTCGTTTTAATATCTGCTCCCTCCGCACCGACGAAGTCGCACCCGGATGATGAGGTGGAGGATATGTATGAGGACATTAGTCGGGCCATACATACCTCTGAAACGCACTTTCTAGTTGTTATGGGGGACTTCAACGCGAAGTTGGGTAAGAGAAGCGAGGATGAGTCGAAAGTGGGGCAATTTGGCTATGGACAACGGAACCGTAGGGGACAGAGGTTGGCCGACTTCCTGGAGAAAGAGGGACTCTTTATGATGAACTCTTTCTTTCAGAAGCCACCTCACAGGAAATGGACCTGGCTGAGTCCCGATGGTTCCACGAGAAATGAGATTGACTTCATTATGACCACCAAAAGGCAAATATTCACTGATGTCTCCGTGATCAACAGGGTTAAAACCGGTAGTGATCACCGAATGGTAAGAGGCACGGTGAATATTAATGTCAAACTGGAGAGGTCTCGTCTGATGAAGTCTACGCTCCGACCTACTCGTGCCCATATTCAAGACCCCGAGAGCTTTCAACTTGAGCTATCCAATCGCTTCGATTGCCTTGAGAACATCGCTTCAGTGGACGAGATCAATAACAGGTTAGTAGAAACTGTCCAAGTACTTTAAACCCCACCGTACAGATAGGCCACAGAAACTCTCCAACGATACCCTCAACCTCATGGCTGAACGACGCTCATTGAAACTGCAGTCTTCGGATGATGCTGAAGCATATAGGCTGCTCAATAGACGAATATGGAAGTCCTTGCGACACGACATTCGGATCTTTAATACAAACCGTATTAAAGAGACGATAGAGCGGAAAAAAGGCTCCAAAGTGTTTGCAAGAGACATGTCTATTGGGCAAAGCCAGTTGAAGAAGCTGAAGAGAGGAGACGGCAGTGTAGCGTCGACCAAAGCGGAAGTGTTAGGAGAGGTCGAGAGTTTCTACGGACAGTTATACACCTCGGTCGCTAAACCTGTTAGCAGCTCGGCCAAAGACCCAAGAGCCAAGCTGACCCGACATTATACCGAAGATATCCCGGACATCAGCCTGTACGAGATTAGAATGGCCTTGAAACAGCTTAAGAACAACAAGGCGCCTGGTGACGACGGTATCACATCTGAGCTTCTGAAAGCGGGTGGAACACCGGTACTTAAAGTCCTTCAGAAGCTCTTTAATACCGTCTTACTCGAAGGTTCAACGCCAGAAGCATGGAACAAAAGCGTGGTGGTGCTGTTCTTCAAGAAAGGTGACAACACTTTACTTAAAAATTACAGACCCATCTCGCTTTTGAGCCATGTTTATAAGCTGTTTTCGAAGGTCATAACGAACCGTCTCAGTCGCAGGTTTGATGAATTCCAGCCTCCGGAACAAGCCGGTTTCCGAAAAGGCTATAGTACCATAGACCACATCCACACGCTACGGCAAGTTATACAGAAGACCGATGAGTATAACTTGCCTCTTTGTCTAGCGTTTGTGGACTATGAGAAAGCCTTTGATTCGATCGAGACGTGGGCAGTGCTTGAGTCTCTCCAGCGGTGCCGTATTGACTATCGGTATATTGAAGTACTGAAGTGTTTGTACAAAAACGCCTACATGTCAGTCCGAGTACAGGAGCAGAGTTCGAAGGCAATTCCATTGCAAAGAGGCGTGAGACAGGGAGACGTTATATCTCCGAAACTGTTCACCGCTACATTGGAAGACGCCTTCAAGCTTCTGGAATGGCAAGGACTTGGCATCAATATTAACGGCGAATACATCACTCACCTTCGATTTGCCGACGATATTGTAGTCATGGCAGAATCCATGGAAGACCTCAGTACAATGCTCGAAGGCCTCCATCGAGTTTCCCAACGGGTAGGTCTTAAGATGAACATGGACAAGACGAAAATTATGTCTAATGCCCATGTTGTACCTACCCCAATATCAGTTGGGAACTCAGTTCTCGAAGTTGTTGACGAGTATATCTACCTGGGACAGACAGTCAAACTAGGCAGGTCCAACTTCGAGAAAGAGGTCAATCGTCGAATCCAACTCGGCTGGGCAGCGTTCCGGAAACTTCGCGAAGTCTTCTCGTCAAAAATACCTCAGTGCCTCAAGACAAGAGTTGTTCACGCCAAAGCGTGACGTCACCTCAAGGCGCACCGCGCCCGCGTGCCCCACCGCCGCTTCGCCTGCAGCTGTCATAACTAGAAGAAGGCGGCTGCGGAAGGAAGCGGAAACAGTCACCTTTTCGGCGCCGTCGCGTCCGCACGGCGTAACCGGGAACCGCCAATATCAGCCCCGCGTTTACGCGTCAGCTCAAGAGTCACCTTTTTGTACTCGCGACCGGCGGACGTGTACCGCCGCGCAGCAACCGCATGGCACCGCCATTTTATATCAGCACGAGTCACCGCGAATGACTTCGCCGCGAGTGACCTTCAGGGTGTGTTCGGCCCAACCAGACACTACTCCTAAATCAGCACGTGTGTACACACGCATTCAGCCCGCCGCGTAAACCAGTGCACAACCCAAAGGGACAATACAAACATTAGAACCAAGTGACAATAGTTCTTCAGCTCATTCTGCACGCCGTCGACAGCAGGACGCCTCCACGAGGACCCACGGTCACCAGCACTCATCAGACACAGAGCTCACCTCCGCAGGTATTTACCATCCCAATTATTCCTTACCTATTCTCTGGTTGCAGGAAACTGCTCAACCGCATCTACCCCCCCCCCTATCATCGAGCGTATAGCTAGCAGGAAACTGCGAAACTATATTTTCCTTCGAGCCGGATTTATCCGGTTATCCGGATATAACCGGGTACCCGGATAAACCACATTTCCCACGAGCGCGGATATCCGGCAACATAATCTCTTTCGCTGCCGGATAAACCAATGCTATCACCCCCTATCCCTTTAATACAGTCCAAATCAATCAGCTCTTAATTAAATCTCCCTAATATAAACTAGATTTTATTGACTTAATATTACCCAAATTACGTCATACAAATCAGCCCACATTTAAGCTCAATAATTCCCAAATATCGGATATCAATCTTATTTAATTTACAAACTACTTCTTATAGATATTGATTTAATTTAAATCCCTTCCGTCATACAAATCACCTAATTAACTCAGGTATTTGCTTATCAAACAAAACCCGACTAGCTATTATTCCACTCGTTAGGAACAAACATATTGCCAAGCGAAACTGACCCTTGTTACTAATTGGAACGACTGCCGATACGATTGTTCACTAATTGTTTGCAAGAAAGGTTCGTAATTAAAATTCTTAAGGCTAAGTACCTACCTACGCCAGGTGCTTTGTTGATTTTAATTATAAAATTATACTAAGTACTGTTAGACGGGTTTGCTTGTGTTCTTGAGATTAAATAATCATAATTCGTCCATAGTCGAACGTCTGGAATTCAGCCCAATTTATTTTATTTCAAGAACTATATCCTTACCTAATAGAGATCCGCACACCATTTTGGAGTTCCGTGAAAATTATTACGTAATTAGCTGTTGTGATTCAACACTCATAAATCATTTAGACATGCTACTTAATTAGGTTACATAAGTTATTTATAATTGGGTTAACTACTTATATGTAAATTAGGGTTCCGCGCAGTTATTAAATATTTAGTACCGAACGAACTTACAGGTTTCAATTAATAAAGTAATTAAACCATCAGCTCATATAAGGTTTGGTACAAACGTTATTAATTTAGGCGTTATTTTAACCGACTTCCAAAAAAAGAGGTGCGGAATTTCACCTACGATTAAATACTTTAATATTTTTATTTCCTTTTAATTTTGCTTGCGTCCTTGTGCCTGACTTCGCCTACGACGATTAACGATGCCTTCTGAATCACAGGTAGCCAGATTTAGACAGTTACAAATCGCTATTATTAAGCTTAATTTGGAAGCGTTATCATTGAGGTCTAGCAAACCTAGGCGCTATAGCCCTGGATTCGCTGCCAGAGCCGCAGGCGTAAAATTGACCCGCGATAGATTTGACGCGGCATATTATATAATTTTAGACTCCGTAGGTTTATCAGACGACGAGGAGGAATTCTACAACGAGCAGTATGGAAGGACAATAGACGCCTATTACGTGATTCTCGTTGTAGTATTAGAACAAAAAACATGGTCATTAGCTACCAATGACGATGTAATAACCGCGCCAATACCCGCGCGCCCCTCGAAGTCAACTCAGCAGGCATCGAACCTGCAGCCTCAGGGCTGTGCGCAGGATTCGAATCCGCACCCTCTCAGCTCCGCGCCTATACCCGCGCGCTCCTCATCATCAGCTCCGCAGGTATCGAACCTGCAGCCTCAGGGCTGTGCGCAGGATTCGAACCTGCACCCTCTCAGCTCAGCGCCTATACCCGCGCGCTTTTCAATATCAGCTCAGCAGGTATCGAACCTGCGGCCTCAGTGCTGTACGCAGGATTCGAACCCGCACACTCTCAGCTCAGCGCCTATACCCGCGCGCTTCTCAATATCTGCTCAGCAGGTATCGAACCTGCAGCCTCTGTGCTATACGCAGGTTTCGAACCTGCACCCAATAACCTCCGCGTCTATACCAGCGCGCTTATCGCCATCAGCTCAGCAGGTATCGAACCTGCAGCCACAGTGCTATACGCAGGATTCGAACCTGCACCCCCTCAGCTCCGCGCCTATACCAGCGCGCTTATCCCCATCAGCTCAGCAGCTATCGAACCTGCAGCCTCTGTGCTGTACGCAGGTTTCGAACCTGCACCCAATCAGCTCCGCGCCTATACCCGCGCGCTTCTCGTCATCTGCTCAGCAGGTATCGAACCTGCAGCCTCAGTGCTATGCGCAGGATTCGAACCTGCAACCTCTCAGCTCCGCGCCTATACCCGCGCGCTTCTCGTCATCTGCTCAGCAGGATTCGAACCTGCAACCTATCGGCTCCGCGACTATACCCGCGCGCTTCTCGTCCCCACTTCAGCAGGTTTCGAACCCACAAGCTCCGCGCTATGCGCAGGGTTCGAACCCACGACCGTTCAGCTCCGCGCCAAGACCCAAACAGGTATCGAACCCGCAACCTCACTATGGTGACAACCATTGCTACCCATGTAGTAATGTAAAGGGTCACAAGCCTCGGGTATGTACCCGATACTACGCACTACCAGTGCGCTTATTGCCGGTACAACAGCGCGAGGTACCACGGCGCCGTCCCTCACCTGATACGGGCCAGATGGTGTACTCCCGTCGTACTCCACCGCGCACTACCTCGCGTCCTTCACCGCCGCCTAGGCAATGACTAGGACGGCACATCCAACAAATACCGACTCAGCCCACAAAGAATCAGCACACACACACAACACGACGACAAACTGTCATCGCAAACACCTTAAGTCAGTTAGGTGCTGACATTCTGCACTCACCCTTGCGCCAGCAATTCTGGACGTTATCAGTATACAAATGTATACAATGTTTACGTTTCCGCGTCCAAACTAAGGCTCCGTCCATGGCCGACTCACCCGCCGACCGCGTAAACGTTCAGCCCGTATTTAGCAAAGTCACGACGGACTTTACTGGACCATTTTTGATAAAATCCAGTACACTGAGAAACGCCAAGCTATTAAAAGGCTACTTCTGTGTTATAACATGCCTAGCCACGAAGGCGGTCCATCTCGAACCGGTATCTGAGTTATCCACGAAAGCGTTCCTTGCGGCATTACAGCGTTTTGTTTCTAGGCGCGGTGTACCGACGTTAATTAGATATAATTGCGGTACAATTTATGTAGGCGCTAGAAATGAACTTAGGGAAATACAAGACTTTCTTGCAACCAATAATAACAATATCACACCTACACTTTCAGCTCTTTTAACGCGCATTGCAGCCATGCTCAATGCACGCCCTCTCAGCCCACTCTCTTTTGACCCCGCGGAATTTGAATTACTCACCGCGGGTCATGTCCTTTTAAAACGTCAGCTCAATGCCCTACCTGAGTATTCGGTAGGAGGACGAGCCATTTCGGCACACAAAAGGGTTCAAGCTCGTCCTACCCTTATCCCAACACCTTTGGCAATCCTGGTCCAAACCCTACCTGCACACCATCCAAACACGCTCCAAACGGACTCCCCGATCCAGCCCACCTCAAGTCGGGGAACTGGTACTGATGGTGGACGACCAGGTGCCGCCTCTACACTGGCGCATGAGCCACAAGACGAACCCATGAAGGGATGGCGTCACCCGAGTGGTGGAAATCAAGAACGACCACCTGACTGTCGATTGACCACCACACCACACCTTTGCCGAGTGGGGAATATGTTCACGCCAAAGCGTGACGTCACCTCAAGGCGCACCGCGCCCGCGTGCCCCACCGCCGCTTCGCCTGCAGCTGTCATAACTAGAAGAAGGCGGCTGCGGAAGGAAGCGGAAACAGTCACCTTTTCGGCGCCGTCGCGTCCGCACGGCGTAACCGGGAACCGCCAATATCAGCCCCGCGTTTACGCGTCAGCTCAAGAGTCACCTTTTTGTACTCGCGACCGGCGGACGTGTACCGCCGCGCAGCAACCGCATGGCACCGCCATTTTATATCAGCACGAGTCACCGCGAATGACTTCGCCGCGAGTGACCTTCAGGGTGTGTTCGGCCCAACCAGACACTACTCCTAAATCAGCACGTGTGTACACACGCATTCAGCCCGCCGCGTAAACCAGTGCACAACCCAAAGGGACAATACAAACATTAGAACCAAGTGACAATAGTTCTTCAGCTCATTCTGCACGCCGTCGACAGCAGGACGCCTCCACGAGGACCCACGGTCACCAGCACTCATCAGACACAGAGCTCACCTCCGCAGGTATTTACCATCCCAATTATTCCTTACCTATTCTCTGGTTGCAGGAAACTGCTCAACCGCATCTACCCCCCCCCCCCTATCATCGAGCGTATAGCTAGCAGGAAACTGCGAAACTAAGAGTCTTCGACCAATGTGTGTTACCAGTGATGACTTATGGCACTGAAACATGGTCTCTTACTATGGGCCTCATAGATAAGCTCAAAGTCGCACAACGAGCTATGGAGAGGGCTATGCTCGGGGTTTCTCTACGTGATCGAATCAGAAATGAGGAGATCCGTAGAAGAACGAAAGTCACCGACATAGCTCAGAAGATTAGCCAGTTGAAGTGGCAGTGGGCAGGGCACATAGCACGCAGAACAGATGGCCGATGGGGCCGAAAGGTTCTGGAGTGGAGACCACGTACCGGCAAGCGCAGCGTAGGTCGTCCACCGACACGGTGGACAGACGACCTGAGAAAGGTCGCAGGACGACGTTGGATGCAGGCCGCTTCCAACCGGTCCTTTTGGAAAATCATGGGGGAGGCCTATGTTCAGCAGTGGACGTCCTACGGCTGAGATGATGATGATGATGATCTGCTCCCTTGGACATTGAAGCGCTCGCAGCGGAGCTTGACTTGGCGAGCTTAGGCCCACTTGCACGTTTGCTCGGGTTGAATAAATAAGTCTACTAGTTTGTAAACTTGCGTTAGTCATATCAAGTTTTACTCCCATTTTGCCTTGCACTACTAAAAATAATCACCGGTTTTTATAAACTGACATTTGTAATCTTTAGATGGGAACATTGAATTGTCTATGCGCTTATATTGTAACCTGACCAATAATGAACGAATCGAAAAAGTGAAACTTATATATATCTCTTTGGCACTACAGTACAATGTACAGATAAACAAGACTTTCTTGTTTATACTTTGTTGTATGAAATTTGACGACTTTTTATTCTATACGTATTGTCTCGTGTCATTTCGTCCAAAGCATACATTATACAGCAGAATGTAACCTCAATTTCTTTTGACACAAAACTTCACTGACCCTAGTTAAAGACTTAACCATCCCACATTGCTGTGTTAAATATCAAAAAATAACCATAGATTTACTTCTAACTTTTAATGATGCAAGATAAATTATTTATAAAACCCCGTTTCAGCAGTTGACTCTGAGTTGTTGAAGCTAACTCTGGAACGTGCAAGTGGGCCTTGACCTATCAACAAGTTAACCCGTCTTTAACCCGTAAAAAAATATTATTTTAGGCGTTACTTTGCGGAAATCCATTATCAAAAACGATATTAGAAGAAATATTTAGTGACGCTTCCGCTGAAACCCGCTTTTTTTAGCGGTTGCGTCACTAAATATTTCTTCTAATATTGTTTAAGTTAACCCGTCCAATGTCTACTTTTTTCGGGTACTTTTGGAACCACGCCAAAAAGTTCAGATAAAAATACTACACTTGAATAGTTTGACCAACTAAAAGCAAGTTAATACCGATGCATTGGATCTGATAAAATTATTTACAAACAAAAGGTATAAGAATGTGTATATAATTGGTTTAGGTGCAACATGGCTTAGATGACTTTTTTGTACGTGCACATGGTGTACGCGCGACACGCGGCGGACTCTTGCTGCGGTCAGAAGTTGGATGGGTGTGTGCTAGTGGCGTTGTTCAACTGAGCGCTTCCGTGCTTCGGAGGGCACTTTAAGCCGTCGGTGTCGGTTGTTTGTTGTTGAAGATGACTGAATTTTAAAGTTACGTCAAAATAAATACTTTTTCATGTTACGAGTAGAATAGGCAATTGTATCGGCGAAAAGGCCTTATATCGCGTACGCTGCGGAAACTATCGAAAATAGAGCAAGTCATGTAGGTGATACAGTTTTATAAAGGACATTAATATCAACAAAAAAAGACGTGTGGCACTCGGAGACTGCCGCGGTAAAGCTATTGCATAGCTGTTTTTATCAACTTATGCAATTATAATTATTTAACCAATGCCATCTAGAGGCGAGTTGCTGAACTAAAGAGACAAGCGTGATATTTCAAAAAGTCATTAAAAGTTCTGCTATTCATCGATAGATGCCAAATCAACTTATGCAATCATATTTATTTAACCAATGCCATCTAGAGGCGAGTTGCTGAACTAAAGAGACAAGCGTGATATTTCAAAAATTCATTAAAAGTTCTGCTATTCATCGATAGATGGAGTAGTGGGAGGGTGTTAGGTTATTTTCGTTACGGAATTTCTGGATTCGGTCTCCACGCTCAAGGCCCGCGATAGAAGCTATGCAATAGCTTAAAATTCTGCAGTGCCATTATATCTTACTATTACAGTTATCATAATAACTACTTTTTCACATTAAAATATGCAATAAAAACAAACTAAGCCCCATAACTCGTACCTTCGTATTTAATTCCAATAATAAAGAAAAAAGATTTCATTGTTTGTTTGTAATGGAAACGCAAAAATGACTTAACCGATTCAAACATTTCTTTAACTAGTAGAAAGCTACATTATGCCTGATTAACATACGCTATATTTGATTCATCATCATCATCCTTCACCATGCGGGTGAAACCGCAGAGCGCAGCTAGTACTCATATGAACATATACCAAAAGAATTACGGTCTGAGAAATTTTCCACCGGGACTTAGGAGCGAGTTTTGGATAACATTTTAATCGTAATGTTTATTACTTTATCATACTGCGAAGTTTCAGCGACAGAGGAATTACTGTCAGGGTGTACATACAAATAATTTCCTAGTGCGTCGGACTACATAGTGAATTGTTTTGCACTTAATATAGATAGTAAAGTAGGTGTTCATGGAAACATACTTAAGTATACCTATTTAGGAGTGTCAAATCAAAATGACTCATTATTTCCCGTGACAGTGGCAGTGCTAGAACTGTAGTTTTGCGTGGTACTGCACTGTACAGGATGGAACTTCAGAGAGGAAATTGAATAGTTGAAAAATGTGACTGACTCCCCGGGGTTCTTCGATAGCCCTTAGGTATGGCGCTGGTCCGAGTGATTCTGTCTTCCTTCGCCTGAGGCTCCACTATTCCTAGATGATTTTCCGTTGGATGGGCACTGATGTGCTGCTGAACGCGCTCACGAACTCGAGCCCGTATCATGCAGCTGCACTGATGGCGAGTAAGGTTTAGGAGGCGACGCGCGGTTTGTTTTCTTGCTAGACAAGATGTTGATGCGAGCAAAGTTCGCGGCGATACAAGGCACGACCGATAGATTGGCGCGGCTATGTAGAACGGCAACTCTTGTTACTGCTGTGCAAAATGGCGGATAATGCACATGGAACAAATACGACTTGTGTGGTTGAAGTCTCGAAAGGTTCTTTTCAGTTACTTGACATTTGAGAAGGTAGGGAGGTGTATAGGAGTTACCTAAGTACCTACATTTTATGATTGTTGGCGTTTTGGGTGCGTTCAATATTAACCAGTACTTGTCAGATCAACACATCACTATTACGTGAAACAGTTAATACCCCACTATGTGTGTTATGTACTCATGAATGCTGAATATCGACTAGATCGATATAAGGTCTATCGATAACTGCCCTAGCGATTGTTACGACCTGCGCCCGCGTCATATGTTTGCGCCGAGTTGGGAATAAATGGCTCTTGTGCCAAACCTATAGCGAGTTAAGAGACGAAATTTTTGTCATAGTTGATAAACCAAGGAATCTGATACATGAACATTCATGTCAAATGTATTAGTAAAATGTTATGTTACTCGAGGACAAACTTGGCGTAGCCGAAAAAATCTGAGTTTATGTGGAAAAAATTCTAATTTAAAATTTTTACATCAATACCATAATATAGTATATAATAATATAGGTTTCTTGGCTGTAATTAAATATTTAAAACACATATCTAACTAATTACATTTAAATATTTGAATTTGTAGAAGAAATAATATCATAAAAAAAATTGCATTCTGACCACAAAAATTAAGTTTTAACAATAAATAATGCTTACAAAGACAGGATTTTGAAATGATATTTATAAATATTTTGAATGTCTAGAACAGAAATATGGTTTTTACTTAATAACATAAGCTTAGGTTATTAATAATTACATAAAAAATAAGAGTTACTTTAAAATTTCGGGCAATCATTTGTTTTTTTTTCATTTTCTAGAATTAGACATGATGATTTTGAAAATAATTTAGATTTTAGATATGTATAATACAAATTTAACCCTTCAAGAGTCGTTATATTATAACAATGAAATTTCTATTGTGTCTGGCCGCATGATGACCAATGACCTTTGATAGAATATGAAGGGTTGTGACATCAATGCGAAAGTTGAGCGTTTGTAAAAAGTTTTCTTTCGGTTGCACAAAGCTTGTGAAACTACAAACTTTATTGTGTTATAAGTAACAAAAATATAACAGCAACGAGCTATGGATAGGGCTATGCTCGAGGTTTCTCTACGTGATCGAATCAGAAATGAGGAGATCCTTAGAAGACGAAAGTCACCGACATAGCTCAGAAGATAAGCCAGTTGAAGTGGCAGTGGGCAGGGCACATAGCACGCAGAACAGATGACCGATGGGGCTGGAATGTTCTGGAGTGGATACCACGGACCGGCCAGCGCAGCGTAGATCGTCCACCGACACGGTGGACAGACGACCTGATGAAGGTAGCAGGACGACATTTGATGTAGACAGCTTTCAACCGGTCCTTTTGGAATATTATGGGGGAGGCATATGTTCAGCAGTGGACGTTCTACGGCTGAGATGATGATGATAAACAGCTTATATATAACTTATTTAAATTACATCAGCATATTAAGAATCTGTATGATATGTGTGTTGGCGTCCAGAAAATAAATTCCATTTCCCGGATACAACTCTATGTCAAGCTGATCAATAGATGTCGCTCTGTCCCCATACGACGGTTACAATCAAATAGAGAGCTGGACGGTATGCTGTAGTGGCCTAGTGGTCATGGTGTCTGACGGAAAACCCGGGTTCATGAAATATTGTGGTCGCGCGTGTTTTCATTTAAAGTTATAATAAACAAATAAAAGTTTACCGCCTCCGTCCACTTGGATCCACAGCTCGGCTCCACATGTGGATCTGCGGATACCTTTATCTCCTCTTAAATCCACCATTGAGGGGATCCAAAAATACTAATATTTTTATATGCCACTTCGATCCACAAGCGAGGGGATCCAAAAATACTAATATTTTTATATGCCACTTCGATCCACAAACGAGTGGATCCAAAAATACTAATACTTTTATATGCCACTTCGATCCACAAACGAGTGGATCCATAAATACTAATATTTGTATATGCCACTTCGATCCACAAACGAGTGGATCCAAAAATACTAATACTTGTATATGCCACTTCGATCCACAAACGAGTGGATCCAAAAATACTAATACTTGTATATGCCACTTCGATCCACAAACGAGTGGATCCAAAAATACTAATACTTTTATATGCCACTTCGATCCACAAACGAGTGGATCCAAAAATACTAATATTTGTATATGCCACTTCGATCCACAAACGAGTGGATCCAAAAATACTAATACTTGTATATGCCACTTCGATCCACAAACGAGTGGATCCAAAAATACTAATACTTGTATATGCCACTTCGATCCACAAACGGGTGGATCCAAAAATACTAATACTTGTATATGCCACTTCGATCCACAAACGAGTGGATCCAAAAGTACTAATATTTTTATATGCCACTTGAATCCACAAACAAAACAATCCACAATCCACAATCCAAATATCTATAAAAATGGAACCGACTTCAACACCAAAAAGTGTGTAATTACTTATTGAACTCGGTACCATGATAGTTCAAAATAACCTATTATCACGATATTGTGCGCATGGTACCGATTTTGACAAGTTATTTCACACTTTTTGGTGTTATAGTCGGTCCTTTTTTTTTGTTTTTTTTACTCCTTTAGGGTCACTAACCCTTGTTACTTACGGGATCGATTGTCATTCCTCGTCAATGATGTCATCAAAATAAAAATCATAAAGTAGGCGTAAAAAATTTCAGTTTTTGGAGTGTAACTCAAAAACTGCTTCACCGCATTCATGAAACTTCAATGGGACCACATCGGAAACGTACTCTACCAAACCAAAAAAGAATTTGGATAATCTGTCCACAAGTTGGGGAGAAATCAGCTAACAGACACATCAAAAAAAATACATACACTCGAAGATATAACTGCCTTCTTTATTAAAGTCGCATAACAACTTACTTTAATAGTTTTCTTTATAGTTTTATCGAGTTGAAGTTCACACTTGATAGTTGCGGGTTCCTATCCCATCCCAGGATGTGGATTATTTCTCACTAAAATCGCAATGTTTGGTCTCACTACTCAGGCGTTAGTGCTTTAAAAATCCTTACTTTGTCATGGTTGTCTGGAAGAGATCGCTCTGAACGATAAGACCGCCCATTGTGACACTTAATTTTAAGTTTTTTATTTGTTTGTTGTATTTTATAATGTGGTGTTGCAATAAAGAATATATCTATCTATCTACTTTTAATGAGATACGTGTTGTACCTCATTCCATCACAATGTAGTCATTGCAGACTAATGAGTTATTTTGATTTGACACTTACTATTTGTTATTATAATGCTACTATTAAAGGCAAATCACTATGTTCTTGTGTTTCTTTTTTTATTATTATTCATTGTTGGTTCACAGAACTGGATGTACACAAAAACAACACAATTTAGATCTTACAAAACATGTACAGGTGCGCACGTCCTTCTTGCTGTGAACACAGCATGCTTACAAGTATTGTGTACTAAAATATATTTAATTTTATGTTACTGTTTTTTAAGAACTGATAATAGCAGTCTCTTTAAAGAAGAGACTGAGGGGTTAAATATGTCTACATCATGACAAATGTCATGACATAGTCGAACTAGTGTAATAAAATAAAATTAACTCTTTTCAGAGCAACTCAATTTTGGCTTATAGTTTTACTGTTCACCATTATATCCCAGGATCATTATAAAACAACATTTTAAGCTATTGTTTCACCAGTTCTTATTAATCACTGCTATTTAAATATTCAAATTACAATATTATTCTCACTTTAGTTTAGCCTAACACAACCTCTTTATAGCATCAATAATTCGATATCCACAGACAGACCGCTCCATAGAGTCGAACAAGTACGCAGATAAATTATACTTAAAGTTATTACACGGCAAAAGTATAAACTAAATGAAGTGTAACGCACTTTGTTTACACATATAATAAATGATATCCACGGTTGTCTGTTTCAGAACAAGAAAGACAGCATCTTCTTCGATTGCGAGAGACCCATGACCGGTACAGAAGTCATGAACAAGCTGCTGGCTTCCAACACCAAACACCAAGAGTGAGACAAAAGCATCTACACTAACTTCACATTAAACTAACAGCTGGCCTCCAACACCAAACACCAAGAGTGAGACAAAAGCATCTACACTAACTTCACATTAAACTAACAGCTGGCTTCCAACACCAAACACCAAGAGTGAGACAAAAGCATCTACACTAACTTTACATTAAACTAATAGCTGGCTTCCAACACCAAACACCAAAAGTGAGACAAAAGCAACTACACTAACTTTATATTCATCTAACAGCTGGCTTCCAACACCAAACACCAAGAGTGAGACAAAAGCATCTACACTAACTTCCCATTAAACTGATAGCTGGCTTCCAACACCAAACACCAAGAGTGAGACAAAAGCATCTACACTAACTTCACATTAAACTAACAGCTGGCTTCCAACACCAAACACCAAGAGTGAGACAAAAGCATCTACACTAACTTTACATTAAACTAATAGCTGGCTTCCAACACCAAACACCAAGAGTGAGACAAAAGCAACTACACTAACTTTATATTCATCTAACAGCTGGCTTCCAACACCAAACACCAAGAGTGAGACAAAAGCATCTACACTAACTTCCCATTAAACTGATAGCTGGCTTCCAACACCAAACACCAAGAGTGAGACAAAAGGATCTACACTAACTTCACATTAAACTAATAGCTGGCTTCCAACACCAAACACCAAGAGTAAGACAAAAGCATCTACACTAACTTCACATTAAACTAATAGCTGGCTTCCAACACCAAACACCAAGAGTGAGACAAAAGCATCTAAACTAACTTCACATTAAACTGATAGCTGGCTTTCAACACCAAACACCAAGAGTGAGACATAACCATCTACACTAGCTTCACATTAAACTGATAGCTGGCTTCTAACATCAAACACCAAGAGTGAGACAAAAGCATCCACACTAATTTTATATTAAACTAATAGCTGGCTTCCAACATCAAACACCAAGAGTGAGACAAAGGCCAAAAAAATTTAAATTTAAAATTTGAACTGTTTATTTCTTAAATATTTTAGAAATGAAATCGAAGAGACTAACCAAAATCTTATAATTAAAGATTGTAATATAAATCTCTATTATTTAACTTGGTACATTACAACTAACTTAAGTGCTAAAAAGTAAGAAAACAATCCAGACCTGCAAAACACATAGATTAAATTACTTGTATTTTTCGAGTATGAAAAATCTTTTCAATGTTTTTTTGATTATTTTAGTTTTTTTTTATTTTATTTTTTCTGTTATTGTTCTTGGTAAGGTATTTAATAGTATAGGTAAAAAGCATGTCTGAACCCTTCTCCTATAATTACTGTTATATTTAGGTATAGTGAACAATGGAGTATTAGGTAAGTAACGTAGATTGCATGGTCTTCTGTACGTTTCCAAATTTCTTATACTTCTACCTCTACACTAACTTCTCATTTATCTCATCATCATCATCATCATCATCTCAGCCGTAGGACGTCCACTACTAAACATACGACTACCCCATAATTTTCCAAAAGGACGCGGCCTGCATCAAACGTCATCCTGCGATCTTTATCAGGTCGTCTGTCCACCGTGTCGGTGGATGACCTACGCCGCGACTTCCGGTCTGTTGTCTCCACTCTAGAACCTTTCCAACCCATCGGTCATCTGCTGTGCGTGCTATGTGCCCTGCCCACTGCCACTCCAACTGGCTAATCTTCTGGGCTATGTCGGTGACTTTCGTTCTTCTACGGATCTCCTCATCAGAAACCTTTAAAGAAAGAGAGAGAGAAAAATTTAAATAATGATCAATGTCTCATAAGTAAGCTCAAAGTCGCACAACGAGCTATGGAGAGGGCTACTCGGGGTTTCTCTACGTGATCGAATCAGAAATGAGGAGATCCGTAGAAGAACGAACGTAATCGACATAGGCCAGAAGTTAACGCAGCCACGCCGTATAAAGTACTAAAAATAAAACTAACCTTTTCAGATTTCTCCACCCGATCCAGCCTTCATTGATCATCCTCAACGGCATCGTCCTATTCAGCTCTCCACCCCCCGGATCCTGTGGGGTGATCCTTCAGCCTAGGACAACGGCATCTGATGATGTGTTGGAAGTCAAGGTGCAGGTTGATGACCTGATCTTTGGAAGTAACCTGACCATGATCGGAACCAAGTTTGTTCTGAAGTATTATAGGTGAGTTTAGTCTTTTAAGGCGAAATGAGTGTAGATAACGAACAAATTTCATTCGACTTCGCGAAAACTTAGTTTTTTCACGTTTAAACCTAATAACCAAAGCTCGAAAAAAAAGTAGTGTTAATTGAATACATTCAATATATATATACTTATACGTCTTATGAATTATGGGAGCCAATACACGATTGAGCAAACTTGGCTCGATAGAAAAAACTCGGCAACATTCCCTAAATTTTGCAATTTTTCTTACGTGCTTCGTGGGAAAAAGCATTGTTATTCAATTATGGGCAAATATATTTCAATAAATGTATCATATCCGAATTCCCAATGAAATTTACTAGTGAACTATGGACTCCTTTATCATTAAAATATAATAATTTGCGTGTACGAAATATATATAAAAATTATTTGCACTATTCAATTTCATCTTCGCATTACATCGTCCAATCTGATAAGCAATTCTCAACCTTATGTAAAGCATTGTAAATTGTTTTAAAATTAGGATTGGACCGCGCCTTAAGTGCGAAGAGCCTGTTTTACATTTTTGTAACAAATAAACTCAAAATCTACTGGAACCGTTTAAAAAATTATTTCAACATTAAACTGCTGCAGTATCCCTGATTAACAATAGTACACTCGTATTATGCAATTAGTGAATAAAGGACGGATTTAATGGGCCATAGATGAATCACGATTAAGTGAAGGATTCTAACGACTGAATCACGACCACAGGGAGTGATTCGTGGCTATTGAATCACAAGCGTAGTGTGTTAGAATCCTGAGCGATGCGAGTTATTCATAGCCCTCGATATAAATCCGTTTGATTCAAGAGTTGCATACTATACTTTATACCATGACTACGAGAAAAAGAAATAATTTAAGCGAAAATAGACATTTAATGAAGAAAAAGGAAGGTTAAATTAATTAAAATGCACATTAAAATTAGAACAATTACTAAACATAAGAGTAATTTATTTATTATTATTATTATATATTTTTTTCTATAGTCGCAGCAAATAACACAATACAGTTTTTATTCTAATGCTAAACTCCTTGTCTCAAAAACCGACCAATCAAATCTCGAGGAGTTACTTGCACAAAGAGTTTGTATGTCGACTATTATTTCCGTAAGGAAGATGTATAAGCACTGAGATGGAGGTCGAATATATTTGTGTGTTCTAAATTCAAACACCAAAACAGTGATTAAAAGGCCTTTTTATTCACTGTTTTCAGTGAATAAAATGAGGTTTTTAGAGTGGGAATTGTATGGTAAGGAGTTTAGCATTAGAATAAAAACTGTATTGTGTTCTTTGCTGTCATTGCAGAAAAAATATATAATAATAATAATAAAATTACTCATATGTTTTAGTAATTGTTCCAATTTGAATGTGCATTTTAATTATTTTTCATACCACC
Source organism: Selenia dentaria (assembly GCA_917880725.1). Lineage (NCBI taxonomy): Eukaryota > Metazoa > Arthropoda > Insecta > Lepidoptera > Geometridae > Selenia > Selenia dentaria. Next base: position 20,382,951 of record OU862900.1, on the reverse strand, counting down.
TGCTTGAAAATGTACAATTACATACCACGCAATCTCTACGTAAAGCAAGGTACATACGCGGGGCTGTAAAGTTGTATAAAACTACCTGGGGAGTAAAATGATTTGGATTTGGAACGTTAGTTGTAGGAAAACTCAATAGTACGTAGACAGCATACAGAAAATAAATGAAAAAAGACGTGATTGTATTATTAGTAGTGCGTTCGAATAGCCCAAAGTTGGCGAAAATAGTTGGCGCTAAAAACGCTCACAAGGGCGTTCGAATTGGGAATCCATGGGTAGAAATGTCGTTTATGTTTCTTTATGTTCAGCGTTAGAAAAGCTAAAAAAAGAGTTATTTTTGCCACCAAAATTGGGCTTTACGAACGCTTTTACAAAATAGTTAACAATAGCAACGCCACCAATACCCTCATTGCTAAAAGAACCTAAGGAGTGTGATTGTTGTGCGCCGCGTTGCTATAGGTTACGCACGGTCCGCTCTGCGCATTCAAGGTCGTAGTTGAAGTTACGTGTTGCGATCGGTGCTAGGTATTATATTCATCTATGTTCTGGTGTTTGGTGTTATTCAACTTTCATAAAATATTATTATTTTCAACGTGGTGCATGTAACTGTACCGAAATATCGGGTGCTCCAAAAGCAACTAAATCTTGAGTACTAAATATAACTTAGTTTTCCAAATGTTCCTTCCAAAGATATTATCTCTGTACCTCTATAACGGTACAAATGTGTCCAATTTGAATATTAAGGTTAAACGTTTTCCATACAAATTAAACTACGCATTTTTGAGTTCTCTGGAGCGAATTTAAAGTTATTGTGAGTTAACATTGTCCTAATTTGTACTCATATTTGCGCAAATCAATGATATAGTTAAACATCAGCGTGTTATCTTATTGTTTTACCATCGCCAACGTTACGTTTGTGTGGTTCAATTTTATACATATAGCTACATTATTATTGTACGTTATAATATCTTGACAGTGCAAGTAAGCTACGTTGTCAGATGGTGCGTGCTAGTAGAGTACATTTTCTGGGAGAGTAGGACCGCGCTATATCACGGCTTGAACGCTACGTTGCCACTCTGTGCGACATAAAATAAATTCATTTTCTTCCACTCAGTTCTGCTGTCTTTGTGTTACCAGACTCGAGCTGTTAGCTATTTTAGTTATTTTTTACGTTTTTGCACTACTTCCGATCGAAATGTATTAGTTGAGTGTTTTTGCACAAAATTAGTAATTACCATAACCTTCATTAGGTATATTATTTTACTGTTGATGTAAAAAAATGGATGCTACCTAATGCTTAGATTTTTTTTGTTTCCAGCGACATTATCGACTCTTGTTATGCTTATTCCAAAATTACTTACATTAATTAATGACCTTGAAACACAAAAACCCAAATAAGAGAGTGCTAAAATAGTGAGTTTTTTGCCTGATATAGGTACTTATTAGATGACTCGAGTTACTTTTGACTATCTGCCACTAGCAACACTGGTTCGGACGTTTTGACAGTTTTCAATTTCATATTTTTCATATGTCATTATTACTGAAGTTGCAGTGGTGATGCTGAATTGCTGATATTTTATTTTATTCCGTGTGACTGACTTCTCGAGTAATATTCCATGTGTTATTTGTTTGTAGTATTTGTTGTTATTACGTTGTTTTTGCAAAAACTTTTGTGCGATATCATATTGTCAAATATTGTGCAAAATGCAATCTCAGAGATCCAAAGCGAGCTAATAGAGCTCACAGATATTCTGGGCCTAAGAGAGGCCGTAAAGCATCCCGTGCTCAACTCAAGAGGTTTCATGGTGATACTAATACCACGTAAGTAATTGAAACTATTCCATTATATATTATGTACCTACTACATAATGTATTGAGTTTATTATTATTCACGACATTTTTTGCGAGGTTCAAACTTTTCAATATACCTAGGTACTTACCTACTAAACCAATGCTTCTTTTTGATTACAGACATGAAGATTTATGGAAAAAAAAACAAAGCCTAACGAACCCATCGAAAACGTTAAAAAAAAAAAAAAACCAAGGTCAGCTGCGGGTAACCAACATGAAAAAATGTTACTTTGAGTGCTACATCTCACCAGAACAACCCATAAAAGTAATAGAAATAGAACGAGATGAAGATTTTATTGCTGGAATGGTCCCGAAACTGGTAGCATTTTTTAAAAAATGTGTTTTACCAGAAATTATTCTAAGAAGGGTTAAAAAAATGCTAAGTGCTTAGATCTATGAATATACACTATTGAAATGATGTAGACTTTTATTTATTACACAAGTGTCTGCCCGCGGCTTTGCCCGTGTTACGTCTGTATAAAAAGTAACCTTAGTCACCCTCGGAACCCTATACTACTCAAAATCAAGACGATCCTTCGCTCTGTTACAGCAGCAGAAAAGACATAGGGTAATAAAGTATAGGTATCTAACTCAGGTTGAGGCTTAGGTATATTAGAATGTCACTGATAATATTAGTATCTATTCATATCGTTATCTAAAATGACGAATAAAGGTTTCTCAAAAAACTAAAACATAAATGCCCAAAAATAACACGATAAGCCCAGGTTCGAACCATGCACCTTTGTTCCCATGCGAAAACGTTTCTACGGATAGGCTAATGGGAACTCTGTGAGACGGACGAATTTGTTAAATAGCTACTACAAATTCTTAATTTGTATGTGTGCGTGCCTAAGGATTATGTACTATTACGTAATCTGTGGTATAACAAGAGTTGAGAATTATTATCCATTTTCTCGAAATCCGAGTAATAAATAGTTTCAGTTATGTTTGTAGTGTGTTAATAAATAAAGATGAAGGGCGCAAAATCAAGCATTCTTATTTAATCCTCCCATATTTCATTAAAATAAATTAATAAGCAATTATCAAGAAAACAGCGCCATCTAGTGGAATTTGTTTCTTAGCTGACCCTAACGTTTTACGTTAACTATTAATGTATTTTACTTTTGACGAAATAACTGCTATTTTAAAGCTTTGAGTTTGTATTGTCTCGCAATAGGTATGAAAAATAGAGTACGCACCTCGAGGATAAAGTCTGCCTTCGTCTTGAGCGGCTTTAACCCCTCGCTTCACTCAGGACTCTACATAACTCCCTCGCTGCGCTCAGGGATTAACCCAAGATTCCTCGTTACACTCAGGGTTCAATATACCGCCCATGACGTAGACACTGCTTTACACCCTTGGTGCATAATCTTCTAATTAACCATCACTTTTTCGACATTAAATTTCTATTTTTGCTTGAGTTATTTCTTTTTCTCGTAGTCATGGTATAAAGTATAGTATGCAACTATTGAATAAAACGGATTTATATCGAGGGCCATGAATCACTCGCATCGTTCAGGATTCTAACAACTGAATAACTCTCCTGCGGTCGTGATTCAGTCGATAGAATCCTTCACTTACTCGTGATTCATCTATGTCCCTCGCTTCAAATCCGTCCTTTATTCACTAATTGCATAATATACTATTTGCGTATAGTATATTATACAATCCGAGGAGGGTGACAACGACAGGAAGGTGACTTAATGACAGGAGGGTGACAGAACGACAGGAAGGTGACTTAATGACAGGAGGGTGACAGAACGACAGGGAGGTGACTTAATGACAGGAGAGAGATAAAACGACAGGAAGTTGACTTAATGACAGGAGAATGACAGAACGACAGGAAGTTGACTTAATGACAGGAGGGTGACAGAACGACAGGAAGGTGACTTAATGACAGGAGAGTGACAGAACGACAGGAAGTTGACTTAATGACAGGAGAGTGACAGAACGACAGGAAGTTGACTTAATGACAGGAGGGTGACAGAACGACAGGAAGGTGACTTAATGACAGGAGAGTGACAGAACGACAGGGAGGTGACTAAATGACAGGAGGGTGACAGAACGACAGGGAGGTGACTTAATGACAGGAGAGAGATAAAACGACAGGAAGTTGACTTAATGACAGGAGAGTGACAGAACGACAGGAAGTTGACTTAATGACAGGAGGGTGTCAGAACGACAGGAAGTTGACTTAATGACAGGAGAGTGACAGAACGACAGGAAGTTGACTTAATGACAGGAGGGTGACAGAACGACAGGAAGGTGACTTAATGACAGGAGAGTGATTTAAAGACAGGAGAAAGGCATAACGACAGAAGAGTGACTTAACGACAGACTTGAAGTCTGTCGTCTCGAAATATCTTTAAATCGTAAAATTAATAAATTGAATGTCTTTCCCGCCATCGTTTTTTATGGTTACTAGAACGACCGAAGAGTGACTTAACGACACACTCTCCGGGCGTTCTAGTAGACGATGGCAGGAAAGTTGTTGTTTATTTTTCTTTTACGATATTTGACGTGTAATAATGGTGGATTATTTACCGTTAAGTGTTCATAATGGTGCATGAGTTTATGCAAACTAAATAAATTTGATGAATTTAAATGGGACTTCCTCGGAAGTATACTCTACCGTATAAAAATGAATTTTGAGAATCGGTCTACAAATGGGAGATAATTCGGCAAACTTAAAAAAAACATACACACGAACATTATAACCGCCTCCTTTTTTGAAGTCGGCTAAAAATAATCATAAGTCCAACTCCAAATCTCTTATGATGAAACCGAGGAACTTATTTAGCTGCGCAAACACAGACTTACATAACCCTCCAATCAACACTATTCTTATATCAGATATCTCCAAGACATTCCGTCCTTATTTACCCACATAAAAATATGATTACTTCACATTCACTCACACTTACACAAGTTACACATCTCCCTCCACTGCACATATTCACACATCCTTAAATTCACAACAAACCTTCACACTTATAAATATATTACATTATATCCATTTTAAAATATATCCACTTATACAGGGTGTTTGGTAGAGGGACCGACAAACCAAATGAGCGTGTTCGGGGGACCACTTGGAGAATACAAGTTGGCCAAAAAAAATCCCCGACCCCCCAATTTTTTTAAACTTTTTTTTGTGTATTTTCCCGTTTTGATAATGAGAATCTTATTGTAACTCAATAGGTACAATTTTGGAGAAAAAGGGAAAATTCACAAAAAAAAGTTAATAAAATTTGGGGTCGAGGATTTTTTTTGGGCCAACTGGTATTCTCCAAGTGGTCCCCCGAACACGCTCATTTGGTTTGTCGGACCCTCTACCAAACACCCTATATAATAATCTTAGATTGTAAAATCCAAAACTTTATTCAAGTCTTACTAACTTTGGAATGTGACGTTGTAGTCGTATACTTAGTTAAGACGCGGTCCAACCCCAATTTTAAAATAATTTACGATGCTTTACGTAAGGTTGAAAATCGCTTGTTAGATTGGACGATGTAATGCGAAAAAGCATTAATTTTACGTTTTCTTTATATTTTTCGATATATACTAACACAATTGTAAAAAGTGCTGGTTATTACTTTAGTACTATACGTTGGCTATGTATTAACTAAAAATATATAGTGTTATCGCTGAAAATTCTGAGAGTTTGGACGTGAAAGTTCATTTTTGTGGATTCAGGATTTTTGTCTGCTGAAAGTGAGTTATATTTATGAACTCTATTCGGTTATAACTCTTTTCCTACTTCTTTTCTAATCTATGTATTTTTTTGATAGTATATAATTGATCTGTTTCGTTACACTGGGTTTTTAAATATCCTGCTTTTTACTATTATCAGGATACGAGCGCGCCTCAAGATAAAATCGCACTCGGATGCCAACGTACAGGCCTTGTGCTTAGTTTGGGGTCCGCTGAGAATCAGTATGACTGAAATTAATGTCTAAGAACGACACTTAAGTAAACTATAAATTAAGACTTTTAGAAAATGCACATTATATTATGAAATAAACATTATAAGTGAGTCCTGTAAATAAGCTATCGCGATTCTAAAACTGATTCATATCCGATGAGCCATTTCAGAATTATTCAAGTGTTAACACTTGATGGTAAGTGATAATGCGGTCGGAGTTGGTATCACATTTCAGAACAGCTCGTGGCTCTCAAGCACAGCGGTCGGAACACACTGTTACTACTACGTGATTCATCAACCCTCTAGGGGCTGGTGGAGGCCTCGAGCTTCCGCTCCTTACCTCTGCGGTACCTCGGGGGGCTACTACCTCCCGGTATCTCATTTGTCTACGTAGCATGCCTCGCGGCAATACTACGCAGGAAAATGTACCGCGCATAAAGGCTGCGCTATACAATCTTTGTATGGCGCGCTGTTCCGTCCGGAGGTGGTTCTTGCTAACCATCGCAACTCGCGGGTCGGTCCTAGCGCGCCTTAACGTCGATACGTTAGTAGTCACACTGTTAGCACACAGGTGTGCAGCGACAGATGTACAAACTTGAGGGTTTAATTTTTATTTATTTATTATTATCAACAAACAGTTACAATTGTGAAATGGATATAACGTGCCTAAAAACCTAAATAAGGTTTGTACAGACACAAAGTACACGACCAGTAAACTTACATATAATAAACAATACAATAAGTGAGTGATACAAACAAAACGGAGCAGTTAACCGGTTCTGCACGAGTGTTACGGGCGCGCAGGCACCTATAAGTAGGTACAACGGTCTAACGTTGTGAGCCAACGCGACGATCCTGGTCGCGGTGTGGACCCATGTCGCGGAAATGGGAGGAGGCGAGGTACACAAGGTTATGATTTAGTGGTAAACACAGTCAAACACCGAGCTCGCCGCCGAGCTCGAGGCAAAAGTTATGTCTTGGTTAGATTCTCTCCAAATAGTCGTAGAGTTAAAATTCATAGGGCCCACTTTCAACGGTACACTTATGTACCGGGGCGATTCTCTCCTACTCCCCTCTCTCCTGGCGACGGCCCAAGCCGAGGTCCGTACCCTAGTGGTGCCCTTGAGCAAGTCGCCTACTCCTCTCCTTGCGGCGAAGCGTCTTCAACGCTCGCCTTAGGCGGTGCGCCCTCTGCGCCCGCATCTGGCTGAGTGCCATCTGCGCTCGCCAACCGTCCGGTGACGCTGTAAATGCCGGTAGAGGCAAACAGCATTAGTCCGTTTATATATAAAAAAAAAAAAAAAAAACGTTGTGAGCGCGCTCCCGTTATGAAAGATGCTCCACTTTAAATAATACTTAAATAATATTTTTTTAATACCCTTTTAATATTTTGAGGGTTTACTTTCTCTTTGGTTTGAGCTGGTAGTTTATTGATAAGTAATGATATGAGGTATTGAGCTGTTCTTTTTCCGTACACGTTGTTATATTTAGGTTGAGTTAGTTTTTTATTAGAAACACTTCGAGTTTGGTATGGATGACTTACAGGGATCTGGATGTCTGAACGGAAGAATTGTTCAAGAAGCATATTAAGCTCGACTTTATGGTAAATTGGTTTGATTCCACAGTGTTTAAAGAGGCCGTAAGCATTACCTGCGTATTTATTTTTAATTTTCGATGGGACCATCAATTTAAGTATTCGGTATTGTATGTTGAAACTTTAGCTAAGATAAGTTTTATAAAAGCGCCCGTAGCTGCTGAGCTCATATGATAAAATACTTTCTACGAGTGCTTTGTACATTGTTAGTAATATGTTGAAAGGGTGTATGTACTTAATTATGTAAAATTTAGCCATAACTGCTCTCAATCGGGAGCATGTTTTATCGATATGCTTTCCCCAGTTAAATCTTTCATCTATGACAAGACCAAGGTAGGTGTGCTCAGGCACCTGCTCTGGCTGCTGGGTGGTCTAGGTAATCAGGCGGACACCAGAAGTGCCCCATCACCATGCTGTGGGTTCCATCACGATGTTACCTTTATGCTTCAGGTAAAGATCGAACCCATGGCGACCCTTGTCATTGTCACCCCTATCATCTCTTCGAAAACAGACTTACCTGCCAAACTGTCCCATTTTAAATATTAATTTAATCCTATTGACTTCTTCTCTTACAGTCTAGAAGATCCTGAGAACGTGTTCTTGAATATAGAAGCATCAGCACTGTTAAAGAAGATCCAGGGTCACATGGAGTTCGAGCTGATGATGCAGGGGCACCACCCGAACGCAAGTGCTGACAGCAGGAAGGATTGGCAGGTCAATTATATATCTTACTAGCAAACCCTGCGAACTCCGTTTCGCCACCAGATGGCTTCGTTTTATGTAACATTTCGTTTGACGCTATCTACTTAAAATATTGGTTTGTAGTACATGCTATGTATCAGAGATGGCGCTGTATGTGAAAAAAAGATTTTCCCGCTTTTCTTTTTACATTTTTCCTGAATTTTCTTTACTATGAATCTCACGGAGCCCGAGACCTTTCCAACGAATTCAAAACCGTGGAAATCGGTTCGTGCGTTCTGGAGTTATAGCGTCAGGAAGGAAAACCCGACTTATTTTTATATAGTAGATTAAGTTTCCCTTTAAGTAATAAATAAATAAATATAAATAAATATTCCACAACTATCACACAACGCCATCTAGTCCCAAGCTAAGCAGAGCTTGTGTTATGGGTACTAGACAACTGATAAACATACTTATATATTTCTAAATACATAAATATTATAGATAAATTACACCCAGACACAGAACAAATCATCGTGCTCATTACACAAACATTTGTCCTGGGTGGGAATCGAACCCACGACCTCCGGCATAGCAGTCAGGGTCACTAACCACTAGACCAACAGGCCTGTCAAATGAGACGAGCAACTCGCTCAGCTTATGTTAAGCGTACACTACTTACACTAAAACTACAGCAGTTCAAACCCCTGCATGCCAATGGACTGTGCTCGTCACCCTGATATATAAGATGTTAAATCTCTTGCTCTGTACATTCCTAGGAAACATACCCTTTAAACTGAAACACAGTAATATTTTCACACTACTGCTTCACGGATGAACAACTGTCAAGTGACTAGACGGACAAGCCCTGGGTGTGATGGTAAGCGCCGGTTTCCCCGACTTGCTTGCGTTCCACACCGTAACACAACAATGTTCAATGCACTTCTACTTCGCGGTAGAATATTGGGTTATTAGGGTGTTCCCGCCTGAAGAGGGCGCCTCACGTCAGTAAAACGCGTCATCTAATAAAAAGAAGAATGGCAGGTATCTATGGAGGTTATGTACCGCCGGTCAAAGATCGCTAAGATATATATGTACAATAGATAACGCAAACGCGTGTACTTCCCGTGTCCGAACCCCGACCGAGCGTCAAGGTTGGCCGCCGCTACTTACAGTTCCACAGATATATATGTACAATAGATAACGCAAACGCGTGTACTTCCCGTGTCCGAACCCCGACCTAGCGTCAAGGTTGGCCGTCGCTACTTACAGTCCCACAGATATATATGTACAATAGATAACGCAAACGCGTGTACTTCCCGTGTCCGAACCCCGACCGAGCGTCAAGGTTGGCCGCCGCTAATTACAGTTCCACAGATATATATGTACAATAGATAACGCAAATGCGTGTACTTCCCGTGTCCGAACCCCGACCGAGCGTCAAGGTTGGCCGCCGCTACTTACAGTCCCACAGATATACTCGTATATATGTACAATAGATAACGCAAACGCGTGTACTTCCCGTGTCCGAACCCCGACCGAGCGTCAAGGTTGGCCGCCGCTACTTACAGTCCCACAGATATATATGTACAATAGATAACGCAAACGCGTGTACTTCCCGTGTGCGAACCCCGACCGAGTGTCAAGGTTGGCCGCCGCTACTTACAGTCCCACAGATATATATGTACAATAGATAACGCAAACGCGTGTACTTCCCGTGTCCGAACCCCGACCGAGCGTCAAGGTTGACCGCCGCTACTTACAGTCCCACAGATATATATGTACAATAGATAACGCAAACGCGTGTACTTCCCGTGTGCGAACCCCGACCGAGCGTCAAGGTTGGCCGCCGCTACTTACAGTCCCACAGATATATATGTACAATAGATAACGCAAACGCGTGTACTTCCCGTGTCCGAACCCCGACCGAGCGTCAAGGTTGACCGCCGCTACTTACAGTCCCACAGATATATATGTACAATAGATAACGCAAACGCGTGTACGTCCCGTGTCCGAACCCCGACCGAGCGTCAAGGTTGGCCGCCGCTACTTACAGTCCCACAGATATATATGTACAATAGATAACGCAAACGCGTGTACGTCCCGTGTCCGAACCCCGACCGAGCGTCAAGGTTGGCCGCCGCTACTTACAGTCCCACAGATATATATGTACAATAGATAACGCAAACGCGTGTACGTCCCGTGTCCGAACCCCGACCGAGCGTCAAGGTTGGCCGCCGCTACTTACAGTCCCACAGATATATATGTACAATAGATAACGCAAACGCGTGTACTTCCCGTGTCCGAACCACGACCCAGCGTCAAGGTTGGCCGCCGCTACTTACAGTTCCACAGATATATATGTACAATAGATAACGCAAACGCGTGTACTTCCCGTGTCCGAACCACGACCCAGCGTCAAGGTTGGCCGCCGCTACTTACAGTTCCACAGATATATATGTACAATAGATAACGCAAACGCGTGTACTTCCCGTGTGCGAACCCCGACCGAGCGTCAAGGTTGGCCGCCGCTACTTACAGTCCCACAGATATATATGTACAATAGATAACGCAAACGCGTGTACGTCCCGTGTCCAAACCCCGACCGAGCGTCAAGGTTGGCCGCCGCTACTTACAGTTCCACAGATATATATGTACAATAGATAACGCAAACGCGTGTACTTCCCGTGTCCGAACCACGACCCAGCGTCAAGGTTGGCCGCCGCTACTTACAGTTCCACAGATATATATGTACAATAGATAACGCAAACGCGTGTACTTCCCGTGTCCGAACCACGACCCAGCGTCAAGGTTGGCCGCTGCTACTTACAGTTCCACAGATATATATGTACAATAGATAACGCAAACGCGTGTACTTCCCCTGTCCGAACCCCGACCGAGCGTCAAGGTTGGCCGCCGCTACTTACAGTTCCACAGATATATATGTACAATAGATAACGCAAACGCGTGTACTTCCCCTGTCCGAACCCCGACCGAGCGTCAAGGTTGGCCGCCGCTACTTACAGTTCCACAGATATATATGTACAATAAATAACGCAAACGCGTGTACTTCCCCTGTCCGAACCCCGACCGAGCGTCAAGGTTGGCCGCCGCTACTTACAGTCCCACAGATATATATGTACAATAGATAACGCAAACGCGTGTACTTCCCGTGTGCGAACCCCGACCGAGCGTCAAGGTTGGCCGCCGCTACTTACAGTCCCACAGATATATATGTACAATAGATAACGCAAACGCGTGTACGTCCCGTGTCCAAACCCCGACCGAGCGTCAAGGTTGGCCGCCGCTACTTACAGTTCCACAGATATATATGTACAATAGATAACGCAAACGCGTGTACTTCCCGTGTCCGAACCACGACCCAGCGTCAAGGTTGGCCGCCGCTACTTACAGTTCCACAGATATATATGTACAATAGATAACGCAAACGCGTGTACTTCCCCTGTCCGAACCCCGACCGAGCGTCAAGGTTGGCCGCCGCTACTTACAGTTCCACAGATATATATGTACAATAGATAACGCAAACGCGTGTACTTCCCGTGTCCGAACCACGACCCAGCGTCAAGGTTGGCCGCCGCTACTTACAGTTCCACAGATATATATGTACAATAGATAACGCAATCGCGTGTACTTCCCGTGTCCGAACCACGACCCAGCGTCAAGGTTGGCCGCCGCTACTTACAGTTCCACAGATATATATGTACAATAGATAACGCAAACGCGTGTACTTCCCGTGTCCGAACCACGACCCAGCGTCAAGGTTGGCCGCCGCTACTTACAGTTCCACAGATATATATGTACAATAGATAACGCAAACGCGTGTACTTCCCGTGTCCGAACCACGACCCAGCGTCAAGGTTGGCCGCCGCTACTTACAGTTCCACAGATATATATGTACAATAGATAACGCAAACGCGTGTACTTCCCGTGTCCAAACCCCGACCCAGCGTCAAGGTTGGCCGCCGCTACTTACAGTTCCACAGATATATATGTACAATAGATAACGCAAACGCGTGTACTTCCCGTGTCCGAACCACGACCCAGCGTCAAGGTTGGCCGCCGCTACTTACAGTTCCACAGATATATATGTACAATAGATAACGCAAACGCGTGTACTTCCCGTGTCCGAACCACGACCCAGCGTCAAGGTTGGCCGCCGCTACTTACAGTTCCACAGATATATATGTACAATAGATAACGCAAACGCGTGTACTTCCCGTGTCCGAACCACGACCCAGCGTCAAGGTTGGCCGCCGCTACTTACAGTTCCACAGATATATATGTACAATAGATAACGCAAACGCGTGTACTTCCCGTGTCCGAACCACGACCCAGCGTCAAGGTTGGCCGCCGCTACTTACAGTTCCACAGATATATATGTACAATAGATAACGCAAACGCGTGTACTTCCCGTGTCCGAACCACGACCCAGCGTCAAGGTTGGCCGCCGCTACTTACAGTTCCACAGATATATATGTACAATAGATAACGCAAACGCGTGTACTTCCCGTGTCCGAACCACGACCGAGCGTCAAGGTTGGCCGCCGCTACTTACAGTCCCACAGATATATATGTACAATAGATAACGCAAACGCGTGTACTTCCCGTGTCCGAACCCCGACCGAGCGTCAAGGTTGGCCGCCGCTACTTACAGTCCCACAGATATATATGTACAATAGATAACGCAAACGCGTGTACTTCCCGTGTCCGAACCACGACCCAGCGTCAAGGTTGGCCGCCGCTACTTACAGTTCCACAGATATATATGTACAATAGATAACGCAAACGCGTGTACTTCCCGTGTGCGAACCCCGACCGAGCGTCAAGGTTGGCCGCCGCTACTTACAGTCCCACAGATATATATGTACAATAGATGACGCAAACGCGTGTACTTCCCGTGCTCGAACCCCGACCGAGCGTCAAGGTTGGCCGCCGCTACTTACAGTCCCACAGATATATATGTACAATAGATAACGCAAACGCGTGTACGTCCCGTGTCCAAACCCCGACCGAGCGTCAAGGTTGGCCGCCGCTACTTACAGTCCCACAGATATATATGTACAATAGATAACGCAAACGCGTGTACTTCCCGTGTCCAAACCCCGACCGAGCGTCAAGGTTGGCCGCCGCTACTTACAGTCCCACAGATATATATGTACAATAGATAACGCAAACGCGTGTACTTCCCGTGTCCAAACCCCGACCGAGCGTCAAGGTTGGCCGCCGCTACTTACAGTCCCACAGATATATATGTACAATAGATAACGCAAACGCGTGTACTTCCCGTGTCCAAACCCCGACCGAGCGTCAAGGTTGGCCGCCGCTACTTACAGTCCCACAGATATATATGTACAATAGATAACGCAAACGCGTGTACTTCCCGTGTCCGAACCCCGACCGAGCGTCAAGGTTGGCCGCCGCTACTTACAGTCCCACAGATATATATGTACAATAGATAACGCAAACGCATGTACTTCCCGTGTCCGAACCCCGACCGAGCGTCAAGGTTGGCCGCCGCTACTTACAGTCCCACAGATATATATGTACAATAGATAACGCAAACGCGTGTACTTCCCGTGTGTGAACCCCGACCGAGCGTCAAGGTTGGCCGCCGCTACTTACAGTCCCACAGATATATATGTACAATAGATAACGCAAACGCGTGTACTTCCCGTGTCCGAACCCCGACCGAGCGTCAAGGTTGGCCGCCGCTACTTACAGTCCCACAGATATATATGTACAATAGATAACGCAAACGCATGTACTTCCCGTGTCCGAACCCCGACCGAGCGTCACGGTTGGCCACCGCTACTTACAGTGCCCGCAGTGTCCGTTGTTCAAGCCGGTTGTCATCGCGTCTTTTTGGGTAAATACTATTTCTTTCTTTTAAAAGCTGATTTAACTAGACTTACCGTTTTGTCCGTAGGTGTGCCTCAAAGAAGAAGAGACCACCTACCCCTCATTCCTCAAAGACATCTCCTCAGAACCGGCTCCATACGAAGGCGCCCTGACCCTGGCTCTCACTGGAAGCCAGAGCTCGTGCGCTGAAAGTGACAGCGAGCTGAAGATGAACTACAAGGGAGTTCCAGGGTCGGGGGGTCAGAAGGAGGTTCTGTTCACGCTTGTTGGGAGAAACGTAAGGATTCTAATTATTTTTTATGCTTATCGATGCTCGCCTGAAGTTTCACACTTGCCCATAACTGTACAGTGATATTCAGGACCGGACGATCGTTTGAGCTGGCATACCTACCGACATTCACACTTTATCGGACCGTGTTAGAAAGCATAGATTTATACATATATTAAAAGTTACGCCACTCGGCGAATAGAGCTACTCTAAAAATGACATACTCAGCACTTTGTGAATCGATTTTGACATACTGCATATCAGTCTGGGGCGGGGCACCTACAACTTTAATAATAGAATTAGAGAGGGCACAAAGGGCGATTCTAAAAGTTAAAACTTTAAAACCCTATAGATTTATAGATACCCATCTGCCCAACTGTGTTCGGAATGTCAAGTGCTGTAGGTAAGGCAACTATTTACCTATTCTACGCACGATTCTACGTAAACACCCGTCAGTACCCTGTGGCACAGCTTACTAAAATAATTCTACAAGAAGAGCCCCACCTGCATGCACACCCATTTCTCACTGAACAATATTTGCTGGAAGACACAATCACGTCTTGAGTGCTAAATTATATAACTAGTTAAACACACGTCTAAACATAATAAAACTTAACAAATATGAACTCAAAACTAAAAACTACCTCCAATAACTAAATTATACAGATACTACTTACTAATTTAATACAAACTTAACTACTTATTTAATACTAACTTACGCACGCGATTTTGTCCGCATGAAATAATGTTATGGCGATCCCTCGGGATATACCCGGGTACAAACAATCTCCACTCTAAGTTTCATCCATATCCAGCTGCCGTTTTTTGGGTGATTTAGTTGCAAATATACAAATTTACACAATCATATTATTATATAGTCATTTGTATATTAGTATTTTTGAAAGAAGAAAAATATTATCTGTCAGCAGAAATAGCTAATTGGTCACAAGCTCATGGCCAGCAAACATTTCAAAATCAATCAGCAATTTATGTCATTCTGGATGGCTGTAATTATTTTTGTACTGCATATTAATTATATAAGCAGCCATAAGCTGTTCCTGTTTTATAATATTTGGGTAAGCACTCAGTCGCCGGCCGCTGCCGCTGCACGCTCGCTTCGCTAGCTTGGCTCGCGCGTTGTAGTCACAAGTAACCTAACACTCCTCCTCGCTACGCTCGTCGTCGTACCAATATATGACTTTGCCCTAGACTAGTATATTTACATATGGAAAATATAGACATGTTTTCTCTGCTGATCAATCATAAAATCTTGCTGACCAAGTAGTTATTTTGCGGACCGAATGTTTATTATACAAACTCATGGTATTGTTATGCTGCCTATTAATGATTAAATTTTTGACCATCATCAAAATTATCTGCGGAACAAAGATTGCTGCCTGATTTTTATTATTGCAGACAAAATCTTTGTATGCTGACTAAATCATTTCAATGCTGGTTTGGGTGGGCTCACCAAATTTTATAATTGCGTATCATTTAATTACTTCTCTAGTCATTTTACCTAGCGTTTGTAAGTACTAAGTTTTAAAACTATCGTGGTCAGAAACAGGAATATAAATGTACTAGCTGGTGCCCGCGACTACGTCTGCGCAGGATTAGTATGTACTTCGATTAGATTATTATTTCTCCAAGGGCACATCTATCTTTATACCAAAATATCAAAAAATATGTACATGGTCAAACGCAATTGTCTAATAGCATTATTTGAGTACATATAAATACCTAGTATATCAATCAGTAAACAATAAAAAAACTGTCATTAAATTTCATCACCATTGGCGGCATTTGTGTTACATTTCATCACCCTTGACTGTCGCCGAACACATCTATTATATCTGCCACAAATTTTGACAGAACTGTCATCAATACGATCTTGACGTAGACGATCTTATAATTTTGTCTATGCTGTGCCAAAGCATATTCACCCGCTTGGTGATAGATGATGATGATGATGACGAAAAGTATCCTATGTGTTAAACTAGTGCCTCATACCAAATTTCATTAAAATTGCCCCCGCAGTTTGTGCGTTAATGAGTAACAAAGATCCACACATCCACACATCCATACTCACAAACTTTCACGTTTATAATATTATATGTATAGTAGGATTGTCTTCCTGTTAGGTCCCTATATCCGCTAACTTCTCCTTTACCACGCAGCGGATTTAGATGTGGTTTTCACACTCAGTTAAATGGTTTTTCACTGAAGTTTATATAAGTAAAACTAGCAAACCCTGCGAACTCCGTTTCGCCACCAGATGGCTTCGTTTTATGTAACATTTCGTTTGGCGCCATCTACTTAATATATTAGTTTGTAGTACATGCTATGTATCAAAGATGGCGGTGTATGTGAAAAAAGATTTTCCCGCTTTTCATTTTAAATTTTTCCTAAATTTTCTTTACTATAAACCTCACTGAGCCCGAGACCTTTCCAACGAATGCAAAACCGTGGAAATCGGTTCGTGCGTTCTGGAGTTATAGCGTCAGGAAGGAAAACCCGACTTATTTTTAAGTAAAATAAAACCCAGTATTTAAGGTATGTATTTATGTTAGTAGAAAAAACAAACGTCGCATTTTCCACCTCCTGTTTTACAGTACAGTGGTACCGAATATGTATCAATACTACGGCGTGGTGAAACCTCTTTTTGCCTAAGTACCTAGACGGCTTGGAGGTTATCATAAAAGACAGAGAATGGGTTCTAGACGCTTAATATACATCTAGAAAGCCCAGATCTGGGTCGTGAGTTCAGACAGATCATGCAATAGCCTCCTTTGTTACGGGGATTATCTCAGAATAGCAGTGAATTCTTCGACGCGATGGCGTGGGTAGTGCAGTAACCGGCAGAAGGCAGTAGCGGCGACCGGAAATCGGGCAGCCGCAGATTCCCGATAAAATCGAGTTAGCCCAGACGCCCAGCAGGATTCAGGGTCCTGTGGTAGTTGGTGGCCGCTCCGGCAGTGTGTGCAGTACTACCCCCTCTTTTCAGCGCCAAGATGCGCCAGCGGTAGGTTTAGCCCGCCGTAGGATCCCTGGAATGCCACCAAGGATTCCGGTTAGTAGGAATTCCTCAGCGGCGCTGTTGCCACATGCACTAAGTCCTGGGCTCCTCCGAGGAAGCTTAACTTCGACAAGCCCCATGATGTGACAACATGCCGCAAAACAAAATGGTCGGAAGGACATTTGAAAACAAGTTACAATAAAATTGTTATAGAATAGGCTTGAAGAGCAATAACAAGGCTTAGCAGTACCTAGTTGGAAGAAATAGGTGGTAGGTAGATTTAGATTACACTTCAACGTTAACACGCGCTCGTATCCTGATAATAGTAAAAAGCAGAATTTTTAAACACCTAGTGTAACGAAACAGATCGATAATATATTATGAAAAAAATACAAAGGTTAGAAAAGGAATAGGAAGAAGGTAATAACCGAATAGAATTCATAAATATAACTCACTTTCTGCAGAAAAAACTCCTGAATAGGTCCACAAAAATAAACTTACACGTCGAAACTCTCAGAATTATCAGCGCTAACACAATATTTTTTTTAGGTAATACATAGCCAACGTATAGTACTAAAGTTATAACCAGCAGTTTTTCGATTCTGTTAGTATATATCGAAAAATATAAAGAAAACATCCAAATTAACGCATTTTCGCATTACATCGTCCAATCAAACAAGCGATGTTCAACCTTACGTAAAGCATCGTAAATTATTTTAAAATTGGGGTTGGACCGCGCCTTAAAGTTCCCGGCAGTTTACATAAGCTTAAAGAGCTTCACAAATCATTACAATATATAATGCCTACTACAAAAGGTAGGTAGGTACCAATAAAATTCGACCAGCCTAGTACCTAGAATGAAATTACACGATAATCACAATAACCAGTGCACAGTATAGATTTAAGCTAGACATTTGTTTCAACTCACCCGAGATGGGGACTAAACTGAATTTATAGTTAAATTACTAGGACGCTACAACGTCCAACAATTGTTAATTGGTCACGGCACTTGGTAATCACTGGTGACAGAGGTCTGTTCTAGTCGGTGGCTGGCGTCGGAAAGAAAGCACAACGGCTTGTCACCCGCCTGCGACCCTCACATGACGCCCGTGACTCAGCCTTGACTCCTCCCCTTTTTCTCTTTTGGATCGCGCGTAACCTTAATTGGTAATTTAAAGGCTATTTCCGGATAAAGAGGGCTGAAGGTGGTGCGGGAGGAATGAAAACCAGTCTTGGACATAGAGTACAGTACCTACATCTATTTATGTTTCCTAGACACGGTGACTATATACACTTGCTTTATTAGCAAAGCGCCCTCTGTGTCGTAGGTGTCTTTGAGCTAGTAATACTTCCACCTAGATGGCAACACTTGTTGTGATTTGGCTAGAATTAGGTATTTTCTAATTAATTTTTAATTACCGAACCAGACTAACAGATTACAGTGGCCTTAGAATATATCTAGGTAAATATTCTAAGGCAGGTGTGTAATTTTAAAGGGTTATTATTATAGAATGGAAAAGAAATTATAATAAATAAAATGTTTAACATAACCCGCTTGCATCCCCAGCGGCCGCGTCCTCCCTTCTCGATTCGTATTCTTCATGTCTGAGGGAGTTTTTCTTATTCTTTTTCGTTTTGGGGGCGATGAGGCCTGCACTGACGTCCCGCTTGGGGTGTTTTGTGCACCCCCCCTGCCAGCATTTACTCAAGCCAGCTTAACTCCTTTACATAGCGGAGTATGGGCTTGGGTCGCTGGCACAACTGCTCCAGTGTTATTTGAGATGATGAGTATGAACTACGATGTCGATGATGCTAATGATGGCTCGTGCTTTCTGGAGTGGACCTCTAGTAATCCTGTTTCTAACATCTTCCGTAGCAGTACAGTGCAGCAACACATGCTCCACAGTCTTGTCCTTCTGCAGACAGTCTCCAGATAGTGGGTTGTCAGTAGCTCCGATCTTGTGCAACTGGTAATTTAGATTACAGTGACCAGTGATGATGCCCACCATTAGGCGAAGGTCTTGACGTTGTAACCGTAGTAATTTGTTCGTAGTATTTTTGTTTAGGATCGGAAACATGGATTTCGCATGTTTACAGTCTTTCTTGTCATCCTAACAGTTTCGGTGTTTTCTTTCGGTGTAGCGACTCAGGAGACTCCACACTTCCATCGCTGAAGGTCTGCAGAGTTCCATTTCCTCAGTACTACTCGGCTTTTTGGCTTCTTCTTTAGCTAGTATATCTGCCCTTCTATTACCAGAACAAAGGCCATGTCCCATTTATGTTGGCTACATTGATAGCATCGTAGACGGAAGTGTCCAGTGCGGTTCGGACTTGGTCAGACTACAGCACGGGCTTCGACCACGTGATCGCTTGCCCTCCACTTTGCCAGTTAAAACCAATTTTTCCAGATCCCGTCTTTACTGGCAATGTGTCCGAAGTATTCTAGGATACGCTTGAGGTAGTCAAGAGCCTTGAGATAATCCTCAATTGTCTTAATATCGACGCGTTGGTTTGTAATGCAAGGATTCGCAGCATCCTTCTCCAGCACCACATCTCAAAGGTCAATGCGTTTGCGGTCTGCTGATCTTAAAGTTAAGGAAGATGGAGAAAACAAGAGTGCAAACTATAAGAAGCATCCTGTCCTTCCATGTTCTATGAAGTTGAGACATTGCACTCTTGGCAATTCCTATCCTTTTTAACCGACTTCAAAACAATGAGGTTCTTCAATTGAACCGTTTTTTTTTTTAAGTGTGTTCGCGGATAACTTCGTCGTTTATGAACCAATTTAAACGTTTCTTTTTTTGTTCGTTAGAGTATACTTGCGATATACCGCGGTGGTCCCATACAAATTTCATCAAATTCGGTCAAGCAGTTTTTGAGTTACAATCTAATAACTGAAAAGTGTTAATCTATCTTGATGATATCATCATTGACGTTGTATCCCGTAAGTAACAAGATCACTAAAAAGGGGGGAAAAAATTGTTTTTATCATAGAGCCGACTACAACACTAAAAAGTGTGAAATAACTTGTCGAAGTCGGTACCATGCGCACAATATTGTGATAATAGGTACTTTCGAAATATCATGGTACAGACTTCAACAAGTTAATTCACTTTTTTTTAGTGTAGAAGTCGGTTCTAGTTTTTGATAAAAATTTTTTTGCGTTTCTATTCTCTTTGTATAAAACTCACTATGCAAATCAACATTTCAGATGTCGAAAATGGGGACGCTGGACCTCGGCCGCTTCAGTCACACCACGTGGGGTCAACTCCTGAAGACTTACAACGATGATCATCTCATGGCCTCGGCCGTTGTCAAGGTATGCTTATAAAGTGATAATGGTTTATTCTTGTTATATCTAAAGAAAATCATCATCATCATCATCTCAGCCGTAGGACGTCCACTGCTGAACATAGGCCTCCCCCATGATTTTCCAAAAGGACCGGTTGGAAGCGGCTTGCATCCAACGTCGTTCTGCGACCTTTCTCAGGTCGTCTGTCCACCGTGTCGGTGGACGACCTACGCTGCGCTTGCCGGTACGTGGTCTCCACTCCAGAACCTTTCGGCCCCATCGGCCATCTGTTCTGCGTGCTATGTGCCCTGCCCCCCCCCTAAAGAAAATACGTAAAGTAAAAAAAAATGTGATTATTTTATAATAATCTCAACCTATTCTAACCTATCCTAGTCAAAGATTTTCGAAACGGTACCCGTGAATTGAACTAATAGTTTTAAAATATTAAAAAATAAAAAAATACTTTCATTCTAATCACTAAAATCCAGTTCACTTACCTGCTTATCAGCAGAACTTTAAAACATCATGAGTATAAAACACAAACCCCGAAAAGTGAGCATTGAAACTGCCCACAGCCGTTTCAACAACTAAGAATTTTGAGAATCTATTGAATGTATCTACTGATCAGCAGACCCTTAATAATTCATGTCTACCCAACACCTCCATGTATGTTTTAACCTTTGCTATGGGTAAGTCTTAGTTGGCCTCGGGCCAATAAATGCCTCGGAAAGTTAAGTAATACCATAATAAAGCATTACCATCAGCTACTTTTCTCCGTCCATAGGACTAGTAAGTTATTTTTTCAATTACTTTATTTTTATTTTATTAGAAACAGGTATTCTGATGATCATCGAAAATCGATGATCATTAATGTTAAGACATAAAATATCCTGACTTGTTTAAAAAAAGCCGATAAATATAATAAAATAAAATAAAAACTGAGATCTTCTCAGTATAGACACAAACTAATAGAACGGCGATCAAACCTCATGATGCATACACTAGTCCTTACTCAATGTCTGTCAAAATGTATAATTAATTGCCTAATGTCCTTAAAGATGTAGAAAATTACGTTATCTTTGTTGCAAATCTAAAAAGCATGCTTGAGAAAAACTGTTACTGTTCATTAGATGAATTTTTCAACGGTAATTTGGTTGATATGAAATAACTTGTTCCGCACAAGCAAACTATTGCCATACCCTAATGCCCGGGTGACACTAAGCCAATTTTTCAAACCAGGACAGCAAGATAGTGTCAGTAAGCTAGCAAGCTAGTACTTCTGGCTTCGTGTAGACAGACTTGCTTCATTTCTATGCTAGTAAGCCAGTAAGCTAGTTTACAAGCCAGGACAGTTTTTAATAGGATGGAGTTCTATTTTTAGGCTAGTTGCGCCCCCCACCACTGATTTTACTATCCTGGATTGTGTACTAGCATCATGTGGCCAGCGAAGCTAGTTTTCAGTTGGTTAGTAAGCAGGAACCATGCGTTTTGTTAATTTTTCTGACGAGTTTCCTGAGATTGTATGATGCTCAAACTAAGTACAGATATTAATCTAAAGTTTGTACAACTGTACCACGACCATTAATGTCGATGGAAAGCCAACCTTCGAAATTATAAATACAATTATGATCGTGATTTCACTCAAAAAAATATATTGAACGTACAGTTTTTGTAATTCATCTTCTACTTCGTCTAGTGCGAATTGGCATTGGTTTTGAAGATTATCGCATGCATTTCATGTTGAACGCGTGGTCACCTCAGTCACTGCAATATTACTAGCTTGAAATAATGAAACCTCGTGTAAACGGAACTAGCCTGTTGCAAGCCAGGTCCGCAAGCCAGGACAGTTTACTATAAAACTGGCTTTTTCCCGCATTGACGTGGTGGGGGGGCTCAGTAGCCGTGGCTTGTATCACCACGGTGAAGCCAAGAGGAACCCAGGGGCCGCGCCGGCGTTGGGGTGCGCTGGACGGCTCAGGCGGGGCCGCTCCCATGGGCTTTGGCCGCCAAGTCCACATAGGAGTGGCGGGGTCCGGGCGCTTTGGCGCAGACTCGAGGAGGTGGGGCCCGGGCGCTTTGGCGCAGGCTCGAGGAGGGGGGTGTTCACGCGAAAGCGTGACGTAACCTCAAGGCGCGCACCCGCGCCCCCGCGTTCCCCCGCCGCTGTCCTGCAGCTGTCAGGCGACAAGCAAGCAGCGAAAGGAAGCGGAAACAGTCATCTTTTCGGCGCCGTCGCGTCCGCACGGCGTAATCGGGAACCGCCAATATCAGCCCCGCGTTTACGCGTCAGCTCAGGAGTCACCTTTTTGTACTCGCGACCGGCGGACGTGTACCGCCGCGCAGCAACCGCATGGCACCGCCATTTTATATCAGCACGAGTCACCGCGAATGACTTCGCCGCGAGTGACCTTCAGGGTGTGTTCGGCCCAACCAGACACTACTCCTAAATCAGCACGTGTGTACACACGCATTCAGCCCGCCGCGTAAACCAGTGCACAACCCAAAGGGACAATACAAACATTAGAACCAAGTGACAATAGTTCTTCAGCTCATTCTGCACGCCGTCGACAGCAGGACGCCTCCACGAGGACCCACGGTCACCAGCACTCATCAGACACAGAGCTCACCTCCGCAGGTATTTACCATCCCAATTATTCCTTACCTATTCTCTGGTTGCAGGAAACTGCTCAACCGCATCTACCCCCCCCCCCTATCATCGAGCGTATAGCTAGCAGGAAACTGCGAAACTATAATTTCCTCCGAGCCGGATTTATCCGGTTATCCGGATATAACCGGGTACCCGGATAAACCACATTTCCCACGAGCGCGGATATCCGGCAACATAATCTCTTTCGCTGCCGGATAAACCAATGCTATCACCCCCTATCCCTTAAATACAGTCCATTAAATCAGCCCACAATAAACTCAATTTAATTCCCAAATAACGGATATCAATCCCTATCAGACCTATTTAATTTACAAACTACATTTTATTGACTTAATATTACCCAAATTACGTCATACAAATCAGCCCACATTTAAGCTCAATAATTCCCAAATATCGGATATCAATCTTATTTAATTTACAAACTACTTCTTATAGATATTGATTTAATGTAAATCCCCTTACGTCATACAAATCAATCCGAAGCTTCTAGACGAGTGAACCGGCAGTGCGATTTGCCAAGCCAAACTAACCCGACTAGCGATTCGAAGCTTCTAGCAAAAAAATTCCACTCGTTAGGAACAAACATATTGCCAAGCGAAACTGACCCTTGTTACTAATTGGAACGACTGCCGATACGATTGTTCACTAATTGTTTGCAAGAAAGGTTCGTAATTAAAATTCTTAAGGCTAAGTACCTACCTACGCCAGGTGCTTTGTTGATTTTAATTATAAAATTATACTAAGTACTGTTAGACGGGTTTGCTTGTGTTCTTGAGATTAAATAATCATAATTCGTCCATAGTCGAACGTTTGGAATTCAGCCCAATTTATTTTATTTCAAGAAATATATCCTTACCTAATAGAGATCCGCACACCATTTTGGAGTTCCGTGAAAATTATTACGTAATTAGCTGTTGTGATTCAACACTCATAAATCATTTAGACATGCTACTTAATTAGGTTACATATGTTATTTATAATTGGGTTAACTACTTATATGTAAATTAGGGTTCCGCGCAGTTATTAAATATTTAGTACCGAACGAACTTACAGGTTTCAATTAATAAAGTAATTAAACCATCAGCTCACATAAGGTTTCGTACACACGTTATTAATTTAGACGTTATTTTAACCGACTTCCGAAAAAGGAGGTGCGGAATGTCACCTACGATTAAATACTTTAATATTTTTATTTCCTTTTAATTTTGCTTGCGTCCTTGTGCCTGACTTCGCCTACGACGATTAACGATGCCTTCTGAATCACAGGTAGCCAGATTTAGACAGTTACAAATCGCTATTATTAAGCTTAATTTGGAAGCGTTATCATTGAGGTCTAGCAAACCAAGGCGCTATAGCCCTGGATTCGCTGCCAGAGCCGCAGGCGTAAAATTGACCCGCGATAGATTTGACGCGGCATATTATATAATTTTAGACTCCGTAGGTTTATCAGACGACGAGGAGGAATTCTACAACGAGCAGTATGGAAGGACAATAGACGCCTATTACGTGATTCTCGTTGTAGTATTAGAACAAAAAACATGGTCATTAGCTACCAATGACGATGTAATAACCGCGCCAATACCCGCGCGCCCCTCGAAGTCAACTCAGCAGGCATCGAACCTGCAGCCTCAGGGCTGTGCGCAGGATTCGAACCCGCACCCTCTCAGCTCCGCGCCTATACCCGCGCGCTTATCATCATCAGCTCCGCAGGTATCGAACCTGCAGCCACAGTGCTATACGCAGGATTCGAACCTGCACCCTCTCAGCTCAGCGCCTATACCCGCGCGCTTTTCAATATCAGCTCAGCAGGTATCGAACCTGCACCCACAGTGCTATAAGCAGGATTCGAACCTGCACCCCCTCAGCTCAGCGCCTATACCCGCGCGCTTCTCAATATCTGCTCAGCAGGTATCGAACCTGCAGCCACAGTGCTATACGCAGGATTCGAACCTGCACCCCCTCAGCTCCGCGCCTATACCAGCGCGCTTATCGCCATCAGCTCAGCAGGTATCGAACCTGCAGCCTCTGTGCTATACGCAGGTTTCGAACCTGCACCCAATCAGCTCCGCGCCTATACCCGCGCGCTTCTCGTCATCTGCTCAGCAGGTATCGAACCTGCAGCCTCAGTGCTATGCGCAGGATTCGAACCTGGAACCTCTCAGCTCCGCGCCTATACCCGCGCGCTTCTCGTCATCTGCTCAGCAGGATTCGAACCTGCAACCTATCGGCTCCGCGACTATACCCGCGCGCTTCTCGTCCCCACTTAAACAGGTATCGAACCCGCAACCTCCGCGCTATGGTGACAACCATTGCTACCCATGTAGTAATGTAAAGGGTCACAAGCCTCGGGTATGTACCCGATACTACGCACTACCAGTGCGCTTATTGCCGGTACAACAGCGCGAGGTACCACGGCGCCGTCCCTCACCTGATACGGGCCAGATGGTGTACTCCCGTCGTACTCCACCGCGCACTACCTCGCGTCCTTCACCGCCGCCTAGGCAATGACTAGGACGGCACATCCAACAAATACCGACTCAGCCCACAAAGAATCAGCACACACACACAACACGACGACAAACTGTCATCGCAAACACCTTAAGTCAGTTAGGTGCTGACATTCTGCACTCACCCTTGCGCCAGCAATTCTGGACGTTATCAGTATACAAATGTATACAATGTTTACGTTTCCGCGTCCAAACTAAGGCTCCGTACATGGCCGACTCACCCGCCGACCGCGTAAACGTTCAGCCCGTATTTAGCAAAGTCACGACGGACTTTACTGGACCATTTTTGATAAAATCCAGTACACTGAGAAACACCAAGCTATTAAAAGGCTACCTCTGTGTTGTAACATGCCTAGCCACGAAGGCGGTCCATCTCGAACCGGTATCTGAGTTATCCACGGAAGCGTTCCTTGCGGCATTACAGCGTTTTGTTTCTAGGCGCGGTGTACCGACGTTAATTAGATATAATTGCGGTACAATTTATGTAGGCGCTAGAAATGAACTTAGGGAAATACAAGACTTTCTTGCAACCAACAATAACAATATCGCACCTACACTTTCAGCTCTTTTAGCGCACATTGCAGCCAAGCTCAATGCACGCCCTCTCAGCCCACTCTCTTTTGACCCCGCGGAATTTGAATTTCTCACCGCGGGTCATGTCCTTTTAAAACGTCAGCTCAATGCCCTACCTGAGTATTCGGTAGGAGGACGAGCCATTTCTGCACACAAAAAGGTTCAAGCTCGTCCTACCCTTATCCCAACACCTTTGGCGATCCTGGTCCAAACCCTACCTGCACACCATCCAAACCCGCTCCAAACGGACTCCCCGATCCAGCCCACCTCAAGTCGGGGAACTGGTACTGATAGTGGACGACCAGGTGCCGCCTCTACACTGGCGCATGAGCCACAAGACGATCCCATGAAGGGATGGCGTCACCCGAGTGGTGGAAATCAAGAACGACCACCTGACTGTCGATTGACCACCACACCACAGCTTTGCCGCGTGGGGAATATGTTCACGCGAAAGCGTGACGTAACCTCAAGGCGCGCACCCGCGCCCCCGCGTTCCCCCGCCGCTGTCCTGCAGCTGTCAGGCGACAAGCAAGCAGCGAAAGGAAGCGGAAACAGTCATCTTTTCGGCGCCGTCGCGTCCGCACGGCGTAATCGGGAACCGCCAATATCAGCCCCGCGTTTACGCGTCAGCTCAGGAGTCACCTTTTTGTACTCGCGACCGGCGGACGTGTACCGCCGCGCAGCAACCGCATGGCACCGCCATTTTATATCAGCACGAGTCACCGCGAATGACTTCGCCGCGAGTGACCTTCAGGGTGTGTTCGGCCCAACCAGACACTACTCCTAAATCAGCACGTGTGTACACAAGCATTCAGCCCGCCGCGTAAACCAGTGCACAACCCAAAGGGACAATACAAACATTAGAACCAAGTGACAATAGTTCTTCAGCTCATTCTGCACGCCGTCGACAGCAGGACGCCTCCACGAGGACCCACGGTCACCAGCACTCATCAGACACAGAGCTCACCTCCGCAGGTATTTACCATCCCAATTATTCCTTACCTATTCTCTGGTTGCAGGAAACTGCTCAACCGCATCTACCCCCCCCCCTATCATCGAGCGTATAGCTAGCAGGAAACTGCGAAACTAGGGGGCCCGGGCACTTTGGTGCAGGCTCGAGGAGGTGGGGCCCGGGCGCTTTGGCGCAGGCCCGAGGAGGGGGGCCCGGGCACTTTGGTGCAGGCTCGAGGAGGTGGGGTCCGGACGCTCGGCGCAGACTCGAGGAGGTGGGGTCGCTGGGGATTATCCCCTGTGGCTGACGTAGCAGGCGGTGGGGCTACGTATCTGACCCACCGCAGGGAGACCACGGGCATCCAGACACGGGGAAGTCTGGCGCTCATTGTTGGCGGGTTTGGTCTCCGAGGTAGTTGCGGCGTGCCATGTGTTCTGGCGTGCCGCGAAGAGAAGGGTCCGGCAACGGACAGCCACGGCGGGTTCGCGGTCGTGTGGAAAATCTGTCCCGCGTTCCCGCCGAGGGCGGCAGTGACGGAACACCCCGGGGTTTTGGTGGGTATATGGACTCGTGGTATCCATAAAGGATTTCCCCGGGACAAAAAAAAAAAAAAAGGGATCTATCTACTCGTGTACTAAGATGTCAAAGTGTAGCGTGTCTTGCCCTACTGATACCATTATTATGTTCTCTTTTGTAAGGCAACACACTGGAGCTAATATTTGTAGTACCTAAGTAAAAACATTGTAAAAATATCTATATAAAAAGAATGGCCCCGAGTTTCTTGCCGCTTCTTCTCGGTAGGCTCTATGTATTTTGGAACGCGGCGGTAGGCTTTAAAGTACATTATAATGAAAAATTGACGTTCATAAGTGCGTCTTTGATGCCTAAATTGAATAAATGATTTTGACTTTGACTTTGACTTATCTTTGGGCCACTTATCAGCTCCGTTTACTTCCTTTTAATTTCCATATTCGAGAAACGTAGTCCGTATTCTTTTGAGGTCCAGAAAACCCTCTATCTTAAAAATCAAAATTGTTTACTATTAGGAATCCATCCTCGCTCCTCAAACACAAAATTGCTTCTCTCCCCAACGTCTTCTGTGTCATTAAATCATTTTATTTTTCATTTTTTAAATTTCCCACATTGCTGGTCTGTACCAAAACAGTTTTTAATATAAAATACAAACAAGGTTTTATGAAATGAGATATGAGGTCATATGAAATTGTATTACATTATCCCATTCCATCATTTATTTTACAATTTTTAAATTTCCCATATTGTTGGTCAGTATCAAAACAGTTTTTAATATAAAATACAAATAAGGATTTATGAAATGAGATATGATGTCATAGGAAATTATATTACAACTTTTCATAATAATCATCCATCACTAAACGGGTGAAACGACTGGGAGTAGCGTCTAGTCTGTATATACTTATTATTATATGATAATTGATTTAATAGGAGACCGATGGTGTAGCAACATTGTCCATAAGCGACGGCACAGAGCTGGAGTTCAAGCTGGACACCTTCGCATGGATCATGGACCGCTGGACCGATGTGCAGCTCTCGAAGAACTTCGGGTTCTACCGTGAGTTATTGTGTGTTAGAGTTGCACCGAAAGTCGATTTCGATCGAATGTTCTGTTTACATATTATCGAGGCCGAATTTTCGGTTGGCTTTCTTGTACTTTTGCCCGATGAACAGGCCCGATTGTAACCGTTACCCGTCGCGGTCGCCCCGCGGCTTCTCACTTGTCATGTCAGTTCTACTGCCGTGCGATTCTCTTGGAGGATCCCAATAATCTATCTATCAACGGTTTTCCTTACTACCGATAGAAATTTGACTTAACTTCCATACAAATAGTGTCAAATATCTAACTCTAGTAAGGTAAACCGGCGATAGATAGATTATTGGGACCGGCCGTAAGAGCAAATATCGTTGCATCTTTGACAACATCCGTGAAACTAATGACGAGATGACAAGAAACGTTGGAAAAACAACCTTGTGTACAAGAGCGAAATCTCAAAGTATTTGACATCGGTGAGCTCGTCGACGAACGCAACGACGAATCATTATAGAATCGCACGGCTGTTTTTATAGTATTACTTTTTACGCCTGCATAGCGATACCTAAATTTTTTTTAGTGAAAAATTTCGTATCATTCACATCCTCGGACGGGATCTGAACCCGCGTGTTCCGACAATCCGTGTCAGACGCCATGACCAACTAGGCCACCGAGGCTCGAGGTCTAAACATCGAATTTTAATTCTCTATCCGATTCTAACGGACGTGAACGGAGCGACATCTATTGAACAGCCTTGACAGCATTATACAACTGAAAGAACAATTTTTACAAACACATAACTTTCGTATTGTACAGATTTTTAATTATACCAGGGAACTCTTTAATTTACCGGGATCAAAAGTATCCTATATGTTGATCAGGGATATGAGCTACCACCATACGAAATTTCATTTAAATCGGTCTAGTCGTTTCGGAGATTAGCCCGTACAAACAGACAGACAAACATACAGAGAAACAAACAATTTGAACTTATTTTTCACTCCTTGCATCCCCTGACTCGGTTTTAGCATATTTTTCATTGTACAGAAATTTGACCTCTACAGTATAAAATATGTAATAGTTTTTACATCCCTCGTTTCACTCCCTTAAGTCATCCCTGTCAATAAATATTGAAATCATCACTTTAAACTGTCCAAATGCTAATTTTCACCACTGTATGTTCGTAAACACAAAACTTTCCATACAAACTTTTACCCTTCCATTTCACCTACCACTATCCAAAAAAATGTAGGACTAATTTTAGCCAATATAATATTTTTTTTTTATTTTTTTTTTATATAAAGACACCAACAGTATACATATTAAATAAAAACTATGAGTTAACACTTACAATTATATAACTGTTCTGATATGTACACCTTTAACAGGCGTTTACAGCTTTCACAATTTAACAGTGATAGGAGATAAAAAGTTACATTAAAGTTAACTAAAATTTATACATAAAATATTTACAACTAAGACAAAAATGTCGGAAACAGAAAATTCAATTTCATTGCAATTAGTTAGTGTTGTGTAATAATTTTGTTATTTTATTTTTAAATGTGTTTACAGGGTCATGAAAGATATCAAGATCATTTACGGAAGCATTGTATTCAGTATATGTACGACATATTCTTATTAGAGGCGAGTTATAAGCTAAGTTCGTTCTAGCATGTGTAATATGAAGAATATTTTGGATTCTATGGCGCGGATAGTGGCAAGGAACTTTTAAGGAGATGTGATTTAAAAGTGACGGACAATCGATTAAGCCGTGGATTTGTTTATAGAGAAACGATAGGTCACGATTTTTTCTTCTGTCGCGCAAGTTATTCATTTTGAAGAAAGCCAAGCGATTAGAATACGGACTTCTGTGTGATATTCCAGAGCAAGAAAAAGCCAAGGATCTTGTAAAGGCTCGCTGAATACTTTCAATGCGTTGAGAGTGCACTGCATAAAAAGGGTTCCACGTTACACTTGAAAATTCCAGAAAGCTACGCACCATATTATTGTATAATAATATCTTTGTGCCTGGTGATTTAAAACTTTTAGATTTGCGTCTAATAAATCCGAGCTGTTGGGTCGCCTTTTTAACTATTGAGTTAATATGAGCTCTAAAAGATAATTTGCTATCAAGCAACACTCCCAAGTCTCTTATTTCCTTCACCTCCTGCAGAATTACAGTATTTAATGTGTAGGCCGAAGAAATAGGTTTGTTTTTGCGGGTGTACTTGATATAAAAACATTTTTGGACATTAAGGTGCATTTGGTTCAAGTCAAATGCACCTTAATGTCCAAAAATTTTCACAACTATAAGTTTAATCATTATTAATTATGACTATAAATTATTAATATTCTACCCATATCTGTACGAGTAGATGCTTACTGCCTTCTTGGAAAGACGCTCGCTTTCCTAGGAAACAAATGCATTTAAACGCCATCTATTGATGTAGTTACGAACTAGTAATCGTATTTGAACGGCCCAGTCGCGTCTTGTTAATTTTTGCAGAACTAACATTATAATGACTTGACAGTGTAAGTAACTGTTACTAGTTTGTACCATCATCAGTAGATGGCGTGGACATGCAAGCGTTTCATTCGTTGTTTTCATTTTGTTTCACTTCATTGTGGGCGTAATAATATTTCATAATACAAACATTAATATAAATTACAAGAATATGAACATAAATGCCGTAGACAAAGCTAATTTTCTTGGCATTATTATTGATAAAAAACTAGACTGGAAAGCTCATACTGAAGATCTATGCAAAAGTTTATGTATATAAGTATTGCAAGAGCAACAAATAGTTAATTAAAATGGATGCGCTCTGTATCTTGAATATTAATAAGTGTGGCTTCGAATGATGGCCGCTGTAGCAGGCCGGAACTAGCACTGGGGAATTATGGTGCAGTTGTCAACAAGCGCCCTCTGTGGAGCTGTTCAAAAGTCATCTGCAGTAAAAATGGTACAGATGGCGCTGTGTTAAACAGATTGAGTAGCTCAGCCTTCACAAATCATTATATCATGGCTTGGTTGCTTCAGTTATATTTAGATACGGCATAATATTTTGGAGCAATTCAAATCAAAGCGCAAAAACGCTGCATTAGGTCAATGTTTCAACTACAGACGAGTGATAGCTGCAAACCAAAACTTATCGAACATAACATTCTAACGTTTCCGTCTCTGTATATTTTAGAAGCAACCGTATTTGTTAAAGCGAATTTACAATTGTTTCCACGTTTGTCCGATACTGTACAACGAAATAGACGCGAAATAAATAAAAATAAACTTACTATATTATAAATAAAAAATAAAAAAAAATGATACTTAGAAAATAATGTTTGACAGGCTGGTTGGCGCAGTTGGTAGCACCCCTGCCTTCTGAGCCGCTGGTCTCAGGTTCGATCCCCGGACAGGTCACACACATTTGTGTGCATGAACATGTCTGTTTGATCTGTGTCTGGGTGTGTATATGTATATAAGTATGTATATCAGTCATCAGGTTACCATAGTACAGGCTCTGCTTAGTTTGGGATCTGAAGACCTTTGTGTGGATGTTGTCCTATATTAATGTGTAATACCATTTTCTGCATGGGTCCTAATTAGGGTTGCCATCCGTCCGGATTTCCCTGGATTTGTCCTAGTTTAGAGGGCATCCGGGGAGCGTCCGGGCGGGGTTCTTTTGTAGTCCAAGTTAAAAAAAATGAAGTCTATATAATATTTAAAAAAAATCAACTGATTATTAACACAGTTTGTAAGTAATAAGTAATAAGATTCTGTTAGTTACATTTAAAATTATGATAAAAGCTGATTGAATTTAATTTTAATGTCTGAAAATATATATTAATGAACATTTTTTATTGCACTAACTATGTTTAAAAAAACCTGTTGACATGTCCGGGTTCTGGGCTCTAAAATCCGGGGTTTTCACGCGTCTTGTCCTGGTTGCCGAATTTTAGAAATGGCAACCCTAGTCCTAATATTATATAATAGGATTCCCGAATACCTTAAAAACCTTCCCCTTAAGTTATTTAAACAGAGGCTAAATAAAATCTTAATTAAAAAATTATATTACTGCACGGCTGACTTTCTGAATGACAAAGAATTTTAATTGTAATTTGACTCTTTTGTACTTATTCTCTTGGCTAATTTTGACATATGTTAGTTAATTTGACTTAATTTATAGTTGTTTTTGTATTGTGATTGCATGTGAATCTAAATCTGTTTTAATTAAATTTATAATGTGATCTCATCCTATATTTTGTACGCCAATTTTGGCAAAACATGTTGACAATGTTTATTTGTAAAACCTATATAAGTGTATATTTGTTTGAGTACTTAGTACCTTTGTAACCGTACCTACATGTTTTTGACAAATAATCTTTTCAACACACTTGCTCATAAAGTGGCTCTATGGTCACCGCCATTAGGCACAGAATGACACCCATAAACAAACTGTAACTTTTTCATTGTTATAACTCACTAGTGAGCTCTAGATTTTTTTTTAATTTTATTGGTTGAGGTTCTTTGTTCTTAAAAAAGTTGTTTTTCCAAAAAAAAGATAGTGTTCATTAGAACAAATAAATTACTGTTCCTATTGCTTGCTCATTTCATGCAACTTCTTATTTAAATAGATAATTTTAACTCGTACGTGTTTAATAAAAAAAACTTTCATATATAACTTTTGTTTTCTCTGTAATAAAAGAAAACTTTAAATTCCCCATTTTGTACGTGGCAGAATAGGCGCAAACCCTATGCGCGGTAAATAAAAAAAAAATCTCATCCCTTTAGTCTGTGGCTGATCGCAATGCGCGCGCATAGGAAAATTGATTTATTTTCCCTGCCATTGCGAAAAAAAATTCACAATTCGTTTTCACTGTTAAATTACAGTTATCTATTGATTAAAATGTCTACAAGTAGTCATTATGAAGAAAATGTTTTTTTAGTATTATTTTCTTCACAAGTGTGTTGAAAAACGTCGTATGATACACATGTGTACTATTGATTACCTTCCTCCGGTCTCAATGGCGCCTCAGCGGTAATAACCAACATTACACACTTGTACCATAATGTACTATTATCTTTGTAATATGTAGGTAAGTATTTAATAAACACTTATCACTGTTAGTTTTTAAGTAGTATGCGTATTTTACGCCTCGGGACACTGATATTTGGTATACTTTATTACTAATTCAAAGACCACATCACCAAGAATGGCAGTAGGTATAGATACAGTATAGACACCTTAAAGGATATACTTGCGCTCGTTGGGAGGCAATAATGTACAACCATAATTATGCACAGCCAAATAATGTACAGACAATAATGCACGGCCAATAATTCGTGTGCAATTTGAAATACATGGTTGGCTTTTCCTTGCCGGGTTTTATTGCCCGTACAAAATCGGTCCTAGTTGATAGTGCACAGTCAATATTTTACAGCCAATAATTCATGTGCTTGCTTCCTATTATTGTATGCGAAATATCAGGACGAGACGATAATGCACAGCCAGTATTTCACGGCCGATAAAATAAAAGTTATTACAACACGCAAGATTATTTAAATGATAAATTATTGTAATGAAAATAATAAAATATAGATAACAAACATTTTACCTGCTTAAAATAAAGTCTTCCTCTCTCCTAATTGCTGTGCCCAACAGGGTTCACAATCACCTTATCCATTAAGACCTGTGATACAACGATTGTGAAATGCAATAAAATTTGAATTTTAATTTGTCTATGGTTGGCATCGAATTATTGGCCGTGCAATACTGGCTGTGCATTTTCGTCACGGCCTTATGTTTCGCATCTAATGATCGGAAGCATGTACACGATTTATTGGCTGTACAATAAAGGGTATGCATTATCAACGCGGACCGATTTTCTCAAGGCATTAAAACGCGGCCAGGAAAAGCCGACCCTGTATTTCAAATCCATATAAACGAATTATTGGCCGTGCATTATTGGCTGTACTTTATTTGGCTGTTCATTATTATGTTTGTACATTTTTGCCTCCCATATTTTGTATCGAAATAAAAAGCATAGCAATAACGCCATCTGTTGAAGATGATGCAGACTACGTAATAGTGCCAAGTTTTTAACAGAGTTCAGCTTAAATAAACAAGATGACGCTAAAACACGTAAGTGTTTCATTCGTTTGTTGTAGTTGTTCGTTGTCTTCCATAAATAAATTTCATTTTCATAAATTCAAATTCAAAATTCAAATTCAAAAAATATTTATTCAGTTTAGGCATCATAGACACTCTTATGAACGTCAAAAATTTTTAAATGATTCTACCGCTGTCTTCGGAAAAGAACCACCGCCGAGAAGAAGCAGCAAGAAACTCGTGGGCCATTATTTTTTCAAAACTTTGTATATTGAGGTTACATATGAGTAGTATTAAAATAACAAATTTATTCAATAGTTGGCTATTAGGCAGAAGTGGAAAGCTTCCAGGCATCTTTGTCTTCTAAGTAGTGACTCAATTTATAATAGGCTTTTTTCATTAGTATATTTTTGACACGTAACTTGAATTTCCCTTCAGTGAGCTCAGTAATGTCTTTCGGGATTTTATTATAGAAACGTACACAATTGCCTAAGAAGGACTTATTTTTAGTTTTCGTGAGTCTAAATTTAGATACAGCTATCCTATCCTTATTTCTAGTATTAATATTATGCATATCACTATTTATTCTAAACTTCTTTATATTTTTACGAACGTACATTATATTTTCTAGGATATACAAAGATGGAAGAGTTAATATATTAATTTCTTTGAACATTTGTCTTAAGGATTCGCGGGGACCCATTTCGTAGATGGCTCGAACTGCCCGCTTTTGCAATATAAAAACTGTCTCTATGTCCGCCGCTGACCCCCACAGCAGGATACCATATGACATTATGCTGTGGAAGTAAGCAAAGTAGACCAGTCGAGCAGTAGCTATATCTGTCAATTGCCTAATTTTATGAACCGCATATGCAGCTGAGCTCAGTCTTCCAGATAGTGCATCAATATGAGGACCCCATTGTAATTTAGAGTCTATGCTAATACCTAGAAAGACTATTGCCTTGTCAATTTTCAATTTATTTCCGTCGAGTAATACGTTTGGTTTGGCTCTATATGTCTTACATTAGGCATGGAAAATTTTAAACATTTCGTTTTCTTTGCGTTGAGAAGCAGGTTGTTTGCGGCGAACCAATTTGAAACAATAGTTAACGCGTTGTTGACTTGAACTAGTTCTCTATCTTTCCTATACTACATACTACATGTTGTTCTATCCATGTATGGTCTTTTTTATTGAATGTTTAGAAGACAGTTTTATGCGTCTCTTATATGTCGCATTGGTACGCCAATATATAAATGGCGGTCATCAGGGAAAATATCTAGGTTATCAAATATATCCATGGTGCAATCACGCTCACAACAGTAATGCAATGGAATCGACGCTCAAGTGTGGTCTGGACATTATTTACGTAAACAGAGATCAAATCTCTGCCTGAGTGGAGATTGGCAACTGAATGGCGTTTTAGAATTAGATGCCACTCAGGTGAACCGTGATCAAAATAATCATGAACAAGATATTGTTCTAGAATGTAATCTCTACCTAAAACCAGTTTTAAAACTAGATTCAGAACTGAGCAAGCTTCTGGAATACGGGCCTTAGAGTTTCGTAAACAGGGCGAATCCAGTGGTTTAAAAATATTTTTTTAGGGTTCCGTACCCAAAGGGTAAAAACGGGACCCTATTACTAAGACTTTGCTGTCCGTCTGTCTGTTTGTCCGTCTGCCACCAGGCTGTTATACTTGTTACCGTACTAGTTATACTTGTTGCTAAAACATCAAAAAAACCGTAAAGATGGCAAAAAAACCTGTCTGTTAAATGGGAGATTTATAGATAATAGGGATTGCAAAATCGGTTCTTTCGAAGAACCGGGAATTTTAGTGTAAGGAACCGGTAATTCCCGGGAATTTGAGGTATTTGTATAATATACTTGTATAACTGCGTCAGACGATGTTTACTAACTGTTAATGAGTCATAGAAGAAACATTTGAATGTAAATATTAATGTTCTGTAATTACTTGGTTTCTATGAAGTGTACTTACTCGTATTTCGATTTAATCAAAAGATCTCGAGTGCAAAAAGTTTGGATTTATTATGGTGTTCCGTACTCGGCGACTGGATAAATTACGGCACTTTAGCACTGGCACCATATTAATCATAAATATTAACTGAAGTTAAATTGTATTGTAAACACTCACTTGAACGATGGTCTGTATCAGTCTGAGGCAGTGTTGTCAGATGCCGGAGGCGAAAAACTACCCATCCGGCAGTGTTGCTAGCGGTCGCTAGCAATGTGCTACATATGATATTTGCTCATTTTTACTATACCTATTGTATTGCAAAGCAACTCAGCAGAAGATATAACTCGTTCTGGTTCCACACTTGTCGGTGGAATTGATAAACGATTCGGACATTTATTCATTCATTCACATTCATACATAATTTCTTACGTTTATTTTATGTTTATTTGATAATGATAGCATGAACTTGATTGTATTTTAATATTTTTAATGAGTTAAGTTACTTGAAAATAACAATTTTGAATAATTTAGAAAAATGAATGTTGAATTACGTGTAAATGACTAAGAACATGTTGGTATAAAACAAGATTATAACAATTTATTTATCCCAAAATTTCCCGAAAGTCCCGGGAATTAGATTACGATTTCCCGGTTCTGACGTAGATTGAAAATTTCCCGGGTTCAAAACCCTAATAGATAATGATACGGAACCTTCGTGCGCGAGTTCAACTCGCACTTGGCCAGTTTTATTTAACATTTGCGCACATTTGAACGCGTCTATAAGTAAAACGCCTTAACCACAATTCGCAAAAAAACCTATTTAAAATACCTATATAAATTTAAGTCATCTGGAGTTTATCCCTTTTATCCACTGATGTATCCAACCCTGTTCGTATTGGGCATGGTTGGATACAACAAACTGGAAACTAGGAGGGATTTAACACTCACATATTATTTGATGAGAGTATTTCGAGGCAGCATGCCGAGTCCTGACATATTGGGGATGATGGGACTCTGTGTGCCGAATGGGTATGTGGCGCGGCGACGGCGGCCACGTCTGTTTCGGTGCCCCGCGCGAGAACCAATCTACTACCTAGATAAGACGCCTTTAATGCGCGCGTTGCATGAATTAAATCGAGTTGCCGAAAAAATGGATGTATTTGTGTGCTCGGTGGCAGAATTTAAACAATCAATGTTATTTCAATTATGTTATATGAATAAGACGGCATAAAGTAGTTAGTTTTTTTGATATATAAATATAAATAATATTAAGGTTGACATGCTAATTTGATTGTAGTAAATAAATAAATAAATCTTTGGTCTAAACTGAACCTTACCTACCTCAGGTAAGGAGGTTGTTCTATTTTCCAATCTGATTCCAACCTACTCTACTATACCTATGTTAATTATTACTTATATGTAATGTTGATAATCGATTCATTTCATTAATATATCTCATAATATTTGAATTTCATTGTTCGTACCACCCAGGTGAATGCCGCCTGAAGACCAACTCAATCCAAACGCTGTCGGGTGACAATGCAGAACTGCCAACTGCACAGTGCAGCCAGGACTTGGTACTGGCTGACTGCAAGGACGAGACGCCCAGGTATGCTGAGTAAACCTGCCAGGTACGCCTGGTGGTGATGGTGACGCCAATGTGATACATTTTTAATAGGTATTGATTGCTCTGACGCCCAGCGGTCCAGGTTTCATTCACAAAACTTTTGTTGTTTGCGTAAGCATGAATTCTAGGTGTAGGAAAATTAGACTACTCATTTTTAGTACATGAAACGTCCATTATTTGATTTGTCTGCCAAATCAGTGCGAACAAAGAGTAAATAAGGAAGGTACGCCCAATTTCTCAATGGAACTGCTTGCAGATTTGAGGCAAGGTCAATTATCAATATGTTCCACTAACTATGAGTTTTACCAAATTAGTAACCTTGGCACGTGTTGCTGTTCAAGGTTTATTTATGTGCTGATTTCAACCCATCTTTTAACTCTCGAAACCACTCATGATGTTTTGAATGCGGGGCGGAGCCTCGAGCATTCTCAAATGAGTGTAGTATATATATACATATATTTTTTAAATGCCGAGTGCAGTCAGTGTGCTGGACACATTACAACTGTCTGTTTCGTGAGAGATTTCAACCTGGAGGTTACTGGTTGGTAGTATCTTTTTTAAGACCATAGCAGTGCTAAAGTATTGTGCAGTTCCGTAATTTAATTCTGGAAAAAAGCTTATAAACTATTGTAACATAGAAATAACGATGGCTACTATGTCCCTTAAATTAGGTAGATAAAAACTATTTTCTTCACAAATGTTCTGGGTTTAAACCATATTGATTTATTAAGGTATCGACTTCCAGGTTGGGGGTCTCGGTTGCCTTGGCTAAAATAGTGATTTTAGCTTTAAATATATAATATATTTATTTTTATAATTTCATCGTCAACGCGTCAAGCTGCCTTGGCATACCTGTATGCCAAACAAAACTTTCGTAAAGCCGCCTTGGCATACAGGTATGCCAAGGCCTAATCAAATAAGGATCCAATTAAAAATGTTATCTATTCAAATATACACTATTTTCAGCTAATGTTTTGTTTTTTGATCCTGTAAAGGACCTGGAAAATTGTTTTACATAACAAATTATCATTTGAAAGATACCAGATCGGTAATATCAACGAAAAAGCGACAGTCACTTGTTTTTTTACGGGGTTCTTGCAAATCTGGTTTCCAAATTTGATCATAGTCGGGAGCTCACTAGGTTAAGACTTAAAAATGAATGAGGTAAGTATTCCAGATTTGTGAATTAAAAATATACTAAGGGTCGTTGTAATAAGATTGGTGTTCTAATCTTGTAAACTAACGAGTAAGACCACTTGGGTTTTTGTTGGTTTCCTGGGTAATTATCTCACGAGGAGTGCTATTTTTTCCAAGGTAAACTTTCTCCAAGGAAACTAGTGCTTTAAAAAGTAATTCTATAAAAATTCCAAGGGCTGCGATGTCAATACGAAAGTTTCAAGTATTTCTATATAATGCTTCTTTCGGTTGGATGGTACTGTTAAACTGTCCAATAGATGTCGCTCCGTCCCCGCAAGACGGTTAGTCAAATAGAGAGTTAAAATTCGATGCCCGGACCAGATTCTCGGTGGCCTAGTTGGTCAATGGCGTCTGACACGGAGAGTCAGAAGACGCGGGTTCGAATCCCGTCCGAGGATGGAATTTTTCTCTCTATAAATTTCAATGTTTGAGATCGCTTAAGCAGGCGTTGCTTTAAAAAGTAATACTATACAAACTTTTTGTATCATTTCTATCGCACGCGACAATGGGTAGTCACTCATACAGGAAGCCGACCGGTCGGTCGGCATTGTTGGGACTCTGGATAGATTTGTAATCGCGAACGGGTAATCCAACGATCTATTTAACAACGCCTTCATAAAAAAAACGATAACTAGCGGTATCAATGTTTGAAAAACATTGAATCGTTTAGAATAAAAAATACCTAACAGCACTAATAGGTAACTGAGTAATCGTGAGGTCTAAATCGGGTTGCTAATGCGACGACTGTTTCTCACTGTAATTCAGCGATCAGGTAAATTCCTGTTTATTTGTTTTAAGTCGGCTAGTATTTCTTATAGTATGCCGGGGGGACAAACCCAATCCTACTCTGAAGTTCCAAGTCAGCCGGTGGGGCGTAACAGTGATCTTGGGAATCTAATCGGTCGATTGTGCAGTAATTGGGGGCAATCGTGAGCTTGGCGAAAGGCAAAAAGATAGGTTTCTTGTTTGCCCCACTTTACAAAAACTGTGTCTGTTAGTTTTGTAGTAGATCACTTTTTGGCAATACCTCTCGGAACAGAGCTTCCACGATAAATAGCTTTTACATGAGCTGTGAGCTTTGATCTTACTCTAGTTTCTAGTAGGTTTTAGAATAACTAATAATTTCTGTGTATATTTTGCAACGAATACGAGGATGCGTAAACGAGGTACTCGCATATATTGACGGTTAATACAATAAGGTTTTGCAGTATTAGTAGTATCTGATGCGTTAGAAGGAATTCAAATTATTATTACAATTATCCCCAGCCTTGCTCAGTATCAGGATTATTGTGATGCTCCGAAGCGCACATGTTTTTGGGACACTGAGCTAAAGACAGATTGCAAGCTGAATATTTTTGAATAAGTCGTATGTATTCGTCATTGTAAATGAACTGAAGGAAACGGTGATTGTTTGAATCGACCGACAAGTGGTCCAGAGGAAGATCGACCTTGGCCATCCAGTCTACTCTTAGAGAAACTAGCACGCAATGCTCGATCCAGTCTTCTCTTTGAGAAACTAGCACGCAATTATGGTTAATCAATCTGAATTTTAAGAGAGCACCGTAGGTACTTGTTCAAGTTTTTCTGATCTCAAAAACGGTCTTGGTAGCCGTCGCCTTTAAGTCTGATAATATTGCTGACAGCTTGGAAAAGACTGGCTTCCCATTTTTATGACACCTCGAGTGTGCATTTCATCAACAACTTTCGTTAGATATTTTGCTGTAACGGTCGCTCGACAAAAGCAATAACAATTTGGTGTAGAATGGTAAATAGTAGTAACTTATTATGCTTAGAATGTAGAGCAGAGCTCCGAGCATTCTTCGATGCGTTTAAATTTTGTTACGGTCGCTCGACAAAAGCAATGATGTTTTGTTTTTGAATGGTACACATTATAGTCACTTATTATGCTTAGAATGTAGAGCGGAGCTCCGAGCATTCTTCGATGAGTAACTTTGTTACGGTAGCTCGACAAAAGCAATGACGTTTTCTTTTTGAATGGTACACAGTAGTCCTTTATTATGCTTAGAATGTAGAACGGAGCTCTGAGCATTATTCGATGCGTTTAATTTTGTTACGGTCGCTCGACAAAAGCAATGATTTTTATTGTAATGTGTTATTTAATATTTAATTATTTAATTTTTAATTTTTGTGACTTTTCTTAAAATTTTTTATTTTTGACATTTTATCATGATATTTATTTATTCTATAATGATAATTTATTTTGACTTTTAATTAATTATTGTATAACGACCATTTATTTATTTTGTATATAATATTATCATCACCTTTTATATTGTTACTATCTATTGTGACAAAAATGTATTATTCGACATGTAATTAATTAATCTGGTAGGTATTTAAATTGTATAATTATGTAATATTGTCTGTCATTAGTGTAATTGGTTTTTGAACCGTGCTAGTTGAATAAATAAATAAATAAAATAAAAAATAAATAAATAAATGATGTTTTGTTTTTGAATGGTACACATTATAGTCACTTATTATGCTTAGAATGTAGAGCGGAGCTCCGAGCATTCTTCGATGAGTAACTTTGTTACGGTAGCTCGACAAAAGCAATGACGTTTTCTTTTTTAAATGGTACACAGTAGTCCTTTATTATGCTTAGAATGTAGAACGGAGCTCTGAGCATTCTTCGATGCGTTTAAATTTTGTTACGGTCGCTCGACAAAAGCAATGATGTTTTGTTTTTGAAGGGTACACATTATAGTCACTTATTATGCTTAGAATGTAGAGCGGAGCTCCGAGCATTCTTCGATGAGTAACTTTGTTACGGTAGCTCGACAAAAGCAATGACGTTTTCTTTTTGAATGGTACTCAGTAGTCCTTTATTATGCTTAGAATGTAGAACGGAGCTCTGAGCATTCTTCGATGCGTTTAAATTTTGTTAAGGTCGCTCGACAAAAGCAATGATGTTTTGTTTTTGAATGGTACACATTATAGTCACTTATTATGCTTAGAATGTAGAGCGGAGCTCCGAGCATTTTTCGATGAGTAACTTTGTTACGGTAGCTCGACAAAAGCAATGACGTTTTCTTTTTGAATGGTACACAGTAGTCCTTTATTATGCTTAGAATGTAGAACGGAGCTCTGAGCATTATTCGATGCGTTTAATTTTGTTACGGTAGCTCGACAAAAGCAATGACGTTTTCTTTTTGAATGGTACACAGTAGTCCTTTATTATGCTTAGAATGTAGAACGGAACTCTGAGCATTCTTCGATGCGTTTAAATATTGTTACGGTCGCTCGACAAAAGCAATGATGTTTTGTTTTTGAATGGTACACATTATAGTCACTTATGATGCTTAGAATGTAGAGCGGAGCTCCGAGCATTCTTCGATGAGTAACTTTGTTACGGTAGCTCGACAAAAGCAATGACGTTTTCTTTTTTAATGGTACACAGTAGTCCTTTATTATGCTTAGAATGTAGAACGGAGCTCTGAGCATTCTTCGATGCGTTTAAATTTTGTTACGGTCGCTCGACAAAAGCAATGATGTTTTGTTTTTGAATGATACACATTATAGTCACTCATTATGCTTAGAATGTAAAGCGGAGCTCCAAGCATTCTTCGATGAGTTTAACTATTAATTACCCTCACGAAGGGCTGCTTGTACGCATATTTTATTATTATCACCTGTCTCGATGCAAACTAAGCCTCTTGAGCTTTCTGAATGGTGTACGCCATTTATTACGTTTAGAATATAGAGCCCCAAGACTTTTTCAACCAGTAATTTTTCTGGAGAACCAGTGATTGCAACCTTTTTTGGTAGCTGCCTGGCACGGAAGGGTTTCGAGTCAGAATCTTTTCGTTTTATTTCGTTGCTTTCATATTATGATTTCCTGTCCTATCCCGATGGGATGAGGAGGAATTATGCCTCTTG
This sequence comes from Selenia dentaria, assembly GCA_917880725.1. Taxonomy (NCBI): domain Eukaryota; kingdom Metazoa; phylum Arthropoda; class Insecta; order Lepidoptera; family Geometridae; genus Selenia; species Selenia dentaria. The sequence goes on along the minus strand of OU862900.1, from coordinate 20,339,370 downwards.
TCGGGCTGTAATATGTGTTAGTTAAACCGGCAATGCCCTCATGTTAGGAATTTTTAGGAGCGCAGCAGCAACTGCGAGCTACAGTTGGGCATTGCAGATTTTGACGCGTTGCCTTGGCGTTTGCTGTGTCACCTTCTAGACTGACCTTTTTGACGTAACTATGTGGTATCTAGGATGGTGGCAGTTAGCCCGTGTTGTTCAGAAACTTATCTTGTGATGCATAGTTTTTAGATGTGTTTCTTTGCGTTTTGTTTCACCAGAGGTCCAGGCCAATATTTCGTATGTAGGTTGTTTAACAATTACTTATAGTCCAGGGACTTTTCGAAGATAAGCCAAAACGTGACCTGAGAATATATGTTATTCTACCAGCTCTTGCCTAAATAACATTCAATTTTTCAGTTTTGCTACTTTACCTGGTGTGAAAGTACATGAATATACGTAGAAGTTTTCTTTGTAAATTTTCGAAATAATGTGCTTTAATAGATTTTAGCCAATCATTAAACAGTCGATTGTATGTCATCTAAGAAAACATTTTTACTGTTTTAAGTCTTGTTTTGTGGAACTCGTTTTCTAACCAGTGAATGACTTCGACCGGTTAAGCAAAGCGCACCTCGGACCTATGGATGAGTTTTCGAGTGCTGTTAGCTTGGAGTTTCATATCATTTGATTTCATTATGGGGATCATGCCATAGCTAATAAACTCCTAACATTAGAGATAGAAGTGTTCGAGTTTTATAGTATTGGGCACATTATAACAATAGTGTTCAAAAGGTTGTTGTTCTATGAGCTGTTCTACATTAAGCTTTATTTTTCTGAAGCGTAAACTAAGATTATTACACGCTTTAACCATTTTGAAAGTTCAGTTGCTTTAATTTGAGGTGCTCAGTAGGGCTTATCCTCGTTTGATTACCCACACATGTTTGGGTCTGCTCAAATCGTAGTACAAGTCAGGGTGACTGTAACTCTGATTGTAATTTACCGCGATTATATTACAGTTGATGAAAAATAGAAAGTGCTACTTACGGTTTGTTGATGAGCTGTAGCTAAACTACGAACCAACACTTGAATCCGACACCGTTGATAGGTTATTCTCTTCTTTTTCCTGTTTTTATTCCGCGTCTTCCATCGTTGGGGCTGGACCAGTATAACTATCAATTTAGAGAATCTAAAATTCAACTGAAACAGTGTGAAACAGTTAAAATATTTCATTTATATCTAGAACCAGCGGCAGCACTGGCTATAAACAAAAAATAATTAGTATTGAAACGAACGGTAACACCGTTAAAATATTTTTAGTAAGTATATATAATAGCACATGAACTTACTAGTTGGTTCAGGACTTTACTTGAACTTTCACGAGCATGACGCAGTCAGTAAAGTAAATCTTTCGTACTTACGACCGCTCTGGATGAAAATCCAAACGCCAATGAAGCCAAGTTGCGCTAGGCGCACTACCTGGGGTGATGGTTGACATTGAAGGGGAGCGGAAGGGGCGGAGTCGACGCTGAGTGGACGAAGAGATCGGGCGGACCAATCACAGCGTGACTTGTTCGGAACGGAAGTCGAGTACGCTACTCTCATGTATAATTAGGTTTCGAATTACGGTACAGTTGTCTAATAAACGTACACAGATCTTAAATAGATTTGAGTGTAAATATGTAAATAGAACGAACTCTGTGACACACATATGACGTTTTGGTTTGTGGTTCCCTTCTTCTTCCTTCCCGAGCACAAGTGTTAGTGAGGACCAAAGGGAATACGATACTACATAATACGTAAAAACAATTATTTCTACTAATTTCAGTTTTACTTCGTACATATAGGTACAGTCTAGAAGTCCGTTCGTTTATTTTTTCAAAAATAACGTTCCTTATCGAATGAAAGGTTCCACAAACTAAAGATTTGAGTTGATCCTACAGATTCGCAGTGTTCCGAACTCCAGGCGGTATAATGGTGCACAGCGGTGGTTACCACGTGTTTGTGAAGTCGAAGAACGGAGAAACCGTCGTCGATCCCGCCAACGCTGGGGACAAGTTTTGGTAAGGTTTAATTCATCGCCCGCAATATCTATGGTCCCCATGAGTACACTCAGAATCGCACAACGAGCTATGGAGGGGGTTATGTGCCATAAATGAGGAGATCCGAAGACGAACTAAAGTCACCGACATCAGAAAATAAGCCAGTTAAACTGGCAGTGTGCAGGGCACATATCACGCAGAAAAGATGGTCGATGGAGCCGGAAGGTTCTGTAGTGGAGACCGCGGATCAGCAAGCGCTGTGTAGGTCGTCCACCGACAAGGTGGACTAAAGACCTGATAAAGGTCGCAGTATGATGTTGTGTATTATGATGTATGGGGGAGGCATATGTTCAGTAGTGGTTATCCTACAGCTGAGCCGATCATCCGTGCAGCACGATCTTGTAAGGATCCATTTATTGCTGCAGAACTCTAAAACATTTGACTGATATGACATCGCTTAATATATAACACACTAGCTGCGCACTGCTGTTTAACCTGCGTGGTTTTAGATGATGATGGTTAATCAAATATAGCGTATGTAACTCAGAAATAATGTAATTTTCTACAGGTAAAATTTTTTAAGCGGTTATAATTATAGTTTTTGTGTTTACCATTACAAACAATACAAATATCCTCATTGTCTTAGTAGAATGAGGTGGGTTTTTACCGCTATTCAATTAAATAATTGTTATTTGTGTTTACAGGATCGATCATAACGAGAACATAACAAGAATCGCAACGAAACAGACACATGTTATGGTGTACTACAGATACGAAGAAATAGTTATATTAGTACCTAGGCTCTTTATAAGCACCGTATGTGGCTTATGTAGAGATATATCCGAATATAATGTTTGTTAACAAATCAATCATGATGATAACATTTTTACTATGTACACAAAGTTATGAATATAAAGTTCATCACATATCACAAGCCGTATCGCAATCGATACCGGCTCAAAAAGAAGCCGGTATCGATCGTGTAGTTCGCACAAACGTTCTATTTCAAGCCACATCTAGTCATTGTGAGCTAACATGTTACGTCGACACGTCGATACCGCTCTCAATAACACTCGGTTGTTCCCAACTTGACGCTTCGGAAGGTAACTTTTTAAAATCGCTTGGTATGCGGTTGCAACCGCACCTTTTTTTCGCAGAGTAGTCCTTTATAGATACCACCGGCCCCGGGAGGAGCACGGTGGTTATGTGGGTGTCTCAGCGAGAAGGGCAGCATAACCCCCAAACCTCTGCGGTGTTCCGTCACTGCCGCTTTTGGCGGGAACGCTTACGCACACGGCCGTGAACCTGCCGCGGCTGTCCTTTGCCGGACCGCTCTCCATTGCGGCACGAAATAACACATGGCGCGCCGCAACCGCCTCGCAACCAAACCCGCAAATGGGACGCCAGACTCCCTAGGTCTAGGCGTTGCAACCGCACCTGACATAACTTTGACGTCGTCAAATGACGAAAACTGTTGGCGCCATTTTTCAAAGTTAAAGTAATGGTGATATATAAAGAAAGCTGTAAATAACATAACAATGAGGACATTTTATTTTTTACTAACCAAATGTTATATGAGCACAGATGTCTTTTATTTAATTAAAGTTAGCCAAGCCGACCCAAACTATAAACTTCTTGTAAAATCTTCTTATTCTCGAAGAAAATGAGCTAAGGCTCAAGTTATCTGTCAATGTCGAATTTATCAATGTCTGTTTGAGGTTAGAAAACAATCGTGGCCGTTTGGTAGGTGCTCACTCGCGGATGGAAGGTGGGTTTATGTTCGTTGCGAGCTGTCACCGTCAAAATAGCAATAAAGATTGTGTTTATTAAATTTCTTTGTGCGCGAAGATTGTTTGTAATTTTAAAAATATTACAATTATAATATTCAATATTAGGTAAGAATATATCAACTAAGTTTAAACAGTGTACTAAAGTAAAACTACTTGTTTCTGTAGAGTTCAGGGATGCCAGCGTATTGAACAAATTTTACCGATGCCATGGATAAACACTTCTGCTTACACCATTATTATCATTTCCACTAATTACATAATTGCGGGTATAATATTCTACTAAAACCAGTTTGGGGTTGGCTTTAGAATCGTGACCCTTGAATTTGGTGAAACAAAAACTGTGGGTGGGTTGAAGGGGTTTGTATAAAGCGTATTTACAACATTTTAGCTGCCGGAGACACGCCAAAATAGTCTAAATAGTTTTTTAAAGTTTCAATAAAACACCGTAATTTTGATAGTGACAGGTGACATAAATGACATTAATGCGTAAAACGAAACGTTTCTAGGTAACTTTTAGCCTTTTTTGACATGTACGTTGTATGTAAGTTCTTGAAACGGAACGCAAACATCGAAGATAGCGTAATGTCACTGTCGGAATACTCGCGTCATTCCGTTACTTCCGAGTGTACGTGAATGTTTTCTCCTGTTTTTCTGCGCTTTCTTTTGATATCTCAACGACTTTGCTACGATTTTGGGCTCCGATTTTGCTGCTTTACTGTACGACACCTGCTTGCTCACTGGACACTGCGATTGCCTTTGGAAGATTTGATAACTGGTACCAGCTCGACGTGCTCATTAGTCATCGCGATGGCGTCTCCTGTGCCTGGACCTTCATCAAGGGCGGACTTTGTAGATGACGGACCCATTTCGGACCGGCATTTGTACACGGAGGAAGTTGTACAAAGTTGTGCGCGAATTGGGAACCATTGACCAGTGTCTAAAATTCGCTGAAGAAAACAACATGGTGCAACGCCAAAAAATGTGCCGCACGCATCGCACCCCTATGCGTTTATCGAAAACAAACAAATCGTTTGGGGCAATGTCACTTGTCTGTGACAAACCTATAGGTTAGGTTAGGTTTGAACTGTGACCCACCAGGCGCGGGCCGAGCGAGCGTAGCGAGCGTTTGGCGAGCGCTTCATCAAACTACTTTTGTTCCAAATTTGTGCACAATAGTATATCAGTAGCTATCTAATGAATTGGCAAAGTCACTTGTCTGTGACATACCTATAGGTTAGTTATAGTTAGTTGGAATAGGTCGAAGTCAGTGACAGAACCGAGTCATAGCACCCCGATTTCAAGCAGTCTTGTCGGATTGCAGAGCCGACGCGGGGGTGGTAGTAGATCAAAATGCAGTACTTAACCTCAAAATACTTAAACAAACATAACTCGAAAACTAATGGTCTCCGGCGGGTGGGGTTTGCGGGGGGGCACTACCCGAATTCAGGCGCCACGATTCTAAATGTTTACCCCAGTTTGTTATATACTAGCTGCGCCCCGCGGTTACACCCGCATAGTGATAGATGATGATGATGAAAACTATACCTCCATACCAAAGGACACATCACCCAGATTGGGCTAATTTTAGCCGGCCAACAAATATAAACGCATTATTTTAATATGACTCAGTATTATAAATATTTTTATTACTACACCAAAGTTCTAAGGTTATGTTTAAGATTATATTTAGCTTTGAATATTTTACCTCAGAACCTCGAAACACAAAGAAAATCGTCTACCCTAGAGAAAGAACAAGACAGCGTAGGAGACCATATCAAAGATGGAGTGACGATTATTCATTGCCGCAATAGTATCCTGCAGATGGTTTCTGCTCGACTTGACTGTCCCATACACCACAAATGGTCTGTGCTCATGGGACAGAAGATATAGGTATACCTAATAATTGTTTTGTAATAGTGATCCTAAATATGTTTACGTAATGTAGTGTGTTTTTGTGTCTGTTTTCAATGTTTTCGATTCAAAATGTTGTAGTTATAATTATGACATCTTCTAATTAATTATTTTAATGTATAATTTGGATTTTTATAATCTGAAATAAATGTCATTATTATTATTATTAAAAGAAGACAGCAGAAGTTGAGCAGATTTTATTACAACGGCAACTATTGGATGAAACTGAAGGAGAGGTCTCCTGCTGAATGCATGCATCCCCATGCGGAAGCAAAACAATCTGCGTAAAGAAAACTCAGGTAAAAAAAAAACAAAAATAAGGTAAAAAAAACAAGGTGTAACAGATGTAACAGAAGTTGCATGGAGAACTAAAGGGATTAGGCAAGTTGCGCGATGAAAGGAACTTAGTTTCGCGGTAAGTGCGAGCGAGATAGCATGTGACGCTAGGGCAGGCCACTACCTTCGGTGATACCTGCCTTTTCCAACTTGCACATTATTCTGAGAAATATAATAATTAAGTTTTATTCCACAAAAAGAATAAATATTAACGTTTGAATATTAACTTTCAGACTAAATTAACTTAACTCTAATAATAAAAAAAAAATATTTTGTCATGTTCTATTCGAATATTAAGTTTATTTTAGTTGGCCGGCACTTTAAAAATATGCCCAAATATGTATGGCGGCTGGGTGATTTCCTTTTATGCGAATCTTAGTTCTGTTTTGTATTTGACTTGATCTTGTCAACTCATTGATAAACTAAGTGGATAGAATTTGGTTTTACAATCATATGCAAACAAACTTTTATTTCAGTTTTGGTCTCTAAACCCAGTCAAAAGTCTAATAAAATCTAATTTAGAGTCGAAATTTTAAAATAAAAAAAATATCGTGGCTAAGTGTTTTAAGGCTAATCAGAAAATATCGAATAGCCTTAATGATATACAACAGACAATACAATATCACAGTGCTATCCCCCCCGAAGGGTTCCCGCATTGACGTGGCGGGGGGGCTCAGTAGGCGTGGCTTGGATCACCACGGTGAAGCCAAGAGGAACCCAGGGGCCGCGCCGGCGTTGGGGTGCGCTGGCCGGCTCAGGCGGGGCCGCTCCTATGGGCTTTGGCCGCCAAGTCCACATAGGAGTGGCGGGGTCCGGGCGCTTTGGCGCAGACTCGAGGAGGTGGGGCCCGAGCGCTTTGGCGCAGGCTCGAGGAGGGGGGCCCGGGCACTTTGGTGCAGGCTCGAGGAGGTATGGGGCCCGGGCGCTTTGGCGCAGGCTCGAGGAGGGGGGCCTGGGCACTTTGGTGCAGGCTCGAGGAGGTGGGGTCCGGGCGCTCGGTGCAGACTCGAGGAGGTGGGGTCGCTGGGGATTATCCCCTGTGGCTGACGTAGCAGGCGGTGGGGCTACGTATCCGACCCACCGCAGGGAGACCACGGGCGACCAGACACGGGGAAGTCTGGCGCTCATTGTTGGCGGGTTTGGTCTCCGAGGTAGTTGCGGCGTGCCATGTGTTCTGGCGTGCCGCGAAGAGAAGGGTCCGGCAACGGACAGCCGCGGCGGGTTCGCGGTCGTGTGGAAAATCTGTCCCGCGTTCCCGCCGAGGGCGGCAGTGACAGAACACCCCGGGGTTTTGGTGCGTATACGGACTCCCACATAACCACTTACCTCCCCGTGGTAGGTGGTATCCATAAAGGATTTCCCCGGGACAAAAAAAAAATAAAAAAAAAACACAGTGCTGTAGGCCAAGCACTAAAAACTGCTTAAGTGTAACGTAATCGCATCGTATTTGGACAAACTGTCTGGTGGGGGGGGATGTGCCACCATACGATCGTGGAGTAGTAGAAGATATTAGGGAGATGGGTACTCATAGGAATGCGGGCTGGTCCGTGTGAGTGTCCTCTGGGTAGGTGGTCCTGGTTGCTGGTGATTCACTTCGGTAAGGTTTGTCCCGTAAGCACTGTGATGACGGGCATTCGCGAACACGTATTCGACGCGGGCGCAAGGAGGCGTTTCGCGGCGAGCTGATATGTCGACGACGCGTCACAGAAAAGGCTGCGGGCCGACCGAGCGTGCGTTCGTTACGATGATGTGTCTGCGACTCACTCGTGCTCATTCGCCGAGCAGTCTCGCGCGGCAGCGCATTCCTCTCTATTGTTCGTCGCGCCGGTTCTCGCGCGATCACTGTCATTTATCTAGTACAATAGTGGCACAGATAACACATAGTTTGTATAAATACGTAAACGATACGATAACGTGACATTTAAGCAGATTTTCGTGCTCGGCCCACTGAAATTGATATATTTATTTATTCACGTAAAACCTATACTTTATTAAAACTTAAGCTGTTTTAGATAATGATCTAAAAAAATAACCGTTTATTGTGCCTACGTGAAAATAAACAACTAGCCGTACCAAATAATGGATAAGCCAACATTCTTAAACAAAGACGGCATTTTAGGATATTATTAATATACAATAAATTGTCTCTGGCAGTTATACGTGAAGGTAAAACTGTACTTTTGAACTGAAAATGTTTTGGAAAATATTTTTATAACCCTTATTTTTATGCCTGAGTAACATACGCTATATTTGATTCATCATCATCATCCATCACCATGTGGGTGCAACCGCGGAGCACAGCTAGTGACTAATAAATAGAAATCACAAGCATTCGAGCGTATGAGGCAGTGAGAATGTCTTTCGAAACCGCGTCGTTCGCGACAACATTATTCGAGTCAATAAGCTTTCGAAACTATGAGGCAGTGAAAAAAAAATCGCAACAGCGTGTGTCGATACAGAGTACCTAATTCGAAACTACGTACGTATCACTTAATTTTAGCATATCATAACTATATTAAATTAAAATATTCAATAACGAGTGCCTTTTTCTGTAGAGATTTCCTGCTTTGTATTGTTTAGCCGTTAACGAATTGACACAACCAGTACCTAGGTCTACCATGAGTTTACAAGATGACACCAATCGATGCTCAATATCAACTGCCGCGAAAACTGTATGAAAAAAATAACAGTGCCACCTCGGGGTCAATTGTAGAACTAAAATTGACAGCGAGTACGCCAATCACAAGCTTAATAGGTAGGCGAGATCGAAGATCGACTATTAGTGCGTTCGTTTAGCTTGTGAGGGCATTGGTGGCGTTTTCATTGATGTCTCTTTTGATAAAGCGTTCGGAAAGCTCAAAAGCGTTATTTTTGCCACTTTTGCCATTACCCTATTCGAACGCTCAACTGAGCATAAGACCTAAAATCGCATGATTTTGCTGTCAAATACATTTCTGTCAAATAACGATCATAAACAACCATGCTCCGGACGTGGGTCAAAAATTGCACTTTTTGGTGGCAAAAATTCCTCTTTTTTAGCTTTCCGAACGATGAACAAAAAGATGCATGAACGACATTTTCACGCACAGATTCCCAATTCGAACGCCCCTTGTGAGCGTTTTTAGCGTTATTTTCGTCAAAAACGATCAGAAGTGATCTATTCGAACGCACATAGATGACATTTATGTTGCCAACTCATGGTAGAGGGGCTGAGCGGGATTGAGTATCTGCTCACCGACAACGTACAATGAAGTTACACAATAAAGTTACAGTATAAAACATAAATTATAGGAATAGAAACACGATAATTAAATATAGTAATTTAGCTCATAAAAATCTTCAACTTTAACATACGTCCGTCAATCAATAATAACTCACAAACAAATGACGATTAGAAAACGTCCAACGATATGAGATTACGCAAACTCTTAGCTCTAAATTCTAATATAGCCACCGTTTAATAGAACATAGATAACTTTGGTGAATAATGCGTGGTGGCACAACCAGCGGCTGATTAAGACTTCTGTCCGCCCTAGGCTAATTATGAGGACGCGCCCCCACTATGTGTGTGTTACGGTCGGCCTTAAAATTAGTAGTAAGTTAGTATAATAATAATAAGCTACTTATATTCGTTTTGACTTTGTTCACTAGTGTGAATATTTTAATATAAAAGTTTTCAGATCCATCTGCAACCGAAACTAACGTTGTCCTTTATTCTGCACGACATTCAACATTAGGGTGGCAAACCATTTTTAGCTGAATGTACATAAAGGCAAAGTATGGCATTATACGACCAAAATAATGACAAGTGACTGCAGGCTACCAAGTAGAAAACCAAATCCATGTCGTGTTTGGCCCCATGACTTGTATTGGCTTAGTTACTATAGACAACTTAATTGTATTTTTTAAATATTTACAATTCTGTTGTTATCTTTAAAAAAGCATTATACTCGTACTATTATTTGTGAAATATTTTTACAGCTGATTAATGATTAATTTGAAAATTATAGTAATTATTATGTAATAAAGTCCATCTTCGTGCTTTAGCGTTTGCAAATCTGTGCCCTATTTTTTCAAATTTAATAGTATGTAAATATCACTTTCTATGTACTTTAGCGAGAGTACTGCAAGTCTTTGCTGGCGGAGTGTGGATTTTTAACTCTTTTAAGTACTGAAAAAGACCTTCCGCTGTTATAACGCTTTTGCTTTACTGCTAATAAATTCACTGTCGTCTAGTTCATGCAGTTTCCATAAGAAACTTTGTGTTTACTACAAAACACTTACAAAACCGGCAAATTATTATAATTATTAATTATATAAATAATTTGCCAGTTTTGTAAGTGCACTTTAAGACAATCAATAGCTGCATATTAATTATTAACGATGAACACAGACCATATAACCACTTGACTGCGTGTAGTTCAATTTCTTCTAAGAACACAAGTCACCACTGCGGGTCGGGGGGCTACGTACAAAAAAGGATTTTGGTTGGCCAGCTCAAAATGTAGCTCTACTCATAGTACCTAAATAGTGTTGTGGTACAGCATTATGTAATCACCTTAGTTGTCGATAAAGTTCAATACAAATTATCGTTTACCTTAACTGTACAAAGATCTGAAATATGTATGTAAGTATTAAGCAAATGAGGTTATTTTTACCACAGTAAAACAAAATCGTTATAATTTTAAAATAGTTTTAATTGTACAAACTATCCAAAGCCTTTACACAAAATGTGATTAAGTAATGATTTTAAACAAACAATTAGATTATATTTATATACTTTTTCGGCACTGTATATTATACAGTCATTAGAATACAAGGATACAACACCTCATTCTATACAATACTGGATTTGTATACCGTAAAATTTGTCAATATAAGGACGAGACCTACAAATTATATATATTTTTGACCGACTCGCACTTTTTACTTTTAGAAGCCAGTTCCATGTTATTGTTAAAAATAACTATGTGTGTATATCTAAATCATATAAAAAGATGCCAGCTGGGCAGAGAAGAAGTAGTAGAATTATCCAATTAGTCAAACTAAATAGTCACTTAAAGAGGCACAAACAGAGTAGGTGTTAGGTATAGTGATTTTATTTAAAAATATATTAAGTATATGTCCATAGTACTTCATTTTAAGACCATTATTATTATGTTTCATATTACACTCGGGTTTTTTCCGCGTGCATATTTACATTATTAATAGATAAGATATATAAATATTGAAATTTATAGAGAGAAAAATTCCATCCGTGGATGGGATTCGAACCCGCGTCTTCTGACTCTCCGTGTCAGACGCCATTGACCAACTAGGCCACCGAGGTTCTGGTCCGAGCATAGAATTTCAACTCTCTATTTGACTAACCGTCTTGCGGGGAAGGAGCGACATCCATTGGACAGTTTAACAGCACCATCCAACCGAAAGAAGCATTATTTAGAAATACTTAAACTTTCGTATTGACATCGCAGCCCTTGTAATTGTTGCTGTTAAAATTTCAATGTTTGAGATCGCTAAAGCAGGTGTTAGTGCTTATAAAATTAATACTATAAAGATATATAAATGTTACTACATAATTAATGATAACGTGAAGGTATAAATAAATATAAATAAAACACCGAATATTTATTTGTATTTGTATGCATTCTTAATATAATGAATATATTGTAAAGAAGAATTATTTTCCTCACAGTCGATATATACAATCGATAAATTGCCAGTTAATATTGGAGTACCGCACTAATTTACACGTGCCAGTGGATAAAAGAGACGGCGTTATCTACAACTGCAAAGAACAGTACGGGATGGCAAAAGACATCAACGCGTTCCCAGATTTTTTTTATTTTTGAGTCACTGTTTAATTACTTCATTTGTATATTTTGTTTTCTTCCAATAATTAATAAACTAAAATTATCTGTGAAATGTAATTCCATCCTTTGCATACCTGGATGTCTACCTGTTTTTTCGGTACCACTTTACTGAACAATAAGGCATAATTTAATATGTTTTAAATTTTTTTCATCCGCTTGTTCTCCACGCTCAGTCAAACTGGTAGGTACTGACGTGTTGGTTCGATACGTTAGCTTTTTATTGTCATAGTCTTGGCAGCTGAGGGGAAGCCGTATGAGCAGTCAAGTGGTTATATGGTCTGTGACGATGAAAGATCGTTTCCCTTCTAACTCAATTGCCCCGTTTTAACTTCATCAAAATGAAATTTTTGGTTTCTTTCTTCTTCTTACATCTTTTTTGTATATGTGGTGACTTCGCATGTTTTGTTTGCTTGTGATTCAAAATTTTCACGCAACCTATGAAGGTAATCATATAATGTCAAATCAACAGAACTCGCTTGTAGCTGTGCACTAACGATTTGAAACTTTACGAGCACAGAGCTCCAAAATTACAACATTGCAATTTCTAGAGTAATTATTCATTTTTTCTAATATTGCTTTTGCTTTTATTTTGGTCTCTTTACGTTAATTTTCATCTTCGCAAATAAAGTGTAATGCTTCCAGAACTTGTTTGTATAAACTGTATGAGGCTTTGCTTGCCAAATGCAAGCAAAGCGCTCGCGCACTCCATCGAATCGGTTTTAGTACTGTCGATTCTTCCTTTCTTTCTCCTTTGATTTCTGTATCCAATGTGGATAACAAAATTTACCATCTGCTTGTAGATACAGAAAAAAAATGTATAGATCTCTATATAACTTGCAAGGACCACAAAACACGTGACCTGTGAATTCTGAGTATACTAACGAGCTTCTCTTCACAATTTCGCCATTAATAAGATTTATTTGAAACATAGCTTTTAGATAGAAATCATTTTTGATATGTATACTTACTGCCTTTCTGATCTGGAAAAATCGCACTTTTCGTTCTTGCAGTCCTTTTTTCTACGAATAATAATAAGTCTTATTATTCGTAGCCTTTTTTAACATAATAAACTCGAAATTCATCGTTTACTTGCCACAGTGCAGAGTCATTTGGCGGAATAGACGGCTTATCTTCTATTAGAATTTCGTCTTCATTGTAGATCGTTGGCGTCGTCGCTACTATGGGCTAGTGGTGGACGGAGAAACGTAAGAACAGTCCGCGGTAGAGGGACCAGGGTAAGAAATCGCTGGCGATAGTGCAGCATTCGTCACCGTTTTGTTCCTTTCTGCAGAGCTCATAAAAAAGTTAAGTAAAGTTTCTTGTTTAAGAATATGTTTTAAAATGTTTTCTATCTTCTTTTCCTTTTCTTTTGTCTCATTACCGCTCATAGTCTTTAAAAAACATGGAAACTCTAAGAAAAGGACAATACCTAAATATCAATCATCAAAAACGAATGGAGCGCGTGATATGACGGACGAACGACGATTAACGCAAGAGATAAGACAAATGAATATATAATAATAATAATAAATCTTTATTCATTACCTTAGAGCTAAGATGGACATCATGTTCCTAATTCTAATCCAATCTAGTTATATATTACACTATGCCTGAACTAGGTAAACCTGTGTCTCAGGCGAAAAATGCTTACACATGTTTTGACCAATAAACAAATTAACACAATAATGAGTGAACAGATTACAACTTATAATATAAATAAATGTAATACTAATTTGAATAAATTATGGCTACGTGGTATTTTTAAATATATCTACATGAGTCATTTATCTAGGCCACTAAACACACAGCTTATAACTATTACATAGGTACAATTAATAACTCCTCGGTTTCCTCGTAAGTCATGTTGGCTAGGGCACTCAAGATGGTTTTCTTACAATTTATGAGATTCATTTCGTATATATATAAATTGCGATTAAGTTTATTGTATAGATATGGCCCTAAGAACATAAAAAATCTAGTTGCGAAAGCATGCTTATTAGTTGCTGTGTTGGTACAGACAATGTCTTTGCGTCTTTTGTTAGTAACTTCAGTACTATAGGAAAGTGCTCTGTGTTGTTTTAAGACTGTGTATAGTATAAATAGCTGTCGAACTGTTAAAACTTTACAGGACTTATATAATAGGTTGGTTGGGTAGAGAAAGGGACGGAACGTGGACACCTTTAGGATCGCTCTTTGCGCTCTTTCTGCGGCTAGTATAAATGTTTTACAGGCTCCGCCCCAAGATGTTATACAATAAGTGATGATTGACTGACATAAAGCAAGATATATTTGCTTAACTAAATTCGTGTCAGCAATATAGCGCAGCTTCTTGAACACATATATTAATTTTCGTAGTCTATTACTCATAACTTCAATATGTTGATTAAACGATAATGTTTCGTCTATTATTACGCCAAGATATTTAATGTGGTTAGTAAATGAGATGTTAGGGCATTGACATACATTATCGCATTTAAGGTAATTGCAAGCGTGTGCATATATAAGTGGGTTAGTAAAAATGGCTGATCGCTGTTTTCGCATCGTGAATTTTAGGTATTTTGTTTTCTCAGCATTCAGCGTTAAAAGGTGACCTCGAAGCCAGCTGTTTACAATATTGAAGCCGTGTTGTGCCAGTTCATACAGCTGTGAATCATTACCTGCTGAGAAAAGTAGAGCAGTGTCGTCAGCATAGGATATTATCTTGCCGTTGGCAAGTTGAAGGTTGCATAAGTCATTAATGTAGATCAAAAACAGTGTAGGTCCCAGAATGCTCCCTTGTGGAATTCCAAAAGAAGCATTTTTTAAGTCAGAACTGACCACACTGTCTATTCTTACGTATTGACACCGATCACTTAGATAGCTGGTAAGAAGTTTAAGCTGGTTATCACGTACACCAATGTTTTCTAATTTTTTAAGTAAGATAGGGGTAGGTACGGTGTCGAATGCTTTTGCAAGGTCAAGGAATATCCCTATTGTTTTGTTCCCTTTATCAAGTTCATGTGTGATGAAATCAGTAAGTTCGTGTACAGCGTCCGCAGTAGATAGTTTTGGCCTGAAGCCAAACTGGTTCTTTGATAGAAGGGCTTTGTTTTCTAAATAATTAACTAATCTGTTGTTAATAATCTTTTCAAAAATTTTAGAAATGGGAGAAAGTAGAGATATAGGCCTATAGTTAGTTATATTTTCCTTGCTTCCTGACTTATGAATTGGGACAACAACAGCTTTTTTCAAACATGTAGGAAAAACACCCTCTTGCAAACATTTTTGGAAAGCAAGAGTTAACGGTCGTGCAAGGATGTGCTTGTACTTCTTAAGTATTTTGGTAGGAATATTATCCCAGCCAGTAGCACAGTCGTCCTTTAACCCCATTATAATTCTTTCCACTTCCGTACAGTCAATATCCAAAAAAACAAAAGATTGTAGCTGAGGCTGAGTGATTTCTATTGTAGGCGCAAACAATTGGTTTTGAATCTGCTCTGCTAAAATTTTCCCAATGTTAGTAAAAAATTCGTTACAACTATTAGCAGCTACTTCTGGTGAGGCATGTGATTTTAACAAACTCGAGGACGATTCACGTTGTTTTGCTGTGTATGTAACATTTTTTATGATTTTCCATATTTTTTTGGTGTTATGGCCAGCACCTTCTAATAAGTTTTTGTCGTACTTTATCTTAATATTTTTGAGAAGGCTGTTACAGAAGTTACGATATCTCTTGTATGTTAGTTGTAAAATAGAGTTCTTTGGACAAGATTTAGCCTTCATGTGAAGCTTATCGCGATTTCTCATGCAGCGAATGAGTCCCGGAGTGATCCACGGCTTAATATTTAAGTTTTTTCTGCTTATTTTCACTTTTACAGTGTGTTTTCGTATAATTTGCTGAATTTCGCTTATTAGGTGTGACATACAAGATTCCGCGCTTGCTGAGTCATAAGTAGAAATGAGGTCAATGTTACATAAATCGTCTTCCAAGTTGTTGTGATTTAGTTTGAAGGTGCATGTTTCATTTTTTAGTTTAGGCTCCTCACGGCTAAGTATAAGTAAAACGGCTTTGTGGTCAGTCACAGATGAATTTGTTACAAGGGTGATTGCAGGCAAGCTAGACTTAAGCATTACGTGGTCCAAGCATGAGCCACTTTGAAAAGTTGGTAGTGTGTGTGCTGGGAGTAAGCCATTGAATGAGCATCGATTTAAGTACTCCTGTGCTGGCCCATCACAACACCCAGGGAGGATGTTAATATTTATGTCACCTACAAGTGCAATATTTTTAAATGATAGTCTTTGAAGGTGAGAGTGCATTGACTCAAGAAAAGTGTCTACACTAAGATGAGGTCTATATACGGCTAAAATAGCAATAGTAGTTTCCACTTTCACTAATAGGCAGCTGCAATCCCGAACGATTAACTCTTCGACAGATATATTTAGATAATTTCTAGCATAAACTACTACTCCATCGTTTTGATTATGACATGTCTTAGTATAATAAGCTGTGTAACCTTCCATACAAGGCAGGTTGCAATTGTGGGAAGAAAGCCAGCATTCTGTAAGGATTATTACGTCACAATCAAAATTAAGCCGTTGTAAGAAAGTGCTGAAATTATTAATATTTTTGTGAATACTGCGAATATTTTGTGTTAATATAGTTAATGCGTTAGAATAAGCAGATATGTGTTGTATACAATTTTCAACATCGCAGGACGTAGACTCGGAAACTGAGAAAGTATCAAGATCGTTAACTATTCTATGAGACATAGTTGTTTAATATTAAGGCTAGACTTATAGTGAACGCGGCGCTCTTAGGCGCCTTCATAATCTGTCGAGTTAATGTACCTTTGTTCGGCTATTTTCTTGGCGGGGCAATCTGGGTCACCTGTCTTGTGATCGCTTGGCTTTTTGTAGCGCAGACAAGTTGCACATTTCGATGCTTGTTCTTTCTTAGTGCACTCAGATGATTGATGACCTAGATCGCCGCAGTGTCCGCAGGTGTATTCATCCGCTCTGCAAGTCTTTGCTGCATGTCCATATTGTTGGCACTTAAAACATCTGGTCACAAAAGTAAAGTCTCTCACGGGACAGGAACACCAATTCACAAAGACTCTATCTTGAGTGATGAGGGCTTTACGAATAGTAGGAGAAACCTCTATTATGTAGTTGCACGACTCAGCACCCTTTCTTCCTGATTTGTGGCTCAGTTTGATGGCAGCAAGAAACTGATCTCGGGACATGTCTATTAATTTGTCGCACAGATTTTGTTCGTACATACATTTGTAGACCTCTCGCTCCTGCATGCTTGATGGTACTCCAATTACCACTATTCTTGGTCTGCGTCTTTTTGGTTCGTCGATAGTAAGTGCTGATGAGGACAGGTGAACTGAGTTTTTTAGTTTCTCAATGTCATCTTTGGTGTCTGTACTAATTATGACACCTCCATTTATGGTCTTCCGAAGTCCCCTTACATGTAACTTCATTTCTTCAGGGCTGATAATTTTCTGTACTAAGCTTTTAGTCTCCTCACTGGATTTAAGTTTATCCTTGGGATAAATCGCGACAGAGCTAAGTTGTGTAGGGCGGATGTAATTATTTGTGCTCTTTTTAACCATGTCGGCAAACGATGCTTTACTTGATGGTAATGAGGACTCTTCAATACTTTGTCGCAGGTCATGCAGGCGCTCGGATAGATTTTGCCTATCTTTGAGGGCTTGTATATGTGCATGCGCTTGAATGGTCTTTTGCTTCAAAGCTTGGTATTCAACGGCCATTTGGGATGTACCATGGCCTACCTTTCTGCACAAGTTATTGATTTTAAGTTTTTGGTCTGAGTTGAGTTTGCCATCGGAGGCAATAGAGCATACTTCATTCAGGCATTGTTCAATGGTGTCCATCCAGTTCTGAATCTCCACCGTTTTCACGGCCTCAATGGGCACATCAATCCTGGGCGGGGGCGGCACCGGGGGCTGCTCGGCTCGGGGGGTGGGCGGTGGACTGCGTACTATTTTACTACTTCGCCCAAAAGGGCTATCCATGATGTTATTTTGATGTAGATATAAGATCAAAACATTTCAACGACACAGTTTACAATTACACTGTTGGCATAACTTTTGCTGACTCTGAACTAGGTCAGATTGTGAATTTATTTATTAATTTGTGCAATTATTATACCGATACGTCCGTTCTCACCGAGAGTCGAGAGATCGATCTGAGAATGAAGCGCAGCAAAGCGCATACTAACCATTAACAGCTGGGGAGTCCCCGCGCGTCGTTGATGTGTTTCATCGCGCGCGGGGAATGCGCTGTTACCAGCTCACTCACTTGCTACTCGCTCGACCACCGACCGATTCGAGTCACAAGTGAGTATTTGTTTTGCGCGCGCTTTTTAAAGATTTATAATTTATTGTTAAACTAAGAAAGACCCAAGCTTTGTCAGTCACAGCGCATCTAGTTTTAATGTTTTGTCTCGGTATAGTTGAAATATTTAGGGTACATGCAATGATGCTAGATTAATAGTGCATAGACGTAGACACGATTTCAGCGCGCCCCCTTGATCCTCGCGCCCTAGGCTGCAGCCTAATTAGCCTAAGGGTTAATCAGGCCCTGGGCACAACCATAGACAACATCTTTCTATGGCCCACAGGACAGAAACCCCCGTGGCTTACATATTTGGAGGGATTTTCGGCCAGAGAGAAAAGAAACCACAGATACAACATACTACAGTAACACATCAATGACAGCTAAGGGCTGCGTTCAATAAAACTTTAATTTACAAAAATAGTTCAACAATTTCAGCAAATACATAGTAAATATAATAGTAATAAATATATTTTACTGTGTTTTGGTACGGTAGAGCCGTTTATGTGAGTTTGCTTCATTTGGCCAGTTATGTTAGAGTACACAAACACTAAACAAAAATAGTACATACATTCTGATCGAATACAAACTAGTATTATCATATTAGCCTAGTTTCCTTGTTTTTTTTATAGTTTTAGAGAGAAAATACCTATAGTAGTGTGTAGTCGAGTTAGCCTAATTCAAATTCAAAACAATTACTAAAAGTGGAGAAAAGTTTAGAATTATTATCTCCCTGTCTACGAATAAATAAGTAAGTCAGGAACAGTAACTGCGTTAAAAAAAATACCCAACAAAAGTCGTGTTCAAGTAGGCGGGGCTTAAAAGTCGTGTTCAGTACGTCATCAGTCGGACATTTTTCTTGCAAGGGAGCACACGTCTAAAACAAGTTTAATTATTAAATAAACTTTCTGTTTACTTAATTCTAAAGAACTAACTTAATCTGAATTGACAACGTAATCTTTGAACTTGATGGGTGTCTTCACATGACGCCCACTGCGTGATACCTTAATACTATCATTACACCTAGAGTTACCAGGTAACATATTAGCGTCCTCATTTCTTTTCAATTTATGATTAGACATGTTGACATTTTCAGTTAATTTGTCCATTGGTAATCGTTCGTATACATTAATATTATTACTAGACTCAGTATTGTTATCACTATTACTTTTATGTGGTATAACATCATGAGGTGTCATAACATCACTTTCTGATATTGAAATACCTGCTTCATCACTATAAGTATTACATATTGTGCTTCGAAGTTTATTTAATGTATTATTATTATCAGTATTAGAATCACAATTATTATAATTTAACATAATTAATTTTCTATTTCTTTTATAGGTACCTATTCCCTACTTCATCCCTCACCACATAAGAGCGAGGCTCCTCACATTTCTTTACAATTTTTCCTTTTATCCAGTGAGAATCCAATGTTTTTTTAAAATACACTTGGCCAACATTTAAATCTGCCAGGGATTTAGATTTTTTGTCATAGCTTATTTTAACTGACTCCAAGTGGTTATAGTATTTTTTGTCATACGTAGAAATTTAAGGTTTTAAGTTATTCATTGGCATTGGTAGCAGTGAATTTAAATTTCTTGAGAACAACAACTGAGCTAGAGAAGGCATGTACGGCTTTGGAGTATTTCGATAATTTAACAAACCTATATATGGATCAGAATTATCTTTACATTTGTTAAATATATTCACTTTGCCCATTTGATTGAGGATATCTTGGACTTGATTTTAAAAGCTCAAATTTATAATTGTTAGCAAAAGTTCTAAACTTATCAGATGTAAATTGTGGGCCTCCATCAGAAACTACAACGGCTGGTATGCCATGTCTTGCAAAAATTGATTTGCAGTTCAATATTATACAATCACTTGACAAGTTGTCCAGCTTACATACTTCAATATATTTAGAGTAATAATCCATGAATATAAGAAATTCCCTGCCATCAAGAGTACAAATGTCAATGCCAACCTTGTGCCCAGGATTTTTTTTTACAGTATGATTTATCAGGGGCTCTCTCTGCACATTTGAATTGTACTTAGCACAAGATTCACATTGTCTTACGAATATTTCAAGATCTCTATTTAGGTTTGGCCAGAAAATACATGACCTTATTTTACGTATTTAAACCTACATGTCCCTGGTGCACAATTTTTGACATTTTGGTCTTCAAAGACTCAGGTATCACAATTAATTTGTTATAATATTAACCATTATCTTTTTGAGAACAGGTTCAGATTCTGTTTCAGCTTGAAATCCTTTGAGTTGAATATTTGATACAGGTAAGCAGCTTCTTTGGAGTGTTACATGACAAATCATATTTTCATGAAGTTGCTTAACCTTAGATTCTACATTATCAACACAGTTTCGAGACAAAGTGTCAGCTATAAAAAGCAATCGCCCTGGTTTATATTTTACTTGTAAATTATAACCTTGTACAGCTAACATCATTCCTTGTAGTCTTGCTGACACTTTGTGTAAAGGCTTTTTAAACAATGTTTCCAAAGGCTTGTGTTCAGTTTCTACATGTACTTTTCTGCCATATGTATACTTATTGATGCATTTTATAACAACCAAAAACTATTGCAAGCATTTCTTTTTCTAATTGACAGCAATTTTGTTCTGTAAGATTGAGAGACCGAGATCCGAATGCTATTGGTTTACCGTTTTGTAAAACTACCGCTCCCATTGCCGTTGATGAACTATCTACAGATAGCACTATGTCTTGATTGGTATCGAAGAAAGCTAAACAAGGACTACTACATAAAGCTTTTTTCAGTATTTCAACAGATTGCCCTTGGTTGCTATCCCAAGTAAACACAGTATCTTTTTTCATTAATATGCGCAGTGACTCAATAATTTTTGAATAGTTTGGTATAAAGCGTGAAAGGTAATTACACATTCCTAAAAATCTCTGTAAATCTTTTTTGTTTTTAGGGTATTCCATGTTCATCACTGCCTGTACTTTACAAGGGTCTGAAGATACGCCAGTTTTCAGTAAATTTGTGTCCCAGGGATACGAGTTCTGTCTCGAAGAATTTGCATTTTGATTCATTAAATTTAATACCATTTTTAATGCTATTGCCATCAATTGTCTTAATCTGTCATTTAACTATTCGATTGACTGTGCATAAATACAGAGATCATCAATATATGGTATTGTCCCCTCAACATGTTCAAATGAACTTTATATTTTATAAATCAGGCATGTGCTGCAGATGTTAATGGTACTTACTATTGTAGGTGTCTATTGTTTACAATAAGTATAAATTTAATTAATTTGTATATGATAATACTAATAATAATACATAATACAATAATAAGAAACATATACTCTTACAAATAGGTAGCAATAACTACCATATTAGTATTTAAGGTATTTTTAAGATCTGTGGATTTTGTAATTAAATAAATAAATATAAATACCTGATTGTCACTGCATATCCACTAAGAACATTGGCACCAAATTACGCACCTATTTCTTATCAGTACAATAATGTTTTAAAATGCGGCAGTGCACCAAACAATACGTGCTTTCTACCTACTTCTAATTAAAAACGCGTACCGTGTACTAAATATTATGTACCGACGTTCTGTATAAAACATTAATAATTGTAATATTAACTACAAAAACATTATATAAATAGATACTAAAATTATGTACTACTCAACATTGCTTTAACTGGTATAATCCGGCTCGAAGGACCACTAAAAATGGTACGGCGTGGAAATAGCCATAACCGTGTGTACTTGCGTATTAGTAAAATATTTAGGGAATTTGATGCCTATCAAAAATGGCTCCCCTGTGCAGAGAGTTGAAATACATAGAGTAGTTATATAGGAACAATACTGCTCTAAAAACTAACTAGAATTTACTTGTTTACATACCTATGCACATGTATATACAGTGTGTAGTGACAAGGAAAGAATATTCAAATATTATGCGTCTTATCTGTTGTTAGAAAGAGATAATTAAGCAATTTGTGTTACGGTGTTATTATCTACTAGTTGATTGGCCAGAGCGCCCGCTTGTGTGACGTTGCTGTGAAAGATGAGAGAAGTGCAAAACAGACACTCTAATAGGTCGTATTAAAAATTGTTAGTGGGAATGGTGTCCGTGAACCTACTAGCCTAGCATAACAATTTCCAGAATCGCAAAATTTTTCGGTGATCTAGTAGTTCTATAGTTCCTGATAGTTATTTTGAGTAGTTCACCTATTATTGACATGAAAAATTAATTTAAAAAATGTGATGTTAACTTCGCATGCCGTCACCCAGCATCTCAACAATTTTAATTATTAGACTACAAATATGGTTGAAAATACAGAGTTTTATCGACTGCCGACGTTCCAACAATAGTTCTGGTGAAAAACATTAAAAAATGTTTTTTTTTTTAAATGAGTTTCCAACTTCACACACCATCTGTTAGCATCTCAGGAGTTCTGAGAAGTTAGGTTACAAATATGCTTAAAAATAACTAGTTCTATTCATTTATTTAGACCTTTTAATCAATAATTGCACATTAAAAAGTAAACTCATATTTTTTAAATAAAATCGTTGTCTTGAGTTGCTGCTCTATAGCTGGCAGTTCTACGCAGCATCTCACGCGTTCTCGACTCTGGGAGCACTAATACGATTGAAACTGCAAAGTTCTGCAGCCACAAGGTCATAAAGCCATAATTCTAAATAACTATCAGGAACTATAGAACAATTGGGGATGCTACTAGAACTCCGAAAACATTTTGAGATTCTGGAAATTGTTATGCTAGGTTCACAGACACGTGGGAGTGTAGCCATTTTTCCATAGTTACCGTACACAGTGTATGGTTGTGTATGTGGTACGAAAAATATTTGAAGTGAGAATTATGATCAAAAAATTTCCAGTTGGACAGGACACATCAAATTTTCGATATATTTTTTAGAAATGAAAACACATTGGTTTTATCGTAATAAAATATTTAATTCCAATTTTAAATTCTTTCGAACAAAATCAATTTATTTCTTTTTGTCTCTTTTAATTGGGTTTGCACTTTGGATTATTTTTGTGAGTATAATGTAGACGAACTTCTAAAAAAGCTTCTAAATCAAATCTGTATTAACTGTATTACACGAATACATAGGTTTAAATATATACTTACTATGAATAAAAGAAATTTTTACTTATAAGAAAATATTTTTTTATTTTAAAGGTAGCAATCAAAATGCATTTTTATACAAAGTAAATCGACCCTAGTTTCCCCTTACAGTCATGTAATGGTCGCCACGAGACGTTCCGATCACCATTGCGCTGCGATCTCTTTCACTCTCTCACACAAAACGATCCACACATCTCGCTCATCAATTTCATGGAGGCAACAGTCGCCAAAGATAAAACAATATGACGATATTTGCTATTTCAATCAAAATAGCCATACTTATGCGTGAAATGAAACATTTTTCTTATCAATATATAATATATTGTGAGCAATGCCTGTATAATAAGTGCAGTCGCTAAAGACACAGGAAGGCATTTTGTCTACAACTTTTTCCTAAAAAACACGATTAGCAGTGACGTGTTTACCGGACGCTTGGAAGTGCAAGACTGGTAGCTACTACGGCAATTACCTTGCATTCATCTAGTAAAAATGGGGAGTTCACAACTCATCTATCATCATCATCATCATCATCAGCCTGTAGCAGTCCACTGCTGGACATAGGCCTCTCCAATTGCACGCCACTTAGGTCTATCTTGGGCTTCTCGCATCCAGTTTTTGCCAGCCGTCTTAAGCAGATCGTCACTCCACCGTGCCTTAGGACGTCCTACACTACGTTTGCCGAGACGCGGTCTCCACTCTAGAACTTTATATTGTGACACAACTCATCTACAGGTAAAAAAATTTAGGCAAAATCCCTTAAATTGCATAGCTGGTAAACCGTCATGTATTGATATTTCATATTCTAACTTGTCTTTCAAAAGCAAGTGATAAGTGATAGAACGCTCCATTGTTAAATTAAAAACAAAAACTGTCAAAGTGAAAGGCAGGTAGGTACACCATTATCTGTTTTAAAATATTATTTTAAAATGTTAACGAGTTAGGTACTATTAAAAAAGTGGCACATAGAAATTTTACACAGTAGGTAAGTTTTTCTATAATGATTTTCTATAATCATTCATCAGAGTTCACTATTTAAAAATTGGCACATTGAAATTTACACACTACGTAATTTATCAAAAAAAATAAGGTTCCTACTTAAAAGTGGGCAGTTATCATACCTACCTAAGATTATGATAAATGTGGAATTTATTAGTATTGGTAAAGTGAAATTGCCCCAACAGTATACAACATGCAAAACAACTGAATATAAAAAAGTCCCAATTTAACTTCACAGTAGAATTGTAAAGTTGAGTGAAAAGTATTGGTCAAATTCTTACTTCACCAAATCTACACATACATATAAAAGTACCCAGTGAAAGCAAATTCACACTAAAACTTATAAATTGATATACAAAAGTATTTTGTGAAAAACCATTTGCACACACAGTGTAAAAGAAACAGTTCACCAAGTTTCCTGCCACAGTATAAAATTAATGAAACTTCTATCCATATATAAAATGTTCACAATAGGTTCTAGAAAGTTTCTTGATACAGTAAGAATGTAATGGATTGTAAGATTGTAATGGTAAAGATCGTCTTGAGGATGGAAAAGAGTCTGATGTTTATAAACTGGCCTGTGACGATTGTAACGGTGTTTATGTGAGTCAGACAGGCCGTAATTTTGATATTATATTTAAAGAACATGTTTCAGCTTACAGGAATGACCACCCTGACCAGTCTCATTTCGCTAAACATTTACTCGATACCGGTCATTCGTTGCGCAACAACAACACTTTTAAGATTTTACATGTTTGTGAAAAAACATTTCGGTTAAGTGTGTTGGAACAATTAGAGATTATAAATTATAATAATAATAACCTTACACTATTGAATGACCAAACTAACATAGTTTCATCTCCATTATTACGTATATTCACCCAAAATACGTCACCAACAACAATGTAGCAGCGGCGGCGCGCCTGCAGTGAGTCACAAGGTTAAGGGGCGTAGTCTACATGCTATATAAGCGGGCGATTTTGGGTTGTGCTCTCACCCCCTCCGGTGACGCTGTAAACCGTCCGGTGACGCTGTAAATGCCGGTAGAGGCAAACAGCATTAGTCGGTTCTAAAAAAAAAAAGTTGTGCTCTCACTATCGGTCTAGCGCTCGTCGAGTCAACATCTCCTGAGGATGCCTCGTGTAGAGGTGAACCACTTGTCGAATCGTTTTTGGTTTATTTGGGTTTTCTTGGGTTGATTTTATTTTATATTCTTCCTATTAGCAGTTAATGCGGGAGGGAGGGTGGTGCACACCCCCAAATAGGCCAAAATCATTGATTTTTTTTAGCGGAAGTGTCACTAAATATTTTTTAACATCATTTTTTGAATGTATCGGAACTTATCTTTCCTTGAGCTAGGGCCCCACGTTGGGCGCCATTGTTACAAACTAAGTATCTACCTGCCTAATAGGAGACTATTATTGAAATTAAACAAATACATGAAGTGTTCAATACAGTGTTGGTTTTATTACAAATTCTGCAGGCATTCAAAACAGTTACAATAAGTAGGGAAGTACTACTTCAAGAACACACCTCGCTACATGGCAGTATTGTACTAAAAAAGGTTGCTCGCTTGCACCTGACTCTGAACTGTCAGTGATCCCATGTGGACTGAACTCACGATGGGTTGAGGTCTGGTGTGAGCGAACAACGCACTACTAATTTAAATAAAATTATGACAATTTAGTTAATTTCTGTGTGCCAGCAATGTATGATAGTTATGAGAAAAATTGACTAATACTTTGAAATTAGAATATGCTAAAAATGCCCCAAGAATTTAGGTAGGTACCGAGAACTACAAAATAGGTACCTTCCTGCCAGCTAGCTCGGAATTTCAGGGTCAAAGAGAAATTGTGGGTCGCTCAAGGTAAAATATTAGTTCCGTCCGACTGTATGATTACAAAAAAAAAGGGCGCCACCGGCGGTAAATACGCCGGATAAAGTAGAATAAATACCGGAACATTGGATGCTGAGAGGTTACCGCAACCAGCAGACTGATCCCACGTAGCGCTTTGCCGGGAACACTTGACTGGAGCTAGGCCCGAATCTGGGAGAGCTGTCACAGCTCAGCACAGCGTTTGTGGTAGGCTGGGCACGTGACACGTGGCAAACCTCTGGACGACGAGTCCACCCCACGAGGATGACGTGTACACTCGTTTATCAAGCGGGTTTCCAAAATGCTGAGGTCGAACGAAAAACTGGGATGCGAGGGTGGCGAGGCCAAGTCCTGCTCTTGGACGCTGAAGATACGCGGGGCTGACACTTTTCCCAAGCCGGTATCGGAGAACCCCTTTCTTGGGATGTTTATCAAGCAGGCCCGGCAGGGAAAGAACGCTCCCGCTGTTCTACAACTACTTATAGATCGGATCTCACGAAAAAACCATACCGATCATTCTAGAAAAATCTTCTCCAGTGTGGCCCTTATGCAATTCTCATTACCTCAGATGGGAGTCAGAGCAACATATTCGAATTCAAAACTCGCATTCACGCGGAGAATCCAGCATTAAAAAGTCCGAAGTATGTCCCTGCCTGGGTAGAATGACCTGGAAAAGGTGACAGCACCTGGGCACTGGAATATTGTCCAATTACCAAAACAGAAAAGATTTATCTCTCTGATTACCGCCAGGTTAAATGTGGTGTACCGCAGGGCAGCATTCTCGGGCCTTTAGCCTCGAGTTCTCGACGAATCTCGGCCGGATCAATCCCGTATGGCAAACCTTTGATGGCTACCTTGATGGGAAGGTCCTCGGCTACCGCGTAGCAGTGCCAGGAAACTTGTGTGACAGTGACAGAATTGTCACTTGCAAGCATTATATATGAATTTGGACATAAACATGAACAGATTAAGAACTACCATAATTTACTAAAACCAGATTTTAGTTTGGTGTTCCTAACAATTGAATTACTACCAATGACCTGGATAACTTCCTGCAATAATATTAGTGCTCATCTTTTAAGCTTGGTGTAAATATTTCAAAATGTCTTCCATCAACATATCCAATTACCCTTGGGATTATAAATTTGCTATTAAATCTGAAAACAGAGTGTCAGATAAAACTAGTCAACAGAAATTTAATTATATATAAAAAAAATATATAGTAAGCTACCATTGTTTTATAACATTCCTATCCTCTTTTGTGTTTGGAAACTTGATGATTATATTTAAGATGTTTAGGTACATGGTTTAGTTAGAGCAACAGTGATTTCTTTTATTTAGATACACTGATCTCTTATTCTTATTCGTTTTGTTTGGTTCATGTAATCGTCAATATGGCGGCAGTTAAGACGTCATCGGTGACGTAGCGTGGGCCATCGTAATCACGCTCACGGTGAAAGGGACCGACTGTTATCGCGCTAATATCGATTATGGCTCAATTGGGACCGTACTGAATGTATCCTATTCCACACCTCAAAATTCTCGTGAGTGGCGTACTCGCTAACGTCTATCGAAATTTTCGAAGGCGATTGTCAAAATAATGACTTATGGTACCGTTTGAGTGAAAATGCAAGCAAATCGTCGATTCGACATCGATTGTCGCTATCGACTCACGATTCGTTTTTGAAGCGACTGATAATAAAATAAACTTGTGGTGCCGATTTTAGTTCTACAAGTGACAGCAAGGTGGCACTGTTCTTTTTTCATAAATTTTTTCGTCGACAGTCGCTAGCGAGCATCGATTGGTGTCAATATTGTCCACTCATGGTAGAGCTACTGACTCATTCCGAAAAAGTAGCATAAGTTCTTTATTGTAAAAATATGAAATTATATAATATACAAGCTATTAAAAGTATGAACTATATTTAGAAATGTAAGCCTGCAATAATATGTTAAAGTTATTGTAAAATGAACGAATTGAAAGAAATGAAAACGATTGCTGTTATAAAACTAACGACAGGTTGAGGGGTGGTACATTTGGCCCGCCATATTTGGGTTGTAATCAATAGGTATAGCAAAAATAATTGTGAGACGTATTAAAATTATAAGACAAACATAACGTGAATTAGCCTTTCATTTTTGTGTCATCCTGATTCTAACACGTGACGTACGAAAAGCAACATTTGCAAATCTATTCACAATTCTAATAAAAGGATCAAACCGTTGATTCTTGGAAAAATAAAACTAGATATCTTCGGAATAATCATATAATGTAATATAATTATATAATGTAATATAATATAATTATATAATGTAATAAAAACATAAATTTCTTTTTTGATTTATCTTATTTTGCTAATATGTAAATTGTATTTTTTACTCTTACAGTAGAAATTGATTTTAACAATAATCATTTGATCTATTATATAATGAATTTGCTCTTCACAAGATATTTTTTTACAATTGCTGATCTTTACATTCCACATATTTTACAATAATATTGAAAAGTTCATGTTTTAGCCTCTTGTTGAGGGGAATGCACTTTGTTTATAAATTCATTACCACAACACTGCATAAATTACGGTTTTTACCGCCGAAACTCTTAAAAAAGATTAAAATGCAACGTTTTCGTAAATAACTTGTGACCTTTTTGTCAAGTAATTTATCGCAATAAAGTAATCCCATGTTAGTGAATAGTTCTATCTGGTTTATTTTGTTTGAAAAAATCACAGTGATTCTCAATTTACTTTGTTATTGAATTAAGAGGAAGTATAGGAATGCGCGTGTTGCATGTATGAGTATCTCGTTGAGTTGAATTATGGAATAATTAAATGAACAGGTATCTGAATATTACTGTAATTCCACAATAACGTATATGTATGTACAGTAGAACTTCAACTTGATAAATTACAAAATAATGAGAGATGCGTGTACGCCACTTTTGTGGCCTCTTGGGTTATTTTAATAATATAGAATTGTGCCTCTAAACTAGCAAACCAGAGGGCTGGTCTATCCTTACAAAAAGGAGGTGTGCGTATGGACACTCTGTTAACAAACACCTCAGATGCAGCATCCTGAAACCCATCACCATCAACATTCACAGGAGCCACCGGCGATGTAAGCGGTTGATCAGTGTTAGTGTTTTGAGCCATTTTGATATATATATAAAAAAAAAACTCAATACCTAGAAGTATCACACACGTATTAATATCCGTAAGAGAGCAATTACAGTACACACAAACAATAAAACACAGCAATATCCCCAATAGCAATAAATGTAAAATGAGTTAGTTAATATTAGCTTGCAAAATAGTTTATATTAGTAGAATAAATGTCTATGTCCAAATTCAGTTAGTCCCGAAAGCACTTTTTTCACTTTGTTAGTATGTTGTAAACGAACGATGAACCGTAAGCTAACAGCTGGTATCACTGACAGTTCCAAAGTTTGACGTAAGATCCCAATTTGACATTAACAACTTCCGGCGGAAGATTCCGAAAATTTTGCAATGTAGCCGACGTAATGGCGGTGGCGCTAGCATCAATGCAAGTGAATAGCGTCAGTAGCGTGAAAATGGGGTTACGATACAAAACAAAATGAATGAAATAATATCACCGAATTATGCACAATCGGTGCGTGGGCGGGAAATATGCCTCCGCACACGTTATGTTGCTTCTATCGATGCTCGGCCTCGGCGACGAGTCTCGATGCGATGTCGGCGCGGCGTCACTTGTCTCGGTTTCGATTTACTTGAAGTAAATTACTTCGTATGGATGCGTCGTGGCGCGCAGGAAAAACCTCCGCACGCTTGCTGGCCAAGGATTATTGTAGCATTTGTAGTCTCACTGTATGGTTTGCGTAGTTGAAGTTCACGTCGTTTGGTCACCAATATAGGAATGCGGGTGTTGCATGTATGCGTATCTCGTTGAGTTGAATTATGGAATAATTAAATGCACAGGTATCTGAATATTACTGTAATTCCACAATAACGTATATGTATGTACAGTAGAACTTCAACTTGATAAATTACAAAATAATGAGAGATGCGTGTACGCCACGACAAGAGTTCGAACCAGAAGAGAGAGTTCTCTATTGGCAGTGTTGCCAGGCTACAAGTAAAGGCGTGTACAAACGCCTGTTGCCATACTTATAAACTAATGGCGTGCACAGACGCCATATCACCCCCCTACGGAGAAAAATACGGTGTGATACAACCAGATGAAAAACGAAACTTATTAAAACTAAAATCGAATAATTATCTTGTCATTATAAATCTAAAATATCTCTGAACTTTACTTTTCGTCCAGCTCGCGTAGTTAAAGGTGGGGTAGTTGATGCGTGAGTAGATGTTGATGATGGTGGATCAAGAGGCAGACCAACAGCAATCTGAGGAGATGCAGTAGCAGGTGTAGAGCACGAGCTTGCAGGTGCCGACGACGCCAATGCTGGTGTAGAGCTGCGAGGTGTATTTCCGAGTGCAGGCATTGATGTGGTGTCCTCAGGATCTTGTGGATCACTCTCGGGTTCCAGGTGGGCAGGTTTAACCCTGTCAATGCTCACCTCATGCTCCTTCCCTCTAACGTCTAACGTGATAGTCTTGGCGCTCCTTTCCAAGATTTTATAAGGCCCCATATATGGTTGTTGCAGTGGCCGTCTTACAGCATCATCTCTAAGGAAAGCATGTGTTGCCTTCGGCAGGTCTTTAAAGACAAATGC
Source organism: Selenia dentaria (assembly GCA_917880725.1). Classification (NCBI taxonomy): domain Eukaryota; kingdom Metazoa; phylum Arthropoda; class Insecta; order Lepidoptera; family Geometridae; genus Selenia; species Selenia dentaria. The sequence continues at coordinate 20,308,360 of OU862900.1, read as the reverse complement.
TGAAGGCTTAGAATGCCGTGATGCTGGGATGGGACGAAGGCGGCTGGCCATTTTGGTCTGTAGGTGTTTGACAAAATCTGGTGTATTACTGGCACAGTCCTGTGATGGTGGAATAATAAGTTCTCCGGGAAGCCGCAGAGGTTCGCCATAAAGGATTTCGGCGGAAGAGCATTGCAAGTCTTCCTTCAGTGCTGTGCGAATGCCAAGCAAAACAAATGGTAGGGCCTTACTCCATGTATCAGCGTGGCACATGAGTGCCGCCTTCAGCTGGCGATGTAGGCGTTCGACCATACCATTTGCTTGCGGATGATAACTGGTTGTTCGAATCCTCTTAATGGCACAAACCTGTAGTAATCGTGTGAAGAGAGTAGACTCGAATTGTCGCCCTTGGTCGGTGGTTATGACGAGAGGTACTCCAAAGCGTGCTATCCAGCCGTTCACAAAGGTATCTGATACTTCCTCTGCTGTAATACCGAACATAGGCCATACTTCCGCCCAACGAGAGAACCTGTCAACAGCTGTCAGACAGTATGTATAGTCTCTGGATGAAGGAAGGGGACCGATTATATCCAGATGGACATGTTGAAAACGTGCAGACGTACTGGGGAAGTTACCCAGTGGTGAGGAAATATGTCTGGATACCTTACTGCGCTGACATGAGATGCAGGATCGTGCCCAAGAGCTGCAGTCCTTGCGGAGAAGAGGCCAGATAAAACGGTCAGCTACCAGGCGTGCGCTTGCGCGCGCGCTGGGGTGGCTGAGGTTGTGCAGTCGTTGGAACGCAGATCGGCGGAAAGATGCAGGTAGGTACGGTCTCGGCTTGCCTGTAGAAGTATCGCAAGTGATGCTAATATCTGTTCCTGGAATGAGAATTTGTTCAAATATGAGTGAGGAGTCGATGCGGAGCTTCTCAAGCTCATTGTCCACTGCTTGAGCCTTTGAGAGTGCAGCATAATCCTCTGTAAGTGTTATTGCCTCTATGCGAGACATTGCATCAGCCACTATGTTGTCTTCACCCTTTATGTGTACTATGTCAGTAGTAAATTGGCTTATGAAACTCAATTGGTTTAGCTGAGCTGGTGGAAGTTTTTCTCGCCGTTGCTGGAAGGCGTATATGAGAGGTTTGTGGTCTGTGTAGATGGTTGTATGCTGGACCTCCAAAATGTGTCGAAAATGTTGGACACTCTCATATACAGCAAGAAGCTCCCTGTAGTATGTTGGCCACTCTGTCTGTTTAGTAGTTAGTTTCCTACTAAAATAAGCCAGAGGGCGCCAGGCTTCACTTTTATTGCGTCTTTGCTGAAGACAAGAACCAATATGGGTACCTGATGCATCAGTGAAAAGACCAAGCTCAGCGCTGCTATCGGGATGAGACACCAGAGTAGCAGTAGACAGGCTCTTCTGCAGGCTTCGAAGTGCTCTAGCAGATCAGCTGTCCACGGGAAAGGTTTTGCACCTTTGCAGTGTGTGGCAGCTACAGCGTCGATGAGCGGTGCCTGGAATTTTGCAGCATCGGGAAGGTATCTGCGATAAAAATTTATCATACCCAGAAATCTGCGCATACCCTGTACAGTTTTAGGTGGGGGGAAATCCATGAGTGCTTGAATGCGGTCTTCAGGTGGTTGTGACCCTTCTGCACTTATTTTGTAACCCAAAAATACCACATCACTCATTCCAAAAACACATTTTGATGGGTTGATTACAACGCCATACTGGTGTAAGCGCTCAAATAATATCCTTAGGTGTTTAGCGTGCAAGCTGGTGCTTTTAGAGTGAATCAGGATGTCGTCAACATACGGGAAACAAAAATCCACGCCTCGTACCACCTCGTCTATGAACCTTTGTAAGGTTTGTGCAGCATTACGGAGCCCAAATGTCATGAATGGGAAATCATAGAGACCGAAAGGTGTTACGATTGCGGTTTGGCAGATGTCAGCACTGTGTATTCTTATCTGCTGGTATGCTTTCACCAGGTCTATGGTTGAGAATACAGTGGAGCCAACCAAGTTGTGTGCAAAATCCCCAATATGACGGACTGGGTATCGGTCCGGGATGGTGCGGCTATTAAGTGCCCTATAGTCACCACATGGTCGCCATGTCTCATCCTTCTTAGGAACGAGATGCAGGGGTGATGACCAGGAACTGCTTGATGGTCTTGCAGTACCAGCGCGCACCATTGCATTGAACTCATTCTGAGCAATACGTAGCTTGTCAGGTGCAAGGCGGCGTGGTTTGCAGGAAACCGGCGGACCATCGGTGGTATTAATGTAGTGAACGGTAGAATGTTTTATAATTCTGTTTATACCAGGAGGCCGTGTGATCTCGGGAAACTCAGCAAGCAGTTGTGCAAACGGTGAGTCAGAGTTGCTGCAAGTCACCGCCTTGACACTGTCTTGGGATGTGCGAGCCGCAGAAGCTGACACTGACATCTTGGTAGTGCCATCAATGACCCGCTCGTGTCTGCAATCCGGTAAAAGATTATAAAAACTAAGAAAGTCAGATCCAATTATCGGAGTACTAACATCTGCGATGATAAAATTCCACTCAAAGTTGCGGCGTAGCCCTAGGTTTAGATGTAGGGATATACTGCCATACGTTTTAATAGCTGTGTCATTAGCAGCACACAGATCGTATCCACTGCTGGAAAGACGGCCTTTCGTGAGTCGCCGAGGAAAACAGCAGATGTCTGAGCCTGTGTCAACCAAGAATTTCTGATTAGTATACTGGTCCATAACAAATAAACGGCGACTAACGGCTGGGCGGTCGGTATTCGCCATTACTGACCGCTGTTCAAGTTTTCCGACTTGGCATTTGACCAGTTGCATGGCTGCATGCATTTTTTTGCCTTTTGAGCGAAACGGTCATGGTACCAACATAGGTCTGCATTGCGCGGGCGAGAACGACTGCGACTTGAGTCACGGTTACCAGATCTACTGTGAGACCGGCCTCTGGTTGTAGTGAGAGAAGCTACCATCTCCGTGAGCTCAGCAACCTGTTTCTGAAGAGCAGCAATGCTGCTATGTTCAGCCGGTGGAGGTGGAGATAATGGACTAAGAGAACATACCTCAGATGGTTGTGACTGAATATCCATCAGCCTGTCAGCTAGCTCAGCAAGCTCACCAATGTCCTGCACCCGTTGCGCAGCCAACACTATCTGCAGTTGCCGGGGCAGACGGCTGGACCATATAGACTTCAGCAGGTCGTCTGGAAAGGTGTGGCCAGCGAGAGACTTGAGGTGGCGCAGGAATGATGAAGGCTTCCTGTCACCCATGAGCTCTCTTTCCAAAAGCCTTCTGATTTTTTCTTCGTACGATTCAGAAAACCTAGAAATAATTGCATTTTTTAGGCTAGTTAAAGGCATGCTTTTGGGTGGCTTGGTTATTATGTCTTCCACTTCCCTCGTGCAGTTAGTGTCTAAATGTGCAACAGCAAAGTTAAATTTTGTGGCCTCTTGGGTTATTTTAATAATATAGAATTGTGCCTCTAAACTAGCAAACCAGAGGGCTGGTCTATCCTTACAAAAAGGAGGTGTGCGTATGGACACTCTGTTAACAAACACCTCAGATGCAGCATCCTGAAACCCATCACCATCAACATTCACAGGAGCCACCGGCGATGTAAGCGGTTGATCAGTGTTAGTGTTTTGAGCCATTTTGATATATATATAAAAAAAAACTCAATACCTAGAAGTATCACACACGTATTAATATCCGTAAGAGAGCAATTACAGTACACACAAACAATAAAACACAGCAATATCCCCAATAGCAATAAATGTAAAATGAGTTAGTTAATATTAGCTTGCAAAATAGTTTATATTAGTAGAATAAATGTCTATGTCCAAATTCAGTTAGTCCCGAAAGCACTTTTTTCACTTTGTTAGTATGTTGTAAACGAACGATGAACCGTAAGCTAACCGCTGGTATCACTGACAGTTCCAAAGTTTGACGTAAGATCCCAATTTGACATTAACAACTTCCGGCGGAAGATTCCGAAAATTTTGCAATGTAGCCGACGTAATGGCGGTGGCGCTAGCATCAATGCAAGTGAATAGCGTCAGTAGCGTGAAAATGGGGTTACGATACAAAACAAAATGAATGAAATAATATCACCGAATTATGCACAATCGGTGCGTGGGCGGGAAATATGCCTCCGCACACGTTATGTTGCTTCTATCGATGCTCGGCCTCGGCGACGAGTCTCGATGCGATGTCGGCGCGGCGTCACTTGTCTCGGTTTCGATTTACTTGAAGTAAATTACTTCGTATGGATGCGTCGTGGCGCGCAGGAAAAACCTCCGCACGCTTGCTGGCCAAGGATTATTGTAGCATTTGTAGTCTCACTGTATGGTTTGCGTAGTTGAAGTTCACGTCGTTTGGTCACCAATATAGGAATGCGCGTGTTGCATGTATGCGTATCTCGTTGAGTTGAATTATGGAATAATTAAATGCACAGGTATCTGAATATTACTGTAATTCCACAATAACGTATATGTATGTACAGTAGAACTTCAACTTGATAAATTACAAAATAATGAGAGATGCGTGTACGCCACGACAAGAGTTCGAACCAGAAGAGAGAGTTCTCTATTGACAGTGTTGCCAGGCTACAAGTAAAGGCGTGTACAAACGCCATACTTATTAACTAATGGCGTGCACAGACGCCATAGAAGCTTCAGTTTGTATTGCCATAGGTAAGTAGGTACTACACAGTAGTAAGTAGGTCATACTATAATATATTTTTATCATTAACACTCGTTAAATGACAATTGCCACTCATTAACGTTACTTAACTTAACGAAAGTTACTTAAACGATAGAAATGGCGGTTTATGTAAGTATTTCTACATTTTTTACTTGAGTTGAGTCCGACGTTTCGGTTGCTTTACTACATCCGTGATCGCGGTTGACTCCGCGAAAATGCAGAATAAAAATATAGAAATACTTGTGTATGTATTTACGTAATCCGTATGTTCACGCGAAAGCGTGACGTAACCTCAAGGCGCGCACCCGTGCCCCCGCGTTCCCCCGCCGCTGTCCTGCAGCTGTCAGGCGACAAGCAAGCAGCGAAAGGAAGCGGAAACAGTCACCTTTTCGGCGCCGTCGCGTCCGCACGGCGTAATCGGGAACCGCCAATATCAGCCCCGCGTTTACGCGTCAGCTCAAAGAGTCACCTTTTTGTACTCGCGACCGGCGGACGTGTACCGCCGCGCAGCAACCGCATGGCACCGCCATTTTATATCAGCACGAGTCACCGCGAATGACTTCGCCGCGAGTGACCTTCAGGGTGTGTTCGGCCCAACCAGACACTACTCCTAAATCAGCACGTGTGTACACACGCATTCAGCCCGCCGCGTAAACCAGTGCACAACCCAAAGGGACAATACAAACATTAGAACCAAGTGACAATAGTTCTTCAGCTCATTCTGCACGCCGTCGACAGCAGGACGCCTCCACGAGGACCCACGGTCACCAGCACTCATCAGACACAGAGCTCACCTCCGCAGGTATTTACCATCCCAATTATTCCTTACCTATTCTCTGGTTGCAGGAAACTGCTCAACCGCATCTACCCCCCCCCCTATCATCGAGCGTATAGCTAGCAGGAAACTGCGAAACTATATTTTCCTTCGAGCCGGATTTATCCGGTTATCCGGATATAACCGGGTACCCGGATAAACCACATTTCCCACGAGCGCGGATATCCGGCAACATAATCTCTTTCGCTGCCGGATAAACCAGTGCTATCACCCCCTATCCCTTAAATACAGTCCATTAAATCAGCCCACAATAAACTCAATTTAATTCCCAAATAACGGATATCAATCCCTATCAGACCTATTTAATTTACAAACTACATTTTATTGACTTAATATTACCCCAATTACGTCATACAAATCAATCCGAAGCTTCTAGACGAGTGAACCGGCAGTGCGATTTGCCAAGCCAAACTAACCCGACTAGCGATTCGAAGCTTCTAGCAAAAAAATTCCACTCGTTAGGAACAAACATATTGCCAAGCGAAACTGACCCTTGTTACTAATTGGAACGACTGCCGATACGATTGTTCACTAATTGTTTGCAAGAAAGGTTCGTAATTAAAATTCTTAAGGCTAAGTACCTACCTACGCCAGGTGCTTTGTTGATTTTAATTATAAAATTATACTAAGTACTGTTAGACGGGTTTGCTTGTGTTCTTGAGATTAAATAATCATAATTCGTCCATAGTCGAACGTTTGGAATTCAGCCCAATTTATTTTATTTCAAGAAATATATCCTTACCTAATAGAGATCCGCACACCATTTTGGAGTTCCGTGAAAATTATTACGTAATTAGCTGTTGTGATTCAACACTCATAAATCATTTAGACATGCTACTTAATTAGGTTACATATGTTATTTATAATTGGGTTAACTACTTAAATGTAAAAGGGCTTCATGCGTGTGTACACACGTGTTCAGCCACTAGATAAACTGATAGGTGTAACGGCGTGTATAAAACGATTCATACACAATTGCAGACAGAGCCGCTCTGCGCGCGTCGCTGGGCCCATTACGGTTAGCGAACGAAAGGAAGCCCTTTTACATTGGGTGCGCTCAGTACAACACAATTGCTTTGCTGAAGACATACATCGCTTAAAACACAACAAAGAATGTACGATACGTGTACAACGCCTGTCACCATTCTTAGAGAACGACTTACTGAAAGTGAGTGGTCGACTCACCCAGTCTGCTCTGCGTTACGACGCTCAGCACCCACTGATATTACCCAGCTCGAGTCCACTAGTTGATCTCATTATAGACTACTATCATAAAATTTACTGTCATCCAGGGGCGGACACTCTGCACTCACTCTTACGCCAGCAATTCTGGATATTATCAGCCCGCCGCGTTATTCGCTATCGAGTATACAAATGCATACATTGTTTTCGTTTCCGCGCTAAAACTAAGGCCCCGTACATGGCCGACCTACCCGCCGACCGCGTAAACGTTCAGCCCGTATTTAGCAAAGTCACGACGGACTTTACTGGACCATTTTTGATAAAATCCAGTACACTGAGAAACACCAAGCTATTAAAAGGCTACCTCTGTGTTGTAACATGCCTAGCCACGAAGGCGGTCCATCTCGAACCGGTATCTGAGTTATCCACGGAAGCGTTCCTTGCGGCATTACAGCGTTTTGTTTCTAGGCGCGGTGTACCGACGTTAATTAGATATAATTGCGGTACAATTTATGTAGGCGCTAGAAATGAACTTAGGGAAATACAAGACTTTCTTGCAACCAACAATAACAATATCGCACCTACACTTTCAGCTCTTTTAGCGCACATTGCAGCCAAGCTCAATGCACGCCCTCTCAACCCACTCTCTTTTGACCCCGCGGAATTTGAATTTCTCACCGCGGGTCATGTCCTTTTAAAACGTCATCTCAATGCCCTACCTGAGTATTCGGTAGGAGGACGAGCCATTTCTGCACACAAAAAGGTTCAAGCTCGTCCTACCCTTATCCCAACACCTTTGGCGATCCTGGTCCAAACCCTACCTGCACACCATCCAAACCCGCTCCAAACGGACTCCCCGATCCAGCCCACCTCAAGTCGGGGAACTGGTACTGATAGTGGACGACCAGGTGCCGCCTCTACACTGGCGCATGAGCCACAAGACGAACCCATGAAGGGATGGCGTCACCCGAGTGGTGGAAATCAAGAACGACCACCTGACTGTCGATTGACCACCACACCACAGCTTTGCCGCGTGGGGAATATGTTCACGCGAAAGCGTGACGTAACCTCAAGGCGCGCACCCGCGCCCCCGCGTTCCCCCGCCGCTGTCCTGCAGCTGTCAGGCGACAAGCAAGCAGCGAAAGGAAGCGGAAACAGTCACCTTTTCGGCGCCGTCGCGTCCGCACGGCGTAATCGGGAACCGCCAATATCAGCCCCGCGTTTACGCGTCAGCTCAAAGAGTCACCTTTTTGTACTCGCGACCGGCGGACGTGTACCGCCGCGCAGCAACCGCATGGCACCGCCATTTTATATCAGCACGAGTCACCGCGAATGACTTCGCCGCGAGTGACCTTCAGGGTGTGTTCGGCCCAACCAGACACTACTCCTAAATCAGCACGTGTGTACACACGCATTCAGCCCGCCGCGTAAACCAGTGCACAACCCAAAGGGACAATACAAACATTAGAACCAAGTGACAATAGTTCTTCAGCTCATTCTGCACGCCGTCGACAGCAGGACGCCTCCACGAGGACCCACGGTCACCAGCACTCATCAGACACAGAGCTCACCTCCGCAGGTATTTACCATCCCAATTATTCCTTACCTATTCTCTGGTTGCAGGAAACTGCTCAACCGCATCTACCCCCCCCCCTATCATCGAGCGTATAGCTAGCAGGAAACTGCGAAACTACCGTATATATTACATTTAAGTAAACCGAAAAACATAGCAAATGGTGCTTGTTCTCAAGAACAAGCACCATTTGCTATGTTTGTTCCTTGTGCAGTACATTCATTGAATTTGGTGGGAACCTCGGCCGCTGAGGCTTGTACAGAAGCCTGCCACTTATTCATGTTGCTAGAGGAGGTATATACTTTCTTCGTGAACTCAACCGAACGTTGGAAAAAATTGACCAATGAGATAGGAAGAGGAAAGACACTCAAGAGAATGAACCTAACTCGTTGGTCGGCTAGAGCAGATGCCTGTAAAAGTCTAAGAGATTCCTGGGATAAAGTAATTACAGTTTTAAAAATGATTGAAAATAACACTTCAGAGAAACCTGTCTCACGAAATGAGGCAAAGGGAATTCGCATCAAATTAGAAAATCTTGAAAGTGCATTCATGGTCGTATTTTGAAATGCTATATTGGAAAGGTTAAATAAAGTGAGTGTTCAGATTCAGAGCTCATCTGTAGATGTATTGACGGTATCTGATTTCTATGGTTCTCTAGTAGAGTTTACAATAGCAGAGCGAGAAAACTTTGACTATTTTTAAGAAAAAGCAATTGAGATGAGCGCACTTAAGCATTATCAAGGTGAAATAAAAAGGCAACCTAAAAGAAAAAAAATGACAGATGAAACATCGAACGAAGAACCTGAAATACCCTCCGGCTCCAGGGATTATTTCAAAGTAAACACCTTTTTGATCATCCTTGATAGACTGAGGGCTGAAATACAGAGAAGGCATAATGCCTACTTAAACTTTAAAGAAAAAAAAACAAATTTAACAAAACTGACTGAACTTTCAACACAAAGAGTTACAGAAAAAGCCCAGTCTCTCGTGAAATATTATACCAATGATTTAGAGGACGATTTAGTTGAAGAATGTGTGCATTTTCACAGTCACATTTCCACTATTAAGACTGCAGAGTGTGCAGTGAAGCCTGAATCTAACTCACTACTCAGTCTCTCAACGGTTTTGAGGAAACAATATCTGTCCAATGTTTACCCTAATTTGAATACTCTAACCACTCTGGCTATAAATTGTTCCAGGGAAAGGAGTTTTTCTTGTTTAAAACGCGTGAAAAACTATCAAAGGTCTTCATTGTCTCAAGCAAAATTAATTCTTTAGCTCTTCTGTACATAGAAGCAGAGATAATGAACACCTTAAAACTATTATGATATTATAGATGATTTTGCTATTAAAAAGTCCCGTAAAAATTTGTAATTCATGTGTTTTACAGGGCCATTCTTTTTATATGGATGTTTACAATGTTTCTACTTAGGTACTACAAATATTACATTTTATGGGTGGCAGAGAGACAGCTTGCCAGAAGTGGAGTATTCCAAGCATCTTTATCTTCTATATAATGTCGAACTTTATAGTAAGCTTTTTTTATTAAAACGTTTTTTACAGTCAACTTGAATTTGCCCTCTGTGAGCTCAGTTATGTGCTTTGGGATTTTATTGTAAAAACGCACACAATTTCCTAGGAATGACTTATTAGTCTTCGCAAGTCTAAAACTAGGTACAGCTATCCTATTTGTATTTCTGGTATTAAAAGTGTGGTGATCACTATTTAACTTATATTTATGTAAATTTTTACAAACATACATTATATTTTCAAATACATATAAGGAAGGCAACGTTAATATATTGATTTCTTTAAATAAATCTCTCAAAGATTCACGGGGACCCATTTCGTATATAGCTCTAATAGCACGTTTCTGAAGGATAAATATGGTCTCTATATCAGCCGCTGAACCCCATAGCAATATCCCATGTGACATTACGCTGTGAAAATATGCAAAATACACTAACCGCGCCGTAGAAGCATCTGTTAGCTCTCTTATTTTACGTACTGCATATGCAGCAGAACTGAGTCTCCCAGACAGGGCATTTTATATGAGGACCCCATTGTAATTTTGCGTCAATTTTAATGCCCAGGAAGACTGTTTCCTTGTCCATTACGAGTTTAACTCCATCAAGCGTAACGTTGGACTCCAAATATGGAACAGTAGGCAAAGAAAACTTCAAACATTTTGTCTTTTTTGAATTCAGAAGTAAATTATTAGTTGAGAACCATTTAGAGATACTAGATAGAGCGTTGTTTACTTGAATTAGTGTGCTATCTTTCCTATCTACTTTAAAAATCAGAGATGTGTCATCCGCAAATAATACAATATCACAAAGATCCTTGGCCATAAGTGGCAAGTCGTTAATGTAAACTAAGAACAAAAAAGGCCCTAAAATGGACCCTTGTGGAACACCCATTTTAATTATAGATCCTGAAGATGTTACACCATTTATGCCAACCTTTTGCATCCTGTCAGATAAATATGACTCGATGACATCAAGCGCAGCTCCACGAATACCACAATGGAAAAGCTTTCGAATCAGTATACGGTGTTCCACACAATCAAATGCTTTAGAGAGATCACAAAAAACACCAATAGCATCATGTGAGCTCTCCCAAGGCTTTAAAACATACGTCATTAACTTCACACCGGCATCCTTAGTTGATCTTGTTTTCGTGAAGCCGAACTGATTTTCGTGCAGTATTGAATGCTCGTTGAAGTGCGCCAAAAGTTGTTTGAGCATAATTTTTTTCAAAGATCTTGCTCAAAATTGGTAGTATAGATACTGGTCTATAATTTGAGGGGTCTGTTTTCTCTCCAGCCTTAAAAATTTGAGTGATTCTACTATATTTATACTACTATATTTCATTAAATTAGGAAAGGTACCTCTATCTATACAAAGATTAAATAAGTGGGCCAAAATATGACCCAATAAACTAATAATTGGCTCTACAATTTTTACTGACATTCCCCATAAGTCTTCAGTAGTCTTTATATTTAAGCTTTTGAATGTTTTTATAATTTCGACAGTTGAAGTATATTCAAAAGAAAAACTAGGTACTTCGTTCGTGAAATTAGCTTTAAGAATAGCTTCTGCTGCATTGGGGCAAGAATTCAGTGACTTGGTGACTTCTAGAGGTAAATTAGAGAAGAAATTATCAAAAGTATTTGCTACATTTATTGGTTCTGAGACAGTCTGATTGTTAATTACAAGGACACATGCAGTGTCTTTTGGTTTATTTTTGCCGGTCTCAATATTTATAGTCTTCCAAACTGTTTTTATTTTGTTATTCGATTTCCGAATTTCATCTCTAATAAACAAAGCTTTAGCACGCATACAGACAGTCTTAAATAATTTTGAATAAGTTTTGACATAGTTATGGAAAACTTTATCAGATGTCATAGTTTTTTTATGATATAACTCATACATGGTATCTCTACTTTTTCGAATACCTCGAGTAGCCCAGTCACCAAAAACTAACTTCCCAGTTGTACACATTTTAACCTTTAGACAAACTTCATTGATCTCGATACTAACTAAAGATAATAATCTATAATAATAATCGTTGGATAATCACACATGTTGCATTTGAATGTTTTCTCTCTAGTGTGTGTGCTAATATGCCTTCGTAATTGAACTGCTGTTGCATATTCATAATCACACATGTTGCATTTGAATGGTTTCTCTCCAGTATGTGTTCTAATATGGATTCGTAAGTTACCTGCTTGTGTACATTCATAATCACATATGTTGCATTTGAATGATTTCTCTCCAGTATGTGTACTAATATGTCTTCGTAAGCTACCTGCATGTGTACATTCATAATCACACATGTTGCTTTTGAATGGTTTCTCTCCAGTGTGTGTGCTAATATGACTTCGTAATTGATCTGCTCTTGCAGATTCATAATCACACATGTTGCATTTGAATGGTTTCTCTCCAGTATGTGTGCTAATATGTCTTCGTAAGCTACCTGCTTGTGTACATTCATAATCACACATGTTGCATTTGAATGGTTGCTCTCCAGTATGTGTTCTAATATGGGTTCGTAAGTGACCTGCTTGTGTACATTCATAATCACACATGTTGCATTTGAATGGTTTCTCTCCAGTATGTGTGCTAATATGTCTTCGTAAGCTACCTGCATGTGTACATTCATAATCACACATGTTTCATTTGAATGGTTTCTCTCCAGTGTGTGTGCTAATATGACTTCGTAATTGATCTGCTCTTGCAGATTCATAATCACACATGTTGCATTTGAATGGTTTCTCTCCAGTGTGTGTTCTAATATGGGTTCGTAAGTGACCTGCTTGTGTACATTCATAATCACACATGTTGCATTTGAATGGTTTCTCTCCAGTGTGTGTGCTAATATGACTTCGTAAAATACCTGCTTGTGTACATTCATAATCACACACGTTGCATTTGAATGGTTTCTCTCCAGTGTGTGTGCTAATATGACTTCGTAATTGATCTGCTCTTGCAGATTCATAATCACACATGTTGCATTTGAATGGTTTCTCTCCAGTGTGTGTTCTAATATGGGTTCGTAAGTGACCTGCTTGTGTACATTAATAATCACACATGTTGCATTTGAATGGTTTCTCTCCAGTGTGTGTTCGAATATGACTTCGTAATTGATTTGCTCTTGCAGATTCATAATCACACATGTTGCATTTGAATGGTTTTTCTCCAGTATGTGTTCGAATATGACTTCGTAAGCTACCTGCTTGTGTACATTTATAATCACACATGTTGCATTTGAATGGTTTCTCTCCAGTATGTGTTCTAATATGTCTTTGTAAGCTACCTGCTTGTGTACATTCATAATCACACATGTTGCATTTGAATGGTTTCTCTCCAGTATGTGTTCTAATATGGGATCGTAAGTGACCTGATTGTGTACATTCATAATCACACATGTTGCATTTGAATGGTTTCTCTCCAGTGTGTGTGCTAATATGACTTCGTAAGCTACCTGCATGTGTACATTCATAATCACACATGTTGCATTTGAATGGTTTCTCTCCAGTGTGTGTGCTAATATGTCTTCGTAAGCTACCTGCTTGTGTACATTTATAATCACACATTTTGCATTTGAATGGTTTCTCTCCAGTGTGTGCTAATATGACATCGTAATTGATCTGCTCTTGCAGATTCATAATCACACCTGTTTCATTTGAATGGTTTTTCTCTAGTATGTGTGCTAATATGTCTTCGTAAGCTACCTGCATGTGTACATTCATAATTACACATGTTTCATTTGAATGGTTTCTCTCCAGTATGTGTGCTAATATGTCTTCGTAAGCTACCTGCTTGTGTACATTCATAATCACACATGTTGCATTTGAATGGTTTCTCTCCAGTGTGTGTGCTAACATGACTTCGTAATTGATCTGCTCTTGCAGATTCATAATCACACCTGTTTCATTTGAATGGTTTCTCTCTAGTATGTGTGCTAATATGTCTTCGTAAGCTACCTGCATGTGTACATTCATAATCACACACGTTGCATTTGAATGGTTTCTCTCCAGTGTGTGTGCTAATATGACTTCGTAATTGATCTGCTATTGCAGATTCATAATCACACATGTTGCATTTGAATGGTTTCTCTCCAGTGTGTGTTCTAATATGGGTTCGTAAGTGACCTGCTTGTGTACATTCATAATCACACATGTTGCATTTGAATGGTTTCTCTCCAGTGTGTGTGCTAATATGACTTCGTAAAATACCTGCTTGTGTACATTCATAATCACACAATTTGCATTTAAATGGTTTCTCTCCAGTGTGTGTTCGAATATGACTTCGTAATTGATTTGCTCTTGCAGATTCATAATCACACATGTTGCATTTGAATGGTTTCTCTCCAGTATGTGTTCGAATATGACTTCGTAATTGATTTGCTCTTGCAGATTCATAATCACACATGTTGCATATGGTTTCTCTCCAGTATGTGTTCGAATATGACTTCGTAAGCTACCTGCTTGTGTACATTTATAATCACACATGTAACATTTGAATGGTTTCTCTCCAGTATGTGTTCTAATATGTCTTTGTAAGCTACCTGCTTGTGTACATTCATAATCACACATGTTGCATTTAAATGGTTTCTCTCCAGTATGTGTTCTAGTATGGGATCGTAAGTGACCTGATTGTGTACATTCATAATCACACATGTTGCATTTGAATGGTTTCTCTCCTGTGTGTGTGCTAATATGACTTCGTAAGCTACCTGCATGTGTACATTCATAATCACACATGTTGCATTTGAATGGTTTCTCTCCAGTGTGTGTGCTTATTTGTCTTCGTAAGCTTCCTGCATGTGTACATTCATAATCACACATGTTTCATTTGAATGGTTTCTCTCCAGTATGTGTGCTAGTATGTCTTCGTAAGCTACCTGCATGTGTACATTCATAATCACACATGTTTCATTTGAATGGTTTCTCTCCAGTGTGTGTGCTAATGTCTTCGTAAGCTACCTGCATGTGTACATTCATAATCACACATGTTTCATTTGTATGGTTTCTCCAGTATGTGTGCTAATATGTCTTCGTAAGCTACCTGCATGTGTACATTCATAATCAAACATGTTTCATTTGAATGGTTTCTCTCTAGTATGTGTGCTAATATGTCTTCGTAAGCTACCTGATTGTGTACATTCATAATCACACATGTTGCATTTGAATGGTTTCTCTCCAGTATGTGTTCGAATATGACTTCTTAATTGATTTGCTCTTGCAGATTCATAATCACACATGTTGCATTTGAATGGTTTCTCTCCAGTATGTGTTCGAATATGACTTCGTAAGCTACCTGCTTGTGTACATTTATAATCACACATGTTGCATTTGAATGGTTTCTCTCCAGTATGTGTTCTAATATGTCTTTGTAAGCTACCTGCTTGTGTACATTCATAATCACACATGTTGCATTTGAATGGTTTCTCTCCAGTATGTGTGCTAATATGACTTCGTAAGCTACCTGCATGTGTACATTCATAATCACACATGTTGCATTTGAATGGTTTCTCTCCAGTGTGTGTGCTAATATGTCTTCGTAAGCTACCTGCATGTGTACATTCATAATCACACATGTTTAATTTGAATGGTTTCCCTCCAGTATGTGTGCTAATATGTCTTCGTAAGCTACCTGCATGTGTACATTCATAATCACACATGTTTCATTTGAATGGTTTCTCTCCAGTGTGTGTGTTAATATGACTTCGTAATTGATCTGCTCTTGCAGATTCATAATCACACCTGTTTCATTTGAATGGTTTTTCTCTAGTATGTGTGCTAATATGTCTTCGTAAGCTACCTGCATGTGTACATTCATAATCACACATGTTTCATTTGAATGGTTTCTCTCCAGTATGTGTGCTAATATGTCTTCGTAAGCTACCTGCTTGTGTACATTCATAATCACACATGTTGCATTTGAATGGTTCCTCTCCAGTGTGTGTGCTAATATGACTTCGTAATTGATCTGCTCTTGCATATTCATAATCACACCTGTTTCATTTGAATGGTTTCTCTCTAAAATGTGTGCTAATATGTCTACGTAAGCTACCTGCATGTGTACATTCATAATCACACACGTTGCATTTGAATGGTTTCTCTCCAGTGTGTGTGCTAATATGACTTCGTAATTGATCTGCTCTTGCAGATTCATAATCACACATGTTGCATTTGAATGGTTTCTTTCCAGTGTGTGTTCTAATATGGGTTCGTAAGTGACCTGATTGTGTACATTCATAATCAGACATGTTGCATTTGAATGGTTTCTCTCCAGTGTGTGTGCTAATATGACTTCGTAAGCTACCTGCATGTGTACATTCATAATCACACATGTTGCATTTGAATGGTTTCTCTCCAGTGTGTGTGCTAATATGTCTTCGTAAGCTACCTGCATGTGTACATTCATAATCACACATGTTTCATTTGAATGGTTTCTCTCCAGTATGTGTGCTAAAATGTCTTCGTAAGCTACCTGCATGTGTACATTCATAATCACACATGTTTCATTTGAATGGTTTCTCTCCAGTGTGTGTGCTAATATGACTTCGTAATTGATCTGCTTGTGTACATTCATAATCACACATGTTGCATTTGAATGGTTTCTCTCCAGTATGTGTGCTAATATGACTTCGTAAAATACCTGCTTGTGTACATTCATAATCACACAGGTTGCATTTGAATGGTTTCTCTCCAGTATGTGTTCGAATATGACTTCGTAAGCTACCTGCTTGTGTACATTTATAATCACACATGTTGCATTTGAATGGTTTCTCTCCAGTATGTTTTCTAATATGTCTTTGTAAGCTACCTGCTTGTGTACATGCATAATCACACATGTTGCATTTGAATGGTTTCTCTCCAGTGTGTGTGCTAATATGACTTCGTAATTGATCTGCTCTTGCAGATTCATAATCACACCTGTTTCATTTGAATGTTTTCTCTCCAGTGTGTGTTCGAATATGACTTCGTAATTGATTTGCTCTTGCAGATTCATAATCACACATGTTGCATTTGAATGGTTTCTCTCCAGTATGTGTTCGAATATGACTTCGTAAGCTACCTGCTTGTGTACATTTATAATCACACATGTTGCATTTGAATGGTTTCTCTCCAGTATGTGTTCTAATATGACTTTGTAAGCTACCTGCTTGTGTACATTCATAATCACACATGTTTCATTTGTCACCTTCCTACCTACTCAGGGTAGAAGGGAGCATGAGAGAAAGAAGAGAGATGCTGATATAAGTATAATAAATAAAAAGGGTCGTGGATCTCAGACAGGTATGGCAATTTGGCAAGCTTCCTTGTTTAAGGACTTAGCTCCGGTCCGCTAGTATTGGCCGATGCTCAGCAGCAGGTCTGCCGTGCAGGGTCGGCTCCACACCGCCGCGCCGGTAGAAATTCCCAGCAATCGCTGTAGAGAAGGGTGGCCGCGGTCGGTGCTGGAGATCAGAGAACGGCCGGAGTTCAGAGGTCGTGTACTGCTAGTAGTTCAGCCTCGTACTTGGAGAATTCCGCCTCGTACTTGAACGATTCAGCCTTGTACTGGAACGATTCAGCCTTGTACTGGAACGATTCAGCCTTGTACTGGAAGGATTCAGCCTCGTACTGGAAGGATTCAGCCTCGTACTGGAACGATTCCGCCTTGTACTGGAACCCTGAAAAGCACATGTGCTCCGGTCACAGTGGGTCCAGTAAGGTGTTGAGCTGGTGGGTCCACTGTCCCTCTGCTACTGGGCATATAGTGACTCGCAGAGGGCCTTTAGGGATGTGGCCCGCCAACAAACAAGAGATGCCATAAGGGCCAAAGAGGAAATGCTGCTGGTGAAGAATTCGCATCCGCTAAGGCTTCCGCTACCGAGCATAAAGGGACTAGCTAGGCCCTTCGCGGATGCAAACCACCAGCCGCTCAGAATGCCAGAAGGGAGTAAATAGGTGTGTTGCTGGTAAAAGTGCGCACAATCCACGAGGTCCGTTCACTACCGAGCAATTAGGGACTAGCCTAGGTACCTCGGGAATTGCGAGCCACCAGCAACACCCTTTCAAGTTTGCCAGAAGGGCGTAAAATAGAAACAAGAAGAAAGTTGAGAAGCAACAGCAAACACAGAAAAACACATAAAAAAATACAGTAAATAAGTTGAGAGTACATACCAAAGGTTACAATTGTAGGTTATAATTTATGGTGGTCAAGTACACTTTCATTTCACAACTCAAACTTACCCAATGTATGGGGGTTCTGAAGATTGATGTTCGAATTAAATAAAGACTCTGTAGCACTAGTCGTAGTAATTTATTAGCAGTTGCACAGTCGACGGCCGATGACAAAGTGAGGTTGGTTGCGCTTGCAGTAAAAACAACAAGTTGGGGCGGAAGTCGGAGGCGCATTTCGCTACCTTATATGGTAATGAAAAAGGCCTCAAACCCGTCGTAGTCGTCAGTCCAATCACTACACTGCATTTTGAACTTTTTCAAAATATCAACGTCCGTTCACCGGAACTCACAACTCGTGGCATTATTTTCTCTAAACTCGATTGACATTTGTTTAACTGTCACTGTCCATATTTTTGATTGTTATATGCGACCTCTATCGGTGAATCGCCGAACTACCTCAGCGCGCAGCAAAGGTAGTTAGGTTTCTCGATTTAAAGGTTGCTTTAATCTTCAAATGGAATTTAGGTAGTCGTTTGTGAGTTTGCCTACAGATGTCGCTTATTTAAACTGGTTTTTAAGAGAACCGATAATCTAGTAATCTAGATCGGTTACACATTTGAATGGTTTCTCTCCAGTATGTGTGCTAATATGTCTTCGTAAGCTACCTGCTTGTGTACATTCATAATCACACATGTTGCATTTGAATGGTTTCTCTCCAGTGTGTGTGCTAATATGACTTCGTAAAATACCTGCTTGTGTACATTCATAATCACACATTTTGCATTTAAATGGTTTCTCTCCAGTGTGTGTGCTAATATGACTTCGTAATTGATTTGCTCTTGCAGATTCATAATCACACATGTTGCATATGGTTTCTCTCCAGTATGTGTTCGAATATGACTTCGTAAGCTACCTGCTTGTGTACATTTATAATCACACATGTTTCATTTGAATGGTTTCTCTCCAGTATGTGTGCTAATATGTCTTCGTAAGCTACCTGCTTGTGTACATTCATAATCACACATGTTGCATTTGAATGGTTTCTCTCCAGTGTGTGTGCTAATATGACTTCGTAAAATACCTGCTTGTGTACATTCATAATCACACATTTTGCATTTAAATGGTTTCTCTCCAGTGTGTGTGCTAATATGACTTCGTAATTGATCTGCTCTTGCAGATTCATAATCACACATGTTGCATTTGAATGGTTTCTCTATAGTGTGTGTTCTAATATGGGATCGTAAGTGACCTGATTGTGTACATTCATAATCACACATGTTGCATTTGAATGGTTTCTCTCCAGTGTGTGTGCTAATATGACTTCGTAAGCTACCTGCATGTGTACATTCATAATCACACATGTTGCATTTGAATGGTTTCTCTCCAGTGTGTGTGCTAATATGTCTTCGTAAGCTACCTGCATGTGTACATTCATAATCACACATGTTGCATTTGAATGGTTTCTCTCCAGTGTGTGTGCTAATATGACTTCGTAATTGATCTGCTCTTGCAGATTCATAATCACACCTGTTTCATTTGAATGGTTTTTCTCTAGTATGTGTGCTAATATGTCTTCGTAAGCTACCTGCATGTGTACATTCATAATCACACATGTTTCATTTGAATGGTTTCTCTCCAGTATGTGTGCCAATATGTCTTCGTAAGCTACCTGCTTGTGTACATTCATAATCACACATGTTGCATTTGAATGGTTTCTCTCCAGTGTGTGTGCTAATATGACTTCGTAATTGATCTGCTCTTGCAGATTCATAATCACACCTGTTGCATTTGAATGGTTTCTCTCCAGTATGTGTGCTAATATGTCTTCGTAAGCTACCTGCTTGTGTACATTCATAATCACACATGTTGCATTTGAATGGTTTCTCTCCAGTGTGTGTGCTAATATGACTTCGTAATTGATCTGCTCTTGCAGATTCATAATCACACCTGTTTCATTTGAATGGTTTCTCTAGTATTTGTGCTAATATGTCTTCGTAAGCTACCTGCATGTGTACATTCATAATCACACACGTTGCATTTGAATGGTTTCTCTCCAGTGTGTGTGCTAATATGACTTCGTAATTGATCTGCTCTTGCAGATTCATAATCACACATGTTGCATTTGAATGGTTTCTCTCCAGTGTGTGTTCTAATATGGGTTCGTAAGTGACCTGCTTGTGTACATTTATAATCACACATGTTGCATTTGAATGGTTTCTCTCCAGTGTGTGTGCTAATATGACTTCGTAAAATACCTGCTTGTGTACATTCATAATCACACATTTTGCATTTAAATGGTTTCTCTCCAGTGTGTGTTCGAATATGACTTCGTAATTGATTTGCTCGTGCAGATTCATAATCACACATGTTGCATTTGAATGGTTTCTCTCCAGTATGTGTTCGAATATGACTTCGTAATTGATTTGCTCTTGCAGATTCATAATCACACATGTTGCATATGGTTTCTCTCCAGTATGTGTTCGAATATGACTTCGTAAGCTACCTGCTTATGTACATTTATAATCACACATGTTGCATTTGAATGGTTTCTCTCCAGTATGTGTTCTAATATGTCTTTGTAAGCTACCTGCTTGGGTACATTCATAATCACACATGTTGCATTTGAATGGTTTCTCTCCTGTGTGTGTGCTAATATGACTTCGTAAGCTACCTGCATGTGTACATTCATAATCACACATGTTGCATTTGAATGGTTTCTCTCCAGTGTGTGTGCTAATATGTCTTCGTAAGCTACCTGCATGTGTACATTCATAATCACACATGTTTCATTTGAATGGTTTCTCTCCAGTATGTAAGCTAATATGTCTTCGTAAGCTACCTGCATGTGTACATTCATAATCACACATGTTTCATTTGAATGGTTTCTCTCCAGTGTGTGTGCTAATGTCTTCGTAAGCTACCTGCATGTGTACATTCATAATCACACATGTTTCATTTGTATGGTTTCTCCAGTATGTGTGCTAATATGTCTTCGTAAGCTACCTGCATGTGTACATTCATAATCAAACATGTTTCATTTGAATGGTTTCTCTCTAGTATGTGTGCTAATATGTCTTCGTAAGCTACCTGATTGTGTACATTCATAATCACACATGTTGCATTTGAATGGTTTCTCTCCAGTATGTGTTCGAATATGACTTCCTAATTGATTTGCTCTTGCAGATTCATAATCACACATGTTGCATTTGAATGGTTTCTCTCCAGTATGTGTTCGAATATGACTTCGTAAGCTACCTGCTTGTGTACATTTATAATCACACATGTTGCATTTGAAAAGTTTCTCTCCAGTATGTGTTCTAATATGTCTTTGTAAGCTACCTGCTTGTGTACATTCATAATCACACATGTTGCATTTGAATGGTTTCTCTCCAGTATGTGTGCTAATATGACTTCGTAAGCTACCTGCATGTGTACATTCATAATCACACATGTTGCATTTGAATGGTTTCTCTCCAGTGTGTGTGCTAATATGTCTTCGTAAGCTACCTGCATGTGTACATTAATAATCACACATGTTTAATTTGAATGGTTTCTCTCCAGTATGTGTGCTAATATGTCTTCGTAAGCTACCTGCATGTGTACATTCATAATCACACATGTTTCATTTGAATGGTTTCTCTCCAGTGTGTGTGCTAATATGACTTCGTAATTGATCTGCTCTTGCAGATTCATAATCACACCTGTTTCATTTGAATGGTTTTTCTCTAGTATGTGTGCTAATATGTCTTCGTAAGCTACCTGCATGTGTACATTCATAATCACACATGTTTCATTTGAATGGTTTCTCTCCAGTATGTGTGCTAATATGTCTTCGTAAGCTACCTGCTTGTGTACATTCATAATCACACATGTTGCATTTGAATGGTTTCTCTCCAGTGTGTGTGCTAATATGACTTCGTAATTGATCTGCTCTTGCATATTCATAATCACACCTGTTTCATTTGAATGGTTTGTCTCTAAAATGTGTGCTAATATGTCTTTGTAAGCTACCTGCATGTGTACATTCATAATCACACATGTTGCATTTGAATGGTTTCTCTCCTGTGTGTGTGCTAATATGACTTCGTAAGCTACCTGCATGTGTACATTCATAATCACACATGTTGCATTTGAATGGTTTCTCTCCAGTGTGTGTGCTAATATGTCTTCGTAAGCTACCTGCATGTGTACATTCATAATCACACATGTTTCATTTGAATGGTTTCTCTCCAGTGTGTGTGCTAATGTCTTCGTAAGCTACCTGCATGTGTACATTCATAATCACACATGTTTCATTTGTATGGTTTCTCCAGTATGTGTGCTAATATGTCTTCGTAAGCTACCTGCATGTGTACATTCATAATCAAACATGTTTCATTTGAATGGTTTCTCTCTAGTATGTGTGCTAATATGTCTTCGTAAGCTACCTGATTGTGTACATTCATAATCACACATGTTGCATTTGAATGGTTTCTCTCCAGTATGTGTTCGAATATGACTTCCTAATTGATTTGCTCTTGCAGATTCATAATCACACATGTTGCATTTGAATGGTTTCTCTCCAGTATGTGTTCGAATATGACTTCGTAAGCTACCTGCTTGTGTACATTTATAATCACACATGTTGCATTTGAAAAGTTTCTCTCCAGTATGTGTTCTAATATGTCTTTGTAAGCTACCTGCTTGTGTACATTCATAATCACACATGTTGCATTTGAATGGTTTCTCTCCAGTATGTGTGCTAATATGACTTCGTAAGCTACCTGCATGTGTACATTCATAATCACACATGTTGCATTTGAATGGTTTCTCTCCAGTGTGTGTGCTAATATGTCTTCGTAAGCTACCTGCATGTGTACATTCATAATCACACATGTTTAATTTGAATGGTTTCTCTCCAGTATGTGTGCTAATATGTCTTCGTAAGCTACCTGCATGTGTACATTCATAATCACACATGTTTCATTTGAATGGTTTCTCTCCAGTGTGTGTGCTAATATGACTTCGTAATTGATCTGCTCTTGCAGATTCATAATCACACCTGTTTCATTTGAATGGTTTTTCTCTAGTATGTGTGCTAATATGTCTTCGTAAGCTACCTGCATGTGTACATTCATAATCACACATGTTTCATTTGAATGGTTTCTCTCCAGTATGTGTGCTAATATGTCTTCGTAAGCTACCTGCTTGTGTACATTCATAATCACACATGTTGCATTTGAATGGTTTCTCTCCAGTGTGTGTGCTAATATGACTTCGTAATTGATCTGCTCTTGCATATTCATAATCACACCTGTTTCATTTGAATGGTTTGTCTCTAAAATGTGTGCTAATATGTCTTTGTAAGCTACCTGCATGTGTACATTCATAATCACACATGTTGCATTTGAATGGTTTCTCTCCTGTGTGTGTGCTAATATGACTTCGTAAGCTACCTGCATGTGTACATTCATAATCACACATGTTGCATTTGAATGGTTTCTCTCCAGTGTGTGTGCTAATATGTCTTCGTAAGCTACCTGCATGTGTACATTCATAATCACACATGTTTCATTTGAATGGTTTCTCTCCAGTGTGTGTGCTAATGTCTTCGTAAGCTACCTGCATGTGTACATTCATAATCACACATGTTTCATTTGTATGGTTTCTCCAGTATGTGTGCTAATATGTCTTCGTAAGCTACCTGCATGTGTACATTCATAATCAAACATGTTTCATTTGAATGGTTTCTCTCTAGTATGTGTGCTAATATGTCTTCGTAAGCTACCTGATTGTGTACATTCATAATCACACATGTTGCATTTGAATGGTTTCTCTCCAGTATGTGTTCGAATATGACTTCCTAATTGATTTGCTCTTGCAGATTCATAATCACACATGTTGCATTTGAATGGTTTCTCTCCAGTATGTGTTCGAATATGACTTCGTAAGCTACCTGCTTGTGTACATTTATAATCACACATGTTGCATTTGAAAAGTTTCTCTCCAGTATGTGTTCTAATATGTCTTCGTAAGCTACCTGCTTGTGTACATTCATAATCACACATGTTGCATTTGAATGGTTTCTCTCCAGTATGTGTGCTAATATGTCTTCGTAAGCTACCTGCATGTGTACATTCATAATCACACATGTTGCATTTGAATGGTTTCTCTCCAGTGTGTGTGCTAATATGTCTTCGTAAGCTACCTGCATGTGTACATTCATAATCACACATGTTTAATTTGAATGGTTTCTCTCCAGTATGTGTGCTAATATGTCTTCGTAAGCTACCTGCATGTGTACATTCATAATCACACATGTTTCATTTGAATGGTTTCTCTCCAGTGTGTGTGCTAATATGACTTCGTAATTGATCTGCTCTTGCAGATTCATAATCACACCTGTTTCATTTGAATGGTTTTTCTCTAGTATGTGTGCTAATATGTCTTCGTAAGCTACCTGCATGTGTACATTCATAATCACACATGTTTCATTTGAATGGTTTCTCTCCAGTATGTGTGCTAATATGTCTTCGTAAGCTACCTGCTTGTGTACATTCATAATCACACATGTTGCATTTGAATGGTTTCTCTCCAGTGTGTGTGCTAATATGACTTCGTAATTGATCTGCTCTTGCATATTCATAATCACACCTGTTTCATTTGAATGGTTTGTCTCTAAAATGTGTGCTAATATGTCTTCGTAAGCTACCTGCATGTGTACATTCATAATCACACACGTTTCATTTGAATGGTTTCTCTCCAGTGTGTGTGCTAATATGACTTCGTAATTGATCTGCTCTTGCAGATTCATAATCACACATGTTGCATTTGAATGGTTTCTTTCCAGTGTGTGTTCTAATATGGGTTCGTAAGTGACCTGATTGTGTACATTCATAATCAGACATGTTGCATTTGAATGGTTTCTCTCCAGTGTGTGTGCTAATATGACTTCGTAAGCTACCTGCATGTGTACATTCATAATCACACATGTTGCATTTGAATGGTTTCTCTCCAGTGTGTGTGCTAATATGTCTTCGTAAGCTACCTGCATGTGTACATTCATAATCACACATGTTTCATTTGAATGGTTTCTCTCCAGTATGTGTGCTAAAATGTCTTCGTAAGCTACCTGCATGTGTACATTCATAATCACACATGTTTCATTTGAATGGTTTCTCTCCAGTGTGTGTGCTAATATGACTTCGTAATTGATCTGCTTGTGTACATTCATAATCACACATGTTGCATTTGAATGGTTTCTCTCCAGTATGTGTGCTAATATGACTTCGTAAAATACCTGCTTGTGTACATTCATAATCACACAGGTTCCATTTGAATGGTTTCTCTCCAGTATGTGTTCGAATATGACTTCGTAAGCTACCTGCTTGTGTACATTTATAATCACACATGTTGCATTTGAATGGTTTCTCTCCAGTATGTTTTCTAATATGTCTTTGTAAGCTACCTGCTTGTGTACATGCATAATCACACATGTTGCATTTGAATGGTTTCTCTCCAGTGTGTGTGCTAATATGACTTCGTAATTGATCTGCTCTTGCAGATTCATAATCACACCTGTTTCATTTGAATGGTTTCTCTCCAGTGTTTGTTCGAATATGACTTCGTTATTGATTTGCTCTTGCAGATTCATAATCACACATGTTGCATTTGAATGGTTTCTCTCCAGTATGTGTTCGAATATGACTTCGTAAGCTACCTGCTTGTGTACATTTATAATCACACATGTTGCATTTGAATGGTTTCTCTCCAGTATGTGTTCTAATATGACTTTGTAAGCTACCTGCTTGTGTACATTCATAATCACACATGTTTCATTTGAATGGTTTCTCTCCAGTATGTGTGCTAATATGTCTTCGTAAGCTACCTGCTTGTGTACATTCATAATCACACATGTTTCATTTGAATGGTTTCTCTCCAGTATGTGTGCTAATATGTCTTCGTAAGCTACCTGCTTGTGTACATTCATAATCACACATGTTGCATTTGAATGGTTTCTCTCCAGTGTGTGTGCTAATATGACTTCGTAAAATACCTGCTTGTGTACATTCATAATCACACATTTTGCATTTAAATGGTTTCTCTCCAGTGTGTGTGCTAATATGACTTCGTAATTGATCTGCTCTTGCAGATTCATAATCACACATGTTGCATTTGAATGGTTTCTCTCCAGTGTGTGTTCTAATATGGGATCGTAAGTGACCTGATTGTGTACATTCATAATCACACATGTTGCATTTGAATGGTTTCTCTCCAGTGTGTGTGCTAATATGACTTCGTAATTGATCTGCTTGTGTACATTCATAATCACACATGTTGCATTTGAATGGTTTCTCTCCAGTATGTGTGCTAATATGACTTCGTAAAATACCTGCTTGTGTACATTCATAATCACACAGGTTGCATTTGAATGGTTTCTCTCCAGTATGTGTTCGAATATGACTTCGTAAGCTACCTGCTTGTGTACATTTATAATCACACATGTTGCATTTGAATGGTTTCTCTCCAGTATGTTTTCTAATATGTCTTTGTAAGCTACCTGCTTGTGTACATGCATAATCACACATGTTGCATTTGAATGGTTTCTCTCCAGTGTGTGTGCTAATATGACTTCGTAATTGATCTGCTCTTGCAGATTCATAATCACACCTGTTTCATTTGAATGGTTTCTCTCCAGTGTGTGTTCGAATATGACTTCGTAATTGATTTGCTCTTGCAGATTCATAATCACACATGTTGCATTTGAATGGTTTCTCTCCAGTATGTGTTCGAATATGACTTCGTAAGCTACCTGCTTGTGTACATTTATAATCACACATGTTGCATTTGAATGGTTTCTCTCCAGTATGTGTTCTAATATGACTTTGTAAGCTACCTGCTTGTGTACATTCATAATCACACATGTTTCATTTGAATGGTTTCTCTCCAGTATGTGTGCTAATATGTCTTCGTAAGCTACCTGCTTGTGTACATTCATAATCACACATGTTGCATTTGAATGGTTTCTCTCCAGTGTGTGTGCTAATATGACTTCGTAAAATACCTGCTTGTGTACATTCATAATCACACATTTTGCATTTAAATGGTTTCTCTCCAGTGTGTGTGCTAATATGACTTCGTAATTGATCTGCTCTTGCAGATTCATAATCACACATGTTGCATTTGAATGGTTTCTCTCCAGTGTGTGTTCTAATATGGGATCGTAAGTGACCTGATTGTGTACATTCATAATCACACATGTTGCATTTGAATGGTTTCTCTCCAGTGTGTGTGCTAATATGACTTCGTAAGCTACCTGCATGTGTACATTCATAATCACACATGTTGCATTTGAATGGTTTCTCTCCAGTGTGTGTGCTAATATGTCTTCGTAAGCTACCTGCATGTGTACATTCATAATCACACATGTTGCATTTGAATGGTTTCTCTCCAGTGTGTGTGCTAATATGACTTCGTAATTGATCTGCTCTTGCAGATTCATAATCACACCTGTTTCATTTGAATGGTTTTTCTCTAGTATGTGTGCTAATATGTCTTCGTAAGCTACCTGCATGTGTACATTCATAATCACACATGTTTCATTTGAATGGTTTCTCTCCAGTATGTGTGCTAATATGTCTTCGTAAGCTACCTGCTTGTGTACATTCATAATCACACATGTTGCATTTGAATGGTTTCTCTCCAGTGTGTGTGCTAATATGACTTCGTAATTGATCTGCTCTTGCAGATTCATAATCACACCTGTTTCATTTGAATGGTTTCTCTAGTATTTGTGCTAATATGTCTTCGTAAGCTACCTGCATGTGTACATTCATAATCACACACGTTGCATTTGAATGGTTTCTCTCCAGTGTGTGTGCTAATATGACTTCGTAATTGATCTGCTCTTGCAGATTCATAATCACACATGTTGCATTTGAATGGTTTCTCTCCAGTGTGTGTTCTAATATGGGTTCGTAAGTGACCTGCTTGTGTACATTTATAATCACACATGTTGCATTTGAATGGTTTCTCTCCAGTGTGTGTGCTAATATGTCTTCGTAAAATACCTGCTTGTGTACATTCATAATCACACATTTTGCATTTAAATGGTTTCTCTCCAGTGTGTGTTCGAATATGACTTCGTAATTGATTTGCTCGTGCAGATTCATAATCACACATGTTGCATTTGAATGGTTTCTCTCCAGTATGTGTTCGAATATGACTTCGTAATTGATTTGCTCTTGCAGATTCATAATCACACATGTTGCATTTGAATGGATTCTCTCCAGTATGTGTTCGAATATGACTTCGTAAGCTACCTGCTTGTGTACATTTATAATCACACATGTTGCATTTGAATTGTTTCTCTCCAGTATGTGTTCTAATATGTCTTTGTAAGCTACCTGCTTGTGTACATTCATAATCACACATGTTGCATTTGAATGGTTTCTCTCCAGTATGTGTTCTAATATGGGATCGTAAGTGACCTGATTGTGTACATTCATAATTACACATGTTGCATTTGAATGGTTTCTCTCCAATGTGTGTGCTAATATGACTTCGTAAGCTACCTGCATGTGAACATTCATAATCACACATGTTGCATTTGAATGGTTTCTCTCCAGTGTGTGTGCTAATATGTCTTCGTAAGCTACCTGCATGTGTACATTCATAATCACACATGTTTCATTTAAATGGTTTCTCTCCAGTATGTGTGCTAATATGTCTTCGTAAGCTACCTGCATGTGTACATTCATAATCACCCATGTTTCATTTGAATGGTTTCTCTCCAGTGTGTGTGCTAATATGACTTCGTAATTGATCTGCTCTTGCAGATTCATAATCACACATGTTGCATTTGAATGGTTTCTCTCCAGTATGTGTTCGAATATGACTTCGTAATTGATTTGCTCTTGCAGATTCATAATCACACATGTTGCATTTGAATGGATTCTCTCCAGTATGTGTTCGAATATGTCTTCGTAAGCTACCTGCATGTGTACATTCATAATCACCCATGTTTCATTTGAATGGTTTCTCTCCAGTGTGTGTGCTAATATGACTTCGTAATTGATCTGCTCTTGCAGATTCATAATCACACATGTTGCATTTGAATGGTTTCTTTCCAGTGTGTGTGCTAATGTCTTCGTAAGCTACCTGCATGTGTACATTCATAATCACACATGTTTCATTTGAATGGTTTCTCTCTAGTATGTGTGCTAAAATGTCTTCGTAAGCTACCTGCATGTGTACATTCATAATCACACATGTTGCATTTGAATGGTTTCTCTCCAGTGTGTGTGCTAATATGACTTCGTAATTGATCTGCTCTTGCAGATTCATAATCACACCTGTTTCATTTGAATGGTTTTTCTCTAGTATGTGTGCTAATATGTCTTCGTAAGCTACCTGCATGTGTACATTCATAATCAAACATGTTGCATTTGAATGGTTTCTCTCCAGTATGTGTGCTAATATGTCTTCGTAAGCTACCTGCATGTGTACATTCATAATCTCACATGTTTCATTTGAATGGTTTCTCTCCAGTGTGTGTGCTAATATGACTTCGAAATTGATCTGCTCTTGCAGATTCATAATCACACATGTTGCATTTAAATGGTTTCTCTCCAGTGTGTGTGCTAATGTCTTCGTAAGCTACCTGCATGTGTACATTCATAATCACACATGTTTCATTTGTATGGTTTCTCTCCAGTGTGTGTGCTAATATGTCTTCGTAAGCTACCTGCATGTGTACATTCATAATCACACATGTTTCATTTGAATGGTTTCTCTCCAGTATGTAAGCTAATATGTCTTCGTAAGCTACCTGCATGTGTACATTCATAATCACACATGTTGCATTTGAATGGTTTCTCTCCAGTGTGTGTGCTAATATGACTTCGTAATTGATCTGCTCTTGCAGATTCATAATCACACCTGTTTCATTTGAATGGTTTTTCTCTAGTATGTGTGCTAATATGTCTTCGTAAGCTACCTGCATGTGTACATTCATAATCACACATGTTTCATTTGAATGGTTTCTCTCCAGTATGTGTGCTAATATGTCTTCGTAAGCTACCTGCTTGTGTACATTCATAATCACACATGTTGCATTTGAATGGTTTCTCTCCAGTGTGTGTGCTAATATGACTTCGTAATTGATCTGCTCTTGCAGATTCATAATCACACCTGTTTCATTTGAATGGTTTCTCTAGTATTTGTGCTAATATGTCTTCGTAAGCTACCTGCATGTGTACATTCATAATCACACACGTTGCATTTGAATGGTTTCTCTCCAGTGTGTGTGCTAATATGACTTCGTAATTGATCTGCTCTTGCAGATTCATAATCACACATGTTGCATTTGAATGGTTTCTCTCCAGTGTGTGTTCTAATATGGGTTCGTAAGTGACCTGCTTGTGTACATTTATAATCACACATGTTGCATTTGAATGGTTTCTCTCCAGTGTGTGTGCTAATATGACTTCGTAAAATACCTGCTTGTGTACATTCATAATCACACATTTTGCATTTAAATGGTTTCTCTCCAGTGTGTGTTCGAATATGACTTCGTAATTGATTTGCTCGTGCAGATTCATAATCACACATGTTGCATTTGAATGGTTTCTCTCCAGTATGTGTTCGAATATGACTTCGTAATTGATTTGCTCTTGCAGATTCATAATCACACATGTTGCATTTGAATGGATTCTCTCCAGTATGTGTTCGAATATGACTTCGTAAGCTACCTGCTTGTGTACATTTATAATCACACATGTTGCATTTGAATTGTTTCTCTCCAGTATGTGTTCTAATATGTCTTTGTAAGCTACCTGCTTGTGTACATTCATAATCACACAAGTTGCATTTGAATGGTTTCTCTCCAGTATGTGTTCTAATATGGGATCGTAAGTGACCTGATTGTGTACATTCATAATTACACATGTTGCATTTGAATGGTTTCTCTCCAATGTGTGTGCTAATATGACTTCGTAAGCTACCTGCATGTGAACATTCATAATCACACATGTTGCATTTGAATGGTTTCTCTCCAGTGTGTGTGCTAATATGTCTTCGTAAGCTACCTGCATGTGTACATTCATAATCACACATGTTTCATTTAAATGGTTTCTCTCCAGTATGTGTGCTAATATGTCTTCGTAAGCTACCTGCATGTGTACATTCATAATCACCCATGTTTCATTTGAATGGTTTCTCTCCAGTGTGTGTGCTAATATGACTTCGTAATTGATCTGCTCTTGCAGATTCATAATCACACATGTTGCATTTGAATGGTTTCTTTCCAGTGTGTGTGCTAATGTCTTCGTAAGCTACCTGCATGTGTACATTCATAATCACACATGTTTCATTTGAATGGTTTCTCTCTAGTATGTGTGCTAAAATGTCTTCGTAAGCTACCTGCATGTGTACATTCATAATCACACATGTTGCATTTGAATGGTTTCTCTCCAGTGTGTGTGCTAATATGACTTCGACATTGATCTGCTCTTGCAGATTCATAATCACACATGTTGCATTTAAATGGTTTCTCTCCAGTGTGTGTGCTAATGTCTTCGTAAGCTACCTGCATGTGTACATTCATAATCACACATGTTTCATTTGTATGGTTTCTCTCCAGTGTGTGTGCTAATATGTCTTCGTAAGCTACCTGCATGTGTACATTCATAATCACACATGTTTCATTTGAATGGTTTCTCTCCAGTATGTAAGCTAATATGTCTTCGTAAGCTACCTGCATGTGTACATTCATAATCACACATGTTTCATTTGAATGGTTTCTCTCCAGTATGTAAGCTAATATGTCTTCGTAAGCTACCTGCATGTGTACATTCATAATCACACATGTTGCATTTGAATGGTTTCTCTCCAGTGTGTGTGCTAATATGACTTCGTAATTGATCTGCTCTTGCAGATTCATAATCACACCTGTTTCATTTGAATGGTTTTTCTCTAGTATGTGTGCTAATATGTCTTCGTAAGCTACCTGCATGTGTACATTCATAATCAAACATGTTGCATTTGAATGGTTTCTCTCCAGTGTGTGTGCTAATATGTCTTCGTAAGCTACCTGCATGTGTACATTCATAATCACACTAGTTTAATTTGAATGGTTTCTCTCCAGTATGTGTGCTAATATGTCTTCGTAAGCTACCTGCATGTGTACATTCATAATCACACATGTTTCATTTGAATGGTTTCTCTCCAGTGTGTGTGCTAATATGACTTCGAAATTGATCTGCTCTTGCAGATTCATAATCACACATGTTGCATTTAAATGGTTTCTCTCCAGTGTGTGTGCTAATGTCTTCGTAAGCTACCTGCATGTGTACATTCATAATCACACATGTTTCATTTGTATGGTTTCTCTCCAGTGTGTGTGCTAATATGTCTTCGTAAGCTACCTGCATGTGTACATTCATAATCACACACGTTGCATTTGAATGGTTTCTCTCCAGTATGTAAGCTAATATGTCTTCGTAAGCTACCTGCATGTGTACATTCATAATCACACATGTTGCATTTGAATGGTTTCTCTCCAGTGTGTGTGCTAATATGACTTCGTAATTGATCTGCTCTTGCAGATTCATAATCACACCTGTTTCATTTGAATGGTTTTTCTCTAGTATGTGTGCTAATATGTCTTCGTAAGCTACCTGCATGTGTACATTCATAATCACACATGTTTCATTTGAATGGTTTCTCTCCAGTATGTGTGCTAATATGTCTTCGTAAGCTACCTGCTTGTGTACATTCATAATCACACATGTTGCATTTGAATGGTTTCTCTCCAGTGTGTGTGCTAATATGACTTCGTAATTGATCTGCTCTTGCAGATTCATAATCACACCTGTTTCATTTGAATGGTTTCTCTCTAGTATGTGTGCTAATATGTCTTCGTAAGCTACCTGCATGTGTACATTCATAATCACACACGTTGCATTTGAATGGTTTCGTTCCAGTGTGTGTGCTAATATGACTTCGTAATTGATCTGCTCTTGCAGATTCATAATCACACATGTTGCATTTGAATGGTTTCTCTCCAGTGTGTGTTCTAATATGGGTTCGTAAGTGACCTGCTTGTGTACATTCATAATCACACATGTTGCATTTGAATTTTTTCTCTCCAGTGTGTGTGCTAATATGATTTCGTAAAATACCTGCTTGTGTACATTCATAATCACACATTTTGCATTTAAATGGTTTCTCTCCAGTGTGTGTTCGAATATGACTTCGTAATTGATTTGCTCTTGCAGATTCATAATCACACATGTTGCATTTGAATGGTTTCTCTCCAGTATGTGTTCGAATATGACTTCGTAATTGATTTGCTCTTGCAGATTCATAATCACACATGTTGCATTTGAATGGTTTCTCTCCAGTATGTGTTCGAATATGACTTCGTAAGCTACCTGCTTGTGTACATTTATAATCACACATGTTGCATTTGAATGGTTTCTCTCCAGTATGTGTTCTAATATGGGATCGTAAGTGACCTGATTGTGTACATTCATAATGACACATGTTGCATTTGAATGTTTTCTCTCCAGTGTGTGTGCTAATATGACTTCGTAAGCTACCTGCATGTGTACATTCATAATCAAACATGTTGCATTTGAATGGTTTCTCTCCAGTGTGTGTGCTTATATGTCTTCGTAAGCTACCTGCATGTGTACATTCATAATCACACTAGTTTCATTTGAATGGTTTCTCTCCAGTATGTGTGCTAATATGTCTTCGTAAGCTACCTGCATGTGTACATTCATAATCTCACATGTTTCATTTGAATGGTTTCTCTCCAGTGTGTGTGCTAATATGACTTCGAAATTGATCTGCTCTTGCAGATTCATAATCACACATGTTGCATTTAAATGGTTTCTCTCCAGTGTGTGTGCTAATGTCTTCGTAAGCTACCTGCATGTGTGTAATCACACATGTTTCATTTGTATGGTTTCTCTCCAGTGTGTGTGCTAATATGTCTTCGTAAGCTACCTGCATGTGTACATTCATAATCACACATGTTTCATTTGAATGGTTTCTCTCCAGTATGTAAGCTAATATGTCTTCGTAAGCTACCTGCATGTGTACATTCATAATCACACATGTTGCATTTGAATGGTTTCTCTCCAGTGTGTGTGCTAATATGACTTCGTAATTGATCTGCTCTTGCAGATTCATAATCACACCTGTTTCATTTGAATGGTTTTTCTCTAGTATGTGTGCTAATATGTCTTCGTAAGCTACCTGCATAAGTACATTCATAATCACACATGTTTCATTTGAATGGATTCTATCCAGTATGTGTGCTAATATGTCTTCGTAAGCTACCTGCTTGTGTACATTCATAATCACACATGTTGCATTTGAATGGTTTCTCTCCAGTGTGTGTGCTAATATGACTTCGTAATTGATCTGCTCTTGCAGATTCATAATCACACCTGTTTCATTTGAATGGTTTCTCTCTAGTATGTGTGCTAATATGTCTTCGTAAGCTACCTGCATGTGTACATTCATAATCACACACGTTGCATTTGAATGGTTTCTCTCCAGTGTGTGTGCTAATATGACTTCGTAATTGATCTACTCTTGCAGATTCATAATCACACATGTTGCATTTGAATGGTTTCTCTCCAGTGTGTGTTCTTATATGGGTTCGTAAGTGACCTGCTTGTGTACATTCATAATCACACATGTTGCATTTGAATGGTTTCTCTCCAGTGTGTGTGCTAATATGACTTCGTAAAATACCTGCTTGTGTACATTCATTATCACACATTTTGCATTTAAATGGTTTCTCTCCAGTGTGTGTTCGAATATGACTTCGTAATTGATTTGCTCTTGCAGATTCATAATCACACATGTTGCATTTGAATGGTTTCTCTCCAGTATGTGTTCGAATATGACTTCGTAACTGATCTGCTCTTGCAGATTCATAATCACACATGTTGCATTTGAATGGTTTCTCTCCAGTATGTGTTCGAATATGACTTCGTAAGCTACCTGCTTGTGTACATTTATAATCACACATGTTGCCTTTGAATGGTTTCTCTCCAGTATGTGTTCTAATATGTCTTTGTAAGCTACCTGCTTGTGTACATTCATAATCGCACATGTTGCATTTGAATGGTTTCTCTCCAGTATGTGTTCTAATATGGGATCGTAAGTGATCTGATTGTGTACATTCATAATCACACATGTTGCATTTGAATGGTTTCTCTCCAGTGTGTGTGCTAATATGACTTCGTAAGCTACCTGCATGTGTACATTCATAATCACACATGTTGCATTTGAATGGTATCTCTCCAGTGTGTGTGCTAATATGTCTTCGTAAGCTACCTGCATGTGTACATTCATAATCACACATGTTGCATTTGAATGGTTTCTCTCCAGTGTGTGTGCTAATATGACTTCGTAATTGATCTGCTCTTGCAGATTCATAATCACACCTGTTTCATTTGAATGGTTTTTCTCTAGTATGTGTGCTAATATGTCTTCGTAAGCTACCTGCATGTGTACATTCATAATCACACATGTTTCATTTGAATGGTTTCTCTCCAGTATGTGTGCTAATATGTCTTCGTAAGCTACCTGCTTGTGTACATTCATAATCACACATGTTGCATTTGAATGGTTTCTCTCCAGTGTGTGTGCTAATATGACTTCGTAATTGATCTGCTCTTGCAGATTCATAATCACACCTGTTTCATTTGAATGGTTTCTCTCTAGTATGTGTTCTTATATGTCTTCGTAAGCTACCTGCATGTGTTCATTCATAATCACACACGTTGCATTTGAATGGTTTCTCTCCAGTGTGTGTGCTAATATGACTTCGTAATTGATCTGCTCTTGCAGATTCATAATCACACATGTTGCATTTGAATGGTTTCTCTCCAGTGTGTGTTCTAATATGGGTTCGTAAGTGACCTGCTTGTGTACATTCATAATCACACATGTTGCATTTGAATGGTTTCTCTCCAGTGTGTGTGCTAATATGACTTCGTAAAATACCTGCTTGTGTACATTCATAATCACACATTTTGCATTTAAATGGTTTCTCTCCAGTGTGTGTTCGAATATGACTTCGTAATTGATTTGCTCTTGCAGATTCATAATCACACATGTTGCATTTGAATGGTTTCTCTCCAGTATGTGTTCGAATATGACTTCGTTATTGATTTGCTCTTGCAGATTCATAATCACACATGTTGCATTTGAATGGTTTCTCTCCAGTATGTGTTCGAATATGACTTCGTAATTGATTTGCTCTTGCAGATTCATAATCACACATGTTGCATTTGAATGGTTTCTCTCCAGTATGTGTTCGAATATGACTTCGTAAGCTACCTGCTTGTGTACATTTATAATCACACATGTTGCATTTGAATGGTTTCTCCCCAGTATGTGTTCTAATATGTCTTTGTAAGCTACCTGCTTGTGTACATTCATAATCACACATGTTGCATTTGAATGGTTTCTCTCCAGTGTGTGTTCTAATATGGGATCGTAAGTGACCTGATTGTGTACATTCATAATCACACATGTTGCATTTGAATGGTTTCTCTCCAGTGTGTGTGCTAATATGACTTCGTAAGCTACCTGCATGTGTACATTCATAATCAAACATGTTGCATTTGAATGGTTTCTCTCCAGTATGTGTGCTAATATGTCTTCGTAAGCTACCTGCATGTGTACATTCATAATCACACTAGTTTCATTTGAATGGTTTCTCTCCAGTATGTGTGCTAATATGTCTTCGTAAGCTACCTGCATGTGTACATTCATAATCACACATGTTTCATTTGAATGGTTTCTCTCCAGTGTGTGTGCAAATATGACTTCGTAATTGATCTGCTCTTGCAGATTCATAATCACACATGTTGCATTTAAATGGTTTCTCTCCAGTGTGTGTGCTAATGTCTTCGTAAGCTACCTGCATGTGTACATTCATAATCACACATGTTTCATTTGTATGGTTTCTCTCCAGTGTGTGTGCTAATATGTCTTCGTAAGCAACCTGCATGTGTACATTCATAATCACACATGTTTCATTTGAATGGTTTCTCTCCAGTATGTAAGCTAATATGTCTTCGTAAGCTACCTGCATGTGTACATTCATAATCACACATGTTGCATTTGAATGGTTTCTCTCCAGTGTGTGTGCTAATATGACTTCGTAATTGATCTGCTCTTGCAGATTCATAATCACACCTGTTTCATTTGAATGGTTTTTCTCTAGTATGTGTGCTAATATGTCTTCGTAAGCTACCTGCATGTGTACATTCATAATCACACATGTTTCATTTGAATGGTTTCTCTCCAGTATGTGTGCTAATATGTCTTCGTAAGCTACCTGCTTGTGTACATTCATAATCACACATGTTGCATTTGAATGGTTTCTCTTCAGTGTGTGTGCTAATATGACTTCGTAATTGATCTGCTCTTGCAGATTCATAATCACACCTGTTTCATTTGAATGGTTTCTCTCTAGTATGTGTGCTAATATGTCTTCGTAAGCTACCTGCATGTGTACATTCATAATCACACACGTTGCATTTGAATGGTTTCTCTCCAGTGTGTGTGCTAATATGACTTCGTAATTGATCTGCTCTTGCAGATTCATAATAACACATGTTGCATTTGAATGGTTTCTCTCCAGTGTGTGTTCTAATATGTCTTTGTAAGCTACCTGCTTGTGTACATTCATAATCACACATGTTGCATTTGAATGGTTTCTCTCCAGTATGTGTTCTAATATGGGATCGTAAGTGACCTGATTGTGTACATTCATAATCACACATGTTGCATTTGAATGGTTTCTCTCCAGTGTGTGTGCTAATATGACTTCTTAAGCTACCTGCATGTGTACATTCATAATCACACATGTTGCATTTGAATGGTTTCTCTCCAGTGTGTGTGCTAATATGTCTTCGTAAGCTACCTGCATGTGTACATTCATAATCACACATGTTTCATTTGAATGGTTTCTCTCCAGTATGTGTGCTAATATGTCTTCGTAAGCTACCTGCATGTGTACATTCATAATCACACATGTTTCATTTGAATGGTTTCTCTCCAGTGTGTGTGCTAATATGACTTCGTAATTGATCTGCTTGTGTACATTCATAATCACACATGTTGCATTTGAATGGTTTCTCTCCAGTATGTGTTCGAATATGACTTCGTAAGCTACCTGCTTGTGTACATTTATAATCACACATGTTGCATTTGAATGGTTTCTCTCCAGTATGTGTTCTAATATGTCTTTGTAAGCTACCTGCTTGTGTACATTCATAATCGCACATGTTGCATTTGAATGGTTTCTCTCCAGTATGTGTTCTAATATGGGATCGTAAGTGACCTGATTGTGTACATTCATAATCACACATGTTGCATTTGAATGGTTTCTCTCCAGTGTGTGTGCTAATATGACTTCGTAAAATACCTGCTTGTGTACATTCATAATCACACATTTTGCATTTGAATGGTTTCTCTCCAGTATGTGTTCTAATATGTCTTTGTAAGCTACCTGCTTGTGTACATTCATAATCACACCTGTTTCATTTGAATGGTTTCTCTTTAGTATTTGTGCTAATATGTCTTCGTAAGCTACCTGCATGTGTACATTCATAATCACACATGTTGCATTTGAATGGTTTCTCTCCAGTGTGTGTTCTAATATGGGTTCGTAAGTGACCTGCTTGTGTACATTCATAATCACACATGTTGCATTTGAATGGTTTCTCTCCAGTGTGTGTGCTAATATGACTTCGTAAAATACCTGCTTGTGTACATTCATAATCACACATTTTGCATTTAAATGGTTTCTCTCCAGTGTGTGTTTGAATATGACTTCGTAATTGATTTGCTCTTGCAGATTCATAATCACACATGTTGCATTTGAATGGTTTCTCTCCAGTATGTGTTCGAATATGACTTCGTAATTGATTTGCTCTTGCAGATTCATAATCACACATGTTGCATTTGAATGGATTCTCTCCAGTATGTGTTCGAATATGACTTCGTAAGCTACCTGCTTGTGTACATTTATAATCACACATGTTGCATTTGAATGGTTTCTCTCCAGTATGTGTTCTAATATGTCTTTGTAAGCTACCTGCTTGTGTGCATTCATAATCACACATGTTGCATTTGAATGGTTTCTCTCCAGTATGTGTTCTAATATGGGATCGTAAGTGACCTGATTGTGTACATTCATAATTACACATGTTGCATTTGAATGGTTTCTCTCCAGTGTGTGTGCTAATATGACTTCGTAAGCTACCTGCATGTGAACATTCATAATCACACATGTTGCATTTGAATGGTTTCTCTCCAGTGTGTATGCTAATATGTCTTCGTAAGCTACCTGCATGTGTACATTCATAATCACACATGTTTCATTTGAATGGTTTCTCTCCAGTATGTGTGCTAATATGTCTTCGTAAGCTACCTGCATGTGTACATTCATAATCACCCATGTTTCATTTGAATGGTTTCTCTCCAGTGTGTGTGCTAATATGACTTCGTAATTGATCTGCTCTTGCAGATTCATAATCACACATGTTGCATTTGAATGGTTTCTTTCCAGTGTGTGTGCTAATGTCTTCGTAAGCTACCTGCATGTGTACATTCATAATCACACATGTTTCATTTGAATAGTTTCTCTCTAGTATGTGTGCTAATATGTCTTCGTAAGCTACCTGCATGTGTACATTCATAATCACACTAGTTTCATTTGAATGGTTTCTCTCCAGTATGTGTGCTAATATGTCTTCGTAAGCTACCTGCATGTGTACATTCATAATCACACATGTTTCATTTGAATGGTTTCTCTCCAGTGTGTGTGCTAATATGACTTCGTAATTGATCTGCTCTTGCAGATTCATAATCACACATGTTGCATTTAAATGGT
Source organism: Selenia dentaria (assembly GCA_917880725.1). NCBI lineage: Eukaryota > Metazoa > Arthropoda > Insecta > Lepidoptera > Geometridae > Selenia > Selenia dentaria. The sequence continues at coordinate 20,268,475 of OU862900.1, read as the reverse complement.
TTCTCTCCAGTGTGTGTGCTAATGTCTTCGTAAGCTACCTGCATGTGTACATTCATAATCACACATGTTTCATTTGTATGGTTTCTCTCCAGTGTGTGTGCTAATATGACTTCGTAAGCTACCTGCATGTGTACATTCATAATCACACATGTTGCATTTGAATGGTTTCTCTCCAGTATGTGTTCTAATATGTCTTTGTAAGCTACCTGCTTGTGTACATTCATAATCACACATGTTGCATTTGAATGGTTTCTCTCCAGTATGTGTTCTAATATGGGATCGTAAGTGACCTGATTGTGTACATTCATAATTACACATGTTGCATTTGAATGGTTTCTCTCCAGTGTGTGTGCTAATATGACTTCGTAAGCTACCTGCATGTGAACATTCATAATCACACATGTTGCATTTGAATGGTTTCTCTCCAGTGTGTATGCTAATATGTCTTCGTAAGCTACCTGCATGTGTACATTCATAATCACACATGTTTCATTTGAATGGTTTCTCTCCAGTATGTGTGCTAATATGTCTTCGTAAGCTACCTGCATGTGTACATTCATAATCACCCATGTTTCATTTGAATGGTTTCTCTCCAGTGTGTGTGCTAATATGACTTCGTAATTGATCTGCTCTTGCAGATTCATAATCACACCTGTTTCATTTGAATGGTTTTTCTCTAGTATGTGTGCTAATATGTCTTCGTAAGCTACCTGCATGTGTACATTCATAATCAAACATGTTGCATTTGAATGGTTTCTCTCCAGTGTGTGTGCTAATATGTCTTCGTAAGCTACCTGCATGTGTACATTCATAATCACACTAGTTTCATTTGAATGGTTTCTCTCCAGTATGTGTGCTAATATGTCTTCGTAAGCTACCTGCATGTGTACATTCATAATCACACATGTTTCATTTGAATGGTTTCTCTCCAGTGTGTGTGCTAATATGACTTCGTAATTGATCTGCTCTTGCAGATTCATAATCACACATGTTGCATTTAAATGGTTTCTCTCCAGTGTGTGTGCTAATGTCTTCGTAAGCTACCTGCATGTGTACATTCATAATCACACATGTTTCATTTGTATGGTTTCTCTCCAGTGTGTGTGCTAATATGACTTCGTAAGCTACCTGCTTGTGTACATTCATAATCACACATGTTGCATTTGAATGGTTTCTCTCCAGTATGTGTTCTAATATGTCTTTGTAAGCTACCTGCTTGTGTACATTCATAATCACACATGTTGCATTTGAATGGTTTCTCTCCAGTATGTGTTCTAATATGGGATCGTAAGTGACCTGATTGTGTACATTCATAATCACACATGTTGCATTTGAATGGTTTCTCTCCAGTGTGTGTGCTAATATGACTTCGTAATTGATCTGCTCTTGCAGATTCATAATCACACATGTTGCATTTGAATGGTTTCTTTCCAGTGTGTGTGCTAATGTCTTCGTAAGCTACCTGCATGTGTACATTCATAATCACACATGTTTCATTTGAATGGTTTCTCTCTAGTATGTGTGCTAATATGTCTTCGTAAGCTACCTGCATGTGTACATTCATAATCACACATGTTGCATTTGAATGGTTTCTCTCCAGTGTGTGGGCTAATATGACTTCGTAATTGATCTGCTCTTGCAGATTCATAATCACACCTGTTTCATTTGAATGGTTTTTCTCTAGTATGTGTGCTAATATGTCTTCGTAAGCTACCTGCATGTGTACATTCATAATCAAACATGTTGCATTTGAATGGTTTCTCTCCAGTGTGTGTGCTAATATGTCTTCGTAAGCTACCTGCATGTGTACATTCATAATCACACTAGTTTCATTTGAATGGTTTCTCTTCAGTGTGTGTGCTAATATGTCTTCGTAAGCTACCTGCAAGTGTACATTCATAATCACACATGTTTCATTTGAATGGTTTCTCTCCAGTATGTGTGCTAATATGTCTTCGTAAGCTACCTGCATGTGTACATTCATAATCACCCATGTTTCATTTGAATGGTTTCTCTCCAGTGTGTGTGCTAATATGACTTCGTAATTGATCTGCTCTTGCAGATTCATAATCACACCTGTTTCATTTGAATGGTTTTTCTCTAGTATGTGTGCTAATATGTCTTCGTAAGCTACCTGCATGTGAACATTCATAATCACACATGTTGCATTTGAATGGTTTCTCTCCAGTGTGTGTGCTAATATGTCTTCGTAAGCTACCTGCATGTGTACATTCATAATCACACATGTTTCATTTGAATGGTTTCTCTCCAGTATGTGTGCTAATATGTCTTCGTAAGCTACCTGCATGTGAACATTCATAATCACACATGTTGCATTTGAATGGTTTCTCTCCAGTGTGTATGCTAATATGTCTTCGTAAGCTACCTGCATGTGTACATTCATAATCACACATGTTTCATTTGAATGGTTTCTCTCCAGTATGTGTTCGAATATGACTTCGTAATTGATTTGCTCTTGCAGATTCATAATCACACATGTTGCATTTGAATGGATTCTCTCCAGTATGTGTTCGAATATGACTTCGTAAGCTACCTGCTTGTGTACATTTATAATCACACATGTTGCATTTGAATGGTTTCTCTCCAGTATGTGTTCTAATATGTCTTTGTAAGCTACCTGCTTGTGTACATTCATAATCACACATGTTGCATTTGAATGGTTTCTCTCCAGTATGTGTTCTAATATGGGATCGTAAGTGACCTGATTGTGTACATTCATAATTACACATGTTGCATTTGAATGGTTTCTCTCCAGTGTGTGTGCTAATATGACTTCGTAAGCTACCTGCATGTGAACATTCATAATCACACATGTTGCATTTGAATGGTTTCTCTCCAGTGTGTATGCTAATATGTCTTCGTAAGCTACCTGCATGTGTACATTCATAATCACACATGTTTCATTTGAATGGTTTCTCTCCAGTGTGTGTGCTAATATGACTTCGTAAGCTACCTGCATGTGTACATTCATAATCACCCATGTTTCATTTGAATGGTTTCTCTCCAGTGTGTGTGCTAATATGACTTCGTAATTGATCTGCTCTTGCAGATTCATAATCACACATGTTGCATTTGAATGGTTTCTTTCCAGTGTGTGTGCTAATGTCTTCGTAAGCTACCTGCATGTGTACATTCATAATCACACATGTTTCATTTGAATGGTTTCTCTCTAGTATGTGTGCTAATATGTCTTCGTAAGCTACCTGCATGTGTACATTCATAATCACACATGTTGCATTTGAATGGTTTCTCTCCAGTGTGTGGGCTAATATGACTTCGTAATTGATCTGCTCTTGCAGATTCATAATCACACCTGTTTCATTTGAATGGTTTTTCTCTAGTATGTGTGCTAATATGTCTTCGTAAGCTACCTGCATGTGTACATTCATAATCAAACATGTTGCATTTGAATGGTTTCTCTCCAGTGTGTGTGCTAATATGTCTTCGTAAGCTACCTGCATGTGTACATTCATAATCACCCATGTTTCATTTGAATGGTTTCTCTCCAGTGTGTGTGCTAATATGACTTCGTAATTGATCTGCTCTTGCAGATTCATAATCACACATGTTGCATTTAAATGGTTTCTCTCCAGTGTGTGTGCTAATGTCTTCGTAAGCTACCTGCATGTGTACATTCATAATCACACATGTTTCATTTGTATGGTTTCTCTCCAGTGTGTGTGCTAATATGACTTCGTAAGCTACCTGCATGTGAACATTCATAATCACACATGTTGCATTTGAATGGTTTCTCTCCAGTATGTGTTCTAATATGGGATCGTAAGTGACCTGATTGTGTACATTCATAATCACACATGTTGCATTTGAATGGTTTCTCTCCAGTGTGTGTGCTAATATGACTTCGTAAGCTACCTGCATGTGTACATTCATAATCACACATGTTGCATTTGAATGGTTTCTCTCCAGTGTGTGTGCTAATATGTCTTCGTAAGCTACCTGCATGTGTACATTCATAATCACACATGTTTCATTTGAATGGTTTCTCTCCAGTATGTGTGCTAATATGTCTTCGTAAGCTACCTGCATGTGTACATTCATAATCACACATGTTTCATTTGAATGGTTTCTCTCCAGTGTGTGTGCTAATATGACTTCGTAATTGATCTGCTTGTGTACATTCATAATCACACATGTTGCATTTGAATGGTTTCTCTCCAGTATGTGTTCGAATATGACTTCGTAAGCTACCTGCTTGTGTACATTTATAATCACACATGTTGCATTTGAATGGTTTCTCTCCAGTATGTGTTCTAATATGTCTTTGTAAGCTACCTGCTTGTGTACATTCATAATCGCACATGTTGCATTTGAATGGTTTCTCTCCAGTATGTGTTCTAATATGGGATCGTAAGTGACCTGATTGTGTACATTCATAATCACACATGTTGCATTTGAATGGTTTCTCTCCAGTGTGTGTGCTAATATGACTTCGTAAAATACCTGCTTGTGTACATTCATAATCACACATTTTGCATTTGAATGGTTTCTCTCCAGTATGTGTTCTAATATGTCTTTGTAAGCTACCTGCTTGTGTACATTCATAATCACACCTGTTTCATTTGAATGGTTTCTCTCTAGTATTTGTGCTAATATGTCTTCGTAAGCTACCTGCATGTGTACATTCATAATCACACATGTTGCATTTGAATGGTTTCTCTCCAGTGTGTGTTCTAATATGGGTTCGTAAGTGACCTGCTTGTGTACATTCATAATCACACATGTTGCATTTGAATGGTTTTCTCCAGTGTGTGTGCTAATATGACTTCGTAAAATACCTGCTTGTGTACATTCATAATCACACATGTTTCATTTGTATGGTTTCTCTCCAGTGTGTGTGCTAATATGACTTCGTAAGCTACCTGCATGTGAACATTCATAATCACACATGTTGCATTTGAATGGTTTCTCTCCAGTATGTGTTCTAATATGTCTTTGTAAGCTACCTGCTTGTGTACATTCATAATCACACATGTTGCATTTGAATGGTTTCTCTCCAGTATGTGTTCTAATATGGGATCGTAAGTGACCTGATTGTGTACATTCATAATTACACATTTTGCATTTGAATGGTTTCTCTCCAGTGTGTGTGCTAATATGACTTCGTAAGCTACCTGCATGTGAACATTCATAATCACACATGTTGCATTTGAATGGTTTCTCTCCAGTGTGTATGCTAATATGTCTTCGTAAGCTACCTGCATGTGTACATTCATAATCACACATGTTTCATTTGAATGGTTTCTCTCCAGTGTGTGTGCTAATATGACTTCGTAAGCTACCTGCATGTGAACATTCATAATCACACATGTTGCATTTGAATGGTTTCTCTCCAGTGTGTATGCTAATATGTCTTCGTAAGCTACCTGCATGTGTACATTCATAATCACACATGTTTCATTTGAATGGTTTCTCTCCAGTATGTGTGCTAATATGTCTTCGTAAGCTACCTGCATGTGTACATTCATAATCACCCATGTTTCATTTGAATGGTTTCTCTCCAGTGTGTGTGCTAATATGACTTCGTAATTGATCTGCTCTTGCAGATTCATAATCACACATGTTGCATTTGAATGGTTTCTTTCCAGTGTGTGTGCTAATGTCTTCGTAAGCTACCTGCATGTGTACATTCATAATCACACATGTTTCATTTGAATAGTTTCTCTCTAGTATGTGTGCTAATATGTCTTCGTAAGCTACCTGCATGTGTACATTCATAATCACACTAGTTTCATTTGAATGGTTTCTCTCCAGTATGTGTGCTAATATGTCTTCGTAAGCTACCTGCATGTGTACATTCATAATCACACATGTTTCATTTGAATGGTTTCTCTCCAGTGTGTGTGCTAATATGACTTCGTAATTGATCTGCTCTTGCAGATTCATAATCACACATGTTGCATTTAAATGGTTTCTCTCCAGTGTGTGTGCTAATGTCTTCGTAAGCTACCTGCATGTGTACATTCATAATCACACATGTTTCATTTGTATGGTTTCTCTCCAGTGTGTGTGCTAATATGACTTCGTAAGCTACCTGCATGTGTACATTCATAATCACACATGTTGCATTTGAATGGTTTCTCTCCAGTATGTGTTCTAATATGTCTTTGTAAGCTACCTGCTTGTGTACATTCATAATCACACATGTTGCATTTGAATGGTTTCTCTCCAGTATGTGTTCTAATATGGGATCGTAAGTGACCTGATTGTGTACATTCATAATTACACATGTTGCATTTGAATGGTTTCTCTCCAGTGTGTGTGCTAATATGACTTCGTAAGCTACCTGCATGTGAACATTCATAATCACACATGTTGCATTTGAATGGTTTCTCTCCAGTGTGTGTGCTAATATGTCTTCGTAAGCTACCTGCATGTGTACATTCATAATCACACATGTTTCATTTGAATGGTTTCTCTCCAGTATGTGTGCTAATATGTCTTCGTAAGCTACCTGCATGTGTACATTCATAATCACCCATGTTTCATTTGAATGGTTTCTCTCCAGTGTGTGTGCTAATATGACTTCGTAATTGATCTGCTCTTGCAGATTCATAATCACACCTGTTTCATTTGAATGGTTTTTCTCTAGTATGTGTGCTAATATGTCTTCGTAAGCTACCTGCATGTGTACATTCATAATCAAACATGTTGCATTTGAATGGTTTCTCTCCAGTGTGTGTGCTAATATGTCTTCGTAAGCTACCTGCATGTGTACATTCATAATCACACTAGTTTCATTTGAATGGTTTCTCTCCAGTGTGTGTGCTAATATGTCTTCGTAAGCTACCTGCATGTGTACATTCATAATCACACATGTTTCATTTGAATGGTTTCTCTCCAGTGTGTGTGCTAATATGACTTCGTAATTGATCTGCTCTTGCAAATTCATAATCACACATGTTGCATTTAAATGGTTTCTCTCCAGTGTGTGTGCTAATGTCTTCGTAAGCTACCTGCATGTGTACATTCATAATCACACATGTTTCATTTGTATGGTTTCTCTCCAGTGTGTGTGCTAATATGACTTCGTAAGCTACCTGCATGTGAACATTCATAATCACACATGTTGCATTTGAATGGTTTCTCTCCAGTATGTGTTCTAATATGTCTTTGTAAGCTACCTGCTTGTGTACATTCATAATCACACATGTTGCATTTGAATGGTTTCTCTCCAGTATGTGTTCTAATATGGGATCGTAAGTGACCTGATTGTGTACATTCATAATCACACATGTTGCATTTGAATGGTTTCTCTCCAGTGTGTGTGCTAATATGACTTCGTAATTGATCTGCTCTTGCAGATTCATAATCACACATGTTGCATTTGAATGGTTTCTTTCCAGTGTGTGTGCTAATGTCTTCGTAAGCTACCTGCATGTGTACATTCATAATCACACATGTTTCATTTGAATGGTTTCTCTCTAGTATGTGTGCTAATATGTCTTCGTAAGCTACCTGCATGTGTACATTCATAATCACACATGTTGCATTTGAATGGTTTCTCTCCAGTGTGTGGGCTAATATGACTTCGTAATTGATCTGCTCTTGCAGATTCATAATCACACCTGTTTCATTTGAATGGTTTTTCTCTAGTATGTGTGCTAATATGTCTTCGTAAGCTACCTGCATGTGTACATTCATAATCAAACATGTTGCATTTGAATGGTTTCTCTCCAGTGTGTGTGCTAATATGTCTTCGTAAGCTACCTGCATGTGTACATTCATAATCACACTAGTTTCATTTGAATGGTTTCTCTCCAGTGTGTGTGCTAATATGTCTTCGTAAGCTACCTGCAAGTGTACATTCATAATCACACATGTTTCATTTGAATGGTTTCTCTCCAGTATGTGTGCTAATATGTCTTCGTAAGCTACCTGCATGTGTACATTCATAATCACCCATGTTTCATTTGAATGGTTTCTCTCCAGTGTGTGTGCTAATATGACTTCGTAATTGATCTGCTCTTGCAGATTCATAATCACACCTGTTTCATTTGAATGGTTTTTCTCTAGTATGTGTGCTAATATGTCTTCGTAAGCTACCTGCATGTGAACATTCATAATCACACATGTTGCATTTGAATGGTTTCTCTCCAGTGTGTGTGCTAATATGTCTTCGTAAGCTACCTGCATGTGTACATTCATAATCACACATGTTTCATTTGAATGGTTTCTCTCCAGTATGTGTGCTAATATGTCTTCGTAAGCTACCTGCATGTGAACATTCATAATCACACATGTTGCATTTGAATGGTTTCTCTCCAGTGTGTGTGCTAATATGTCTTCGTAAGCTACCTGCATGTGTACATTCATAATCACACATGTTTCATTTGAATGGTTTCTCTCCAGTATGTGTTCGAATATGACTTCGTAATTGATTTGCTCTTGCAGATTCATAATCACACATGTTGCATTTGAATGGATTCTCTCCAGTATGTGTTCGAATATGACTTCGTAAGCTACCTGCTTGTGTACATTTATAATCACACATGTTGCATTTGAATGGTTTCTCTCCAGTATGTGTTCTAATATGTCTTTGTAAGCTACCTGCTTGTGTACATTCATAATCACACATGTTGCATTTGAATGGTTTCTCTCCAGTATGTGTTCTAATATGGGATCGTAAGTGACCTGATTGTGTACATTCATAATTACACATGTTGCATTTGAATGGTTTCTCTCCAGTGTGTGTGCTAATATGACTTCGTAAGCTACCTGCATGTGAACATTCATAATCACACATGTTGCATTTGAATGGTTTCTCTCCAGTGTGTATGCTAATATGTCTTCGTAAGCTACCTGCATGTGTACATTCATAATCACACATGTTTCATTTGAATGGTTTCTCTCCAGTATGTGTGCTAATATGTCTTCGTAAGCTACCTGCATGTGTACATTCATAATCACCCATGTTTCATTTGAATGGTTTCTCTCCAGTGTGTGTGCTAATATGACTTCGTAATTGATCTGCTCTTGCAGATTCATAATCACACATGTTGCATTTGAATGGTTTCTTTCCAGTGTGTGTGCTAATGTCTTCGTAAGCTACCTGCATGTGTACATTCATAATCACACATGTTTCATTTGAATGGTTTCTCTCTAGTGTGTGTGCTAATATGTCTTCGTAAGCTACCTGCATGTGTACATTCATAATCACACATGTTTCATTTGAATGGTTTCTCTCCAGTGTGTGGGCTAATATGACTTCGTAATTGATCTGCTCTTGCAGATTCATAATCACACCTGTTTCATTTGAATGGTTTTTCTCTAGTATGTGTGCTAATATGTCTTCGTAAGCTACCTGCATGTGTACATTCATAATCAAACATGTTGCATTTGAATGGTTTCTCTCCAGTGTGTGTGCTAATATGTCTTCGTAAGCTACCTGCATGTGTACATTCATAATCACCCATGTTTCATTTAAATGGTTTCTCTCCAGTGTGTGTGCTAATATGACTTCGTAATTGATCTGCTCTTGCAGATTCATAATCACACATGTTGCATTTAAATGGTTTCTCTCCAGTGTGTGTGCTAATGTCTTCGTAAGCTACCTGCATGTGTACATTCATAATCACACATGTTTCATTTGTATGGTTTCTCTCCAGTGTGTGTGCTAATATGACTTCGTAAGCTACCTGCATGTGAACATTCATAATCACACATGTTGCATTTGAATGGTTTCTCTCCAGTATGTGTTCTAATATGGGATCGTAAGTGACCTGATTGTGTACATTCATAATCACACATGTTGCATTTGAATGGTTTCTCTCCAGTGTGTGTGCTAATATGACTTCGTAAGCTACCTGCATGTGTACATTCATAATCACACATGTTGCATTTGAATGGTTTCTCTCCAGTGTGTGTGCTAATATGTCTTCGTAAGCTACCTGCATGTGTACATTCATAATCACACATGTTTCATTTGAATGGTTTCTCTCCAGTATGTGTGCTAATATGTCTTCGTAAGCTACCTGCACGTGTACATTCATAATCACACATGTTTCATTTGAATGGTTTCTCTCCAGTGTGTGTGCTAATATGACTTCGTAATTGATCTGCTTGTGTACATTCATAATCACACATGTTGCATTTGAATGGTTTCTCTCCAGTATGTGTTCGAATATGACTTCGTAAGCTACCTGCTTGTGTACATTTATAATCACACATGTTGCATTTGAATGGTTTCTCTCCAGTATGTGTTCTAATATGTCTTTGTAAGCTACCTGCTTGTGTACATTCATAATCGCACATGTTGCATTTGAATGGTTTCTCTCCAGTATGTGTTCTAATATGGGATCGTAAGTGACCTGATTGTGTACATTCATAATCACACATGTTGCATTTGAATGGTTTCTCTCCAGTGTGTGTGCTAATATGACTTCGTAAAATACCTGCTTGTGTACATTCATAATCACACATTTTGCATTTGAATGGTTTCTCTCCAGTATGTGTTCTAATATGTCTTTGTAAGCTACCTGCTTGTGTACATTCATAATCACACCTGTTTCATTTGAATGGTTTCTCTCTAGTATTTGTGCTAATATGTCTTCGTAAGCTACCTGCATGTGTACATTCATAATCACACATGTTGCATTTGAATGGTTTCTCTCCAGTGTGTGTTCTAATATGGGTTCGTAAGTGACCTGCTTGTGTACATTCATAATCACACATGTTGCATTTGAATGGTTTTCTCCAGTGTGTGTGCTAATATGACTTCGTAAAATACCTGCTTGTGTACATTCATAATCACACATTTTGCATTTAAATGGTTTCTCTCCAGTGTGTGTTTGAATATGACTTCGTAATTGATTTGCTCTTGCAGATTCATAATCACACATGTTTCATTTGAATGGTTTCTCTCCAGTATGTGTTCGAATATGACTTCGTAATTGATTTGCTCTTGCAGATTCATAATCACACATGTTGCATTTGAATGGATTCTCTCCAGTATGTGTTCGAATATGACTTCGTAAGCTACCTGCTTGTGTACATTTATAATCACACATGTTGCATTTGAATGGTTTCTCTCCAGTATGTGTTCTAATATGTCTTTGTAAGCTACCTGCTTGTGTACATTCATAATCACACATGTTTCATTTGAATGGTTTCTCTCCAGTATGTGTTCTAATATGGGTTCGTAAGTGACCTGATTGTGTACATTCATAATCACACATGTTGCATTTGAATGGTTTCTCTCCAGTGTGTGTGCTAATATGACTTCGTAAGCTACCTGCATGTGAACATTCATAATCACACATGTTGCATTTGAATGGTTTCTCTCCAGTGTGTATGCTAATATGTCTTCGTAAGCTACCTGCATGTGTACATTCATAATCACACATGTTTCATTTGAATGGTTTCTCTCCAGTATGTGTGCTAATATGTCTTCGTAAGCTACCTGCATGTGTACATTCATAATCACCCATGTTTCATTTGAATGGTTTCTCTCCAGTGTGTGTGCTAATATGACTTCGTAATTGATCTGCTCTTGCAGATTCATAATCACACATGTTGCATTTGAATGGTTTCTTTCCAGTGTGTGTGCTAATGTCTTCGTAAGCTACCTGCATGTGTACATTCATAATCACACATGTTTCATTTGAATGGTTTCTCTCTAGTATGTGTGCTAATATGTCTTCGTAAGCTACCTGCATGTGTACATTCATAATCACACTAGTTTCATTTGAATGGTTTCTCTCCAGTATGTGTGCTAATATGTCTTCGTAAGCTACCTGCATGTGTACATTCATAATCACACATGTTTCATTTGAATGGTTTCTCTCCAGTGTGTGTGCTAATATGACTTCGTAATTGATCTGCTCTTGCAGATTCATAATCACACATGTTGCATTTAAATGGTTTCTCTCCAGTGTGTGTGCTAATGTCTTCGTAAGCTACCTGCATGTGTACATTCATAATCACACATGTTTCATTTGTATGGTTTCTCTCCAGTGTGTGTGCTAATATGACTTCGTAAGCTACCTGCATGTGAACATTCATAATCACACATGTTGCATTTGAATGGTTTCTCTCCAGTATGTGTTCTAATATGTCTTTGTAAGCTACCTGCTTGTGTACATTCATAATCACACATGTTGCATTTGAATGGTTTCTCTCCAGTATGTGTTCTAATATGGGATCGTAAGTGACCTGATTGTGTACATTCATAATTACACATGTTGCATTTGAATGGTTTCTCTCCAGTGTGTGTGCTAATATGACTTCGTAAGCTACCTGCATGTGAACATTCATAATCACACATGTTGCATTTGAATGGTTTCTCTCCAGTGTGTATGCTAATATGTCTTCGTAAGCTACCTGCATGTGTACATTCATAATCACACATGTTTCATTTGAATGGTTTCTCTCCAGTATGTGTGCTAATATGTCTTCGTAAGCTACCTGCATGTGTACATTCATAATCACCCATGTTTCATTTGAATGGTTTCTCTCCAGTGTGTGTGCTAATATGACTTCGTAATTGATCTGCTCTTGCAGATTCATAATCACACCTGTTTCATTTGAATGGTTTTTCTCTAGTATGTGTGCTAATATGTCTTCGTAAGCTACCTGCATGTGTACATTCATAATCAAACATGTTGCATTTGAATGGTTTCTCTCCAGTGTGTGTGCTAATATGTCTTCGTAAGCTACCTGCATGTGTACATTCATAATCACACTAGTTTCATTTGAATGGTTTCTCTCCAGTATGTGTGCTAATATGTCTTCGTAAGCTACCTGCATGTGTACATTCATAATCACACATGTTTCATTTGAATGGTTTCTCTCCAGTGTGTGTGCTAATATGACTTCGTAATTGATCTGCTCTTGCAGATTCATAATCACACATGTTGCATTTAAATGGTTTCTCTCCAGCGTGTGTGCTAATGTCTTCGTAAGCTACCTGCATGTGTACATTCATAATCACACATGTTTCATTTGTATGGTTTCTCTCCAGTGTGTGTGCTAATATGACTTCGTAAGCTACCTGCATGTGAACATTCATAATCACACATGTTGCATTTGAATGGTTTCTCTCCAGTATGTGTTCTAATATGTCTTTGTAAGCTACCTGCTTGTGTACATTCATAATCACACATGTTGCATTTGAATGGTTTCTCTCCAGTATGTGTTCTAATATGGGATCGTAAGTGACCTGATTGTGTACATTCATAATCACACATGTTGCATTTGAATGGTTTCTCTCCAGTGTGTGTGCTAATATGACTTCGTAATTGATCTGCTCTTGCAGATTCATAATCACACATGTTGCATTTGAATGGTTTCTTTCCAGTGTGTGTGCTAATGTCTTCGTAAGCTACCTGCATGTGTACATTCATAATCACACATGTTTCATTTGAATGGTTTCTCTCTAGTATGTGTGCTAATATGTCTTCGTAAGCTACCTGCATGTGTACATTCATAATCACACATGTTGCATTTGAATGGTTTCTCTCCAGTGTGTGTGCTAATATGACTTCGTAAGCTACCTGCATGTGAACATTCATAATCACACATGTTGCATTTGAATGGTTTCTCTCCAGTGTGTATGCTAATATGTCTTCGTAAGCTACCTGCATGTGTACATTCATTATCACACATGTTTCATTTGAATGGTTTCTCTCCAGTATGTGTGCTAATATGTCTTCGTAAGCTACCTGCATGTGTACATTCATAATCACCCATGTTTCATTTGAATGGTTTCTCTCCAGTGTGTGTGCTAATATGACTTCGTAATTGATCTGCTCTTGCAGATTCATAATCACACATGTTGCATTTGAATGGTTTCTTTCCAGTGTGTGTGCTAATGTCTTCGTAAGCTACCTGCATGTGTACATTCATAATCACACATGTTTCATTTGAATGGTTTCTCTCTAGTATGTGTGCTAATATGTCTTCGTAAGCTACCTGCATGTGTACATTCATAATCACACATGTTGCATTTGAATGGTTTCTCTCCAGTGTGTGGGCTAATATGACTTCGTAATTGATCTGCTCTTGCAGATTCATAATCACACCTGTTTCATTTGAATGGTTTTTCTCTAGTATGTGTGCTAATATGTCTTCGTAAGCTACCTGCATGTGTACATTCATAATCACACATGTTTCATTTGAATGGTTTCTCTCTAGTATGTGTGCTAATATGTCTTCGTAAGCTACCTGCATGTGTACATTCATAATCACACTAGTTTCATTTGAATGGTTTCTCTCCAGTATGTGTGCTAATATGTCTTCGTAAGCTACCTGCATGTGTACATTCATAATCACACATGTTTCATTTGAATGGTTTCTCTCCAGTGTGTGTGCTAATATGACTTCGTAATTGATCTGCTCTTGCAGATTCATAATCACACATGTTGCATTTAAATGGTTTCTCTCCAGTGTGTGTGCTAATGTCTTCGTAAGCTACCTGCATGTGTACATTCATAATCACGCATGTTTCATTTGTATGGTTTCTCTCCAGTGTGTGTGCTAATATGACTTCGTAAGCTACCTGCATGTGAACATTCATAATCACACATGTTGCGTTTGAATGGTTTCTCTCCAGTATGTGTTCTAATATGGGATCGTAAGTGACCTGATTGTGTACATTCATAATCACACATGTTGCATTTGAATGGTTTCTCTCCAGTGTGTGTGCTAATATGACTTCGTAAGCTACCTGCATGTGTACATTCATAATCACACATGTTGCATTTGAATGGTTTCTCTCCAGTGTGTGTGCTAATATGTCTTCGTTAGCTACCTGCATGTGTACATTCATAATCACACATGTTTCATTTGAATGGTTTCTCTCCAGTATGTGTGCTAATATGTCTTCGTAAGCTACCTGCATGTGTACATTCATAATCACACATGTTTCATTTGAATGGTTTCTCTCCAGTGTGTGTGCTAATATGACTTCGTAATTGATCTGCTTGTGTACATTCATAATCACACATGTTGCATTTGAATGGTTTCTCTCCAGTATGTGTTCGAATATGACTTCGTAAGCTACCTGCTTGTGTACATTTATAATCACACATGTTGCATTTGAATGGTTTCTCTCCAGTATGTGTTCTAATATGTCTTTGTAAGCTACCTGCTTGTGTACATTCATAATCGCACATGTTGCATTTGAATGGTTTCTCTCCAGTATGTGTTCTAATATGGGATCGTAAGTGACCTGATTGTGTACATTCATAATCACACATGTTGCATTTGAATGGTTTCTCTCCAGTGTGTGTGCTAATATGACTTCGTAAAATACCTGCTTGTGTACATTCATAATCACACATTTTGCATTTGAATGGTTTCTCTCCAGTATGTGTTCTAATATGTCTTTGTAAGCTACCTGCTTGTGTACATTCATAATCACACCTGTTTCATTTGAATGGTTTCTCTCTAGTATTTGTGCTAATATGTCTTCGTAAGCTACCTGCATGTGTACATTCATAATCACACATGTTGCATTTGAATGGTTTCTCTCCAGTGTGTGTTCTAATATGGGTTCGTAAGTGACCTGCTTGTGTACATTCATAATCACACATGTTGCATTTGAATGGTTTTCTCCAGTGTGTGTGCTAATATGACTTCGTAAAATACCTGCTTGTGTACATTCATAATCACACATTTTGCATTTAAATGGTTTCTCTCCAGTGTGTGTTTGAATATGACTTCGTAATTGATTTGCTCTTGCAGATTCATAATCACACATGTTGCATTTGAATGGTTTCTCTCCAGTATGTGTTCGAATATGACTTCGTAATTGATTTGCTCTTGCAGATTCATAATCACACATGTTGCATTTGAATGGATTCTCTCCAGTATGTGTTCGAATATGACTTCGTAAGCTACCTGCTTGTGTACATTTATAATCACACATGTTGCATTTGAATGGTTTCTCTCCAGTATGTGTTCTAATATGTCTTTGTAAGCTACCTGCTTGTGTACATTCATAATCACACATGTTGCATTTGAATGGTTTCTCTCCAGTATGTGTTCTAATATGGGATCGTAAGTGACCTGATTGTGTACATTCATAATTACACATGTTGCATTTGAATGGTTTCTCTCCAGTGTGTGTGCTAATATGACTTCGTAAGCTACCTGCATGTGAACATTCATAATCACACATGTTGCATTTGAATGGTTTCTCTCCAGTGTGTATGCTAATATGTCTTCGTAAGCTACCTGCATGTGTACATTCATAATCACACATGTTTCATTTGAATGGTTTCTCTCCAGTATGTGTGCTAATATGTCTTCGTAAGCTACCTGCATGTGGACATTCATAATCACCCATGTTTCATTTGAATGGTTTCTCTCCAGTGTGTGTGCTAATATGACTTCGTAATTGATCTGCTCTTGCAGATTCATAATCACACATGTTGCATTTGAATGGTTTCTTTCCAGTGTGTGTGCTAATGTCTTCGTAAGCTACCTGCATGTGTACATTCATAATCACACATGTTTCATTTGAATGGTTTCTCTCTAGTATGTGTGCTAATATGTCTTCGTAAGCTACCTGCATGTGTACATTCATAATCACACTAGTTTCATTTGAATGGTTTTTCTCCAGTATGTGTGCTAATATGTCTTCGTAAGCTACCTGCATGTGTACATTCATAATCACACATGTTTCATTTGAATGGTTTCTCTCCAGTGTGTGTGCTAATATGACTTCGTAATTGATCTGCTCTTGCAGATTCATAATCACACATGTTGCATTTAAATGGTTTCTCTCCAGTGTGTGTGCTAATGTCTTCGTAAGCTACCTGCATGTGTACATTCATAATCACACATGTTTCATTTGTATGGTTTCTCTCCAGTGTGTGTGCTAATCTGTCTTCGTAAGCTACCTGCATGTGAACATTCATAATCACACATGTTGCATTTGAATGGTTTCTCTCCAGTATGTGTTCTAATATGTCTTTGTAAGCTACCTGCTTGTGTACATTCATAATCACACATGTTGCATTTGAATGGTTTCTCTCCAGTATGTGTTCTAATATGGGATCGTAAGTGACCTGATTGTGTACATTCATAATTACACATGTTGCATTTGAATGGTTTCTCTCCAGTGTGTGTGCTAATATGACTTCGTAAGCTACCTGCATGTGAACATTCATAATCACACATGTTGCATTTGAATGGTTTCTCTCCAGTGTGTATGCTAATATGTCTTCGTAAGCTACCTGCATGTGTACATTCATAATCACACATGTTTCATTTGAATGGTTTCTCTCCAGTATGTGTGCTAATATGTCTTCGTAAGCTACCTGCATGTGTACATTCATAATCACCCATGTTTCATTTGAATGGTTTCTCTCCAGTGTGTGTGCTAATATGACTTCGTAATTGATCTGCTCTTGCAGATTCATAATCACACCTGTTTCATTTGAATGGTTTTTCTCTAGTATGTGTGCTAATATGTCTTCGTAAGCTACCTGCATGTGTACATTCATAATCAAACATGTTGCATTTGAATGGTTTCTCTCCAGTGTGTGTGCTAATATGTCTTCGTAAGCTAACTGCATGTGTACATTCATAATCACACAAGTTTCATTTGAATGGTTTCTCTCCAGTATGTGTGCTAATATGTCTTCGTAAGCTACCTGCATGTGTACATTCATAATCACACATGTTTCATTTGAATGGTTTCTCTCCAGTGTGTGTGCTAATATGACTTCGTAATTGATCTGCTCTTGCAGATTCATAATCACACATGTTGCATTTAAATGGTTTCTCTCCAGTGTGTGTGCTAATGTCTTCGTAAGCTACCTGCATGTGTACATTCATAATCACACATGTTTCATTTGTATGGTTTCTCTCCAGTGTGTGTGCTAATATGACTTCGTAAGCTACCTGCATGTGAACATTCATAATCACACATGTTGCATTTGAATGGTTTCTCTCCAGTATGTGTTCTAATATGTCTTTGTAAGCTACCTGCTTGTGTACATTCATAATCACACATGTTGCATTTGAATGGTTTCTCTCCAGTATGTGTTCTAATATGGGATCGTAAGTGACCTGATTGTGTACATTCATAATCACACATGTTGCATTTGAATGGTTTCTCTCCAGTGTGTGTGCTAATATGACTTCGTAATTGATCTGCTCTTGCAGATTCATAATCACACATGTTGCATTTGAATGGTTTCTTTCCAGTGTGTGTGCTAATGTCTTCGTAAGCTACCTGCATGTGTACATTCATAATCACACATGTTTCATTTGAATGGTTTCTCTCTAGTATGTGTGCTAATATGTCTTCGTAAGCTACCTGCATGTGTACATTCATAATCACACATGTTGCATTTGAATGGTTTCTCTCCAGTGTGTGGGCTAATATGACTTCGTAATTGATCTGCTCTTGCAGATTCATAATCACACCTGTTTCATTTGAATGGTTTTTCTCTAGTATGTGTGCTAATATGTCTTCGTAAGCTACCTGCATGTGTACATTCATAATCAAACATGTTGCATTTGAATGGTTTCTCTCCAGTGTGTGTGCTAATATGTCTTCGTAAGCTACCTGCATGTGTACATTCATAATCACACTAGTTTCATTTGAATGGTTTCTCTCCAGTGTGTGTGCTAATATGTCTTCGTAAGCTACCTGCATGTGTACATTCATAATCACACATGTTTCATTTGAATGGTTTCTCTCCAGTATGTGTGCTAATATGTCTTCGTAAGCTACCTGCATGTGTACATTCATAATCACCCATGTTTCATTTGAATGGTTTCTCTCCAGTGTGTGTGCTAATATGACTTCGTAATTGATCTGCTCTTGCAGATTTATAATCACACCTGTTTCATTTGAATGGTTTTTCTCTAGTATGTGTGCTAATATGACTTCGTAAGCTACCTGCATGTGAACATTCATAATCACACATGTTGCATTTGAATGGTTTCTCTCCAGTGTGTATGCTAATATGTCTTCGTAAGCTACCTGCATGTGTACATTCATAATCACACATGTTTCATTTGAATGGTTTCTCTCCAGTATGTGTGCTAATATGTCTTCGTAAGCTACCTGCATGTGTACATTCATAATCACCCATGTTTCATTTGAATGGTTTCTCTCCAGTGTGTGTGCTAATATGACTTCGTAATTGATCTGCTCTTGCAGATTCATAATCACACATGTTGCATTTGAATGGTTTCTTTCCAGTGTGTGTGCTAATGTCTTCGTAAGCTACCTGCATGTGTACATTCATAATCACACATGTTTCATTTGAATGGTTTCTCTCTAGTATGTGTGCTAATATGTCTTCGTAAGCTACCTGCATGTGTACATTCATAATCACACTAGTTTCATTTGAATGGTTTCTCTCCAGTATGTGTGCTAATATGTCTTCGTAAGCTACCTGCATGTGTACATTCATAATCACACATGTTTCATTTGAATGGTTTCTCTCCAGTGTGTGTGCTAATATGACTTCGTAATTGATCTGCTCTTGCAGATTCATAATCACACATGTTGCATTTATATGGTTTCTCTCCAGTGTGTGTGCTAATGTCTTCGTAAGCTACCTGCATGTGTACATTCATAATCACACATGTTTCATTTGTATGGTTTCTCTCCAGTGTGTGTGCTAATATGACTTCGTAAGCTACCTGCATGTGAACATTCATAATCACACTAGTTTCATTTGAATGGTTTCTCTCCAGTATGTGTGCTAATATGTCTTCGTAAGCTACCTGCATGTGTACATTCATAATCACACATGTTTCATTTGAATGGTTTCTCTCCAGTATGTGTGCTAATATGTCTTCGTAAGCTACCTGCATGTGTACATTCATAATCACCCATGTTTCATTTGAATGGTTTCTCTCCAGTGTGTGTGCTAATATGACTTCGTAATTGATCTGCTCTTGCAGATTCATAATCACACATGTTGCATTTGAATGGTTTCTTTCCAGTGTGTGTGCTAATGTCTTCGTAAGCTACCTGCATGTGTACATTCATAATCACACATGTTTCATTTGAATGGTTTCTCTCTAGTATGTGTGCTAATATGTCTTCGTAAGCTACCTGCATGTGTACATTCATAATCACACTAGTTTCATTTGAATGGTTTCTCTCCAGTATGTGTGCTAATATGTCTTCGTAAGCTACCTGCATGTGTACATTCATAATCACACATGTTTCATTTGAATGGTTTCTCTCTAGTATGTGTGCTAATATGTCTTCGTAAGCTACCTGCATGTGTACATTCATAATCACCCATGTTTCATTTGAATGGTTTCTCTCCAGTGTGTGTGCTAATATGACTTCGTAATTGATCTGCTCTTGCAGATTTATAATCACACCTGTTTCATTTGAATGGTTTTTCTCTAGTATGTGTGCTAATATGACTTCGTAAGCTACCTGCATGTGAACATTCATAATCACACATGTTGCATTTGAATGGTTTCTCTCCAGTGTGTATGCTAATATGTCTTCGTAAGCTACCTGCATGTGTACATTCATAATCACACATGTTTCATTTGAATGGTTTCTCTCCAGTATGTGTGCTAATATGTCTTCGTAAGCTACCTGCATGTGTACATTCATAATCACCCATGTTTCATTTGAATGGTTTCTCTCCAGTGTGTGTGCTAATATGACTTCGTAATTGATCTGCTCTTGCAGATTCATAATCACACATGTTGCATTTGAATGGTTTCTTTCCAGTGTGTGTGCTAATGTCTTCGTAAGCTACCTGCATGTGTACATTCATAATCACACATGTTTCATTTGAATGGTTTCTCTCTAGTATGTGTGCTAATATGTCTTCGTAAGCTACCTGCATGTGTACATTCATAATCACACTAGTTTCATTTGAATGGTTTCTCTCCAGTATGTGTGCTAATATGTCTTCGTAAGCTACCTGCATGTGTACATTCATAATCACACATGTTTCATTTGAATGGTTTCTCTCCAGTGTGTGTGCTAATATGACTTCGTAATTGATCTGCTCTTGCAGATTCATAATCACACATGTTGCATTTATATGGTTTCTCTCCAGTGTGTGTGCTAATGTCTTCGTAAGCTACCTGCATGTGTACATTCATAATCACACATGTTTCATTTGTATGGTTTCTCTCCAGTGTGTGTGCTAATATGACTTCGTAAGCTACCTGCATGTGAACATTCATAATCACACTAGTTTCATTTGAATGGTTTCTCTCCAGTATGTGTGCTAATATGTCTTCGTAAGCTACCTGCATGTGTACATTCATAATCACACATGTTTCATTTGAATGGTTTCTCTCCAGTGTGTGTGCTAATATGACTTCGTAATTGATCTGCTCTTGCAGATTCATAATCACACATGTTGCATTTGAATGGTTTCTTTCCAGTGTGTGTGCTAATGTCTTCGTAAGCTACCTGCATGTGTACATTCATAATCACACATGTTTCATTTGAATGGTTTCTCTCTAGTATGTGTGCTAATATGTCTTCGTAAGCTACCTGCATGTGTACATTCATAATCACACTAGTTTCATTTGAATGGTTTTTCTCCAGTATGTGTGCTAATATGTCTTCGTAAGCTACCTGCATGTGTACATTCATAATCACACATGTTTCATTTGAATGGTTTCTCTCCAGTGTGTGTGCTAATATGACTTCGTAATTGATCTGCTCTTGCAGATTCATAATCACACATGTTGCATTTAAATGGTTTCTCTCCAGTGTGTGTGCTAATGTCTTCGTAAGCTACCTGCATGTGTACATTCATAATCACACATGTTTCATTTGTATGGTTTCTCTCCAGTGTGTGTGCTAATATGACTTCGTAAGCTACCTGCATGTGAACATACATAATCACACATGTTGCATTTGAATGGTTTCTCTCCAGTATGTGTTCTAATATGTCTTTGTAAGCTACCTGCTTGTGTACATTCATAATCACACATGTTGCATTTGAATGGTTTCTCTCCAGTATGTGTTCTAATATGGGATCGTAAGTGACCTGATTGTGTACATTCATAATTACACATGTTGCATTTGAATGGTTTCTCTCCAGTGTGTGTGCTAATATGACTTCGTAAGCTACCTGCATGTGAACATTCATAATCACACATGTTGCATTTGAATGGTTTCTCTCCAGTGTGTATGCTAATATGTCTTCGTAAGCTACCTGCATGTGTACATTCATAATCACACATGTTTCATTTGAATGGTTTCTCTCCAGTATGTGTGCTAATATGTCTTCGTAAGCTACCTGCATGTGTACATTCATAATCACCCATATTTCATTTGAATGGTTTCTCTCCAGTGTGTGTGCTAATATGACTTCGTAATTGATCTGCTCTTGCAGATTCATAATCACACCTGTTTCATTTGAATGGTTTTTCTCTAGTATGTGTGCTAATATGTCTTCGTAAGCTACCTGCATGTGTACATTCATAATCAAACATGTTGCATTTGAATGGTTTCTCTCCAGTGTGTGTGCTAATATGTCTTCGTAAGCTACCTGCATGTGTACATTCATAATCACACTAGTTTCATTTGAATGGTTTCTCTTCAGTATGTGTGCTAATATGTCTTCGTAAGCTACCTGCATGTGTACATTCATAATCACACATGTTTCATTTGAATGGTTTCTCTCCAGTGTGTGTGCTAATATGACTTCGTAATTGATCTGCTCTTGCAGATTCATAATCACACATGTTGCATTTAAATGGTTTCTCTCCAGTGTGTGTGCTAATGTCTTCGTAAACTACCTGCATGTGTACATTCATAATCACACATGTTTCATTTGTATGGTTTCTCTCCAGTGTGTGTGCTAATATGACTTCGTAAGCTACCTGCATGTGAACATTCATAATCACACATGTTGCATTTGAATGGTTTCTCTCCAGTATGTGTTCTAATATGTCTTTGTAAGCTACCTGCTTGTGTACATTCATAATCACACATGTTGCATTTGAATGGTTTCTCTCCAGTATGTGTTCTAATATGGGATCGTAAGTGACCTGATTGTGTACATTCATAATCACACATGTTGCATTTGAATGGTTTCTCTCCAGTGTGTGTGCTAATATGACTTCGTAATTGATCTGCTCTTGCAGATTCATAATCACACATGTTGCATTTGAATGGTTTCTTTCCAGTGTGTGTGCTAATGTCTTCGTAAGCTACCTGCATGTGTACATTCATAATCACACATGTTTCATTTGAATGGTTTCTCTCTAGTATGTGTGCTAATATGTCTTCGTAAGCTACCTGCATGTGTACATTCATAATCACACATGTTGCATTTGAATGGTTTCTCTCCAGTGTGTGTGCTAATATGACTTCGTAATTGATCTGCTCTTGCAGATTCATAATCACACCTGTTTCATTTGAATGGTTTTTCTCTAGTATGTGTGCTAATATGTCTTCGTAAGCTACCTGCATGTGTACATTCATAATCAAACATGTTGCATTTGAATGGTTTCTCTCCAGTGTGTGTGCTAATATGTCTTCGTAAGCTACCTGCATGTGTACATTCATAATCACACTAGTTTCATTTGAATGGTTTCTCTCCAGTGTGTGTGCTAATATGTCTTCGTAAGCTACCTGCATGTGTACATTCATAATCACACATGTTTCATTTGAATGGTTTCTCTCCAGTATGTGTGCTAATATGTCTTCGTAAGCTACCTGCATGTGTACATTCATAATCACCCATGTTTCATTTGAATGGTTTCTCTCCAGTGTGTGTGCTAATATGACTTCGTAATTGATCTGCTCTTGCAGATTCATAATCACACCTGTTTCATTTGAATGGTTTTTCTCTAGTATGTGTGCTAATATGACTTCGTAAGCTACCTGCATGTGAACATTCATAATCACACATGTTGCATTTGAATGGTTTCTCTCCAGTGTGTATGCTAATATGTCTTCGTAAGCTACCTGCATGTGTACATTCATAATCACACATGTTTCATTTGAATGGTTTCTCTCCAGTATGTGTGCTAATATGTCTTCGTAAGCTACCTGCATGTGTACATTCATAATCACCCATGTTTCATTTGAATGGTTTCTCTCCAGTGTGTGTGCTAATATGACTTCGTAATTGATCTGCTCTTGCAGATTCATAATCACACATGTTGCATTTGAATGGTTTCTCTCCAGTGTGTGTGCTAATGTCTTCGTAAGCTACCTGCATGTGTACATTCATAATCACACATGTTTCATTTGAATGGTTTCTCTCTAGTATGTGTGCTAATATGTCTTCGTAAGCTACCTGCATGTGTACATTCATAATCACCCATGTTTCATTTGAATGGTTTCTCTCCAGTGTGTGTGCTAATATGACTTCGTAATTGATCTGCTCTTGCAGATTTATAATCACACCTGTTTCATTTGAATGGTTTTTCTCTAGTATGTGTGCTAATATGACTTCGTAAGCTACCTGCATGTGAACATTCATAATCACACATGTTGCATTTGAATGGTTTCTCTCCAGTGTGTATGCTAATATGTCTTCGTAAGCTACCTGCATGTGTACATTCATAATCACACATGTTTCATTTGAATGGTTTCTCTCCAGTATGTGTGCTAATATGTCTTCGTAAGCTACCTGCATGTGTACATTCATAATCACACATGTTTCATTTGAATGGTTTCTCTCCAGTGTGTGTGCTAATATGACTTCGTAATTGATCTGCTCTTGCAGATTCATAATCACACATGTTGCATTTGAATGGTTTCTTTCCAGTGTGTGTGCTAATGTCTTCGTAAGCTACCTGCATGTGTACATTCATAATCACACATGTTTCATTTGAATGGTTTCTCTCTAGTATGTGTGCTAATATGTCTTCGTAAGCTACCTGCATGTGTACATTCATAATCACACTAGTTTCATTTGAATGGTTTCTCTCCAGTATGTGTGCTAATATGTCTTCGTAAGCTACCTGCATGTGTACATTCATAATCACACATGTTTCATTTGAATGGTTTCTCTCCAGTGTGTGTGCTAATATGACTTCGTAATTGATCTGCTCTTGCAGATTCATAATCACACATGTTGCATTTATATGGTTTCTCTCCAGTGTGTGTGCTAATGTCTTCGTAAGCTACCTGCATGTGTACATTCATAATCACACAT
Source organism: Selenia dentaria (assembly GCA_917880725.1). Classification (NCBI taxonomy): domain Eukaryota; kingdom Metazoa; phylum Arthropoda; class Insecta; order Lepidoptera; family Geometridae; genus Selenia; species Selenia dentaria. The sequence goes on along the minus strand of OU862900.1, from coordinate 20,243,360 downwards.
GTTTCATTTGTATGGTTTCTCTCCAGTGTGTGTGCTAATATGACTTCGTAAGCTACCTGCATGTGAACATTCATAATCACACTAGTTTCATTTGAATGGTTTCTCTCCAGTATGTGTGCTAATATGTCTTCGTAAGCTACCTGCATGTGTACATTCATAATCACACATGTTTCATTTGAATGGTTTCTCTCCAGTGTGTGTGCTAATATGACTTCGTAATTGATCTGCTCTTGCAGATTCATAATCACACATGTTGCATTTGAATGGTTTCTTTCCAGTGTGTGTGCTAATGTCTTCGTAAGCTACCTGCATGTGTACATTCATAATCACACATGTTTCATTTGAATGGTTTCTCTCTAGTATGTGTGCTAATATGTCTTCGTAAGCTACCTGCATGTGTACATTCATAATCACACTAGTTTCATTTGAATGGTTTTTCTCCAGTATGTGTGCTAATATGTCTTCGTAAGCTACCTGCATGTGTACATTCATAATCACACATGTTTCATTTGAATGGTTTCTCTCCAGTGTGTGTGCTAATATGACTTCGTAATTGATCTGCTCTTGCAGATTCATAATCACACATGTTGCATTTAAATGGTTTCTCTCCAGTGTGTGTGCTAATGTCTTCGTAAGCTACCTGCATGTGTACATTCATAATCACACATGTTTCATTTGTATGGTTTCTCTCCAGTGTGTGTGCTAATATGACTTCGTAAGCTACCTGCATGTGAACATACATAATCACACATGTTGCATTTGAATGGTTTCTCTCCAGTATGTGTTCTAATATGTCTTTGTAAGCTACCTGCTTGTGTACATTCATAATCACACATGTTGCATTTGAATGGTTTCTCTCCAGTATGTGTTCTAATATGGGATCGTAAGTGACCTGATTGTGTACATTCATAATTACACATGTTGCATTTGAATGGTTTCTCTCCAGTGTGTGTGCTAATATGACTTCGTAAGCTACCTGCATGTGAACATTCATAATCACACATGTTGCATTTGAATGGTTTCTCTCCAGTGTGTATGCTAATATGTCTTCGTAAGCTACCTGCATGTGTACATTCATAATCACACATGTTTCATTTGAATGGTTTCTCTCCAGTATGTGTGCTAATATGTCTTCGTAAGCTACCTGCATGTGTACATTCATAATCACACATGTTTCATTTGAATGGTTTCTCTCCAGTGTGTGTGCTAATATGACTTCGTAATTGATCTGCTCTTGCAGATTCATAATCACACCTGTTTCATTTGAATGGTTTTTCTCTAGTATGTGTGCTAATATGTCTTCGTAAGCTACCTGCATGTGTACATTCATAATCAAACATGTTGCATTTGAATGGTTTCTCTCCAGTGTGTGTGCTAATATGTCTTCGTAAGCTACCTGCATGTGTACATTCATAATCACACTAGTTTCATTTGAATGGTTTCTCTTCAGTATGTGTGCTAATATGTCTTCGTAAGCTACCTGCATGTGTACATTCATAATCACACATGTTTCATTTGAATGGTTTCTCTCCAGTGTGTGTGCTAATATGACTTCGTAATTGATCTGCTCTTGCAGATTCATAATCACACATGTTGCATTTAAATGGTTTCTCTCCAGTGTGTGTGCTAATGTCTTCGTAAACTACCTGCATGTGTACATTCATAATCACACATGTTTCATTTGTATGGTTTCTCTCCAGTGTGTGTGCTAATATGACTTCGTAAGCTACCTGCATGTGAACATTCATAATCACACATGTTGCATTTGAATGGTTTCTCTCCAGTATGTGTTCTAATATGTCTTTGTAAGCTACCTGCTTGTGTACATTCATAATCACACATGTTGCATTTGAATGGTTTCTCTCCAGTATGTGTTCTAATATGGGATCGTAAGTGACCTGATTGTGTACATTCATAATCACACATGTTGCATTTGAATGGTTTCTCTCCAGTGTGTGTGCTAATATGACTTCGTAATTGATCTGCTCTTGCAGATTCATAATCACACATGTTGCATTTGAATGGTTTCTTTCCAGTGTGTGTGCTAATGTCTTCGTAAGCTACCTGCATGTGTACATTCATAATCACACATGTTTCATTTGAATGGTTTCTCTCTAGTATGTGTGCTAATATGTCTTCGTAAGCTACCTGCATGTGTACATTCATAATCACACATGTTGCATTTGAATGGTTTCTCTCCAGTGTGTGGGCTAATATGACTTCGTAATTGATCTGCTCTTGCAGATTCATAATCACACCTGTTTCATTTGAATGGTTTTTCTCTAGTATGTGTGCTAATATGTCTTCGTAAGCTACCTGCATGTGTACATTCATAATCAAACATGTTGCATTTGAATGGTTTCTCTCCAGTGTGTGTGCTAATATGTCTTCGTAAGCTACCTGCATGTGTACATTCATAATCACACTAGTTTCATTTGAATGGTTTCTCTCCAGTGTGTGTGCTAATATGTCTTCGTAAGCTACCTGCATGTGTACATTCATAATCACACAAGTTTCATTTGAATGGTTTCTCTCCAGTATGTGTGCTAATATGTCTTCGTAAGCTACCTGCATGTGTACATTCATAATCACCCATGTTTCATTTGAATGGTTTCTCTCCAGTGTGTGTGCTAATATGACTTCGTAATTGATCTGCTCTTGCAGATTCATAATCACACCTGTTTCATTTGAATGGTTTTTCTCTAGTATGTGTGCTAATATGACTTCGTAAGCTACCTGCATGTGAACATTCATAATCACACATGTTGCATTTGAATGGTTTCTCTCCAGTGTGTATGCTAATATGTCTTCGTAAGCTACCTGCATGTGTACATTCATAATCACACATGTTTCATTTGAATGGTTTCTCTCCAGTATGTGTGCTAATATGTCTTCGTAAGCTACCTGCATGTGTACATTCATAATCACCCATGTTTCATTTGAATGGTTTCTCTCCAGTGTGTGTGCTAATATGACTTCGTAATTGATCTGCTCTTGCAGATTCATAATCACACATGTTGCATTTGAATGGTTTCTTTCCAGTGTGTGTGCTAATGTCTTCGTAAGCTACCTGCATGTGTACATTCATAATCACACATGTTTCATTTGAATGGTTTCTCTCTAGTATGTGTGCTAATATGTCTTCGTAAGCTACCTGCATGTGTACATTCATAATCACACTAGTTTCATTTGAATGGTTTCTCTCCAGTATGTGTGCTAATATGTCTTCGTAAGCTACCTGCATGTGTACATTCATAATCACACATGTTGCATTTGAATGGTTTCTCTCCAGTGTGTGTGCTAATATGACTTCGTAATTGATCTGCTCTTGCAGATTCATAATCACACATGTTGCATTTAAATGGTTTCTCTCCAGTGTGTGTGCTAATGTCTTCGTAAGCTACCTGCATGTGTACATTCATAATCACACATGTTTCATTTGTATGGTTTCTCTCCAGTGTGTGTGCTAATATGACTTCGTAAGCTACCTGCATGTGAACATTCATAATCACACATGTTGCATTTGAATGGTTTCTCTCCAGTATGTGTTCTAATATGTCTTTGTAAGCTACCTGCTTGTGTACATTCATAATCACACATGTTGCATTTGAATGGTTTCTCTCCAGTATGTGTTCTAATATGGGATCGTAAGTGACCTGATTGTGTACATTCATAATTACACATGTTGCATTTGAATGGTTTCTCTCCAGTGTGTGTGCTAATATGACTTCGTAAGCTACCTGCATGTGAACATTCATAATCACACATGTTGCATTTGAATGGTTTCTCTCCAGTGTGTATGCTAATATGTCTTCGTAAGCTACCTGCATGTGTACATTCATAATCACACATGTTTCATTTGAATGGTTTCTCTCCAGTATGTGTGCTAATATGTCTTCGTAAGCTACCTTCATGTGTACATTCATAATCACCCATGTTTCATTTGAATGGTTTCTCTCCAGTGTGTGTGCTAATATGACTTCGTAATTGATCTGCTCTTGCAGATTCATAATCACACCTGTTTCATTTGAATGGTTTTTCTCTAGTATGTGTGCTAATATGTCTTCGTAAGCTACCTGCATGTGTACATTCATAATCAAACATGTTGCATTTGAATGGTTTCTCTCCAGTGTGTGTGCTAATATGTCTTCGTAAGCTACCTGCATGTGTACATTCATAATCACACTAGTTTCATTTGAATGGTTTCTCTCCAGTATGTGTGCTAATATGTCTTCGTAAGCTACCTGCATGTGTACATTCATAATCACACATGTTTCATTTGAATGGTTTCTCTCCAGTGTGTGTGCTAATATGACTTCGTAATTGATCTGCTCTTGCAGATTCATAATCACACATGTTGCATTTAAATGGTTTCTCTCCAGTGTGTGTGCTAATGTCTTCGTAAGCTACCTGCATGTGTACATTCATAATCACACATGTTTCATTTGTATGGTTTCTCTCCAGTGTGTGTGCTAATATGACTTCGTAAGCTACCTGCATGTGAACATTCATAATCACACATGTTGCATTTGAATGGTTTCTCTCCAGTATGTGTTCTAATATGTCTTTGTAAGCTACCTGCTTGTGTACATTCATAATCACACATGTTGCATTTGAATGGTTTCTCTCCAGTATGTGTTCTAATATGGGATCGTAAGTGACCTGATTGTGTACATTCATAATCACACATGTTGCATTTGAATGGTTTCTCTCCAGTGTGTGTGCTAATATGACTTCGTAATTGATCTGCTCTTGCAGATTCATAATCACACATGTTGCATTTGAATGGTTTCTTTCCAGTGTGTGTGCTAATGTCTTCGTAAGCTACCTGCATGTGTACATTCATAATCACACATGTTTCATTTGAATGGTTTCTCTCTAGTATGTGTGCTAATATGTCTTCGTAAGCTACCTGCATGTGTACATTCATAATCACACATGTTGCATTTGAATGGTTTCTCTCCAGTGTGTGGGCTAATATGACTTCGTAATTGATCTGCTCTTGCAGATTCATAATCACACCTGTTTCATTTGAATGGTTTTTCTCTAGTATGTGTGCTAATATGTCTTCGTAAGCTACCTGCATGTGTACATTCATAATCAAACATGTTGCATTTGAATGGTTTCTCTCCAGTGTGTGTGCTAATATGTCTTCGTAAGCTACCTGCATGTGTACATTCATAATCACACTAGTTTCATTTGAATGGTTTCTCTCCAGTGTGTGTGCTAATATGTCTTCGTAAGCTACCTGCATGTGTACATTCATAATCACACATGTTTCATTTGAATGGTTTCTCTCCAGTATGTGTGCTAATATGTCTTCGTAAGCTACCTGCATGTGTACATTCATAATCACCCATGTTTCATTTGAATGGTTTCTCTCCAGTGTGTGTGCTAATATGACTTCGTAATTGATCTGCTCTTGCAGATTCATAATCACACCTGTTTCATTTGAATGGTTTTTCTCTAGTATGTGTGCTAATATGTCTTCGTAAGCTACCTGCATGTGAACATTCATAATCACACATGTTGCATTTAAATGGTTTCTCTCCAGTGTGTGTGCTAATATGTCTTCGTAAGCTACCTGCATGTGTACATTCATAATCACACATGTTTCATTTGAATGGTTTCTCTCCAGTATGTGTGCTAATATGTCTTCGTAAGCTACCTGCATGTGTACATTCATAATCACCCATGTTTCATTTGAATGGTTTCTCTCCAGTGTGTGTGCTAATATGACTTCGTAATTGATCTGCTCTTGCAGATTCATAATCACACATGTTGCATTTGAATGGTTTCTTTCCAGTGTGTGTGCTAATGTCTTCGTAAGCTACCTGCATGTGTACATTCATAATCACACATGTTTCATTTGAATGGTTTCTCTCTAGTATGTGTGCTAATATGTCTTCGTAAGCTACCTGCATGTGTACATTCATAATCACACATGTTGCATTTGAATGGTTTCTCTCCAGTGTGTGGGCTAATATGACTTCGTAATTGATCTGCTCTTGCAGATTCATAATCACACCTGTTTCATTTGAATGGTTTTTCTCTAGTATGTGTGCTAATATGTCTTCGTAAGCTACCTGCATGTGTACATTCATAATCAAACATGTTGCATTTGAATGGTTTCTCTCCAGTGTGTGTGCTAATATGTCTTCGTAAGCTACCTGCATGTGAACATTCATAATCACACATGTTGCATTTGAATGGTTTCTCTCCAGTGTGTGTGCTAATATGTCTTCGTAAGCTACCTGCATGTGTACATTCATAATCACACATGTTTCATTTGAATGGTTTCTCTCCAGTATGTGTGCTAATATGTCTTCGTAAGCTACCTGCATGTGTACATTCATAATCACCCATGTTTCATTTGAATGGTTTCTCTCCAGTGTGTGTGCTAATATGACTTCGTAATTGATCTGCTCTTGCAGATTCATAATCACACATGTTGCATTTGAATGGTTTCTCTCCAGTGTGTGTTCTAATATGGGTTCGTAAGTGACCTGCTTGTGTACATTCATAATCACACATGATGCATTTGAATGTTTTCTCTCCAGTGTGTGTGCTAATATGATTTCGTAAAATACCTGCTTGTGTACATTCATAATCACACATTTTGCATTTAAATGGTTTCTCTCCAGTGTGTGTTCGAATATGACTTCGTAATTGATTTGCTCTTGCAGATTCATAATCACACATGTTGCATTTGAATGGTTTCTCTCCAGTATGTGTTCGAATATGACTTCGTAATTGATTTGCTCTTGCAGATTCATAATCACACATGTTGCATTTGAATGGTTTCTCTCCAGTATGTGTTCGAATATGACTTCGTAAGCTACCTGCTTGTGTACATTTATAATCACACATGTTGCATTTGAATGGTTTCTCTCCAGTATGTGTTCTAATATGTCTTTGTAAGCTACCTGCTTGTGTACATTCATAATCACACATGTTGCATTTGAATGGTTTCTCTCCAGTATGTGTTCTAATATGGGATCGTAAGTGACCTGATTGTGTACATTCATAATTACACATGTTGCATTTGAATGGTTTCTCTCCAGTGTGTGTGCTAAAATGACTTCGTAAGCTACCTGCATGTGAACATTCATAATCACACATGTTGCATTTGAATGGTTTCTCTCCAGTGTGTGTGCTAATATGTCTTCGTAAGCTACCTGCATGTGTACATTCATAATCACACATGTTTCATTTGAATGGTTTCTCTCCAGTATGTGTGCTAATATGTCTTCGTAAGCTACCTTCATGTGTACATTCATAATCACCCATGTTTCATTTGAATGGTTTCTCTCCAGTGTGTGTGCTAATATGACTTCGTAATTGATCTGCTCTTGCAGATTCATAATCACACATGTTGCATTTGAATGGTTTCTTTCCAGTGTGTGTGCTAATGTCTTCGTAAGCTACCTGCATGTGTACATTCATAATCACACATGTTTCATTTGAATGGTTTCTCTCTAGTATGTGTGCTAATATGTCTTCGTAAGCTACCTGCATGTGTACATTCATAATCACACATGTTGCATTTGAATGGTTTCTCTCCAGTGTGTGGGCTAATATGACTTCGTAATTGATCTGCTCTTGCAGATTCATAATCACACCTGTTTCATTTGAATGGTTTTTCACTAGTATGTGTGCTAATATGTCTTCGTAAGCTACCTGCATGTGTACATTCATAATCAAACATGTTGCATTTGAATGGTTTCTCTCCAGTGTGTGTGCTAATATGTCTTCGTAAGCTACCTGCATGTGTACATTCATAATCACACTAGTTTCATTTGAATGGTTTCTCTCCAGTATGTGTGCTAATATGTCTTCGTAAGCTACCTGCATGTGTACATTCATAATCACACATGTTTCATTTGAATGGTTTCTCTCCAGTGTGTGTGCTAATATGACTTCGTAATTGATCTGCTCTTGCAGATTCATAATCACACATGTTGCATTTAAATGGTTTCTCTCCAGTGTGTGTGCTAATGTCTTCGTAAGCTACCTGCATGTGTACATTCATAATCACACATGTTTCATTTGTATGGTTTCTCTCCAGTGTGTGTGCTAATATGTCTTCGTAAGCTACCTGCATGTGTACATTCATAATCACACATGTTTCATTTGAATGGTTTCTCTCCAGTATGTAAGCTAATATGTCTTCGTAAGCTACCTGCATGTGTACATTCATAATCACACATGTTGCATTTGAATGGTTTCTCTCCAGTGTGTGTGCTAATATGACTTCGTAATTGATCTGCTCTTGCAGATTCATAATCACACCTGTTTCATTTGAATGGTTTTTCTCTAGTATGTGTGCTAATATGTCTTCGTAAGCTACCTGCATGTGTACTTTCATAATCACACATGTTTCATTTGAATGGTTTCTCTCCAGTATGTGTGCTAATATGTCTTCGTAAGCTACCTGCTTGTGTACATTCATAATCACACATGTTGCATTTGAATGGTTTCTCTCCAGTGTGTGTGCTAATATGACTTCGTAATTGATCTGCTCTTGCAGATTCATAATCACACCTGTTTCATTTGAATGGTTTCTCTCTAGTATGTGTGCTAATATGTCTTCGTAAGCTACCTGCATGTGTACATTCATAATCAAACACGTTGCATTTGAATGGTTTCTCTCCAGTGTGTGTGCTAATATGACTTCGTAATTGATCTGCTCTTGCAGATTCATAATTACACATGTTGCATTTGAATGGTTTCTCTCCAGTGTGTGTTCTAATATGGGTTCGTAAGTGACCTGCTTGTGTACATTCATAATCACACATGTTGCATTTGAATTTTTTCTCTCCAGTGTGTGTGCTAATATGATTTCGTAAAATACCTGCTTGTGTACATTTATAATCACACATTTTGCATTTAAATGGTTTCTCTCCAGTGTGTGTTCGAATATGACTTCGTAATTGATTTGCTCTTGCAGATTCATAATCACACATGTTGCATTTGAATGGTTTCTCTCCAGTATGTGTTCGAATATGACTTCGTAATTGATTTGCTCTTGCAGATTCATAATCACACATGTTGCATTTGAATGGTTTCTCTCCAGTATGTGTTCGAATATGACTTCGTAAGCTACCTGCTTGTGTACATTTATAATCACACATGTTGCATTTGAATGGTTTCTCTCCAGTATGTGTTCTTATATGTCTTTGTAAGCTACCTGCTTGTGTACATTCATAATCACACATGTTGCATTTGAATGGTTTCTCTCCAGTATGTGTTCTAATATGGGATCGTAAGTGACCTGATTGTGTACATTCATAATCACACATGTTGCATTTGAATGGTTTCTCTCCAGTGTGTGTGCTAATATGACTTTGTAAGCTACCTGCATGTGTACATTCATAATCAAACATGTTGCATTTGAATGGTTTCTCTCCAGTGTGTGTGCTAATATGTCTTCGTAAGCTACCTGCATGTGTACATTCATAATCACACTTGTTTCATTTGAATGGTTTCTCTCCAGTATGTGTGCTAATATGTCTTCGTAAGCTACCTGCATGTGTACATTCATAATCACACATGTTTCATTTGAATGGTTTCTCTCCAGTGTGTGTGCTAATATGACTTCGTAAGCTACCTGCATGTGAACATTCATAATCACACATGTTGCATTTGAATGGTTTCTCTCCAGTGTGTGTGCTAATATGTCTTCGTAAGCTACCTGCATGTGTACATTCATAATCACACATGTTTCATTTGAATGGTTTCTCTCCAGTATGTGTGCTAATATGTCTTCGTAAGCTACCTGCATGTGTACATTTATAATCACCCATGTTTCATTTGAATGGTTTCTCTCCAGTGTGTGTGCTAATATGACTTCGTAATTGATCTGCTCTTGCAGATTTATAATCACACATGTTGCATTTGAATGGTTTCTTTCCAGTGTGTGTGCTAATGTCTTCGTAAGCTACCTGCATGTGTACATTCATAATCACACATGTTTCATTTGAATGGTTTTTCTCTAGTATGTGTGCTAATATGTCTTCGTAAGCTACCTGCATGTGTACATTCATAATCACACATGTTGCATTTGAATGGTTTCTCTCCAGTGTGTGGGCTAATATGACTTCGTAATTGATCTGCTCTTGCAGATTCATAATCACACCTGTTTCATTTGAATGGTTTTTCTCTAGTATGTGTGCTAATATGTCTTCGTAAGCTACCTGCATGTGTACATTCATAATCAAACATGTTGCATTTGAATGGTTTCTCTCCAGTGTGTGTGCTAATATGTCTTCGTAAGCTACCTGCATGTGTACATTCATAATCACACTAGTTTCATTTGAATGGTTTCTCTCCAGTATGTGTGCTAATATGTCTTCGTAAGCTACCTGCATGTGTACATTCATAATCACACATGTTTCATTTGAATGGTTTCTCTCCAGTATGTGTGCTAATATGACTTCGTAAGCTACCTGCTTGTGTACATTCATAATCACACATGTTGCATTTGAATGGTTTCTCTCCAGTGTGTGTGCTAATATGACTTCGTAATTGATCTGCTCTTGCAGATTCATAATCACACCTGTTTCATTTGAATGGTTTCTCTCTAGTATGTGTGCTAATATGTCTTCGTAAGCTACCTGCATGTGTACATTCATAATCAAACACGTTGAATTTGAATGGTTTCTCTCCAGTGTGTGTGCTAATATGTCTTCGTAAGCTACCTGCATGTGTACATTCATAATCACACTTGTTTCATTTGAATGGTTTCTCTCCAGTATGTGTGCTAATATGTCTTCGTAAGCTACCTGCATGTGTACATTTATAATCACCCATGTTTCATTTGAATGGTTTCTCTCCAGTGTGTGTGCTAATATGACTTCGTAATTGATCTGCTCTTGCAGATTTATAATCACACATGTTGCATTTGAATGGTTTCTTTCCAGTGTGTGTGCTAATGTCTTCGTAAGCTACCTGCATGTGTACATTCATAATCACACATGTTTCATTTGAATGGTTTCTCTCCAGTATGTAAGCTAATATGTCTTCGTAAGCTACCTGCATGTGTACATTCATAATCACACATGTTGCATTTGAATGGTTTCTCTCCAGTGTGTGTGCTAATATGACTTCGTAATTGATCTGCTCTTGCAGATTCATAATCACACCTGTTTCATTTGAATGGTTTTTCTCTAGTATGTGTGCTAATATGTCTTCGTAAGCTACCTGCATGTGTACATTCATAATCAAACATGTTGCATTTGAATGGTTTCTCTCCAGTGTGTGTGCTAATATGTCTTCGTAAGCTACCTGCATGTGTACATTCATAATCACACTAGTTTCATTTAAATGGTTTCTCTCCAGTATGTGTGCTAATATGTCTTCGTAAGCTACCTGCATGTGTACTTTCATAATCACACATGTTTCATTTGAATGGTTTCTCTCCAGTATGTGTGCTAATATGTCTTCGTAAGCTACCTGCTTGTGTACATTCATAATCACACATGTTGCATTTGAATGGTTTCTCTCCAGTGTGTGTGCTAATATGACTTCGTAATTGATCTGCTCTTGCAGATTCATAATCACACCTGTTTCATTTGAATGGTTTCTCTCTAGTATGTGTGCTAATATGTCTTCGTAAGCTACCTGCATGTGTACATTCATAATCAAACACGTTGCATTTGAATGGTTTCTCTCCAGTGTGTGTGCTAATATGACTTCGTAATTGATCTGCTCTTGCAGATTCATAATTACACATGTTGCATTTGAATGGTTTCTCTCCAGTGTGTGTTCTAATATGGGTTCGTAAGTGACCTGCTTGTGTACATTCATAATCACACATGTTGCATTTGAATTTTTTCTCTCCAGTGTGTGTGCTAATATGATTTCGTAAAATACCTGCTTGTGTACATTTATAATCACACATTTTGCATTAAAATGGTTTCTCTCCAGTGTGTGTTCGAATATGACTTCGTAATTGATTTGCTCTTGCAGATTCATAATCACACATGTTGCATTTGAATGGTTTCTCTCCAGTATGTGTTCGAATATGACTTCGTAATTGATTTGCTCTTGCAGATTCATAATCACACATGTTGCATTTGAATGGTTTCTCTTCAGTATGTGTTCGAATATGACTTCGTAAGCTACCTGCTTGTGTACATTTATAATCACACATGTTGCATTTGAATGGTTTCTCTCCAGTATGTGTTCTAATATGTCTTTGTAAGCTACCTGCTTGTGTACATTCATAATCACACATGTTGCATTTGAATGGTTTCTCTCCAGTATGTGTTCTAATATGGGATCGTAAGTGACCTGATTGTGTACATTCATAATCACACATGTTGCATTTGAATGGTTTCTCTCCAGTGTGTGTGCTAATATGACTTTGTAAGCTACCTGCATGTGTACATTCATAATCAAACATGTTGCATTTGAATGGTTTCTCTCCAGTGTGTGTGCTAATATGTCTTCGTAAGCTACCTGCATGTGTACATTCATAATCACACTTGTTTCATTTGAATGGTTTCTCTCCAGTATGTGTGCTAATATGTCTTCGTAAGCTACCTGCATGTGTACATTCATAATCACACATGTTTCATTTGAATGGTTTCTCTCCAGTGTGTGTGCTAATATGACTTCGTAAGCTACCTGCATGTGAACATTCATAATCACACATGTTGCATTTGAATGGTTTCTCTCCAGTGTGTGTGCTAATATGTCTTCGTAAGCTACCTGCATGTGTACATTCATAATCACACATGTTTCATTTGAATGGTTTCTCTCTAGTATGTGTGCTAATATGTCTTCGTAAGCTACCTGCATGTGTACATTTATAATCACCCATGTTTCATTTGAATGGTTTCTCTCCAGTGTGTGTGCTAATATGACTTCGTAATTGATCTGCTCTTGCAGATTTATAATCACACATGTTGCATTTGAATGGTTTCTTTCCAGTGTGTGTGCTAATGTCTTCGTAAGCTACCTGCATGTGTACATTCATAATCACACATGTTTCATTTGAATGGTTTTTCTCTAGTATGTGTGCTAATATGTCTTCGTAAGCTACCTGCATGTGTACATTCATAATCACACATGTTGCATTTGAATGGTTTCTCTCCAGTGTGTGGGCTAATATGACTTCGTAATTGATCTGCTCTTGCAGATTCATAATCACACCTGTTTCATTTGAATGGTTTTTCTCTAGTATGTGTGCTAATATGTCTTCGTAAGCTACCTGCATGTGTACATTCATAATCAAACATGTTGCATTTGAATGGTTTCTCTCCAGTGTGTGTGCTAATATGTCTTCGTAAGCTACCTGCATGTGTACATTCATAATCACACTAGTTTCATTTGAATGGTTTCTCTCCAGTATGTGTGCTAATATGTCTTCGTAAGCTACCTGCATGTGTACATTCATAATCACACATGTTTCATTTGAATGGTTTCTCTCCAGTGTGTGTGCTAATATGACTTCGTAATTGATCTGCTCTTGCAGATTCATAATCACACATGTTTCATTTAAATGGTTTCTCTCCAGTGTGTGTGCTAATGTATTCGTATGTTACCTGCATGTGTACATTCATAATCACACATGTTTCATTTGTATGGTTTCTCTCCAGTGTGTGTGCTAATATGTCTTCGTAAGCTACCTGCATGTGTACATTCATAATCACGCATGTTTCATTTGAATGGTTTCTCTCCAGTATGTAAGCTAATATGTCTTCGTAAGCTACCTGCATGTGTACATTCATAATCACACATGTTGCATTTGAATGGTTTCTCTCCAGTGTGTGGGCTAATATGACTTCGTAATTGATCTGCTCTTGCAGATTCATAATCACACCTGTTTCATTTGAATGGTTTTTCTCTAGTATGTGTGCTAATATGTCTTCGTAAGCTACCTGCATGTGTACTTTCATAATCACACATGTTTCATTTGAATGGTTTCTCTCCAGTATGTGTGCTAATATGTCTTCGTAAGCTACCTGCTTGTGTACATTCATAATCACACATGTTGCATTTGAATGGTTTCTCTCCAGTGTGTGTGCTAATATGACTTCGTAATTGATCTGCTCTTGCAGATTCATAATCACACCTGTTTCATTTGAATGGTTTCTCTCTAGTATGTGTGCTAATATGTCTTCGTAAGCTACCTGCATGTGTACATTCATAATCACACACGTTGCATTTGAATGGTTTCTCTCCAGTGTGTGTGCTAATATGACTTCGTAATTGATCTGCTCTTGCAGATTCATAATCACACATGTTGCATTTGAATGGTTTCTCTCCAGTGTGTGTTCTAATATGGGTTCGTAAGTGACCTGCTTGTGTACATTCATAATCACACATGTTGCATTTGAATTTTTTCTCTCCAGTGTGTGTGCTAATATGATTTCGTAAAATACCTGCTTGTGTACATTCATAATCACACATTTTGCATTTAAATGGTTTCTCTCCAGTGTGTGTTCGAATATGACTTCGTAATTGATTTGCTCTTGCAGATTCATAATCACACATGTTGCATTTGAATGGTTTCTCTCCAGTATGTGTTCGAATATGACTTCGTAATTGATTTGCTCTTGCAGATTCATAATCACACATGTTGCATTTGAATGGTTTCTCTCCAGTATGTGTTCGAATATGACTTCGTAAGCTACCTGCTTGTGTACATTTATAATCACACATGTTGCATTTGAATGGTTTCTCTCCAGTATGTGTTCTAATATGTCTTTGTAAGCTACCTGCTTGTGTACATTCATAATCACACATGTTGCATTTGAATGGTTTCTCTCCAGTATGTGTTCTAATATGGGATCGTAAGTGACCTGATTGTGTACATTCATAATCACACATGTTGCATTTGAATGGTTTCTCTCCAGTGTGTGTGCTAATATGACTTTGTAAGCTACCTGCATGTGTACATTCATAATCAAACATGTTGCATTTGAATGGTTTCTCTCCAGTGTGTGTGCTAATATGTCTTCGTAAGCTACCTGCATGTGTACATTCATAGTCACACTTGTTTCATTTGAATGGTTTCTCTCCAGTATGTGTGCTAATATGTCTTCGTAAGCTACCTGCATGTGTACATTCATAATCACACATGTTTCATTTGAATGGTTTCTCTCCAGTGTGTGTGCTAATATGACTTCGTAATTGATCTGCTCTTGCAAATTCATAATCACACATGTTGCATTTAAATGGTTTCTCTCCAGTGTGTGTGCTAATGTCTTCGTAAGCTACCTGCATGTGTACATTCATAATCACACATGTTTCATTTGTATGGTTTCTCTCCAGTGTGTGCGCTAATATGTCTTCGTAAGCTACCTGCATGTGTACATTCATAATCACACATGTTTCATTTGAATGGTTTCTCTCCAGTATGTAAGCTAATATGTCTTCGTAAGCTACCTGCATGTGTACATTCATAATCACACATGTTGCATTTGAATGGTTTCTCTCCAGTGTGTGTGCTAATATGACTTCGTAATTGATCTGCTCTTGCAGATTCATAATCACACCTGTTTCATTTAAATGGTTTTTCTCTAGTATGTGTGCTAATATGTCTTCGTAAGCTACCTGCATGTGTACATTCATAATCACACATGTTTCATTTGAATGGTTTCTATCCAGTATGTGTGCTAATATGTCTTCGTAAGCTACCTGCTTGTGTACATTCATAATCACACATGTTGCATTTAAATGGTTTCTCTCCAGTGTGTGTGCTAATATGACTTCGTAATTGATCTGCTCTTGCAGATTCATAATCACACCTGTTTCATTTGAATGGTTTCTCTCTAGTATGTGTGCTAATATGTCTTCGTAAGCTACCTGCATGTGTACATTCATAATCACACATGTTGCATTTGAATGGTTTCTCTCCAGTGTGTGTTCTAATATGGGTTCGTAAGTGACCTGCTTGTGTACAGTCATAATCACACATGTTGCATTTGAATGGTTTCTCTCCAGTGTGTGTGCTAATATGACTTCGTAAAATACCTGCTTGTGTACATTCATAATCACACATTTTGCATTTAAATGGTTTCTCTCCAGTATGTGTTCGAATATGACTTCGTAATTGATCTGCTCTTGCAGATTCATAATCACACATGTTGCATTTGAATGGTTTCTCTCCAGTATGTGTTCGAATATGACTTCGTAAGCTACCTGCTTGTGTACATTTATTATCACACATGTTGCATTTGAATGGTTTCTCTCCAGTATGTGTTCTAATATGTCTTTGTAAGCTACCTGCTTGTGTACATTCATAATCGCACATGTTGCATTTGAATGGTTTCTCTCCAGTATGTGTTCTAATATGGGATCGTAAGTGACCTGATTGTGTACATTCATAATCACACATGTTGCATTTGAATTATTTCTCTCCAGTGTGTGTGCTAATATGACTTCGTAAGCTACCTGCATGTGTACATTCATAATCACACATGTTGCATTTGAATGGTTTCTCTCCAGTGTGTGTGCTAATATGACTTCGTAATTGATCTGCTCTTGCAGATTCATAATCACACCTGTTTCATTTGAATGGTTTTTCTCTAGTATGTGTGCTAATATGTCTTCGTAAGCTACCTGCATGTGTACATTCATAATCACACATGTTTCATTTGAATGGTTTCTCTCCAGTATGTGTGCTACTATGTCTTCGTAAGCTACCTGCTTGTGTACATTCATAATCACACATGTTGCATTTGAATGGTTTCTCTCCAGTGTGTGTGCTAATATGACTTCGTAATTGATCTGCTCTTGCAGATTCATAATCACACCTGTTTCATTTGAATGGTTTCTCTCTAGTATGTGTGCTAATATGTCTTCGTAAGCTACCTGCATGTGTACATTCATAATCACACACGTTGCATTTGAATGGTTTCTTTCCAGTGTGTGTGCTAATATGACTTCGTAATTGATCTGCTCTTGCAGATTCATAATCACACATGTTGCATTTGAATGGTTTCTCTCCAGTGTGTGTTCTAATATGGGTTCGTAAGTGACCTGCTTGTGTACATTCATAATCACACATGTTGCATTTGAATGGTTTCTCTCCAGTGTGTGTGCTAATATGACTTCGTAAAATACCTGCTTGTGTACATTCATAATCACACATTTTGCATTTAAATGGTTTCTCTCCAGTGTGTGTTCGAATATGACTTCGTAATTGATTTGCTCTTGCAGATTCCTAATCACACATGTTGCATTTGAATGGTTTCTCTCCAGTATGTGTTCGAATATGACTTCGTAATTGATTTGCTCTTGCAGATTCATAATCACACATGTTGCATTTGAATGGTTTCTCTCCAGTATGTGTTCGAATATGACTTCGTAATTGATTTGCTCTTGCAGATTCATAATCACACATGTTGCATTTGAATGGTTTCTCTCCAGTATGTGTTCGAATATGACTTCGTAAGCTACCTGCTTGTGTACATTTATAATCACACATGTTGCATTTGAATGGTTTCTCTCCAGTATGTGTTCTAATATGTCTTCGTAAGCTACCTGCTTGTGTACATTCATAATCACACATGTTGCATTTGAATGGTTTCTCTCCAGTATGTGTTCGAATATGACTTCGTAATTGATTTGCTCTTGCAGATTCATAATCACACATGTTGCATTTGAATGGTTTCTCTCCAGTATGTGTTCGAATATGACTTCGTAATTGATCTGCTCTTGCAGATTCATAATCACACATGTTGCATTTGAATGGTTTCTCTCCAGTATGTGTTCGAATATGACTTCGTAAGCTACCTGCTTGTGTACATTTATTATCACACATGTTGCATTTGAATGGTTTCTCTCCAGTATGTGTTCTAATATGTCTTTGTAAGCTACCTGCTTGTGTACATTCATAATCGCACATGTTGCATTTGAATGGTTTCTCTCCAGTATGTGTTCTAATATGGGATCGTAAGTGACCTGATTGTGTACATTCATAATCACACATGTTGCATTTGAATTATTTCTCTCCAGTGTGTGTGCTAATATGACTTCGTAAGCTACCTGCATGTGTACATTCATAATCACACATGTTGCATTTGAATGGTTTCTCTCCAGTGTGTGTGCTAATATGACTTCGTAATTGATCTGCTCTTGCAGATTCATAATCACACCTGTTTCATTTGAATGGTTTTTCTCTAGTATGTGTGCTAATATGTCTTCGTAAGCTACCTGCATGTGTACATTCATAATCACACATGTTTCATTTGAATGGTTTCTCTCCAGTATGTGTGCTACTATGTCTTCGTAAGCTACCTGCTTGTGTACATTCATAATCACACACGTTGCATTTGAATGGTTTCTCTCCAGTGTGTGTGCTAATATGACTTCGTAATTGATCTGCTCTTGCAGATTCATAATCACACCTGTTTCATTTGAATGGTTTCTCTCTAGTATGTGTGCTAATATGTCTTCGTAAGCTACCTGCATGTGTACATTCATAATCACACACGTTGCATTTGAATGGTTTCTTTCCAGTGTGTGTGCTAATATGACTTCGTAATTGATCTGCTCTTGCAGATTCATAATCACACATGTTGCATTTGAATGGTTTCTCTCCAGTGTGTGTTCTAATATGGGTTCGTAAGTGACCTGCTTGTGTACATTCATAATCACACATGTTGCATTTGAATGGTTTCTCTCCAGTGTGTGTGCTAATATGACTTCGTAAAATACCTGCTTGTGTACATTCATAATCACACATTTTGCATTTAAATGGTTTCTCTCCAGTGTGTGTTCGAATATGACTTCGTAATTGATTTGCTCTTGCAGATTCCTAATCACACATGTTGCATTTGAATGGTTTCTCTCCAGTATGTGTTCGAATATGACTTCGTAATTGATTTGCTCTTGCAGATTCATAATCACACATGTTTCATTTGAATGGTTTCTCTCCAGTGTGTGTGCTAATATGACTTCGTAATTGATCTGCTCTTGCAAATTCATAATCACACATGTTGCATTTAAATGGTTTCTCTCCAGTGTGTGTGCTAATGTCTTCGTAAGCTACCTGCATGTGTACATTCATAATCACACATGTTTCATTTGTATGGTTTCTCTCCAGTGTGTGCGCTAATATGTCTTCGTAAGCTACCTGCATGTGTACATTCATAATCACACATGTTTCATTTGAATGGTTTCTCTCCAGTATGTAAGCTAATATGTCTTCGTAAGCTACCTGCATGTGTACATTCATAATCACACATGTTGCATTTGAATGGTTTCTCTCCAGTGTGTGTGCTAATATGACTTCGTAATTGATCTGCTCTTGCAGATTCATAATCACACCTGTTTCATTTAAATGGTTTTTCTCTAGTATGTGTGCTAATATGTCTTCGTAAGCTACCTGCATGTGTACATTCATAATCACACATGTTTCATTTGAATGGTTTCTATCCAGTATGTGTGCTAATATGTCTTCGTAAGCTACCTGCTTGTGTACATTCATAATCACACATGTTGCATTTAAATGGTTGCTCTCCAGTGTGTGTGCTAATATGACTTCGTAATTGATCTGCTCTTGCAGATTCATAATCACACCTGTTTCATTTGAATGGTTTCTCTCTAGTATGTGTGCTAATATGTCTTCGTAAGCTACCTGCTTGTGTACATTCATAATCACACATGTTGCATTTGAATGGTTTCTCTCCAGTGTGTGTTCTAATATGGGTTCGTAAGTGACCTGCTTGTGTACAGTCATAATCACACATGTTGCATTTGAATGGTTTCTCTCCAGTGTGTGTGCTAATATGACTTCGTAAAATACCTGCTTGTGTACATT
Source organism: Selenia dentaria (assembly GCA_917880725.1). NCBI lineage: Eukaryota > Metazoa > Arthropoda > Insecta > Lepidoptera > Geometridae > Selenia > Selenia dentaria. The sequence goes on along the minus strand of OU862900.1, from coordinate 20,223,583 downwards.
CATAATCACACATTTTGCATTTAAATGGTTTCTCTCCAGTGTGTGTTCGAATATGACTTCGTAATTGATTTGCTCTTGCAGATTCATAATCACACATGTTGCATTTGAATGGTTTCTCTCCAGTATGTGTTCGAATATGACTTCGTAATTGATCTGCTCTTGCAGATTCATAATCACACATGTTGCATTTGAATGGTTTCTCTCCAGTATGTGTTCGAATATGACTTCGTAAGCTACCTGCTTGTGTACATTTATTATCACACATGTTGCATTTGAATGGTTTCTCTCCAGTATGTGTTCTAATATGTCTTTGTAAGCTACCTGCTTGTGTACATTCATAATCGCACATGTTGCATTTGAATGGTTTCTCTCCAGTATGTGTTCTAATATGGGATCGTAAGTGACCTGATTGTGTACATTCATAATCACACATGTTGCATTTGAATTATTTCTCTCCAGTGTGTGTGCTAATATGACTTCGTAAGCTACCTGCATGTGTACATTCATAATCACACATGTTGCATTTGAATGGTTTCTCTCCAGTGTGTGTGCTAATATGACTTCGTAATTGATCTGCTCTTGCAGATTCATAATCACACCTGTTTCATTTGAATGGTTTTTCTCTAGTATGTGTGCTAATATGTCTTCGTAAGCTACCTGCATGTGTACATTCATAATCACACATGTTTCATTTGAATGGTTTCTCTCCAGTATGTGTGCTACTATGTCTTCGTAAGCTACCTGCTTGTGTACATTCATAATCACACATGTTGCATTTGAATGGTTTCTCTCCAGTGTGTGTGCTAATATGACTTCGTAATTGATCTGCTCTTGCAGATTCATAATCACACCTGTTTCATTTGAATGGTTTCTCTCTAGTATGTGTGCTAATATGTCTTCGTAAGCTACCTGCATGTGTACATTCATAATCACACACGTTGCATTTGAATGGTTTCTTTCCAGTGTGTGTGCTAATATGACTTCGTAATTGATCTGCTCTTGCAGATTCATAATCACACATGTTGCATTTGAATGGTTTCTCTCCAGTGTGTGTTCTAATATGGGTTCGTAAGTGACCTGCTTGTGTACATTCATAATCACACATGTTGCATTTGAATGGTTTCTCTCCAGTGTGTGTGCTAATATGACTTCGTAAAATACCTGCTTGTGTACATTCATAATCACACATTTTGCATTTAAATGGTTTCTCTCCAGTGTGTGTTCGAATATGACTTCGTAATTGATTTGCTCTTGCAGATTCCTAATCACACATGTTGCATTTGAATGGTTTCTCTCCAGTATGTGTTCGAATATGACTTCGTAATTGATTTGCTCTTGCAGATTCATAATCACACATGTTGCATTTGAATGGTTTCTCTCCAGTATGTGTTCGAATATGACTTCGTAATTGATTTGCTCTTGCAGATTCATAATCACACATGTTGCATTTGAATGGTTTCTCTCCAGTCTGTGTTCGAATATGACTTCGTAAGCTACCTGCTTGTGTACATTTATAATCACACATGTTGCATTTGAATGGTTTCTCTCCAGTATGTGTTCTAATATGTCTTTGTAAGCTACCTGCTTGTGTACATTCATAATCACACATGTTGCATTTGAATGGTTTCTCTCCAGTATGTGTTCTAATATGGGATCGTAAGTGACCTGATTGTGTACATTCATAATCACACATGTTGCATTTGAATGGTTTCTCTCCAGTGTGTGTGCTAATATGACTTTGTAAGCTACCTGCATGTGTACATTCATAATCAAACATGTTGCATTTGAATGGTTTCTCTCCAGTGTGTGTGCTAATATGTCTTCGTAAGCTACCTGCATGTGTACATTCATAGTCACACTTGTTTCATTTGAATGGTTTCTCTCCAGTATGTGTGCTTATATGTCTTCGTAAGCTACCTGCATGTGTACATTCATAATCACACATGTTTCATTTGAATGGTTTCTCTCCAGTGTGTGTGCTAATATGACTTCGTAATTGATCTGCTCTTGCAAATTCATAATCACACATGTTGCATTTAAATGGTTTCTCTCCAGTGTGTGTGCTAATGTCTTCGTAAGCTACCTGCATGTGTACATTCATAATCACACATGTTTCATTTGTATGGTTTCTCTCCAGTGTGTGTGCTAATATGTCTTCGTAAGCTACCTGCATGTGTACATTCATAATCACACATGTTTCATTTGAATGGTTTCTCTCCAGTATGTAAGCTAATATGTCTTCGTAAGCTACCTGCATGTGTACATTCATAATCACACATGTTGCATTTGAATGGTTTCTCTCCAGTGTGTGTGCTAATATGACTTCGTAATTGATCTGCTCTTGCAGATTCATAATCACACCTGTTTCATTTAAATGGTTTTTCTCTAGTATGTGTGCTAATATGTCTTCGTAAGCTACCTGCATGTGTACATTCATAATCACACATGTTTCATTTGAATGGTTTCTATCCAGTATGTGTGCTAATATGTCTTCGTAAGCTACCTGCTTGTGTACATTCATAATCACACATGTTGCATTTAAATGGTTGCTCTCCAGTGTGTGTGCTAATATGACTTCGTAATTGATCTGCTCTTGCAGATTCATAATCACACCTGTTTCATTTGAATGGTTTCTCTCCAGTGTGTGTGCTAATATGTCTTCGTAAGCTACCTGCATGTGTACATTCATAATCACACATGTTGCATTTGAATGGTTTCTCTCCAGTGTGTGTTCTAATATGGGTTCGTAAGTGACCTGCTTGTGTACAGTCATAATTACACATGTTGCATTTGAATGGTTTCTCTCCAGTGTGTGTGCTAATATGACTTCGTAAAATACCTGCTTGTGTACATTCATAATCACACATTTTGCATTTAAATGGTTTCTCTCCAGTATGTGTTCGAATATGACTTCGTAATTGATTTGCTCTTGCAGATTCATAATCACACATGTTGCATTTGAATGGTTTCTCTCCAGTATGTGTTCGAATATGACTTCGTAATTGATCTGCTCTTGCAGATTCATAATCACACATGTTGCATTTGAATGGTTTCTCTCCAGTATGTGTTCGAATATGACTTCGTAAGCTACCTGCTTGTGTACATTTATTATCACACATGTTGCATTTGAATGGTTTCTCTCCAGTATGTGTTCTAATATGTCTTTGTAAGCTACCTGCTTGTGTACATTCATAATCGCACATGTTGCATTTGAATGGTTTCTCTCCAGTATGTGTTCTAATATGGGATCGTAAGTGACCTGATTGTGTACATTCATAATCACACATGTTGCATTTGAATTATTTCTCTCCAGTGTGTGTGCTAATATGACTTCGTAAGCTACCTGCATGTGTACATTCATAATCACACATGTTGCATTTGAATGGTTTCTCTCCAGTGTGTGTGCTAATATGACTTCGTAATTGATCTGCTCTTGCAGATTCATAATCACACCTGTTTCATTTGAATGGTTTCTCTCTAGTATGTGTGCTAATATGTCTTCGTAAGCTACCTGCATGTGTACATTCATAATCACACATGTTTCATTTGAATGGTTTCTCTCCAGTATGTGTGCTACTATGTCTTCGTAAGCTACCTGCTTGTGTACATTCATAATCACACATGTTGCATTTGAATGGTTTCTCTCCAGTGTGTGTGCTAATATGACTTCGTAATTGATCTGCTCTTGCAGATTCATAATCACACCTGTTTCATTTGAATGGTTTCTCTCTAGTATGTGTTCTTATATGTCTTCGTAAGCTACCTGCATGTGTACATTCATAATCACACACGTTGCATTTGAATGGTTTCTTTCCAGTGTGTGTGCTAATATGACTTCGTAATTGATCTGCTCTTGCAGATTCATAATCACACATGTTGCATTTGAATGGTTTCTCTCCAGTGTGTGTTCTAATATGGGTTCGTAAGTGACCTGCTTGTGTACATTCATAATCACACATGTTGCATTTGAATGGTTTCTCTCCAGTGTGTGTGCTAATATGACTTCGTAAAATACCTGCTTGTGTACATTCATAATCACACATTTTGCATTTAAATGGTTTCTCTCCAGTGTGTGTTCGAATATGACTTCGTAATTGATTTGCTCTTGCAGATTCCTAATCACACATGTTTCATTTGAATGGTTTCTCTCCAGTATGTGTTCGAATATGACTTCGTAATTGATTTGCTCTTGCAGATTCATAATCACACATGTTGCATTTGAATGGTTTCTCTCCAGTATGTGTTCGAATATGACTTCGTTATTGATTTGCTCTTGCAGATTCATAATCACACATGTTGCATTTGAATGGTTTCTCTCCAGTATGTTTTCGAATATGACTTCGTAAGCTACCTGCTTGTGTACATTTATAATCACACATGTTGCATTTGAATGGTTTCTCTCCAGTATGTGTTCTAATATGTCTTTGTAAGCTACCTGCTTGTGTACATTCATAATCACACATGTTGCATTTGAATGGTTTCTCTCCAGTATGTGTTCTAATATGGGATCGTAAGTGACCTGATTGTGTACATTCATAATCACACATGTTGCATTTGAATGGTTTCTCTCCAGTGTGTGTGCTAATATGACTTCGTAAGCTACCTGCATGTGTACATTCATAATCAAACATGTTGCATTTGAATGGTTTCTCTCCAGTGTGTGTGCTAATATGTCTTCGTAAGCTACCTGCATGTGTACATTCATAATCACACTAGTTTCATTTGAATGGTTTCTCTCCAGTATGTGTGCCAATATGTCTTCGTAAGCTACCTGCATGTGTACATTCATAATCACACATGTTTCATTTGAATGGTTTCTCTCCAGTGTGTGTGCTAATATGACTTCGTAATTGATCTGCTCTTGCAGATTCATAATCACACATGTTGCATTTAAATGGTTTCTCTCCAGTGTGTGTGCTAATGTCTTCGTAAGCTACCTGCATGTGTACATTCATAATCACACATGTTGCATTTGAATGGTTTCTCTCCAGTGTGTGTGCTAATATGTATTCGTAAGCTACCTGCATGTGTACATTCATAATCACACATGTTTCATTTGAATGGTTTCTCTCCAGTATGTAAGCTAAATGCCAATGTCACCTTCCTACCTACTCAGGGTAGAAGGGAGCATGAGAGAAAGAAGAGAGTTGAGAATAAAGGTATAATAAATAAAAAGGGTCGTGGATCTCAGACAGGTATGGCAATTTGGCAAGCTTCCTTGTTTAAGGACTTAGCTCCGGTCCGCTAGTATTGGCCGATGCTCAGCAGCAGGTCTGCCGTGCAGGGTCGGCTCCACACCGCCGCGCCGGTAGAAATTCCCAGCAATCGCTGTAGAGAAGGGTGGCCGCGGTCGGTGCTGGAGATCAGAGGACGGCCGGAGTTCAGACGTCGTGTACTGGAAGGATTCAGCCTTGTACTGGAACGGTTCAGCCTTGTACTGGAACGATTCCGCCTCGTACTGGAACGATTCCGCCTCGTACTGGAACGATTCCGCCTCGTACTGGAAGAGTTCCGCCTCGTACTTGAATTGCATTTGAATGGTTTCTCTCCAGTGTGTGTGCTAATATGACTTCGTAAGCTACCTGCATGTGTATATTCATAATCACACATGTTTCATTTGAATGGTTTCTCTCCAGTATGTGTGCTAATATGTCTTCGTAAGCTACCTGCATGTGTACATTCATAATCACACACGTTGCATTTGAATGGTTTCTCTCCAGTGTGTGTGCTAATATGACTTCGTAATTGATCTGCTCTTGCAGATTCATAATCACACATGTTGCATTTGAATGGTTTCTCTCCAGTGTGTGTTCTAATATGGGTTCGTAAGTGACCTGCTTGTGTACATTCATAATCACACATGTTGCATTTGAATGGTTTCTCTCCAGTGTGTGTGCTAATATGACTTCGTAAAATACCTGCTTGTGTACATTCATAATCACACATTTTGCATTTAAATGATTTCTCTCCAGTATGTGTTCTAATATGGGATCGTAAGTGACCTGATTGTGTACATTCATAATCACACATGTTGCATTTGAATGGTTTCTCGCCAGTGTGTGTGCTAATATGACTTCGTAAGCTACCTGCATGTGTACATTCATAATCACACATGTTGCATTTGAATGGTTTCTCTCCAGTGTGTGTGCTAATATGTCTTCGTAAGCTACCTGCATGTGTACATTCATAATCACACATGTTTCATTGGAATGGTTTCTCTCCAGTATGTGTGCTAATATGTCTTCGTAAGCTACCTGCATGTGTACATTCATAATCACACATGTTTCATTTGAATGGTTTCTCTCCAGTGTGTGTGCTAATATGACTTCGTAATTGATCTGCTCTTGCAGATTCATAATCACACATGTTGCATTTGAATGGTTTCTCTCCAGTGTGTGTTCTAATATGGGTTCGTAAAATACCTGCTTGTGTACATTCATAATCACACATTTTGCATTTAAATGATTTCTCTCCAGTATGTGTTCTAATATGGGATCGTAAGTGACCTGATTGTGTACATTCATAATCACACATGTTGCATTTGAATGGTTTCTCTCCAGTATGTGTGCTAATATGTCTTCGTAAGCTACCTGCATGTGTACATTCATAATCACACATGTTGCATTTGAATGGTTTCTCTCCAGTGTGTGTGCTAATATGTCTTCGTAAGCTACCTGCATGTGTACATTCATAATCACACATGTTTCATTTGAATGGTTTCTCTCCAGTATGTGTGCTAATATGTCTTCGTAAGCTACCTGCATGTGTACATTCATAATCACACATGTTTCATTTGAATGGTTTCTCTCCAGTGTGTGTGCTAATATGACTTCGTAATTGATCTGCTCTTGCAGATTCATAATCACACATGTTGCATTTGAATGGTTTCTCTCCAGTGTGTGTTCTAATATGGGTTCGTAAGTGACCTGCTTGTGTACATTCATAATCACACATGTTGCATTTGAATGGTTTCTCTCCAGTGTGTGTGCTAATATGACTTCGTAAAATACCTGCTTGTGTACATTCATAATCACACATTTTGCATTTAAATGATTTCTCTCCAGTATGTGTTTGGTGAGGCAATATGCCACCATACGATAGGTAGGGAAGAATTAATGGTACCTGGGTTCCGTGGGGTATGTCGGAAGACTCTGGAACTGGTGAGAGCTGGTGACCGTGGGTCCTCGTGGAGGCGTCCTGCTGTCGACGGCGTGCTGAATGAGCTGAAGGCGATTGTTCACTTGTTCACTTGTGTTTGTATTGTCAGTGTCCCTTTTATTTGTGCACTCGCGTACGCGTATGTGTCGTCGGTAAAATTATTGGGGGCGTTTCCGACTCGTGGCAAAATGGCGGCGGTGCAGAGCGGATTTCACTTCGTTTTGCGTGCGCGCGAGCAGAAGGCGTGTCGCTCAGTCGTGGCGTGCGAGAGCCGCCGCGTTTGACGTTTCCCCTTACCGGCGGGTAGCGGGGGACGCACTGTGGGTGAGGTGACGTCACGCTTTCGCGTGAACAGTGTTCTAATATGGGATCGTAAGTGACCTGATTGTGTACATTCATAATCACACATGTTGCATTTGAATGGTTTCTCTCCAGTGTGTGTGCTAATATGACTTCGTAAGCTACCTGCATGTGTACATTCATAATCACACATGTTGCATTTGAATGGTTTCTCTCCAGTGTGTGTGCTAATATGTCTTCGTAAGCTACCTGCATGTGTACATTCATAATCACACATGTTTCATTTGAATGGTTTCTCTCCAGTGTGTGTGCTAATATGACTTCGTAATTGATCTGCTCTTGCAGATTCATAATCACACCTGTTTCATTTGAATGGTTTTTCTCTAGTATGTGTGCTAATATGTCTTCGTAAGCTACCTGCATGTGAACATTCATAATCACACATGTTGCATTTGAATGGTTTCTCTCCAGTGTGTGTGCTAATATGTCTTCGTAAGCTACCTGCATGTGTACATTCATAATCACACATGTTTCATTTGAATGGTTTCTCTCCAGTATGTGTGCTAATATGTCTTCGTAAGCTACCTGCATGTGAACATTCATAATCACACATGTTGCATTTGAATGGTTTCTCTCCAGTGTGTATGCTAATATGTCTTCGTAAGCTACCTGCATGTGTACATTCATAATCACACATGTTTCATTTGAATGGTTTCTCTCCAGTATGTGTTCGAATATGACTTCGTAATTGATTTGCTCTTGCAGATTCATAATCACACATGTTGCATTTGAATGGATTCTCTCCAGTATGTGTTCGAATATGACTTCGTAAGCTACCTGCTTGTGTACATTTATAATCACACATGTTGCATTTGAATGGTTTCTCTCCAGTATGTGTTCTAATATGTCTTTGTAAGCTACCTGCTTGTGTACATTCATAATCACACATGTTGCATTTGAATGGTTTCTCTCCAGTGTGTGTTCTAATATGGGATCGTAAGTGACCTGATTGTGTACATTCATAATTACACATGTTGCATTTGAATGGTTTCTCTCCAGTGTGTGTGCTAATATGACTTCGTAAGCTACCTGCATGTGAACATTCATAATCACACATGTTGCATTTGAATGGTTTCTCTCCAGTGTGTGTGCTAATATGTCTTCGTAAGCTACCTGCATGTGTACATTCATAATCACACATGTTTCATTTGAATGGTTTCTCTCCAGTATGTGTGCTAATATGTCTTCGTAAGCTACCTGCATGTGTACATTCATAATCACCCATGTTTCATTTGAATGGTTTCTCTCCAGTGTGTGTGCTAATATGACTTCGTAATTGATCTGCTCTTGCAGATTCATAATCACACATGTTGCATTTGAATGGTTTCTTTCCAGTGTGTGTGCTAATGTCTTCGTAAGCTACCTGCATGTGTACATTCATAATCACACATGTTTCATTTGAATGGTTTCTCTCCAGTATGTGTGCTAATATGTCTTCGTAAGCTACCTGCATGTGTACATTCATAATCACACATGTTTCATTTGAATGGTTTCTCTCCAGTGTGTGGGCTAATATGACTTCGTAATTGATCTGCTCTTGCAGATTCATAATCACACCTGTTTCATTTGAATGGTTTTTCTCTAGTATGTGTGCTAATATGTCTTCGTAAGCTACCTGCATGTGTACATTCATAATCAAACATGTTGCATTTGAATGGTTTCTCTCCAGTGTGTGTGCTAATATGTCTTCGTAAGCTACCTGCATGTGTACATTCATAATCACCCATGTTTCATTTGAATGGTTTCTCTCCAGTGTGTGTGCTAATATGACTTCGTAATTGATCTGCTCTTGCAGATTCATAATCACACATGTTGCATTTAAATGGTTTCTCTCCAGTGTGTGTGCTAATGTCTTCGTAAGCTACCTGCATGTGTACATTCATAATCACACATGTTTCATTTGTATGGTTTCTCTCCAGTGTGTGTGCTAATATGACTTCGTAAGCTACCTGCATGTGAACATTCATAATCACACATGTTGCATTTGAATGGTTTCTCTCCAGTATGTGTTCTAATATGGGATCGTAAGTGACCTGATTGTGTACATTCATAATCACACATGTTGCATTTGAATGGTTTCTCTCCAGTGTGTGTGCTAATATGACTTCGTAAGCTACCTGCATGTGTACATTCATAATCACACATGTTGCATTTGAATGGTTTCTCTCCAGTGTGTGTGCTAATATGTCTTCGTAAGCTACCTGCATGTGTACATTCATAATCACACATGTTTCATTTGAATGGTTTCTCTCCAGTATGTGTGCTAATATGTCTTCGTAAGCTACCTGCATGTGTACATTCATAATCACACATGTTTCATTTGAATGGTTTCTCTCCAGTGTGTGTGCTAATATGACTTCGTAATTGATCTGCTTGTGTACATTCATAATCACACATGTTGCATTTGAATGGTTTCTCTCCAGTATGTGTTCTAATATGACTTCGTAAGCTACCTGCTTGTGTACATTTATAATCACACATGTTGCATTTGAATGGTTTCTCTCCAGTATGTGTTCTAATATGTCTTTGTAAGCTACCTGCTTGTGTACATTCATAATCGCACATGTTGCATTTGAATGGTTTCTCTCCAGTATGTGTTCTAATATGGGATCGTAAGTGACCTGATTGTGTACATTCATAATCACACATGTTGCATTTGAATGGTTTCTCTCCAGTGTGTGTGCTAATATGACTTAGTAAAATACCTGCTTGTGTACATTCATAATCACACATTTTGCATTTGAATGGTTTCTCTCCAGTATGTGTTCTAATATGTCTTTGTAAGCTACCTGCTTGTGTACATTCATAATCACACCTGTTTCATTTGAATGGTTTCTCTCTAGTATTTGTGCTAATATGTCTTCGTAAGCTACCTGCATGTGTACATTCATAATCACACATGTTGCATTTGAATGGTTTCTCTCCAGTGTGTGTTCTAATATGGGTTCGTAAGTGACCTGCTTGTGTACATTCATAATCACACATGTTGCATTTGAATGGTTTTCTCCAGTGTGTGTGCTAATATGACTTCGTAAAATACCTGCTTGTGTACATTCATAATCACACATTTTGCATTTAAATGGTTTCTCTCCAGTGTGTGTTTGAATATGACTTCGTAATTGATTTGCTCTTGCAGATTCATAATCACACATGTTTCATTTGAATGGTTTCTCTCCAGTATGTGTTCGAATATGACTTCGTAATTGATTTGCTCTTGCAGATTCATAATCACACATGTTGCATTTGAATGGATTCTCTCCAGTATGTGTTCGAATATGACTTCGTAAGCTACCTGCTTGTGTACATTTATAATCACACATGTTGCATTTGAATGGTTTCTCTCCAGTATGTGTTCTAATATGTCTTTGTAAGCTACCTGCTTGTGTACATTCATAATCACACATGTTGCATTTGAATGGTTTCTCTCCAGTATGTGTTCTAATATGGGATCGTAAGTGACCTGATTGTGTACATTCATAATTACACATGTTGCATTTGAATGGTTTCTCTCCAGTGTGTGTGCTAATATGACTTCGTAAGCTACCTGCATGTGAACATTCATAATCACACATGTTGCATTTGAATGGTTTCTCTCCAGTGTGTATGCTAATATGTCTTCGTAAGCTACCTGCATGTGTACATTCATAATCACACATGTTTCATTTGAATGGTTTCTCTCCAGTATGTGTGCTAATATGTCTTCGTAAGCTACCTGCATGTGTACATTCATAATCACCCATGTTTCATTTGAATGGTTTCTCTCCAGTGTGTGTGCTAATATGACTTCGTAATTGATCTGCTCTTGCAGATTCATAATCACACATGTTGCATTTGAATGGTTTCTTTCCAGTGTGTGTGCTAATGTCTTCGTAAGCTACCTGCATGTGTACATTCATAATCACACATGTTTCATTTGAATGGTTTCTCTCCAGTGTGTGTGCTAATATGTCTTCGTAAGCTACCTGCATGTGTACATTCATAATCACACTAGTTTCATTTGAATGGTTTCTCTCCAGTATGTGTGCTAATATGTCTTCGTAAGCTACCTGCATGTGTACATTCATAATCACACATGTTTCATTTGAATGGTTTCTCTCCAGTGTGTGTGCTAATATGACTTCGTAATTGATCTGCTCTTGCAGATTCATAATCACACATGTTGCATTTAAATGGTTTCTCTCCAGTGTGTGTGCTAATGTCTTCGTAAGCTACCTGCATGTGTACATTCATAATCACACATGTTTCATTTGTATGGTTTCTCTCCAGTGTGTGTGCTAATATGACTTCGTAAGCTACCTGCATGTGTACATTCATAATCACACATGTTGCATTTGAATGGTTTCTCTCCAGTATGTGTTCTAATATGTCTTTGTAAGCTACCTGCTTGTGTACATTCATAATCACACATGTTGCATTTGAATGGTTTCTCTCCAGTATGTGTTCTAATATGGGATCGTAAGTGACCTGATTGTGTACATTCATAATTACACATGTTGCATTTGAATGGTTTCTCTCCAGTGTGTGTGCTAATATGACTTCGTAAGCTACCTGCATGTGAACATTCATAATCACACATGTTGCATTTGAATGGTTTCTCTCCAGTGTGTATGCTAATATGTCTTCGTAAGCTACCTGCATGTGTACATTCATAATCACACATGTTTCATTTGAATGGTTTCTCTCCAGTATGTGTGCTAATATGTCTTCGTAAGCTACCTGCATGTGTACATTCATAATCACCCATGTTTCATTTGAATGGTTTCTCTCCAGTGTGTGTGCTAATATGACTTCGTAATTGATCTGCTCTTGCAGATTCATAATCACACCTGTTTCATTTGAATGGTTTTTCTCTAGTATGTGTGCTAATATGTCTTCGTAAGCTACCTGCATGTGTACATTCATAATCAAACATGTTTCATTTGAATGGTTTCTCTCCAGTGTGTGTGCTAATATGTCTTCGTAAGCTACCTGCATGTGTACATTCATAATCACACTAGTTTCATTTGAATGGTTTCTCTCCAGTATGTGTGCTAATATGTCTTCGTAAGCTACCTGCATGTGTACATTCATAATCACACATGTTTCATTTGAATGGTTTCTCTCCAGTGTGTGTGCTAATATGACTTCGTAATTGATCTGCTCTTGCAGATTCATAATCACACATGTTGCATTTAAATGGTTTCTCTCCAGCGTGTGTGCTAATGTCTTCGTAAGCTACCTGCATGTGTACATTCATAATCACACATGTTTCATTTGTATGGTTTCTCTCCAGTGTGTGTGCTAATATGACTTCGTAAGCTACCTGCATGTGTACATTCATAATCACACATGTTGCATTTGAATGGTTTCTCTCCAGTATGTGTTCTAATATGTCTTTGTAAGCTACCTGCTTGTGTACATTCATAATCACACATGTTGCATTTGAATGGTTTCTCTCCAGTATGTGTTCTAATATGGGATCGTAAGTGACCTGATTGTGTACATTCATAATCACACATGTTGCATTTGAATGGTTTCTCTCCAGTGTGTGTGCTAATATGACTTCGTAATTGATCTGCTCTTGCAGATTCATAATCACACATGTTGCATTTGAATGGTTTCTTTCCAGTGTGTGTGCTAATGTCTTCGTAAGCTACCTGCATGTGTACATTCATAATCACACATGTTTCATTTGAATGGTTTCTCTCTAGTATGTGTGCTAATATGTCTTCGTAAGCTACCTGCATGTGTACATTCATAATCACACATGTTGCATTTGAATGGTTTCTCTCCAGTGTGTGTGCTAATATGACTTCGTAAGCTACCTGCATGTGAACATTCATAATCACACATGTTGCATTTGAATGGTTTCTCTCCAGTGTGTATGCTAATATGTCTTCGTAAGCTACCTGCATGTGTACATTCATTATCACACATGTTTCATTTGAATGGTTTCTCTCCAGTATGTGTGCTAATATGTCTTCGTAAGCTACCTGCATGTGTACATTCATAATCACCCATGTTTCATTTGAATGGTTTCTCTCCAGTGTGTGTGCTAATATGACTTCGTAATTGATCTGCTCTTGCAGATTCATAATCACACATGTTGCATTTGAATGGTTTCTTTCCAGTGTGTGTGCTAATGTCTTCGTAAGCTACCTGCATGTGTACATTCATAATCACACATGTTTCATTTGAATGGTTTCTCTCTAGTATGTGTGCTAATATGTCTTCGTAAGCTACCTGCATGTGTACATTCATAATCACACATGTTGCATTTGAATGGTTTCTCTCCAGTGTGTGGGCTAATATGACTTCGTAATTGATCTGCTCTTGCAGATTCATAATCACACCTGTTTCATTTGAATGGTTTTTCTCTAGTATGTGTGCTAATATGTCTTCGTAAGCTACCTGCATGTGTACATTCATAATCACACATGTTTCATTTGAATGGTTTCTCTCTAGTATGTGTGCTAATATGTCTTCGTAAGCTACCTGCATGTGTACATTCATAATCACACTAGTTTCATTTGAATGGTTTCTCTCCAGTATGTGTGCTAATATGTCTTCGTAAGCTACCTGCATGTGTACATTCATAATCACACATGTTTCATTTGAATGGTTTCTCTCCAGTGTGTGTGCTAATATGACTTCGTAATTGATCTGCTCTTGCAGATTCATAATCACACATGTTGCATTTAAATGGTTTCTCTCCAGTGTGTGTGCTAATGTCTTCGTAAGCTACCTGCATGTGTACATTCATAATCACGCATGTTTCATTTGTATGGTTTCTCTCCAGTGTGTGTGCTAATATGACTTCGTAAGCTACCTGCATGTGAACATTCATAATCACACATGTTGCGTTTGAATGGTTTCTCTCCAGTATGTGTTCTAATATGGGATCGTAAGTGACCTGATTGTGTACATTCATAATCACACATGTTGCATTTGAATGGTTTCTCTCCAGTGTGTGTGCTAATATGACTTCGTAAGCTACCTGCATGTGTACATTCATAATCACACATGTTGCATTTGAATGGTTTCTCTCCAGTGTGTGTGCTAATATGTCTTCGTTAGCTACCTGCATGTGTACATTCATAATCACACATGTTTCATTTGAATGGTTTCTCTCCAGTATGTGTGCTAATATGTCTTCGTAAGCTACCTGCATGTGTACATTCATAATCACACATGTTTCATTTGAATGGTTTCTCTCCAGTGTGTGTGCTAATATGACTTCGTAATTGATCTGCTTGTGTACATTCATAATCACACATGTTGCATTTGAATGGTTTCTCTCCAGTATGTGTTCGAATATGACTTCGTAAGCTACCTGCTTGTGTACATTCATAATCACACATGTTGCATTTGAATGGTTTCTCTCCAGTATGTGTTCTAATATGTCTTTGTAAGCTACCTGCTTGTGTACATTCATAATCGCACATGTTGCATTTGAATGGTTTCTCTCCAGTATGTGTTCTAATATGGGATCGTAAGTGACCTGATTGTGTACATTCATAATCACACATGTTGCATTTGAATGGTTTCTCTCCAGTGTGTGTGCTAATATGACTTCGTAAAATACCTGCTTGTGTACATTCATAATCACACATGTTGCATTTGAATGGTTTCTCTCCAGTATGTGTTCGAATATGTCTTCGTAAGCTACCTGCATGTGTACATTCATAATCACACCTGTTTCATTTGAATGGTTTCTCTCTAGTATTTGTGCTAATATGTCTTCGTAAGCTACCTGCATGTGTACATTCATAATCACACATGTTGCATTTGAATGGTTTCTCTCCAGTGTGTGTTCTAATATGGGTTCGTAAGTGACCTGCTTGTGTACATTCATAATCACACATGTTGCATTTGAATGGTTTTCTCCAGTGTGTGTGCTAATATGACTTCGTAAAATACCTGCTTGTGTACATTCATAATCACACATTTTGCATTTAAATGGTTTCTCTCCAGTGTGTGTTTGAATATGACTTCGTAATTGATTTGCTCTTGCAGATTCATAATCACACATGTTGCATTTGAATGGTTTCTCTCCAGTATGTGTTCGAATATGACTTCGTAATTGATTTGCTCTTGCAGATTCATAATCACACATGTTGCATTTGAATGGATTCTCTCCAGTATGTGTTCGAATATGACTTCGTAAGCTACCTGCTTGTGTACATTTATAATCACACATGTTTCATTTGAATGGTTTCTCTCCAGTATGTGTTCTAATATGTCTTCGTAAGCTACCTGCTTGTGTACATTCATAATCACACATGTTGCATTTGAATGGTTTCTCTCCAGTATGTGTTCTAATATGGGATCGTAAGTGACCTGATTGTGTACATTCATAATTACACATGTTGCATTTGAATGGTTTCTCTCCAGTGTGTGTGCTAATATGACTTCGTAAGCTACCTGCATGTGAACATTCATAATCACACATGTTGCATTTGAATGGTTTCTCTCCAGTGTGTATGCTAATATGTCTTCGTAAGCTACCTGCATGTGTACATTCATAATCACACATGTTTCATTTGAATGGTTTCTCTCCAGTATGTGTGCTAATATGTCTTCGTAAGCTACCTGCATGTGGACATTCATAATCACCCATGTTTCATTTGAATGGTTTCTCTCCAGTGTGTGTGCTAATATGACTTCGTAATTGATCTGCTCTTGCAGATTCATAATCACACATGTTGCATTTGAATGGTTTCTTTCCAGTGTGTGTGCTAATGTCTTCGTAAGCTACCTGCATGTGTACATTCATAATCACACATGTTTCATTTGAATGGTTTCTCTCTAGTATGTGTGCTAATATGTCTTCGTAAGCTACCTGCATGTGTACATTCATAATCACACTAGTTTCATTTGAATGGTTTATCTCCAGTATGTGTGCTAATATGTCTTCGTAAGCTACCTGCATGTGTACATTCATAATCACACATGTTTCATTTGAATGGTTTCTCTCCAGTGTGTGTGCTAATATGACTTCGTAATTGATCTGCTCTTGCAGATTCATAATCACACATGTTGCATTTAAATGGTTTCTCTCCAGTGTGTGTGCTAATGTCTTCGTAAGCTACCTGCATGTGTACATTCATAATCACACATGTTTCATTTGTATGGTTTCTCTCCAGTGTGTGTGCTAATCTGTCTTCGTAAGCTACCTGCATGTGAACATTCATAATCACACATGTTGCATTTGAATGGTTTCTCTCCAGTATGTGTTCTAATATGTCTTTGTAAGCTACCTGCTTGTGTACATTCATAATCACACATGTTGCATTTGAATGGTTTCTCTCCAGTATGTGTTCTAATATGGGATCGTAAGTGACCTGATTGTGTACATTCATAATTACACATGTTGCATTTGAATGGTTTCTCTCCAGTGTGTGTGCTAATATGACTTCGTAAGCTACCTGCATGTGAACATTCATAATCACACATGTTGCATTTGAATGGTTTCTCTCCAGTGTGTATGCTAATATGTCTTCGTAAGCTACCTGCATGTGTACATTCATAATCACACATGTTTCATTTGAATGGTTTCTCTCCAGTATGTGTGCTAATATGTCTTCGTAAGCTACCTGCATGTGTACATTCATAATCACCCATGTTTCATTTGAATGGTTTCTCTCCAGTGTGTGTGCTAATATGACTTCGTAATTGATCTGCTCTTGCAGATTCATAATCACACCTGTTTCATTTGAATGGTTTTTCTCTAGTATGTGTGCTAATATGTCTTCGTAAGCTACCTGCATGTGTACATTCATAATCAAACATGTTGCATTTGAATGGTTTCTCTCCAGTGTGTGTGCTAATATGTCTTCGTAAGCTACCTGCATGTGTACATTCATAATCACACTAGTTTCATTTGAATGGTTTCTCTCCAGTATGTGTGCTAATATGTCTTCGTAAGCTACCTGCATGTGTACATTCATAATCACACATGTTTCATTTGAATGGTTTCTCTCCAGTGTGTGTGCTAATATGACTTCGTAATTGATCTGCTCTTGCAGATTCATAATCACACATGTTGCATTTAAATGGTTTCTCTCCAGTGTGTGTGCTAATGTCTTCGTAAGCTACCTGCATGTGTACATTCATAATCACACATGTTTCATTTGTATGGTTTCTCTCCAGTGTGTGTGCTAATATGACTTCGTAAGCTACCTGCATGTGAACATTCATAATCACACATGTTGCATTTGAATGGTTTCTCTCCAGTATGTGTTCTAATATGTCTTTGTAAGCTACCTGCTTGTGTACATTCATAATCACACATGTTGCATTTGAATGGTTTCTCTCCAGTATGTGTTCTAATATGGGATCGTAAGTGACCTGATTGTGTACATTCATAATCACACATGTTGCATTTGAATGGTTTCTCTCCAGTGTGTGTGCTAATATGACTTCGTAATTGATCTGCTCTTGCAGATTCATAATCACACATGTTGCATTTGAATGGTTTCTTTCCAGTGTGTGTGCTAATGTCTTCGTAAGCTACCTGCATGTGTACATTCATAATCACACATGTTTCATTTGAATGGTTTCTCTCTAGTATGTGTGCTAATATGTCTTCGTAAGCTACCTGCATGTGTACATTCATAATCACACATGTTGCATTTGAATGGTTTCTCTCCAGTGTGTGGGCTAATATGACTTCGTAATTGATCTGCTCTTGCAGATTCATAATCACACCTGTTTCATTTGAATGGTTTTTCTCTAGTATGTGTGCTAATATGTCTTCGTAAGCTACC
This sequence comes from Selenia dentaria, assembly GCA_917880725.1. Lineage (NCBI taxonomy): Eukaryota > Metazoa > Arthropoda > Insecta > Lepidoptera > Geometridae > Selenia > Selenia dentaria. The sequence goes on along the minus strand of OU862900.1, from coordinate 20,205,317 downwards.
TGCATGTGTACATTCATAATCAAACATGTTGCATTTGAATGGTTTCTCTCCAGTGTGTGTGCTAATATGTCTTCGTAAGCTACCTGCATGTGTACATTCATAATCACACTAGTTTCATTTGAATGGTTTCTCTCCAGTGTGTGTGCTAATATGTCTTCGTAAGCTACCTGCATGTGTACATTCATAATCACACATGTTTCATTTGAATGGTTTCTCTCCAGTATGTGTGCTAATATGTCTTCGTAAGCTACCTGCATGTGTACATTCATAATCACCCATGTTTCATTTGAATGGTTTCTCTCCAGTGTGTGTGCTAATATGACTTCGTAATTGATCTGCTCTTGCAGATTTATAATCACACCTGTTTCATTTGAATGGTTTTTCTCTAGTATGTGTGCTAATATGACTTCGTAAGCTACCTGCATGTAAACATTCATAATCACACATGTTGCATTTGAATGGTTTCTCTCCAGTGTGTATGCTAATATGTCTTCGTAAGCTACCTGCATGTGTACATTCATAATCACACATGTTTCATTTGAATGGTTTCTCTCCAGTATGTGTGCTAATATGTCTTCGTAAGCTACCTGCATGTGTACATTCATAATCACCCATGTTTCATTTGAATGGTTTCTCTCCAGTGTGTGTGCTAATATGACTTCGTAATTGATCTGCTCTTGCAGATTCATAATCACACATGTTGCATTTGAATGGTTTCTTTCCAGTGTGTGTGCTAATGTCTTCGTAAGCTACCTGCATGTGTACATTCATAATCACACATGTTTCATTTGAATGGTTTCTCTCTAGTATGTGTGCTAATATGTCTTCGTAAGCTACCTGCATGTGTACATTCATAATCACACTAGTTTCATTTGAATGGTTTCTCTCCAGTATGTGTGCTAATATGTCTTCGTAAGCTACCTGCATGTGTACATTCATAATCACACATGTTTCATTTGAATGGTTTCTCTCCAGTGTGTGTGCTAATATGACTTCGTAATTGATCTGCTCTTGCAGATTCATAATCACACATGTTGCATTTATATGGTTTCTCTCCAGTGTGTGTGCTAATGTCTTCGTAAGCTACCTGCATGTGTACATTCATAATCACACATGTTTCATTTGTATGGTTTCTCTCCAGTGTGTGTGCTAATATGACTTCGTAAGCTACCTGCATGTGAACATTCATAATCACACTAGTTTCATTTGAATGGTTTCTCTCCAGTATGTGTGCTAATATGTCTTCGTAAGCTACCTGCATGTGTACATTCATAATCACACATGTTTCATTTGAATGGTTTCTCTCCAGTGTGTGTGCTAATATGACTTCGTAATTGATCTGCTCTTGCAGATTCATAATCACACATGTTGCATTTGAATGGTTTCTCTCCAGTGTGTGTGCTAATGTCTTCGTAAGCTACCTGCATGTGTACATTCATAATCACACATGTTTCATTTGAATGGTTTCTCTCCAGTGTGTGTGCTAATATGTCTTCGTAAGCTACCTGCATGTGTACATTCATAATCACACTAGTTTCATTTGAATGGTTTTTCTCCAGTATGTGTGCTAATATGTCTTCGTAAGCTACCTGCATGTGTACATTCATAATCACACATGTTTCATTTGAATGGTTTCTCTCCAGTGTGTGTGCTAATATGACTTCGTAATTGATCTGCTCTTGCAGATTCATAATCACACATGTTGCATTTATATGGTTTCTCTCCAGTGTGTGTGCAAATGTCTTCGTAAGCTACCTGCATGTGTACATTCATAATCACACATGTTTCATTTGTATGGTTTCTCTCCAGTGTGTGTGCTAATATGACTTCGTAAGCTACCTGCATGTGAACATACATAATCACACATGTTGCATTTGAATGGTTTCTCTCCAGTATGTGTTCTAATATGTCTTTGTAAGCTACCTGCTTGTGTACATTCATAATCACACATGTTGCATTTGAATGGTTTCTCTCCAGTATGTGTTCTAATATGGGATCGTAAGTGACCTGATTGTGTACATTCATAATTACACATGTTGCATTTGAATGGTTTCTCTCCAGTATGTGTGCTAATATGACTTCGTAAGCTACCTGCATGTGAACATTCATAATCACACATGTTGCATTTGAATGGTTTCTCTCCAGTGTGTATGCTAATATGTCTTCGTAAGCTACCTGCATGTGTACATTCATAATCACACATGTTTCATTTGAATGGTTTCTCTCCAGTATGTGTGCTAATATGTCTTCGTAAGCTACCTGCATGTGTACATTCATAATCACCCATGTTTCATTTGAATGGTTTCTCTCCAGTGTGTGTGCTAATATGACTTCGTAATTGATCTGCTCTTGCAGATTCATAATCACACCTGTTTCATTTGAATGGTTTTTCTCTAGTATGTGTGCTAATATGTCTTCGTAAGCTACCTGCATGTGTACATTCATAATCAAACATGTTGCATTTGAATGGTTTCTCTCCAGTGTGTGTGCTAATATGTCTTCGTAAGCTACCTGCATGTGTACATTCATAATCACACTAGTTTCATTTGAATGGTTTCTCTTCAGTATGTGTGCTAATATGTCTTCGTAAGCTACCTGCATGTGTACATTCATAATCACACATGTTTCATTTGAATGGTTTCTCTCCAGTGTGTGTGCTAATATGACTTCGTAATTGATCTGCTCTTGCAGATTCATAATCACACATGTTGCATTTAAATGGTTTCTCTCCAGTGTGTGTGCTAATGTCTTCGTAAACTACCTGCATGTGTACATTCATAATCACACATGTTTCATTTGTATGGTTTCTCTCCAGTGTGTGTGCTAATATGACTTCGTAAGCTACCTGCATGTGAACATTCATAATCACACATGTTGCATTTGAATGGTTTCTCTCCAGTATGTGTTCTAATATGTCTTTGTAAGCTACCTGCTTGTGTACATTCATAATCACACATGTTGCATTTGAATGGTTTCTCTCCAGTGTGTGTGCTAATATGGGATCGTAAGTGACCTGATTGTGTACATTCATAATCACACATGTTGCATTTGAATGGTTTCTCTCCAGTGTGTGTGCTAATATGACTTCGTAATTGATCTGCTCTTGCAGATTCATAATCACACATGTTGCATTTGAATGGTTTCTTTCCAGTGTGTGTGCTAATGTCTTCGTAAGCTACCTGCATGTGTACATTCATAATCACACATGTTTCATTTGAATGGTTTCTCTCCAGTATGTGTGCTAATATGTCTTCGTAAGCTACCTGCATGTGTACATTCATAATCACACATGTTGCATTTGAATGGTTTCTCTCCAGTGTGTGGGCTAATATGACTTCGTAATTGATCTGCTCTTGCAGATTCATAATCACACCTGTTTCATTTGAATGGTTTTTCTCTAGTATGTGTGCTAATATGTCTTCGTAAGCTACCTGCATGTGTACATTCATAATCAAACATGTTGCATTTGAATGGTTTCTCTCCAGTGTGTGTGCTAATATGTCTTCGTAAGCTACCTGCATGTGTACATTCATAATCACACTAGTTTCATTTGAATGGTTTCTCTCCAGTGTGTGTGCTAATATGTCTTCGTAAGCTACCTGCATGTGTACATTCATAATCACACATGTTTCATTTGAATGGTTTCTCTCCAGTGTGTGTGCTAATATGTCTTCGTAAGCTACCTGCATGTGTACATTCATAATCACCCATGTTTCATTTGAATGGTTTCTCTCCAGTGTGTGTGCTAATATGACTTCGTAATTGATCTGCTCTTGCAGATTCATAATCACACCTGTTTCATTTGAATGGTTTTTCTCTAGTATGTGTGCTAATATGACTTCGTAAGCTACCTGCATGTGAACATTCATAATCACACATGTTGCATTTGAATGGTTTCTCTCCAGTGTGTATGCTAATATGTCTTCGTAAGCTACCTGCATGTGTACATTCATAATCACACATGTTTCATTTGAATGGTTTCTCTCCAGTATGTGTGCTAATATGTCTTCGTAAGCTACCTGCATGTGTACATTCATAATCACCCATGTTTCATTTGAATGGTTTCTCTCCAGTGTGTGTGCTAATATGACTTCGTAATTGATCTGCTCTTGCAGATTCATAATCACACATGTTGCATTTGAATGGTTTCTTTCCAGTGTGTGTGCTAATGTCTTCGTAAGCTACCTGCATGTGTACATTCATAATCACACATGTTTCATTTGAATGGTTTCTCTCTAGTATGTGTGCTAATATGTCTTCGTAAGCTACCTGCATGTGTACATTCATAATCACACTAGTTTCATTTGAATGGTTTCTCTCCAGTATGTGTGCTAATATGTCTTCGTAAGCTACCTGCATGTGTACATTCATAATCACACATGTTTCATTTGAATGGTTTCTCTCCAGTGTGTGTGCTAATATGACTTCGTAATTGATCTGCTCTTGCAGATTCATAATCACACATGTTGCATTTAAATGGTTTCTCTCCAGTGTGTGTGCTAATGTCTTCGTAAGCTACCTGCATGTGTACATTCATAATCACACATGTTTCATTTGTATGGTTTCTCTCCAGTGTGTGTGCTAATATGACTTCGTAAGCTACCTGCATGTGAACATTCATAATCACACATGTTGCATTTGAATGGTTTCTCTCCAGTATGTGTTCTAATATGTCTTTGTAAGCTACCTGCTTGTGTACATTCATAATCACACATGTTGCATTTGAATGGTTTCTCTCCAGTATGTGTTCTAATATGGGATCGTAAGTGACCTGATTGTGTACATTCATAATTACACATGTTGCATTTGAATGGTTTCTCTCCAGTGTGTGTGCTAATATGACTTCGTAAGCTACCTGCATGTGAACATTCATAATCACACATGTTGCATTTGAATGGTTTCTCTCCAGTGTGTATGCTAATATGTCTTCGTAAGCTACCTGCATGTGTACATTCATAATCACACATGTTTCATTTGAATGGTTTCTCTCCAGTATGTGTGCTAATATGTCTTCGTAAGCTACCTGCATGTGTACATTCATAATCACCCATGTTTCATTTGAATGGTTTCTCTCCAGTGTGTGTGCTAATATGACTTCGTAATTGATCTGCTCTTGCAGATTCATAATCACACCTGTTTCATTTGAATGGTTTTTCTCCAGTATGTGTGCTAATATGTCTTCGTAAGCTACCTGCATGTGTACATTCATAATCACACATGTTGCATTTGAATGGTTTCTCTCCAGTGTGTGTGCTAATATGTCTTCGTAAGCTACCTGCATGTGTACATTCATAATCACACTAGTTTCATTTGAATGGTTTCTCTCCAGTATGTGTGCTAATATGTCTTCGTAAGCTACCTGCATGTGTACATTCATAATCACACATGTTTCATTTGAATGGTTTCTCTCCAGTGTGTGTGCTAATATGACTTCGTAATTGATCTGCTCTTGCAGATTCATAATCACACATGTTGCATTTAAATGGTTTCTCTCCAGTGTGTGTGCTAATGTCTTCGTAAGCTACCTGCATGTGTACATTCATAATCACACATGTTTCATTTGTATGGTTTCTCTCCAGTGTGTGTGCTAATATGACTTCGTAAGCTACCTGCATGTGAACATTCATAATCACACATGTTGCATTTGAATGGTTTCTCTCCAGTATGTGTTCTAATATGTCTTTGTAAGCTACCTGCTTGTGTACATTCATAATCACACATGTTGCATTTGAATGGTTTCTCTCCAGTATGTGTTCTAATATGGGTTCGTAAGTGACCTGCTTGTGTACATTCATAATCACACATGTTGCATTTGAATGGTTTCTCTCCAGTGTGTGTGCTAATATGACTTCGTAATTGATCTGCTCTTGCAGATTCATAATCACACATGTTGCATTTGAATGGTTTCTTTCCAGTGTGTGTGCTAATGTCTTCGTAAGCTACCTGCATGTGTACATTCATAATCACACATGTTTCATTTGAATGGTTTCTCTCTAGTATGTGTGCTAATATGTCTTCGTAAGCTACCTGCATGTGTACATTCATAATCACACATGTTGCATTTGAATGGTTTCTCTCCAGTGTGTGTGCTAATATGACTTCGTAATTGATCTGCTCTTGCAGATTCATAATCACACCTGTTTCATTTGAATGGTTTTTCTCTAGTATGTGTGCTAATATGTCTTCGTAAGCTACCTGCATGTGTACATTCATAATCAAACATGTTGCATTTGAATGGTTTCTCTCCAGTGTGTGTGCTAATATGTCTTCGTAAGCTACCTGCATGTGTACATTCATAATCACACTAGTTTCATTTGAATGGTTTCTCTCCAGTGTGTGTGCTAATATGTCTTCGTAAGCTACCTGCATGTGTACATTCATAATCACACATGTTTCATTTGAATGGTTTCTCTCCAGTATGTGTGCTAATATGTCTTCGTAAGCTACCTGCATGTGTACATTCATAATCACCCATGTTTCATTTGAATGGTTTCTCTCCAGTGTGTGTGCTAATATGACTTCGTAATTGATCTGCTCTTGCAGATTCATAATCACACCTGTTTCATTTGAATGGTTTTTCTCTAGTATGTGTGCTAATATGTCTTCGTAAGCTACCTGCATGTGAACATTCATAATCACACATGTTGCATTTAAATGGTTTCTCTCCAGTGTGTGTGCTAATATGTCTTCGTAAGCTACCTGCATGTGTACATTCATAATCACACATGTTTCATTTGAATGGTTTCTCTCCAGTATGTGTGCTAATATGTCTTCGTAAGCTACCTGCATGTGTACATTCATAATCACCCATGTTTCATTTGAATGGTTTCTCTCCAGTGTGTGTGCTAATATGACTTCGTAATTGATCTGCTCTTGCAGATTCATAATCACACATGTTGCATTTGAATGGTTTCTTTCCAGTGTGTGTGCTAATGTCTTCGTAAGCTACCTGCATGTGTACATTCATAATCACACATGTTTCATTTGAATGGTTTCTCTCCAGTGTGTGTGCTAATATGTCTTCGTAAGCTACCTGCATGTGTACATTCATAATCACACATGTTGCATTTGAATGGTTTCTCTCCAGTGTGTGGGCTAATATGACTTCGTAATTGATCTGCTCTTGCAGATTCATAATCACACCTGTTTCATTTGAATGGTTTTTCTCTAGTATGTGTGCTAATATGTCTTCGTAAGCTACCTGCATGTGTACATTCATAATCAAACATGTTGCATTTGAATGGTTTCTCTCCAGTGTGTGTGCTAATATGTCTTCGTAAGCTACCTGCATGTGAACATTCATAATCACACATGTTGCATTTGAATGGTTTCTCTCCAGTGTGTGTGCTAATATGTCTTCGTAAGCTACCTGCATGTGTACATTCATAATCACACATGTTTCATTTGAATGGTTTCTCTCCAGTATGTGTGCTAATATGTCTTCGTAAGCTACCTGCATGTGTACATTCATAATCACCCATGTTTCATTTGAATGGTTTCTCTCCAGTGTGTGTGCTAATATGACTTCGTAATTGATCTGCTCTTGCAGATTCATAATCACACATGTTGCATTTGAATGGTTTCTCTCCAGTGTGTGTTCTAATATGGGTTCGTAAGTGACCTGCTTGTGTACATTCATAATCACACATGATGCATTTGAATGTTTTCTCTCCAGTGTGTGTGCTAATATGATTTCGTAAAATACCTGCTTGTGTACATTCATAATCACACATTTTGCATTTAAATGGTTTCTCTCCAGTGTGTGTTCGAATATGACTTCGTAATTGATTTGCTCTTGCAGATTCATAATCACACATGTTGCATTTGAATGGTTTCTCTCCAGTATGTGTTCGAATATGACTTCGTAATTGATTTGCTCTTGCAGATTCATAATCACACATGTTGCATTTGAATGGTTTCTCTCCAGTATGTGTTCGAATATGACTTCGTAAGCTACCTGCTTGTGTACATTTATAATCACACATGTTGCATTTGAATGGTTTCTCTCCAGTATGTGTTCTAATATGTCTTTGTAAGCTACCTGCTTGTGTACATTCATAATCACACATGTTGCATTTGAATGGTTTCTCTCCAGTATGTGTTCTAATATGGGATCGTAAGTGACCTGATTGTGTACATTCATAATTACACATGTTGCATTTGAATGGTTTCTCTCCAGTGTGTGTGCTAAAATGACTTCGTAAGCTACCTGCATGTGAACATTCATAATCACACATGTTGCATTTGAATGGTTTCTCTCCAGTGTGTGTGCTAATATGTCTTCGTAAGCTACCTGCATGTGTACATTCATAATCACACATGTTTCATTTGAATGGTTTCTCTCCAGTATGTGTGCTAATATGTCTTCGTAAGCTACCTTCATGTGTACATTCATAATCACCCATGTTTCATTTGAATGGTTTCTCTCCAGTGTGTGTGCTAATATGACTTCGTAATTGATCTGCTCTTGCAGATTCATAATCACACATGTTGCATTTGAATGGTTTCTTTCCAGTGTGTGTGCTAATGTCTTCGTAAGCTACCTGCATGTGTACATTCATAATCACACATGTTTCATTTGAATGGTTTCTCTCTAGTATGTGTGCTAATATGTCTTCGTAAGCTACCTGCATGTGTACATTCATAATCACACATGTTGCATTTGAATGGTTTCTCTCCAGTGTGTGGGCTAATATGACTTCGTAATTGATCTGCTCTTGCAGATTCATAATCACACCTGTTTCATTTGAATGGTTTTTCACTAGTATGTGTGCTAATATGTCTTCGTAAGCTACCTGCATGTGTACATTCATAATCAAACATGTTGCATTTGAATGGTTTCTCTCCAGTGTGTGTGCTAATATGTCTTCGTAAGCTACCTGCATGTGTACATTCATAATCACACTAGTTTCATTTGAATGGTTTCTCTCCAGTATGTGTGCTAATATGTCTTCGTAAGCTACCTGCATGTGTACATTCATAATCACACATGTTTCATTTGAATGGTTTCTCTCCAGTGTGTGTGCTAATATGACTTCGTAATTGATCTGCTCTTGCAGATTCATAATCACACATGTTGCATTTAAATGGTTTCTCTCCAGTGTGTGTGCTAATGTCTTCGTAAGCTACCTGCATGTGTACATTCATAATCACACATGTTTCATTTGTATGGTTTCTCTCCAGTGTGTGTGCTAATATGTCTTCGTAAGCTACCTGCATGTGTACATTCATAATCACACATGTTTCATTTGAATGGTTTCTCTCCAGTATGTAAGCTAATATGTCTTCGTAAGCTACCTGCATGTGTACATTCATAATCACACATGTTGCATTTGAATGGTTTCTCTCCAGTGTGTGTGCTAATATGACTTCGTAATTGATCTGCTCTTGCAGATTCATAATCATACCTGTTTCATTTGAATGGTTTTTCTCTAGTATGTGTGCTAATATGTCTTCGTAAGCTACCTGCATGTGTACTTTCATAATCACACATGTTTCATTTGAATGGTTTCTCTCCAGTATGTGTGCTAATATGTCTTCGTAAGCTACCTGCTTGTGTACATTCATAATCACACATGTTGCATTTGAATGGTTTCTCTCCAGTGTGTGTGCTAATATGACTTCGTAATTGATCTGCTCTTGCAGATTCATAATCACACCTGTTTCATTTGAATGGTTTCTCTCTAGTATGTGTGCTAATATGTCTTCGTAAGCTACCTGCATGTGTACATTCATAATCAAACACGTTGCATTTGAATGGTTTCTCTCCAGTGTGTGTGCTAATATGACTTCGTAATTGATCTGCTCTTGCAGATTCATAATTACACATGTTGCATTTGAATGGTTTCTCTCCAGTGTGTGTTCTAATATGGGTTCGTAAGTGACCTGCTTGTGTACATTCATAATCACACATGTTGCATTTGAATTTTTTCTCTCCAGTGTGTGTGCTAATATGATTTCGTAAAATACCTGCTTGTGTACATTTATAATCACACATTTTGCATTTAAATGGTTTCTCTCCAGTGTGTGTTCGAATATGACTTCGTAATTGATTTGCTCTTGCAGATTCATAATCACACATGTTGCATTTGAATGGTTTCTCTCCAGTATGTGTTCGAATATGACTTCGTAATTGATTTGCTCTTGCAGATTCATAATCACACATGTTGCATTTGAATGGTTTCTCTCCAGTATGTGTTCGAATATGACTTCGTAAGCTACCTGCTTGTGTACATTTATAATCACACATGTTGCATTTGAATGGTTTCTCTCCAGTATGTGTTCTTATATGTCTTTGTAAGCTACCTGCTTGTGTACATTCATAATCACACATGTTGCATTTGAATGGTTTCTCTCCAGTATGTGTTCTAATATGGGATCGTAAGTGACCTGATTGTGTACATTCATAATCACACATGTTGCATTTGAATGGTTTCTCTCCAGTGTGTGTGCTAATATGACTTTGTAAGCTACCTGCATGTGTACATTCATAATCAAACATGTTGCATTTGAATGGTTTCTCTCCAGTATGTGTGCTAATATGTCTTCGTAAGCTACCTGCATGTGTACATTCATAATCACACTAGTTTCATTTGAATGGTTTCTCTCCAGTATGTGTGCTAATATGTCTTCGTAAGCTACCTGCATGTGTACATTCATAATCACACATGTTTCATTTGAATGGTTTCTCTCCAGTGTGTGTGCTAATATGACTTCGTAAGCTACCTGCATGTGAACATTCATAATCACACATGTTGCATTTGAATGGTTTCTCTCCAGTGTGTGTGCTAATATGTCTTCGTAAGCTACCTGCATGTGTACATTCATAATCACACATGTTTCATTTGAATGGTTTCTCTCCAGTATGTGTGCTAATATGTCTTCGTAAGCTACCTGCATGTGTACATTTATAATCACCCATGTTTCATTTGAATGGTTTCTCTCCAGTGTGTGTGCTAATATGACTTCGTAATTGATCTGCTCTTGCAGATTTATAATCACACATGTTGCATTTGAATGGTTTCTTTCCAGTGTGTGTGCTAATGTCTTCGTAAGCTACCTGCATGTGTACATTCATAATCACACATGTTTCATTTGAATGGTTTTTCTCTAGTATGTGTGCTAATATGTCTTCGTAAGCTACCTGCATGTGTACATTCATAATCACACATGTTGCATTTGAATGGTTTCTCTCCAGTGTGTGGGCTAATATGACTTCGTAATTGATCTGCTCTTGCAGATTCATAATCACACCTGTTTCATTTGAATGGTTTTTCTCTAGTATGTGTGCTAATATGTCTTCGTAAGCTACCTGCATGTGTACATTCATAATCAAACATGTTGCATTTGAATGGTTTCTCTCCAGTGTGTGTGCTAATATGTCTTCGTAAGCTACCTGCATGTGTACATTCATAATCACACTAGTTTCATTTGAATGGTTTCTCTCCAGTATGTGTGCTAATATGTCTTCGTAAGCTACCTGCATGTGTACATTCATAATCACACATGTTTCATTTGAATGGTTTCTCTCCAGTATGTGTGCTAATATGACTTCGTAAGCTACCTGCTTGTGTACATTCATAATCACACATGTTGCATTTGAATGGTTTCTCTCCAGTGTGTGTGCTAATATGACTTCGTAATTGATCTGCTCTTGCAGATTCATAATCACACCTGTTTCATTTGAATGGTTTCTCTCTAGTATGTGTGCTAATATGTCTTCGTAAGCTACCTGCATGTGTACATTCATAATCAAACACGTTGAATTTGAATGGTTTCTCTCCAGTGTGTGTGCTAATATGTCTTCGTAAGCTACCTGCATGTGTACATTCATAATCACACTTGTTTCATTTGAATGGTTTCTCTCCAGTATGTGTGCTAATATGTCTTCGTAAGCTACCTGCATGTGTACATTTATAATCACCCATGTTTCATTTGAATGGTTTCTCTCCAGTGTGTGTGCTAATATGACTTCGTAATTGATCTGCTCTTGCAGATTTATAATCACACATGTTGCATTTGAATGGTTTCTTTCCAGTGTGTGTGCTAATGTCTTCGTAAGCTACCTGCATGTGTACATTCATAATCACACATGTTTCATTTGAATGGTTTCTCTCCAGTATGTAAGCTAATATGTCTTCGTAAGCTACCTGCATGTGTACATTCATAATCACACATGTTGCATTTGAATGGTTTCTCTCCAGTGTGTGTGCTAATATGACTTCGTAATTGATCTGCTCTTGCAGATTCATAATCACACCTGTTTCATTTGAATGGTTTTTCTCTAGTATGTGTGCTAATATGTCTTCGTAAGCTACCTGCATGTGTACATTCATAATCAAACATGTTGCATTTGAATGGTTTCTCTCCAGTGTGTGTGCTAATATGTCTTCGTAAGCTACCTGCATGTGTACATTCATAATCACACTAGTTTCATTTAAATGGTTTCTCTCCAGTATGTGTGCTAATATGTCTTCGTAAGCTACCTGCATGTGTACTTTCATAATCACACATGTTTCATTTGAATGGTTTCTCTCCAGTATGTGTGCTAATATGTCTTCGTAAGCTACCTGCTTGTGTACATTCATAATCACACATGTTGCATTTGAATGGTTTCTCTCCAGTGTGTGTGCTAATATGACTTCGTAATTGATCTGCTCTTGCAGATTCATAATCACACCTGTTTCATTTGAATGGTTTCTCTCTAGTATGTGTGCTAATATGTCTTCGTAAGCTACCTGCATGTGTACATTCATAATCAAACACGTTGCATTTGAATGGTTTCTCTCCAGTGTGTGTGCTAATATGACTTCGTAATTGATCTGCTCTTGCAGATTCATAATTACACATGTTGCATTTGAATGGTTTCTCTCCAGTGTGTGTTCTAATATGGGTTCGTAAGTGACCTGCTTGTGTACATTCATAATCACACATGTTGCATTTGAATTTTTTCTCTCCAGTGTGTGTGCTAATATGATTTCGTAAAATACCTGCTTGTGTACATTTATAATCACACATTTTGCATTAAAATGGTTTCTCTCCAGTGTGTGTTCGAATATGACTTCGTAATTGATTTGCTCTTGCAGATTCATAATCACACATGTTGCATTTGAATGGTTTCTCTCCAGTATGTGTTCGAATATGACTTCGTAATTGATTTGCTCTTGCAGATTCATAATCACACATGTTGCATTTGAATGGTTTCTCTCCAGTATGTGTTCGAATATGACTTCGTAAGCTACCTGCTTGTGTACATTTATAATCACACATGTTGCATTTGAATGGTTTCTCTCCAGTATGTGTTCTAATATGTCTTTGTAAGCTACCTGCTTGTGTACATTCATAATCACACATGTTGCATTTGAATGGTTTCTCTCCAGTATGTGTTCTAATATGGGATCGTAAGTGACCTGATTGTGTACATTCATAATCACACATGTTGCATTTGAATGGTTTCTCTCCAGTGTGTGTGCTAATATGACTTTGTAAGCTACCTGCATGTGTACATTCATAATCAAACATGTTGCATTTGAATGGTTTCTCTCCAGTGTGTGTGCTAATATGTCTTCGTAAGCTACCTGCATGTGTACATTCATAATCACACTTGTTTCATTTGAATGGTTTCTCTCCAGTATGTGTGCTAATATGTCTTCGTAAGCTACCTGCATGTGTACATTCATAATCACACATGTTTCATTTGAATGGTTTCTCTCCAGTGTGTGTGCTAATATGACTTCGTAAGCTACCTGCATGTGAACATTCATAATCACACATGTTGCATTTGAATGGTTTCTCTCCAGTGTGTGTGCTAATATGTCTTCGTAAGCTACCTGCATGTGTACATTTATAATCACACATGTTTCATTTGAATGGTTTCTCTCCAGTATGTGTGCTAATATGTCTTCGTAAGCTACCTGCATGTGTACATTTATAATCACCCATGTTTCATTTGAATGGTTTCTCTCCAGTGTGTGTGCTAATATGACTTCGTAATTGATCTGCTCTTGCAGATTTATAATCACACATGTTGCATTTGAATGGTTTCTTTCCAGTGTGTGTGCTAATGTCTTCGTAAGCTACCTGCATGTGTACATTCATAATCACACATGTTTCATTTGAATGGTTTTTCTCTAGTATGTGTGCTAATATGTCTTCGTAAGCTACCTGCATGTGTACATTCATAATCACACATGTTGCATTTGAATGGTTTCTCTCCAGTGTGTGGGCTAATATGACTTCGTAATTGATCTGCTCTTGCAGATTCATAATCACACCTGTTTCATTTGAATGGTTTTTCTCTAGTATGTGTGCTAATATGTCTTCGTAAGCTACCTGCATGTGTACATTCATAATCAAACATGTTGCATTTGAATGGTTTCTCTCCAGTGTGTGTGCTAATATGTCTTCGTAAGCTACCTGCATGTGTACATTCATAATCACACTAGTTTCATTTGAATGGTTTCTCTCCAGTATGTGTGCTAATATGTCTTCGTAAGCTACCTGCATGTGTACATTCATAATCACACATGTTTCATTTGAATGGTTTCTCTCCAGTGTGTGTGCTAATATGACTTCGTAATTGATCTGCTCTTGCAGATTCATAATCACACATGTTTCATTTAAATGGTTTCTCTCCAGTGTGTGTGCTAATGTATTCGTATGCTACCTGCATGTGTACATTCATAATCACACATGTTTCATTTGTATGGTTTCTCTCCAGTGTGTGTGCTAATATGTCTTCGTAAGCTACCTGCATGTGTACATTCATAATCACGCATGTTTCATTTGAATGGTTTCTCTCCAGTATGTAAGCTAATATGTCTTCGTAAGCTACCTGCATGTGTACATTCATAATCACACATGTTGCATTTGAATGGTTTCTCTCCAGTGTGTGGGCTAATATGACTTCGTAATTGATCTGCTCTTGCAGATTCATAATCACACCTGTTTCATTTGAATGGTTTTTCTCTAGTATGTGTGCTAATATGTCTTCGTAAGCTACCTGCATGTGTACTTTCATAATCACACATGTTTCATTTGAATGGTTTCTCTCCAGTATGTGTGCTAATATGTCTTCGTAAGCTACCTGCTTGTGTACATTCATAATCACACATGTTGCATTTGAATGGTTTCTCTCCAGTGTGTGTGCTAATATGACTTCGTAATTGATCTGCTCTTGCAGATTCATAATCACACCTGTTTCATTTGAATGGTTTCTCTCTAGTATGTGTGCTAATATGTCTTCGTAAGCTACCTGCATGTGTACATTCATAATCACACACGTTGCATTTGAATGGTTTCTCTCCAGTGTGTGTGCTAATATGACTTCGTAATTGATCTGCTCTTGCAGATTCATAATCACACATGTTGCATTTGAATGGTTTCTCTCCAGTGTGTGTTCTAATATGGGTTCGTAAGTGACCTGCTTGTGTACATTCATAATCACACATGTTGCATTTGAATTTTTTCTCTCCAGTGTGTGTGCTAATATGATTTCGTAAAATACCTGCTTGTGTACATTCATAATCACACATTTTGCATTTAAATGGTTTCTCTCCAGTGTGTGTTCGAATATGACTTCGTAATTGATTTGCTCTTGCAGATTCATAATCACACATGTTGCATTTGAATGGTTTCTCTCCAGTATGTGTTCGAATATGACTTCGTAATTGATTTGCTCTTGCAGATTCATAATCACACATGTTGCATTTGAATGGTTTCTCTCCAGTATGTGTTCGAATATGACTTCGTAAGCTACCTGCTTGTGTACATTTATAATCACACATGTTGCATTTGAATGGTTTCTCTCCAGTATGTGTTCTAATATGTCTTTGTAAGCTACCTGCTTGTGTACATTCATAATCACACATGTTGCATTTGAATGGTTTCTCTCCAGTATGTGTTCTAATATGGGATCGTAAGTGACCTGATTGTGTACATTCATAATCACACATGTTGCATTTGAATGGTTTCTCTCCAGTGTGTGTGCTAATATGACTTTGTAAGCTACCTGCATGTGTACATTCATAATCAAACATGTTGCATTTGAATGGTTTCTCTCCAGTGTGTGTGCTAATATGTCTTCGTAAGCTACCTGCATGTGTACATTCATAGTCACACTTGTTTCATTTGAATGGTTTCTCTCCAGTATGTGTGCTAATATGTCTTCGTAAGCTACCTGCATGTGTACATTCATAATCACACATGTTTCATTTGAATGGTTTCTCTCCAGTGTGTGTGCTAATATGACTTCGTAATTGATCTGCTCTTGCAAATTCATAATCACACATGTTGCATTTAAATGGTTTCTCTCCAGTGTGTGTGCTAATGTCTTCGTAAGCTACCTGCATGTGTACATTCATAATCACACATGTTTCATTTGTATGGTTTCTCTCCAGTGTGTGCGCTAATATGTCTTCGTAAGCTACCTGCATGTGTACATTCATAATCACACATGTTTCATTTGAATGGTTTCTCTCCAGTATGTAAGCTAATATGTCTTCGTAAGCTACCTGCATGTGTACATTCATAATCACACATGTTGCATTTGAATGGTTTCTCTCCAGTGTGTGTGCTAATATGACTTCGTAATTGATCTGCTCTTGCAGATTCATAATCACACCTGTTTCATTTAAATGGTTTTTCTCTAGTATGTGTGCTAATATGTCTTCGTAAGCTACCTGCATGTGTACATTCATAATCACACATGTTTCATTTGAATGGTTTCTATCCAGTATGTGTGCTAATATGTCTTCGTAAGCTACCTGCTTGTGTACATTCATAATCACACATGTTGCATTTAAATGGTTGCTCTCCAGTGTGTGTGCTAATATGACTTCGTAATTGATCTGCTCTTGCAGATTCATAATCACACCTGTTTCATTTGAATGGTTTCTCTCTAGTATGTGTGCTAATATGTCTTCGTAAGCTACCTGCATGTGTACATTCATAATCACACATGTTGCATTTGAATGGTTTCTCTCCAGTGTGTGTTCTAATATGGGTTCGTAAGTGACCTGCTTGTGTACAGTCATAATCACACATGTTGCATTTGAATGGTTTCTCTCCAGTGTGTGTGCTAATATGACTTCGTAAAATACCTGCTTGTGTACATTCATAATCACACATTTTGCATTTAAATGGTTTCTCTCCAGTATGTGTTCGAATATGACTTCGTAATTGATCTGCTCTTGCAGATTCATAATCACACATGTTGCATTTGAATGGTTTCTCTCCAGTATGTGTTCGAATATGACTTCGTAAGCTACCTGCTTGTGTACATTTATTATCACACATGTTGCATTTGAATGGTTTCTCTCCAGTATGTGTTCTAATATGTCTTTGTAAGCTACCTGCTTGTGTACATTCATAATCGCACATGTTGCATTTGAATGGTTTCTCTCCAGTATGTGTTCTAATATGGGATCGTAAGTGACCTGATTGTGTACATTCATAATCACACATGTTGCATTTGAATTATTTCTCTCCAGTGTGTGTGCTAATATGACTTCGTAAGCTACCTGCATGTGTACATTCATAATCACACATGTTGCATTTGAATGGTTTCTCTCCAGTGTGTGTGCTAATATGACTTCGTAATTGATCTGCTCTTGCAGATTCATAATCACACCTGTTTCATTTGAATGGTTTTTCTCTAGTATGTGTGCTAATATGTCTTCGTAAGCTACCTGCATGTGTACATTCATAATCACACATGTTTCATTTGAATGGTTTCTCTCCAGTATGTGTGCTACTATGTCTTCGTAAGCTACCTGCTTGTGTACATTCATAATCACACATGTTGCATTTGAATGGTTTCTCTCCAGTGTGTGTGCTAATATGACTTCGTAATTGATCTGCTCTTGCAGATTCATAATCACACCTGTTTCATTTGAATGGTTTCTCTCTAGTATGTGTGCTAATATGTCTTCGTAAGCTACCTGCATGTGTACATTCATAATCACACACGTTGCATTTGAATGGTTTCTTTCCAGTGTGTGTGCTAATATGACTTCGTAATTGATCTGCTCTTGCAGATTCATAATCACACATGTTGCATTTGAATGGTTTCTCTCCAGTGTGTGTTCTAATATGGGTTCGTAAGTGACCTGCTTGTGTACATTCATAATCACACATGTTGCATTTGAATGGTTTCTCTCCAGTGTGTGTGCTAATATGACTTCGTAAAATACCTGCTTGTGTACATTCATAATCACACATTTTGCATTTAAATGGTTTCTCTCCAGTGTGTGTTCGAATATGACTTCGTAATTGATTTGCTCGTGCAGATTCATAATCACACATGTTGCATTTGAATGGTTTCTCTCCAGTATGTGTTCGAATATGACTTCGTAATTGATTTGCTCTTGCAGATTCATAATCACACATGTTGCATTTGAATGGTTTCTCTCCAGTATGTGTTCGAATATGACTTCGTAATTGATTTGCTCTTGCAGATTCATAATCACACATGTTGCATTTGAATGGTTTCTCTCCAGTATGTGTTCGAATATGACTTCGTAAGCTACCTGCTTGTGTACATTTATAATCACACATGTTGCATTTGAATGGTTTCTCTCCAGTATGTGTTCTAATATGTCTTTGTAAGCTACCTGCTTGTGTACATTCATAATCACACATGTTGCATTTGAATGGTTTCTCTCCAGTATGTGTTCGAATATGACTTCGTAATTGATTTGCTCTTGCAGATTCATAATCACACATGTTGCATTTGAATGGTTTCTCTCCAGTATGTGTTCGAATATGACTTCGTAATTGATCTGCTCTTGCAGATTCATAATCACACATGTTGCATTTGAATGGTTTCTCTCCAGTATGTGTTCGAATATGACTTCGTAAGCTACCTGCTTGTGTACATTTATTATCACACATGTTGCATTTGAATGGTTTCTCTCCAGTATGTGTTCTAATATGTCTTTGTAA
This sequence comes from Selenia dentaria, assembly GCA_917880725.1. Taxonomy (NCBI): domain Eukaryota; kingdom Metazoa; phylum Arthropoda; class Insecta; order Lepidoptera; family Geometridae; genus Selenia; species Selenia dentaria. The sequence goes on along the minus strand of OU862900.1, from coordinate 20,186,375 downwards.
GCTACCTGCTTGTGTACATTCATAATCGCACATGTTGCATTTGAATGGTTTCTCTCCAGTATGTGTTCTAATATGGGATCGTAAGTGACCTGATTGTGTACATTCATAATCACACATGTTGCATTTGAATTATTTCTCTCCAGTGTGTGTGCTAATATGACTTCGTAAGCTACCTGCTTGTGTACATTCATAATCACACATGTTGCATTTGAATGGTTTCTCTCCAGTGTGTGTGCTAATATGACTTCGTAATTGATCTGCTCTTGCAGATTCATAATCACACCTGTTTCATTTGAATGGTTTTTCTCTAGTATGTGTGCTAATATGTCTTCGTAAGCTACCTGCATGTGTACATTCATAATCACACATGTTTCATTTGAATGGTTTCTCTCCAGTATGTGTGCTACTATGTCTTCGTAAGCTACCTGCTTGTGTACATTCATAATCACACATGTTGCATTTGAATGGTTTCTCTCCAGTGTGTGTGCTAATATGACTTCGTAATTGATCTGCTCTTGCAGATTCATAATCACACCTGTTTCATTTGAATGGTTTCTCTCTAGTATGTGTGCTAATATGTCTTCGTAAGCTACCTGCATGTGTACATTCATAATCACACACGTTGCATTTGAATGGTTTCTTTCCAGTGTGTGTGCTAATATGACTTCGTAATTGATCTGCTCTTGCAGATTCATAATCACACATGTTGCATTTGAATGGTTTCTCTCCAGTGTGTGTTCTAATATGGGTTCGTAAGTGACCTGCTTGTGTACATTCATAATCACACATGTTGCATTTGAATGGTTTCTCTCCAGTGTGTGTGCTAATATGACTTCGTAAAATACCTGCTTGTGTACATTCATAATCACACATTTTGCATTTAAATGGTTTCTCTCCAGTGTGTGTTCGAATATGACTTCGTAATTGATTTGCTCTTGCAGATTCCTAATCACACATGTTGCATTTGAATGGTTTCTCTCCAGTATGTGTTCGAATATGACTTCGTAATTGATTTGCTCTTGCAGATTCATAATCACACATGTTTCATTTGAATGGTTTCTCTCCAGTGTGTGTGCTAATATGACTTCGTAATTGATCTGCTCTTGCAAATTCATAATCACACATGTTTCATTTAAATGGTTTCTCTCCAGTGTGTGTGCTAATGTCTTCGTAAGCTACCTGCATGTGTACATTCATAATCACACATGTTTCATTTGTATGGTTTCTCTCCAGTGTGTGCGCTAATATGTCTTCGTAAGCTACCTGCATGTGTACATTCATAATCACACATGTTTCATTTGAATGGTTTCTCTCCAGTATGTAAGCTAATATGTCTTCGTAAGCTACCTGCATGTGTACATTCATAATCACACATGTTGCATTTGAATGGTTTCTCTCCAGTGTGTGTGCTAATATGACTTCGTAATTGATCTGCTCTTGCAGATTCATAATCACACCTGTTTCATTTAAATGGTTTTTCTCTAGTATGTGTGCTAATATGTCTTCGTAAGCTACCTGCATGTGTACATTCATAATCACACATGTTTCATTTGAATGGTTTCTATCCAGTATGTGTGCTAATATGTCTTCGTAAGCTACCTGCTTGTGTACATTCATAATCACACATGTTGCATTTAAATGGTTGCTCTCCAGTGTGTGTGCTAATATGACTTCGTAATTGATCTGCTCTTGCAGATTCATAATCACACCTGTTTCATTTGAATGGTTTCTCTCTAGTATGTGTGCTAATATGTCTTCGTAAGCTACCTGCATGTGTACATTCATAATCACACATGTTGCATTTGAATGGTTTCTCTCCAGTGTGTGTTCTAATATGGGTTCGTAAGTGACCTGCTTGTGTACAGTCATAATCACACATGTTGCATTTGAATGGTTTCTCTCCAGTGTGTGTGCTAATATGACTTCGTAAAATACCTGCTTGTGTACATTCATAATCACACATTTTGCATTTAAATGGTTTCTCTCCAGTGTGTGTTCGAATATGACTTCGTAATTGATTTGCTCTTGCAGATTCATAATCACACATGTTGCATTTGAATGGTTTCTCTCCAGTATGTGTTCGAATATGACTTCGTAATTGATCTGCTCTTGCAGATTCATAATCACACATGTTGCATTTGAATGGTTTCTCTCCAGTATGTGTTCGAATATGACTTCGTAAGCTACCTGCTTGTGTACATTTATTATCACACATGTTGCATTTGAATGGTTTCTCTCCAGTATGTGTTCTAATATGTCTTTGTAAGCTACCTGCTTGTGTACATTCATAATCGCACATGTTGCATTTGAATGGTTTCTCTCCAGTATGTGTTCTAATATGGGATCGTAAGTGACCTGATTGTGTACATTCATAATCACACATGTTGCATTTGAATTATTTCTCTCCAGTGTGTGTGCTAATATGACTTCGTAAGCTACCTGCATGTGTACATTCATAATCACACATGTTGCATTTGAATGGTTTCTCTCCAGTGTGTGTGCTAATATGACTTCGTAATTGATCTGCTCTTGCAGATTCATAATCACACCTGTTTCATTTGAATGGTTTTTCTCTAGTATGTGTGCTAATATGTCTTCGTAAGCTACCTGCATGTGTACATTCATAATCACACATGTTTCATTTGAATGGTTTCTCTCCAGTATGTGTGCTACTATGTCTTCGTAAGCTACCTGCTTGTGTACATTCATAATCACACATGTTGCATTTGAATGGTTTCTCTCCAGTGTGTGTGCTAATATGACTTCGTAATTGATCTGCTCTTGCAGATTCATAATCACACCTGTTTCATTTGAATGGTTTCTCTCCAGTATGTGTGCTAATATGTCTTCGTAAGCTACCTGCATGTGTACATTCATAATCACACACGTTGCATTTGAATGGTTTCTTTCCAGTGTGTGTGCTAATATGACTTCGTAATTGATCTGCTCTTGCAGATTCATAATCACACATGTTGCATTTGAATGGTTTCTCTCCAGTGTGTGTTCTAATATGGGTTCGTAAGTGACCTGCTTGTGTACATTCATAATCACACATGTTGCATTTGAATGGTTTCTCTCCAGTGTGTGTGCTAATATGACTTCGTAAAATACCTACTTGTGTACATTCATAATCACACATTTTGCATTTAAATGGTTTCTCTCCAGTGTGTGTTCGAATATGACTTCGTAATTGATTTGCTCTTGCAGATTCCTAATCACACATGTTGCATTTGAATGGTTTCTCTCCAGTATGTGTTCGAATATGACTTCGTAATTGATTTGCTCTTGCAGATTCATAATCACACATGTTGCATTTGAATGGTTTCTCTCCAGTATGTGTTCGAATATGACTTCGTAATTGATTTGCTCTTGCAGATTCATAATCACACATGTTGCATTTGAATGGTTTCTCTCCAGTATGTGTTCGAATATGACTTCGTAAGCTACCTGCTTGTGTACATTTATAATCACACATGTTGCATTTGAATGGTTTCTCTCCAGTATGTGTTCTAATATGTCTTTGTAAGCTACCTGCTTGTGTACATTCATAATCACACATGTTGCATTTGAATGGTTTCTCTCCAGTATGTGTTCTAATATGGGATCGTAAGTGACCTGATTGTGAACATTCATAATCACACATGTTGCATTTGAATGGTTTCTCTCCAGTGTGTGTGCTAATATGACTTTGTAAGCTACCTGCATGTGTACATTCATAATCAAACATGTTGCATTTGAATGGTTTCTCTCCAGTGTGTGTGCTAATATGTCTTCGTAAGCTACCTGCATGTGTACATTCATAGTCACACTTGTTTCATTTGAATGGTTTCTCTCCAGTATGTGTGCTTATATGTCTTCGTAAGCTACCTGCATGTGTACATTCATAATCACACATGTTTCATTTGAATGGTTTCTCTCCAGTGTGTGTGCTAATATGACTTCGTAATTGATCTGCTCTTGCAAATTCATAATCACACATGTTGCATTTAAATGGTTTCTCTCCAGTGTGTGTGCTAATGTCTTCGTAAGCTACCTGCATGTGTACATTCATAATCACACATGTTTCATTTGTATGGTTTCTCTCCAGTGTGTGTGCTAATATGTCTTCGTAAGCTACCTGCATGTGTACATTCATAATCACACATGTTTCATTTGAATGGTTTCTCTCCAGTATGTAAGCTAATATGTCTTCGTAAGCTACCTGCATGTGTACATTCATAATCACACATGTTGCATTTGAATGGTTTCTCTCCAGTGTGTGTGCTAATATGACTTCGTAATTGATCTGCTCTTGCAGATTCATAATCACACCTGTTTCATTTAAATGGTTTTTCTCTAGTATGTGTGCTAATATGTCTTCGTAAGCTACCTGCATGTGTACATTCATAATCACACATGTTTCATTTGAATGGTTTCTATCCAGTATGTGTGCTAATATGTCTTCGTAAGCTACCTGCTTGTGTACATTCATAATCACACATGTTGCATTTAAATGGTTGCTCTCCAGTGTGTGTGCTAATATGACTTCGTAATTGATCTGCTCTTGCAGATTCATAATCACACCTGTTTCATTTGAATGGTTTCTCTCTAGTATGTGTGCTAATATGTCTTCGTAAGCTACCTGCATGTGTACATTCATAATCACACATGTTGCATTTGAATGGTTTCTCTCCAGTGTGTGTTCTAATATGGGTTCGTAAGTGACCTGCTTGTGTACAGTCATAATTACACATGTTGCATTTGAATGGTTTCTCTCCAGTGTGTGTGCTAATATGACTTCGTAAAATACCTGCTTGTGTACATTCATAATCACACATTTTGCATTTAAATGGTTTCTCTCCAGTGTGTGTTCGAATATGACTTCGTAATTGATTTGCTCTTGCAGATTCATAATCACACATGTTGCATTTGAATGGTTTCTCTCCAGTATGTGTTCGAATATGACTTCGTAATTGATCTGCTCTTGCAGATTCATAATCACACATGTTGCATTTGAATGGTTTCTCTCCAGTATGTGTTCGAATATGACTTCGTAAGCTACCTGCTTGTGTACATTTATTATCACACATGTTGCATTTGAATGGTTTCTCTCCAGTATGTGTTCTAATATGTCTTTGTAAGCTACCTGCTTGTGTACATTCATAATCGCACATGTTGCATTTGAATGGTTTCTCTCCAGTATGTGTTCTAATATGGGATCGTAAGTGACCTGATTGTGTACATTCATAATCACACATGTTGCATTTGAATTATTTCTCTCCAGTGTGTGTGCTAATATGACTTCGTAAGCTACCTGCATGTGTACATTCATAATCACACATGTTGCATTTGAATGGTTTCTCTCCAGTGTGTGTGCTAATATGACTTCGTAATTGATCTGCTCTTGCAGATTCATAATCACACCTGTTTCATTTGAATGGTTTTTCTCTAGTATGTGTGCTAATATGTCTTCGTAAGCTACCTGCATGTGTACATTCATAATCACACATGTTTCATTTGAATGGTTTCTCTCCAGTATGTGTGCTACTATGTCTTCGTAAGCTACCTGCTTGTGTACATTCATAATCACACATGTTGCATTTGAATGGTTTCTCTCCAGTGTGTGTGCTAATATGACTTCGTAATTGATCTGCTCTTGCAGATTCATAATCACACCTGTTTCATTTGAATGGTTTCTCTCTAGTATGTGTTCTTATATGTCTTCGTAAGCTACCTGCATGTGTACATTCATAATCACACACGTTGCATTTGAATGGTTTCTTTCCAGTGTGTGTGCTAATATGACTTCGTAATTGATCTGCTCTTGCAGATTCATAATCACACATGTTGCATTTGAATGGTTTCTCTCCAGTGTGTGTTCTAATATGGGTTCGTAAGTGACCTGCTTGTGTACATTCATAATCACACATGTTGCATTTGAATGGTTTCTCTCCAGTGTGTGTGCTAATATGACTTCGTAAAATACCTGCTTGTGTACATTCATAATCACACATGTTGCATTTAAATGGTTTCTCTCCAGTGTGTGTTCGAATATGACTTCGTAATTGATTTGCTCTTGCAGATTCCTAATCACACATGTTGCATTTGAATGGTTTCTCTCCAGTATGTGTTCGAATATGACTTCGTAATTGATTTGCTCTTGCAGATTCCTAATCACACATGTTGCATTTGAATGGTTTCTCTCCAGTATGTGTTCGAATATGACTTCGTAATTGATTTGCTCTTGCAGATTCATAATCACACATGTTGCATTTGAATGGTTTCTCTCCAGTATGTTTTCGAATATGACTTCGTAAGCTACCTGCTTGTGTACATTTATAATCACACATGTTGCATTTGAATGGTTTCTCTCCAGTATGTGTTCTAATATGTCTTTGTAAGCTACCTGCTTGTGTACATTCATAATCACACATGTTGCATTTGAATGGTTTCTCTCCAGTATGTGTTCTAATATGGGATCGTAAGTGACCTGATTGTGTACATTCATAATCACACATGTTGCATTTGAATGGTTTCTCTCCAGTGTGTGTGCTAATATGACTTCGTAAGCTACCTGCATGTGTACATTCATAATCAAACATGTTGCATTTGAATGGTTTCTCTCCAGTGTGTGTGCTAATATGTCTTCGTAAGCTACCTGCATGTGTACATTCATAATCACACTAGTTTCATTTGAATGGTTTCTCTCCAGTATGTGTGCCAATATGTCTTCGTAAGCTACCTGCATGTGTACATTCATAATCACACATGTTTCATTTGAATGGTTTCTCTCCAGTGTGTGTGCTAATATGACTTCGTAATTGATCTGCTCTTGCAGATTCATAATCACACATGTTGCATTTAAATGGTTTCTCTCCAGTGTGTGTGCTAATGTCTTCGTAAGCTACCTGCATGTGTACATTCATAATCACACATGTTTCATTTGTATGGTTTCTCTCCAGTGTGTGTGCTAATATGTATTCGTAAGCTACCTGCATGTGTACATTCATAATCACACATGTTTCATTTGAATGGTTTCTCTCCAGTATGTAAGCTAATATGTCTTCGTAAGCTACCTGCATGTGTACATTCATAATCACACATGTTGCATTTGAATGGTTTCTCTCCAGTGTGTGTGCTAATATGACTTCGTAATTGATCTGCTCTTGCAGATTCATAATCACACCTGTTTCATTTGAATGGTTTTTCTCTAGTATGTGTGCTAATATGTCTTCGTAAGCTACCTGCATGTGTACATTCATAATCACACATGTTTCATTTGAATGGTTTCTCTCCAGTATGTGTGCTAATATGTCTTCGTAAGCTACCTGCTTGTGTACATTCATAATCACACATGTTTGCATTTGAATGGTTTCTCTCCAGTGTGTGTGCTAATATGACTTCGTAATTGATCTGCTCTTGCAGATTCATAATCACACCTGTTTCATTTGAATGGTTTCTCTCTAGTATGTGTTCTTATATGTCTTCGTAAGCTACCTGCATGTGTACATTCATAATCACACACGTTGCATTTGAATGGTTTCTTTCCAGTGTGTGTGCTAATATGACTTCGTAATTGATCTGCTCTTGCAGATTCATAATCACACATGTTGCATTTGAATGGTTTCTCTCCAGTGTGTGTTCTAATATGGGTTCGTAAGTGACCTGCTTGTGTACATTCATAATCACACATGTTGCATTTGAATGGTTTCTCTCCAGTGTGTGTGCTAATATGACTTCGTAAAATACCTGCTTGTGTACATTCATAATCACACATTTTGCATTTAAATGGTTTCTCTCCAGTGTGTGTTCGAATATGACTTCGTAATTGATTTGCTCTTGCAGATTCATAATCACACATGTTGCATTTGAATGGTTTCTCTCCAGTATGTGTTCGAATATGACTTCGTAATTGATTTGCTCTTGCAGATTCATAATCACATATGTTGCATTTGAATGGTTTCTCTCCAGTATGTGTTCGAATATGACTTCGTAATTGATTTGCTCTTGCAGATTCATAATCACACATGTTGCATTTGAATGGTTTCTCTCCAGTATGTTTTCGAATATGACTTCGTAAGCTACCTGCTTGTGTACATTTATAATCACACATGTTGCATTTGAATGGTTTCTCTCCAGTATGTGTTCTAATATGTCTTTGTAAGCTACCTGCTTGTGTACATTCATAATCACACATGTTGCATTTGAATGGTTTCTCTCCAGTATGTGTTCTAATATGGGATCGTAAGTGACCTGATTGTGTACATTCATAATCACACATGTTGCATTTGAATGGTTTCTCTCCAGTGTGTGTGCTAATATGACTTCGTAAGCTACCTGCATGTGTACATTCATAATCAAACATGTTGCATTTGAATGGTTTCTCTCCAGTGTGTGTGCTAATATGTCTTCGTAAGCTACCTGCATGTGTACATTCATAATCACACTAGTTTCATTTGAATGGTTTCTCTCCAGTATGTGTGCTAATATGTCTTCGTAAGCTACCTGCATGTGTACATTCATAATCACACATGTTTCATTTGAATGGTTTCTCTCCAGTGTGTGTGCTAATATGACTTCTTAATTGATCTGCTCTTGCAAATTCATAATCACACATGTTGCATTTAAATGGTTTTTCTCCAGTGTGTGTGCTAATGTCTTCGTAAGCTACCTGCATGTGTACATTCATAATCACACATGTTTCATTTGTATGGTTTCTCTCCAGTGTGTGTGCTAATATGTCTTCGTAAGCTACCTGCATGTGTACATTCATAATCACACATGTTTCATTTGAATGGTTTATCTCCAGTATGTAAGCTAATATGTCTTCGTAAGCTACCTGCATGTGTACATTCATAATCACACATGTTGCATTTGAATGGTTTCTCTCCAGTGTGTGTGCTAATATGACTTCGTAATTGATCTGCTCTTGCAGATTCATAATCACACCTGTTTCATTTGAATGGTTTTTCTCTAGTATGTGTGCTAATATGTCTTCGTAAGCTACCTGCATGTGTACATTCATAATCACACATGTTTCATTTGAATGGTTTCTCTCTAGTATGTGTGCTAATATGTCTTCGTAAGCTACCTGCATGTGTACATTCATAATCACACACGTTGCATTTGAATGGTTTCTCTCCAGTGTGTGTGCTAATATGACTTCGTAATTGATCTGCTCTTGCAGATTCATAATCACACATGTTGCATTTGAATGGTTTCTCTCCAGTGTGTGTTCTAATATGTCTTTGTAAGCTACCTGCTTGTGTACATTCATAATCACACATGTTGCATTTGAATGGTTTCTCTCCAGTATGTGTTCTAATATGGGATCGTAAGTGACCTGATTGTGTACATTCATAATCACACATGTTGCATTTGAATGGTTTCTCTCCAGTGTGTGTGCTAATATGACTTCGTAAGCTACCTGCATGTGTACATTCATAATCACACATGTTGCATTTGAATGGTTTCTCTCCATTGTGTGTGCTAATATGTCTTCGTAAGCTACCTGCATGTGTACATTCATAATCACACATGTTGCATTTGAATGGTTTCTCTCCAGTATGTGTGCTAATATGTCTTCGTAAGCTACCTGCATGTGTACATTCATAATCACACATGTTTCATTTGAATGGTTTCTCTCCAGTGTGTGTGCTAATATGACTTCGTAATTGATCTGCTTGTGTACATTCATAATCACACATGTTGCATTTGAATGGTTTCTCTCCAGTATGTGTTCGAATATGACTTCGTAAGCTACCTGCTTGTGTACATTCATAATCGCACATGTTGCATTTGAATGGTTTCTCTCCAGTATGTGTTCTAATATGGGATCGTAAGTGAACTGATTGTGTACATTCATAATCACACATGTTGCATTTGAATGGTTTCTCTCCAGTGTGTGTGCTAATATGACTTCGTAAGCTACCTGCATGTGTACATTCATAATCACACACGTTGCATTTGAATGGTTTCTCTCCAGTATGTGTTCTAATATGTCTTTGTAAGCTACCTGCTTGTGTACATTCATAATCGCACATGTTGCATTTGAATGGTTTCTCTCCAGTATGTGTTCTAATATGGGATCGTAAGTGACCTGATTGTGTACATTCATAATCACACATGTTGCATTTGAATTATTTCTCTCCACTGTGTGTGCTAATATGACTTCGTAAGCTACCTGCATGTGTACATTCATAATCACACATGTTGCATTTGAATGGTTTCTCTCCAGTGTGTGTGCTAATATGACTTCGTAATTGATCTGCTCTTGCAGATTCATAATCACACCTGTTTCATTTGAATGGTTTTTCTCTAGTATGTGTGCTAATATGTCTTCGTAAGCTACCTGCATGTGTACATTCATAATCACACATGTTTCATTTGAATGGTTTCTCTCCAGTGTGTGTGCTAATATGACTTCGTAATTGATCTGCTTGTGTACATTCATAATCACACATGTTGCATTTGAATGGTTTCTCTCCAGTGTGTGTGCTAATATGTCTTCGTAAGCTACCTGCATGTGTACATTCATAATCACACATGTTTGATTTGAATGGTTTCTCTCCCGTATGTGTGCTAATATGTCTTCGTAAGCTACCTGCATGTGTACATTCATAATCACACATGTTTCATTTGAATGGTTTCTCTCCAGTGTGTGTGCTAATATGACTTCGTAATTGATCTGCTCTTGCAGATTCATAATCACACATGTTGCATTTGAATGGTTTCTCTCCAGTGTGTGTGCTAATGTCTTCGTAAGCTACCTGCATGTGTACATTCATAATCACACATGTTGCATTTGAATGGTTTCTCTCCAGTGTGTGTTCTAATATGGGTTCGTAAGTGACCTGCTTGTGTACATTCATAATCACACATGTTGCATTTGAATGGTTTCTCTCCAGTGTGTGTGCTAATATGACTTCGTAAAATACCTGCTTGTGTACATTCATAATCACACATTTTGCATTTGAATGGTTTCTCTCCAGTATGTGTTCTAATATGTCTTTGTAAGCTACCTGCTTGTGTACATTCATAATCACACATGTTGCATTTGAATGGTTTCTCTCCAGTATGTGTTCTAATATGGGATCGTAAGTGACCTGATTGTGTACATTCAAAATCACACATGTTGCATTTGAATGGTTTCTCTCCAGTGTGTGTTCGAATATGACTTCGTAAAATACCTGCTTGTGTACATTCATAATCACACATTTTGCATTTAAATGGTTTCTCTCCAGTATGTGTTCTAATATGTCTTTCTAAGCTACCTGCTTGTGTACATTCATAATTACACATGTTGCATTTGAATGGTTTCTCTCCAGTATGTGTTCTAATATGGGATCGTAAGTGACCTGATTGTGTACATTCATAATCACACATGTTGCATTTGAATGGTTTCTCTCCAGTGTGTGTGCTAATATGACTTCGTAAAATACCTGCTTGTGTACATTCATAATCACACATGTTGCATTTAAATGGTTGCTCTCCAGTGTGTGTGCTAATATGACTTCGTAATTGATCTGCTCTTGCAGATTCATAATCACACCTGTTTCATTTGAATGGTTTCTCTCTAGTATGTGTGCTAATATGTCTTCGTAAGCTACCTGCATGTGTACATTCATAATCACACATATTGCATTTGAATGGTTTCTCTCCAGTGTGTGTTCTAATATGGGTTCGTAAGTGACCTGCTTGTGTACAGTCATAATCACACATGTTGCATTTGAATGGTTTCTCTCCAGTGTGTGTGCTAATATGACTTCGTAAAATACCTGCTTGTGTACATTCATAATCACACATTTTGCATTTAAATGGTTTCTCTCCAGTGTGTGTTCGAATATGACTTCGTAATTGATTTGCTCTTGCAGATTCATAATCACACATGTTGCATTTGAATGGTTTCTCTCCAGTATGTGTTCGAATATGACTTCGTAATTGATCTGCTCTTGCAGATTCATAATCACACATGTTGCATTTGAATGGTTTCTCTCCAGTATGTGTTCGAATATGACTTCGTAAGCTACCTGCTTGTGTACATTTATTATCACACATGTTGCATTTGAATGGTTTCTCTCCAGTATGTGTTCTAATATGTCTTTGTAAGCTACCTGCTTGTGTACATTCATAATCGCACATGTTGCATTTGAATGGTTTCTCTCCAGTATGTGTTCTAATATGGGATCGTAAGTGACCTGATTGTGTACATTCATAATCACACATGTTGCATTTGAATTATTTCTCTCCAGTGTGTGTGCTAATATGACTTCGTAAGCTACCTGCATGTGTACATTCATAATCACACATGTTGCATTTGAATGGTTTCTCTCCAGTGTGTGTGCTAATATGACTTCGTAATTGATCTGCTCTTGCAGATTCATAATCACACCTGTTTCATTTGAATGGTTTTTCTCTAGTATGTGTGCTAATATGTCTTCGTAAGCTACCTGCATGTGTACATTCATAATCACACATGTTTCATTTGAATGGTTTCTCTCCAGTATGTGTGCTACTATGTCTTCGTAAGCTACCTGCTTGTGTACATTCATAATCACACATGTTGCATTTGAATGGTTTCTCTCCAGTGTGTGTGCTAATATGACTTCGTAATTGATCTGCTCTTGCAGATTCATAATCACACCTGTTTCATTTGAATGGTTTCTCTCTAGTATGTGTTCTTATATGTCTTCGTAAGCTACCTGCATGTGTACATTCATAATCACATACGTTGCATTTGAATGGTTTCTTTCCAGTGTGTGTGCTAATATGACTTCGTAATTGATCTGCTCTTGCAGATTCATAATCACACATGTTGCATTTGAATGGTTTCTCTCCAGTGTGTGTTCTAATATGGGTTCGTAAGTGACCTGCTTGTGTACATTCATAATCACACATGTTGCATTTGAATGGTTTCTCTCCAGTGTGTGTGCTAATATGACTTCGTAAAATACCTGCTTGTGTACATTCATAATCACACATTTTGCATTTAAATGGTTTCTCTCCAGTGTGTGTTCGAATATGACTTCGTAATTGATTTGCTCTTGCAGATTCCTAATCACACATGTTGCATTTGAATGGTTTCTCTCCAGTATGTGTTCGAATATGACTTCGTAATTGATTTGCTCTTGCAGATTCATAATCACACATGTTGCATTTGAATGGTTTCTCTCCAGTATGTGTTCGAATATGACTTCGTAATTGATTTGCTCTTGCAGATTCATAATCACACATGTTGCATTTGAATGGTTTCTCTCCAGTATGTGTTCGAATATGACTTCGTAAGCTACCTGCTTGTGTACATTTATAATCACACATGTTGCATTTGAATGGTTTCTCTCCAGTGTGTGTTCTAATATGTCTTCGTAAGCTACCTGCTTGTGTACATTCATAATCACACATGTTGCATTTGAATGGTTTCTCTCCAGTATGTGTTCTAATATGGGATCGTAAGTGACCTGATTGTGTACATTCATAATCACACATGTTGCATTTGAATGGTTTCTCTCCAGTGTGTGTGCTAATATGACTTTGTAAGCTACCTGCATGTGTACATTCATAATCAAACATGTTGCATTTGAATGGTTTCTCTCCAGTGTGTGTGCTAATATGTCTTCGTAAGCTACCTGCATGTGTACATTCATAGTCACACTTGTTTCATTTGAATGGTTTCTCTCCAGTATGTGTGCTTATATGTCTTCGTAAGCTACCTGCATGTGTACATTCATAATCACACATGTTTCATTTGAATGGTTTCTCTCCAGTGTGTGTGCTAATATGACTTCGTAATTGATCTGCTCTTGCAAATTCATAATCACACATGTTGCATTTAAATGGTTTCTCTCCAGTGTGTGTGCTAATGTCTTCGTAAGCTACCTGCATGTGTACATTCATAATCACACATGTTGCATTTGAATGGTTTCTCTCCAGTATGTGTGCTAATATGTCTTCGTAAGCTACCTGCATGTGTACATTCATAATCACACATGTTTCATTTGAATGGTTTCTCTCCAGTATGTAAGCTAATATGTCTTCGTAAGCTACCTGCATGTGTACATTCATAATCACACATGTTGCATTTGAATGGTTTCTCTCCAGTGTGTGTGCTAATATGACTTCGTAATTGATCTGCTCTTGCAGATTCATAATCACACCTGTTTCATTTAAATGGTTTTTCTCTAGTATGTGTGCTAATATGTCTTCGTAAGCTACCTGCATGTGTACATTCATAATCACACATGTTTCATTTGAATGGTTTCTATCCAGTATGTGTGCTAATATGTCTTCGTAAGCTACCTGCTTGTGTACATTCATAATCACACATGTTGCATTTAAATGGTTGCTCTCCAGTGTGTGTGCTAATATGACTTCGTAATTGATCTGCTCTTGCAGATTCATAATCACACCTGTTTCATTTGAATGGTTTCTCTCTAGTATGTGTGCTAATATGTCTTCGTAAGCTACCTGCATGTGTACATTCATAATCACACATGTTGCATTTGAATGGTTTCTCTCCAGTGTGTGTTCTAATATGGGTTCGTAAGTGACCTGCTTGTGTACAGTCATAATTACACATGTTGCATTTGAATGGTTTCTCTCCAGTGTGTGTGCTAATATGACTTCGTAAAATACCTGCTTGTGTACATTCATAATCACACATGTTGCATTTAAATGGTTTCTCTCCAGTGTGTGTTCGAATATGACTTCGTAATTGATTTGCTCTTGCAGATTCATAATCACACATGTTGCATTTGAATGGTTTCTCTCCAGTGTGTGTGCTAATATGACTTCGTAATTGATCTGCTCTTGCAGATTCATAATCACACATGTTGCATTTGAATGGTTTCTCTCCAGTATGTGTTCGAATATGACTTCGTAAGCTACCTGCTTGTGTACATTTATTATCACACATGTTGCATTTGAATGGTTTCTCTCCAGTATGTGTTCTAATATGTCTTTGTAAGCTACCTGCTTGTGTACATTCATAATCGCACATGTTGCATTTGAATGGTTTCTCTCCAGTATGTGTTCTAATATGGGATCGTAAGTGACCTGATTGTGTACATTCATAATCACACATGTTGCATTTGAATTATTTCTCTCCAGTGTGTGTGCTAATATGACTTCGTAAGCTACCTGCATGTGTACATTCATAATCACACATGTTGCATTTGAATGGTTTCTCTCCAGTGTGTGTGCTAATATGACTTCGTAATTGATCTGCTCTTGCAGATTCATAATCACACCTGTTTCATTTGATTGGTTTTTCTCTAGTATGTGTGCTAATATGTCTTCGTAAGCTACCTGCATGTGTACATTCATAATCACACATGTTTCATTTGAATGGTTTCTCTCCAGTATGTGTGCTACTATGTCTTCGTAAGCTACCTGCTTGTGTACATTCATAATCACACATGTTGCATTTGAATGGTTTCTCTCCAGTGTGTGTGCTAATATGACTTCGTAATTGATCTGCTCTTGCAGATTCATAATCACACCTGTTTCATTTGAATGGTTTCTCTCTAGTATGTGTTCTTATATGTCTTCGTAAGCTA
Organism: Selenia dentaria; assembly: GCA_917880725.1. Classification (NCBI taxonomy): domain Eukaryota; kingdom Metazoa; phylum Arthropoda; class Insecta; order Lepidoptera; family Geometridae; genus Selenia; species Selenia dentaria. Next base: position 20,170,842 of record OU862900.1, on the reverse strand, counting down.
CCTGCATGTGTACATTCATAATCACACACGTTGCATTTGAATGGTTTCTTTCCAGTGTGTGTGCTAATATGACTTCGTAATTGATCTGCTCTTGCAGATTCATAATCACACGTGTTGCATTTGAATGGTTTCTCTCCAGTGTGTGTTCTAATATGGGTTCGTAAGTGACCTGCTTGTGTACATTCATAATCACACATGTTGCATTTGAATGGTTTCTCTCCAGTGTGTGTGCTAATATGACTTCGTAAAATACCTGCTTGTGTACATTCATAATCACACATTTTGCATTTAAATGGTTTCTCTCCAGTGTGTGTTCGAATATGACTTCGTAATTGATTTGCTCTTGCAGATTCCTAATCACACATGTTGCATTTGAATGGTTTCTCTCCAGTATGTGTTCGAATATGACTTCGTAATTGATTTGCTCTTGCAGATTCATAATCACACATGTTGCATTTGAATGGTTTCTCTCCAGTTTGTGTTCGAATATGACTTCGTAATTGATTTGCTCTTGCAGATTCATAATCACACATGTTGCATTTGAATGGTTTCTCTCCAGTATGTTTTCGAATATGACTTCGTAAGCTACCTGCTTGTGTACATTTATAATCACACATGTTGCATTTGAATGGTTTCTCTCCAGTATGTGTTCTAATATGTCTTTGTAAGCTACCTGCTTGTGTACATTCATAATCACACATGTTGCATTTGAATGGTTTCTCTCCAGTATGTGTTCTAATATGGGATCGTAAGTGACCTGATTGTGTACATTCATAATCACACATGTTGCATTTGAATGGTTTCTCTCCAGTGTGTGTGCTAATATGACTTCGTAAGCTACCTGCATGTGTACATTCATAATCAAACATGTTGCATTTGAATGGTTTCTCTCCAGTGTGTGTGCTAATATGTCTTCGTAAGCTACCTGCATGTGTACATTCATAATCACACTAGTTTCATTTGAATGGTTTCTCTCCAGTATGTGTGCCAATATGTCTTCGTAAGCTACCTGCATGTGTACATTCATAATCACACATGTTTCATTTGAATGGTTTCTCTCCAGTGTGTGTGCTAATATGACTTCGTAATTGATCTGCTCTTGCAGATTCATAATCACACATGTTGCATTTAAATGGTTTCTCTCCAGTGTGTGTGCTAATGTCTTCGTAAGCTACCTGCATGTGTACATTCATAATCACACATGTTTCATTTGTATGGTTTCTCTCCAGTGTGTGTGCTAATATGTATTCGTAAGCTACCTGCATGTGTACATTCATAATCACACATGTTTCATTTGAATGGTTTCTCTCCAGTATGTAAGCTAATATGTCTTCGTAAGCTACCTGCATGTGTACATTCATAATCACACATGTTGCATTTGAATGGTTTCTCTCCAGTGTGTGTGCTAATATGACTTCGTAATTGATCTGCTCTTGCAGATTCATAATCACACCTGTTTCATTTGAATGGTTTTTCTCTAGTATGTGTGCTAATATGTCTTCGTAAGCTACCTGCATGTGTACATTCATAATCACACATGTTTCATTTGAATGGTTTCTCTCCAGTATGTGTGCTAATATGTCTTCGTAAGCTACCTGCTTGTGTACATTCATAATCACACATGTTTGCATTTGAATGGTTTCTCTCCAGTGTGTGTGCTAATATGACTTCGTAATTGATCTGCTCTTGCAGATTCATAATCACACCTGTTTCATTTGAATGGTTTCTCTCTAGTATGTGTTCTTATATGTCTTCGTAAGCTACCTGCATGTGTACATTCATAATCACACACGTTGCATTTGAATGGTTTCTTTCCAGTGTGTGTGCTAATATGACTTCGTAATTGATCTGCTCTTGCAGATTCATAATCACACATGTTGCATTTGAATGGTTTCTCTCCAGTGTGTGTTCTAATATGGGTTCGTAAGTGACCTGCTTGTGTACATTCATAATCACACATGTTGCATTTGAATGGTTTCTCTCCAGTGTGTGTGCTAATATGACTTCGTAAAATACCTGCTTGTGTACATTCATAATCACACATTTTGCATTTAAATGGTTTCTCTCCAGTGTGTGTTCGAATATGACTTCGTAATTGATTTGCTCTTGCAGATTCATAATCACACATGTTGCATTTGAATGGTTTCTCTCCAGTATGTGTTCGAATATGACTTCGTAATTGATTTGCTCTTGCAGATTCATAATCACATATGTTGCATTTGAATGGTTTCTCTCCAGTATGTGTTCGAATATGACTTCGTAATTGATTTGCTCTTGCAGATTCATAATCACACATGTTGCATTTGAATGGTTTCTCTCCAGTATGTTTTCGAATATGACTTCGTAAGCTACCTGCTTGTGTACATTTATAATCACACATGTTGCATTTGAATGGTTTCTCTCCAGTATGTGTTCTAATATGTCTTTGTAAGCTACCTGCTTGTGTACATTCATAATCACACATGTTGCATTTGAATGGTTTCTCTCCAGTATGTGTTCTAATATGGGATCGTAAGTGACCTGATTGTGTACATTCATAATCACACATGTTGCATTTGAATGGTTTCTCTCCAGTGTGTGTGCTAATATGACTTCGTAAGCTACCTGCATGTGTACATTCATAATCAAACATGTTGCATTTGAATGGTTTCTCTCCAGTGTGTGTGCTAATATGTCTTCGTAAGCTACCTGCATGTGTACATTCATAATCACACTAGTTTCATTTGAATGGTTTCTCTCCAGTATGTGTGCTAATATGTCTTCGTAAGCTACCTGCATGTGTACATTCATAATCACACATGTTTCATTTGAATGGTTTCTCTCCAGTGTGTGTGCTAATATGACTTCGTAATTGATCTGCTCTTGCAGATTCATAATCACACATGTTGCATTTAAATGGTTTTTCTCCAGTGTGTGTGCTAATGTCTTCGTAAGCTACCTGCATGTGTACATTCATAATCACACATGTTTCATTTGTATGGTTTCTCTCCAGTGTGTGTGCTAATATGTCTTCGTAAGCTACCTGCATGTGTACATTCATAATCACACATGTTTCATTTGAATGGTTTATCTCCAGTATGTAAGCTAATATGTCTTCGTAAGCTACCTGCATGTGTACATTCATAATCACACATGTTGCATTTGAATGGTTTCTCTCCAGTGTGTGTGCTAATATGACTTCGTAATTGATCTGCTCTTGCAGATTCATAATCACACCTGTTTCATTTGAATGGTTTTTCTCTAGTATGTGTGCTAATATGTCTTCGTAAGCTACCTGCATGTGTACATTCATAATCACACATGTTTCATTTGAATGGTTTCTCTCTAGTATGTGTGCTAATATGTCTTCGTAAGCTACCTGCATGTGTACATTCATAATCACACACGTTGCATTTGAATGGTTTCTCTCCAGTGTGTGTGCTAATATGACTTCGTAATTGATCTGCTCTTGCAGATTCATAATCACACATGTTGCATTTGAATGGTTTCTCTCCAGTGTGTGTTCTAATATGTCTTTGTAAGCTACCTGCTTGTGTACATTCATAATCACACATGTTGCATTTGAATGGTTTCTCTCCAGTATGTGTTCTAATATGGGATCGTAAGTGACCTGATTGTGTACATTCATAATCACACATGTTGCATTTGAATGGTTTCTCTCCAGTGTGTGTGCTAATATGACTTCGTAAGCTACCTGCATGTGTACATTCATAATCACACATGTTGCATTTGAATGGTTTCTCTCCATTGTGTGTGCTAATATGTCTTCGTAAGCTACCTGCATGTGTACATTCATAATCACACATGTTGCATTTGAATGGTTTCTCTCCAGTATGTGTGCTAATATGTCTTCGTAAGCTACCTGCATGTGTACATTCATAATCACACATGTTTCATTTGAATGGTTTCTCTCCAGTGTGTGTGCTAATATGACTTCGTAATTGATCTGCTTGTGTACATTCATAATCACACATGTTGCATTTGAATGGTTTCTCTCCAGTATGTGTTCGAATATGACTTCGTAAGCTACCTGCTTGTGTACATTCATAATCGCACATGTTGCATTTGAATGGTTTCTCTCCAGTATGTGTTCTAATATGGGATCGTAAGTGAACTGATTGTGTACATTCATAATCACACATGTTGCATTTGAATGGTTTCTCTCCAGTGTGTGTGCTAATATGACTTCGTAAGCTACCTGCATGTGTACATTCATAATCACACACGTTGCATTTGAATGGTTTCTCTCCAGTATGTGTTCTAATATGTCTTTGTAAGCTACCTGCTTGTGTACATTCATAATCGCACATGTTGCATTTGAATGGTTTCTCTCCAGTATGTGTTCTAATATGGGATCGTAAGTGACCTGATTGTGTACATTCATAATCACACATGTTGCATTTGAATTATTTCTCTCCAGTGTGTGTGCTAATATGACTTCGTAAGCTACCTGCATGTGTACATTCATAATCACACATGTTGCATTTGAATGAGTTCTCTCCAGTGTGTGTGCTAATATGACTTCGTAATTGATCTGCTCTTGCAGATTCATAATCACACCTGTTTCATTTGAATGGTTTTTCTCTAGTATGTGTGCTAATATGTCTTCGTAAGCTACCTGCATGTGTACATTCATAATCACACATGTTTCATTTGAATGGTTTCTCTCCAGTGTGTGTGCTAATATGACTTCGTAATTGATCTGCTTGTGTACATTCATAATCACACATGTTGCATTTGAATGGTTTCTCTCCAGTGTGTGTGCTAATATGTCTTCGTAAGCTACCTGCATGTGTACATTCATAATCACACATGTTTGATTTGAATGGTTTCTCTCCCGTATGTGTGCTAATATGTCTTCGTAAGCTACCTGCATGTGTACATTCATAATCACACATGTTTCATTTGAATGGTTTCTCTCCAGTGTGTGTGCTAATATGACTTCGTAATTGATCTGCTCTTGCAGATTCACAATCACACATGTTGCATTTGAATGGTTTCTCTCCAGTGTGTGTTCTAATATGGGTTCGTAAGTGACCTGCTTGTGTACATTCATAATCACACATGTTGCATTTGAATGGTTTCTCTCCAGTGTGTGTGCTAATATGACTTCGTAAAATACCTGCTTGTGTACATTCATAATCACACATTTTGCATTTGAATGGTTTCTCTCCAGTATGTTTTCTAATATGTCTTTGTAAGCTACCTGCTTGTGTACATTCATAATCACACATGTTGCATTTGAATGGTTTCTCTCCAGTATGTGTTCTAATATGGGATCGTAAGTGACCTGATTGTGTACATTCAAAATCACACATGTTGCATTTGAATGGTTTCTCTCCAGTGTGTGTTCGAATATGACTTCGTAAAATACCTGCTTGTGTACATTCATAATCACACATTTTGCATTTAAATGGTTTCTCTCCAGTATGTGTTCTAATATGTCTTTCTAAGCTACCTGCTTGTGTACATTCATAATTACACATGTTGCATTTGAATGGTTTCTCTCCAGTATGTGTTCTAATATGGGATCGTAAGTGACCTGATTGTGTACATTCATAATCACACATGTTGCATTTGAATGGTTTCTCTCCAGTGTGTGTGCTAATATGACTTCGTAAAATACCTGCTTGTGTACATTCATAATCACACATTTTGCATTTAAATGGTTTCTCTCCAGTGTGTGTTCGAATATGACTTCGTAATTGATTTGCTCTTGCAGATTCATAATCACACTTGTTGCATTTGAATGGTTGCTCTCCAGTATGTGTTCGAATATGACTTCGTTATTGATTTGCTCTTGCAGATTCATAATCACACTTTGCATTTGAATGGTTTCTCTCCAGTATGTGTTCGAATATGACTTCGTAAGCTACCTGCTTGTGTACATTTATAATCACACATGTTGCATTTGAATGGTTTCTCTCCAGTATGTGTTCTAATATGTCTTTGTAAGCTACCTGCTTGTGTACATTCATAATCACACATGTTGCATTTGAATGGTTTCTCTCCAGTATGTGTTCTAATATGGGATCGTAAGTGACCTGCATGTGTACATTCATAATCACACATGTTTCATTTGAATGGTTTCTCTCCAGTATGTGTGCTAATATGTCTTTGTAAGCTACCTGCATGTGTACATTCATAATCACACATGTTTCATTTGAATGGTTTCTCTCCAGTGTGTGTGCTAATATGACTTCGTAATTGATCTGCTTGTGTACATTCATAATCACACATGTTGCATTTGAATGGTTTCTCTCCAGTATGTGTTCGAATATGACTTCGTAAGCTACCTGCTTGTGTACATTTATAATCACACATGTTGCATTTGAATAGTTTCTCTCCAGTATGTGTTCTAATATGTCTTTGTAAGCTACCTGCTTGTGTACATTCATAATCGCACATGTTGCATTTGAATGGTTTCTCTCCAGTATGTGTTCTAATATGGGATCGTAAGTGACCTGATTGTGTACATTCATAATCACACATGTTGCATTTGAATGGTTTCTCTCCAGTGTGTGTGCTAATATGACTTCGTAAGCTACCTGCATGTGTACATTCATAATCACACATGTTGCATTTGAATGGTTTCTCTCCAGTGTGTGTGCTAATATGTCTTCGTAAGCTTCCTGCATGTGTACATTCATAATCACACATGTTGCATTTGAATGGTTTCTCTCCAGTGTGTGTGCTAATATGACTTCGTAATTGATCTGCTCTTGCAGATTCATAATCACACCTGTTTCATTTGAATGGTTTTTCTCTAGTATGTGTGCTAATATGTCTTCGTAAGCTACCTGCATGTGTACATTTATAATCACACATGTTTCATTTGAATGGTTTCTCTCCAGTATGTGTGCTAATATGTCTTCGTAAGCTACCTGCTTGTGTACATTCATAATCACACATGTTGCATTTGAATGGTTTCTCTCCAGTGTGTGTGCTAATATGACTTCGTAATTGATCTGCTCTTGCAGATTCATAATCACACCTGTTTCATTTGAATGGTTTCTCTCTAGTATGTGTTCTTATATGTCTTCGTAAGCTACCTGCATGTGTACATTCATAATCACACACGTTGCATTTGAATGGTTTCTCTCCAGTGTGTGTTCTAATATGGGTTCGTAAGTGACCTGCTTGTGTACATTCATAATCACACATGTTGCATTTGAATGGTTTCTCTCCAGTGTGTGTGCTAATATGACTTCGTAAAATACCTGCTTGTGTACATTCATAATCACACATTTTGCATTTGAATGGTTTCTCTCCAGTATGTGTTCTAATATGTCTTTGTAAGCAACCTGCTTGTGTACATTCATAATCACACATGTTGCATTTGAATGGTTTCTCTCCAGTATGTGTTCGAATATGACTTCGTAAGCTACCTGCTTGTGTACATTCATAATCGCACATGTTGCATTTGAATGGTTTCTCTCCAGTATGTGTTCTAATATGGGATCGTAAGTGAACTGATTGTGTACATTCATAATCACACATGTTGCATTTGAATGGTTTCTCTCCAGTGTGTGTGCTAATATGACTTCGTAAGCTACCTGCATGTGTACATTCATAATCACACACGTTGCATTTGAATGGTTTCTCTCCAGTATGTGTTCTAATATGTCTTTGTAAGCTACCTGCTTGTGTACATTCATAATCGCACATGTTGCATTTGAATGGTTTCTCTCCAGTATGTGTTCTAATATGGGATCGTAAGTGACCTGATTGTGTACATTCATAATCACACATGTTGCATTTGAATTATTTCTCTCCAGTGTGTGTGCTAATATGACTTCGTAAGCTACCTGCATGTGTACATTCATAATCACACATGTTGCATTTGAATGGTTTCTCTCCAGTGTGTGTGCTAATATGACTTCGTAATTGATCTGCTCTTGCAGATTCATAATCACACCTGTTTCATTTGAATGGTTTTTCTCTAGTATGTGTGCTAATATGTCTTCGTAAGCTACCTGCATGTGTACATTCATAATCACACATGTTTCATTTGAATGGTTTCTCTCCAGTGTGTGTGCTAATATGACTTCGTAATTGATCTGCTTGTGTACATTCATAATCACACATGTTGCATTTGAATGGTTTCTCTCCAGTGTGTGTGCTAATATGTCTTCGTAAGCTACCTGCATGTGTACATTCATAATCACACATGTTTGATTTGAATGGTTTCTCTCCCGTATGTGTGCTAATATGTCTTCGTAAGCTACCTGCATGTGTACATTCATAATCACACATGTTTCATTTGAATGGTTTCTCTCCAGTGTGTGTGCTAATATGACTTCGTAATTGATCTGCTCTTGCAGATTCACAATCACACATGTTGCATTTGAATGGTTTCTCTCCAGTGTGTGTGCTAATGTCTTCGTAAGCTACCTGCATGTGTACATTCATAATCACACATGTTGCATTTGAATGGTTTCTCTCCAGTGTGTGTTCTAATATGGGTTCGTAAGTGACCTGCTTGTGTACATTCATAATCATACATGTTGCATTTGAATGGTTTCTCTCCAGTGTGTGTGCTAATATGACTTCGTAAAATACCTGCTTGTGTACATTCATAATCACACATTTTGCATTTGAATGGTTTCTCTCCAGTATGTGTTCTAATATGTCTTTGTAAGCTACCTGCTTGTGTACATTCATAATCACACATGTTGCATTTGAATGGTTTCTCTCCAGTATGTGTTCTAATATGGGATCGTAAGTGACCTGATTGTGTACATTCAAAATCACACATGTTGCATTTGAATGGTTTCTCTCCAGTGTGTGTTCGAATATGACTTCGTAAAATACCTGCTTGTGTACATTCATAATCACACATTTTGCATTTAAATGGTTTCTCTCCAGTATGTGTTCTAATATGTCTTTCTAAGCTACCTGCTTGTGTACATTCATAATTACACATGTTGCATTTGAATGGTTTCTCTCCAGTATGTGTTCTAATATGGGATCGTAAGTGACCTGATTGTGTACATTCATAATCACACATGTTGCATTTGAATGGTTTCTCTCCAGTGTGTGTGCTAATATGACTTCGTAAAATACCTGCTTGTGTACATTCATAATCACACATTTTGCATTTAAATGGTTTCTCTCCAGTGTGTGTTCGAATATGACTTCGTAATTGATTTGCTCTTGCAGATTCATAATCACACTTGTTGCATTTGAATGGTTGCTCTCCAGTATGTGTTCGAATATGACTTCGTAATTGATTTGCTCTTGCAGATTCATAATCACACTTTGCATTTGAATGGTTTCTCTCCAGTATGTGTTCGAATATGACTTCGTAAGCTACCTGCTTGTGTACATTTATAATCACACATGTTGCATTTGAATGGTTTCTCTCCAGTATGTGTTCTAATATGTCTTTGTAAGCTACCTGCTTGTGTACATTCATAATCACACATGTTGCATTTGAATGGTTTCTCTCCAGTATGTGTTCTAATATGGGATCGTAAGTGACCTGCATGTGTACATTCATAATCACACATGTTTCATTTGAATGGTTTCTCTCCAGTATGTGTGCTAATATGTCTTCGTAAGCTACCTGCATGTGTACATTCATAATCACACATGTTTCATTTGAATGGTTTCTCTCCAGTGTGTGTGCTAATATGACTTCGTAATTGATCTGCTTGTGTACATTCATAATCACACATGTTGCATTTGAATGGTTTCTCTGCAGTATGTGTTCGAATATGACTTCGTAAGCTACCTGCTTGTGTACATTTATAATCACACATGTTGCATTTGAATAGTTTCTCTCCAGTATGTGTTCTAATATGTCTTTGTAAGCTACCTGCTTGTGTTCATTCATAATCGCACATGTTGCATTTGAATGGTTTCTCTCCAGTATGTGTTCTAATATGGGATCGTAAGTGACCTGATTGTGTACATTCATAATCACACATGTTGCATTTGAAGGGTTATCTCCAGTGTGTGTGCTAATATGACTTCGTAAGCTACCTGCATGTGTACATTCATAATCACACATGTTGCATTTGAATGGTTTCTCTCCAGTGTGTGTGCTAATATGTCTTCGTAAGCTTCCTGCATGTGTACATTCATAATCACACATGTTGCATTTGAATGGTTTCTCTCCAGTGTGTGTGCTAATATGACTTCGTAATTGATCTGCTCTTGCAGATTCACAATCACACATGTTGCATTTGAATGGTTTCTCTCCAGTGTGTGTTCTAATATGGGTTCGTAAGTGACCTGCTTGTGTACATTCATAATCACACATGTTGCATTTGAATGGTTTCTCTCCAGTGTGTGTGCTAATATGACTTCGTAAAATACCTGCTTGTGTACATTCATAATCACACATTTTGCATTTAAATGGTTTCTCTCCAGTGTGTGTTCGAATATGACGTCGTAATTGATTTGCTCCTGCAGATTCATAATCACACTTATTGCATTTGAATGGTTTCTCTCCAGTATGTGTTCGAATATGACTTCGTAATTGATTTGCTTTTGCAGATTCATAATCACACAAGTTGCATTTGAATGGTTTCTCTCCAGTATGTGTTTGAATATGACTTCGTAAAATACCTGCTTGTGTACATTCATAATCACACATTTTGCATTTAAATGGTTTCTCTCCAGTATGTGTTCTAATATGTCTTTGCAAGCTACCTGCTTGTGTACATTCATAATCACACATGTTGCATTTGAATGGTTTCTCTCCAGTGTGTGTGCTAATATGACTTCGTAAAATACCTGCTTGTGTACATTCATAATCACACATTTTGCATTTAAATGGTTTCTCTCCAGTGTGTGTTCGAATCTGACTTCGTAATTGATTTGCTCTTGCAGATTCATAATCACACATGTTGCATTTGAATGGTTTCTCTCCAGTATGTGTTCGAATATGACTTCGTAAGCTACCTGCTTGTGTACATTTATAATCACACATGTTGCATTTGAATGGTTTCTCTTCAGTATGTGTTCTAATATGTCTTTGTAAGCTACCTGCTTGTGTACATTCATAATCACACATGTTGCATTTGAATGGTTTCTCTCCAGTATGTGTTCGAATATGACTTCGTAAGCTACCTGCTTGTGTACATTTATAATCACACATGTTGCATTTGAATGGTTTCTCTTCAGTATGTGTTCTAATATGTCTTTGTAAGCTACCTGCTTGTGTACATTCATAATCACACATGTTGCATTTGAATGGTTTCTCTCCAGTATGTGTTCTAATATGGGATCGTAAGTGACCTGATTGTGTACATTCATAATCACACATGTTGCATTTGAATGGATTCTCTCCAGTGTGTGTGCTAATATGACTTCGTAAGCTACCTGCATGTGTACATTCATAATCACACATGTTGCATTTGAATGGTTTCTCTCCAGTGTGTGTGCTAATATGTCTTCGTAAGCTACCTGCATGTGTACATTTATAATCACACATGTTTTATTTGAATGGTTTCTCTCCAGTATGTGTGCTAATATGTCTTCGTAAGCTACCTGCATGTGTACATTCATAATCACACATGTTTCATTTGAATGGTTTCTCTCTAGTGTGTGTGCTAATATGACTTCGTAATTGATCTGCTCTTGCAGATTCATAATCACACATGTTGCATTTGAATGGTTTCTCTCCAGTGTGTGTGCTAATGTCTTCGTAAGCTACCTGCATGTGTACATTCATAATCACACATGTTTCATTTGTATGGTTTCTCCAGTATTTGTGCTAATATGTCTTCGTAAGCAACCTGCATGTGTACATTCATAATCACACATGTTGCATTTGAATGGTTTCTCTCCAGTATGTGTTCTAATATGTCTTTGTAAGCTACCTGCTTGTGTACATTCATAATCACACATGTTGCATTTGAATGGTTTCTCTCCAGTGTGTGTGCTAATATGACTTCGTAAAATACCTGCTTGTGTACATTCATAATCACACATTTTGCATTTAAATGGTTTCTCTCCAGTGTGTGTTCGAATATGACTTCGTAATTGATTTGCTCTTGCAGATTCATAATCACACTTGTTGCATTTGAATGGTTTCTCTCCAGTATGTGTTCGAATATGACTTCGTAATTGATTTGCTCTTGCAGATTCATAATCACACATGTTGCATTTGAATGGTTTCTCTCCAGTATGTGTTCGAATATGACTTTGTAAGCTACCTGCTTGTGTACATTTATAATCACACATGTTGCATTTGAATGGTTTCTCTCCAGTATGTGTTCTAATATGTCTTTGTAAGCTACCTGCTTGTGTACATTCATAATCACACATGTTGCATTTGAATGGTTTCTCTCCAGTTTGTGTTCTAATATGGGATCGTAAGTGACCTGATTGTGTACATTCATAATCACACATGTTGCATTAGAATGGTTTCTCTCCAGTGTGTGTGCTAATATGACTTCGTAAGCTACCTGCATGTGTACATACATAATCACACATGTTGCATTTGAATGGTTATTCTCCAGTATGTGTGCTAATATGTCTTCGTAAGCTACCTGCATGTGTACATTCATAATCACACATGTTTCATTTGAATGGTTTCTCTCCAGTGTGTGTGCTAATATGACTTCGTAATTGATCTGCTCTTGCAGATTCATAATCACACATGTTGCATTTGAATGGTTTCTCTCCAGTGTGTGTGTGCTAATGTCTTCGTAAGCTACCTGCATGTGTACATTCATAATCACACATGTTTCATTTGTATGGTTTCTCCAGTATTTGTGCTAATATGTCTTCGTTAGCTACCTGCATGTGTACATTCATAATCACACATGTTTCATTTGAATGGTTTTTCTCTAGTATGTGTGCTAATATGTCTTCGTAAGCTACCTGCATGTGTACATTCATAATCACACATGTTTCATTTGAATGGTTTCTCTCCAGTATGTGTGCTAATATGTCCTCGTAAGCTACCTGCTTGTGTACATTCATAATCACACATGTTGCATTTGAATGGTTTCTCTCCAGTGTGTGTGCTAATATGACTTCGTAATTGATCTGCTCTTGCAGATTCATAATCACACCTGTTTCATTTGAATGGTTTCTCTCTAGTATGTGTGCTAATATGTCTTCGTAAGCTACCTGCATGTGTACATTCATAATCACACACGTTGCATTTGAATGGTTTCTCTCCAGTGTGTGTGCTAATATGACTTCGTAATTGATCTGCTCTTGCAGATTCATAATCACACATGTTGCATTTGAATGGTTTCTCTCCAGTGTGTGTTCTAATATGGGTTCGTAAGTGACCTGCTTGTGTACATTCATAATCACACATGTTGCATTTGAATGGTTTCTCTCCAGTGTGTGTGCTAATATGACTTCGTAAAATACCTGCTTGTGTACATTCAGAATCACACATTTTGCATTTAAATGGTTTCTCTCTAGTGTGTGTTCGAATATGACTTCGTAATTGATTTGCTCTTGCAGATTCATAATCACACATGTTGCATTTGAATGGTTTCTCTCCAGTATGTGTTCGAATATGACTTCGTAATTGATTTGCTCTTGCAGATTCATAATCACACATGTTGCAATTGAATGGTTTCTCTCCAGTATGTGTTCGAATATGACTTCGTAAGCTACCTGCTTGTGTACATTTATAATCACACATGTTGCATTTGAATGGTTCCTCTCCAGTATGTGTTCTAATATGTCTTTGTAAGCTACCTGCTTGTGTACATTCATAATCGCACATGTTGCATTTAAATGGTTTCTCTCCAGTGTGTGCTCATATGACTTCGTAAGCTACCTGCATGTGTACATTCATAATCACACATGTTGCATTTGAATGGTTTCTCTCCAGTGTGTGTGCTAATATGTCTTCGTAAGCTACCTGCATGTGTACATTCATAATCACACATAATTCATTTGAATGGTTTCTCTCCAGTATGTATGCTAATATGTCTTCGTAAGCTACCTGCTTGTGTACATTCATAATAACACATGTTGCATTTGAATGGTTTCTCTCCAGTGTGTGTGCTAATATGACTTCGTAATTGATCTGCTCTTGCAGATTCATAATCACACCTGTTTCATTTGAATGGTTTCTCTCTAGTATGTGTTCTTATATGTCTTCGTAAGCTACCTGCATGTGTACATTCATAATCACACACGTTGCATTTGAATGGTTTCTCTCCAGTGTGTGTGCTAATATGACTTCGTAATTGATCTGCTCTTGCAGATTTATAATCACACATGTTGCATTTGAATGGTTTCTCTCCAGTATGTGTTCGAATATGACTTCGTAAGGTACCTGCTTGTGTACATTTATAATCACACATGTTGCATTTGAATGGTTTCTCTCCAGTATGTGTTCTAATATGTCTTTGTAAGCTACCTGCTTGTGTACATTCATAATCACACATGTTGCATTTGAATGGTTTCTCTCCAGTGTGTGTGCTAATATGACTTCGTAATTGATCTGCTCTTGCAGATTCATAATCACACCTGTTTCATTTGAATGGTTTCTCTCTAGTATGTGTTCTTATATGTCTTCGTAAGCTACCTGCATGTGTTCATTCATAATCACACACGTTGCATTTGAATGGTTTCTCTCCAGTGTGTGTGCTAATATGACTTCGTAATTGATCTGCTCTTGCAGATTCATAATCACACATGTTGCATTTGAATGGTTTCTCTCCAGTATGTGTTCTAATATGTCTTTGTAAGCTACCTGCTTGTGTACATTTATAATCACACATGTTGCATTTGAATGGTTTCTCTCCAGTATGTGTTCGAATATGACTTCGTAAGCTACCTGCTTGTGTACATTTATAATCACACATGTTGCATTTGAATGGTTTCTCTCCAGTATGTGTTCTAATATGTCTTTGTAAGCTACCTGCTTGTGTACATTCATAATCACACATGTTGCATTTGAATGGTTTCTCTCCAGTGTGTGTGCTAATATGACTTCGTAAGCTACCTGCATGTGTACATTCATAATCACACATGTTGCATTTGAATGGTTTCTCTCCAGTGTGTGTGCTAATATGTCTTCGTAAGCTACCTGCATGTGTACATTCATAATCACACATGTTGCATTTGAATGGTTTCTCTCCAGTGTGTGTGCTAATATGACTTCGTAATTGATCTGCTCTTGCAGATTCATAATCACACCTGTTTCATTTGAATGGTTTCTCTCTAGTATGTGTTCTTATATGTCTTCGTAAGCTACCTGCATGTGTACATTCATAATCACACACGTTGCATTTGAATGGTTTCTCTCCAGTGTGTGTGCTAATATGACTTCGTAATTGATCTGCTCTTGCAGATTCATAATCACACATGTTGCATTTGAATGGTTTCTCTCCAGTGTGTGTTCTAATATGGGTTCGTAAGTAACCTGCTTATGTACATTCATAATCACACATGTTGCATTTGAATGGTTTCTCTCCAGTGTGTGTGCTAATATGACTTCGTAAAATACCTGCTTGTGTACATTCATAGTCACACATTTTGTATTTAAATGGTTTCTCTCTAGTGTGTTTTCGAATATGACTTCGTAATTGATTTGCTCTTGCAGATTCATAATCACACTTGTTGCATTTGAATGGTTTCTCTTCAGTATGTGTTCGAATATGACTTCGTAATTGATTTGCTCTAGCAGATTCATAATCACACATGTTGCATTTGAATGGTTTCTCTCCAGTATGTATTCGAATATGACTTCGTAAGCTACCTGCTTGTGTACATTTATAATCACACATGTTGCATTTGAATGGTTTCTCTCCAGTATGTGTTCTAATATGTCTTTGTAAGCTACCTGCTTGTGTACATTCATAATCACACATGTTGCATTTGAATGGTTTCTCTCCAGTATGTGCACTAATATGGGATCGTAAGTGACCTGATTGTGTACATTCATAATCACACATGTTGCATTTGAATGGATTCTCTCCAGTGTGTGTGCTAATATGACTTCGTAAGCTACCTGCATGTGTACATTCATAATCACACATGTTGCATTTGAATGGTTTCTCTCCAGTGTGTGTGCTAATATGTCTTCGTAAGCTACCTGCATGTGTACATTCATAATCACACATGTTTCATTTGAATGGTTTCTCTCCAGTATGTGTGCTAATATGACTTCGTAAGCTACCTGCTTGTGTACATTTATAATCACACATGTTGCATTTGAATGGTTTCTCTCCAGTATGTGTTCTAATATGTCTTTGTAAGCTACCTGCTTGTGTACATTCATAATCACACATGTTTCATTTGAATGGTTTCTCTCCAGTGTGTGTGCTAATATGACTTCGTAATTGATCTGCTCTTGCAGATTCATAATCACACATGTTGCATTTGAATGGTTTCTCTCCAGTGTGTGTGCTAATGTCTTCGTAAGCTACCTGCATGTGTACATTCATAATCACACATGTTTCATTTGTATGGTTTCTCCAGTATTTGTGCTAATATGTCTTCGTAAGCTACCTGCATGTGTACATTCATAATCACACACGTTGCATTTGAATGGTTTCTCTCCAGTGTGTGTTCTAATATGGGTTCGTAAGTGACCTGCTTGTGTACATTCATAATCACACATAATGCATTTGAATGGTTTCTCTCCAGTGTGTGTGCTAATATGACTTCGTAAAATACCTGCTTGTGTACATTCATAATCACACATTTTGCATTTGAATGGTTTCTCTCCAGTATGTGTTCTAATATGTCTTTGTAAGCTACCTGCTTGTGTACATTCATTATCACACATGTTGCATTTGAATGGTTTCTCTCCAGTATGTGTTCTAATATGGGATCGTAAGTGACCTGATTGTGTACATTCATAATCACACATGTTGCATTTGAATGGTTTCTCTCCAGTGTGTGTGCTAATATGACTTCGTAAGCTATCTGCATGTGTACATTCATAATCACACATGTTGCATTTGAATGGTTTCTCTCCAGTGTGTGTGCTAATATGTCTTCGTAAGCTACCTGCATGTGTACATTCATAATCACACATGTTTCATTTGAATGGTTTCTCTCCAGTATGTGTTCTAATATGGGATCGTAAGTGACCTGATTGTGTACATTCATAATCACACATGTTGCATTTGAATGGTTTCTCTCCAGTGTGTGTGCTAATATGACTTCGTAAGCTACCTGCATATGTACATTTATAATCACACATGTTGCATTTGAATGGTTTCTCTCCAGTATATGTTCTAATATGTCTTTGTAAGCTACCTGCTTGTGTACATTCATTATCGCACATGTTGCATTTGAATGGTTTCTCTCCAGTATGTGTTCTAATATGGGATCGTAAGTGACCTGATTGTGTACATTCATAATCACACATGTTGCGTTTGAATGGTTTCTCTCCAGTGTGTGTGCTAATATGACTTCGTAAGCTACCTGCATGTGTACAATTATAATCACACATGTTGCATTTGAATGGTTTCTCTCCAGTGTGTGTGCTAATATGTCTTCGTAAGCTACCTGCATGTGTACATTCATAATCACACATGTTGCATTTGAATGGTTTCTCTCCAGTGTGTGTGCTAATATGACTTCGTAATTGATCTGCTCTTGCAGATTCATAATCACACCTGTTTCATTTGAATGGTTTTTCTCTAGTATGTGTGCTAATATGTCTTCGTAAGCTACCTGCATGTGTACATTCATAATCACACATGTTTCATTTGAATGGTTTCTCTCCAGTATGTGTGCTAATATGTCTTCGTAAGCTACCTGCTTGTGTACATTCATAATCACACATGTTGCATTTGAATGGTTTCTCTCCAGTGTGTGTGCTAATATGACTTCGTAATTGATCTGCTCTTGCAGATTCATAATCACACCTGTTTCATTTGAATGGTTTCTCTCTAGTATGTGTGCTAATATGTCTTCGTAAGCTACCTGCATGTGTACATTCATAATCACAAACGTTGCATTTGAATGGTTTCTCTCCAGTGTGTGTGCTAATATGACTTCGTAATTGATCTGCTCTTGCAGATTCATAATCACACATGTTGCATTTGAATGGTTTCTCTCCAGTGTGTGTTCTAATATGGGTTCGTAAGTGACCTGCTTGTGTACATTCATAATCACACATGTTGCATTTGAATGGTTTCTCTCCAGTGTGTGTGCTAATATGACTTCGTAAAATACCTACTTGTGTACATTCATAATCACACATTTTGCATTTAAATGATTTCTCTCCAGTGTGTGTTCGAATATGACTTCGTAATTGATTTGCTCTTGCAGATTCATAATCACACATGTTGCATTTGAATGGTTTCTCTCCAGTATGTGTTCGAATATGACTTCGTTATTGATTTGCTCTTGCAGATTCATAATCACACATGTTGCATTTGAATGGTTTCTCTCCAGTATGTGTTCGAATATGACTTCGTAAGCTACCTGCTTGTGTACATTTATAATCACACATGTTGCATTTGAATGGTTTCTCTCCAGTATGTGTTCTAATATGTCTTTGTAAGCTACCTGCTTGTGTACATTCATAATCGCACATGTTGCATTTGAATGGTTTCTATCCAGTATGTGTTCTAATATGGGATCGTAAGTGACCTGATTGTGTACATTCATAATCACACATGTTTCATTTGAATGGTTTCTCTCCAGTGTGTGTGCTAATATGACTTCGTTAGCTACCTGCATGTGTACATTCATAATCACACATGTTACATTTGAATGGTTTCTCTCCAGTGTGTGTGCTAATATGTCTTCGTAAGCTACCTGCATGTGTACATTCCTAATCACACATGTTGCATTTGAATGGTTTCTCTCCAGTGTGTGTGCTAATATGACTTCGTAATTGATCTGCTCTTGCAGATTTATAATCACACCTGTTTCATTTGAATGGTTTCTCTCTAGTATGTGTGCTAATATGTCTTCGTAAGCTACCTGCTTGTGTACATTCATAATCACACATGTTTCATTTGAATGGTTTCTCTCCAGTATGTGTGCTAATATGTCTTCGTAAGCTTCCTGCTTGTGTACATTCATAATCACACATGTTGCATTTGAATGGTTTCTCTCCAGTGTGTGTGCTAATATGACTTCGTAAAATACCTGCTTGTGTACATTCATAATCACACACGTTGCATTTGAATGGTTTCTCTCCAGTGTGTGTGCTAATATGACTTCGTAATTGATCTGCTCTTGCAGATTCATAATCACACATGTTGCATTTGAATGGTTTCTCTCCAGTGTGTGTTCTAATATGGGTTCGTAAGTGACCTGCTTGTGTACATTCATAATCACACATGTTGCATTTGAATGGTTTCTCTCCAGTGTGTGTTCGAATATGACTTCGTAATTGATTAGATCTTGCAGATTCATAATCACACATGTTGCATTTGAATGGTTTCTCTCCAGTGTGTGTGCTAATATGTCTTCGTAAGCTACCTGCATGTGTACATTCATGATCAAACATGTTGCATTTGAATGGTTTCTCTCCAGTGTGTGTGCTAATATGTCTTCGTAAGCTACCTGCATGTGTACATTCATAATCACACATGTTTCATTTGAAAAAATTCTTTTGTCTCAGGAGATAAATGCTCTGATAAGTAGATTCTGCGTGTTTCTCCACTGAAGCCGATATGGGTAGTAGCTAACCTATCATTTGAGTGGGCTTTATTGAATCGTGTAACAGAAGATAGGATGAGATCACGGATTCTTTGCGAAGACAAAGAAACAAGAATATTACGCGGCCTCTTTGATGCAGTGTCCATCTTTGCAACGCGGCGACATGCTCTAATGTCATCGTCAGCCACCATTACTTGCAAACACCCACAAAGCTTCCTAAACAAACCCATCAAATCCTCATTTTTGGTCTCAGGAACTTCGTGAATTTCTAGGTTGAGGCTACGTGAAATCTTCTCAACGGCTGATATGCGAGCTTCCAATTTCGATATAGAGTTTTTTGACGCAGACAGTTCTGATTCTAGCGATTTAATGGTTGCATCCCTTGCCACTATTTGAGTTTTCATATCTTGCTGCTCCGCAGAAAGAAAGTCTGTCGTAGCGGTGAGATCACTCTTCACATTCTCTACGGCATGATTCACCTCAACAGCCACCATCTTTTGTATGTCCTTTTTTAGTGCGGATCGTAAACTTGTCATGATCGTAGAGTCAGGAGCTAGTTTCATATCAAATAGTTTACTAATACTCTCCAGAGTGATTGGCTCATTTCTTAAGTCGGAGCCTGTTGATTTGTTTGTAGCAATGATGCTTGTATGCTCATCACCGGGTAAGCCAAATGACATATTCATTGTTTCGTTAAGTGAGCATTTACGCCTTTCTCGACATGGAGTATTGTCATCATTTTTACGTCTGGTAATATTTTGACAATAAGGACACATCAAACGGGCTACTTGCTCATGAGTAAGTGCTTTAGATGATTCTGCAGTCAAACCTATGCATTCATAGCAATATTCAGAGGCACATGTGTTACATTTCAAAAACTGACCATCACTCAATAAGTTCATGCAACCGTGGCACTGCATTCTTCTAATGGTTTGTTACTTTTATATGTATCCAAAAATATTAAATATATTTTGTTATATAAAATATGTAGGTACTTATTAAGCGTAGAAGATAAATTGATTTTATATTGTCCCAGTTATTAACGGCACCAACGTCAGGCTCGTTGCATGCACTATGTATGTCCCTCGCGCCAAAGACCCAGCCACAGTATATGTAAGAGTAATGCAGGCGATCGCGTTCACTGCCACAGTTTGCGTAATAGTAATGCAGACATTTGCGTTCGCGGGGTGACACAGAGCGACACGGAGCAAGATGCTTTCCAACAAGAGACACGGCGACACAGTGCACGCCCGTTTGATACAAACCACCGCCGTAATAAAAAATATTTTGATGATAACTTTTCTCACAGGATTTAAAACGATTGTCCAATACCACTACTACATCACTTGAACACTGTACTTTGAGTTTTAGCACTTATTGCACGCTACAATGAACACTGAACATATATTTAGATAATATTATCTAATATGATCTCGAAACATCTCTCGCCTCGACAACTGCCGGAATGATACTTCTCGGGTGTTACTAAAGGATTTGCGGGGATAAAATTATCAGGATCTCCTAATAAATATGGATTAGTTAATGTCAATAAAGTTAAAAAAAATATTAATAAAATAAATCCAATTAAATCCTTGTAAGTAAAAAATGGATGAAATGGAATTTTATTTAAATTTCTATTTAATCCTAAAGGATTATTAGATCCTGTTTGGTGTAGAAATAATAAATGAATTATAGTTATTATTAAAATAATAAAAGGTAAAAGAAAATGGAAAGTATAAAATCGAGTTAATGTTGCGTTATCAATTGCAAATCCCCCTCAAATTCATCTTACTAGTATTGTTCCTAAGTATGTGTGCTAATATGTCTTCGTAAGCTACCTGCATGTGTACATTCATAATCACACACGTTGCATTTGAATGGTTTCTCTCCAGTGTGTGTGCTAATATGACTTCGTAATTGATCTGCTCTTGCAGATTCATAATCACACATGTTGCATTTGAATGGTTTCTCTCCAGTGTGTGTTCTAATATGGGTTCGTAAGTGACCTGCTTGTGTACATTCATAATCACACATGTTGCATTTGAATGGTTTCTCTCCAGTGTGTGTGCTAATTGACTTCGTAAAATACCTGCTTGTGTACATTCATAATCACACATTTTGCATTTAAATGGTTTCTCTCCAGTGTGTGTTCGAATATGACTTCGTAATTGATTTGCTCTTGTAGATTCATAATCACACATGTTGCATTTGAATGGTTTCTCTCCAGTATGTGTTCGAATATGACTTCGTAATTGATTTGCTCTTGCAGATTCATAATCACACATGTTGCATTTGAATGGTTTCTCTCCAGTATGTGTTCGAATATGACTTCGTAAGCTACCTGCTTGTGTACATTTATACTCACACATGTTGCATTTGAATGGTTTCTCTCCAGTATGTGTTCTAATATGTCTTTGTAAGCTACCTGCTTGTGTACATTCATAATCACACATGTTGCATTTGAATGGTTTCTCTCCAGTGTGTGTGCTAATATGTCTTCGTAAGCTACCTGCATGTGTACATTCATAATCACACATGTTTCATTTGAATGGTTTCTCTCCAGTATGTGTTCTAATATGGGATCGTAAGTGACCTGATTGTGTACATTCATAATCACACATGTTGCATTTGAATGGTTTCTCTCCAGTGTGTGTGCTAATATGACTTCGTAAGCTACCTGCATATGTACATTTATAATCACACATGTTGCATTTGAATGGTTTCTCTCCAGTGTGTGTGCTAATATATCTTCGTAAGCTACCTGTATGTGTACATTCATAATCACACATGTTGCATTTGAATGGTTTCTCTCCAGTGTGTGTGCTAATATGACTTCGTAATTGATCTGCTCTTGCAGATTCATAATCACACCTGTTTCATTTGAATGGTTTTTCTCTAGTATGTGTGCTAATATGTCTTCGTAAGCTACCTGCATGTGTACATTCATAATCACACATGTTTCATTTGAATGGTTTCTCTCCAGTATGTGTGCTAATATGTCTTCGTAAGCTACCTGCTTGTGTAAATTCATAATCACACATTTTGCATTTAAATGGTTTCTCTCCAGTGTGTGTTCGAATATGACTTCGTAATTGATTTGCTCTTGCAGATTCATAATCACACATGTTGCATTTGAATGGTTTCTCTCCAGTATGTGTTCGAATATGACTTCGTAATTTATTTGCTCTTGCAGATTCATAATCACACATGTTGCATTTGAATGGTTTCTCTCCAGTATGTGTTCGAATATGACTTCGTAAGCTACCTGCTTGTGTACATTTATACTCACACATGTTGCATTTGAATGGTTTCTCTCCAGTATGTGTTCTAATATGTCTTTGTAAGCTACCTGCTTGTGTACATTCATAATCACACATGTTGCATTTGAATGGTTTCTCTCCAGTGTGTGTGCTAATATGTCTTCGTAAGCTACCTGCATGTGTACATTCATAATCACACATGTTTCATTTGAATGGTTTCTCTCCAGTATGTGTTCTAATATGGGATCGTAAGTGACCTGATTGTGTACATTCATAATCACACATGTTACATTTGAATGGTTTCTCTCCAGTGTGTGTGGTAATATGACTTCGTAAGCTACCTGCATATGTAGATTTATAATCACACATGTTGCATTTGAATGGTTTCTCTCCAGTGTGTGTGCTAATATGTCTTCGTAAGCTACCTGCATGTGTACATTCATAATCACACATGTTGCATTTGAATGGTTTCTCTCCAGTGTGTGTGCTAATATGACTTCGTAATTGATCTGCTCTTGCAGATTCATAATCACACCTGTTTCATTTGAATGGTTTTTCTCTAGTATGTGTGCTAATATGTCTTCGTAAGCTACCTGCATGTGTACATTCATAATCACACATGTTTCATTTGAATGGTTTCTCTCCAGTATGTGTGCTAATATGTCTTCGTAAGCTACCTGCTTGTGTACATTCATAATCACACATGTTGCATTTGAATGGTTTCTCTCCAGTGTGTGTGCTAATATGACTTCGTAATTGATCTGCTCTTGCAGATTCATAATCACACCTGTTTGATTTGAATGGTTTTTCTCTAGTATGTGTGCTAATATGTCTTCGTAAGCTACCTGCATGTGTACATTCATAATCACAAACGTTGCATTTGAATAGTTTCTCTCCAGTGTGTGTGCTAATATGACTTCGTAATTGATCTGCTCTTGCAGATTCATAATCACACATGTTGCATTTGAATGGTTTCTCTCCAGTGTGTGTTCTAATATGGGTTCGTAAGTGACCTGCTTGTGTACATTAATAATCACACATGTTGCATTTGAATGGTTTCTCTCCAGTGTGTGTGCTAATATGACTTCGTAAAATACCTGCTTGTGTACATTCATAATCACACATTTTGCATTTAAATGATTTCTCTCCAGTGTGTGTTCGAATATGACTTCGTAATTGATTTGCTCTTGCAGATTCATAATCACACATGTTGCATTTGAATGGTTTCTCTCCAGTATGTGTTCGAATATGACTTTGTAATTGATTTGCTCTTGCAGATTCATAATCACACATGTTGCATTTGAATGGTGTCTCTCCAGTATGTGTTCGAATATGACTTCGTAAGCTACCTGCTTGTGTACATTTATAATCACACATGTTGCGTTTGAATGGTTTCTCTCCAGTATGTGTTCTAATATGTCTTTGTAAGCTACCTGCTTGTTTACATTCATAATCGCACATGTTGCATTTGAATGGTTTCTCTCCAGTATGTGTTCTTATATGGGATCGTAAGTGACCTGATTGTGTACATTCATAATCACACATGTTTCATTTGAATGGTTTCTCTCCAGTGTGTGTGCTAATATGACTTCGTAAGCTACCTGCATGTGTACATTCATAGTCACACATGTTGCATTTGAATGGTTTCTCTCCAGTGTGTGTTCTAATATGGGTTCGTAAGTGACCTGCTTGTGTACATTCATAATCACACATGTTGCATTTGAATGGTTTCTCTCCAGTGTGTGTGCTAATATGACTTCGTAAAATACCTGCTTGTGTACATTCATAATCACACATTTTGCATTTAAATGATTTCTCTCCAGTGTGTGTTCGAATATGACTTCGTAATTGATTTGCTCTTGCAGATTCATAATCACACATGTTGCATTTGAATGGTTTCTCTCCAGTATGTGTTCGAATATGACTTTGTAATTGATTTGCTCTTGCAGATTCATAATCACACATGTTGCATTTGAATGGTTTCTCTCCAGTATGTGTTCGAATATGACTTCGTAAGCTACCTGCTTGTGTACATTTATAATCACACATGTTGCATTTGAATGGTTTCTCTCCAGTATGTGTTCTAATATGTCTTTGTAAGCTACCTGCTTGTGTACATTCATAATCGCACATGTTGCATTTGAATGGTTTCTCTCCAGTATGTGTTCTTATATGGGATCGTAAGTGACCTGATTGTGTACATTCATAATCACACATGTTTCATTTGAATGGTTTCTCTCCAGTATGTGTGCTAATATGTCTTCGTAAGCTACCTGCTTGTGTACATTCATAATCACACATGTTGCATTTGAATGGTTTCTCTCCAGTGTGTGTGCTAATATGACTTCGTAATTGATCTGCTCTTGCAGATTTATAATCACACCTGTTTCATTTGAATGGTTTCTCTCTAGTATGTGTGCTAATATGTCTTCGTAAGCTACCTGCATGTGTACATTCATAATCACACACGTTGCATTTGAATGGTTTCTCTCCAGTGTGTGTGCTAATATGACTTCGTAATTGATCTGCTCTTGCAGATTCATAATCACACATGTTGCATTTGAATGGTTTCTCTCCAGTGTGTGTTCTAATATGGGTTCGCAAGTGACCTGCTTGTGTACATTCATAATCACACATGTTGCATTTGAATGGTTTCTCTCCAGTGTGTGTGCTAATATGACTTCGTAAAATACCTGCTTGTGTACATTCATAATCACACATTTTGCATTTAAATGGTTTCTCTCCAGTGTGTGTTTGAATATGACTTCGTAATTGATTTGCTCTTGCAGATTCATAATCACACATGTTGCATTTGAATGGTTTCTCTCCAGTATGTGTTCGAATATGACTTCGTAATTGATTTGCTCTTGCAGATTCATAATCACACATGTTGCATTTGAATGGTTTCTCTCCAGTATGTGTGCTAATATGTCTTCGTAAGCTACGTGCATGTGTACATTCATAATCACACATGTTGCATTTGAATGGTTTCTCTCCAGTGTGTGTGCTAATATGACTTCGTAATTGATCTGCTCTTGCAGATTCATAATCACACCTGTTTCATTTGAATGGTTTTTCTCTAGTATGTGTGCTAATATGTCTTCGTAAGCTACCTGCATGTGTACATTCATAATCACACATGTTTCATTTGAATGGTTTCTCTCCAGTATGTGTGCTAATATGTCTTCGTAAGCTACCTGCTTGTGTACATTCATAATCACACATGTTGCATTTGAATGGTTTCTCTCCAGTGTGTGTGCTTATATGACTTCGTAATTGATCTGCTCTTGCAGATTCATAATCACACCTGTTTCATTTGAATGGTTTCTCTCTAGTATGTGTGCTAATATGTCTTCGTAAGCTACCTGCATGTGTACATTCATAATCACACACGTTGCATTTGAATGGTTTCTCTCCAGTGTGTGTGCTAATATGACTTCGTAATTGATCTGCTCTTGCAGATTCATAATCACACCTGTTTCATTTGAATGGTTTCTCTCCAGTATGTGTTCTAATATGGGATCGTAAGTGACCTGATTGTGTACATTCATAATCACACATGTTGCATTTGAATGGTTTCTCTCCAGTGTGTGTGCTAATATGACTTCGTAAGCTACCTGCATGTGTACATTCATAATCAAACATGTTGCATTTGAATGGTTTCTCTCCAGTGTGTGTGCTAATATGTCTTCGTAAGCTACCTGCATGTGTACATTCATAATCACACATGTTTCATTTGAATGGTTTCTCTCCAGTATGTGTGCTAATATGTCTTCGTAAGCTACCTGCATGTGTACATTCATAATTACACATGTTTCATTTGAATGGTTTCTCTCTAGTGTGTGTGCTAATATGACTTCGTAATTGATCTGCTCTTGCAGATTCATAATCACACCTGTTTCATTTGAATGGTTTCTCTCCAGTATGTGTTCTAATATGGGATCGTAAGTGACCTGATTGTGTACATTCATAATCACACATGTTGCATTTGAATGGTTTCTCTCCAGTGTGTGTGCTAATATGACTTCGTAAGCTACCTGCATGTGTACATTCATAATCACACATGTTTCATTTGAATGGTTTCTCTCCAGTATGTGTGCTAATATGTCTTCGTAAGCTACCTGCATGTGTACATTCATAATCACACATGTTGCATTTGAATGGTTTCTCTCCAGTGTGTGTGCTAATATGACTTCGTAATTGATCTGCTCTTGCAGATTCATAATCACACCTGTTTCATTTGAATGGTTTTTCTCTAGTATGTGTGCTAATATGTCTTCGTAAGCTACCTGCATGTGTACATTCATAATCACACATGTTTCATTTGAATGGTTTCTCTCCAGTATGTGTGCTAATATGTCTTCGTAAGCTACCTGCTTGTGTACATTCATAATCACACATGTTGCATTTGAATGGTTTCTCTCCAGTGTGTGTGCTAATATGACTTCGTAATTGATCTGCTCTTGCAGATTCATAATCACACCTGTTTCATTGGAATGGTTTCTCTCCAGTGTGTGTTCGAATATGACTTCGTAATTGATTTGATCTTGCAGATTCATAATCACACATGTTGCATTTGAATGGTTTCTCTCCAGTGTGTGTGCTAATATGTCTTCGTAAGCTACCTGCATGTGTACATTCATGATCAAACATGTTGCATTTGAATGGTTTCTCTCTAGTGTGTGTGCTAATATGTCTTCGTAAGCTACCTGCATGTGTACATTCATAATCACACATGTTTCATTTGAATGGTTTCTCTCCAGTATGTGTGCTAATATGTCTTCGTAAGCTACCTGCATGTGTACATTCATAATCACACATGTTTCATTTGAATGGTTTCTCTCCAGTGTGTGTGCTAATATGACTTCGTAATTGATTTGCTCTTGCAGATTCATAATCACACATGTTGCATTTGAATGGTTTCTCTCCAGTGTGTGTGCTAATGTCTTCGTAAGCTACCTGCATGTGTACATTCATAATCACACATGTTTCATTTGTATGGTTTCTCTCCAGTGTGTGTGCTAATATGTCATCGTAAGCTACCTGCATGTGTACATTCATAATCACACATGTTTCATTTGAATGGTTTCTCTCCAGTGTGTGTGCTAATATGACTTCGTAATTGATCTGCTCTTGCAGATTCATAATCACACCTGTTTCATTTGAATGGTTTTTCTCTAGTATGTGTGCTAATATGTCTTCGTAAGCTACCTGCATGTGTACATTCATAATCACACATGTTTCATTTGAATGGTTTCTCTCCAGTATGTGTGCTAATATGTCTTCGTAAGCTACCTGCTTGTGTACATTCATAATCACACATGTTGCATTTGAATGGTTTCTCTCCAGTGTGTGTGCTAATATGACTTCGTAATTGATCTGCTCTTGCAGATTCATAATCACACCTGTTTCATTTGAATAGTTTCTCTCTAGTATGTGTGCTAATATGTCTTCGTAAGCTACCTGCATGTGTACATTCATAATCACAAACGTTGCATTTGGATGGTTTCTCTCCAGTGTGTGTGCTAATATGACTTCATAATTGATCTGCTCTTGCAGATTCATAATCACACATGTTGCATTTGAATGGTTTCTCTCCAGTGTGTGTTCTAATATGGGTTCGTAAGTGACCTGCTTGTGTACATTCATAATCACACATGTTGCATTTGAATGGTTTCTCTCCAGTGTGTGTGCTAATATGACTTCGTAAAATACCTGCTTGTGTACATTCATAATCACACATTTTGCATTTAAATGATTTCTCTCCAGTGTGTGTTCGAATATGACTTCGTAATTGATTTGCTCTTGCAGATTCATAATCACACATGTTGCATTTGAATGGTTTCTCTCCAGTATGTGTTCGAATATGACTTTGTAATTGATTTTCTCTTGCAGATTCATAATCACACATGTTGCATTTGAATGGTTTCTCTCCAGTATGTGTTCGAATATGACTTCGTAAGCTACCTGCTTGTGTACATTCATAATCGCACATGTTGCATTTGAATGGTTTCTCTCCAGTATGTGTTCTTATATGGGATCGTAAGTGACCTGATTGTGTACATTCATAATCACACATGTTTCATTTGAATGGTTTCTCTCCAGTGTGTGTGCTAATATGACTTCGTAAGCTACCTGCATGTGTACATTCATAATCACACATGTTGCATTTGAATGGTTTCTCTCAAGTGTGTGTGCTAATATGTCTTCGTAAGCTACCTGCATGTGTACATTCATAATCACACATGTTGCATTTGAATGGTTTCTCTCCAGTGTGTGTGCTAATATGACTTCGTAATTGATCTGCTCTTGCAGATTCATAATCACACCTGTTTCATTTGAATGGTTTTTCTCTAGTATGTGTGCTAATATGTCTTCGTAAGCTACCTGCATGTGTACATTCATAATCACACATGTTTCATTTGAATGGTTTCTCTCCAGTATGTGTGCTAATATGTCTTCGTAAGCTACCTGCTTGTGTACATTCATAATCACACATGTTGCATTGGAATGGTTTCTCTCCAGTGTGTGTGCTAATATGACTTCGTAATTGATCTGCTCTTGCAGATTTATAATCACACCTGTTTCATTTGAATGGTTTCTCTCTAGTATGTGTGCTAATATGTCTTCGTAAGCTACCTGCATGTGTACATTCATAATCACACATGTTGCATTTGAATGGTTTCTCTCCAGTGTGTGTGCTAATATGACTTCGTAATTGATCTGCTCTTGCAGATTCATAATCACACCTGTTTCATTTGAATGGTTTTTCTCTAGTATGTGTGCTAATATGTCTTCGTAAGCTACCTGCATGTGTACATTCATAATCACACATGTTTCATTTGAATGGTTTCTCTCCAGTATGTGTGCTAATATGTCTTCGTAAGCTACCTGCTTGTGTACATTCATAATCACACATGTTGCATTTGAATGGTTTCTCTCCAGTGTGTGTGCTAATATGACTTCGTAATTGATCTGCTCTTGCAGATTTATAATCACACCTGTTTCATTTGAATGGTTTCTCTCTAGTATGTGTGCTAATATGTCTTCGTAAGCTACCTGCATGTGTACATTCATAATCACACACGTTGCATTTGAATGGTTTCTCTCCAGTGTGTGTGCTCATATGACTTCGTAATTGATCTGCTCTTGCAGATTCATGATTATGAATCTGAATGTGACACATGTTGCATTTGAATGGTTTCTCTCCAGTGTGTGTTCTAATATGGGTTCGTAAGTGACCTGCTTGTGTACATTCATAATCACACATGTTGCATTTGAATGGTTTCTCTCCAGTGTGTGTGCTAATATGACTTCGTAAAATACCTGCTTGTGTACATTCATAATCACACATTTTTCATTTAAATGGTTTCTCTCCAGTGTGTGTTTGAATATGACTTCGTAATTGATTTGCTCTTGCAGATTCATAATCACACATGTTGCATTTGAATGGTTTCTCTCCAGTATGTGTTCGAATATGACTTCGTAATTGATTTGCTCTTGCAGATTCATAATCACACATGTTGCATTTGAATGGTTTCTCTCCAGTATGTGTGCTAATATGTCTTCGTAAGCTACCTGCATGTGTACATTCATAATCACACATGTTGCATTTGAATGGTTTCTCTCCAGTGTGTGTGCTAATATGACTTCGTAATTGATCTGCTCTTGCAGATTCATAATCACACCTGTTTCATTTGAATGGTTTTTCTCTAGTATGTGTGCTAATATGTCTTCGTAAGCTACCTGCATGTGTACATTCATAATCACACATGTTTCATTTGAATGGTTTCTCTACAGTTTGTGTGCTAATATGTCTTCGTAAGCTACCTGCTTGTGTACATTCATAATCACACATGTTGCATTTGAATGGTTTCTCTCCAGTGTGTGTGCTAATATGACTTCGTAATTGATCTGCTCTTGCAGATTCATAATCACACCTGTTTCATTTGAATGGTTTCTCTCCAGTATGTGTTCTAATATGGGATCGTAAGTGACCTGATTGTGTACATTCATAATCACACATGTTGCATTTGAATGGTTTCTCTCCAGTGTGTGTGCTAATATGACTTCGTAAGCTACCTGCATGTGTACATTCATAATCACACATGTTTCATTTGAATGGTTTCTCTCCAGTATGTGTGCTAATATGTCTTCGTAAGCTACCTGCATGTGTACATTCATAATCACACATGTTGCATTTGAATGGTTTCTCTCCAGTGTGTGTGCTAATATGACTTCGTAATTGATCTGCTCTTGCAGATTCATAATCACACCTGTTTCATTTGAATGGTTTTTCTCTAGTATGTGTGCTAATATGTCTTCGTAAGCTACCTGCATGTGTACATTCATAATCACACATGTTTCATTTGAATGGTTTCTCTCCAGTGTGTGTGCTAATATGTCTTCGTAAGCTACCTGCTTGTGTACATTCATAATCACACATGTTGCATTTGAATGGTTTCTCTCCAGTGTGTGTGCTAATATGACTTCGTAATTGATCTGCTCTTGCAGATTCATAATCACACCTGTTTCATTGGAATGGTTTCTCTCCAGTGTGTGTTCGAATATGACTTCGTAATTGATTTGATCTTGCAGATTCATAATCACACATGTTGCATTTGAATGGTTTCTCTCCAGTGTGTGTGCTAATATGTCTTCGTAAGCTACCTGCATGTGTACATTCATGATCAAACATGTTGCATTTGAATGGTTTCTCTCTAGTGTGTGTGCTAATATGTCTTCGTAAGCTACCTGCATGTGTACATTCATAATCACACATGTTTCATTTGAATGGTTTCTCTCCAGTATGTGTGCTAATATGTCTTCGTAAGCTACCTGCATGTGTACATTCATAATCACACATGTTTCATTTGAATGGTTTCTCTCCAGTGTGTGTGCTAATATGACTTCGTAATTGATTTGCTCTTGCAGATTCATAATCACACATGTTGCATTTGAATGGTTTCTCTCCAGTGTGTGTGCTAATGTCTTCGTAAGCTACCTGCATGTGTACATTCATAATCAAACATGTTGCATTTGAATGGTTTCTCTCCAGTGTGTGTGCTAATATGTCTTCGTAAGCTACCTGCATGTGTACATTCATAATCACACATGTTTCATTTGAATGGTTTCTCTCCAGTATGTGTGCTAATATGTCTTCGTAAGCTACCTGCATGTGTACATTCATAATTACACATGTTTCATTTGAATGGTTTCTCTCTAGTGTGTGTGCTAATATGACTTCGTAATTGATCTGCTCTTGCAGATTCATAATCACACCTGTTTCATTTGAATGGTTTCTCTCCAGTATGTGTTCTAATATGGGATCGTAAGTGACCTGATTGTGTACATTCATAATCACACATGTTGCATTTGAATGGTTTCTCTCCAGTGTGTGTGCTAATATGACTTCGTAAGCTACCTGCATGTGTACATTCATAATCACACATGTTTCATTTGAATGGTTTCTCTCCAGTATGTGTGCTAATATGTCTTCGTAAGCTACCTGCATGTGTACATTCATAATCACACATGTTGCATTTGAATGGTTTCTCTCCAGTGTGTGTGCTAATATGACTTCGTAATTGATCTGCTCTTGCAGATTCATAATCACACCTGTTTCATTTGAATGGTTTTTCTCTAGTATGTGTGCTAATATGTCTTCGTAAGCTACCTGCATGTGTACATTCATAATCACACATGTTGCATTTGAATGGTTTCTCTCCAGTGTGTGTGCTAATATGACTTCGTAATTGATCTGCTCTTGCAGATTCATAATCACACCTGTTTCATTTGAATGGTTTTTCTCTAGTATGTGTGCTAATATGTCTTCGTAAGCTACCTGCATGTGTACATTCATAATCACACATGTTTCATTTGAATGGTTTCTCTCCAGTGTGTGTGCTAATGTCTTCGTAAGCTACCTGCATGTGTACATTCATAATCAAACATGTTGCATTTGAATGGTTTCTCTCCAGTGTGTGTGCTAATATGTCTTCGTAAGCTACCTGCATGTGTACATTCATAATCACACATGTTTCATTTGAATGGTTTCTCTCCAGTATGTGTGCTAATATGTCTTCGTAAGCTACCTGCATGTGTACATTCATAATTACACATGTTTCATTTGAATGGTTTCTCTCTAGTGTGTGTGCTAATATGACTTCGTAATTGATCTGCTCTTGCAGATTCATAATCACACCTGTTTCATTTGAATGGTTTCTCTCCAGTATGTGTTCTAATATGGGATCGTAAGTGACCTGATTGTGTACATTCATAATCACACATGTTGCATTTGAATGGTTTCTCTCCAGTGTGTGTGCTAATATGACTTCGTAAGCTACCTGCATGTGTACATTCATAATCACACATGTTTCATTTGAATGGTTTCTCTCCAGTATGTGTGCTAATATGTCTTCGTAAGCTACCTGCATGTGTACATTCATAATCACACATGTTTCATTTGTATGGTTTCTCTCCAGTGTGTGTGCTAATATGTCATCGTAAGCTACCTGCATGTGTACATTCATAATCACACATGTTGCATTTGAATGGTTTCTCTCCAGTGTGTGTGCTAATATGACTTCGTAATTGATCTGCTCTTGCAGATTCATAATCACACCTGTTTCATTTGAATGGTTTTTCTCTAGTATGTGTGCTAATATGTCTTCGTAAGCTACCTGCATGTGTACATTCATAATCACACATGTTTCATTTGAATGGTTTCTCTCCAGTGTGTGTGCTAATGTCTTCGTAAGCTACCTGCATGTGTACATTCATAATCAAACATGTTGCATTTGAATGGTTTCTCTCCAGTGTGTGTGCTAATATGTCTTCGTAAGCTACCTGCATGTGTACATTCATAATCACACATGTTTCATTTGAATGGTTTCTCTCCAGTATGTGTGCTAATATGTCTTCGTAAGCTACCTGCATGTGTACATTCATAATTACACATGTTTCATTTGAATGGTTTCTCTCTAGTGTGTGTGCTAATATGACTTCGTAATTGATCTGCTCTTGCAGATTCATAATCACACCTGTTTCATTTGAATGGTTTCTCTCCAGTATGTGTTCTAATATGGGATCGTAAGTGACCTGATTGTGTACATTCATAATCACACATGTTGCATTTGAATGGTTTCTCTCCAGTGTGTGTGCTAATATGACTTCGTAAGCTACCTGCATGTGTACATTCATAATCACACATGTTTCATTTGAATGGTTTCTCTCCAGTATGTGTGCTAATATGTCTTCGTAAGCTACCTGCATGTGTACATTCATAATCACACATGTTGCATTTGAATGGTTTCTCTCCAGTGTGTGTGCTAATATGACTTCGTAATTGATCTGCTCTTGCAGATTCATAATCACACCTGTTTCATTTGAATGGTTTTTCTCTAGTATGTGTGCTAATATGTCTTCGTAAGCTACCTGCATGTGTACATTCATAATCACACATGTTTCATTTGAATGGTTTCTCTCCAGTATGTGTGCTAATATGTCTTCGTAAGCTACCTGCTTGTGTACATTCATAATCACACATGTTGCATTTGAATGGTTTCTCTCCAGTGTGTGTGCTAATATGACTTCGTAATTGATCTGCTCTTGCAGATTCATAATCACACCTGTTTCATTGGAATGGTTTCTCTCCAGTGTGTGTTCGAATATGACTTCGTAATTGATTTGATCTTGCAGATTCATAATCACACATGTAGCATTTGAATGGTTTCTCTCCAGTGTGTGTGCTAATATGTCTTCGTAAGCTACCTGCATGTGTACATTCATGATCAAACATGTTGCATTTGAATGGTTTCTCTCTAGTGTGTGTGCTAATATGTCTTCGTAAGCTACCTGCATGTGTACATTCATAATCACACATGTTTCATTTGAATGGTTTCTCTCCAGTATGTGTGCTAATATGTCTTCGTAAGCTACCTGCATGTGTACATTCATAATCACACATGTTTCATTTGAATGGTTTCTCTCCAGTGTGTGTGCTAATATGACTTCGTAATTGATTTGCTCTTGCAGATTCATAATCACACATGTTGCATTTGAATGGTTTCTCTCCAGTGTGTGTGCTAATGTCTTCGTAAGCTACCTGCATGTGTACATTCATAATCACACATGTTTCATTTGTATGGTTTCTCTCCAGTGTGTGTGCTAATATGTCATCGTAAGCTACCTGCATGTGTACATTCATAATCACACATGTTGCATTTGAATGGTTTCTCTCCAGTGTGTGTGCTAATATGACTTCGTAATTGATCTGCTCTTGCAGATTCATAATCACACCTGTTTCATTTGAATGGTTTTTCTCTAGTATGTGTGCTAATATGTCTTCGTAAGCTACCTGCATGTGTACATTCATAATCACACATGTTTCATTTGAATGGTTTCTCTCCAGTATGTGTGCTAATATGTCTTCGTAAGCTACCTGCTTGTGTACATTCATAATCACACATGTTGCATTTGAATGGTTTCTCTCCAGTGTGTGTGCTAATATGACTTCGTAATTGATCTGCTCTTGCAGATTCATAATCACACCTGTTTCATTTGAATAGTTTCTCTCTAGTATGTGTGCTAATATGTCTTCGTAAGCTACCTGCATGTGTACATTCATAATCACAAACGTTGCATTTGGATGGTTTCTCTCCAGTGTGTGTGCTAATATGACTTCATAATTGATCTGCTCTTGCAGATTCATAATCACACATGTTGCATTTGAATGGTTTCTCTCCAGTGTGTGTTCTAATATGGGTTCGTAAGTTACCTGCTTGTGTACATTCATAATCACACATGTTGCATTTGAATGGTTTCTCTCCAGTGTGTGTGCTAATATGACTTCGTAAAATACCTGCTTGTGTACATTCATAATCACACATTTTGCATTTAAATGATTTCTCTCCAGTGTGTGTTCGAATATGACTTCGTAATTGATTTGCTCTTGCAGATTCATAATCACACATGTTGCATTTGAATGGTTTCTCTCCAGTATGTGTTCGAATATGACTTTGTAATTGATTTTCTCTTGCAGATTCATAATCACACATGTTGCATTTGAATGGTTTCTCTCCAGTATGTGTTCGAATATGACTTCGTAAGCTACCTGCTTGTGTACATTCATAATCGCACATGTTGCATTTGAATGGTTTCTCTCCAGTATGTGTTCTTATATGGGATCGTAAGTGACCTGATTGTGTACATTCATAATCACACATGTTTCATTTGAATGGTTTCTCTCCAGTGTGTGTGCTAATATGACTTCGTAAGCTACCTGCATGTGTACATTCATAATCACACATGTTGCATTTGAATGGTTTCTCTCAAGTGTGTGTGCTAATATGTCTTCGTAAGCTACCTGCATGTGTACATTCATAATCACACATGTTGCATTTGAATGGTTTCTCTCCAGTGTGTGTGCTAATATGACTTCGTAATTGATCTGCTCTTGCAGATTCATAATCACACCTGTTTCATTTGAATGGTTTTTCTCTAGTATGTGTGCTAATATGTCTTCGTAAGCTACCTGCATGTGTACATTCATAATCACACATGTTTCATTTGAATGGTTTCTCTCCAGTATGTGTGCTAATATGTCTTCGTAAGCTACCTGCTTGTGTACATTCATAATCACACATGTTGCATTGGAATGGTTTCTCTCCAGTGTGTGTGCTAATATGACTTCGTAATTGATCTGCTCTTGCAGATTTATAATCACACCTGTTTCATTTGAATGGTTTCTCTCTAGTATGTGTGCTAATATGTCTTCGTAAGCTACCTGCATGTGTACATTCATAATCACACATGTTGCATTTGAATGGTTTCTCTCCAGTGTGTGTGCTAATATGACTTCGTAATTGATCTGCTCTTGCAGATTCATAATCACACCTGTTTCATTTGAATGGTTTTTCTCTAGTATGTGTGCTAATATGTCTTCGTAAGCTACCTGCATGTGTACATTCATAATCACACATGTTTCATTTGAATGGTTTCTCTCCAGTATGTGTGCTAATATGTCTTCGTAAGCTACCTGCTTGTGTACATTCATAATCACACATGTTGCATTTGAATGGTTTCTCTCCAGTGTGTGTGCTAATATGACTTCGTAATTGATCTGCTCTTGCAGATTTATAATCACACCTGTTTCATTTGAATGGTTTCTCTCTAGTATGTGTGCTAATATGTCTTCGTAAGCTACCTGCATGTGTACATTCATAATCACACACGTTGCATTTGAATGGTTTCTCTCCAGTGTGTGTGCTCATATGACTTCGTAATTGATCTGCTCTTGCAGATTCATGATTATGAATCTGAATGTGACACATGTTGCATTTGAATGGTTTCTCTCCAGTGTGTGTTCTAATATGGGTTCGTAAGTGACCTGCTTGTGTACATTCATAATCACACATGTTGCATTTGAATGGTTTCTCTCCAGTGTGTGTGCTAATATGACTTCGTAAAATACCTGCTTGTGTACATTCATAATCACACATTTTTCATTTAAATGGTTTCTCTCCAGTGTGTGTTTGAATATGACTTCGTAATTGATTTGCTCTTGCAGATTCATAATCACACATGTTGCATTTGAATGGTTTCTCTCCAGTATGTGTTCGAATATGACTTCGTAATTGATTTGCTCTTGCAGATTCATAATCACACATGTTGCATTTGAATGGTTTCTCTCCAGTATGTGTGCTAATATGTCTTCGTAAGCTACCTGCATGTGTACATTCATAATCACACATGTTGCATTTGAATGGTTTCTCTCCAGTGTGTGTGCTAATATGACTTCGTAATTGATCTGCTCTTGCAGATTCATAATCACACCTGTTTCATTTGAATGGTTTTTCTCTAGTATGTGTGCTAATATGTCTTCGTAAGCTACCTGCATGTGTACATTCATAATCACACATGTTTCATTTGAATGGTTTCTCTACAGTTTGTGTGCTAATATGTCTTCGTAAGCTACCTGCTTGTGTACATTCATAATCACACATGTTGCATTTGAATGGTTTCTCTCCAGTGTGTGTGCTAATATGACTTCGTAATTGATCTGCTCTTGCAGATTCATAATCACACCTGTTTATTTTGAATGGTTTCTCTCTAGTATGTGTGCTAATATGTCTTCGTAAGCTACCTGCATGTGTACATTCATAATCACACACGTTGCATTTGAATGGTTTCTCTCCAGTGTGTGTGCTTATATGACCTCGTAATTGATCTGCTCTTGCAGATTCATAATCACACCTGTTTCATTTGAATGGTTTCTCTCCAGTATGTGTTCTAATATGGGATCGTAAGTGACCTGATTGTGTACATTCATAATCACACATGTTGCATTTGAATGGTTTCTCTCCAGTGTGTGTGCTAATATGACTTCGTAAGCTACCTGCATGTGTACATTCATAATCAAACATGTTGCATTTGAATGGTTTCTCTCCAGTGTGTGTGCTAATATGTCTTCGTAAGCTACCTGCATGTGTACATTCATAATCACACATGTTTCATTTGAATGGTTTCTCTCCAGTATGTGTGCTAATATGTCTTCGTAAGCTACCTGCATGTGAACATTCATAATTACACATGTTTCATTTGAATGGTTTCTTTCCAGTGTGTGTGCTAATATGACTTCGTAATTGATCTGCTCTTGCAGATTCATAATCACACCTGTTTCATTTGAATGGTTTCTCTCCAGTATGTGTTCTAATATGGGATCGTAAGTGACCTGATTGTGTACATTCATAATCACACATGTTGCATTTGAATGGTTTCTCTCCAGTGTGTGTGCTAATATGACTTCGTAAGCTACCTGCATGTGTACATTCATAATCACACATGTTTCATTTGAATGGTTTCTCTCCAGTGTGTGTGCTAATATGTCTTCGTAAGCTACCTGCATGTGTACATTCATGATCAAACATGTTGCATTTGAATGGTTTCTCTCTAGTGTGTGTGCTAATATGTCTTCGTAAGCTACCTGCATGTGTACATTCATAATCACACATGTTTCATTTGAATGGTTTCTCTCCAGTATGTGTGCTAATATGTCTTCGTAAGCTACCTGAATGTGTACATTCATAATCACACATGTTTCATTTGAATGGTTTCTCTCCAGTGTGTGTGCTAATATGACTTCGTAATTGATTTGCTCTTGCAGATTCATAATCACACATGTTGCATTTGAATGGTTTCTCTCCAGTGTGTGTGCTAATGTCTTCGTAAGCTACCTGCATGTGTACATTCATAATCACACATGTTTCATTTGTATGGTTTCTCTCCAGTGTGTGTGCTAATATGTCATCGTAAGCTACCTGCATGTGTACATTCATAATCACACATGTTGCATTTGAATGGTTTCTCTCCAGTGTGTGTGCTAATATGACTTCGTAATTGATCTGCTCTTGCAGATTCATAATCACACCTGTTTCATTTAAATGGTTTTTCTCTAGTATGTGTGCTAATATGTCTTCGTAAGCTACCTGCATGTGTACATTCATAATCACACATGTTTCATTTGAATGGTTTCTCTCCAGTATGTGTGCTAATATGTCTTCGTAAGCTACCTGCTTGTGTACATTCATAATCACACATGTTGCATTTGAATGGTTTCTCTCCAGTGTGTGTGCTAATATGACTTCGTAATTGATCTGCTCTTGCAGATTCATAATCACACCTGTTTCATTTGAATAGTTTCTCTCTAGTATGTGTGCTAATATGTCTTCGTAAGCTACCTGCATGTGTACATTCATAATCACAAACGTTGCATTTGGATGGTTTCTCTCCAGTGTGTGTGCTAATATGACTTCGTAATTGATCTGCTCTTGCAGATTCATAATCACACATGTTGCATTTGAATGGTTTCTCTCCAGTGTGTGTTCTAATATGGGTTCGTAAGTGACCTGCTTGTGTACATTCATAATCACACATGTTGCATTTGAATGGTTTCTCTCCAGTGTGTGTGCTAATATGACTTCGTAAAATACCTGCTTGTGTACATTCATAATCACACATTTTGCATTTAAATGATTTCTCTCCAGTGTGTGTTCGAATATGACTTCGTAATTGATTTGCTCTTGCAGATTCATAATCACACATGTTGCATTTGAATGGTTTCTCTCCAGTATGTGTTCGAATATGACTTTGTAATTGATTTTCTCTTGCAGATTCATAATCACACATGTTGCATTTGAATGGTTTCTCTCCAGTATGTGTTCGAATATGACTTCGTAAGCTACCTGCTTGTGTACATTCATAATCGCACATGTTGCATTTGAATGGTTTCTCTCCAGTATGTGTTCTTATATGGGATCGTAAGTGACCTGATTGTGTACATTCATAATCACACATGTTTCATTTGAATGGTTTCTCTCCAGTGTGTGTGCTAATATGACTTCGTAAGCTACCTGCATGTGTACATTCATAATCACACATGTTGCATTTGAATGGTTTCTCTCAAGTGTGTGTGCTAATATGTCTTCGTAAGCTACCTGCATGTGTACATTCATAATCACACATGTTGCATTTGAATGGTTTCTCTCCAGTGTGTGTGCTAATATGACTTCGTAATTGATCTGCTCTTGCAGATTCATAATCACACCTGTTTCATTTGAATGGTTTTTCTCTAGTATGTGTGCTAATATGTCTTCGTAAGCTACCTGCATGTGTACATTCATAATCACACATGTTTCATTTGAATGGTTTCTCTCCAGTATGTGTGCTAATATGTCTTCGTAAGCTACCTGCTTGTGTACATTCATAATCACACATGTTGCATTGGAATGGTTTCTCTCCAGTGTGTGTGCTAATATGACTTCGTAATTGATCTGCTCTTGCAGATTTATAATCACACCTGTTTCATTTGAATGGTTTCTCTCTAGTATGTGTGCTAATATGTCTTCGTAAGCTACCTGCATGTGTACATTCATAATCACACATGTTGCATTTGAATGGTTTCTCTCCAGTGTGTGTGCTAATATGACTTCGTAATTGATCTGCTCTTGCAGATTCATAATCACACCTGTTTCATTTGAATGGTTTTTCTCTAGTATGTGTGCTAATATGTCTTCGTAAGCTACCTGCATGTGTACATTCATAATCACACATGTTTCATTTGAATGGTTTCTCTCCAGTATGTGTGCTAATATGTCTTCGTAAGCTACCTGCTTGTGTACATTCATAATCACACATGTTGCATTTGAATGGTTTCTCTCCAGTGTGTGTGCTAATATGACTTCGTAATTGATCTGCTCTTGCAGATTTATAATCACACCTGTTTCATTTGAATGGTTTCTCTCTAGTATGTGTGCTAATATGTCTTCGTAAGCTACCTGCATGTGTACATTCATAATCACACACGTTGCATTTGAATGGTTTCTCTCCAGTGTGTGTGCTAATATGACTTCGTAATTGATCTGCTCTTGCAGATTCATGATTATGAATCTGAATGTGACACATGTTGAATTTGAATGGTTTCTCTCCAGTGTGTGTTCTAATATGGGTTCGTAAGTGACCTGCTTGTGTACATTCATAATCACACATGTTGCATTTGAATGGTTTCTCTCCAGTGTGTGTGCTAATATGACTTCGTAAAATACCTGCTTGTGTACATTCATAATCACACATTTTTCATTTAAATGGTTTCTCTCCAGTGTGTGTTTGAATATGACTTCGTAATTGATTTGCTCTTGCAGATTCATAATCACACATGTTGCATTTGAATGGTTTCTCTCCAGTATGTGTTCGAATATGACTTCGTTATTGATTTGCTCTTGCAGATTCATAATCACACATGTTGCATTTGAATGGTTTCTCTCCAGTATGTGTGCTAATATGTCTTCGTAAGCTACCTGCATGTGTACATTCATAATCACACATGTTGCATTTGAATGGTTTCTCTCCAGTGTGTGTGCTAATATGACTTCGTAATTGATCTGCTCTTGCAGATTCATAATCACACCTGTTTCATTTGAATGGTTTTTCTCTAGTATGTGTGCTAATATGTCTTCGTAAGCTACCTGCATGTGTACATTCATAATCACACATGTTTCATTTGAATGGTTTCTCTACAGTTTGTGTGCTAATATGTCTTCGTAAGCTACCTGCTTGTGTACATTCATAATCACACATGTTGCATTTGAATGGTTTCTCTCCAGTGTGTGTGCTAATATGACTTCGTAATTGATCTGCTCTTGCAGATTCATAATCACACCTGTTTAGTTTGAATGGTTTCTCTCTAGTATGTGTGCTAATATGTCTTCGTAAGCTACCTGCATGTGTACATTCATAATCACACACGTTGCATTTGAATGGTTTCTCTCCAGTGTGTGTGCTTATATGACCTCGTAATTGATCTGCTCTTGCAGATTCATAATCACACCTGTTTCATTTGAATGGTTTCTCTCCAGTATGTGTTCTAATATGGGATCGTAAGTGACCTGATTGTGTACATTCATAATCACACATGTTGCATTTGAATGGTTTCTCTCCAGTGTGTGTGCTAATATGACTTCGTAAGCTACCTGCATGTGTACATTCATAATCAAACATGTTGCATTTGAATGGTTTCTCTCCAGTGTGTGTGCTAATATGTCTTCGTAAGCTACCTGCATGTGTACATTCATAATCACACATGTTTCATTTGAATGGTTTCTCTCCAGTATGTGTGCTAATATGTCTTCGTAAGCTACCTGCATGTGAACATTCATAATTACACATGTTTCATTTGAATGGTTTCTTTCCAGTGTGTGTGCTAATATGACTTCGTAATTGATCTGCTCTTGCAGATTCATAATCACACCTGTTTCATTTGAATGGTTTCTCTCCAGTATGTGTTCTAATATGGGATCGTAAGTGACCTGATTGTGTACATTCATAATCACACATGTTGCATTTGAATGGTTTCTCTCCAGTGTGTGTGCTAATATGACTTCGTAAGCTACCTGCATGTGTACATTCATAATCACACATGTTTCATTTGAATGGTTTCTCTCCAGTATGTGTGCTAATATGTCTTCGTAAGCTACCTGCATGTGTACATTCATAATCACACATGTTGCATTTGAATGGTTTCTCTCCAGTGTGTGTGCTAATATGACTTCGTAATTGATCTGCTCTTGCAGATTCATAATCACACCTGTTTCATTTGAATGGTTTTTCTCTAGTATGTGTGCTAATATGTCTTCGTAAGCTACCTGCATGTGTACATTCATAATCACACATGTTTCATTTGAATGGTTTCTCTCCAGTATGTGTGCTAATATGTCTTCGTAAGCTACCTGCTTGTGTACATTCATAATCACACATGTTGCATTTGAATGGTTTCTCTCCAGTGTGTGTTCTAATATGGGTTCGTAAGTGACCTGCTTGTGTACATTCATAATCACAGATGTTGCATTTGAATGGTTTCTCTCCAGTGTGTGTGCTAATATGACTTCGTAAAATACCTGCTTGTGTACATTCATAATCACACATTTTGCATTTAAATGGTTTCTCTCCAGTGTGTGTTTGAATATGACTTCGTAATTGATTTGCTCTTGCAGATTCATAATTACACATGTTGCATTTGAATGGTTTCTCTCCAGTATGTGTTCGAATATGACTTCGTAATTGATTTGCTCTTGCAGAATTATAATCACACATGTTGCATTTGAATGGTTTCTCTCCAGTATGTGTGCTAATATGTCTTCGTAAGCTACCTGCATGTGTACATTCATAATCACACATGTTGCATTTGAATGGTTTCTCTCCAGTGTGTGTGCTAATATGACTTCGTAATTGATCTGCTCTTGCAGATTCATAATCACACCTGTTTCATTTGAATGGTTTTTCTCTAGTATGTGTGCTAATATGTCTTCGTAAGCTACCTGCATGTGTACATTCATAATCACACATGTTTCATTTGAATGGTTTCTCTCCAGTATGTGTGCTAATATGTCTTCGTAAGCTACCTGCTTGTGTACATTCATAATCACACATGTTGCATTTGAATGGTTTCTCTCCAGTGTGTGTGCTAATATGACTTCGTAATTGATCTGCTCTTGCAGATTCATAATCACACCTGTTTCATTTGAATGGTTTATCTCTAGTATGTGTGCTAATATGTCTTCGTAAGCTACCTGCATGTGTACATTCATAATCACACACGTTGCATTTGAATGGTTTCTCTCCAGTGTGTGTGCTAATATGACTTCGTAATTGATCTGCTCTTGCAGATTCATAATCACACCTGTTTCATTTGAATGGTTTCTCTCCAGTATGTGTTCTAATATGGGATCGTAAGTGACCTGATTGTGTACATTCATTATCACACATGTTGCATTTGAATGGTTTCTCTCCAGTGTGTGTGCTAATATGACTTCGTAAGCTACCTGCATGTGTACATTCATAATCAAACATGTTGCATTTGAATGGTTTCTCTCCAGTGTGTGTGCTAATATGTCTTCGTAAGCTACCTGCATGTGTACATTCATAATCACACATGTTTCATTTGAATGGTTTCTCTCCAGTATGTGTGCTAATATGTCTTCGTAAGCTACCTGCATGTGTACATTCATAATTACACATGTTTCATTTGAATGGTTTCTCTCCAGTGTGTGTGCTAATATGACTTCGTAATTGATCTGCTCTTGCAGATTCATAATCACACCTGTTTCATTTGAATGGTTTCTCTCCAGTACGTGTTCTAATATGGGATCGTAAGTGACCTGATTGTGTACATTCATAATCACACATGTTGCATTTGAATGGTTTCTCTCCAGTGTGTGTGCTAATATGACTTCGTAAGCTACCTGCATGTGTATATTCATAATCACACATGTTTCATTTGAATGGTTTCTCTCCAGTATGTGTGCTAATATGTCTTCGTAAGCTACCTGCATGTGTACATTCATAATCACACACGTTGCATTTAAATGGTTTCTCTCCAGTGTGTGTGCTAATATGACTTCGTAATTGATCTGC
This sequence comes from Selenia dentaria, assembly GCA_917880725.1. NCBI lineage: Eukaryota > Metazoa > Arthropoda > Insecta > Lepidoptera > Geometridae > Selenia > Selenia dentaria. Next base: position 20,126,053 of record OU862900.1, on the reverse strand, counting down.
TCTTGCAGATTCATAATCACACATGTTGCATTTGAATGGTTTCTCTCCAGTGTGTGTTCTAATATGGGTTCGTAAGTGACCTGCTTGTGTACATTCATAATCACACATGTTGCATTTGAATGGTTTCTCTCCAGTGTGTGTGCTAATATGACTTCGTAAAATACCTGCTTGTGTACATTCATAATCACACATTTTGCATTTAAATGATTTCTCTCCAGTATGTGTTCTAATATGGGATCGTAAGTGACCTGATTGTGTACATTCATAATCACACATGTTGCATTTGAATGGTTTCTCGCCAGTGTGTGTGCTAATATGACTTCGTAAGCTACCTGCATGTGTACATTCATAATCACACATGTTGCATTTGAATGGTTTCTCTCCAGTGTGTGTGCTAATATGTCTTCGTAAGCTACCTGCATGTGTACATTCATAATCACACATGTTTCATTGGAATGGTTTCTCTCCAGTATGTGTGCTAATATGTCTTCGTAAGCTACCTGCATGTGTACATTCATAATCACCCATGTTTCATTTGAATGGTTTCTCTCCAGTGTGTGTGCTAATATGACTTCGTAATTGATCTGCTCTTGCAGATTCATAATCACACATGTTGCATTTGAATGGTTTCTCTCCAGTGTGTGTTCTAATATGGGTTCGTAAAATACCTGCTTGTGTACATTCATAATCACACATTTTGCATTTAAATGATTTCTCTCCAGTATGTGTTCTAATATGGGATCGTAAGTGACCTGATTGTGTACATTCATAATCACACATGTTGCATTTGAATGGTTTCTCTCCAGTGTGTGTGCTAATATGACTTCGTAAGCTACCTGCATGTGTACATTCATAATCACACATGTTGCATTTGAATGGTTTCTCTCCAGTGTGTGTGCTAATATGTCTTCGTAAGCTACCTGCATGTGTACATTCATAATCACACATGTTTCATTTGAATGGTTTCTCTCCAGTATGTGTGCTAATATGTCTTCGTAAGCTACCTGCATGTGTACATTCATAATCACACATGTTTCATTTGAATGGTTTCTCTCCATTGTGTGTGCTTATATGACTTCGTAATTGATCTGCTCTTGCAGATTCATAATCACACATGTTGCATTTGAATGGTTTCTCTCCAGTGTGTGTTCTAATATGGGTTCGTAAGTGACCTGCTTGTGTACATTCATAATCACACATGTTGCATTTGAATGGTTTCTCTCCAGTGTGTGTGCTAATATGACTTCGTAAAATACCTGCTTGTGTACATTCATAATCACACATTTTGCATTTAAATGATTTCTCTCCAGTATGTGTTCTAATATGGGATCGTAAGTGACCTGATTGTGTACATTCATAATCACACATGTTGCATTTGAATGGTTTCTCTCCAGTGTGTGTGCTAATATGACTTCGTAAGCTACCTGCATGTGTACATTCATAATCACACATGTTGCATTTGAATGGTTTCTCTCCAGTGTGTGTGCTAATATGTCTTCGTAAGCTACCTGCATGTGTACATTCATAATCACACATGTTTCATTTGAATGGTTTCTCTCCAGTATGTGTGCTAATATGTCTTCGTAAGCTACCTGCATGTGTACATTCATAATCACACATGTTTCAGTTGAATGGTTTCTCTCCAGTGTGTGTGCTAATATGACTTCGTAATTGATCTGCTCTTGCAGATTCATAATCACACATGTTGCATTTGAATGGTTTCTCTCCAGTGTGTGTGCTAATGTCTTCGTAATTGATTTGCTCTTGCAGATTCATAATCACACATGTTGCATTTGAATGGTTTCTCTCCAGTATGTGTGCTAATATGTCTTCGTAAGCTACCTGCATGTGTACATTCATAATCACACATGTTGCATTTGAATGGTTTCTCTCCAGTGTGTGTGCTAATATGACTTCGTAATTGATCTGCTCTTGCAGATTCATAATCACACCTGTTTCATTTGAATGGTTTTTCTCTAGTATGTGTGCTAATATGTCTTCGTAAGCTACCTGCATGTGTACATTCATAATCACACATGTTTCATTTGAATGGTTTCTCTCCAGTATGTGTGCTAATATGTCTTCGTAAGCTACCTGCTTGTGTACATTCATAATCACACATGTTGCATTTGAATGGTTTCTCTCCAGTGTGTGTGCTAATATGACTTCGTAATTGATCTGCTCTTGCAGATTCATAATCACACCTGTTTCGTTTGAATGGTTTCTCTCTAGTATGTGTGCTAATATGTCTTCGTAAGCTACCTGCATGTGTACATTCATAATCACACACGTTGCATTTGAATGGTTTCTCTCCAGTGTGTGTGCTAATATGACTTCGTAATTGATCTGCTCTTGCAGATTCATAATCACACCTGTTTCATTTGAATGGTTTCTCTCCAGTATGTGTTCTAATATGGGATCGTAAGTGACCTGATTGTGTACATTCATAATCACACATGTTGCATTTGAATGGTTTCTCTCCAGTGTGTGTGCTAATATGACTTCGTAAGCTACCTGCATGTGTACATTCATAATCAAACATGTTGTATTTGAATGGTTTCTCTCCAGTGTGTGTGCTAATATGTCTTCGTAAGCTACCTGCATGTGTACATTCATAATCACACATGTTTCATTTGAATGGTTTCTCTCCAGTATGTGTGCTAATATGTCTTCGTAAGCTACCTGCATGTGAACATTCATAATTACACATGTTTCATTTGAATGGTTTCTCTCCAGTGTGTGTGCTAATATGACTTCGTAATTGATCTGCTCTTGCAGATTCATAATCACACCTGTTTCATTTGAATGGTTTCTCTCCAGTATGTGTTCTAATATGGGATCGTAAGTGACCTGATTGTGTACATTCATAATCACACATGTTGCATTTGAATGGTTTCTCTCCAGTGTGTGTGCTAATATGACTTCGTAAGCTACCTGCATGTGTACATTCATAATCACAAATGTTTCATTTGAATGGTTTCTCTCCAGTATGTGTGCTAATATGTCTTCGTAAGCTACCTGCATGTGTACATTCATAATCACACATGTTGCATTTGAATGGTTTCTCTCCAGTGTGTGTGCTAATATGACTTCGTAATTGATCTGCTCTTGCAGATTCATAATCACACCTGTTTCATTTGAATGGTTTTTCTCTAGTATGTGTGCTAATATGTCTTCGTAAGCTACCTGCATGTGTACATTCATAATCACACATGTTTCATTTGAATGGTTTCTCTCCAGTATGTGTGCTAATATGTCTTCGTAAGCTACCTGCTTGTGTACATTCATAATCACACATGTTGCATTTGAATGGTTTCTCTCCAGTGTGTGTTCTAATATGGGTTCGTAAGTGACCTGCTTGTGTACATTCATAATCACAGATGTTGCATTTGAATGGTTTCTCTCCAGTGTGTGTGCTAATATGACTTCGTAAAATACCTGCTTGTGTACATTCATAATCACACATTTTGCATTTAAATGGTTTCTCTCCAGTGTGTGTTTGAATGTGACTTCGTAATTGATTTGCTCTTGCAGATTCATAATCACACATGTTGCATTTGAATGGTTTCTCTCCAGTATGTGTTCGAATATGACTTCGTAATTGATTTGCTCTTGCAGATTCATAATCACACATGTTGCATTTGAATGGTTTCTCTCCAGTATGTTTGCTAATATGTCTTCGTAAGCTACCTGCATGTGTACATTCATAATCACACATGTTGCATTTGAATGGTTTCTCTCCAGTGTGTGTGCTAATATGACTTCGTAATTGATCTGCTCTTGCAGATTCATAATCACACCTGTTTCATTTGAATGGTTTTTCTCTAGTATGTGTGCTAATATGTCTTCGTAAGCTACCTGCATGTGTACATTTATAATCACACATGTTTCATTTGAATGGTTTCTCTCCAGTATGTGTGCTAATATGTCTTCGTAAGCTACCTGCTTGTGTACATTCATAATCACACATGTTGCATTTGAATGGTTTCTCTCCAGTGTGTGTGCTAATATGACTTCGTAATTATCTGCTCTTGCAGATTCATAATCACACCTGTTTCATTTGAATGGTTTCTCTCTAGTATGTGTGCTAATATGTCTTCGTAAGCTACCTGCATGTGTACATTCATAATCACACACGTTGCATTTGAATGGTTTCTCTCCAGTGTGTGTGCTAATATGACTTCGTAATTGATCTGCTCTTGCAGATTCATAATCACACCTGTTTCATTTGAATGGTTTCTCTCCAGTATGTGTTCTAATATGGGATCGTAAGTGACCTGATTGTGTACATTCATAATCACACATGTTGCATTTGAATGGTTTCTCTCCAGTGTGTGTGCTAATATGACTTCGTAAGCTACCTGCATGTGTACATTCATAATCAAACATGTTGCATTTGAATGGTTTCTCTCCAGTGTGTGTGCTAATATGTCTTCGTAAGCTACCTGCATGTGTACATTCATAATCACACATGTTTCATTTGAATGGTTTCTCTCCAGTGTGTGTGCTAATATGTCTTCGTAAGCTACCTGCATGTGTACATTCATAATTACACATGTTTCATTTGAATGGTTTCTCTCCAGTGTGTGTGCTAATATGACTTCGTAATTGATCTGCTCTTGCAGATTCATAATCACACCTGTTTCATTTGAATGGTTTCTCTCCAGTATGTGTTCTAATATGGGATCGTAAGTGACCTGATTGTGTACATTCATAATCACACATGTTGCATTTGAATGGTTTCTCTCCAGTGTGTGTGCTAATATGACTTCGTAAGCTACCTGCATGTGTACATTCATAATCACACATGTTTCATTTGAATGGTTTCTCTCCAGTATGTGTGCTAATATGTCTTCGTAAGCTACCTGCATGTGTACATTCATAATTACACATGTTTCATTTGAATGGTTTCTCTCCAGTGTGTGTGCTAATATGACTTCGTAATTGATCTGCTCTTGCAGATTAATAATCACACCTGTTTCATTTGAATGGTTTCTCTCCAGTATGTGTTCTAATATGGGATCGTAAGTGACCTGATTGTGTACATTCATAATCACACATGTTGCATTTGAATGGTTTCTCTCCAGTATGTGTGCTAATATGTCTTCGTAAGCTACCTGCATGTGTACATTCATAATCACACATGTTGCATTTGAATGGTTTCTCTCCAGTGTGTGTGCTAATATGACTTCGTAATTGATCTGCTCTTGCAGATTCATAATCACACCTGTTTCATTTGAATGGTTTCTCTCTAGTATGTGTGCTAATATGTCTTCGTAAGCTACCTGCATGTGTACATTCATAATCACACATGTTTCATTTGAATGGTTTCTCTCCAGTATGTGTGCTAATATGTCTTCGTAAGCTACCTGCTTGTGTACATTCATAATCACACATGTTGCATTTGAATGGTTTCTCTCCAGTGTGTGTGCTAATATGACTTCGTAATTGATCTGCTCTTGCAGATTCATAATCACACCTGTTTCATTTGAATGGTTTCTCTCTAGTATGTGTGCTAATATGTCTTTGTAAGCTACCTGCATGTGTACATTCATAATCACACACGTTGCATTTGAATGGTTTCTCTCCAGTGTGTGTGCTAATATGACTTCGTAATTGATCTGCTCTTGCAGATTCATAATCACACATGTTGCATTTGAATGGTTTCTCTCCAGTGTGTGTTCTAATATGGGTTCGTAAGTGACCTGCTTGTGTACATTCATAATCACACATGTTGCATTTGAATGGTTTCTCTCCAGTGTGTGTGCTAATATGACTTCGTAAAATACCTGCTTGTGTACATTCATAATCACACATTTTGCATTTAAATGATTTCTCTCCAGTATGTGTTCTAATATGGGATCGTAAGTGACCTGATTGTGTACATTCATAATCACACATGTTGCATTTGAATGGTTTCTCTCCAGTGTGTGTGCTAATATGACTTCGTAAGCTACCTGCATGTGTACATTCATAATCACACATGTTGCATTTGAATGGTTTCTCTCCAGTGTGTGTGCTAATATGTCTTCGTAAGATACCTGCATGTGTACATTCATAATCACACATGTTTCATTTGAATGGTTTCTCTCCAGTATGTGTGCTAATATGTCTTCGTAAGCTACCTGCATGTGTACATTCATAATCACACATGTTTCATTTGAATGGTTTCTCTCCAGTATGTGTGCTAATATGACTTCGTAATTGATCTGCTCTTGCAGATTCATAATCACACATGTTGCATTTGAATGGTTTCTCTCCAGTGTGTGTGCTAATGTCTTCGTAAGCTACCTGCATGTGTACATTCATAATCACACATGTTTCATTTGTATGGTTTCTCCAGTATGTGTGCTAATATGTCTTCGTAAGCTACCTGCATGTGTACATTCATAATCACACATGTTTCATTTGAATGGTTTCTCTCAAGTATGTATGCTAATATGTCTTCGTAAGCTACCTGCATGTGTACATTCATAATCACACATGTTGCATTTGAATGGTTTCTCTCCAGTGTGTGTGCTAATATGACTTCGTAATTGATCTGCTCTTGCAGATCAGTAATCACACCTGTTTCATTTGAATGGTTTTTCTATAGTATGTGTGCTAATAAGTCTTCGTAAGCTACCTGCATGTGTACATTCATAATCACACATGTTTCATTTGAATGGTTTCTCTCCAGTATGTGTGCTAATATGTCTTCGTAAGCTACCTGCTTGTGTACATTCATAATCACACATGTTGCATTTGAATGGTTTCTCTCCAGTGTGTGTGCTAATATGACTTCGTAATTGATCTGCTCTTGCAGATTCATAATCACACCGGTTTCATTTGAATGGCTTCTCTCTAGTATGTGTGCTAATATGTCTTCGTAAGCTACCTGCATGTGTACATTCATAATCACACATGTTTCATTTGAATGGTTTCTCTCCAGTATGTGTGCTAATATGTCTTCGTAAGCTACCTGCTTGTGTACATTCATAATCACACATGTTGCATTTGAATGGTTTCTCTCCAGTGTGTGTGCTAATATGACTTCGTAATTGATCTGCTCTTGCAGATTCATAATCACACCTGTTTCATTTGAATGGTTTCTCTCTAGTATGTGTGCTAATATGTCTTCGTAAGCTACCTGCATGTGTACATTCATAATCACACATGTTTCATTTGAATGGTTTCTCTCCAGTGTGTGTGCTAATATGACTTCGTAATTGATCTGCTCTTGCAGATTCATAATCACACATGTTGCATTTGAGTGGTTTCTCTCCAGTGTGTGTTCTAATATGGGTTCGTAAGTGACCTGCTTGTGTACATTCATAATCACACATGTTGCATTTGAATGGTTTCTCTCCAGTGTGTGTGCTAATATGTCTTCGTAAGCTACCTGCATGTGTACATTCATAATCACACATTTTGCATTTAAATGATTTCTCTCCAGTATGTGTTCTAATATGGGATCGTAAGTGACCTGATTGTGTACATTCATAATCACACATGTTGCATTTGAATGGTTTCTCTCCAGTGTGTGTGCTAATTTGACTTCGTAAAATACCTGCTTGTGTACATTCATAATCACACATTTTGCATTTAAATGGTTTCTCTCCAGTGTGTGTTCGAATATGACTTCGTAATTGATTTGCTCTTGCAGATTCATAATCACACACGTTGCATTTGAATGGTTTCTCTCCAGTGTGTGTGCTAATATGACTTCGTAATTGATCTGCTCTTGCAGATTCATAATCACACATGTTGCATTTGAATGGTTTCTCTCCAGTGTGTGTTCTAATATGGGTTCGTAAGTGACCTGCTTGTGTACATTCATAATCACACATGTTGCATTTGAATGGTTTCTCTCCAGTGTGTGTGCTAATATGACTTCGTAAAATACCTGCTTTGTACATTCATAATCACACATTTTGCATTTAAATGGTTTCTCTCCAGTGTGTGTTCGAATATGACTTCGTAATTGATTTGCTCTTGCAGATTCATAATCACACATGTTGCATTTGAATGGTTTCTCTCCAGTATGTGTTCGAATATGACTTCGTAATTGATTTGCTCTTGCAGATTCATAATCACAAATGTTGCATTTGAATGGTTTCTCTCCAGTATGTGTTCGAATATGACTTCGTAAGCTACCTGCTTGTGTACATTTATAATCACACATGTTGCATTTGAATGGTTTCTCTCCAGTATGTGTTCTAATATGGGATCGTAAAAGACCTGATTGTGTACATTCATAATCGCACATGTTGCATTTGAATGGTTTCTCTCCAGTATGTGTTCTAATATGGGATCGTAAGTGACCTGATTGTGTACATTCATAATCACACATGTTGCATTTGAATGGTTTCTCTCCAGTGTGTGTGCTAATATGACTTCGTAAGCTACCTGCATGTGTACATTCATAATCACACATGTTGCATTTGAATGGTCTCTCTCCAGTGTGTGTGCTAATATGTCTTCGTAAGCTACCTGCATGTGTACATTCAGAATCACACATGTTGCATTTGAATGGTTTCTCTCCAGTGTGTGTGCTAATATGACTTCGTAATTGATCTGCTCTTGCAGATTCATAATCACACCTGTTTCATTTGAATGGTTTTTCTCTAGTATGTGTGCTAATATGTCTTCGTAAGCTACCTGCATGTGTACATTCATAATCACACATGTTTCATTTGAATGGTTTCTCTCCAGTATGTGTGCTAATATGTCTTCGTAAGCTACCTGCTTGTGTACATTCATAATCACACATGTTGCATTTGAATGGTTTCTCTCCAGTGTGTGTGCTAATATGACTTCATAATTGATCTGCTCTTGCAGATTCATAATCACACCTGTTTCATTTGAATGGTTTTTCTCTAGTATGTGTGCTAATATGTCTTCGTAAGCTACCTGCATGTGTACATTCATAATCACACATGTTTCATTTGAATGGTTTCTCTCCAGTATGTGTGCTAATATGTCTTCGTAAGCTACCTGCTTGTGTACATTCATAATCACACACGTTGCATTTGAATGGTTTCTCTCCAGTGTGTGTGCTAATATGACTTCGTAATTGATCTGCTCTTGCAGATTCATAATCACACATGTTGCATTTGAATGGTTTCTCTCCAGTGTGTGTTCTAATATGGGTTCATAAGTGACCTGCTTGTGTACATTTATAATCACACATGATGCATTTGAATGGTTTCTCTCCAGTGTGTGTGCTAATATGACTTCGTAAAAAACCTGCTTGTGTACATTCATAATCACACATTTTGCATTTAAATGGTTTCTCTCTAGTGTGTTTGAATATGACTTCGTAATTGATTTGCTCTTGCAGATTCATAATCACACATGTTGCATTTGAATGGTTTCTCTCCAGTATGTGTTCGAATATGACTTCGTAATTGATTTGCTCTTGCAGATTCATAATCACAAATGTTGCATTTGAATGGTTTCTCTCCAGTATGTGTTCGAATATGACTTCGTAAGCTACCTGCTTGTGTACATTTATAATCACACATGTTGCATTTGAATGGTTTCTCTCCAGTATGTGTTCTAATAATTCTAATATGTCTTTGTAAGCTACCTGCTTGTGTACATTCATAATCACACATGTTGCATTTGAATGGTTTCTCTCCAGTATGTGTTCTAATATGGGATCGTAAGTGACCTGATTGTGTACATTCATAATCACACATGTTGCATTTGAATGGTTTCTCTCCAGTGTGTGTGCTAATATGACTTCGTAAACTACCTGCATGTGTACATCCATAATCACACATGTTGCATTTGAATGGTTTCTCTCCAGTGTGTGTGCTAATATGACTTCGTAAGCTACCTGCATGTGTACATTCATAATCACACATGTTGCATTTGAATGGTTTTCTCCAGTGTGTGTGCTAATATGTCTTCGTAAGCTACCTGCATGTGTACATTCATAATCACACATGTTTCATTTGAATGGTTTCTCTCCAGTATGTGTGCTAATATGTCTTCGTAAGCTACCTGCATGTGTACATTCATAATTACACATGTTTCATTTGAATGGTTTCTCACAGTGTGTGTGCTAATATGACTTAGTAATTGATCTGCTCTTGCATATTCATAATCACACATGTTGCATTTGAATGGTTTCTCTTCAGTGTGTGTGCTAATGTCTTCGTAAGCTACCTGCATGTGTACATTCATAATCACACATGTTTCATTTGTATGGTTTCTCCAGTATGTGTGCTAATATGTCTTCGTAAGCTACCTGCATGTGTACATTCATAATCACACATGTTTCATTTGAATGGTTTCTCTCTAGTATGTGTGCTAATATGTCTTCGTAAGCTACCTGCATGTGTACATTCATAATCACACATGTTTCATTTGAATGGTTTCTCTCCAGTGTGTGTGCTAATATGACTTAGTAATTGATCTGCTCTTGCATATTCATAATCACACATGTTGCATTTGAATGGTTTCTCTTCAGTGTGTGTGCTAATGTCTTCGTAAGCTACCTGCATGTGTACATTCATAATCACACATGTTTCATTTGTATGGTTTCTCCAGTATGTGTGCTAATATGTCTTCGTAAGCTACCTGCATGTGTACATTCATAATCACACATGTTTCATTTGAATGGTTTCTCTCTAGTATGTGTGCTAATATGTCTTCGTAAGCTACCTGCATGTGTACATTCATAATCACACATGTTGCATTTGAATGGTTTCTCTCCAGTGTGTGTGCTAATATGACTTCGTAATTGATCTGCTCTTGCAGATTCATAATCACACCTGTTTCATTTGAATGGTTTTTCTCTAGTATGTGTGCTAATATGTCTTCGTAAGCTACCTGCATGTGTACATTCATAATCACACATGTTGCATTTGAATGGTTTCTCTCCAGTGTGTGTGCTAATATGACTTCGTAAACTACCTGCATGTGTACATTCATAATCACACATGTTGCATTTGAATGGTTTCTCTCCAGTGTGTGTGCTAATATGTCTTCGTAAGCTGCCTGCATGTGTACATTCATAATCACACATGTTGCATTTGAATGGTTTCTCTCCAGTGTGTGTGCTAATATGTCTTCGTAAGCTACCTGCATGTGTACATTCATAATCACACATGTTTCATTTGAATGGTTTCTCTCCAGTATGTGTGCTAATATGTTTTCGTAAGCTACCTGCATGTGTACATTCATAATCACACACGTTGCATTTGAATGGTTTCTCTCCAGTGTGTGTGCTAATATGACTTCGTTATTGATCTGCTCTTGCAGATTCATGATTATGAATCTGAATGTGACACATGTTGCATTTGAATGGTTTCTCTCCAGTGTGTGTTCTAATATGGGTTCGTAAGTGACCTGCTTGTGTACATTCATAATCACACATGTTGCATTTGAATGGTTTCTCTCCAGTGTGTGTGCTAATATGACTTCGTAAAATACCTGCTTGTGTACATTCATAATCACACATTTTTCATTTAAATGGTTTCTCTCCAGTGTGTGTTTGAATATGACTTCGTAATTGATTTGCTCTTGCAGATTCATAATCACACATGTTGCATTTGAATGGTTTCTCTCCAGTATGTGATCGAATATGACTTCGTAATTGATTTGCTCTTGCAGATTCATAATCACACATGTTGCATTTGAATGGTTTCTCTCCAGTATGTGTGCTAATATGTCTTCGTAAGCTACCTGCATGTGTACATTCATAATCACACATGTTGCATTTGAATGGTTTCTCTCCAGTGTGTGTGCTAATATGACTTCGTAATTGATCTGCTCTTGCAGATTCATAATCACACCTGTTTCATTTGAATGGTTTTTCTCTAGTATGTGTGCTAATATGTCTTCGTAAGCTACCTGCATGTGTACATTCATAATCACACATGTTTCATTTGAATGGTTTCTCTACAGTTTGTGTGCTAATATGTCTTCGTAAGCTACCTGCTTGTGTACATTCATAATCACACATATTGCATTTGAATGGTTTCTCTCCAGTGTGTGTGCTAATATGACTTCGTAATTGATCTGCTCTTGCAGATTCATAATCACACCTGTTTAGTTTGAATGGTTTCTCTCTAGTATGTGTGCTAATATGTCTTCGTAAGCTACCTGCATGTGTACATTCATAATCACACACGTTGCATTTGAATGGTTTCTCTCCAGTGTGTGTGCTTATATGACCTCGTAATTGATCTGCTCTTGCAGATTCATAATCACACCTGTTTCATTTGAATGGTTTCTCTCCAGTATGTGTTCTAATATGGGATCGTAAGTGACCTGATTGTGTACATTCATAATCACACATGTTGCATTTGAATGGTTTCTCTCCAGTGTGTGTGCTAATATGACTTCGTAAGCTACCTGCATGTGTACATTCATAATCAAACATGTTGCATTTGAATGGTTTCTCTCCAGTATGTGTGCTAATATGTCTTCGTAAGCTACCTGCTTGTGTACATTCATAATCACACATGTTTCATTTGAATGGTTTCTCTCCAGTATGTGTGCTAATATGTCTTCGTAAGCTACCTGCTTGTGTACATTCATAATCACACATGTTGCATTTGAATGGTTTCTCTCCAGTGTGTGTGCTAATATGACTTCGTAATTGATCTGCTCTTGCAGATTCATAATCACACCTGTTTCATTTGAATGGTTTATCTCTAGTATGTGTGCTAATATGTCTTCGTAAGCTACCTGCATGTGTACATTCATAATCACACACGTTGCATTTGAATGGTTTCTCTCCAGTGTGTGTGCTAATATGACTTCGTAATTGATCTGCTCTTGCAGATTCATAATCACACCTGTTTCATTTGAATGGTTTCTCTCCAGTATGTGTTCTAATATGGGATCGTAAGTGACCTGATTGTGTACATTCATTATCACACATGTTGCATTTGAATGGTTTCTCTCCAGTGTGTGTGCTAATATGACTTCGTAAGCTACCTGCATGTGTACATTCATAATCAAACATGTTGCATTTGAATGGTTTCTCTCCAGTGTGTGTGCTAATATGTCTTCGTAAGCTACCTGCATGTGTACATTCATAATCACACATGTTTCATTTGAATGGTTTCTCTCCAGTATGTGTGCTAATATGTCTTCGTAAGCTACCTGCATGTGTACATTCATAATTACACATGTTTCATTTGAATGGTTTCTCTCCAGTGTGTGTGCTAATATGACTTCGTAATTGATCTGCTCTTGCAGATTCATAATCACACCTGTTTCATTTGAATGGTTTCTCTCCAGTATGTGTTCTAATATGGGATCGTAAGTGACCTGATTGTGTACATTCATAATCACACATGTTGCATTTGAATGGTTTCTCTCCAGTGTGTGTGCTAATATGACTTCGTAAGCTACCTGCATGTGTATATTCATAATCACACATGTTTCATTTGAATGGTTTCTCTCCAGTATGTGTGCTAATATGTCTTCGTAAGCTACCTGCATGTGTACATTCATAATCACACACGTTGCATTTGAATGGTTTCTCTCCAGTGTGTGTGCTAATATGACTTCGTAATTGATCTGCTCTTGCAGATTCATAATCACACATGTTGCATTTGAATGGTTTCTCTCCAGTGTGTGTTCTAATATGGGTTCGTAAGTGACCTGCTTGTGTACATTCATAATCACACATGTTGCATTTGAATGGTTTCTCTCCAGTGTGTGTGCTAATATGACTTCGTAAAATACCTGCTTGTGTACATTCATAATCACACATTTTGCATTTAAATGATTTCTCTCCAGTATGTGTTCTAATATGGGATCGTAAGTGACCTGATTGTGTACATTCATAATCACACATGTTGCATTTGAATGGTTTCTCGCCAGTGTGTGTGCTAATATGACTTCGTAAGCTACCTGCATGTGTACATTCATAATCACACATGTTGCATTTGAATGGTTTCTCTCCAGTGTGTGTGCTAATATGTCTTCGTAAGCTACCTGCATGTGTACATTCATAATCACACATGTTTCATTGGAATGGTTTCTCTCCAGTATGTGTGCTAATATGTCTTCGTAAGCTACCTGCATGTGTACATTCATAATCACACATGTTTCATTTGAATGGTTTCTCTCCAGTGTGTGTGCTAATATGACTTCGTAATTGATCTGCTCTTGCAGATTCATAATCACACATGTTGCATTTGAATGGTTTCTCTCCAGTGTGTGTTCTAATATGGGTTCGTAAAATACCTGCTTGTGTACATTCATAATCACACATTTTGCATTTAAATGGTTTCTCTCCAGTATGTGTTCTAATATGGGATCGTAAGTGACCTGATTGTGTACATTCATAATCACACATGTTGCATTTGAATGGTTTCTCTCCAGTGTGTGTGCTAATATGACTTCGTAAGCTACCTGCATGTGTACATTCATAATCACACATGTTGCATTTGAATGGTTTCTCTCCAGTGTGTGTGCTAATATGTCTTCGTAAGCTACCTGCATGTGTACATTCATAATCACACATGTTTCATTTGAATGGTTTCTCTCCAGTATGTGTGCTAATATGTCTTCGTAAGCTACCTGCATGTGTACATTCATAATCACACATGTTTCATTTGAATGGTTTCTCTCCAGTGTGTGTGCTAATATGACTTCGTAATTGATCTGCTCTTGCAGATTCATAATCACACATGTTGCATTTGAATGGTTTCTCTCCAGTGTGTGTTCTAATATGGGTTCGTAAGTGACCTGCTTGTGTACATTCATAATCACACATGTTGCATTTGAATGGTTTCTCTCCAGTGTGTGTGCTAATATGACTTCGTAAAATACCTGCTTGTGTACATTCATAATCACACATTTTGCATTTAAATGATTTCTCTCCAGTATGTGTTTGGTGAGGCAATATGCCACCATACGATAGGTAGGGAAGAATTAATGGTACCTGGGTTCCGTGGGGTATGTCGGAAGACTCTGGAACTGGTGAGAGCTGGTGACCGTGGGTCCTCGTGGAGGCGTCCTGCTGTCGACGGCGTGCTGAATGAGCTGAAGGCGATTGTTCACTTGTTCACTTGTGTTTGTATTGTCAGTGTCCCTTTTATTTGTGCACTCGCGTACGCGTATGTGTCGTCGGTAAAATTATTGGGGGCGTTTCCGACTCGTGGCAAAATGGCGGCGGTGCAGAGCGGATTTCACTTCGTTTTGCGTGCGCGCGAGCAGAAGGCGTGTCGCTCAGTCGTGGCGTGCGAGAGCCGCCGCGTTTGACGTTTCCCCTTACCGGCGGGTAGCGGGGGACGCACTGTGGGTGAGGTGACGTCACGCTTTCGCGTGAACAGTGTTCTAATATGGGATCGTAAGTGACCTGATTGTGTACATTCATAATCACACATGTTGCATTTGAATGGTTTCTCTCCAGTGTGTGTGCTAATATGACTTCGTAAGCTACCTGCATGTGTACATTCATAATCACACATGTTGCATTTGAATGGTTTCTCTCCAGTGTGTGTGCTAATATGTCTTCGTAAGCTACCTGCATGTGTACATTCATAATCACACATGTTTCATTTGAATGGTTTCTCTCCAGTATGTGTGCTAATATGTCTTCGTAAGCTACCTGCATGTGTACATTCATAATCACACATGTTTCATTTGAATGGTTTCTCTCCAGTGTGTGTGCTAATATGACTTCGTAATTGATCTGCTCTTGCAGATTCATAATCACACATGTTGCATTTGAATGGTTTCTCTCCAGTGTGTGTGCTAATGTCTTCGTAATTGATTTGCTCTTGCAGATTCATAATCACACATGTTGCATTTGAATGGTTTCTCTCCAGTATGTGTGCTAATATGTCTTCGTAAGCTACCTGCATGTGTACATTCATAATCACACATGTTGCATTTGAATGGTTTCTCTCCAGTGTGTGTGCTAATATGACTTCGTAATTGATCTGCTCTTGCAGATTCATAATCACACCTGTTTCATTTGAATGGTTTTTCTCTAGTATGTGTGCTAATATGTCTTCGTAAGCTACCTGCATGTGTACATTCATAATCACACATGTTTCATTTGAATGGTTTCTCTCCAGTATGTGTGCTAATATGTCTTCGTAAGCTACCTGCTTGTGTACATTCATAATCACACATGTTGCATTTGAATGGTTTCTCTCCAGTGTGTGTGCTAATATGACTTCGTAATTGATCTGCTCTTGCAGATTCATAATCACACCTGTTTCGTTTGAATGGTTTCTCTCTAGTATGTGTGCTAATATGTCTTCGTAAGCTACCTGCATGTGTACATTCATAATCACACACGTTGCATTTGAATGGTTTCTCTCCAGTGTGTGTGCTAATATGACTTCGTAATTGATCTGCTCTTGCAGATTCATAATCACACCTGTTTCATTTGAATGGTTTCTCTCCAGTATGTGTTCTAATATGGGATCGTAAGTGACCTGATTGTGTACATTCATAATCACACATGTTGCATTTGAATGGTTTCTCTCCAGTGTGTGTGCTAATATGACTTCGTAAGCTACCTGCATGTGTACATTCATAATCAAACATGTTGCATTTGAATGGTTTCTCTCCAGTGTGTGTGCTAATATGTCTTCGTAAGCTACCTGCATGTGTACATTCATAATCACACATGTTTCATTTGAATGGTTTCTCTCCAGTATGTGTGCTAATATGTCTTCGTAAGCTACCTGCATGTGAACATTCATAATTACACATGTTTCATTTGAATGGTTTCTCTCCAGTGTGTGTGCTAATATGACTTCGTAATTGATCTGCTCTTGCAGATTCATAATCACACCTGTTTCATTTGAATGGTTTCTCTCCAGTATGTGTTCTAATATGGGATCGTAAGTGACCTGATTGTGTACATTCATAATCACACATGTTGCATTTGAATGGTTTCTCTCCAGTGTGTGTGCTAATATGACTTCGTAAGCTACCTGCATGTGTACATTCATAATCACACATGTTTCATTTGAATGGTTTCTCTCCAGTATGTGTGCTAATATGTCTTCGTAAGCTACCTGCATGTGTACATTCATAATCACACATGTTGCATTTGAATGGTTTCTCTCCAGTGTGTGTGCTAATATGACTTCGTAATTGATCTGCTCTTGCAGATTCATAATCACACCTGTTTCATTTGAATGGTTTTTCTCTAGTATGTGTGCTAATATGTCTTCGTAAGCTACCTGCATGTGTACATTCATAATCACACATGTTTCATTTGAATGGTTTCTCTCCAGTATGTGTGCTAATATGTCTTCGTAAGCTACCTGCTTGTGTACATTCATAATCACACATGTTGCATTTGAATGGTTTCTCTCCAGTGTGTGTTCTAATATGGGTTCGTAAGTGACCTGCTTGTGTACATTCATAATCACAGATGTTGCATTTGAATGGTTTCTCTCCAGTGTGTGTGCTAATATGACTTCGTAAAATACCTGCTTGTGTACATTCATAATCACACATTTTGCATTTAAATGGTTTCTCTCCAGTGTGTGTTTGAATGTGACTTCGTAATTGATCTGCTCTTGCAGATTCATAATCACACCGGTTTCATTTGAATGGTTTCTCTCTAGTATGTGTGCTAATATGTCTTCGTAAGCTACCTGCATGTGTACATTCATAATCACACATGTTTCATTTGAATGGTTTCTCTCCAGTATGTGTGCTAATATGTCTTCGTAAGCTACCTGCTTGTGTACATTCATAATCACACATGTTGCATTTGAATGGTTTCTCTCCAGTGTGTGTGCTAATATGACTTCGTAATTGATCTGCTCTTGCAGATTCATAATCACACCTGTTTCATTTGAATGGTTTTTCTCTAGTATGTGTGCTAATATGTCTTCGTAAGCTACCTGCATGTGTACATTTATAATCACACATGTTTCATTTGAATGGTTTCTCTCCAGTATGTGTGCTAATATGTCTTCGTAAGCTACCTGCTTGTGTACATTCATAATCACACATGTTGCATTTGAATGGTTTCTCTCCAGTGTGTGTGCTAATATGACTTCGTAATTGATCTGCTCTTGCAGATTCATAATCACACCTGTTTCATTTGAATGGTTTCTCTCTAGTATGTGTGCTAATATGTCTTCGTAAGCTACCTGCATGTGTACATTCATAATCACACACGTTGCATTTGAATGGTTTCTCTCCAGTGTGTGTGCTAATATGACTTCGTAATTGATCTGCTCTTGCAGATTCATAATCACACCTGTTTCATTTGAATGGTTTCTCTCCAGTATGTGTTCTAATATGGGATCGTAAGTGACCTGATTGTGTACATTCATAATCACACATGTTGCATTTGAATGGTTTCTCTCCAGTGTGTGTGCTAATATGACTTCGTAAGCTACCTGCATGTGTACATTCATAATCAAACATGTTGCATTTGAATGGTTTCTCTCCAGTGTGTGTGCTAATATGTCTTCGTAAGCTACCTGCATGTGTACATTCATAATCACACATGTTTCATTTGAATGGTTTCTCTCCAGTATGTGTGCTAATATGTCTTCGTAAGCTACCTGCATGTGTACATTCATAATTACACATGTTTCATTTGAATGGTTTCTCTCCAGTGTGTGTGCTAATATGACTTCGTAATTGATCTGCTCTTGCAGATTCATAATCACACCTGTTTCATTTGAATGGTTTCTCTCCAGTATGTGTTCTAATATGGGATCGTAAGTGACCTGATTGTGTACATTCATAATCACACATGTTGCATTTGAATGGTTTCTCTCCAGTGTGTGTGCTAATATGACTTCGTAAGCTACCTGCATGTGTACATTCATAATCACACATGTTTCATTTGAATGGTTTCTCTCCAGTATGTGTGCTAATATGTCTTCGTAAGCTACCTGCATGTGTACATTCATAATTACACATGTTTCATTTGAATGGTTTCTCTCCAGTGTGTGTGCTAATATGACTTCGTAATTGATCTGCTCTTGCAGATTAATAATCACACCTGTTTCATTTGAATGGTTTCTCTCCAGTATGTGTTCTAATATGGGATCGTAAGTGACCTGATTGTGTACATTCATAATCACACATGTTGCATTTAAATGGTTTCTCTCCAGTATGTGTGCTAATATGTCTTCGTAAGCTACCTGCATGTGTACATTCATAATCACACATGTTGCATTTGAATGGTTTCTCTCCAGTGTGTGTGCTAATATGACTTCGTAATTGATCTGCTCTTGCAGATTCATAATCACACCTGTTTCATTTGAATGGTTTTTCTCTAGTATGTGTGCTAATATGTCTTCGTAAGCTACCTGCATGTGTACATTCATAATCACACATGTTTCATTTGAATGGTTTCTCTCCAGTATGTGTGCTAATATGTCTTCGTAAGCTACCTGCTTGTGTACATTCATAATCACACATGTTGCATTTGAATGGTTTCTCTCCAGTGTGTGTGCTAATATGACTTCGTAATTGATCTGCTCTTGCAGATTCATAATCACACCTGTTTCATTTGAATGGTTTCTCTCTAGTATGTGTGCTAATATGTCTTTGTAAGCTACCTGCATGTGTACATTCATAATCACACACGTTGCATTTGAATGGTTTCTCTCCAGTGTGTGTGCTAATATGACTTCGTAATTGATCTGCTCTTGCAGATTCATAATCACACATGTTGCATTTGAATGGTTTCTCTCCAGTGTGTGTTCTAATGTGGGTTCGTAAGTGACCTGCTTGTGTACATTCATAATCACACATGTTGCATTTGAATGGTTTCTCTCCAGTGTGTGTGCTAATATGACTTCGTAAAATACCTGCTTGTGTACATTCATAATCACACATTTTGCATTTAAATGATTTCTCTCCAGTATGTGTTCTAATATGGGATCGTAAGTGACCTGATTGTGTACATTCATAATCACACATGTTGCATTTGAATGGTTTCTCTCCAGTGTGTGTGCTAATATGACTTCGTAAGCTACCTGCATGTGTACATTCATAATCACACATGTTGCATTTGAATGGTTTCTCTCCAGTGTGTGTGCTAATATGTCTTCGTAAGCTACCTGCATGTGTACATTCATAATCACACATGTTTCATTTGAATGGTTTCTCTCCAGTATGTGTGCTAATATGTCTTCGTAAGCTACCTGCATGTGTACATTCATAATCACACATGTTTCATTTGAATGGTTTCTCTCCAGTATGTGTGCTAATATGTCTTCGTAAGCTACCTGCATGTGTACATTCATAATCACACATGTTTCATTTGAATGGTTTCTCTCCAGTGTGTGTGCTAATATGACTTCGTAATTGATCTGCTCTTGCAGATTCATAATCACACATGTTGCATTTGAATGGTTTCTCTCCAGTGTGTGTGCTAATGTCTTCGTAATTGATTTGCTCTTGCAGATTCATAATCACACATGTTGCATTTGAATGGTTTCTCTCCAGTATGTGTGCTAATATGTCTTCGTAAGCTACCTGCATGTGTACATTCATAATCACACATGTTGCATTTGAATGGTTTCTCTCCAGTGTGTGTGCTAATATGACTTCGTAATTGATCTGCTCTTGCAGATTCATAATCACACCTGTTTCATTTGAATGGTTTTTCTCTAGTATGTGTGCTAATATGTCTTCGTAAGCTACCTGCATGTGTACATTCATAATCACACATGTTTCATTTGAATGGTTTCTCTCCAGTATGTGTGCTAATATGTCTTCGTAAGCTACCTGCTTGTGTACATTCATAATCACACATGTTGCATTTGAATGGTTTCTCTCCAGTGTGTGTGCTAATATGACTTCGTAATTGATCTGCTCTTGCAGATTCATAATCACACCTGTTTCGTTTGAATGGTTTCTCTCTAGTATGTGTGCTAATATGTCTTCGTAAGCTACCTGCATGTGTACATTCATAATCACACACGTTGCATTTGAATGGTTTCTCTCCAGTGTGTGTGCTAATATGACTTCGTAAGCTACCTGCATGTGTACATTCATAATCAAACATGTTGCATTTGAATGGTTTCTCTCCAGTGTGTGTGCTAATATGTCTTCGTAAGCTACCTGCATGTGTACATTCATAATCACACATGTTTCATTTGAATGGTTTCTCTCCAGTATGTGTGCTAATATGTCTTCGTAAGCTACCTGCATGTGAACATTCATAATTACACATGTTTCATTTGAATGGTTTCTCTCCAGTGTGTGTGCTAATATGACTTCGTAATTGATCTGCTCTTGCAGATTCATAATCACACCTGTTACATTTGAATGGTTTCTCTCCAGTATGTGTTCTAATATGGGATCGTAAGTGACCTGATTGTGTACATTCATAATCACACATGTTGCATTTGAATGGTTTCTCTCCAGTGTGTGTGCTAATATGACTTCGTAAGCTACCTGCATGTGTACATTCATAATCACACATGTTTCATTTGAATGGTTTCTCTCCAGTATGTGTGCTAATATGTCTTCGTTAGCTACCTGCATGTGTACATTCATAATCACACATGTTGCATTTGAATGGTTTCTCTCCAGTGTGTGTGCTAATATGACTTCGTAATTGATCTGCTCTTGCAGATTCATAATCACACCTGTTTCATTTGAATGGTTTTTCTCTAGTATGTGTGCTAATATGTCTTCGTAAGCTACCTGCATGTGTACATTCATAATCACACATGTTTCATTTGAATGGTTTCTCTCCAGTATGTGTGCTAATATGTCTTCGTAAGCTACCTGCTTGTGTACATTCATAATCACACATGTTGCATTTGAATGGTTTCTCTCCAGTGTGTGTTCTAATATGGGTTCGTAAGTGACCTGCTTGTGTACATTCATAATCACAGATGTTGCATTTGAATGGTTTCTCTCCAGTGTGTGTGCTAATATGACTTCGTAAAATACCTGCTTGTGTACATTCATAATCACACATTTTGCATTTAAATGGTTTCTCTCCAGTGTGTGTTTGAATGTGACTTCGTAATTGATCTGCTCTTGCAGATTCATAATCACACCGGTTTCATTTGAATGGTTTCTCTCTAGTATGTGTGCTAATATGTCTTCGTAAGCTACCTGCATGTGTACATTCATAATCACACATGTTTCATTTGAATGGTTTCTCTCCAGTATGTGTGCTAATATGTCTTCGTAAGCTACCTGCTTGTGTACATTCATAATCACACATGTTGCATTTGAATGGTTTCTCTCCAGTGTGTGTGCTAATATGACTTCGTAATTGATCTGCTCTTGCAGATTCATAATCACACCTGTTTCATTTGAATGGTTTTTCTCTAGTATGTGTGCTAATATGTCTTCGTAAGCTACCTGCATGTGTACATTTATAATCACACATGTTTCATTTGAATGGTTTCTCTCCAGTATGTGTGCTAATATGTCTTCGTAAGCTACCTGCTTGTGTACATTCATAATCACACATGTTGCATTTGAATGGTTTCTCTCCAGTGTGTGTGCTAATATGACTTCGTAATTGATCTGCTCTTGCAGATTCATAATCACACCTGTTTCATTTGAATGGTTTCTCTCTAGTATGTGTGCTAATATGTCTTCGTAAGCTACCTGCATGTGTACATTCATAATCACACACGTTGCATTTGAATGGTTTCTCTCCAGTGTGTGTGCTAATATGACTTCGTAATTGATCTGCTCTTGCAGATTCATAATCACACCTGTTTCATTTGAATGGTTTCTCTCCAGTATGTGTTCTAATATGGGATCGTAAGTGACCTGATTGTGTACATTCATAATCACACATGTTGCATTTGAATGGTTTCTCTCCAGTGTGTGTGCTAATATGACTTCGTAAGCTACCTGCATGTGTACATTCATAATCAAACATGTTGCATTTGAATGGTTTCTCTCCAGTGTGTGTGCTAATATGTCTTCGTAAGCTACCTGCATGTGTACATTCATAATCACACATGTTTCATTTGAATGGTTTCTCTCCAGTATGTGTGCTAATATGTCTTCGTAAGCTACCTGCATGTGTACATTCATAATTACACATGTTTCATTTGAATGGTTTCTCTCCAGTGTGTGTGCTAATATGACTTCGTAATTGATCTGCTCTTGCAGATTCATAATCACACCTGTTTCATTTGAATGGTTTCTCTCCAGTATGTGTTCTAATATGGGATCGTAAGTGACCTGATTGTGTACATTCATAATCACACATGTTGCATTTGAATGGTTTCTCTCCAGTGTGTGTGCTAATATGACTTCGTAAGCTACCTGCATGTGTACATTCATAATCACACATGTTTCATTTGAATGGTTTCTCTCCAGTATGTGTGCTAATATGTCTTCGTAAGCTACCTGCATGTGTACATTCATAATTACACATGTTTCATTTGAATGGTTTCTCTCCAGTGTGTGTGCTAATATGACTTCGTAATTGATCTGCTCTTGCAGATTAATAATCACACCTGTTTCATTTGAATGGTTTCTCTCCAGTATGTGTTCTAATATGGGATCGTAAGTGACCTGATTGTGTACATTCATAATCACACATGTTGCATTTGAATGGTTTCTCTCCAGTATGTGTGCTAATATGTCTTCGTAAGCTACCTGCATGTGTACATTCATAATCACACATGTTGCATTTGAATGGTTTCTCTCCAGTGTGTGTGCTAATATGACTTCGTAATTGATCTGCTCTTGCAGATTCATAATCACACCTGTTTCATTTGAATGGTTTCTCTCTAGTATGTGTGCTAATATGTCTTCGTAAGCTACCTGCATGTGTACATTCATAATCACACATGTTTCATTTGAATGGTTTCTCTCCAGTATGTGTGCTAATATGTCTTCGTAAGCTACCTGCTTGTGTACATTCATAATCACACATGTTGCATTTGAATGGTTTCTCTCCAGTGTGTGTGCTAATATGACTTCGTAATTGATCTGCTCTTGCAGATTCATAATCACACCTGTTTCATTTGAATGGTTTCTCTCTAGTATGTGTGCTAATATGTCTTTGTAAGCTACCTGCATGTGTACATTCATAATCACACACGTTGCATTTGAATGGTTTCTCTCCAGTGTGTGTGCTAATATGACTTCGTAATTGATCTGCTCTTGCAGATTCATAATCACACATGTTGCATTTGAATGGTTTCTCTCCAGTGTGTGTTCTAATATGGGTTCGTAAGTGACCTGCTTGTGTACATTCATAATCACACATGTTGCATTTGAATGGTTTCTCTCCAGTGTGTGTGCTAATATGACTTCGTAAAATACCTGCTTGTGTACATTCATAATCACACATTTTGCATTTAAATGATTTCTCTCCAGTATGTGTTCTAATATGGGATCGTAAGTGACCTGATTGTGTACATTCATAATCACACATGTTGCATTTGAATGGTTTCTCTCCAGTGTGTGTGCTAATATGACTTCGTAAGCTACCTGCATGTGTACATTCATAATCACACATGTTGCATTTGAATGGTTTCTCTCCAGTGTGTGTGCTAATATGTCTTCGTAAGCTACCTGCATGTGTACATTCATAATCACACATGTTTCATTTGAATGGTTTCTCTCCAGTATGTGTGCTAATATGTCTTCGTAAGCTACCTGCATGTGTACATTCATAATCACACATGTTTCATTTGAATGGTTTCTCTCCAGTGTGTGTGCTAATATGACTTCGTAATTGATCTGCTCTTGCAGATTCATAATCACACATGTTGCATTTGAATGGTTTCTCTCCAGTGTGTGTGCTAATGTCTTCGTAAGCTACCTGCATGTGTACATTCATAATCACACATGTTTCATTTGTATGGTTTCTCCAGTATGTGTGCTAATATGTCTTCGTAAGCTACCTGCATGTGTACATTCATAATCACACATGTTTCATTTGAATGGTTTCTCTCAAGTATGTATGCTAATATGTCTTCGTAAGCTACCTGCATGTGTACATTCATAATCACACATGTTGCATTTGAATGGTTTCTCTCCAGTGTGTGTGCTAATATGACTTCGTAATTGATCTGCTCTTGCAGATCAGTAATCACACCTGTTTCATTTGAATGGTTTTTCTATAGTATGTGTGCTAATAAGTCTTCGTAAGCTACCTGCATGTGTACATTCATAATCACACATGTTTCATTTGAATGGTTTCTCTCCAGTATGTGTGCTAATATGTCTTCGTAAGCTACCTGCTTGTGTACATTCATAATCACACATGTTGCATTTGAATGGTTTCTCTCCAGTGTGTGTGCTTATATGACTTCGTAATTGATCTGCTCTTGCAGATTCATAATCACACCGGTTTCATTTGAATGGTTTCTCTCTAGTATGTGTGCTAATATGTCTTCGTAAGCTACCTGCATGTGTACATTCATAATCACACATGTTTTATTTGAATGGTTTCTCTCCAGTATGTGTGCTAATATGTCTTCGTAAGCTACCTGCTTGTGTACATTCATAATCACACATGTTGCATTTGAATGGTTTCTCTCCAGTGTGTGTGCTAATATGACTTCGTAATTGATCTGCTCTTGCAGATTCATAATCACACCTGTTTCATTTGAATGGTTTCTCTCTAGTATGTGTGCTAATATGTCTTCGTAAGCTACCTGCATGTGTACATTCATAATCATACATGTTTCATTTGAATGGTTTCTCTCCAGTGTGTGTGCTAATATGACTTCGTAATTGATCTGCTCTTGCAGATTCATAATCACACATGTTGCATTTGAATGGTTTCTCTCCAGTGTGTGTTCTAATATGGGTTCGTAAGTGACCTGCTTGTGTACATTCATAATCACACATGTTGCATTTGAATGGTTTCTCTCCAGTGTGTGTGCTAATATGTCTTCGTAAGCTACCTGCATGTGTACATTCATAATCACACATTTTGCATTTAAATGATTTCTCTCCAGTATGTGTTCTAATATGGGATCGTAAGTGACCTGATTGTGTACATTCATAATCACACATGTTGCATTTGAATGGTTTTTCTCCAGTGTGTGTGCTAATTTGACTTCGTAAAATACCTGCTTGTGTACATTCATAATCACACATTTTGCATTTAAATGGTTTCTCTCCAGTGTGTGTTCGAATATGACTTCGTAATTGATTTGCTCTTGCAGATTCATAATCACACACGTTGCATTTGAATGGTTTCTCTCCAGTGTGTGTGCTAATATGACTTCGTAATTGATCTGCTCTTGCAGATTCATAATCACACATGTTGCATTTGAATGGTTTCTCTCCAGTGTGTGTTCTAATATGGGTTCGTAAGTGACCTGCTTGTGTACATTCATAATCACACATGTTGCATTTGAATGGTTTCTCTCCAGTGTGTGTGCTAATATGACTTCGTAAAATACCTGCTTTGTACATTCATAATCACACATTTTGCATTTAAATGGTTTCTCTCCAGTGTGTGTTCGAATATGACTTCGTAATTGATTTGCTCTTGCAGATTCATAATCACACATGTTGCATTTGAATGGTTTCTCTCCAGTATGTGTTCGAATATGACTTCGTAATTGATTTGCTCTTGCAGATTCATAATCACAAATGTTGCATTTGAATGGTTTCTCTCCAGTATGTGTTCGAATATGACTTCGTAAGCTACCTGCTTGTGTACATTTATAATCACACATGTTGCATTTGAATGGTTTCTCTCCAGTATGTGTTCTAATATGGGATCGTAAGTGACCTGATTGTGTACATTCATAATCGCACATGTTGCATTTGAATGGTTTCTCTCCAGTATGTGTTCTAATATGGGATCGTAAGTGACCTGATTGTGTACATTCATAATCACACATGTTGCATTTGAATGGTTTCTCTCCAGTGTGTGTGCTAATATGACTTCGTAAGCTACCTGCATGTGTACATTCATAATCACACATGTTGCATTTGAATGGTTTCTCTCCAGTGTGTGTGCTAATATGTCTTCGTAAGCTACCTGCATGTGTACATTCAGAATCACACATGTTGCATTTGAATGGTTTCTCTCCAGTGTGTGTGCTAATATGACTTCGTAATTGATCTGCTCTTGCAGATTCATAATCACACCTGTTTCATTTGAATGGTTTTTCTCTAGTATGTGTGCTAATATGTCTTCGTAAGCTACCTGCATGTGTACATTCATAATCACACATGTTTCATTTGAATGGTTTCTCTCCAGTATGTGTGCTAATATGTCTTCGTAAGCTACCTGCTTGTGTACATTCATAATCACACATGTTGCATTTGAATGGTTTCTCTCCAGTGTGTGTGCTAATATGACTTCATAATTGATCTGCTCTTGCAGATTCATAATCACACCTGTTTCATTTGAATGGTTTTTCTCTAGTATGTGTGCTAATATGTCTTCGTAAGCTACCTGCATGTGTACATTCATAATCACACATGTTTCATTTGAATGGTTTCTCTCCAGTATGTGTGCTAATATGTCTTCGTAAGCTACCTGCTTGTGTACATTCATAATCACACACGTTGCATTTGAATGGTTTCTCTCCAGTGTGTGTGCTAATATGACTTCGTAATTGATCTGCTCTTGCAGATTCATAATCACACATGTTGCATTTGAATGGTTTCTCTCCAGTGTGTGTTCTAATATGGGTTCGTAAGTGACCTGCTTGTGTACATTTATAATCACACATGATGCATTTGAATGGTTTCTCTCCAGTGTGTGTGCTAATATGACTTCGTAAAAAACCTGCTTGTGTACATTCATAATCACACATTTTGCATTTAAATGGTTTCTCTCTAGTGTGTGTTCGAATATGACTTCGTAATTGATTTGCTCTTGCAGATTCATAATCACACATGTTGCATTTGAATGGTTTCTCTCCAGTATGTGTTCGAATATGACTTCGTAATTGATTTGCTCTTGCAGATTCATAATCACAAATGTTGCATTTGAATGGTTTCTCTCCAGTATGTGTTCGAATATGACTTCGTAAGCTACCTGCTTGTGTACATTTATAATCACACATGTTGCATTTGAATGGTTTCTCTCCAGTATGTGTTCTAATAATTCTAATATGTCTTTGTAAGCTACCTGCTTGTGTACATTCATAATCACACATGTTGCATTTGAATGGTTTCTCTCCAGTATGTGTTCTAATATGGGATCGTAAGTGACCTGATTGTGTACATTCATAATCACACATGTTGCATTTGAATGGTTTCTCTCCAGTGTGTGTGCTAATATGACTTCGTAAACTACCTGCATGTGTACATTCATAATCACACATGTTGCATTTGAATGGTTTCTCTCCAGTGTGTGTGCTAATATGACTTCGTAAGCTACCTGCATGTGTACATTCATAATCACACATGTTGCATTTGAATGGTTTCTCTCCAGTGTGTGTGCTAATATGTCTTCGTAAGCTACCTGCATGTGTACATTCATAATCACACATGTTTCATTTGAATGGTTTCTCTCCAGTATGTGTGCTAATATGTCTTCGTAAGCTACCTGCATGTGTACATTCATAATTACACATGTTTCATTTGAATGGTTTCTCCCCAGTGTGTGTGCTAATATGACTTAGTAATTGATCTGCTCTTGCATATTCATAATCACACATGTTGCATTTGAATGGTTTCTCTTCAGTGTGTGTGCTAATGTCTTCGTAAGCTACCTGCATGTGTACATTCATAATCACACATGTTTCATTTGTATGGTTTCTCCAGTATGTGTGCTAATATGTCTTCGTAAGCTACCTGCATGTGTACATTCATAATCACACATGTTTCATTTGAATGGTTTCTCTCTAGTATGTGTGCTAATATGTCTTCGTAAGCTACCTGCATGTGTACATTCATAATCACACATGTTTCATTTGAATGGTTTCTCTCCAGTGTGTGTGCTAATATGACTTAGTAATTGATCTGCTCTTGCATATTCATAATCACACATGTTGCATTTGAATGGTTTCTCTTCAGTGTGTGTGTTAATGTCTTCGTAAGCTACCTGCATGTGTACATTCATAATCACACATGTTTCATTTGTATGGTTTCTCCAGTATGTGTGCTAATATGTCTTCGTAAGCTACCTGCATGTGTACATTCATAATCACACATGTTTCATTTGAATGGTTTCTCTCTAGTATGTGTGCTAATATGTCTTCGTAAGCTACCTGCATGTGTACATTCATAATCACACATGTTGCATTTGAATGGTTTCTCTCCAGTGTGTGTGCTAATATGACTTCGTAATTGATCTGCTCTTGCAGATTCATAATCACACCTGTTTCATTTGAATGGTTTTTCTCTAGTATGTGTGCTAATATGTCTTCGTAAGCTACCTGCATGTGTACATTCATAATCACACATGTTTCATTTGAATGGTTTCTCTCCAGTATGTGTGCTAATATGTCTTCGTAAGCTACCTGCTTGTGTATATTCATAATCACACATGTTTCATTTGAATGGTTTCTCTCCAGTGTGTGTGCTAATATGACTTCGTAAACTACCTGCATGTGTACATTCATAATCACACATGTTGCATTTGAATGGTTTCTCTCCAGTGTGTGTGCTAATATGTCTTCGTAAGCTGCCTGCATGTGTACATTCATAATCACACATGTTGCATTTGAATGGTTTCTCTCCAGTGTGTGTGCTAATATGTCTTCGTAAGCTACCTGCATGTGTACATTCATAATCACACATGTTTCATTTGAATGGTTTCTCTCCAGTATGTGTGCTAATATGTTTTCGTAAGCTACCTGCATGTGTACATTCATAATCACACATGTTTCATTTGAATGGTTTCTCTCCAGTGTGTGTGCTAATATGACTTCGTAATTGATCTGCTCTTGCAGATTCATAATCACACATGTTGCATTTGAATGGTTTCTCTTCAGTGTGTGTGCTAATGTCTTCGTAAGCTACCTGCATGTGTACATTCATAATCACACATGTTTCATTTGTATGGTTTCTCCAGTATGTGTGCTAATATGTCTTCGTAAGCTACCTGCATGTGTACATTCATAATCACACATGTTTCATTTGAATGGTTTCTCTCTAGTATGTGTGCTAATATGTCTTCGTAAGCTACCTGCATGTGTACATTCATAATCACACATGTTGCATTTGAATGGTTTCTCTCCAGTGTGTGTGCTAATATGACTTCGTAATTGATCTGCTCTTGCAGATTCATAATCACACCTGTTTCATTTGAATGGTTTTTCTCTAGTATGTGTGCTAATATGTCTTCGTAAGCTATTTGCATGTGTACATTCATAATTACACATGTTTCATTTGAATGGTTTCTCTCCAGTATGTGTGCTAATATGTCTTCGTAAGCTACCTGCTTGTGTACATTCATAATCACACATGTTGCATTTGAATGGTTTCTCTCCAGTGTGTGTGCTAATATGATTTCGTAATTGATCTGCTCTTGCAGATTCATAATCACACCTGTTTCATTTGAATGGTTTCTCTCTAGTATGTGTGCTAATATGTCTTCGTAAGCTACCTGCATGTGTACATTCATAATCACACACGTAGCATTTGAATGGTTTCTCTCCAGTGTGTGTGCTAATATGACTTCGTAATTGATCTGCTCTTGCAGATTCATAATCACACATGTTGCATTTGAATGGTTTCCCTCCAGTGTGTATTCTAATATGGGTTCGTAAGTGACCTGCTTGTGTACATTCATAATCACACATGTTGCATTTGAATGGTTTCTCTCCAGTATGTGTTCTAATAATTCTAATATGTCTTTGTAAGCTACCTGCTTGTGTACATTCATAATCACACATGTTGCATTTGAATGGTTTCTCTCCAGTATGTGTTCTAATATGGGATCGTAAGTGACCTGATTGTGTACATTCATAATCACACATGTTGCATTTGAATGGTTTCTCTCCAGTGTGTGTGCTAATATGACTTCGTAAACTACCTGCATGTGTACATTCATAATCACACATGTTGCATTTGAATGGTTTCTCTCCAGTGTGTGTGCTAATATGACTTCGTAAGCTACCTGCATGTGTACATTCATAATCACACATGTTGCATTTGAATGGTTTCTCTCCAGTGTGTGTGCTAATATGTCTTCGTAAGCTACCTGCATGTGTACATTCATAATCACACATGTTTAATTTGAATGGTTTCTCTCCAGTATGTGTGCTAATATGTCTTCGTAAGCTACCTGCATGTGTACATTCATAATTACACATGTTTCATTTGAATGGTTTCTCTCCAGTGTGTGTGCTAATATGACTTAGTAATTGATCTGCTCTTGCATATTCATAATCACACATGTTGCATTTGAATGGTTTCTCTTCAGTGTGTGTGCTAATGTCTTCGTAAGCTACCTGCATGTGTACATTCATAATCACACATGTTTCATTTGTATGGTTTCTCCAGTATGTGTGCTAATATGTCTTCGTAAGCTACCTGCATGTGTACATTCATAATCACACATGTTTCATTTGAATGGTTTCTCTCTAGTATGTGTGCTAATATGTCTTCGTAAGCTACCTGCATGTGTACATTCATAATCACACATGTTTCATTTGAATGGTTTCTCTCCAGTGTGTGTGCTAATATGACTTAGTAATTGATCTGCTCTTGCATATTCATAATCACACATGTTGCATTTGAATGGTTTCTCTTCAGTGTGTGTGCTAATGTCTTCGTAAGCTACCTGCATGTGTACATTCATAATCACACATGTTTCATTTGTATGGTTTCTCCAGTATGTGTGCTAATATGTCTTCGTAAGCTACCTGCATGTGTACATTCATAATCACACATGTTTCATTTGAATGGTTTCTCTCTAGTATGTGTGCTAATATGTCTTCGTAAGCTACCTGCATGTGTACATTCATAATCACACATGTTGCATTTGAATGGTTTCTCTCCAGTGTGTGTGCTAATATGACTTCGTAATTGATCTGCTCTTGCAGATTCATAATCACACCTGTTTCATTTGAATGGTTTTTCTCTAGTATGTGTGCTAATATGTCTTCGTAAGCTACCTGCATGTGTACATTCATAATCACACATGTTTCATTTGAATGGTTTCTCTCCAGTATGTGTGCTAATATGTCTTCGTAAGCTACCTGCTTGTGTATATTCATAATCACACATGTTGCATTTGAATGGTTTCTCTCCAGTGTGTGTGCTAATATGACTTCGTAAACTACCTGCATGTGTACATTCATAATCACACATGTTGCATTTGAATGGTTTCTCTCCAGTGTGTGTGCTAATATGTCTTCGTAAGCTGCCTGCATGTGTACATTCATAATCACACATGTTGCATTTGAATGGTTTCTCTCCAGTGTGTGTGCTAATATGTCTTCGTAAGCTACCTGCATGTGTACATTCATAATCACACATGTTTCATTTGAATGGTTTCTCTCCAGTATGTGTGCTAATATGTTTTCGTAAGCTACCTGCATGTGTACATTCATAATCACACATGTTTCATTTGAATGGTTTCTCTCCAGTGTGTGTGCTAATATGACTTCGTAATTGATCTGCTCTTGCAGATTCATAATCACACATGTTGCATTTGAATGGTTTCTCTTCAGTGTGTGTGCTAATGTCTTCGTAAGCTACCTGCATGTGTACATTCATAATCACACATGTTTCATTTGTATGGTTTCTCCAGTATGTGTGCTAATATGTCTTCGTAAGCTACCTGCATGTGTACATTCATAATTACACATGTTTCATTTGAATGGTTTCTCTCTAGTATGTGTGCTAATATGTCTTCGTAAGCTACCTGCATGTGTACATTCATAATCACACATGTTGCATTTGAATGGTTTCTCTCCAGTGTGTGTGCTAATATGACTTCGTAATTGATCTGCTCTTGCAGATTCATAATCACACCTGTTTCATTTGAATGGTTTTTCTCTAGTATGTGTGCTAATATGTCTTCGTAAGCTATTTGCATGTGTACATTCATAATTACACATGTTTCATTTGAATGGTTTCTCTCCAGTATGTGTGCTAATATGTCTTCGTAAGCTACCTGCTTGTGTACATTCATAATCACACATGTTGCATTTGAATGGTTTCTCTCCAGTGTGTGTGCTAATATGATTTCGTAATTGATCTGCTCTTGCAGATTCATAATCACACCTGTTTCATTTGAATGGTTTCTCTCTAGTATGTGTGCTAATATGTCTTCGTAAGCTACCTGCATGTGTACATTCATAATCACACACGTAGCATTTGAATGGTTTCTCTCCAGTGTGTGTGCTAATATGACTTCGTAATTGATCTGCTCTTGCAGATTCATAATCACACATGTTGCATTTGAATGGTTTCCCTCCAGTGTGTATTCTAATATGGGTTCGTAAGTGACCTGCTTGTGTACATTCATAATCACACATGTTGCTTTTGAATGGTTTCTCTCCAGTGTGTGTGCTAATATGACTTCGTAAAATACCTGCTTGTGTACATTCATAATCACACATTTTGCATTTAAATGGTTTCTCTCCAGTGTGTGTTCGAATATGACTTCGTAATTGATTTGCTCTTGCAGATTCATAATCACACATGTTTCATTTGAATGGTTTCTCTCCAGTATGTGTTCGAATATGACTTCGTAATTGATTTGCTCTTGCAGATTCATAATCACACATGTTGCATTTGAATGGTTTCTCTCCGGTATGTGTTCTAATATGTCTTTGTAAGTTACCTGCATGTGTACATTCATAATCACACATGTTGCATTTGAATGGTTTCTCTCCAGTGTGTGTGCTAATATGCTTTTGTAATTGAACTGCTGTTGCAGATTCATAATCACACATGTAGCATTTGAATGGTTTCTTTCCAGTATGTGTTCTAATATGTCTTCGTAAGTTACCTGCTTGTGTACATTCATAATCACACATGTTGCATTGGAATGGTTTCTCTCCAGTGTGTGTGCTAATATGACTTCGTAAACTACCTGCATGTGTACATTCATAATCACACATGTTGCATTTGAATGGTTTCTCTCCAGTGTGTGTGCTAATATGTCATCGTAAGCTGCCTGCATGTGTACATTCATAATCACACATGTTGCATTTGAATGGTTTCTCTCCAGTGTGTGTGCTAATATGACTTCGTAATTGATCTGCTCTTGCAGATTCATAATCACACCTGTTTCATTTGAATGGTTTTTCTCTAGTATGTGTGCTAATATGTCTTCGTAAGCTACCTGCATGTGTACATTCATAATCACACATGTTTCATTTGAATGGTTTCTCTCCAGTATGTGTGCTAATATGTCTTCGTAAGCTACCTGCTTGTGTACATTCATAATCACACATGTTGCATTTGAATGGTTTCTCTCCAGTGTGTGTGCTAATATGACTTCGTAATTGATCTGCTCTTGCAGATTCATAATCACACCTGTTTCATTTGAATGGTTTTTCTCTAGTATGTGTGCTAATATGTCTTCGTAAGCTACCTGCATGTGTACATTCATAATCACACATGTTTCATTTGAATGGTTTCTCTCCAGTATGTGTGCTAATATGTCTTCGTAAGCTACCTGCTTGTGTACATTCATAATCACACATGTTGCATTTGAATGGTTTCTCTCCAGTGTGTGTGCTAATATGACTTCGTAATTGATCTGCTCTTGCAGATTCATAATCACACCTGTTTCATTTGAATGGTTTCTCTCTAGTATGTGTGCTAATATGTCTTCGTAAGCTACCTGCATGTGTACATTCATAATCACACACGTTGCATTTGAATGGTTTCTCTCGAGTGTGTGTGCTAATATGACTTCGTAATTGATCTGCTCTTGCAGATTCATAATCACACATGTTGCATTTGAATGGTTTCTCTTCAGTGTGTGTTCTAATATGGGTTCGTAAGTGACCTGCTTGTGTACATTCATAATCAAACATGTTGCATTTGAATGGTTTCTCTCCAGTGTGTGTGCTAACATGACTTCGTAAAATACCTGCTTGTGTACATTCATAATCACACATTTTGCATTTAAATGGTTTCTCTTCAGTGTGTGTGCTAATATGACTTCGTAATTGATCTGCTCTTGCAGATTCATAATCACACCTGTTTCATTTGAATGGTTTCTCTCTAGTATGTGTGCTAATATGTCTTCGTAAGCTACCTGCATGTGTACATTCATAATCACACACGTTGCATTTGAATGGTTTCTCTCCAGTGTGTGTGCTAATATGACTTCGTAAAATACCTGCTTGTGTACATTCATAATCACACATTTTGCATTTAAATGGTTTTTCTCCAGTGTGTGTTCGAATATGACTTCGTAATTGATTTGCTCTTGCAGATTCATAATCACACATGTTGCATTTGAATGGTTTCTCTCCAGTATGTGATCGAATATGACTTCGTAATTGATTTGCTCTTGCAGATTCATAATCACACATGTTGCATTTGAATGGTTTCTCTCCAGTATGTGTTCGAATATGACTTCGTAAGCTACCTGCTTGTGTACATTTATAATCACACATGTTGCATTTGAATGGTTTCTCTCCAGTGTGTGTGCTAATATGTCTTCGTAAGCTGCCTGCATGTGTACATTCATAATCACACATGTTGCATTTGAATGGTTTCTCTCCAGTGTGTGTGCTAATATGACTTCGTAATTGATCTGCTCTTGCAGATTCATAATCACACCTGTTTCATTTGAATGGTTTTTCTCTAGTATGTGTGCTAATATGTCTTCGTAAGCTACCTGCATGTGTACATTCATAATCACACATGTTTCATTTGAATGGTTTCTCTCCAGTATGTGTGCTAATATGTCTTCGTAAGCTACCTGCTTGTGTACATTCATAATCACACATGTTGCATTTGAATGGTTTCTCTCCAGTGTGTGTGCTAATATGACTTCGTAATTGATCTGCTCTTGCAGATTCATAATCACACCTGTTTCATTTGAATGGTTTCTCTCTAGTATGTGTGCTAATATGTCTTCGTAAGCTACCTGCATGTGTACATTCATAATCACACACGTTGCATTTGAATGGTTTCTCCTAGTGTGTGTGCTAATATGACTTCGTTAGTGATCTGCTCTTGCAGATTCATAATCACACATGTTGCATTTGAATGGTTTCTCTCCAGTGTGTGTTCTAATATGGGTTCGTAAGTGACCTGCTTGTGTACATTCATAATCACATATGTTGCATTTGAATGGTTTCTCTCCAGTGTGTGTGCTAATATGACTTCGTAAAATACCTGCTTGTGTACATTCATAATCACATATGTTGCATTTGAATGGTTTCTCTCCAGTGTGTGTGCTAATATGACTTCGTAAAATACCTGCTTGTGTACATTCATAATCACACATGTTTCATTTGAATGGTTTCTCTCCAGTGTGTGTGCTAATATGACTTCGTAATTGATCTGCTCTTGCAGATTCATAATCACACCTGTTTCATTTGAATGGTTTTTCTCTAGTATGTGTGCTAATATGTCTTCGTAAGCTACCTGCATGTGTACATTCATAATCACACATGTTTCATTTGAATGGTTTCTCTCCAGTTTGTATGCTAATATGTCTTCGTAAGCTACCTGCTTGTGTACATTCATAATCACACATGTTGCATTTGAATGGTTTCTCTCCAGTGTGTGTGCTAATATGACTTCGTAATTGATCTGCTCTTGCAGATTCATAATCACACCTGTTTCATTTGAATGGTTTCTCTCTAGTATGTGTGCTAATATGTCTTCGTAAGCTACCTGCATGTGTTCATTCATAATCACACAAGTTGCATTTGTATGGTTTCTCTCCAGTGTGTGTGCTAATATGACTTCGTTATTGATCTGCTCTTGCAGATTCATAATCACACATGTTGCATTTGAATGGTTTCTCTCCAGTGTGTGTTCTATTATGGGTTCGTAAGTGACCTACTTGTGTACATTCATAATCACACATGTTGCATTTGAATGGTTTCTCTCCAGTGTGTGTGCTAATATGACTTCGTAATTGATCTGCTCTTGCAGATTCATAATCACACCTGTTTCATTTGAATGGTTTCTCTCTAGTATGTGTGCTAATATGTCTTCGTAAGCTACCTGCTTGTGTACATTCATAATCACACATGTTGCATTTGAATGGTTTCTCTCCAGTGTGTGTGCTAATATGACTTCGTAATTGATCTGCTCTTGCAGATTCATAATCACACCTGTTTCATTTGAATGGTTTCTCTCTAGTATGTGTGCTAATATGTCTTCGTAAGCTACCTGCATGTGTACATTCATAATCACACACGTTGCATTTGAATGGTTTCTCTCCAGTGTGTGTGCTAATATGACTTCGTTATTGATCTGCTCTTGCAGATTCATAATCACACATGTTGCATTTGAATGGTTTCTCTCCAGTGTGTGTTCTATTATGGGTTCGTAAGTGACCTGCTTGTGTACATTCATAATCACACATGTTGCATTTGAATGGTTTCTCTCCAGTGTGTGTGCTAATATGACTTCGTAAAATACCTGCTTGTGTACATTCATAATCACACATGTTTCATTTGAATGGTTTCTCTCCAGTGTGTGTGCTAATATGACTTCGTAATTGATCTGCTCTTGCAGATTCATAATCACACATGTTGCATTTGAATGGTTTCTCTTCAGTGTGTGTGCTAATGTCTTCGTAAGCTACCTGCATGTGTACATTCATAATCACACATGTTTCATTTGTATGGTTTCTCCAGTATGTGTGCTAATATGTCTTCGTAAGCTACCTGCATGTGTACATTCATAATCACACATGTTTCATTTGAATGGTTTCTCTCTAGTATGTGTGCTAATATGTCTTCGTAAACTACCTGCATGTGTACATTCATAATCACACATGTTGCATTTGAATGGTTTCTCTCCAGTGTGTGTGCTAATATGACTTCGTAATTGATCTGCTCTTGCAGATTCATAATCACACCTGTTTCATTTGAATGGTTTTTCTCTAGTATGTGTGCTAATATGTCTTCGTAAGCTACCTGCATGTGTACATTCATAATCACACATGTTTCATTTGAATGGTTTCTCTCCAGTATGTGTGCTAATATGTCTTCGTAAGCTACCTGCTTGTGTACATTCATAATCACACACGTTGCATTTGAATGGTTTCTCTCCAGTGTGTGTGCTAATATGACTTCGTTATTGATCTGCTCTTGCAGATTCATAATCACACATGTTGCATTTGAATGGTTTCTCTCCAGTGTGTGTTCTAATATGGGTTCGTAAGTGACCTGCTTGTGTACATTCATAATCACACATGTTGCATTTGAATGGTTTCTCTCCAGTGTGTGTGCTAATATGACTTCGTAAAATACCTGCTTGTGTACATTCATAATCACACATGTTTCATTTGAATGGTTTCTCTCCAGTGTGTGTGCTAATATGACTTCGTAATTGATCTGCTCTTGCAGATTCATAATCACACATGTTGCATTTGAATGGTTTCTCTTCAGTGTGTGTGCTAATGTCTTCGTAAGCTACCTGCATGTGTACATTCATAATCACACATGTTTCATTTGTATGGTTTCTCCAGTATGTGTGCTAATATGTCTTCGTAAGCTACCTGCATGTGTACATTCATAATCACACATGTTTCATTTGAATGGTTTCTCTCCAGTATGTGTGCTAATATGTCTTCGTAAGCTACCTGCTTGTGTACATTCATAATCACACATGTTGCATTTGAATGGTTTCTCTCCAGTGTGTGTGCTAATATGACTTCGTAATTGATCTGCTCTTGCAGATTCATAATCACACCTGTTTCATTTGAATGGTTTCTCTCTAGTATGTGTGCTAATATGTCTTCGTAAGCTACCTGCATGTGTACATTCATAATCACACACGTTGCATTTGAATGGTTTCTCTCCAGTGTGTGTGCTAATATGACTTCGTTATTGATCTGCTCTTGCAGATTCATAATCACACATGTTGCATTTGAATGGTTTCTCTCCAGTGTGTGTTCTAATATGTCTTCGTAAGCTACCTGCATGTGTACATTCATAATCACACATGTTTCATTTAAATGGTTTCTCTCCAGTGTGTGCTAATATGACTTCGTAATTGATCTGCTCTTGCAGATTCATAATCACACATGTTGCATTTGAATGGTTTCTCTTCAGTGTGTGTGCTAATGTCTTCGAAAGCTACCTGCATGTGTACATTCATAATCACACATGTTTCATTTGTATGGTTTCTCTAGTATGTGTGCTAATATGTCTTCGTAAGCTACCTGCATGTGTACATTCATAATCACACATGTTTCATTTGAATGGTTTCTCTCTAGTATGTGTGCTAATATGTCTTCGTAAGCTACCTGCATGTGTACATTCATAATCACACATGTTGCATTTTAATGGTTTCTCTCCAGTGTGTGTGCTAATATGACTTCGTAATTGATCTGCTCTTGCAGATTCATAATCACACCTGTTTCATTTGAATGGTTTTTCTCTAGTATGTGTGCTAATATGTCTTCGTAAGCTACCTGCATGTGTACATTCATAATCACACATGTTTTATTTGAATGGTTTCTCTCCAGTATGTGTGCTAATATGTCTTCGTAAGCTACCTGCTTGTGTACATTCATAATCACACATGTTGCATTTGAATGGTTTCTCTCCAGTGTGTGTGCTAATATGACTTCGTAAACTACCTGCATGTGTACATTCATAATCACACATGTTGCATTTGAATGGTTTCTCTCCAGTGTGTGTGCTAATATGTCTTCGTAAGCTGCCTGCATGTGTACATTCATAATCACACATGTTGCATTTGAATGGTTTCTCTCCAGTGTGTGTGCTAATATGACTTCGTAATTGATCTGCTCTTGCAGATTCATAATCACACCTGTTTCATTTGAATGGTTTTTCTCTAGTATGTGTGCTAATATGTCTTCGTAAGCTACCTGCATGTGTACATTCATAATCACACATGTTTCATTTGAATGGTTTCTCTCCAGTATGTGTGCTAATATGTCTTCGTAAGCTACCTGCTTGTGTACATTCATAATCACACATGTTGCATTTGAATGGTTTCTCTCCAGTGTGTGTGCTAATATGACTTCGTAATTGATCTGCTCTTGCAGATTCATAATCACACCTGTTTCATTTGAATGGTTTTTCTCTAGTATGTGTGCTAATATGTCTTCGTAAGCTACCTGCATGTGTACATTCATAATCACACATGTTTCATTTGAATGGTTTCTCTCCAGTATGTGTGCTAATATGTCTTCGTAAGCTACCTGCATGTGTACATTCATAATCACACACGTTGCATTTGAATGGTTTCTCCTAGTGTGTGTGCTAATATGACTTCGTTAGTGATCTGCTCTTGCAGATTCATAATCACACATGTTGCATTTGAATGGTTTCTCTCCAGTGTGTGTTCTAATATGGGTTCGTAAGTGACCTGCTTGTGTACATTCATAATCACATATGTTGCATTTGAATGGTTTCTCTCCAGTGCGTGTGCTAATATGACTTCGTAAAATACCTGCTTGTGTACATTCATAATCACATATGTTGCATTTGAATGGTTTCTCTCCAGTGTGTGTGCTAATATGACTTCGTAAAATACCTGCTTGTGTACATTCATAATCACACATGTTTCATTTGAATGGTTTCTCTCCAGTGTGTGTGCTAATATGACTTCGTAATTGATCTGCTCTTGCAGATTCATAATCACACCTGTTTCATTTGAATGGTTTTTCTCTAGTATGTGTGCTAATATGTCTTCGTAAGCTACCTGCATGTGTACATTCATAATCACACATGTTTCATTTGAATGGTTTCTCTCCAGTATGTATGCTAATATGTCTTCGTAAGCTACCTGCTTGTGTACATTCATAATCACACATGTTGCATTTGAATGGTTTCTCTCCAGTGTGTGTGCTAATATGACTTCGTAATTGATCTGCTCTTGCAGATTCATAATCACACCTGTTTCATTTGAATGGTTTCTCTCTAGTATGTGTGCTAATATGTCTTCGTAAGCTACCTGCATGTGTTCATTCATAATCACACAAGTTGCATTTGTATGGTTTCTCTCCAGTGTGTGTGCTAATATGACTTCGTTATTGATCTGCTCTTGCAGATTCATAATCACACATGTTGCATTTGAATGGTTTCTCTCCAGTGTGTGTTCTATTATGGGTTCGTAAGTGACCTACTTGTGTACATTCATAATCACACATGTTGCATTTGAATGGTTTCTCTCCAGTGTGTGTGCTAATATGACTTCGTAATTGATCTGCTCTTGCAGATTCATAATCACACCTGTTTCATTTGAATGGTTTCTCTCTAGTATGTGTGCTAATATGTCTTCGTAAGCTACCTGCTTGTGTACATTCATAATCACACATGTTGCATTTGAATGGTTTCTCTCCAGTGTGTGTGCTAATATGACTTCGTAATTGATCTGCTCTTGCAGATTCATAATCACACCTGTTTCATTTGAATGGTTTCTCTCTAGTATGTGTGCTAATATGTCTTCGTAAGCTACCTGCATGTGTACATTCATAATCACACACGTTGCATTTGAATGGTTTCTCTCCAGTGTGTGTGCTAATATGACTTCGTTATTGATCTGCTCTTGCAGATTCATAATCACACATGTTGCATTTGAATGGTTTCTCTCCAGTGTGTGTTCTATTATGGGTTCGTAAGTGACCTGCTTGTGTACATTCATAATCACACATGTTGCATTTGAATGGTTTCTCTCCAGTGTGTGTGCTAATATGACTTCGTAAAATACCTGCTTGTGTAC
Source organism: Selenia dentaria (assembly GCA_917880725.1). Taxonomy (NCBI): domain Eukaryota; kingdom Metazoa; phylum Arthropoda; class Insecta; order Lepidoptera; family Geometridae; genus Selenia; species Selenia dentaria. The sequence goes on along the minus strand of OU862900.1, from coordinate 20,084,383 downwards.
ATTCATAATCACACATGTTTCATTTGAATGGTTTCTCTCCAGTGTGTGTGCTAATATGACTTCGTAATTGATCTGCTCTTGCAGATTCATAATCACACATGTTGCATTTGAATGGTTTCTCTTCAGTGTGTGTGCTAATGTCTTCGTAAGCTACCTGCATGTGTACATTCATAATCACACATGTTTCATTTGTATGGTTTCTCCAGTATGTGTGCTAATATGTCTTCGTAAGCTACCTGCATGTGTACATTCATAATCACACATGTTTCATTTGAATGGTTTCTCTCTAGTATGTGTGCTAATATGTCTTCGTAAACTACCTGCATGTGTACATTCATAATCACACATGTTGCATTTGAATGGTTTCTCTCCAGTGTGTGTGCTAATATGACTTCGTAATTGATCTGCTCTTGCAGATTCATAATCACACCTGTTTCATTTGAATGGTTTTTCTCTAGTATGTGTGCTAATATGTCTTCGTAAGCTACCTGCATGTGTACATTCATAATCACACATGTTTCATTTGAATGGTTTCTCTCCAGTATGTGTGCTAATATGTCTTCGTAAGCTACCTGCTTGTGTACATTCATAATCACACACGTTGCATTTGAATGGTTTCTCTCCAGTGTGTGTGCTAATATGACTTCGTTATTGATCTGCTCTTGCAGATTCATAATCACACATGTTGCATTTGAATGGTTTCTCTCCAGTGTGTGTTCTAATATGGGTTCGTAAGTGACCTGCTTGTGTACATTCATAATCACACATGTTGCATTTGAATGGTTTCTCTCCAGTGTGTGTGCTAATATGACTTCGTAAAATACCTGCTTGTGTACATTCATAATCACACATGTTTCATTTGAATGGTTTCTCTCCAGTGTGTGTGCTAATATGACTTCGTAATTGATCTGCTCTTGCAGATTCATAATCACACATGTTGCATTTGAATGGTTTCTCTTCAGTGTGTGTGCTAATGTCTTCGTAAGCTACCTGCATGTGTACATTCATAATCACACATGTTTCATTTGTATGGTTTCTCCAGTATGTGTGCTAATATGTCTTCGTAAGCTACCTGCATGTGTACATTCATAATCACACATGTTTCATTTGAATGGTTTCTCTCCAGTATGTGTGCTAATATGTCTTCGTAAGCTACCTGCTTGTGTACATTCATAATCACACATGTTGCATTTGAATGGTTTCTCTCCAGTGTGTGTGCTAATATGACTTCGTAATTGATCTGCTCTTGCAGATTCATAATCACACCTGTTTCATTTGAATGGTTTCTCTCTAGTATGTGTGCTAATATGTCTTCGTAAGCTACCTGCATGTGTACATTCATAATCACACACGTTGCATTTGAATGGTTTCTCTCCAGTGTGTGTGCTAATATGACTTCGTTATTGATCTGCTCTTGCAGATTCATAATCACACATGTTGCATTTGAATGGTTTCTCTCCAGTGTGTGTTCTAATATGTCTTCGTAAGCTACCTGCATGTGTACATTCATAATCACACATGTTTCATTTAAATGGTTTCTCTCCAGTGTGTGCTAATATGACTTCGTAATTGATCTGCTCTTGCAGATTCATAATCACACATGTTGCATTTGAATGGTTTCTCTTCAGTGTGTGTGCTAATGTCTTCGAAAGCTACCTGCATGTGTACATTCATAATCACACATGTTTCATTTGTATGGTTTCTCCAGTATGTGTGCTAATATGTCTTCGTAAGCTACCTGCATGTGTACATTCATAATCACACATGTTTCATTTGAATGGTTTCTCTCTAGTATGTGTGCTAATATGTCTTCGTAAGCTACCTGCATGTGTACATTCATAATCACACATGTTGCATTTTAATGGTTTCTCTCCAGTGTGTGTGCTAATATGACTTCGTAATTGATCTGCTCTTGCAGATTCATAATCACACCTGTTTCATTTGAATGGTTTTTCTCTAGTATGTGTGCTAATATGTCTTCGTAAGCTACCTGCATGTGTACATTCATAATCACACATGTTTTATTTGAATGGTTTCTCTCCAGTATGTGTGCTAATATGTCTTCGTAAGCTACCTGCTTGTGTACATTCATAATCACACATGTTGCATTTGAATGGTTTCTCTCCAGTGTGTGTGCTAATATGACTTCGTAAACTACCTGCATGTGTACATTCATAATCACACATGTTGCATTTGAATGGTTTCTCTCCAGTGTGTGTGCTAATATGTCTTCGTAAGCTGCCTGCATGTGTACATTCATAATCACACATGTTGCATTTGAATGGTTTCTCTCCAGTGTGTGTGCTAATATGACTTCGTAATTGATCTGCTCTTGCAGATTCATAATCACACCTGTTTCATTTGAATGGTTTCTCTCTAGTATGTGTGCTAATATGTCTTCGTAAGCTACCTGCATGTGTACATTCATAATCACACATGTTTCATTTGAATGGTTTCTCTCCAGTATGTGTGCTAATATGTCTTCGTAAGCTACCTGCTTGTGTACATTCATAATCACACATGTTGCATTTGAATGGTTTCTCTCCAGTGTGTGTGCTAATATGACTTCGTAATTGATCTGCTCTTGCAGATTCATAATCACACCTGTTTCATTTGAATGGTTTTTCTCTAGTATGTGTGCTAATATGTCTTCGTAAGCTACCTGCATGTGTACATTCATAATCACACATGTTTCATTTGAATGGTTTCTCTCCAGTATGTGTGCTTATATGTCTTCGTAAGCTACCTGCTTGTGTACATTCATAATCACACATGTTGCATTTGAATGGTTTCTCTCCAGTGTGTGTGCTAATATGACTTCGTAATTGATCTGCTCTTGCAGATTCATAATCACACCTGTTTCATTTGAATGGTTTCTCTCTAGTATATGTGCTAATATGTCTTCGTAAGCTACCTGCATGTGTACATTCATAATCACACACGTTGCATTTGAATGGTTTCTCTCGAGTGTGTGTGCTAATATGACTTCGTAATTGATCTGCTCTTGCAGATTCATAATCACACATGTTGCATTTGAATGGTTTCTCTTCAGTGTGTGTTCTAATATGGGTTCGTAAGTGACCTGCTTGTGTACATTCATAATCAAACATGTTGCATTTGAATGGTTTCTCTCCAGTGTGTGTGCTAACATGACTTCGTAAAATACCTGCTTGTGTACATTCATAATCACACATTTTGCATTTAAATGGTTTCTCTTCAGTGTGTGTGCTAATATGACTTCGTAATTGATCTGCTCTTGCAGATTCATAATCACACCTGTTTCATTTGAATGGTTTCTCTCTAGTATGTGTGCTAATATGTCTTCGTAAGCTACCTGCATGTGTACATTCATAATCACACACGTTGCATTTGAATGGTTTCTCTCCAGTGTGTGTGCTAATATGACTTCGTAAAATACCTGCTTGTGTACATTCATAATCACACATTTTGCATTTAAATGGTTTTTCTCCAGTGTGTGTTCGAATATGACTTCGTAATTGATTTGCTCTTGCAGATTCATAATCACACATGTTGCATTTGAATGGTTTCTCTCCAGTATGTGATCGAATATGACTTCGTAATTGATTTGCTCTTGCAGATTCATAATCACACATGTTGCATTTGAATGGTTTCTCTCCAGTATGTGTTCGAATATGACTTCGTAAGCTACCTGCTTGTGTACATTTATAATCACACATGTTGCATTTGAATGGTTTCTCTCCTGTATGTGTTCTAATATGTCTTTGTAAGCTACCTGCTTGTGTACATTCATAATCACACATGTTGCATTTGAATGGTTTCTCTCCAGTATTTGTTCTAATATGGGATCGTAAGTGACCTGATTGTGTACATTCATAATCACACATGTTGCATTTGAATGGTTTCTCTCCAGTGTGTGTGCTAATATGACTTCGTAAGCTACCTGCATGTGTACATTCATAATCACACATGTTGCATTTGAATGGTTTCTCTCCAGTGTGTGTGCTAATATGTCTTCGTAAGCTACCTGCATGTGTACATTCATAATCACACATGTTTCATTTGAATGGTTTCTCTCCAGTATGTGTGCTAATATGTCTTCGTAAGCTACCTGCATGTGTACATTCATAATCACACATGTTGCATTTGAATGGTTTCTCTCCAGTATGTGTTCTAATATGGGATCGTAAGTGACCTGATTGTGTACATTCATAATCACACATGTTGCATTTGAATGGTTTCTCTCCAGTGTGTGTGCTAATATGACTTCGTAAGCTACCTGCATGTGTACATTCATAATCACACATGTTGCATTTGAATGGTTTCTCTCCAGTGTGTGTGCTAATATGACTTCGTAATTGATCTGCTCTTGCAGATTCATAATCACACATGTTGCATTTGAATGGTTTCTCTTCAGTGTGTGTGCTAATGTCTTCGTAAGCTACCTGCATGTGTACATTCATAATCACACATGTTTCATTTGAATGGTTTCTCTCCAGTGTGTGTGCTAATATGACTTCGTAATTGATCTGCTCTTGCAGATTCATAATCACACATGTTGCATTTGAATGGTTTCTCTCCAGTGTGTGTGCTAATGTCTTCGTAAGCTACCTGCATGTGTACATTCATAATCACACATGTTTCATTTGTATGGTTTCTCCAGTATGTGTGCTAATATGTCTTCGTAAGCTACCTGCATGTGTACATTCATAATCACACATGTTTCATTTGAATGGTTTCTCTCTAGTATGTGTGCTAATATGTCTTCGTAAGCTACCTGCATGTGTACATTCATAATCACACATGTTTCATTTGAATGGTTTCTCTCCAGTATGTGTGCTAATATGTCTTCGTAAGCTACCTGCATGTGTACATTCATAATCACACATGTTGCATTTGAATGGTTTCTCTCCAGTATGTGTTCTAATATGGGATCGTAAGTGACCTGATTGTGTACATTCATAATCACACATGTTGCATTTGAATGGTTTCTCTCCAGTGTGTGTGCTAATATGACTTCGTAAGCTACCTGCATGTGTACATTCATAATCACACATGTTGCATTTGAATGGTTTCTCTCCAGTGTGTGTGCTAATATGACTTCGTAATTGATCTGCTCTTGCAGATTCATAATCACACATGTTGCATTTGAATGGTTTCTCTCCAGTGTGTGTGCTAATGTCTTCGTAAGCTACCTGCATGTGTACATTCATAATCACACATGTTTCATTTGTATGGTTTCTCCAGTATGTGTGCTAATATGTCTTCGTAAGCTACCTGCATGTGTACATTCATAATCACACATGTTTCATTTGAATGGTTTCTCTCTAGTATGTGTGCTAATATGTCTTCGTAAGCTACCTGCATGTGTACATTCATAATCACACATGTTGCATTTGAATGGTTTCTCTCCAGTGTGTGTGCTAATATGACTTCGTAATTGATCTGCTCTTGCAGATTCATAATCACACCTGTTTCATTTGAATGGTTTTTCTCTAGTATGTGTGCTAATATGTCTTCGTAAGCTACCTGCATGTGTACATTCATAATCACACATGTTTCATTTGAATGGTTTCTCTCCAGTATGTGTGCTAATATGTCTTCGTAAGCTACCTGCTTGTGAACATTCATAATCACACATGTTGCATTTGAATGGTTTCTCTCCAGTGTGTGTGCTAATATGACTTCGTAATTGATCTGCTCTTGCAGATTCATAATCACACCTGTTTCATTTGAATGGTTTCTCTCTAGTATGTGTGCTAATATGTCTTCGTAAGCTACCTGCATGTGTACATTCAAAATCACACACGTTGCATTTGAATGGTTTCTCTCCAGTGTGTGTGCTAATATGACTTCGTAATTGATCTGCTCTTGCAGATTCATAATCACACATGTTGCATTTGAATGGTTTCTCTCCAGTGTGTGTTCTAATATGGGTTCGTAAGTGACCTGCTTGTGTACATTCATAATCACACATGTTGCATTTGAATGGTTTCTCTCCAGTGTGTGTGCTAATATGACTTCGTAAAATACCTGCTTGTGTACATGCATAATCACACAATTTGCATTTAAATGGTTTCTCTCCAGTGTGTGTTCGAATATGACTTCGTAATTGATTTGCTCTTGCAGATTCATAATCACACATGTTGCATTTGAATGGTTTCTCTCCAGTATGTGTTCGAATATGACTTCGTAATTGATTTGCTCTTGCAGATTCATAATCACACATGTTGCATTTGAATGGTTTCTCTTCAGTATGTGTTCGAATATGACTTCGTAAGCTACCTGATTGTGTACATTCATAATCACACATGTTGCATTTGAATGGTTTCTCTCCAGTGTGTGTGCTAATATGACTTCGTAAGCTACCTGCATGTGTACATTCATAATCACACATGTTGCATTTGAATGGTTTCTCTCCAGTGTGTGTGCTAATATGACTTCGTAATTGATCTGCTCTTGCAGATTCATAATCACACATGTTGCATTTGAATGGTTTCTCTTCAGTGTGTGTGCTAATGTCTTCGTAAGCTACCTGCATGTGTACATTCATAATCACACATGTTTCATTTGAATGGTTTCTCTCCAGTGTGTGTGCTAATATGACTTCGTAATTGATCTGCTCTTGCAGATTCATAATCACACATGTTGCATTTGAATGGTTTCTCTCCAGTGTGTGTGCTAATGTCTTCGTAAGCTACCTGCATGTGTACATTCATAATCACACATGTTTCATTTGTATGGTTTCTCCAGTATGTGTGCTAATATGTCTTCGTAAGCTACCTGCATGTGTACATTCATAATCACACATGTTTCATTTGAATGGTTTCTCTCTAGTATGTGTGCTAATATGTCTTCGTAAGCTACCTGCATGTGTACATTCATAATCACACATGTTGCATTTGAATGGTTTCTCTCCAGTGTGTGTGCTAATATGACTTCGTAATTGATCTGCTCTTGCAGATTCATAATCACACCTGTTTCATTTGAATGGTTTTTCTCTAGTATGTGTGCTAATATGTCTTCGTAAGCTACCTGCATGTGTACATTCATAATCACACATGTTTCATTTGAATGGTTTCTCTCCAGTATGTGTGCTAATATGTCTTCGTAAGCTACCTGCTTGTGAACATTCATAATCACACATGTTGCATTTGAATGGTTTCTCTCCAGTGTGTGTGCTAATATGACTTCGTAATTGATCTGCTCTTGCAGATTCATAATCACACCTGTTTCATTTGAATGGTTTCTCTCTAGTATGTGTGCTAATATGTCTTCGTAAACTACCTGCATGTGTACATTCAAAATCACACACGTTGCATTTGAATGGTTTCTCTCCAGTGTGTGTGCTAATATGACTTCGTAATTGATCTGCTCTTGCAGATTCATAATCACACATGTTGCATTTGAATGGTTTCTCTCCAGTGTGTGTTCTAATATGGGTTCGTAAGTGACCTGCTTGTGTACATTCATAATCACACATGTTGCATTTGAATGGTTTCTCTCCAGTGTGTGTGCTAATATGACTTCGTAAAATACCTGCTTGTGTACATGCATAATCACACAATTTGCATTTAAATGATTTCTCTCCAGTGTGTGTTCGAATATGACTTCGTAATTGATTTGCTCTTGCAGATTCATAATCACACATGTTGCATTTGAATGGTTTCTCTCCAGTATGTGTTCGAATATGACTTCGTAATTGATTTGCTCTTGCAGATTCATAATCACACATGTTGCATTTGAATGGTTTCTCTTCAGTATGTGTTCGAATATGACTTCGTAAGCTACCTGCTTGTGTACATTTATAATCACACATGTTGCATTTGAATGGTTTCTCTCCAGTATGTGTTCTAATATGTCTTTGTAAGCTACCTGCTTGTGTACATTCATAATCACACATGTTGCATTTGAATGGTTTCTCTCCAGTATGTGTTCTAATATGGGATCGTAAGTGACCTGATTGTGTACATTCATAATCACACATGTTGCATTTGAATGGTTTCTCTCCAGTGTGTGTGCTAATATGACTTCGTAAGCTACCTGCATGTGTACATTCATAATCACACATGTTGCATTTGAAAGGTTTCTCTCCAGTGTGTGTGCTAATATGTCTTCGTAAGCTACCTGCATGTGTACATTCATAATCACACATGTTTCATTTGAATGGTTTCTCTCCAGTATGTGTGCTAATATGTCTTCGTAAGCTACCTGCATGTGTACATTCATAATCACACATGTTTCATATGAATGGTTTCTCTTCAGTGTGTGTGCTAATATGACTTCTTAATTGATCTGCTCTTGCAGATTCATAATCACACATGTTGCATTTGAATGGTTTCTCTCGAGTGTGTGTGCTAATGTCTTCGTATGCTACCTGCATGTGTACATTCATAATCACACATGTTTCATTTGTATGGTTTCTCCAGTATGTGTGCTAATATGTCTTCGTAAGCTACCTGCATGTGTACATTCATAATCACACATGTTTCATTTGAATGGTTTCTCTCTAGTATGTGTGCTAATATGTCTTCGTAAGCTACCTGCATGTGTACATTCATAATCACACATGTTGCATTTGAATGGTTTCTCTCCAGTGTGTGTTCTAATATGACTTCGTAATTGATCTGCTCTTGCAGATTCATAATCACACCTGTTTCATTTGAATGGTTTTTCTCTAGTATGTGTGCTAATATGTCTTCGTAAGCTGCCTGCATGTGTACATTCATAATCACACATGTTTCATTTGAATGGTTTCTCTCCAGTATGTGTGCTAATATGTCTTCGTAAGCTACCTGCATGTGTACATTCATAATCACACATGTTTCATTTGAATGGTTTCTCTCCAGTGTGTGTGCTAATATGACTTCGTAATTGATCTGCTCTTGCAGATTCATAATCACACCTGTTTCATTTGAATGGTTTCTCTCCAGTGTGTGTGCTAATATGACTTCGTAAGCTACTTGCATGTGTACATTCATAATCACACATGTTTCATTTGAATGGTTTCTCTCCAGTGTGTGTGCTAATATGACTTCGTAATTGATCTGCTCTTGCAGATTCATAATCACACCTGTTTCATTTGAATGGTTTTTCTCTAGTATGTGTGCTAATATGTCTTCGTATTATGACGTTCCCGTACTCAATAGATACCATACTGGCGCTTATTAATACTTCTATTACTACTAAAACTGTCCCAGATGTATGGAAGCAGGCAATTGTTCGACCGTTAGCAAAAATTGCAAACCCAGTTGACATAAAAGATCTTAGACCTATAAGTATTTTACCGTGTATGTCTAAAATCTTGGAGAAGGCAGTATGTTCGCAATTGACAAATTACCTTGAAAAAAATAATATTTTGCCTGAAGTTCAGTCAGGATTTAGAAAGGGTCGCAGTACAACAACAGCTTTGCTTGATGTCACTGACGACATACTTGACGCACAAGATAAAGGCATGTGTACAATTTTAGTACTATTAGATTTTTCGAGGGCGTTCGATTCTTTAAATGTTAATCTTCTCCTCTCTAAATTAAATTACTACGGTTTCGATCAGGAAGCTATACGGTGGTTTGACAGTTACCTAAGTAAACGTTACCAATCTGTAAAACTTACCTGCACTGATGGCTCCTCTTTGTTATCAAATAAATGTAGTGTAAACAGAGGGGTACCACAAGGTTCCATTTTGGGGCCTGTTTTGTTTAGCTTGTACTCAGCAGACGTAGGAACACATATCATAGACTGCAAATTCCACTTATATGCAGATGACATTCAGGTATACATATCGTGCAAACCTCAGGATATTGATGAAGCTATTAGTAAAATTAATAGTGATCTCGCGAGAATAGCAGCGTGGTCTAGTGATAACTGCCTGCTGCTCAACCCTGTTAAAACAAAATACTTGATCTTTGGTACTAAACATCAGCTTGACAGTCTCAGTTCATTCACTAGAATCATGCTCATGGGGGAGCCCATTCAACGGGTATATGAAGCGCGAAACCTAGGTTTAGTTATGGATTATGGACTGCGTTACGAAAAACATATAGCAAACTGTGTTCAAAATTGCTTTTACAAACTAAAAATTTTATACAAGGTTAGAACATTTTTAAAAGAAGATTTGCGTGTTAAACTGGTGGAGTCTTTAGTCCTATCAAAATTAAATTACTTAGACACAGTTTTTGGTCCTCGATTATTAGCCAAAACTAAAAAGCTGGTACAACGTGTTCAGAACGCTTGTGCCCGGTTTTGTTTCAATATTCCACCGAGATCTCATGTGTCCCCATATTTAAATGAGCATAAGCTTTTAAAAATGATGCATCGTCGCAAGTTACACCTGGCTTGCCTTATGTTTGGTGTCATAAAATACAAATCTCCGAGTTATCTGTACGAAAAGTTGTCATGGAAGTCTAGTCGCAACACTAGTCGCCAATGCTCGACGAAACTTATCACGGGGCGGCACAGATCAGCCGTTTTCCGTGGTAGTTTCCGTTATGCAGCGACTAAGTGTTGGAACAACATTCCGCCGCCGATAAGGAACCTGCAGAGTATAAACACTTTCAGAGCTAAATTGAAAATATTACTTTGCTCTCACCAAAAAGAGGAAGAGCTTCGAAACGACACCAGTGCTATCTGATTAAGTACATATTGATAAAAAGAAGTATAAATAAATCTGTAACTGGTTTACGGTCTATGGTATGTAGGCTTAGTTAAAGGTTTTATGTAATGTTATAAGTACGAATATCTTACTCGTTATATATATTATAGGTTTATTATTGGGTAGGTATTGTTTTTATTTTATAATCATTATATTACATTGGTGCATAACTTGTTTGATGTTTTCTGTTATTGTGACTGTCTTTGTTTGTTAGCTCGTACGTGCACCGTGTATTCCACCCGTGCGTGACGTCACCTGCCGGTTCCACGGAAGACCAGCGCTGGTTTTAGACCAGCATCTGCTGAGTTGGGACCGGTTTGTGGCAAAAAACAAATTTTACTTGGTTCATTTTATATCTTGTTAATATGTGTATCTTTTTATGTTTTTTGCTACAAATAAAATACTGTCTATTGTCTATTGTCTATTGTCGTAAGTGACTTGCTCTTGCAGATTCATAATCACACATGTTGCATTTGAATGGTTTCTCTCCAGTGTGTGTGCTAATATGACTTCGTAATTGATCTGCTCTTGCAGATTCATAATCACATATGTTGCATTTGAATGGTTTCTCTCGTATGTATTCTAATATGGGTTCGTAAGCTACCTGCTTGTGTACATTCATAATTACACATGTTGCATTTGAATGGTTTCTCTCCAGTGTGTGTGCTAATATGACTTCGTAATTGATCTGCTCTTGCAGATTCATAATCACACCTGTTTCATTTGAATGGTTTTTCTCTAGTATGTGTGCTAATATGTTTTCGTAAGCTACCTGCATGTGTACATTCATAATCACACATGTTGCATTTGAATGGTTTCTCTCCAGTGTGTGTGCTAATATGACTTCGTAATTGATCTGCTCTTGCAGATTCATAATCACACCTGTTTCATTTGAATGGTTTTTCTCTAGTATGTGTGCTAATATGTCTTCGTAAGTGACTTGCTCTTGCAGATTCATAATCACACATGTTGCATTTGAATGGTTTCTCTCCAGTGTGTGTGCTAATATGACTTCGTAATTGATCTGCTCTTGCAGATTCATAATCACATATGTTGCATTTGAATGGTTTCTCTCCAGTGTGTGTGCTAATATGACTTCGTAATTGATCTGCTCTTGCAGATTCATAATCACACCTGTTTCATTTGAATGGTTTTTCTCTAGTATGTGTGCTAATATGTCTTCGTAAGTGACTTGCTCTTGCAGATTCATAATCACACATGTTGCATTTGAATGGTTTCTCTCCAGTGTGTGTGCTAATATGACTTCGTAATTGATCTGCTCTTGCAGATTCATAATCACATATGTTGCATTTGAATGGTTTCTCTCCAGTGTGTGTGCTAATATGACTTCGTAATTGATCTGCTCTTGCAGATTCATAATCACACATGTTGCATTTGAATGGTTCCTCTCCAGTGTGTGTTCTAATATGGGTTCGTAAGTGACCTGCTTGTGTACATTCATAATCACACATGTTGCATTTGAATGGTTTCTCTCCAGTATGTGTGCTAATATGTCTTCGTAAGCTACCTGCATGTGTACATTCATAATCACACATGTTGCATTTGAATGGTTTCTCTCCAGTGTGTGTGTGCTAATATGCCTTCGTAAGTGACTTGCTCTTGCAGATTCATAATCACACATGTTGCATTTAAATGGTTTCTCTCCAGTATGTGTTCGAATATGACTTCGTAATTGATTTGCTCTTGCAGATTCATAATCACACATGTTGCATTTGAATGGTTTCTCTCCAGTATGTGTTCGAATTTGACTTCGTAAGCTACCTGCTTGTGTACATTTATAATCACACATGTTGCATTTGAATGGTTTCTCTCCAGTGTGTGTGTTTATATGACTTCGTAATTGATCTGCTCTTGCAGATTCATAATCACACATGTTTCATTTGAATGGTTTCTCCAGTATGTGTGCTAATATGTCTTTGTAAGCTACCTGCTTGTGTACATTCATAATCACACATGTTGCATTTGAATGGTTTCTCTCCAGTGTGCGTGCTAATATGACTTCGTAATTGATCTGCTCTTGCAGATTCATAATCACACATGTTGCATTTGAATGGTTTCTCTCCAGTATGTATTCTAATATGTCTTCGTAAGCTACCTGCTTGTGTACATTTATAATCGCACACGTTGCATTTGAATGGTTTCTCTCCAGTGTGTGTGCTAATATGACTTCGTAATTGATCTGCTCTTGCAGATTCATAATCACACATGTTGCATTTGAATGGTTTCTCTCCAGTGTGTGTTCTAATATGGGTTAGTAAGTGACCTGCTTGTGTACATTCATAATCACACATGTTGCATTTGAATGGTTTCTCTCCAGTGTGTGTGCTAAAATGACTTCGTAAAATACCTGCTTGTGTACATTCATAATCACACATTTTGCATTTGAATGGTTTCTCTCCAGTGTGTGTGCTAATATGCCTTCTTAATTGAACTGCTGTTGCAGATTCATAATCACACATGTTGCATTTGAATGGTTTCTCTCCAGTATGTGTTCGAATATGACTTCGTAATTGATTTGCTCTTGCAGATTCATAATCACACATGTTGCATTTGAATGGTTTCTCTCCAGTATGTGTTCTAATATGCATTCGTAAGTGACCTGCTTGTGTACATTCATAATCACACATGTTGCATTTGAATGGTTTCTCTCCAGTATGTGTTCGAATATGACTTCGTAAGCTACCTGCTTGTGTACATTTATAATCACACATGTTGCATTTGAATGGTTTCTCTCCAGTATGTGTTCTAATATGTATTTGTAAGCTACCTGCTTGTGTACATTCATAATCACACATGTTGCATTTGAATGGTTTCTCTCCAGTATGTGTTCTAATATGGGATCGTAAGTGACCTGATTGTGTACATTCATAATCACACATGTTGCATTTGAATGGTTTCTCTTCAGTGTGCGTTATAATATGAATTCGTAATTGATCTGCTCTTGCAGATTCATAATCACACATGTTGCATTTGAATGGTTTCTCTCCAGTATGTGTTCTAATATGGGTTCGTAAGTGACCTGCTTGTGTACATTCATAATCACACATGTTGCATTTGAATGGTTTCTCTCCAGTGTGCGTTCTAATATGAATTCGTAATTGATCTGCTCTTGCAGATTCATAATCACACATGTTGCATTTGAATGGTTTTACTCCAGTATGTGTTCTAATATGGATTCGTAAGTGACTTGCGGTTGCAGATTTAAATTCACACATGTTGCATTTGAATGGTTTTTTACCACTGTATCTCATGTTTTTCCAGTTTTCTTTTCGTTGCAGATTCACAATCAGCCATCGTATGTACCTGTAACAAATAATTTACGTATTATGCATAAAGGTGTGTACATTACATATAGCATAAAGTATCAGTAGAATTGCAAAAAAGATGTATTCTTACAGTAGTAAGCAACCATAAGCTATACGACAAAGTAGCAGACGATGGCTATCCTCTGACAAAACATCATATGAATTACAAATTACAATTAACATATTAAACAAATTAAAATATATAGTTATTAAAACTCGCGTTCATTATAATTCCGAAATAGTAAAACGGGATTAACGTGAGAGTTACGCGTAGTCGATATCACGAATAAAATTAAATACAAATTTAATAATAATACCTACAAGCACACATTAAAATATATTATGCGTAAGTTGTTTTTTAATAGACGATAAATATTGAATGCACAAACAATTTCAAATGAGAATATTTACTAGTTTCATACTTTTTAATGTAATCTTTTGGTGAACATCCACACAAAGATATTCAAGTCCCAAACTAGGCAGACCTGTACTATGGTAACCTGATGACTGTTATACATACTTATATACATATATACACACTCACACACAGCTCAAACAGACATGTTCATGCACACAAATGTTAAACCTGTCCGGGGATTGAACCCGGGACCAGCGGCTCAGAAGGCAGGGATGCTATCAACTGCGCCAACCGACCTGTCAAATTATTTAAAGAAATGAATAATAATAAATAAAGTATTTAAATCTAGTAAGATAAAATTATTAATTTAAGCAAAAATATTAGTAGGTTAGTAAGTTGATGACTGGAACTGACAAAAGTGACATGGAGCCGCAATTTTTTCGATTTCGATCAACATTTGTTGGCAACTGAGATACATAATAGCCCTACAGGTTTTAGTTTTTGAAATTAGTTCTTATCTATCATCTCATCTTAGCTGTATGACGTCCAGTGCTGAACATTAGCCTCCCCCATGAACGCAACTGAATCTCGCAACTAGTACAGACTGCTCGCGTCTCATTTTATTTTCGGCCTATCCAAGAGGTTCTTCTCCCTTTCTCTTTCATACAATTAAGTTTCTTTGTCTTATTTTGAAGGTCATTCTAGGCATGCTACGTGATTGGTTACATTATATACTTGTATGTGACGTTAATTTTAATAGTTACATTATACAGAGCGAATTATAACTTTCTATGTAGGTCCATTTTAAACTTAAGCTAATTACGCAAACTTCGGGTCCAGCTCGCTGTCCTTAACAGAGTTCTGCATTATCCCTGATGATATGCTATACAGAGTGGGGGGGGTTGGATCAAAGCTGCGGGTTGAAACGCAGCCCATGAAGCCAATCCTTACCTGGCCACCTGTCCGGTGAGCAGCTACGGCGTATGGTTATGGAAAGGAGCGCAGGTCGTGATGACATCCATAACAAGTCTAATATGTTACCTTCTCGTGGTGCCGCCTGTTATTGGTCTGGTCCCCTCAGGAACGGTTATAACAAAAACACTAGGCGAATTTCATGTACACCCTCATCCCACCTACCTATTCCTATCCCCTCACCAACATATCCCATCCCATCACTTAGCCCCTTCCGCTTCTACTCTGAAAATTCCTTTCCGCTACAGAAACAATGTGGTCAGGTTTCTGTGGTCTTGCTTTCCCATATAAGCGTGAAGGCAAGACGGGGGCTGACCACCCACGTGTCTTGATGCTGCACGTGGGGACCCGTATGGGTGGATGCAACGATCCTGGAGGCTGAGCGCAGAAACGCAACACTCCTCCTTGGCGTGAATTTCACCCTAAACGGGGGGCCTAGAACTAGCCACGCTAGGCAATTCAGCATTGGTGGGCAGCCTTAAGCTCCTGCCAGGCGAGAGGTGGTGGTCAATGGGGTCTGCAGCCGGCGGAGCACGGAATGCTGCGTCTGGTTGGTGTGGTATTCTTTGCACCGTTTAGGCTCGTGGATTACATGACGGCTACGTCTATACCGGACTGGTAGCCCTGGTGTTAACATAACTGTTACACCCCCAGATGCGGGCTCGGTGGAGGGTGGGGAGCCAAGAAGGTGAATTATATTAAAACATGGAAAATTTAGAAAACCCAACCAGATCACAAAACCCCCCCCAGGGTCAAGGGGATGCGGTGCGGGATCTCGTGGAGGCGTTCGACGCCCCGGAGACCTGCTCTGCTAACTGGACGGTCGTAAGACCGAAAGGTAAAAACGGAGGACGTAGAGGACAAAGGGCAAGCGGAGACCATCTCACCACTCCAAACCCAGCAAGCCTACAAGCTTCTGGGTCAAAACTAAGTAAAAACAGAGACATAAACTCTACCAGAAACAACGGAAACAACAAGTAGCGAACCCGGAAGGACAAAAGCCGAAAGCTGGAGACCGTAAACCCGAAGCGCAGCTGGCAGGTCAACGGCCAACGACCGAAGACCCCAGCATGTCGAGTTCCGAGGGACAAAGGCGTAAAGCTGGAGACCCGAAGACGACAATGCGCTCGGATGGACAAAGGCCTAACGCTGGAGACCCCGGATTCAGCGAACGAAAACCTGGGCCTAGCCCTAAACCGGATGGCAAGCAGACGGTGGACCTTTTAAAGGTGCCTACCGAAACTAGCCATAAAGGTTCGGGCCAGAGCAAGAAACATGACATCGGCAAGAACCGGCAAAGGCGAGCAGCCAATGCTATTGCGATGTCCGCACAGGCACCAGCCCGAACGGAACCGAGCAAGAGGTCGCGGATGGACGATACAGTTTCGCCACCACAAAAAGGCGAAACTCGACAGCTCACGTCGTGCTCCTGTCAGCTATGCAGACATCGTGCAGAACGATCTCTGCATAGCGATAACAGGGGACGACCATAAACAACTCACTGTTGAGCAAGCCAACGTCGTGAAAGGGTACCTGGAGGAGTGTATCATGGATGGTGCCAGGGACCCCGACAGCGACTTCTCCCCTGGCAGAGGAAAACCCATCATCGCTGATGGTGCCCTGAAGCTGTGGTGCGAGGATGACGCTTCACTGCGATGGGTCAAAAGTACAATTGCCGCTGCTGCTGAGATCATCGGAATCAAGGTCACGGTAAAGCGGCAAAAAGAACTGACCAGGAGAATAAGGGCGGCCCTCTTTATACCTGACTGCTGAAGGAGCGTAGAAGACACAGGTCTAGTGCTCAATAAGCAGAATAGATGGGCCCAAATTAACTCCTGGACAATTTACTCCCATAGCAAGCAATCGGACAACTCAATGTTCCTAACTCTGGGAATCCCAGAGAACATTGTGCCGTTGCTTATGAACAAGGAAAGGCGTTTAACACATAACCTGGGGAACGTCTATGTGAGGTTCTACGCTGCTAATGGTTCTCTACAAGATGAGCCACCGCAGGAGATGCCATCAGCAATGATGGTTGACCCGAAACCGGGACTCAGCGGTACCAAACATAGAGACCCAGGCAAGGAGGACCCTGCCCCTGTGTGCTCGAAGAACGTGGCCCAGGCTGTGCCTCCGCAATCCTCTCCTATACCGTCAACCTCGCGGCTGATGAAGGGCAGGATCGTGGTTGACACGCCAAAGGGCAAGTTCTGGAGAGTGCCTAGGATGGTGGTAACGGATTCGTCAGAGGAAGAGGGAGACCTGGATGATGGTGACCCAAACCTCCACAATCTGTAAAGTCATCCAAAACAATCTCCAGCACAGCGAAACTGCTACGGCTAACCTGCGCAGAGTGCTGGGGATAGACAACAACGGGACCATAGCCCTAATCCAGGAGCCGTGGATTAGAGCAGGGCGTGTGTGTGGTCTCAATGATCTGAAGGGTAAGTTAATACTCGACAACACCTGTACTAACCACAGAGCATGTATCTTTGTGCCACTTAACATAATAGCAGTGCCTATAACAGAGTTCTGTTCCAGAGACTTGGCAACAGTCAGGCTCCAGAATCCAGACGATGCGACGGACCTTGTAGTCGCCTCAGCGTACATGCCCGCTGAGGAAGATGCCCCTCCGAAAAAGGTAGTGGAGCTGGTAAGATACTGTGAACTAAATAAATTTCAACTAATTCTCTCAACAGATTCAAACGCCCACCACCCCATTTGGGGTATGGCTAAGAGCAACAAAAGAGGTAGAGAGCTAGTAGACTTCTTGTTTTCAACTAATCTCTCTATAGCTAATAGGGGAGCTGAACCAACGTTTGTAAACAGTCGTCATCGAACCATCATCGATCTCACCTTGGTTTCGGCTAACTCCGAGCTAGTCAAGAATTGGAGAGTCTCAGCTGAGAACTCAGGCTCAGACCACAGGTGGATCAGGTACGAATTAACAGTAAGTTCCAGAACGCCGGTACCAACGCGAAATCCTCGCAAAACGAACATAACCGTCTATGAAAACACGCTCAGACAGTCTATGGTCAAGGCAAGTATGGAAACTAAACTCAACAGTACGGTTCAAATTGAACAGTCAGTATTAGAATTAACAGACACTCTAACAAAATGCTACGAGCAAGCGTGCCCACTGTCCCTGCCGCAACCCGGTAAAGGAGGTAACAGGGGTTGGTCGCGAGCATTGGAAAAACAAAGGAAACAGGTACGAAGATTATTTAACAGGGCCATGAACACATACCGGGATGACGACTGGGACAACTACAAAAAGGCATGGTCAGTATATAAAAAACTGATACGTTCCAGTCGCAGAAGGTCATGGCGTAAATACACTACTAACATACAGTCTAATGCACAGGCAAATAGAGTTAGGAAAATAATTGCAACTAACTCTAACCGAGACATAGGCTCACTCAAGAAACACGACAACACTTACACTCACTCTGTAACAGAAACTAACACTCTACTATTACAAACACACTTCCCTGGGTGCCACTTAACAAATGAGATGAGATGGTGTGAAGAAACTGTGGTGTCACCCACGAAAGTAGATTGGACAGTTGCTCAAACCGTGGTAACGGAAGATAGAGTTAAATGGGCAATCAGAACATTCTCACCATACAAGCATATACAAAGCACCGGGAGTAGACGGTATCTTCCCAGGTTTACTCATATGGGGCGAGATACATATATACAAAACCTTACTACAAATCTTTAGGGCATGCATTGCACATCGGTATGTACCGAAAGCCTGGAGAGAAGTGAGGGTTCTATTCATAGCCAAACCAGGTAAACGAGATTACACAGATGCTAAGGCCTACAGACCCATTAGCCTAACATCATGCCTACTAAAAACACTAGAAAGACTGAGTGATAGGTACCTTAGAGACAAGGTACTGACGGAAATACCGATGCACCCAGATCAACATGCCTATAGTTCAGGCAAGTCAACAGAATCGGCACTACATAAGGTAGTGTCTAAAATCGAACATAACATTCAAACCAAGGCGTTATGTCTAGGTGCTTTCATAGATATTGAAGGAGCCTTTGAAAAAACCAGCTTCAACAGCATCCGAACAGCACTACTCAGACACAGGGTTGAAACAACACTAGTGGAGTGGATCATTAACATGCTTAAGTCGAGAGCCGTACGGATAGATCTTGATAGTTCGACCAAGGGAGTGGTGGCAATAGACTGCCCACAAGGTGGTGTACTGTCGCCGCTACTATGGAACATGGTCGTGAATGATCTCATATCCAAACTCAACGCACAACGGTACTTCACCGTAGGCTATGCCGACGACCTTGCGATTCTCATACCTGGCCACTTCGCGAGTGTGGCCTGTGATCTTATGAATAACGCACTAAAGGTTGTCGAAAATAGTGCATAGATAATGAACTATCAGTGAATCCTAACAAAACAGAACTTGTGATGTTCACAAACAAGATAAAGCTCGGCAATTACACTTTACCGAGCCTGTTCAAAACGCAGCTGAAACTGTCCGAAGATGTAAAATATCTGGGAATAACATTTGACAACAAACTTAACTGGGCCAAGCACTTAGATAACAAAATAACAAAAGCCAGCATTTCTTTTTGGCAATGCAAACGGATGATCGGTAAAACATGGGGGCTCAACCCAAAAATAACCATGTGGTTATACAATACCGTAATCATACCATGTCTATCATATGGGGCTCTTGTGTGGTGGCCCAGAACGACACAGAGCACAACCATCGTAAAACTGAAAAAATTCCAGAGGCTGGCATGGGTGGCTGCAACGGGATGCATAAAAACGACTCCTACAACAGCAATGGAGGCTCTTTTAGGAATCACACCGTTGCACCTACACATCCAGCAAGAAGCTGCAGCATCCGCGTTCAGACTAAAGGCTTTACATCTCTGGGAAAACGATAGTCTGTCCCGTCACACAACCATCTTAGACGAAATAGCGATAGGCAATCCAATCATGCAATCAATATACGACAAACAGCACAAAGAATACTTCTTCACTAAAAGCTATAAGATACAGTTACACGAGGAGCCTAGTGGGGTTGGCTTTAGAATCGTGACCCCTGAATTTGGTGAAACAAAAACTGTGGGTGGGTTGAAGGGGTTTGTAAAAGCGTATTTACAACATTTTAGCTGCCGGAGACACGCCAAAATAGTCTAAATAGTTTTTTAAAGTTTCAATAAAACACCGTAATTTTGATAGTGACAGGTGATATAAATGACATTAATGCGTAAAACGAAACGTTTCTAGGTAACTTTTAGCCTTTTTTGACATGTACGTTGTATGTAAGTTCTTGAAACGGAACGCAAACATCGAAGATAGCGTAATGTCACTGTCGGAATACTCGCGTCATTCCGTTACTTCCGAGTGTACATGAATGTTTTCTCCTGTTTTTCTGCGCTTTCTTTTGATATCTCAACGACTTTGCTACGATTTTGGACTCCGATTTTGCTGCTTTACTGTACGACCTGCTTGCTCACTGGACACTGCGATTGCCTTTGGAAGATTTGATAACTGGTACCAGCTCCATTCATCGAAACTATAAATGCTATAAATTATGGCTATAAAATATAAGTTCTAAAAATAACAAATTGTTTTTCAATTTTAATTATCATACCCATACTAGTAGGAATGTGTGCACAATAGTATATTAGTACCTAATGAATTGGCAATGTCACTTGTCTGTGACAAACCTATAGGTTAGGTTAGGTTTGAACTGTGACCCACCAGGCGCGAGCGAGCGAGCGTAGCGAGCGTGCCGCGGCAGCGGCCGGCTAGCGCTTCATCACACTACTTTTGTTCCAAATTTGTGCACAATACTATATCAGTAGCTATCTAATGAATTGGCAAAGTCACTTGTCTGTGACATACCTATAGGTTAGTTATAGTTAGTTAGAATAGGTCGAAGTCAGTGACAGAACCGACTCATAGCACCCCGATTTCAAGCAGTCTTGTCGGATTGCAGAGCCGACGCGGGGGTGGTAGTAGATCGAAATGCAGTACTTAACCTCAAAATACTTAAACAAACATAACTCGAAAACTAATGGTCTCCGGCGGGTGGGGTTTGCGGGGGGGCACTACCCGAACCCCCCCCCCCCCCCCCCGAATTCAGGCGCCACGATTTTAAATGTTTACCGCCTAGTGATAGCTCAGGGCTTAAGGAAGTAAGAATATACACAGATGGCTCTAAAACTACAACTGGCACCGGCGCGGGTACGTTCTCGGATGATCTGAACATTCATATAACTACAGGCTTGGGTAAGCATAGCTCCATCTTCCAGGCAGAATGTGTGGGGATGATCCAAGCGGCAACAGCAGCACTAAGGAGGAAGGTACACAGATGGCTCTAAAACTACAACTGGCACCGGCGCGGGTACGTTCTCGGATGATCTGAACATTCATATAACTACAGGCTTGGGTAAGCATAGCTCCATCTTCCAGGCAGAATGTGTGGGGATGATCCAAGCGGCAACAGCAGCACTAAGGAGGAAGGTAACTGACTTTAATATCAGAATACTCTCCGACAGCGCTGCAGTATTAAGAGCCCTACAACGGTACGATCACTCATCAGGGCTAATCAAACAGTGTCACAATCTACTGGAGCAAGTAAGTAAAACCAACCATGTCACACTCCAATGGATAAAGGGACACAGCGGATCCAGAGGCAACGATGCGGCAGACGAGTTAGCAAGGAGAGGTTCCAACTTATGTCCAAAAGGACCGGAACCAATGATCCCGTTACCATTCAGCCAAATCCGAGCATGTCAAAAAAAAAAAGTCAAAATCATTTATTTAATTTAGGCATCAAAGACGCACTTATGAACGTCAATGTTTCATTATAATGTACTTTAAAGACTACCGCCGCGTTCCAAAATATATAGAGCCTACCGAGAAGAAGCGGCAAGAAACTCGGGGCCATTCTTTTTATATAGATGTTTTACAATGTTTTTACTTAGGTACTACAAATATTAGCTCCAGTGTGTTGCCTTACAAAAGAGAACATAATAATGGTATCAGTAGGGCAAGACACGCTACACTTTGACATCTTAGTACACGAGTAGATAGATCCTGGAGTGATCAGTCCCAAGCTGTTTTATCCTCCAAGTAATCCGAAATTTTGTAATAACCTTTTTGACAGAGTTATAATAGTTATAATTATAATAGTAATTTTAAACTTATTAATAGGCAAATCTCGGATAACATTGGGAACTTTATTATAGAATCGTATACATTGTCCCATAAAAGAATGACTTATTCTGTGGAGACGCGTTACTACAACTCTCACTACAAGTGTCACTACAAACGTAAACAAATAATACAGCAGCTCCTACTTATTTAAAATTAAAATAAGAGTTAAAGTGATTCTCTATTCTATTTCTTAGATTATGGCCTCTGCGGTATTGCCGCAATTCCGCCAATGTCGCGTGGATAGGGTAGAAAACAAACGAAGGAGACTGGTCGGTGGAGGGAAGATTGATCGGCTTCTGGATCATAAATTTTGCATCTGAGCATACAAACCTAAGGAAGACAAACACAAAACATAAGTACACAGGATGTAACATGCAAACATAAATAACTGGTTACGGGGAGCAGTTAGAATGGTATTAGTTTAAATATATCTAAAGTTTAATTTTGTTAGCACAAATACATTTGTTTAGTATATTTATTTACAAAGGGGGTGAAAACAAGAGATAGGAGGGAATTGAGGTTAGCAGGGCGAGGGATTTCTACTGTAAGCATGTCATGCAAAGAGCAGCGAAGTGACGTACAACTAAAAAAAATATGGTCAGCTGTGCCCTCATCAAGTCCACATTCGCAGATGGAGTGGTCACGAATTCTAATTTTGGCTAAAAATACGGGGGTACAAGTGTGACCCAGCCGTAAGCGACATATAGTTGAAGTAGATGTTTTACAAATTTTTTTATATTTAAAAAACCAAGGTTTTATAGGAATGCTTTCTTGTAGCTAACCATAGAATTTCCCCTTGGATAATTTTGATATCTGCCATAGTTTGTCCCAAGCAATCCGCATTTCTGGTTGGCACATTTGGAGACTAAGTCATGAGAGTAAATTTTATAGTAGTTCCTGTTGCCATGTAGTGGAGCTTCTTTGGCACACATGTCTGCAGTTTCATTCCCTGGAATGCCTACGTGGCCAGGTATCCATGCAAGAACTACCTTCATTCCAAGTCGATGATTTTCATAAAGGGATTCTTTTATTTTTAGGATAATTGGAAACTTATGCTTTGATTTAAATTGGTTGGCAAGGATAGCTTGTAGACAGCTCTTTGAGTCAGTGAAAATAATTGCCTTAGCTATTTTGTAAGAAGTGGCATATTGAACAGCTTCATGGATGGCAATAGCTTCTCCAGTGAACACTGAAGCTAAATGAGGGCATTTATGGTTAAGGATGATTCTATACTTGGGTATCCAAACAGCAGTACCTACGTCGTTGTCTTGCGTTAACTTAGAGGCATCTGTATATATTGCCACCCAATCTCTCCATTGGGAGTAAATTTTTTCAGAGAAAATTTTACAAGATTCTACTGAGAATTTGTCAATGCCAAAATCCAATATAATGGAGGGTTGGTAAATTAAAGATTCATATTTAGTTGAGAATAGAGGATTAACCGGAAACTGGGCAATGGGATATGAGAGATTAGAATATCTGATGAAGCTACGAATTATACAGGGGAGGCTATCCTCTGATGAGAATCCTTGGGAGTTAAAAACGTCAAAGAGTTGCTTAATTTTACATAAAAGAGGATGTGAAGAATTTTGAATAAGCTTAAAGAAAAACCTATCTGCAAGATATTGTCTGCGGAGATGAAGTGGGGGTTCCACACACTCAACCTGCATGGCATTAATTGGAGATGATTTCATTGCACCCAGTATAATACCCAGGCATTTGGATTGGATTTTGTTTAATTTCTCCATAGCTGCTTTATTGCCAGGGACCAGTAGAAAAGAGCCATAGTCTAGATGGCTACGGATAATTGCATTATACAGAATCTTTTGTGAGAATGGGTGGGATCCCCACCATGCTCCCGATAATGCGCGGAGAATGTTGACATTCCTTTCACATTTGGTGACAACAGAATTGAAGTGGGTAACACCAGTCAATCTCGAATCTAGCCACACTCCAAGAAACTTGACAGTGTTTTGCTGTGGGATGAGTTCAGTTTTATATGACAAGGTTATATTAGGCACGCTTCTTTTTTTAGTAAATATAACGGAACTACTCTTACAAGTCGATATGGATAGACCATGATCAGTTAGCCAATCACCAAGATATTCTAAAGCACAGTTTAGTTTATTTTCTGCTTCTCATACAGATTTGGTAGGTAAGAACAGGGCTAGATCATCTGCATACTGCAATACTTGGCAAAAAGAGTTAACTGAGAGTTCAAGTTCCCGTGTGTACAGGCTGTATAGGAGAGGACTAAGGACTGATCCTTGGGGTAGGCCTTTCCAAACAGTTCTGGGGGATAAAAATGAGTCTTTAGTTCTTATTAGGATAGTTCTTTGCATCAAGAAGCTACTTATGAATTGAGTCATCTTCACAGGGATGCTCAGCTGCAACATTTTGTTTCTGAGCTCAGGGAGAAGAACATTGTCATAAGCAGAGGTGATATCAAGGAACACACCTATTAGGTATTCCTTGTTTTTTAATGTGTGTTGTATTTCAGTTGTTAGGATGCAAAGACTATCAAGCATGCTCATACCCTTTCTAAATCCAAATTGAGATTTAGCAAGGAGGGATTTATTTTCAATCAACCATTCTAGTCTATTCTTTATAAGCAGTTCTGATATTTTTGCCAATACGCAGGACAAAGCAATAGGGCGATAGGAGTTGGGGTCAGATGCCACCTTACCTGGCTTCAACACTGGGATTATAATTTGAGTGCACCATGATTCTGGTATAATACCTTGCTCATAAAAACAGTTAATGATATTTAATAGAAAAAGTTTTGTTTTTACTGAGGCTCTAGTTATAAAAGAATAAGTAATCCCATCCAGTCCAGGAGAAGAGTCTGTTAAACCATCCAGTGCTACCTGAATTTCATCATAAGTAAATATATCAACAATATTACCATAGGAGGAGAGGGGATTGGGAATAGTGCGAGAGAGGGCCATGTGGACATAGGGTGGGGCAAGATTGTTGGCAAAGGACTCTATCCACGATGAAGCATCATTAGAAGATGCATTTGAGTAACTATAATAACCCCTGAACCTGCGTATTTGTCTCCATACTAATGAAGGAGGAGTAGTGGGAGACAAGCTTTCACAGAATTTGATCCATCCTGATTTTTTCTTTGTCGACATTAACTTTCTTGATTCTGCAGCAGATCTTTGGTATTCTACGAAATTGTTTGGGGTCATAGAGTTGTTATAATTAACCTCTGCCTCATTTCGGGTCCTAACTGCTCTAGAACAGTCACGATCCCACCAGGGTGGAGATGATCTGATAACAGGGCGACGTTTAGGGGGGATGTGCTCATCAGCAGAGGCAGTAATGAATTCGATAAATTTTGAATAGCATAGTAAGAAGTTTTCAGGGTTAGGGCTAGGGATTAAATCCAATTTATGGTCAAGGGCAGTTGAGTATGAATCCCAGTTAGCGCCTGAGAGTCTATACTTTAAAAGTGGGGTGGGGTGATTTGGGGAAGGGGATCTTTTAGGGAGATTGATTAGGATGGGGTAATGGTCACTTCCATAGGAAAGAGAAAGAACTTCCCAGGATAAAATGGCGGACAGGGACAGGGAACAGACTGTCAGATCAACAGCACTTCTTGGGTCTTGCAAAGGTCGGACTCTGCGAGTGCGGGATCCATCATTTAGAATACAGAGATTTGTCTCGTCAAATATATCCAGTAGAGAGTAGCCAAATAGATCACAATTTGCAGAACCCCAAGAGGTGTGGTGAGCATTAAAGTCACCCATTATTATGACAGGGGGAGGGACCACGGAAATGATTAACAAGATATCTGAGATTAGATAGGACTGAGGGTGGGGAATATAAAAGGAAATAAATGTAATATCAAATGCTCGGACTGCTACAACATTAAATTCTAAGCTGTGAGCGGGAACTATTATCTGTGAGTATGTTAAGCTATGCTTAACTAGC
Organism: Selenia dentaria; assembly: GCA_917880725.1. Classification (NCBI taxonomy): domain Eukaryota; kingdom Metazoa; phylum Arthropoda; class Insecta; order Lepidoptera; family Geometridae; genus Selenia; species Selenia dentaria. Next base: position 20,057,951 of record OU862900.1, on the reverse strand, counting down.
AGGGCACATCCTGCATACCCATCCTGGCAGTCATCCCGGAGGCAGGAGTAGCCGGATACTCGGTAATGAGATCCGGGAACTAACCATGTCTCCGAGATGGCCACCAGGATGGGGGAATATTTTCTTATTAAATAGAGTAGTTCATGAGATTTCGCTCGCAGACTTTGACAGTTCCATTGGATAATTGGACACTGATCCATTATGGCCAATGAAGGACGAGAGCTGGCTGATCATTTGGGCAACATTGGACGGTAGGTTAATAGATTTCTGTGAGATAATGCTAATGATTATTGTAAGGAGTTGCACAAGAAGCTGATCTTGTGGTTCCTCACGGCAAGGTGGATCAGCTTGGGCCATTTGGAGGGCATAGCCATTGGGAAGGGATGATGATATGTTACCAACAATATTTTCATGGGCAGCTTTGTCATAGGACTTTCCTAGAGGGGCCCTAGGCTTAGGGTTTTGCATTACTGTTTTTCTATATGATTGAGTATCTGCACGAGATTGTCTAGGGATAACAGTAATAGGTTGGGGTAAATGGGTAGCTGGGGCAGGGGACGATTTAAGAGTTTCAGAGAAAGTCTTGCGAACACTTGGTATTTGTGAGGATGCCTCTTGGTAAGAAATTCCCTCACGGGACATTGCGACCTTGATATATTTTTGCCTATCCTGTTCAGGGCAGTCCCTGCCTATAGCAAAGTGGTGAGCTGAACAGTACATGCATGTGGATGACGTCTCTTGAATATTACATTCGTCATCTGTATGAGGCTGGGCACATCTATAGCATCTAGGCTTGGAACGGCACTGAGCTTTAATGTGTCCAAATCTGTACTGGTAGTTTTCCACTGCTAGGGAAGAGTAGTATGAGAATACACGGGTCGGTAGTTGTTGACCCCTAAATGTCAGAACTACTGTTTGTGTTGGCTCCCAGGTAATGTTTCCATCAACTTTGTTCTTTCTATTCATCCGTCTAGCCTTAAGGATTTTATAGCAATCGCCATGTACCATCAGTGACTCCACAAACTCATCCATTGACCAGTCAACAGGCACTCCCCGCACTAGGCCCATTCGAGTTACATTGTATGTAGGGATGAAAGCCTCATAATTATATGATTTTAGCATAGGATTATCCAAGAATTTATTAGCGCCCAAAGCAGATTTAAAAGTGACAGAGATTTTGTTTCATCCTACTCTCTTAACACCATCTTGGCAGATATTCTCAATTTTATGAGTGTGTAGGAATTGCCCGAATTTGATTGGCCTTATCTCTGTGCCTGCGGCTGGGTCAGACTCTATTTTGGAAATGTAAACAATGTAAGGCCCCGAGACGGTCGACTCGTAAGATCTTATGCCGTCAACTACGATTGAGGGATGGGTGTACCCAGTTTGAATTGATGCGGACGCTGTCTCGCTGTCTGTTATTAGTTTTTTACACGGACACCCTTGATCCTCGTCCCTGCGTTGGCGTTTTGTCGCCGTCGAACTTTGTGTCGAAGACAAACAAACAGCTAATGGCGGGTCCGAATCTGGAGGATCCGGCGGGTCAGGGGAAATGGGCTCCATTTCCTCGTTTCGACATCTTAGTACACGAGTAGATAGATCCTGGAGTGATCAGTCCCAAGCTGTTTTATCCTCCAAGTAATCCGAAATTTTGTAATAACCTTTTTGACAGAGTTTAGTTTTAATAGTAATTTTAAACTTATTAATAGGCAAATCTCGGATAACATTGGGAACTTTATTATTGAATCGTATACATTGTCCCATAAAAGAATGACTTATTCTGTGGAGACGCGTTACTACAACTCTCACTACAAGTGTCACTACAAACGTAAACAAATAATACTGCAACTCCTACTTATTTAAAATTAAAATAAGAGTTAAAGTGATTCTCAGTGCGAAAAAGTTTTCAAAACAACAAACTAACCTTTCGAGGACACCATATTGACATGGCACAGTAAATAGAGAATTTTACTGCAAAACATCGGGGACAATATCACAACACAATACTTTCCTAGTAAATATTTTAGTCTATGCACAATGCACAATACATAACGGTTGAAGCAAAAAGAAACACCAATTTGAAAAATATTATGAATTACAAAACGTGAGTAGAATTTTAGATTGATATCTAGTATATATTTTAGTCTATGATTGATATCAAAGCAAAAATACGAACAATAAAGCGGACAGTCCTGAATCAGCTGTTTTTGACATCCAGACCACAGACTATTCACAGATATAGACATGAACTTGTCATTCATCTAGGGAATACCAACATAATTCTCGCTGGCCAAGACAATAAACTTTGACACACATTCGATGCATTTAGTCGATTCTAAAATCGATTAAATATAGCAATACTGATATAAACTACTTTGCTACTACACTTGACAAAATATACTTCGCAGACCAGTTAACGAAATAAAGGGAGTTTAAGCGAATATAAAAATGGCAACTAATAATATTACAATGAGGAGACCATTACGGAGGAAATCATTTCTTGATATATCTGAAATTACATCAGAAATTTCGCAATTTAATTCTACGATAGCGGATGGAAGCTTGTTGGTAGACATATCGACTAAAAGCGTTCCGGCGACATCTGAGGAAAACACATCAACAGGTATCGACCTATAACAGCAAATATTAGACCTGCAAATGCAAATGAATATAGCTCACGAAGAAATAGCAAATCTTAATACTCAATGCAGTAATTTAAAATTTGAATTAACGGAAAAAAATTGCCAAATAAATTTACTGAACTTGTAACAGATTCAACGACGGTCTCATCTCGGGCAACCGCTCCAATAATGCGGAAACTAACACACATACGCATGAAGGTCCCACGTTTGTCACCGATTAGTAATACTTATAATATTAGAGACACCTTCATCAGGGAGACACCGATTAGGAAAGATTATGAAAGCCGTACTAATATGCCCTCAAAATTGACATCCAGGATGAGTACCGCTTGTGGAACGGGAACTGATTCAAGCGAGATCCAATCGAAATTGTTATCACAAAATCCACCCACAGGGCTGACAAATAGAAAAATGGACATAAACGCCGTGACCAAGCCAAAAATAATAATACTCGGAGATGAGCAAGCCTGCAATATAACAATGCAGATGACGAACAGTAGAAGGAACAAATGGAATGACCAATATGACGTGTACGGCATGATAAAACCTTTGGCGGCAAGTGGAGAATAACTCAATAAATGCGACGTAGCTTCTGTAAGTAAAAGTGATAAAGACATTCTGGTCCTGATATTGGGATCCAATGATTCAAATCCATATTCAATGTTTGACTTCTGTAGTTTTTTGCATCGCCTCAAAGGACAAAAAGTATTCATTGTAGATGTACAACCAAATCGCTACTTAAATGAACGAAAACTTAACAGCAACATCAAATTGTTGGTCAAAAACTATAATAACTGTAAGTTTATTCAAATGAATAATGGTTATCGCAATTTATTATATGTTAGAAATCCTGTCAGTTTTACAAAAAATCTACCTTTTAAATTAAACATTGAAATTGATAGCTTGTGTTATAACGATCAGTTCTTGAACATAAATACTCAAAAGTCGGTATGTACAATGGCGCCAAATAATTTAAAGTATGTGTCTGTCAAAAAACAGAAACACATACATCCCAAAAAGGCACAATTCCATACTACTTCCGCAAAGTAACGTGTCAATCACAGGCAAAAGGTAACAGTGGAGCGAACGCACTTGCGTCACTCGATGCAGACAAGAATAAGCCCGAAAAAGTACTCAGAAGGGGATCAATTCCTTACTATTTAAAAAAAATGAAAGCTGTAGCCTCGGGACGGCAAATAGTTTCCCAAAATTCCCAGTTATCATTTTTTCGTGCAGAACTCTGGTAGTGTGACAATATTGCATCAGAATATTTCTGGCGCAATAAATAAATCTGAAAATATTCACGTAGCCTTAACAGAACTGCACAATAATGGTACCCCTGTGAATATTCTGTGCTAAACTGAAACTTTCATTCTAAAAGGTCATGAGAGATTTCTTAAAGTACCAGGTTTTATACTAGCATCGTCATACTCGCGTACTGATAAAAAACGGGGAGGTGCATGTATTTTATTAAACAAAAATATAGAATATAAAATTATACAATTTATAAATGTTATAGCTTGTAAGTATTGTTTTGAATGTACAGGTATCGAAATTCTGACATTTAACACCGTGCTAGTTTGTATTTATAGAACGTCTGACAGTAATAAATCGGTATTTTTTAATAAGCTAAATTTATTACTCAATAAACTAACCTTTAAGTATCGACATATTATATTTTGCGGAGATTGGAATATAATATAATATAATATAATATAATAAATCACAACAAGTACAAAATATCAAATATATACGAAATAACACCAACACATGTAAAGCCGTGTGGGATGTCATAAAGGAGAATATAGGTGAGATACAATCAGTTAAGCAAATAGATAGTATACGAATAGTGACATATACGAATCCACTTGAAATTACCGAAATTTTTAATAAATATTTTATAGACATAACTAATAATACTAATTTTAATTTTCTATCCACCGACATTAATACGTACATGCAATCGAGCATTTCATCATCTATATTTCTCCAACCAACGGACGCAATGGAGTTTTTAAAGTTATAAACCATCTTAAAAATACAAACTCAGTAGGAATAGATGGCTTGGATACCAGAATAATTAAACTTAGTGCCCATTATATTTGTAAACCACTAAGTGACATTATAAACAGATCTTTTGAAGAGGGAAATTTTCCCGACATGTTAAAAATATCTGTCGTGAAGCCACTTTTTAAAAAAGGTATCTAAACTGACGTGAAAAATTACAGGCCGGTAGCACTACTACCAGTTCTTTCAAAAATATTTGAGAAAATTATGTTGACAACACTCCAAAACTATGTAACTACGCATGACATTCTTAAGCCAGAGCATTTCGGTTTCAGGAAAAATAGCACTACTTCCTTAGCATGCTTTAACGTTATAAAAGAGATCACGGAAGCCATAAACGATAAAGTTCCTGTAATAGCACTTATGTTAGATATGTCTAAGGCTTTTGATTTTGTTGACCACAAATTACTGCTCTACAAACTTGAAAAATATGGTATTAGAGGGAAAACAAACGAATGGCTTCATAGCTATTTAAATGATCGCCTACAATGTGTTGAGGTATCTAAAAACATAGGTCGTAAAAAATCAAATGTGCGATCAAACTTTAGACTTAACAAATTTGGAGTTCCACAAGGCAGCATTATTGGCCCGTTATTATTTCTTTTATATATAAATGACCTACCTAATATAACGAGACATAAAACAATATTATTTGCTGACGACACCGCGATCATTGTAAGGGGAAAAAATAAATTGACATTCGAAAGAGAAATTATTAATACAATAAATAATACAATTAACTAAATAAATAAATAAATAAATAAATTTATTCGGCAACTAAACTTATGTGTTATAACTTAAATAACATAATTTTCATATCTCATATAAAAACTAATTTTTTATATTATTGCACTTTGGTCCCCACACTAGGATTCCCTGTATCGTGGGGACCGACATTTTCTGTTTCGTTTCTAGTTTAGTTTAGTCTAACTGGTTAAATCAAAATAACCTGCAAGTTAATCTTGATAAAACTAGCATAGTACAGTTTGGGATCTGTCGCCAGTTGAAGGAAAAATTGGAGATACAACATAATAATACTCCAATTGCAGAAGTTGAGACAGCAAAATTTGTAGGGATTTGGCTAGACCAGCATTGTAATTGGAAGACACATATAACATGTTTGTGTGACAAATTAGATAAGTTTATTTATGCAATAAAACGGCTTAGACAAAGAGTATCTATTAATGCAGCACTGGGAGCCTATCACAGTTACGCTTCATCGGTGTTAGCTTATGGGTTAATTTTGTGGGGGAACTCAGTTGATACACAGAAAGCTTTTAGGATACAGAAAAAATGTGTACGAGCCATCTGTGGAGCATGGAGTACGGATAGCTGCAAATCATTATTTAAAAGGTTTCAAATACTCCCATTAGCGTGCATGTACATAAGGGACATTTGTGTATTTATAAAACAATATCCTCATTATTTCAAAAAACATTCGGATACTCTAGCCAGGAATACAAGGCACACAAGCACAAGGAATACAACACAGACTGTATGTACCCCCATGTCATGTATGTTGTATTCAAAATTGCATGGTGTATAGAGAGCTTTAATTTTTGGTGTTTGTGTTCATTGATTTATTTGTTTAGCTCAGTGTTTGCATTGATTTATTTCCGTACTTGACTATTTTAAACTACATTAATGGCAGTATTCTATCCGTCATTACGCGATTAAGACAAAATAATCGAAGTGCTGCATGCCAGGTTGCAATCTAAAACGGCGGGAAGTTAAATTGCATATATATTTCCGAAATGTAAGAAAAGCATACTTCGGAAAGATTCCAATCCAAGTAAAAGTTTGTTTCTTCGTGGCTGAAATTGCTCGTCCAAAGAGAATATAAACTAACTGCTCGTCACAAGCATTTTAAGTAGATGTTCGTGACTTCCCGACGCTATTATCACCTGAAGGTTATATTACAACTAACAGTGTAGGTACATACATAATATTATAAGCATAATTGTTGTTTTAACCACTTTGCCCTCTATGAGCTCTTTTTCAGTGTATGTATATCGATACCGTCAAACGTGGCTTCTTTACTTTTCATTGGTAAATTTACCTAGGACTGACTAGAAATAAAAAAAATATCACTTTTGTCAGAAAATACAATTAGTAGAAATTTAATGAATAATTTGGTAGATTTGTAATGAACTAATGGTCACACATTTATTTTTTCATACTGGTACCGTCAACTGTGGCATCTTTACCGTAATTTTGAAGGAAAAACGTCATAAATCGAAAACAAAACAATGTAGGGTTGAGATATAATTATTAATCGACAAATAAAGTACTTCGCCTTAGTTTTTTTATATTCTTTGCATCTTAGTCTTTTAAATTGAATAATATAGCACCGGAAATATAGTTTAGGTAATGAAGCTAAAAAAATGGCATCTTTACCTGTGCAGTATTTCTCAGTAAAAACGAGGGCTATTTATCTTAAAGTGGTAAAGATGCCGTTCCGCTTTACATTCTGTATATAGATTTAGGAGAAATTTAAATAAAGAAGCTTAATACAGGCAACACCGGCTGTTAGGTAAAGATGACACGGGATTATTTAAAATCTTCATACAAAATAAACTTCTTGCCAGGGCTGACACTAGCTCAAAAAAGGTGTACTGCCGTTTTTTTTACTGTTGCTTACAAAATACACTCACGGACTAATAAACTGCATCAACATTCAAAACGCCTTTGAAATAAACAATTATTTTAAACAAGTTTTCAAACTATTCATATAAATTTAAATTAAAACCTATAGTTTGGTTTTAGAGAGTTATCTTATTTTAAATAGGTATTTACTTTTGTTTTTTTTTAATTTAATATCAAAACACACTTTATAATAAATGTTTTATTGAGTACTTAGGTACCTAATTATTTATTCTAACAAAATATTCTTTAAATTTTTTATAATTTTGGTAGGTAGGTACACAGTTAAGCTTATTCTAGTTTGTATTGAAATTTGACGTCAAAATACAATATTCCGCGTCGGTTATTACAAGGATTGGGTAAAATTTCTATTATATCATTTTCAAACACGATACTTGTATCGGGAACTGTAGGCCAGTAAAACCCACCATTTTTATATATCTCATAAATTTAGCTAAAATGCCTTCGTGCTCTGTAATGTTCGTAATCTGACCACAGTAGTACTTATTTGTATTTTTGGCCTTACTTACCATGCTTGCTTACAAACGACCTTAATAATAGTTTTCACGTCTTGTCAGGGATGTTTTATTAGTAATATATAAATTTTTCGTACCTCCACTCAGTAATTTCAACACAACAAATAAAAGTTTGCTCTAAACTCGCAGCGACAAATGTCCCGTGATTGTTCACAGATGCTAAAAACTTTACATTAGACTGCGTTCATGTAACTTTTGACTTAATAGGAGAAAATTTAATTTAGGTATCTCTAAAATGATTTCGGTGAAATTATGTAGGTATTTATTTGCACTTTAAGTTATATGTATAGTTGTGTTGGTTGTAAAAACACAGTCTAAGCGAAGCTCGGTATTTATAACTAAAAAAATATCCATAATACAACACTGTTTAAACCGGATTTATCGCATTTAGTTTAACAAACTATACATATAATATTACATATTATACTAATGTAAATTTACAATTTGGTATTAGTGTGGTAATCGGTTTCTTTTTTCAGACCAATTAAGTATGGGTCGTCCTAAACCTAAAAGAAACCGAAGAAGGATAGGAGCAAGGGCCTACAAAAATTATTCTGAACAGATGCTAAGTCTTGCAGTTGAAATGGTACGTAACAAACACCTAACATCTTATGATGCGGAGAAGCAATTCGGAATACCACGCCGCACAATTGAAAAAAGGGTCAAAAATTTACACACTGACAAATCTGGCCCACGTTACCGATTTTCTGAGGAAGAGGAGCTTCAGTTTGTAAAAGTACTTATTGCTTCTTCAGAATTTGGCAGTCCTTTGACACAATTAGATTTCCGTTTGATTGTATTTGATTATTTGAAGAAAAATAATAAAGCTGACATTTTTAATGGGAATCCTCCAGGTGACTGGTGGGTCAAGAACTTTTTATTACGACATCACGATAAGCTGACCGTAAGGTCTACGCAGAACATTAAAAAAGCGAGAGCCGAAAAAACCCTTCAAGACTTTCAGACATATTTCGAATATTTGAAGAATTCTGTAGAAGGTTTGCCAGCCACTAATCTTCTCAATTACGAAGAAACAAACGTCAGTGACGACCCGGGAGCAGCCAAAGGCATATTTCGCAGAGGAGTTAAATATCCTGAAAGAATTGTCAACCACTCGAAAGGTTGTATTTCTATAATGTTCTCAGGAACAGCCAGTGGTGATCTTTTAGCTCCTTACGTCGTTTATAAATCCGAGAATATGTGGACGCAATGGTGCAATGGAGGCCCAGAAGGGACTCGTTATAACCGAACGAAAAGTGGATGGTTCGACTCCGCTATGTTCATGGATTGGTTCACAACAATCGTAATACCATGGGCTCAAAATCTAGAAGGTCCTAAGGTGGTTATTGGAGACAACCTTTCAAGTCACATCAACATAATTAGATGTCATAGAACTTTGTGAGCGTCACAATATTAGGTTCGTGTTATTTCCACCCAATTCAACACAATTAACCCAGCCCCTCGATGTATCATTTTTTGCCCCACTCAAAAGAACTTGGAGAAAGATACTTCTGAAATACAAAATTGAAAACCCAAATCAGACGTCTATCAATAAAATCCACTTTCCTTTGCTTTGAAGCAATTAATTGAAGACGCGAGCCTTAATAAGAAAGAAAACCTTATTAGTGGATTTAGAGCCACTGGCATATTTCCGTACAATCCACGAAAAGTATACTCGAAAATTCCGGAATATCATGAGGAGATTACCCATGAAGTAGATAAATCCTTGCTAGACTATCTTAAAGAGAACCGGAATCCAAATCCTATAAAAAGAAATACAAATAAAAAATGTGTGTTCCAGCTGGAAAATCTGTCACAAGCTCGGACATAAACAAGGATAAAGATGTGGCGCCAAGCCACGCACCAGAAAAAAAGAAAAGTAAAATTACTATCCTTTCAGATATTAGAATATTACCTAAAAAAGACAATATAGAACATACACAAATAACAAAAAAAGACGAAGTGAAAGCTGGACCATCTGGTTTTACGAAGAAGAGAGAACATTTCTAAGAAAGGTGAAACTAATAAGAGAGTTTTAGCCAAAAGACCCTACGATACTGATTCGGATTCAGATTCTCTATGCTCTGTAAAATATGCCAATTCTTCGGATTTCGATGAAGACATGCAGGATTATTTATTGAGGCAACTGATAGAGGATCAGGAAAGAGGGAAAGAGGAATTAATGGATCAAATAAACAAATTGGAAGCAAAAGAGAAAGAAACACAGAAACAAGTGAAAGAAACACAGGAAAAGGAAAACCTCCAACTATTAGAAAACAGTACGCAAGAGAAAATAGAACTACAAATCGATGAAACTGAAATAAGAAAACAGACAAACGGAAATGATATAGAGAAGACACAAAATGAGCTAATTAAGAAGACACCCAAAAACTTATCTATTGGACAATACATTTTGGTAAAGTTTGAAAGTACCAAAAATACAAATAAGTACTAAGTGGACCGGGGCTATTCTGTCCGAAAAATTTAAGTCAAAATTTATAACATTTATGCCCTCGTTTGTTGAAGAGTTATTCTAAATCTGGTAAATTGGTGTTAACTAACCTTTATCTGTCTTAATTCTCATTCTATTTTTATTAAAGAGGAAGCATGTTTAAATGGTAAAATAACACATTTTTAACTAAAAACTGGAAAATGCCAGAATAGCCCCTCGGTGGGGCTATTCCGTCAAGTGGTAATATTTTCGAATCTATGATGCTATAACACTCAAACTCGGAAGTTTATAACTTTGTCAAACACAATGCAAGCAAATTTGAGGTTTCTAATCTCCTACGATGGTTCAGTTTCTAATAAAAACATTTTAAATTTTTTGTGGGGCAATTCGAGCACAACTTTCGAGACGCCCATACATGATAGTGATGGGACTTGGGACTCAGACTATCGATAAATGACTAATAGCTAAAATTATCCAAAATACATAGTCAATAGATTTGATGTTATTTTTATTATCATACAGGTTTAATAAAAAAAAACATTAATTTATGTTAAAAACTTTTATTTATTTTTTAAGTACAACAAAGGCCAGTACTTTATTGCAACGCAGTCAGTACTTTTGAAATGAACCTTAAATAATTAGGTAACATTATTTGTTATTTCTTTAGAAGGCTGTTTGTACAAATCTCGATTAAAAATGGACTAAGACAACAAGTTTAAAAAAAGACTTTTTAAAGCACTTTCTAAGAGAAATCTTTATGTCTTTAAAACCTTATCTCTAAATAAAATAAAACAGATTACCGTAAGAGATCAGTCTACAAATTACAGTTACTTTTAAAATCAAATCTTTAAAAAATAACTTTCCTTGGCACTTATTTAAAAGGCAGTCATGTTAAAACAAAAAAAGTGTAAGTAAAAAGGGCAAGGATACTTATAAAAATATTTGTTATATGTGATGTGACATTTTATATCACAACATTCACCACTATGGCTATAAATATGTTTAGTTTTCTGAGTTCAAAACATTAAAACATCTTTATATCTTGCTATTTTTTTAACTGAACTGAACTTTCTGATTACAATTCCAACACCTCAATTTTACATGAAAATATAAAATCCTCGCCCTTTATCTCAGGATCTGGGAGATATTGCATAATATCTTCGACGTCTACTATCGAGCAATCATTTTTAATCAAACGAAATACATTCTTTTGTTTGTTTTTTGATTTTAAGCCTAACACCACAATTTTCTTGCCAGTCACATTTTCAATTTGACATACGTATTTATATGTTTTTTTCCCTTTTACTGTATGGAATTTTACTAACACAAATTTTCCATTTTGTAGATAGGAAATTGGGCATGGTTCCTCTATGACAGTATCAAAAGATGTTGTTGGTTTTTTTAGAGTGCAAATGCTGCCATCATCAGCATCATTATTTGTGAATAATGGCCAGTCCACCTCATCCGACTCAACATTTTCCAAGATGCTTTTATAAAATGAGTCTACATTTTCATAGTCGGAGTCATCATCCAGTGACATATAGGAACATGAGGTGTCACTATCAGTATCTGTCTTCCTATGCATCTTTTTATTTTTTTTATTTTTGTTTGATACTTTCTGTATTTTTTCTTCTTTCTTTTTATCTCTAGCCCTTTTCATTTTAATTTTCTTTTCAGCCTTCCTATCTCTTTCTTCTTTTTCTTTTTTTAATCGATTAATTACATGTTTATATGTTAATATTTCTGCTTTGTTGTTAGTTACACGTTTTCTGCGAGTCACAGGGGAATCAGCTTTAGAAATGGTCTTCAGTAAGAGTGTTTCGAATGAGACGTTTTCTTGAACAGCTCGTTGAGGTACAATTGTTTTTGTATCCAAAATTTTGAATTTGGCATTCTTTTGGCTAACATTAGAAACCATTCTTTCAGGTATTTTTAGTTTGAATGTACTGGGGTTTTTTACTTCCACAGCGATGCAATTATTGTCATGGGTACATTCTTTTTCATTCTCAGTTTTGTCTTTTGTAAGTATATTTCTACCTTGATAAGTATTCTGATGTTTTACGTTTCCATATGTTCTTAATTTATTTCTCTGTTCTCTTTTTAATTTGGGTTTCCCGTTGCACTTTTTTTGTGATTGTTTATTATTTCTTATTGTTTCACATCTAAATACTTGTCTGTTTATGTTTTCTTTTCCTATTCGGCGTACTTTAGGTGGAGTAACTTCTTCTGAGCTATTTATTTTCACATAACTGTATTTTACTTGTCTTGTGTCCTTGTCTTGTTTTACTTTCTTGTTACATTTCGTTTCTCTTTCTTGTTTTTTCTGGTTTGGTTCTATCTTGTTATGTGTATCTTCTAGTTTTGTTATCCTGTCTTGTTTTTTCTGGTTTGGTTCTTTGTTATTATGTATATCTTCTAGTTTTATTATCTTGTCTTGTTTTTTATGGTCTGGTTCTATCTTGTTATGTGTATCTTTTAGTTTTGTTAGGTTGTCTTGTTTTTGCTTGACTGCTTCTCTCTCTTCCTTTACCCTCCCTCTATTTTGTTTTCTATCCTTGTATGGTTTTTTCTGGTCTGGTTCTCTTTTGTCTTGTGTATCTTTCATTTCTAAATCCACATTCTGCCCTTGGTTTGCTTCGGTATTCGTTTGCAATCTTTGGGTTTGGGTAATAGCGTTATTAGTAAGATCAATATTTTGTTGATCGTTGATTTTCTCTAATGCCAGTCTCAACAAACTTGGAATCTCGATTGTTGTTTGGCTTTGGGTCTGTTCATATTTTTTCAGCGATAAGATATCGAATATCTCTTTCGATATAGCATTGCGATCGACTGGATATGCGCCGGTTTTGTGAAACCCGTTTTGCAATATGACGGGATTCATTTCATCCCAAACTTTCGTTAATATTCTTGCAAATTCGTTTTTCGGTAATTTTGCCCCGATATGAAGCCTTTGCCACTTGATGATCTCATCTTCCCATCGGTCCTTTAAGGGCTCTATAGTGCTGCAGTCCAACGGTTGGAGGAAATGAGACGAATGTGGTGGAAGTTTGAGTATTGATATCCCTTCCTTATGCACAATGCACAATACATAACGGTTGAAGCAAAAAGAAACACCAATTTGAAAAATATTATGAATTACAAAACGTGAGTAGAATTTTGGATTGATATCTAGTATATATTTTAGTCTATGATTGATATCAAAGCAAAAATACGAACAATAAAGCGGACAGTCCTGAATCAGCTGTTTTTGACATCCAGACCACAGACTATTCACAGATATAGACATGAACTTGTCATTCATCTAGGGAATACCAACATAATTCTCGCTGGCCAAGACAATAAACTTTGACACACATTCGATGCATTTAGTCGATTCTAAAATCGATTAAATATAGCAATACTGATATAAACTACTTTGCTACTACACTTGACAAAATATACTTCGCAGACCAGTTAACGAAATAAAGGGAGTTTAAGCGAATATAAAAATGGCAACTAATAATATTACAATGAGGAGACCATTACGGAGGAAATCATTTCTTGATATATCTGAAATTACATCAGAAATTTCGCAATTTAATTCTACGATAGCGGATGGAAGCTTGTTGGTAGACATATCGACTAAAAGCGTTCCGGCGACATCTGAGGAAAACACATCAACAGGTATCGACCTATAACAGCAAATATTAGACCTGCAAATGCAAATGAATATAGCTCACGAAGAAATAGCAAATCTTAATACTCAATGCAGTAATTTAAAATTTGAATTAACGGAAAAAAATTGCCAAATAAATTTACTGAACTTGTAACAGATTCAACGACGGTCTCATCTCGGGCAACCGCTCCAATAATGCTGAAACTAACACACATACGCATGAAGGTCCCACGTTTGTCACCGATTAGTAATACTTATAATATTAGAGACACCTTCATCAGGGAGACACCGATTAGGAAAGATTATGAAAGCCGTACTAATATGCCCTCAAAATTGACATCCAGGATGAGTACCGCTTGTGGAACGGGAACTGATTCAAGCGAGATCCAATCGAAATTGTTATCACAAAATCCACCCTCAGGGCTGACAAATAGAAAAATGGACATAAACGCCGTGACCAAGCCAAAAATAATAATACTCGGAGATGAGCAAGCCTGCAATATAACAATGCAGATGACGAACAGTAGAAGGAACAAATGGAATGACCAATATGACGTGTACGGCATGATAAAACCTTTGGCGGCAAGTGGAGAATAACTCAATAAATGCGACGTAGCTTCTGTAAGTAAAAGTGATAAAGACATTCTGGTCCTGATATTGGGATCCAATGATTCAAATCCATATTCAATGTTTGACTTCTGTAGTTTTTTGCATCGCCTCAAAGGACAAAAAGTATTCATTGTAGATGTACAACCAAATCGCTACTTAAATGAACGAAAACTTAACAGCAACATCAAATTGTTGGTCAAAAACTATAATAACTGTAAGTTTATTCAAATGAATAATGGTTATCGCAATTTATTATATGTTAGAAATCCTGTCAGTTTTACAAAAAATCTACCTTTTAAATTAAACATTGAAATTGATAGCTTGTGTTATAACGATCAGTTCTTGAACATAAATACTCAAAAGTCGGTATGTACAATGGCGCCAAATAATTTAAAGTATGTGTCTGTCAAAAAACAGAAACACATACATCCCAAAAAGGCACAATTCCATACTACTTCCGCAAAGTAACGTGTCAATCACAGGCAAAAGGTAACAGTGGAGCGAACGCACTTGCGTCACTCGATGCAGACAAGAATAAGCCCGAAAAAGTACTCAGAAGGGGATCAATTCCTTACTATTTAAAAAAAATGAAAGCTGTAGCCTCGGGACGGCAAATAGTTTCCCAAAATTCCCAGTTATCATTTTTTCGTGCAGAACTCTGGTAGTGTGACAATATTGCATCAGAATATTTCTGGCGCAATAAATAAATCTGAAAATATTCACGTAGCCTTAACAGAACTGCACAATAATGGTACCCCTGTGAATATTCTGTGCTAAACTGAAACTTTCATTCTAAAAGGTCATGAGAGATTTCTTAAAGTACCAGGTTTTATACTAGCATCGTCATACTCGCGTACTGATAAAAAACGGGGAGGTGCATGTATTTTATTAAACAAAAATATAGAATATAAAATTATACAATTTATAAATGTTATAGCTTGTAAGTATTGTTTTGAATGTACAGGTATCGAAATTCTGACATTTAACACCGTGCTAGTTTGTATTTATAGAACGTCTGACAGTAATAAATCGGTATTTTTTAATAAGCTAAATTTATTACTCAATAAACTAACCTTTAAGTATCGACATATTATATTTTGCGGAGATTGGAATATAATATAATATAATATAATAAATCACAACAAGTACAAAATATCAAATATATACGAAATAACACCAACACATGTAAAGCCGTGTGGGATGTCATAAAGGAGAATATAGGTGAGATACAATCAGTTAAGCAAATAGATAGTATACGAATAGTGACATATACGAATCCACTTGAAATTACCGAAATTTTTAATAAATATTTTATAGACATAACTAATAATACTAATTTTAATTTTCTATCCACCGACATTAATACGTACATGCAATCGAGCATTTCATCATCTATATTTCTCCAACCAACGGACGCAATGGAGTTTTTAAAGTTATAAACCATCTTAAAAATACAAACTCAGTAGGAATAGATGGCTTGGATACCAGAATAATTAAACTTAGTGCCCATTATATTTGTAAACCACTAAGTGACATTATAAACAGATCTTTTGAAGAGGGAAATTTTCCCGACATGTTAAAAATATCTGTCGTGAAGCCACTTTTTAAAAAAGGTATCTAAACTGACGTGAAAAATTACAGGCCGGTAGCACTACTACCAGTTCTTTCAAAAATATTTGAGAAAATTATGTTGACAACACTCCAAAACTATGTAACTACGCATGACATTCTTAAGCCAGAGCATTTCGGTTTCAGGAAAAATAGCACTACTTCCTTAGCATGCTTTAACGTTATAAAAGAGATCACGGAAGCCATAAACGATAAAGTTCCTGTAATAGCACTTATGTTAGATATGTCTAAGGCTTTTGATTTTGTTGACCACAAATTACTGCTCTACAAACTTGAAAAATATGGTATTAGAGGGAAAACAAACGAATGGCTTCATAGCTATTTAAATGATCGCCTACAATGTGTTGAGGTATCTAAAAACATAGGTCGTAAAAAATCAAATGTGCGATCAAACTTTAGACTTAACAAATTTGGAGTTCCACAAGGCAGCATTATTGGCCCGTTATTATTTCTTTTATATATAAATGACCTACCTAATATAACGAGACATAAAACAATATTATTTGCTGACGACACCGCGATCATTGTAAGGGGAAAAAATAAATTGACATTCGAAAGAGAAATTATTAATACATTAAATAATACAATTAACTAAATAAATAAATAAATTTATTCGGCAACTAAACTTATGTGTTATAACTTAAATAACATAATTTTCATATCTCATATAAAAACTAATTTTTTATATTATTGCACTTTGGTCCCCACACTAGGATTCCCTGTATCGTGGGGACCGACATTTTCTGTTTCGTTTCTAGTTTAGTTTAGTCTAACTGGTTAAATCAAAATAACCTGCAAGTTAATCTTGATAAAACTAGCATAGTACAGTTTGGGATCTGTCGCCAGTTGAAGGAAAAATTGGAGATACAACATAATAATACTCCAATTGCAGAAGTTGAGACAGCAAAATTTGTAGGGATTTGGCTAGACCAGCATTGTAATTGGAAGACACATATAACATGTTTGTGTGACAAATTAGATAAGTTTATTTATGCAATAAAACGGCTTAGACAAAGAGTATCTATTAATGCAGCACTGGGAGCCTATCACAGTTACGCTTCATCGGTGTTAGCTTATGGGTTAATTTTGTGGGGGAACTCAGTTGATATACAGAAAGCTTTTAGGATACAGAAAAAATGTGTACGAGCCATCTGTGGAGCATGGAGTACGGATAGCTGCAAATCATTATTTAAAAGGTTTCAAATACTCCCATTAGCGTGCATGTACATAAGGGACATTTGTGTATTTATAAAACAATATCCTCATTATTTCAAAAAACATTCGGATACTCTAGCCAGGAATACAAGGCACACAAGCACAAGGAATACAACACAGACTGTATGTACCCCCATGTCATGTATGTTGTATTCAAAATTGCATGGTGTATAGAGAGCTTTAATTTTTGGTGTTTGTGTTCATTGATTTATTTGTTTAGCTCAGTGTTTGCATTGATTTATTTCCGTACTTGACTATTTTAAACTACATTAATGGCAGTATTCTATCCGTCATTACGCGATTAAGACAAAATAATCGAAGTGCTGCATGCCAGGTTGCAATCTAAAACGGCGGGAAGTTAAATTGCATATATATTTCCGAAATGTAAGAAAAGCATACTTCGGAAAGATTCCAATCCAAGTAAAAGTTTGTTTCTTCGTGGCTGAAATTGCTCGTCCAAAGAGAATATAAACTAACTGCTCGTCACAAGCATTTTAAGTAGATGTTCGTGACTTCCCGACGCTATTATCACCTGAAGGTTATATTACAACTAACAGTGTAGGTACATACATAATATTATAAGCATAATTGTTGTTTTAACCACTTTGCCCTCTATGAGCTCTTTTTCAGTGTATGTATATCGATACCGTCAAACGTGGCTTCTTTACTTTTCATTGGTAAATTTACCTAGGACTGACTAGAAATAAAAAAAATATCACTTTTGTCAGAAAATACAATTAGTAGAAATTTAATGAATAATTTGGTAGATTTGTAATGAACTAATGGTCACACATTTATTTTTTCATACTGGTACCGTCAACTGTGGCATCTTTACCGTAATTTTGAAGGAAAAACGTCATAAATCGAAAACAAAACAATGTAGGGTTGAGATATAATTATTAATCGACAAATAAAGTACTTCGCCTTAGTTTTTTTATATTCTTTGCATCTTAGTCTTTTAAATTGAATAATATAGCACAGGAAATATAGTTTAGGTAATGAAGCTAAAAAAATGGCATCTTTACCTGTGCAGTATTTCTCAGTAAAAACGAGGGCTATTTATCTTAAAGTGGTAAAGATGCCGTTCCGCTTTACATTCTGTATATAGATTTAGGAGAAATTTAAATAAAGAAGCTTAATACAGGCAACACCGGCTGTTAGGTAAAGATGACACGGGATTATTTAAAATCTTCATACAAAATAAACTTCTTGCCAGGGCTGACACTAGCTCAAAAAAGGTGTACTGCCGTTTTTTTTACTGTTGCTTACAAAATACACTCACGGACTAATAAACTGCATCAACATTCAAAACGCCTTTGAAATAAACAATTATTTTAAACAAGTTTTCAAACTATTCATATAAATTTAAATTAAAACCTATAGTTTGGTTTTAGAGAGTTATCTTATTTTAAATAGGTATTTACTTTTGTTTTTTTTTAATTTAATATCAAAACACACTTTATAATAAATGTTTTATTGAGTACTTAGGTACCTAATTATTTATTCTAACAAAATATTCTTTAAATTTTTTATAATTTTGGTAGGTAGGTACACAGTTAAGCTTATTCTAGTTTGTATTGAAATTTGACGTCAAAATACAATATTCCGCGTCGGTTATTACAAGGATTGGGTAAAATTTCTATTATATCATTTTCAAACACGATACTTGTATCGGGAACTGTAGGCCAGTAAAACCCACCATTTTTATATATCTCATAAATTTAGCTAAAATGCCTTCGTGCTCTGTAATGTTCGTAATCTGACCACAGTAGTACTTATTTGTATTTTTGGCCTTACTTACCATGCTTGCTTACAAACGACCTTAATAATAGTTTTCACGTCTTGTCAGGGATGTTTTATTAGTAATATATAAATTTTTCGTACCTCCACTCAGTAATTTCAACACAACAAATAAAAGTTTGCTCTAAACTCGCAGCGACAAATGTCCCGTGATTGTTCACAGATGCTAAAAACTTTACATTAGACTGCGTTCATGTAACTTTTGACTTAATAGGAGAAAATTTAATTTAGGTATCTCTAAAATGATTTCGGTGAAATTATGTAGGTATTTATTTGCACTTTAAGTTATATGTATAGTTGTGTTGGTTGTAAAAACACAGTCTAAGCGAAGCTCGGTATTTATAACTAAAAAAATATCCATAATACAACACTGTTTAAACCGGATTTATCGCATTTAGTTTAACAAACTATACATATAATATTACATATTATACTAATGTAAATTTACAATTTGGTATTAGTGTGGTAATCGGTTTCTTTTTTCAGACCAATTAAGTATGGGTCGTCCTAAACCTAAAAGAAACCAAAGAAGGATAGGAGCAAGGGCCTACAAAAATTATTCTGAACAGATGCTAAGTCTTGCAGTTGAAATGGTACGTAACAAACACCTAACATCTTATGATGCGGAGAAGCAATTCGGAATACCACGCCGCACAATTGAAAAAAGGGTCAAAAATTTACACACTGACAAATCTGGCCCACGTTACCGATTTTCTGAGGAAGAGGAGCTTCAGTTTGTAAAAGTACTTATTGCTTCTTCAGAATTTGGCAGTCCTTTGACACAATTAGATTTCCGTTTGATTGTATTTGATTATTTGAAGAAAAATAATAAAGCTGACATTTTTAATGGGAATCCTCCAGGTGACTGGTGGGTCAAGAACTTTTTATTACGACATCACGATAAGCTGACCGTAAGGTCTACGCAGAACATTAAAAAAGCGAGAGCCGAAAAAACCCTTCAAGACTTTCAGACATATTTCGAATATTTGAAGAATTCTGTAGAAGGTTTGCCAGCCACTAATCTTCTCAATTACGAAGAAACAAACGTCAGTGACGACCCGGGAGCAGCCAAAGGCATATTTCGCAGAGGAGTTAAATATCCTGAAAGAATTGTCAACCACTCGAAAGGTTGTATTTCTATAATGTTCTCAGGAACAGCCAGTGGTGATCTTTTAGCTCCTTACGTCGTTTATAAATCCGAGAATATGTGGACGCAATGGTGCAATGGAGGCCCAGAAGGGACTCGTTATAACCGAACGAAAAGTGGATGGTTCGACTCCGCTATGTTCATGGATTGGTTCACAACAATCGTAATACCATGGGCTCAAAATCTAGAAGGTCCTAAGGTGGTTATTGGAGACAACCTTTCAAGTCACATCAACATAATTAGATGTCATAGAACTTTGTGAGCGGCACAATATTAGGTTCGTGTTATTTCCACCCAATTCAACACAATTAACCCAGCCCCTCGATGTATCATTTTTTGCCCCACTCAAAAGAACTTGGAGAAAGATACTTCTGAAATACAAAATTGAAAACCCAAAACAGACGTCTATCAATAAAATCCACTTTCCTTTGCTTTGAAGCAATTAATTGAAGACGCGAGCCTTAATAAGAAAGAAAACCTTATTAGTGGATTTAGAGCCACTGGCATATTTCCGTACAATCCACGAAAAGTATACTCGAAAATTCCGGAATATCATGAGGAGATTACCCATGAAGTAGATAAATCCTTGCTAGACTATCTTAAAGAGAACCGGAATCCAAATCCTATAAAAAGAAATACAAATAAAAAATGTGTGTTCCAGCTGGAAAATCTGTCACAAGCTCG
Source organism: Selenia dentaria (assembly GCA_917880725.1). Lineage (NCBI taxonomy): Eukaryota > Metazoa > Arthropoda > Insecta > Lepidoptera > Geometridae > Selenia > Selenia dentaria. Next base: position 20,036,872 of record OU862900.1, on the reverse strand, counting down.
GACATAAACAAGGATAAAGATGTGGCGCCAAGCCACGCACCAGAAAAAAAGAAAAGTAAAATTACTATCCTTTCAGATATTAGAATATTACCTAAAAAAGACAATATAGAACATACACAAATAACAAAAAAAGACGAAGTGAAAGCTGGACCATCTGGTTTTACGAAGAAGAGAGAACATTTCTAAGAAAGGTGAAACTAATAAGAGAGTTTTAGCCAAAAGACCCTACGATACTGATTCGGATTCAGATTCTCTATGCTCTGTAAAATATGCCAATTCTTCGGATTTCGATGAAGACATGCAGGATTATTTATTGAGGCAACTGATAGAGGATCAGGAAAGAGGGAAAGAGGAATTAATGGATCAAATAAACAAATTGGAAGCAAAAGAGAAAGAAACACAGAAACAAGTGAAAGAAACACAGGAAAAGGAAAACCTCCAACTATTAGAAAACAGTACGCAAGAGAAAATAGAACTACAAATCGATGAAACTGAAATAAGAAAACAGACAAACGGAAATGATATAGAGAAGACACAAAATGAGCTAATTAAGAAGACACCCAAAAACTTATCTATTGGACAATACATTTTGGTAAAGTTTGAAAGTACCAAAAATACAAATAAGTACTAAGTGGACCGGGGCTATTCTGTCCGAAAAATTTAAGTCAAAATTTATAACATTTATGCCCTCGTTTGTTGAAGAGTTATTCTAAATCTGGTAAATTGGTGTTAACTAACCTTTATCTGTCTTAATTCTCATTCTATTTTTATTAAAGAGGAAGCATGTTTAAATGGTAAAATAACACATTTTTAACTAAAAACTGGAAAATGCCAGAATAGCCCCTCGGTGGGGCTATTCCGTCAAGTGGTAATATTTTCGAATCTATGATGCTATAACACTCAAACTCGGAAGTTTATAACTTTGTCAAACACAATGCAAGCAAATTTGAGGTTTCTAATCTCCTACGATGGTTCAGTTTCTAATAAAAACATTTTAAATTTTTTGTGGGGCAATTCGAGCACAACTTTCGAGACGCCCATACATGATAGTGATGGGACTTGGGACTCAGACTATCGATAAATGACTAATAGCTAAAATTATCCAAAATACATAGTCAATAGATTTGATGTTATTTTTATTATCATACAGGTTTAATAAAAAAAAACATTAATTTATGTTAAAAACTTTTATTTATTTTTTAAGTACAACAAAGGCCAGTACTTTATTGCAACGCAGTCAGTACTTCTGAAATGAACCTTAAATAATTAGGTAACATTATTTGTTATTTCTTTAGAAGGCTGTTTGTACAAATCTCGATTAAAAATGGACTAAGACAACAAGTTTAAAAAAAGACTTTTTAAAGCACTTTCTAAGAGAAATCTTTATGTCTTTAAAACCTTATCTCTAAATAAAATAAAACAGATTACCGTAAGAGATCAGTCTACAAATTACAGTTACTTTTAAAATCAAATCTTTAAAAAATAACTTTCCTTGGCACTTATTTAAAAGGCAGTCATGTTAAAACAAAAAAAAGTGTAAGTAAAAAGGGCAAGGATACTTATAAAAATATTTGTTATATGTGATGTGACATTTTATATCACAACATTCACCACTATGGCTATAAATATGTTTAGTTTTCTGAGTTCAAAACATTAAAACATCTTTATATCTTGCTATTTTTTTAACTGAACTGAACTTTCTGATTACAATTCCAACACCTCAATTTTACATGAAAATATAAAATCCTCGCCCTTTATCTCAGGATCTGGGAGATATTGCATAATATCTTCGACGTCTACTATCGAGCAATCATTTTTAATCAAACGAAATACATTCTTTTGTTTGTTTTTTGATTTTAAGCCTAACACCACAACTTTCTTGCCAGTCACATTTTCAATTTGACATACGTATTTATATGTTTTTTTCCCTTTTACTGTATGGAATTTTACTAACACAAATTTTCCATTTTGTAGATAGGAAATTGGGCATGGTTCCTCTATGACAGTATCAAAAGATGTTGTTGGTTTTTTTAGAGTGCAAATGCTGCCATCATCAGCATCATTATTTGTGAATAATGGCCAGTCCACCTCATCCGACTCAACATTTTCCAAGATGCTTTTATAAAATGAGTCTACATTTTCATAGTCGGAGTCATCATCCAGTGACATATAGGAACATGAGGTGTCACTATCAGTATCTGTCTTCCTATGCATCTTTTTATTTTTTTTATTTTTGTTTGATACTTTCTGTATTTTTTCTTCTTTCTTTTTATCTCTAGCCCTTTTCATTTTAATTTTCTTTTCAGCCTTCCTATCTCTTTCTTCTTTTTCTTTTTTTAATCGATTAATTACATGTTTATATGTTAATATTTCTGCTTTGTTGTTAGTTACACGTTTTCTGCGAGTCACAGGGGAATCAGCTTTAGAAATGGTCTTCAGTAAGAGTGTTTCGAATGAGACGTTTTCTTGAACAGCTCGTTGAGGTACAATTGTTTTTGTATCCAAAATTTTGAATTTGGCATTCTTTTGGCTAACATTAGAAACCATTCTTTCAGGTATTTTTAGTTTGAATGTACTGGGGTTTTTTACTTCCACAGCGATGCAATTATTGTCATGGGTACATTCTTTTTCATTCTCAGTTTTGTCTTTTGTAAGTATATTTCTACCTTGATAAGTATTCTGATGTTTTACGTTTCCATATGTTCTTAATTTATTTCTCTGTTCTCTTTTTAATTTGGGTTTCCCGTTGCACTTTTTTTGTGATTGTTTATTATTTCTTATTGTTTCACATCTAAATACTTGTCTGTTTATGTTTTCTTTTCCTATTCGGCGTACTTTAGGTGGAGTAACTTCTTCTGAGCTATTTATTTTCACATAACTGTATTTTACTTGTCTTGTGTCCTTGTCTTGTGTCCTTGTCTTGTTTTACTTTCTTGTTACATTTCGTTTCTCTTTCTTGTTTTTTCTGGTTTGGTTCTATCTTGTTATGTGTATCTTCTAGTTTTGTTATCCTGTCTTGTTTTTTCTGGTTTGGTTCTTTGTTATTATGTATATCTTCTAGTTTTATTATCTTGTCTTGTTTTTTATGGTCTGGTTCTATCTTGTTATGTGTATCTTTTAGTTTTGTTAGGTTGTCTTGTTTTTGCTTGACTGCTTCTCTCTCTTCCTTTACCCTCCCTCTATTTTGTTTTCTATCCTTGTATGGTTTTTTCTGGTCTGGTTCTCTTTTGTCTTGTGTATCTTTCATTTCTAAATCCACATTCTGCCCTTGGTTTGCTTCGGTATTCGTTTGCAATCTTTGGGTTTGGGTAATAGCGTTATTAGTAAGATCAATATTTTGTTGATCGTTGATTTTCTCTAATGCCAGTCTCAACAAACTTGGAATCTCGATTGTTGTTTGGCTTTGGGTCTGTTCATATTTTTTCAGCGATAAGATATCGAATATCTCTTTCGATATAGCATTGCGATCGACTGGATATGCGCCGGTTTTGTGAAACCCGTTTTGCAATATGACGGGATTCATTTCATCCCAAACTTTCGTTAATATTCTTGCAAATTCGTTTTTCGGTAATTTTGCCCCGATATGAAGCCTTTGCCACTTGATGATCTCATCTTCCCATCGGTCCTTTAAGGGCTCTATAGTGCTGCAGTCCAACGGTTGGAGGAAATGAGACGAATGTGGTGGAAGTTTGAGTATTGATATCCCTTCCGATGCAGCATATTCAATTACGCTTAGATCTACGTGTGTTGAATGGCCGTCAAATATTAGAAGGATAGGTCTCTTATTTCCAATTGCAGGAACAAACGTTTCTCGCATGTACTTCAGAAAAATTGTTGTTTCCATCCATCCCTTTTCACTTGCTGCGTAGGCAGTCTTAACGTTTTCATTTTCGTATATCCACTGCGACCACAAATATTTGCCTTGGAATATTATTAGAGCTGGTACTTTATCACCACAGGCATTCGTCGCTAGCAGAACGGTTGTATTATTTCGTCCTGGTCCGCTAGTTGTTCTTGTCGACGGAAAACCTCTCTTTCCCACGATTTTTCCTTTTACAGGATCGTTGCAGATTGAAGTTTTATCCAAATTATATATTTGTTGGGGTTTGTCTCTTAGACCCAGCTCTTCTACTAAACTCTCGAGTAAATCAAAATACCCATATACTGTAAAGGGATCGCAAGCCTTTCGCCGTGCCACCTCGACGTTTTGTGGTTTCTTGATGGACAAATTGTTCCGTTTTTTAAAACCTGCGAACCAATCTGGGCCAGGAATACCATCTTTGAATTGTGTTATCACGCCATTTTGGCGGACGTATTCTGAAACTAATACGGTTATTTCTTTCCTTGTAAGAGGGAAACCATGTTTCTCCATGATATGGAGGTTGTCAGCTATTTTTTTTTCAACTTCTGGTGAAAACACTGTTGGTCTCCCAACCGTATCCCAAATGCAATGAAGCCTGTTGCCGATTGTAGCCCGGGGTATGTTGTACAACCGAGCCACTAAACTTTGGCTCATACCATGTTTCACTTCATCTAAAGCTTTCTGAAGTTGTAATTCAGAGTAAGTTTTTTCTTTTTTGCGTTTATAATTTCGAACCATCTATAAGAAAATAAAATATCTTAATTAATAAAATATTCAAATAAAACACTATTACAGATAAATAAGTACGTACTTTTATTAATAACATTTTGTCAGCTAGTATAAAAAATAAACTAACATATTTATTACAAACTTACAATATAAATAAATAAAACAAAATTGCAAATTTTATTTCTTTCGTCGAATCTCAAATACATCCTAGATATACCAAAAATAGTTTTGGTATGTACTGTACATACAAAGAGACCTTTCATGTCTCGCCCTCTTTTATAAAAATACTTTAATAAATAAAAAAAAACAACACAAAAATGCAAAGCAAAAGTTGCCAATTGGTTCTTTGCTAATTGTTTATCGATATTTACTTCAACACTGTAGACATCACTGGTTTTTGGCAACTTCATACAAAAACGGTGGGGCAATTATAGCAGCCGATGTCTACAAAATTACTTCCGATCAGGACTTTGTGGGGTAATTATATCGGACTCAATAACACGGAAAAAGCTAAGAGTGGGAACGGACCAACTATATAGAAATAATCTCCATGTTAAAATACATCTACTTACCTTGTCCAATCTTCCGTTTAGGTGCAAAAATCACTTAATACAGTTAAAAACTCGAGGAGCTCAATCGTTTACACACGCCAACAAAATGGCGACTGACAAAATCGTGCCGTCAATCAGTCAGTTCTTGCCCTAGAAACGCCATCTATGGATTATTTAATGAAATAACAATTCCTCCATGCGTACATAGATGACTCTCTGAGTAAAAGTTACAGAACAAGAGTTATAACCACCCGCCATGATTACCCCGCCGCCAGAATAGCCCCGGTCCACTTACTGTGGTCAGATTACGAACATTACAGAGCACGAAGGCATTTTAGCTAAATTTATGAGATATAAAAATGGTGGGTTTTACTGGCCTACAGTTCCCGATACAAGTATTGTGTTTGAAAATGATATAATAGAAATTTTACCCAATCCTTGTAATAACCGACGCGGAATATTGTATTTTGACGTCAAATTTCAATACAAACTAGAATAAGCTTAACTGTGTACCTACCTACCAAAATGATAAAAAATTTAAAGAATATTTTGTTAGAATAAATAATTAGGTACCTAAGTACTCAATAAAACATGTATTATAAAGTGTATTTTGATATTAAATAAAAAAAAAAAAAAGTACATACCTATTTAAAATAAGATAACTCTCTAAAACCAAACTATGGGTTTTAATTTAAATTTCTATGAATAGTTTGAAAACTTGTTTAAAATAATTGTTTATTTCAAAGGCGTTTTGAATGTTGATGCAGTTTATTAGTCCGTGAGTGTATTTTGTAAGCAACAGTAAAAAAAACGGCAGTACACCTTTTTTGAGCTAGTGTCAGCCCTGGCAAGAAGTTTATTTTGTATGAAGATTTTAAATAATCCCGTGTCATCTTTACCTAACAGCCGGTGTTGCCTGTATTAAGCTTCATTATTTAAATTTCTCCTAAATCTATATACAGAATGTAAAGCGGAACGGCATCTTTACCACTTTAAGATAAATAGCCCTCGTTTTTACTGAGAAATACTGCACAGGTAAAGATGCCATTTTTTAGCTTCATTACCTAAACTATATTTCCGGTGCTATATTATTCAATTTAAAAGACTAAGATGCAAAGAATATAAAAAAACTAAGGCGAAGTATTTTATTTGTCGATTAATAATTATATCTCAAGCCTACATTGTTTTGTTTTCGTATTATGACGTTTTTCCTTCAAAATTACGGTAAAGATGCCACAGTTGACGGTATACAAACATAATCATTTTAACTTTCAGATAACACATTACTGGCCCAAGTGATGAACTTTGTTACTCTAAGAAGAGACACTGTGATCCTATTCTTAAAGAACGATCAGCAGATGCATCTACATCTTCGCCAGGTTAGTAGTTTATCAACACACGATAGAGAAAAAGTCTGTATAGTTCTAAAATAACCTACGAATAAAAGTTTATTCGATATATAGTATATTATGGCACAGATTAATAAAACTAACTATAGAAAGGTACAACAGTTTTGTCTGTTCTAGTACAATAATATGCACTAGTGACCTTGGGCTGACTGACCTCTACCGCAAGGCGTATGAACTAAAAAAATTGGTAGAAAAAAATGTTGACCTTGAAACCAAGGTCAATGACCTTAGGATAGGGCCCTGACCTCTCCTGCAAGGTCAGCAACTCAGAAAAACATTTTTTCGTCGAAAAATATGTATTATTTTGTACTTGAAATCAAAGTCAGTAACTTTGGGCAAGATCATTGACCTCTCCCACAGGTGAATTAACAAAAACAATATGGTAGAAAAAATGTTGACCTTGAAATCATGGTCAGTGACCCTGGCCAAGGTCAGTAACTCAAGGAAAACATTTTTTTGGTAGAAAAAAAGTATTTTTTTGTCCTTGAAATCAAGGTCAGTAAATTTGGGCAAGGTCATTAACCTCTCCCGCAGGTGAATTAACAAAAAAATTTTGGTAGAAAAAATGTTGACCTTGAAATCATTGTCAGTGACTTCATCACTTGCCCAAGGTCACCGACCTTTCCTGCGTAGTCATTGAGCCGAAAAAAATTTTTTTTTAGCGCCACCAAGGGTACTCTCCAACCAAAACAAAAGACAATAGTGTGGAGCCAAAATAAATACCCAGTATTGTTGAGTCCTAACGCTCACATGTTACTGCTAGGCCACAAAGTTGCAAAGGCATAAGATCAAATCAGTAAAAATAATTTACTACGTATATACATAATAATTATATTAATAATAGCATTTATTCGGAATTTACATTGATGTAGCTATTATTCTATTATGTGGAACTTGGCTACTTTCTGCAAATCCATTCTTCGATTTGTCGAATCCCATCTATTCCATGCCTGTCGCTTCCTTGCCACTCTGTACCATGTCATTTCAGCAAATACATAGTAATAAGAATATTTTACTGTGTTTTGGTACGGCAGAACCGTTTATGTGAGTTTGTTTTATTTGGGTTAGTGTTAAAATCCCCATTAGATTTCCCTGTTAATGGGGAATATTAGTCTCATAATCCCCATTGGAGCTGCAAATTCACGTTAATGGAAGTTATTTTAGTGTACACAAACACTAAACAAAACTAGTACAAACATTCTAATCGAATACAAACTAGTATTATCATATTAGCTTGATAATTGAGCATGCATCATACCAGTTCAATTTCGTGATATAATTGCATAACACAAACACATTGGTTCCAAATGAATGTTCTAAATTTCACATGTATGTCACAAGCACCTCACACCATTTTGAACAAGAACCACCACCCACATCGCTGCATCTTATGCCGTGTACAGACCAAGCGAACGAGAGCGAGCGAAGGGTAACAAGCGAGCGCAAACGAATCAGTGTGGACGTCATGCCGTAAGCAAGCGAAGCCAAACGAGGGCGGGCCTTCGCTCGACTTCAGCCATGCTCTTGCGGCTGTCGGTACATCAAAGAGAAATGGAACGAACGTAAGGCCGCGGTGTGGACGGACGAGCGAATGCTCATTCAGGTTGCGGCGGTTGCACGCAACGGACGATTCGATCCAGCGAATAAATTGTATCTATTTACGATTATGGAATTGACTAAGATAGATTGCTAATGCACAACGAGTTCTATAAGCAGAAACCGAGACTTTGAAATCCTAAACATGCTGAATAAGTACAACATAAAAAAAGTAAACAAAATCGACGATTGCTTTAATTTCATTTCTTCATTATCAACCCATTATGTTTCCACTGCTAGGACTCGAGCTTTCTCTTAGAGAAGGTTGGGCCATAATCCACCACGCGCCCCAGTGTGCCACCAGTGCGGCTGCGTGGAAGAAACCGCGCAACACGTGCTGGAGGCTTGCCCGGGGGCGGCGGAATCAAGGCGTTCCTTGATCGCAGTGGTGGGGGGAGACCTCTCCTTACCGACCATCTTAGCCAGGATGGTCGTTGACGAGATGTCATGGGAGGCGATGGTCTCTTTCTGCGAGGACGTGATGTCGCAGAGGGAGACCGAAGAGCGCGAGAGAGAGATTAATCCTCTTTCTCTCCCGCTCCGGAGGGCGCGGACACGGAGGTGAGCTATTAGAGCTCGCACACCGTCTCCGCTAGGAGGGCCTGGGGCGTCGGACGTGGGGACGTCTGGCACCCCTCAACCATGAGGTCCTACCGAGGCGGCGACGCGCTGGATGTCCCAGTGCGTCGCTGGAGCCGTATGAGGAGGGCGTTCTGTCCCTCCTCCGAGGTGTGTCTGCCCTGAAACATCGATGGGCGGACGTCGGCAAGACAGGGCTGCGGAGAGTGCGCAAACGGACCCGTGGCCTTGTTTGCAGTCGTTGCCGAAGGACATCGTGGGGTTTTTAGTCGGTAGTGAGAGTCCGACATAACCCGCGCGCTTTCCCCAGCGAGCGGGTATGCGTAAAAGCATTTTCCCCACGCAAAAAAAAAAAAAAAAAAAAAACACCACGCGGGCTGCTTTCTTAGACATGAATACAAGAGCAACACCGCTATTACATTAGATCTAGAAATACTATTACTACTTAATAGGTATACATTTTTAATTCTATATTTATATTATTTATTTAGAAATATAATTATACATATATTTTAAGTTATGTATTTATATATACTTACTAACTACATAATTATAACAAATTATTTGACTATATGTGCTGACTTGAATTAACAGTGGGCCCCAAACTAGGCTGAGCCTGTATCTTGATGGCCCAAAAGGATTGTAAAAGCATAGATTTTTCGCGCGGTTGATTAGCGTTTAGTATTTCTAATAAGTAGATTACATATTTATTTACTTACTACAGGGAGGTAAGCTACTCGTAAGTGAGCTTTCACTAGTGCAGCTGAAAATGCTAATGGTTAAACACGGCAATGTTGTTATATTAAAGATATATATATATATATATGTGTGTGTGTGTGTGTGTGTGTGTGTGTGTGTGTGCGAATGCGCGCGTGCGCGCGTGTGTGTGTGAAGAATTCCTGAGTCAGGGGTAGTTTTTTTTTTTTTTTTTTTTTCGTGTGTCTTTATGATTATAATATTTTACGATTCTGGTCCCGCGATGGTCACAGTGAGTTGTTGTATACTCTAACCAACGTCTCTGCATCAGCATATGTAAGGGACTGCAGCCAATGTTTTACTTTTGCCCGCGCTTTCCTATGTGTGCATGCTTTTAGGTCACATGCTTTACACACCGAATTGTACGTGAACGGATGCAGGTAGCGCGGTAAGCGACGGGCGAAGTATTTTGTTCTGACAGTTGGGAGGGGTATTTTAATAGGGCGTGTACTTCTATGTGCTCGTGATGGTTGTTCTAGTGGTTTTGGCAAATTTGTGTGTACTTTTTCCACCGCACGAAGCACAAAAAGTTTCCGAACTGATAAGACTTTTGAGTCTTGGTATACACTCTCAGTCGAGTATCGTCGAGGTTTCCCAAGCATGGCCTTTAATACTGCTCGTTGAGCACGCTCTGCCTCGATCATGTAACAGTTTGCAGAGCCGCCCCATACTCCAATGCAGTACTGAAGCAGAGATTGGCATAACGATGTGTACACCATCTTTCTGATGTCGAGTGTAGCTGCTGGTCTAAGAATCTTCATCAGGTATATGATTTTACGTGTTTTTTTTGAGAGGGAGGATATATGCTGTTTAAAAGAGAGGTTTTGATCAACTATGACACCCAAGTATTTTGTGAACTCTACACGGTTAATTTTGTCGCATGAGCAGTTACTCCAATGCGCTAAAGAATTATTGAGTGTATTGCAGAGCCTGGAGTGTATGGTTAAGTGTTCAATGTTGGGCGCAGTGGCTTTAGTTATGTGAAAACCAATAAAGTTAGTCTTCTTAACGTTGAGAGTAAGGAGGTTGTTCTCTAGCCAGCGCGAGATATTAGCCATGCCAGATTCTGCTGCAGATAGTGCACTTTGCCAGTCTGTACCGCGAAAAATTACGACAGTGTCGTCAGCATAGCATAAGAGTTTGGCGTTTGGCATATCAAGTTTGAAAATATCATCCATGTAAATTGTGAATAGGGTTGGCGAGAGTACCCCACCTTGAGGAACTCCAAAGCACACTTCTTCCTCATTGCTTAATAGTTCCCCGACTCTAACAAGTTGCCTTCTTTTCGTAAGGTAGCTGGAGAACCAGGTGAGAGCAGTTCCTCGGACGCCAAAGCATTCTAGCTTTTTTAAAAGGATTGGAATACAAACTGTGTCAAATGCTTTGGCGAGGTCGAGGAATACTCCCACACTCCTGTCACGGCTGTCCATATGCAAAGCAAGTGCATCAGTCAATACCTGAACGGCATCCTCCGTGGATTTACCCTGCCTAAAACCAAACTGCCAGTCAGACAATAGCTTGTGTTTGTCAAGAAAAGAGGTTAAGCGTCTGTTTACTATTTTCTCTAAAATTTTTGACAGAATACAGAGCAACGAGATGGGACGGTAATTATCTGGATCGTTTATGGGACCACTTTTGTGGATAGGCGTTATGACGGCAGTAGTATTGAGTAGTAGGATTGAAATAGAGTGAGTTTGAACAGTGACTCTCTAGCTTCATATTGCTACTTAGGGAGTCTTGGGTTGTATCAAGTTTTTTGAGTATTACTGATGCTAGTTTTGAACCTACTGATGTAAAGTGGTGATTAAATTTATTTATGGTAACTTGAGGGGTGTTATTATTTTTTATGAGCTCCTTCGGATTATTATTAGAGTGGGGGATGTCACAGATATCTTTAATAGTCTTCCACAGTTTTTTAGGGTTATTTTGAGATGTAGTAACTTTTGTAATATTATAATTGTTTTTAATTCTGCGTAAGAGATTATTATAGAAGTTGTTATATCTTTTATAAGTTATTTTCAAAAATTCATTGTTCGGGTCTTGTTTTACTTTAAGGTGCAGATTATCACGATGTCGAGAGCATCGTAACAATCCTGGATTAATCCAAGGCTTAATACAAATCCTGGATCGGCTGATTTTTTTTACTTGAGTGTGTCGAGCAGTACAGTCCGTTATTATTTTGTTAAATGTATGTAGCGCATGTTCAACACAATCACTCTGCATTATCTGCCCCCAGTTAGCACTTTTCAGGTCGTCTGCTACTGCGAGAAAGTTGGTTTTCCGCAGCACTGTTCTCTTGTTGGTAGCGGGCTTAGCCTTAGTAGACTCCAGACCCATGATTATAATGCTATGGTCTGTTACTGAGCATTGAGCGACCAATCCAATAGCGCTACCTTTTGATCTGACAAATATGTGGTCCAGGCAAGAATTCCGTCTGGTAGGAAGTGTAATTGCTGGGTAAAAATTGTATTCTGCCATAAGGAGCTGGTATTTTGAACTGGAACTGCCTAGTGAATCATCCAGTAAGTTGATATTAATATCGCCAGTGAAAATAACGTGCTCTTGATTAACTGTGGTTTGCAATACAGAGTCAAGGGAGTCTATAAATCTTTCGGTTTTATCGAATGATGGAGAGCGATACACACCGACTATTGTAGTGCCGTTCCCGACGTGCACCAATAAGCAGTTAGCGTCGTTGAATATTGGTTCTTCTGTCGTAGCAGACCAACAATCTTTAATGTATATTGTGACTCCCCCACACTTATTAATAATTTTCGTTGTATGAAACGTCGTGTAGCCAGGCATATGTGGGATAATAGTATTTTCATGTAACCAACATTCAGTAAGGACCAGTACGTCCAATTCAGTATTTAGCCGCTTCAAAGCAACTAGGAGATCAGGGAATTTTTTTCGTATGCTTCTAATGTTTAACGTGAGGATTTTTAAATTATATGTTTGAATTATAGCCTTACAATTTTCAAGCATGTGTACGGTGCGACACTCAATTTTTAGAGTTTCGTCTATATCTGTATACACGTCTGACTTATCCATTATCAATAGGTATATAGAAGTGAAAACGAGTTAGTCTTAAGATAGCTGGCGCACCGTAGCACCGATTTTTATTATTGGTCCAGGCCAGTAAACGAGTGTTCCCCTTGCTTAGCGGTCCATTTGGGAGGTTAGGTCTGAGATATTGTAAGAAGTGTGTATTATGATAGTTGTAATTATTCTTCCAAGCTTTAAGTTCGATGGGTGTTAGTGTATGAATGTGAGTGTGTGGTCTGTGTTGTGATATCTGAAAAAGTTGTAAATAAAAGTGTATTGAAGATACATCCGTCGTAGTTGTTACAATAGTTACGCATGACATATTTATATATATACGACAGCTTAGTATAAAACATATCCAGCCTATAGTAAAATCAGTTATTAGAAGTGAAGATACGTTCCAGATCTGCTGGTCCACTAATTGTTGTTGCAGGCCTTCCCTCCGCTTTCCTGATCTGTATCCTTCCGTTGTTGACCCAGCAAAATTTGAAACCGTTATCTTTGGCGCGGGCCCTAGCGTCTCGAAATAAGATCCGGTTAGGTTTGGTGAGGTGTTCATTAATGAAAACTTTCCTGCTCGGACCCGTCACTTCGATGTCCGTCGATGTTAAATTGCGTACTCTCCTGGCGGCTCTGAGCATCTCATCCCTCCTAACCTTTCTTACGAACCTGACAATAATTGGGCGTGGAAGACCAGAGTCATTCACAGAATGCGGACCAGGTAAATCAGCGTCACGGTTTGTTCTTTTCTTAGGGCCTACTCGGGTAACCCAATCTATGTCGGTTTCAGCAGAATTTAGGCCCAATTTTGAAGCAGTAATTAATACCGTGTGCATGAGGTTTTCGTTTACAGTTTCATTTACACCCAGTATTTCAATTTCATTTTTGATCTCCTCCTGCATGCGTTGATGAAGCTGTTCTTGTAAGTGACTTATCGTTGCCTTTAATACGGGAACGGTATTCATCCCGTCCTCAAGCGCCTTAATTCTATTTCCGTAGTTGTCAAGCCTCTCAAAGCATTTTGATAAGCCATCTGCAATATAATTTTTTAGTTCAGCCATTTCTTGCCGCATCCGTCGGAGCTCTGTTGCAACTGAGCTATCATCGGGCAATCGAATCTCTGGACTTTTTTCTGTACCCGGCGAACCTACAGCAGCACGTTTATGCGCACGGGGCGCTGTAGGTGTTGCAGTCTTATTCGTAGCCGGGGGATCGAGTGAAGTGGTTGTGCGTGCCGGTGTATTGGAGTTATCTTTTTTTGGTTTGTTAGCTCGGCAGCCAGGGCACACCCAGTCAGTTAATCTCGTCACGTTTGTTGATGGCGCATTGACGCAAGTAGGGTGATAATTTGCACTACAACTAGCGCATGTGAGTAATCGATTATGGCTAGTTATGGCTTGATTGCAAGCGGCGCAGTTTGTATTCATTATTCTTACAAATAATGCAAATGAAGGCTGTTTACAAACACAATTGCTTATGTGCGGTTGACAGCGAGCCGACGCAGGTAGCTATAATCAAGGCAACTAATTGCCTGAGCGGCGTGGAGTTATGTGTACTTCTTAGGAGTGACAGAGACAGAATATACGGCGGGCGTTGACTGTGAATAATTCTCATCAGCTGATTGTATGAAAATTTAATTTCGTGATATCTCCAAAGATATTTATTATTTTGATACAACGAGTTTCCTACCTTGTAGCAGTTATCTTGCTGTTTCCAATGATATACCTGCCCACTGATTAATCACACTATTTACCACTGTATTTATTAAATTTATTGGTGCTGGTTGTCAACGTGTGTTATCCAGAGCGCGCGCGATGAAAGAGAGGCGGCTCAGTGCGGCTTGGTGGATAGGCTACTGGCCAACCCATGTCGAAGTTGTCCGGCCGCTCGAAGGCCTTCGATACATAGCCTAACGACTGTTGTCGTAAGACAAACAACCGGAACCGATAGATTAACGAGCCCTCCGAAACACGGAAGCGCTCAGATAAACAACCACTACGCGCCAGTCACGCCACTAGCGGTCACCCATCCAAGTCTTGACCACAGAAATTGTTGCTTAACTTGTTGATCGCTTCATCGTTGATTGTAACATTGGTTAAAATCGCTAAGTCAAGCTCCGCTACAAACGCTTCCACTCAACACACACAATTTCATTTAACAACCACATAAAATCCTTGTAAAATTAATCAATTTATTTATTGTAGTCCAGCTCTTTTTGTAAGTCGTTCAATAGTTGGGTTCCATCATACAATTTTTTTTTGAATAACGACTTCATCCACCAGCGCCACCGTTTTCGTCCATAATCACTAAAATACAACGTGAGTCAAGCAATGAGATTAACTGTAGAGGCGTTTTACTCGTTGAATATGAAGTTTAAACATGGCAAATTTTATGCTACATATAGCTATAGTACACAACTCGCACAACGACATGAACTACACTGACAAAATTAAAAGAACACGAAGATAATATTAATTCTAGTTGTCAGAAAGGGATCAACATATTATTAACAACGTTCGCCTGTGGTCGACCATTCGGTATTCAGAAAAACAAAAACTTAAAAATGAAAAGATACATCATTATTGTTTTTGCACTCGTCCCAGTAGTTCTGCAGTTTCTGACCATACAAGAAGGCATTTTTTCCTTAATGTTAAATACGCGCTGCGTTGTTGCCAGACAGGCTGGAATTAAGTTGACTCAAGACAATTAGCTTGCGTTGATGTCGCAAGCCGAGCGCAGTAAGACGTATCTACCTCCATTTATATATAACATCATTGGATTCGCTGTGGTTCGCCGATTGTCGACGAACTTCACTTCAATACGTTCTTTTAGTGTGGACACAACAGCGAAAGCAAGCGAGCGTGCGGTACTGATCGGCAAATCCCACTCGTTAGCATTCGCTTGGTCTCGTTCGCTTGGTCTGTACGCGGCATTATGTTACAAAATATATCAGGATGTCACAAAATGTATTTTATTAAGGAAATTAAATTATGTGCAATGTTATTGAAACTATATATAGTTACTAGCTGTGCCCTGCGGTTTCACCCGCTTGGTGATGGATGATGATGATTATGAAAGGTATCCATAGTGCAGGACCCTCGATACCATAGTATCTGATCTTTGCGACAATGACATCATGGTCAGCGAAGTCGAAAGCCTTAGATAGGTCACAAAAAATCACTGCGACTTGCTGCAGACTTTCCCGTGCCTCAAGAATTCGTCGAACTACCTTACGAGCTAAAGAGGTAGTAGATCTACCCCTGCGGTACCTATGCGTATTGCCTGTTCGATAAAGATTCACACTCCGTCAGGTATTCAGTCAGCCGAGAGCTTAGACCGTGTTCAAAAATTTTAGCAATAGCTGGAATTATTGATACAGGTCTGTAGCTATTTACTTCCTCGTGCTTTCCTTTTCATTTATAAAGGGGAGATACTTTGACATACATTAGAAACAGGGGGTACGTACCTTCCTTACTGCAACGATTATATAAAGATGAAAGGATATAAGCTAAAGGCTCAGCTGTGACGTGAAGTAATGAAGTTGATATATCGTACGCATCTTTAGAGTTCTTATGTGCTACACCATGTACCATAATGCGGAACACCTCTAAAGCAGTGAATGTCCTAAGCCGAAGAGAACGATCATGACGAGGTCGCGCTGCCGCCAGCGCGCGCATCACGGCGGCTATGTCAGCAGCGGGCGCGCCGCACGTCGCGGCCGCGCTTACAAAGTGCGCATTTACAGCGTCGACGGCGTCAGCCTTGCTGGAGAATTTAGACCCATCGGGTCGCGTCAATAACTCAGTATAGTCTAGGTTTCTCTTCGATTTACCAGTTTCAGTGTTAACTACCTCCCACATTGATTTTATTATGTTTGGAGATTTATTTATTAAGTTACAGTAGTAATTACCTCTTTCGCGTTGCAGTAAGTCATCATATTTTATTTGATATTCATTTATTTTCACCAACAAGTCATCATTTAATGGGAATTTAATCATAATATTTCGCATGTCAAATAAAAAAGAATTCATTTCTTTGCCTACTGTTCCATATTTGGAGTCTAACGTTACGCTTGATGGAGTAAAACTCGTAATGGACAAGGCAACAGTCTTCCTAGGCATTAAAATTAGGGTGTCGGGGATTTTTTTTGGCCAACTTGTATTCTCCAAGTGGTCCCCCGAATACGCTCATTTGGTTTGTCGGTCCCTCTACCAAACACCCTATATAGAAGATAAAAATGCTTGGAATACTCCACTTATGGCAAGCTGTCACTGTGCCACATAAAATGTAATATTTGTAGTACCTAAGTAGAAACATTGTAAACATCTATATAAAAAGAATGGCCCCGAGTTTCTTGCCGCTTCTTCTCGGTGGGCTCTATATATTTTGGAACGCGGCGGTAGAGTCTTTAAAATTTGACGTTTATAAGTGAGTCTTTGATGCCTAAACTGAATAAAGGATTTTGACTTTGACTTTGAAAGTTTCTGTGGCCTATCTGTACGGTGGGGTTTAACGAACTTGGAACCCACTGTATGGAAAGTTCCTACTAACCTGTTATTGATCTCGTCCACTGAATCGATGTTCTCAAGGCAATCGAAGCGATTGGACAGCTCAAGTTGAAAGCTCTAGGGGTCTTGAATATGGGCACGAGTAGGTCGGAGCGTAGACTTCAACGGACGAGACCTCTCAAGTTTGACATTAATATTCAATGTGCCTCTTACCATTCGGTGATCACTACCAGTTTTCACCCTGTGGATCACGGAGACATCAGAGAATATTTGTCTCTTAGTGGTCATAATGAAGTCAATCTCATTCCTCGTGGGACCATCGGGACTCTGCCAGGTCCATTTCTATGAGGTGGCTTCTGAAAGAAAGAGTTCATCATAAAGAATCCCTTTTTTTCAGGAAGTCGGCCAACCAGAACCGTAGGGGACAGATCCCCTACGGTTCCGTTGTCCATAACCAAATTGCCCCACTTTCAACTCATTCTAGCTTCTCTTACCCAACCTCGCATCGAAGTCCCCCATAACAACTAGAAAGTGCGATTCAGAGGTATGTATGGCCCGACTAATGTTCTCATACATATCCTCCACCTCATAATCCGGGTGCGACTTCGTCAGTGCGTATACCTGAATAACCTTCAGCTAATATCGTTTGGATACTCTGAGTATTAGGTATACGACCCTATTGGAAACGCTATCGATCGTAACGATGTTGTTAGTAAGGGACTTGCGGACGAGAATCCCGACACCACCTTGGGACTGTTGGTCGCCCTCCCGATAGTAGAGTAGGTTACCTGATTTTAGCGTTATCGTGTCCTCACCCGCTCTTCGGATTGCTGATAACCCCACGATGTCCCAGTGTAACCTACTCATTTCTTCTTCCAGCTCATACATCTTCTCGTCATCGTGCGTATGTTGTGTGTTACCAGGGTCGTTTAGGGCGGTAGCCGGGCGTCTGCCGGGGATTCTTAGCACCCCCTGCCCCACCGTTACCGTGGCCGCTACCGTAGCCAGGAATAGCGGGGCCGCCGGGGACTGGGGGCCTGGTTCCTTTTGTGTCCATCATTGGGGGGGTTATGCAAATACTCGCCACGCTTGGCAGGCGGGTTGGCGACTTTTTTTGACCCAGTGATATTATAATCTAATTGAAACTTTCGTAAGCATTACACATTTTAATGTTATTTTGACGTTTCTTTGATTTGACTTCTCGGTAGGTATAGTCGAATATCTCGACCGGTTTCGTGACCATCCGGGCCACTTCTTCATGGAGTACTTACGCACCCGGCTGCGTTCGCGCTAGTACTATCGCGCGACTATACCTACCGCGTAAGTTTAACTTTCAAAATAATATTAAAAGATATTATAATCTCGAACAAATTTACGATATTTTCTGATGCAGACCCAGTGATATTATTATCGACCCAAGATTATATTGACTGATCCAAAAAAAGAGACAATGTTGTGAAAGAATTTATGAAGATTTATGATTCAAAAAGTGTACCTGATAAATAAGGATATAATATGATCTGATGCAGATCCAGTAATATTATTATGAGGTTTGTGGACAAACTTTTAGTGAGGAAAGGTCGAATGCTAGATATAATAATACATTAAATAATAAACATAAATAGTATATACAGCTTATAATCAGAATGAAGTAGCTCGTTGTTGACTTCCTATCTGATGTAGACGCTATTCATGACTAGTGACTAGTGAATCATTCCGGAAAAGTAGCATAAGTTCTTTATTGTAAAAATATGAAGTTAAGTGTAAATGAATTTATAATATACAAGCTATTTAAAAGTATAAACTATATTTAGAAATGTAAGCCTGCAATAATATGTTAAAGTTATTGTAGAAGTAAAAAAACGATTGCTGGTATAAAACTAACGACAGGTTAGGGGGTGGTACATTTGGCCCGCCATATTTGGGTTGTAATCAATATAGCAAAAATAATTGTGAGACGTATTACAATTATAAGACAAATATAACGTGAATTAGCCTATTTCATTATTGTGTCATCCTGATTCTAACACGTGACGTACGAAAAGCAACATTTGCAAATCTATTCACAATTCTAATAAAAGGATCAAACCGTTGATTCTTGGAAAAATAAAACTAGATATCTTCGGAATAATCATATAATGTAATATAATTATATAATGTAATAAAACAATAAATTTCCTTTTTGATTTATCTTACTTTGCTAATATGTAAATTGTATTTTTTTACTCTTACAGTAAAAATTGATTTTAACAATAATCATTTGATCTATTATATAATGAATGTGCTCTTCACAAGATATTTTTTTACAATTGCTGATCTTTACATTCCACATATTACACAATAAAATTGAAAAGTTCATGTTTTAGCCTCTTGTTGAGGGGAATGCACATTGTTTATAAATTCATTACCACAATACTGCATAAATTACGGTATTTACCGCCGAAACTCTTGATAAGTTTAAAATGCAACGTTTTCGTAATTACCTAACTTGTGACATTTTGTCAAGTAATTAATCGCAATAAAATAATCCCATGTTAGTGAATAGTTCTATCTGGTTTATTTTGTTTGATATATCGATTAATTATTATAGTCTGTACTTTATATGAGCGGAGGAAAGTCTCTATTCGGTTACCCCCAGCAATAAAGTTTATCATGTTCAAACTCACATTTCACAGCTGTCGCAGTGATCAAGCCATGTGTTACGCGCATGTCTTAAGAGGAATGCATAGCTAGTACTTGTCCATACTAAAAGAAATAACTCTTTTCTACCTCTTAACATTGTCCAATTTCAGTGGGTTTTTTTTTCATGTAAATAACACTTTATATACCGTACGTTTTGAATTTTTCAGGATTTTAAGTAATAAAAAAGTTAAATTATAGTAGGTACTTTAAAATACTAAAAAAAACAAAACGTACGAGCATAGTATAAACAATGTGTTGATTACATGAAAAGAAATAATCACTGAAATCAGAAAATGTTAAGAGGTAGAAAGGAGTTATTTCATTTTGGTATAGACAAGTACTAGCTATACAATGCTCTTAATAAGAAAACACGTTCCGTTCGATGTAACTAAACCACGCATAATTATTGTCAATGAGAAATTGAACAACTCTTTGAAAACAACAACTCTTATTTGTAGTACGAGAACAATTGTTTGAGTAATATTGCCATCTATTGCATTTTTAGCGTACTACAAAGTTCGATAGTAAAGTGTAAAATGGCTATTGTTATTTTTAGAATCTCAGGTAACTGGTGCCGTAGTACTATTACCCTTTTCTGTATTTTAATTCAATGTCAATACTTAGGAGTATTGCCTTCTTGACAACTATTTGGAACTACTGAAAGCGTCTACGCTAAAATGTATGGGTATTGGCTATCCTCTGTAGTATTGTCATCCTTGATATTACTAGTACAAGATGTTTTTATAAAATAGTCCCTTCATGTTTAGACAAGTTTTGATGCATTACATTACAAATTTACGATAGTTTTACCATTGTACGAGATTTATATTGGACTGTAGCTTATACTTAGAGTTTTCGAGAATTAGTTTGACGAAAAAAAAGAGACTCACCGATAGGAATTCTAAGCCTGCCTAGGGATGTAAGACGAAAAGCTACTAGGGCGCCCTTTCACCTATATGTCCTTACGTTACCCGTAGCAGCGGCGGTCATGCAGTGTAGTGTAGTAGCCCGCTGACAATCGGGTGCCTTCGAAGTTTGATAGATTCGGCGCCTCACTGAAGTTATGGAATTTCACTCCTGCGCGGAAATATGAGATGGCTCTGCCTCTACGACTAGGCAAGCGAGCTCGAGAGCAATTTTAATGAATTAACGACGCGGAGGTTTATCACGAAAAAAGGCAGATTCGAAAAAACGAACTGTACTGTGTAACGACAATGGTTCAACTCGTATGACACATCGAAGTGTCAAAAAATGCTTTTTAGGCGGGAATTTAAAATTATTGCCATTACAAATATTGCCATGTATGCACTTTTTACTATTAACATTATTGAATACTGAACAACCATTATGTATTATTTATTAGGCCTTTTATAACCCTTTTTACAATATTTTATTAGCTTTAATTTTCATCTTGTTCTCTTCATCGTTGCAGTCCCTTCTTCTATTTACTATTTATTTAATTCTTTGCAATAGTTATGCAAAAAATCTAGAAGTTAGATTTAATAAATATTAAATTAAATCATCCTTGTGTTCTTCGCAATCTAAAAAATCACACTCGATGAACAGAATGGATTGAGTATCCCCTCCCGCTGCACACCGCAGCAACTCAATCCACTCCGTCTCAATTCGAGTATATACATTCTGCTCAATGGTTGTTTGTTGCCCGCCGTGGAAGTCACTAGAATAGAGAACTGCCATCTGTGGGCTCCGCCGCAAATAACGCTGCAATTCAAGCAAACGCGTGTAAAATCGCGTCTCCGTAAACGCACTCTAGAACGCCATATGTTTGAATTCTGTTTTGACTTGAGTGAAGATTCGACATGCCTACAAAGTTTATTAATCAGCCTAGATTCACTTCTAAGCATACTGGAATACCGCCCTAAGTATGTATACCAGTCATCAGGTACCATAGTAAACCTGTAGCGTAGTAGAACCTGAAGACCTTGTACATTTGTCCCATATTATTATTATTCTTATTTACTTACATTTACTATACACTCTTCAATCTGTGTTCTAATGTGTTTTAAGCATCTGGTGGTAGAACACTTATATGGTTTCTCTCCAGTATGTGTTCGAATATGACTTCGTAATTGATTTGCTCTTGCAGATTCATAATCACACATGTTGCATTTGAATGGTTTCTCTCCAGTATGTGTTCTAATATGGATTCGTAAGTGACTTGCTTGAGTACATTCATAATCGCACATGTTGCATTTGAATGGTTTCTCTCCAGTGTGTGTGCTAATATGCCTTCGTAATTGAACTGCTGTTGCAGATTCATAATCGCACATGTTGCATTTGAATGGTTTCTCTCCAGTGTGTGTGCTAATATGCCTTCGTAATTGATCTGCTCTTGCAGATTCATAATCACACATATTGCATTTGAATGGTTTCTCTCCAGTGTGTGTGCTAATATGTCTTCGTAATTGATCTGCTCTTGCAGATTCATAATCACACATATTGCATTTGAATGGTTTCTCTCCAGTATGTGTTCTTATATGACTTCGTAATTGATCTGCTCTTGCAGATTCATAATCACACATGTTGCATTTGAATGGTTTCTCTCCAGTATGTGTTCTTATATGATTTCGTAAATTATCTGCTCTTGCAGATTCATAATCACACATGTTGCATTTGAATGGTTCCTCTCCAGAATGTGTTCTGATATGAATTCGTAATTGATCTGCACTTGCAGATTCATAATCACACATGTTGCATTTGAATGGTTTCTCTCCAGTATGTGATCTTATATGACTTCGTAATTGATCTGCTCTTGCAGATTCATAATCACACATGTTGCATTTGAATGGTTTCTCTCCAGTATGTGTTATAATATGGATTCGTAAGTGACTTGCGGTTGCAGATTTAAATTCACACATGTTGCATTTGAATGGTTTCTCTCCAGTATGTGTGCTAGTATGTCTTCGTAAGCTACCTGCATGTGTACATTCATAATCACACATGTTGCATTTGAATGGTTTCTCTCCAGTATGTGTTCTAATATGGATTCGTAAGCTACCTGCTTGTGTACATTCATAATCGCACATGTTGCATTTGAATGGTTTCTCTCCAGTATGTCTTCTAATATGGATTCGTAAATGACTTGCTATTGCAGATTCATAATCACACATGTTGCATTTGAATGGTTTCTCTCCTGTATGTGTTCTAATATGGATTCGTAAGTGACTTGCCGTTGCAGATTTAAATTCACACATGTTGCATTTGAATGGTTTCTCTCCAGTGTGTGTGCTAATATGCCTTCGTAATTGACCTGCTGTTGCACATTCATAATCACATGTGTTGCATTTGAATGGTTTCTCTCCAGTATGTGTTCTAATATGGATTCGTAAGTGATCTGTTCTTGCAGATTCATAATCACACATGTTGCATTTGAATGGTTTCTCTACAGTATGTGTTCTTATATGACTTCGTAATTGACCTGCTGAGGCACATTCATAATCACATGTGTTGCATTTGAATGGTTTCTCTCCAGTATGTGTTCTAATATGGATTCGTAAGTGATCTGTTCTTGCAGATTCATAATCACACATGTTGCATTTGAATGGTTTCTCTCCAGTATGTGTTCTTATATGACTTCGTAATTGACTTGCGGTTGCAGATTTAAATTCACACATGTTGCATTTGAATGGTTTCTCTCCAGTATATCTCATGTTATGTTTTTCCAGTTTTCTTTTCGTTGCAGATTCACAATCAGCCATCGTATGTACCTGTAACAAATAATTTACGTATTATGCATAAAGGTGTGTACATTACATATAGCATAAAGTGTCAGTAGAATTGCAAAAAAAGATGTATTCTTACAGTAGTAAGCAACCATAAGCTATACGACAAAGTAGCAGACAATGGCTATCCTCTGACAAAACATCATATGAATTACAAATTAAAATTAACATATTAAACAAATTAAAATATATTGTTATTGAAACTCGCGTTCATTATAATTTTGAAATAGTAAAACGGGATTAACGTGAGAGTTACGCGTAGTCGAAATCACGAATAAAATTATATACAAATTTAATAATTATACCTACAAGCACACATTAAAATATATTATGCGTAAGTTGATTTTTAATAGACGATAAATATTGAATGCACAAACAATTTCAAATGAGAATATTTACTAGTTTCATACTTTTTAATGTAATCTTTTGGTGAACATTCACACAAAGATCTTCAAGTCCCAAACTAGGCAGACCTGTACTATGGTAACCTGATGACTGTTATACATACTTATATACACACTCACACACAGCTCAAACAGACATGTTCATGCACACAAATGTTAAACCTGTCCGGGGATTGGACCCGGGACCAGCGGCTCAGAAGGCAGGGATGCTATCAACTGCGCCAACCGACCTGTCTACGTGTATTTATATCAGTCATCAGGTTACCATAGTTCAGGCTCTGCCTAGTATGGGACCTGAAGACCTTTGTGTGGATGTGGATAATATATTTATACCATATTATTATATTAAATTTTAAAAAAATGTTATTAGGCCAAAAGACCAAAGTTATTAAAATCAGGAGTAGTGCACACACCGGAATCCCATGGATGTCGCGTACACGTTGAGGTCAAAGTCAAAGTCAAAATTTTTATTCAATTTAGGCATCAAAGACGCACTTATGCATGTCAATTTTTCATTATAACGTACTTTAAAGCCTACCGCTGCGTTCCAAAATACATGGAGCCTACCGAGAAGAAGTGGCAAGAAACCCGGGGCCATTCTTTTTATATAGATGTTTTTACTTAGGTACTACAAATATTAGCTCCAGTGTGTTGCCTTACAAAAGAGAACATAATAATGGTATCAGTAGGGCAAGACACGCTATACTTTGACATCTTAGTACACGAGTAGATAGATCCTGGAGTGATCAGTCCCAAGCTGTTTTATCCTCCAAGTAATCCGAAATTTTGTCTTTAACCTTTTTGACAGAGTTTAGTTTTAATAGTAATTTTAAACTTATTAATAGGCAAATCTTGGATAACATTGGGAACTTTATTATTGAATCGTATACATTGTCCCATAAAAGAATGACTTATTCTGTGGAGACGCGTTACTACAACTCTCACTACAAACATAAACAAATAATACTGCAGCTCCTACTTATTTAAAATTAAAATAAGAGTTGAAGTGATTCTCAGTGCGAAAAAGTTTTCAAAACAACAAACTAACCTTTCGAGGACCGCATATTGACATTAAATGGCACAGTAAATAGAGAATTTTACTGCAAAAACATCGGGGACAATATCACAACACAATACATAACGGTTAAAGCAAAAAGAAACGACAATTTGAAAAATATTATGAATTACAAAACGTGAGTAGAATTTTGGATTGATATCAAAGCAAAAATACGAACCATAGACTAAAATATATACTAGGAAATAGACTGGTATCTTCTACCTTTTTTGTGATATATATATACATTTAAAGCTTTTGGAGAGAAGTAAGGGAAAGATGGCGGCTTCTGTTGAAAAATGGGCACAATTATTTAAAATTATTGGGAGTCTGAAAGAATATTTTGGTTTTTCTGAGCTTTATCTGGGATTATTTGTAAGTGAGTTGGCTATTATACGGAAGTTTAATGCGTAGATTTCTTATTAATTAATCTTGATAAAAAAACTTGGTTTCGTTTCTTTTAGTAAGTAATTTTTTTCTTGTTGCTTGTAAATAGTATTTTTATTATTGGTAAAAACGATTAATATCACTCATTTTTCGAAAGAAAAATGAGTATTATATGATACATAATGAAGACATTATGATCAGACGGATTTGGGCCCCTATGTGGTCCACTTAACAAAGAATATCGCTGACCCTGCTTCTGGTTATACTTTAAGAGTCTTAAAGGTAGCTCAACTTCTTTTCAAAAATAAAGTTACAGGCATTTGTTCGGATGGAATAAAATTGATAGGTCGAAATAAAGTTGCGCTTCAATTCAAAACGTGGGATGAGGCTAACAAGTTTTTGGAATGTGAATTTCTGTCTGCTTATGATTTTCATGCTCAAATTCCGACTTATAACGTAACGCGCACGGGTATTATTAAGGGCATTCCAGTGGATTGGTCCATGGAGGAGTTGGTTAATGCACTTGAATGCCCTTCTGGCTGTGGGCCGGTTTTAAAGGCAAGGAGATTAAATAGAAAAACATTTATTGAAAACAAGCCAGTATGGATTCTGACTCAAACGGTCATTTCTTCCAAAGAAAATTTTCTGTTTTAGTGCTGCCATTAATGTGGATAAATATCAATTGCCTTTAATTCAATGCTTGTCCTGCTGTAGATTTGGTCATACTCAAAATTTTTGTCGATCTAAACCGCGTTGTTTTAAATGTGCACAACGTCATTCGGGCTCTACCTGTCAGGTAATTGATTCTTCTTGCCTATTCTGTTCAGGCAATCATTTTGTTACAGACAAGGTTTGCCCTGAGCATAATAGACAAAAGATAATTAAAAACATTGTTTCGGAGGAAAGCATATCATATATGGAGGCATCCGCGCGGGTTCCATCCATCAATCGTCGTCTGTATGCGGATATAGTCAAATTTACGCCAAGTCCTCCGTCTCCTATTATTGAAAAGGCCCAAACGCAATCTGCTCCTGTCTCCTATAAAAAAACTGTGTCTGTGCCTCGAAGCTGTCCTGCGTCAGTTTGCAAATCTTACGATAAAGTAGCTCATAATGCAATTATTGCATCTCCTTCATCAACTATGACTAATGGTTGTGCATTAAATTCTGAAAGATCTTCTCAAAATGAAAACCTTTTGGAATTAATATCTTGTACTTTGTTAAATATGATTTCAAAATTTGATGAAATGCCACTACCGAACAATATTCTGCAGATTTTACAAAAAATCTCTTATGTCGTAAATTCTCAACATGGATCAGATTCTACAATGGAATGTGAGGAGCGCCATATCAAAGAAATGTGAGCTTATTTACTTGATTAATAAATATAAACCCGTTGTTGCGGCTATCTCGGAGACATGGCTGAAGCCAGGTTCTAATTTAAGGTTACCTGGCTACGCCTGTTTTCGGGATGATCGTGACGATGGGTGGGGAGGTAGCGCCATCTTGGTTAAAAAAACTATGCCCTACTCTTTACTCTATCTTCCTCCTCACAGTAGTAGATTTAATGCTGTTGCTGTGAGATCTTTTGATACATCTGTTTTATCAATTTATATTCCTCATCCTAATGCTTCTATTATTTCTGAACTCTCACTCATTTTTTCCTCTCTTCCTCCTCCGCTCATCGTTCTTGGTAATTTCAATTGTCATCACCCAATGTGGGGTTCTCGTGCTCCTGACTCATTTTCACCTTACCTACTTGATCTCATTGACGATTTCAATTTATGCATTTTAAATGATGGTTCTCCCACTAGACAGGTTTCCCCCCTTCAA
Source organism: Selenia dentaria (assembly GCA_917880725.1). NCBI lineage: Eukaryota > Metazoa > Arthropoda > Insecta > Lepidoptera > Geometridae > Selenia > Selenia dentaria. Next base: position 20,009,735 of record OU862900.1, on the reverse strand, counting down.
AATCCTAGTGCTGTAGATTTATCTTTAACTTCTGCTTCTCTATCCTCCAAATTGTTTTGGTCTGTCCTTCCTAACTCTCATGGAAGCGATCATTTCCCTATTCTAATCTCCTCTTCCTCACAATGTCCAGCTCCTTTTAGTTTACCTCTTCTTTTAAAATATAGACTTAATAGTGCTGATTGGGATACATTTTCTTCCACTCTTGATTCTAAGGTATCTTCTTTACCTCCTATTAATGAGTTTAATTACTTAAATTTATATACAGAATTAGTAAATGCCATTATTGCATCTGCAGACTCTACTATTCCCATAAAGAAGCCTCGATCTAATATCCCTCTACCTCCTTGGTGGGATTCTGAATGTACTAGTGTTACCAAAGAGCGAAATGAGGCAGAAACATACTTTTCTGAAAATATTACTTATGAAAACTTTATTCTATTTAAAAAGGTTTTGGCAAGGTCTAGAAGATTTCTTTCTAAGAAAAATCGTTTTCTCCTCGTTTTCCTTCCTACCTTATATGGAAAAAAATCAAATCGTTTCGAAATTCCAAAAACGACTGTCGTGATTTGTCATCTAATGACATATCATGGCTAGAAGCTTTTTCTGACCAGTTAGCTCCTCCTTTCGTTCCTCCTAAAGAATATTTTACTTGTTTTTCAAGTTCTGGGATCTCTAGTGTTCCTATGGATGACTTGTTTTCATTTGATGAACTTTCAGCTGCCTTAGATCACCTTAAAGACTCTTCTCCAGGCTTGGATGGAATTCCATATTCATTCATTTGTCGGTCATCTTTGAATACCAAAAAATATTTGTTAAATATCATTAATAACATATATGCAAATTTTAACTTTCCTGATGTTTGGAAACATCAATTGATCATCCCAATTTTGAAACCTGGCAAAAATCCTTCAAACCCGTCTTCGTATAGACCTATTGCTCTATCATCTGTTATGGCAAAAATCTTTGAAAATCTTTTAAAAAACCGGTTAGAGTGGTTGTTAGAACATCGTCAAATTTTATCGAAGTCTCAATTTGGCTTTAGAAAAGGATTTGGCACTATTCATAGTTTAGGTGTTTTTACCACTGATATTCGCATTGCTTTTTCTAAGAATGATCATTTGATTGGCGTCTTTTTAGATATTACGGGTGCTTACGACAATGTGCAACTCCCTATCCTAAAACAAAAAATGCTTCAGTTAAATCTTCCTCAACGGATGACTTATGTCATTTTTAATCTCTTGTTAGGTAGACTAATATCGGTAAGATATCAAAATTCTCTGTTATCCCCAAAAATGGTATGGAAAGGTCTTCCTCAAGGATCAGTGCTGAGTCCACTACTTTATAGCTTATACACATATGACCTTCATCACAGTGTTGACTCATTTTGTGAAATCCTTGAGTATGCTGATGACATAGCTCTTTATTATTCTTCTAAAACTTTTTCGGAGTCAGTTTCTCGACTAAACTCTGCTCTCCATTATCTAAATATCTGGCTAGTAGATCATGGGCTTTCTTTAGCTTCAGAGAAAAGTAATGTTGTAGTATTCTCTAGAAAGCGGTCTATCCCTAATGTTCAAATTTTCGTTAATGATCATTGCCTTATGGTTAAGAATCAAGCGAAATTTCTCGGTCTTATATTAGACTCAAGACTAACTGGTTCTCCTCACATAGAGTATATAAAAAATAAATGTGAAAAAAATGTGAATATTCTCCGAGCACTCTCAGGGGTTTGGTGGGGTGCTCATCCTTTTTGTCAAAAAATACTATACAATGCAATTATAAGAAGTCATTTTAATTACGCTACTTTTCTGTTAGAACCTTGCAGTAAACTTTCTTTGAGATTATTTGATTTATTGCAATACAAATGTCTTCGGATTATATCTGGGGCCATGAAATCTTCTCCTATCAATGCTCTTCAAGTTGAATGCGTAGAGCCCCCTCTTTATCTTCGTCGTCAGTATCTTTCTGATCGTTTTTTTTTTCATGCTGCTCAATTTTCTAATCATCCAATTTTACAGAAGTTAATTTGTCTTAGTAATTTAGTTTCATCCTCTCGTTATTGGCGTCACAAGGATCCTCCATGTATTTTGAATTCACACAACAAATTACTTAATTTGTCTCACACTATTTATCAATTTACTATACAACCCATTTTTACTGTGCCCTATGAGTGTTTAGTTTTCAGACCTAATATTATTTTAAATTTTGGCGTTGATAAGAACTCTCCTGGTGCGGATAAAAAGTTTCTTGATATTTTAGATCGTTCTTGGGCAGGTTGGCTTTCGGTTTTTACGGACGCGTCTAGGTTAACGAGTAATGGTTATGCAGGAGCAGCTGTTTGGATACCTAGGTATCGTATTATACTTAACTTTAAATGTTCGACTAGTTTATCTGTTTATTCAGGTGAATCAGTGGCAATTTTAGAAGCTGTTAAATATGTCGAATCTTATAAATTAAATAAATGCATCATATTTTCGGATTCTCTTAGTTGTTTACAGGACATTTATAAATTTCCATTTCGTGCGAAAGATATGTTACACACTAATTTGAAAATTAGAGAAATTCTTTATAGATGTTATTTAGCTGGTATCGAAGTAGTTTTAGCTTGGATACCAGGCCATAGCGGCATTAAAGGTAATGAAATTGTAGATAATTTTGCTAAGCAGGCTACTGATTTAGGGCTGGAATCATACTGCAACTGTTTTTCTCGCGATTTACGTAACTCTACAAAAGTGCAGTTAAATGATAAATGGTCGAATATTTGGAATCGAACAAGAATGATCAAAGGTAGGCATTTTGGCTTAATTCAGCCCACCATACCTTCAAAACCTTGGTTTTTTAAGTTTAAAAATGCTGAGAAATGGGTCACTTCCACCGTAATTCGTTTGCGCTTAGGTCACGTTTGTTCTCCCGTGTTTCTTGCTAAAATCAGGGTCAGGGATCATTCGCTTTGTGAGTGTGGCCTAGATGACGGTACTTTAAATCACATTTTCTTTTCATGTCCTAAGTTAAATTCTTCTTTGTATGATAAACTTAATTCTGATATCGCTAGACCCACTGATATTAACTCTCTTTTATCGCTTGTTTTCACACCATTTATTTATATGTTATGTAATTTTATTAAAACCAATAATATACGTTTGTAAAAGCGAAACCAGTTTTTAATACTTTTGATATTCATATTACTTTCATTTGATTCCGTACCGTACAATGGTCACTCCTTCAGGGTTGGGGGAGTACAAGGGCAAAATATCCGCCAAAACATGACACTGGCAGAGTAACGTCTTTCCACGTTAAAAAGCCACATAAGAAGAAGAAGAAGAAGATTTAAAGCTTTACCTTACCAAGGATAGATGGCACTGGCGATGACTATATATATATATATATTATATAGTCATAAAAGAAATACTGAGCCCACGTATGTAACGTATACAACGCATTATTACATCTAGACTCTGGAATTTGTATGAAAACAGTTTGATCAGAAACATACTAATCATATGCAACGTTGTTTTACTGTTTTCATACAAAATTAAAAGTCTAGATGTTATAATGCGTTGCGTACGTTGCATACGTGGGCTCAGTTTACTATCGCTACTATAGAATTATACACTAGGCTGTGTTTTGACATGGTAACAATAAATTTGGTACATTTGCTGGAATACATTAACCTGTCAAATCGATATTCCAGGAAATGGACTGCCCATGGAACAACCGATTACCTGGAATTAGTGATCAAGATATTATTGTACCTATTTTACATTGACATTTACACGAAAAATTGCTTTAATCGTGAAAAGAGAGTTCTGTCAAAACACAGTTAATAAAAGATATTTTCTATTTTTCTGCATTATAATAACGACCATTAAAGAAAAGGACAATAAATTGGACAACAATTATTTATTACAAATTTATATTTTTTTTTTCGGCGGTAGGTGTCGTAAAATAAGCAACAACTTGAAAGAGCTTAACACTTTAATAAATAGTTAAAATTAGTTCTAAACAACTTTTACATGAAATAATACACTAGTCAGACACCTCACCTGCCAAATTGTGTTATCCCTGCAACAATCACTTAAATCAACAAAGTATTATCACTTCACAAAGCAGTTCAACTATTGTAGGTACCTAACCTCTAAGATGGACTATATTCCTGAACTGATGTCATTGACTGAACTGACTGCAACTTTTCTGCAAAGAATGGAGAGTTTTGAAGCAAAACTCGCAAACAAACAAAATCCCACTCCTTGTGTTGAAGAATTGGCTGCTGAGTTTGTGGCCTTCAAGACTTTTGTTCTGAGTTCCCTGCGAGCTATTCAAAGCCAAATGGTATGTTTGTCTACTACTGTCGATCATCTGGAGATGCAAAGCAGACGTAAGTTTCTCCTGATCCACGGCGTTGCAGAAGATTCACAAGAAAATACACCTGGAGTTGTAGTAAAGGTTTTGTCGGAGCGGCTGAAGCAAACTTCATTTGTAGTTAGTGACATCAGCCGGAGTCACAGAATGGGCCGCACACTGGTCGCCGGTAAGCCACGACCGATCCTTTGCAAGTTCCGTGACGTCAGCGTGCGCGATAAGATCTGGTCTGCCAAAGCTGGTTTGAAGGGATCTGGTGTTACTTTATCGGAGTTCCTCACTAAGGCTCGGCATGACGTATTTATGAAGGCTCGCCTACGCTACGGTGTGTCAAAGTGTTGGACGCGTCAGGGCTTTGTTTTGGTGCTGGGATCCGACGGAGTTCGTCACCGCGTAAGCTGCCTTAGAGATCTCGATGGAATTCAACTAAAGGAAGTTACCACACCAGCGCCGGTGGTAAAGGAAACCGCTCCATCGAAAGCACTCCGCCGAGTAGCAGCCTCAAAAAAGTAATTGTACAATTCCAATTTTAAAATTGACATTTCTTTCTATACGAGCTGTGTTTTTAAGTTAATCACAAAGTGGGTATATAGGTACGTCTATTAACATATTTTTTTATTTCGAATCGCCGTCTTCTAATTTGTCTAAAATATCATATTTTATATGTGTTCTAATCAAGGTTTTAATCTATACTATCTTTGTTTTGTTTGTGTTAGTAACGTAGGTAGGTACCTTATACCCACAGACTAATACTTCTTCTTCTTCTTCTTCTTCTTATGTGGCTTTTTAACGTGGAAAGACGTGACTCTACACAGACTAATAGATGCTAAATCTAATATCAAAGAGTATGATAACTGTCCTATACAGGAAGGAACGTAATATTATTAGTTGTAGACATAGATGATTATGTCGTAGAGTAGAAAGTTTTTTTTTCTCATGACAGAACATAGGTAACGAATTATTTTGTGTCGGAGCTGCATTCCATTTCACTTACAAATGTTATAGTGTTATGCTATTTTTATCTTATTTTTTTCCTTAGTACTAACTCAGCTGGCGAATTTTTATATTATGTTATTTTTTTTTAATATTGTGCACGCTTTAGTCTACAACAAAGTTTATTCCAAGCGTTCTTTACATTAATTATTTATTTATTTTAGAGAAAAGAGTGACATGTTACGAGTATCTACTTATGTCTACAGTTGAATTTCTTTGTAGCTGTTTTTTTTAATATCTTTGCACAGCACAATTGGCAGGTGGATTTAAAATGCGCCTGGTAGTTACTTTATTTTATTTTAATTTTAGTTTTAATTATTTTAAATTTATATTTTTATTTATAGTATTTAATATTTATTTATGATTAGTAGTGATAGTGAATATTTATCTTTTTCTTCCTCTGATGAAGTAGAAAGTAGTGTAGACAGCTTTAGCAGTATTCCTAGTCCTTCAACCACAATTGAGTGCTTATTCAGTGGGGTAGCAAAAAATTTTAATGTTATACATATTAATGCGCAGAGTATTCCGGCCCATCACTGCGATATGTTGGCATCATTTGAGATTAGAAACATTCATGCTATTCTTGTTTCTGAGACATGGCTAAAACCATGCCTACCCACTATATCGTATTCGTTAACTGGCTTTCGATTAATCCGTAACGACCGCACTAGCAGTAGAGGTGGTGGTGTTGCCATATATCTTCGCGAACATTTTCCTTTCACCATTGTAGATATGTCAGCGCAACCACCTCCGACTGATGCTGGTGAATATCTCTTCGTAGAAGTTTCGTTATGTCATACTAAATTACTTCTTGGAGTTTTTTATTCCCATTCTTCGCACGTTACTTACTTTGATTCATTTGAGAAGCTTCTGGAAGATTACTCTCCTTCTTACGATCACACTATTATAATGGGCGATTTCAATACTTGCTTGCTTAAAAAAGACTCTCGTTCGTCTAAACTCGAATCTATTACCAGATCTAGCAATTTAACGATTCTACCATCAAATGCCACGCATTTCTTTCCAAATTCCGCACCCTCACTTCTTGATTTAATCATTGTCTCTTCATCAGAACACGTTGACATGCATGGTCAATGTGCGGCTGATGCTTTCTCTTGCCACGATCTGGTATATCTCTCTTATAAAATCCGTCCGCCGAAAGCTAAGCCTAAAATCCTTTTACAGCGCAGTTTTGGTGGTATTGATCTAAATTGTTTGTGTAAAGATGCCCTAGAAATAGATTGGTCCGATGTGTTCGATGCAATCACTGTCGATGAAAAAGTAAACAGATTCAATGCCGTGTTATTAAAGCTATATGATAAACATGCCCCTCTCCGACCTGTTAAAATCAAGCATCTCCCTGCGCCTTGGCCTACCAATGAAATACGATCTTTAATGCATAAAAAGTAATAGCCAAGGCAAAGCTTAAGAATCGGGTGACGGACTTGAACAAAGCAAAGTATATCTATAGTCGTAATCAATGCAATAGGGCATGTAGGAACGCACTACGCCAGCATATTCATCAATCAGTTAAAAATGAAGATTCATCTAAGGTTTGGAAGTTTCTTAAAACGTTGGGAGTAGGAAAACAACGCCAAGCTCATTTCCCTAATCATCTTGATATAAATTCACTAAATCAGCATTTTTCTAATTCTTGTACTTTCGATGCGATAGTAAAGGCATCTACTTTAAATAAACTTTCTTTAATTCCAACTCCTGACTACTCATCCTTTTTCTTTCGTCAATTCACTGATAGTGATGTTAAGAGAAGTATATTGTCCATCTCGTCCAATGCAGTCGGTAGCGATAGTGTCAGTCGCAATATGATCATGCTAATACTTGATGACATCCTTCTAGTTATTCAACATATCCTCAATGCATCCATCACGAGTGGTACCTTTCCATCAATATGGAAAGAAGCCCAAATAATTCCTCTCCCGAAAAAATCTAATCCAACCTCATACACTGATTATCGTCCAATATCTATTTTACCCTTCCTCTCCAAAGTCCTAGAACGTCTCATACACCAACAACTTAGTTCCTTTCTCAATAGAAATGATCTTCTCAACCCTTTTCAATCCGGATTTCGTCCTGGGCATAGCACGGTATCAGCTCTGGTTAAAATTACCGACGATGTTCGATATAGCATGGCTAATGGCCAAGTGACAGTATTATCCCTTCTTGACTTCAGCAACGCTTTTAACAACGTGGACTTTGACATCCTTCTAGGACTCCTTCTTTCTCTTAACATATCTCCTACAGTGATTGAGTGGTTTCGCAGTTATCTGCATGGGCGCCGGCAGCGTATACGAATTGATGATTCTTTTTCTTCATGGTGTATTACGACTGCAGGTGTCCCGCAAGGCGGCGTATTATCTCCTCTTCTGTTTGGTATATTTATTAACTCCATTTCTGATCACCTTACTTCCTCCTACCACCTATATGCATATGATCTCCAAATATACAGGCATGCACAAATAGATAAATTACCTGAGGCAATAGATTCCATCAACTTGGACTTAGGAAAAATTCTCACGTGGAGCAAATCGTACAGTCTCAGCGTAAACCCTGCGAAAACTCAAGTGATAGTCATCGGCAGTTCTCGTATGATTTCCAAAATCGACTGGTTTACGCTCCCACAAGTCTTATTTGACGGCACTCACATAGAAGTTAGTGAATCTCTTAAAAACCTTGGAGTAATTTTCGATAGGCATTTATCATGGGAACCTCAATTAGCGGAAACCAGTCGAAAGCTCTTCGCCTCAGCAGGTTCTCTCCGTAGGTTACGAAATTTGCTTCCAACTTCCACTAAAACTGCGCTAGTTCAATCTCTTTTACTCCCGATACTAGATTATGCTGATGCCTGCTATTTTGATCTCACAGAGGTACAACTTAATAAATTAGAACGTCTGCAGAATTTCTGTATTCGCTTCATTTTTGGTTTACGAAAATATGATCACGTCTCAGAATATCGTCATAAGCTACAATGGTTACCTATCAGCCTACGCCGGAATACTCATATACTTTTCTTCCTTTACACCATACTATTCTTTCCTTCTACACCCTGCTATCTCAAGGAGCGATTTGAATTTCTATCTTTTGCGACTTCTCGACCTTTACGCGTCTCATCTTCTCTAATATTAAGGACTCCTGTTCACTCTTCAAAGTTTTCTGGCAATTCATTTACTGTGCGCGCTGTGCGGCTATGGAATGATCTGTCTCTACCTATAAGACAAGCAAAATCGATAGGGATATTTAAAAAGATGGTTCAAGATCATTATTTGTCCTCTGCCTGCTAAACTGCTTCACTTTTCCTATGATATATTAGGAATATGTTTATGTATTTGTAGTGTATATATTATATCGTATATATTAATAAATTATTCACACACGAATGAATAATCTCAATTTATATGAATTTTCTTTATGTATTTTTAAATATATATATATATATATATATATATATATATATATATATATATATATATATATATATTAGTTTATAATATTATAAATATTATATTATTGATATTTGTGTAGGTATTTAAGTTACCCTCTCATTGTTCTTTTTTGAAATATTCTGTTTAGTATTAACTATCATCTTGTTGCACATCACCGTCTAAACTTTTATTTTTTTCCAGTCCATTCAAAGGTTGTCTGTAAGAGATTGCATTAGCGATAAGACCGCCAATTGTATTACCAGCATAGATCTAAGCTCCTTACTTGTAAGTAGATTAATTTGTTAATTTACCTACTGTTTTTGTTTGTGTGGTAAGCAATAAAGAGTTATTGTATTGTATTGTATTGTATTTATTGATTATGCATTTAAAACGCTTAAGGCCATAAAACAAAATTGTAGTTCCTTCTAGAATAAAAATTAAAGCTTTTGAAACAACTATGAAATTAGAATATAACATTAACATCAAGATTTTCAGACACATTTGTAATATCATATAATAAGAACATATTCAACGGCGTTTACAGTATATCTCTACACATGATCCCATGAAATAACATGATTCCATCTCTTTCATACTATGTGGGGAGCACCGTTGCGATACCAGGTATTCTGCCTCTATTTAGTAGCATGCAAACACAGTGAGTATTTAGATTTATAGGATATCGTAGCAGACAAAATCATTCAAAATCACTGCGGAGACTAAAAAAAATTTTGTGACAAATGTTGTGTAATATCGTGCAGAGCTTTAGAGATTTGAGACATACAGCAATTGTTATGGGTCTGTCACTTAATATGAGGCAATGGAATGATAGTATTCATATACTTTTGTTCATATATGAATAAAAGTTATATATATATTTATATATATACGTATGTATCATACATTACAACATTATTGAGCATCAATGCTATACTGCATAGATATAACAATATTATCTTACAAACTTGTTTACGTAATGTTACCAAAATTGGAATGTAACACAGTTAGGCTTTTAGCTTTGTGATTGATGTAGGTACTTCAATTTCATTTCATGTAATCTCATTTCTACCTGAAAAAAAAGGTAACTGTTTATGAAGGGCAGTATAAAAAATCCATTAAATTTATAATTAGCAGAACATTACCTACAATAATTATATATAATGTTATGTTATGGAACCCTTTGTGCACGAGTCCGACTCGCACTTGACTTATTTTTTTTACTTAACTATTTTTGTTAATCTCTTGAAAAAAATACCGCATTGTCTAAAAAATTTGTCACACAATCGCTCATCTTTACTTTATGCTAAATGAATTGACTTTATTATTATTCTCCTCATCATCTTTTTATATTGACGTTAAACACCGTGCTTTTAAAATCAAATAAAAATATCATAATCACATTTTATTAAAAAATAGTCACGTGCTAGACTCGCGCACGAGGGCTATTTTCTACTTGCGAAAAATACAACCCTGTCAAAGACATCCTAACTAATGTTGCAATTTTGTTTATGTGTTACGCTCTCACGCCTAAACGGGGATTTCGGCAAAGGACGTAGGATCCTTGTCATCGTCATCATAATTATCTTCATCATCATTTATCACCATGTGGGTGAAACCACGGAAAGCAGCTAGTACATTACAAGGACTGGTGCGAAGGTTAGTAATAGGGTCTCGTTGGAACAGAAAATCCGGAAAAGAAAATAGTAAACACAGTGTCATTGTGATTAGTTCGGCCTTGGCAAAATCTAAGTACCTAAGTCCCATGTTCCAGAACTCAAATACAGTTTGATATCTGATCATCTAATCAATACTTGAGATTATAATCTCTGCTTGAGCATTGTTTATAAACTATTCTCAGATGAACTAGTTTCAAACCGATACGCAATCAACAATTTGTTTTTTCTACGGAACAATCTGTTTTCGCTTAAATTTGATTACATTGACAATATTGGTGCCGTTCTACACAGAATTTGATAACGAGCCCGTTGACTCAACAGCAGCTTTGCTCGCTTGGTCTTGGTGTAGTGGTGGAAGCACCTTTTTGGAAGTTCAGGGTCCTGGATTGTCGATTTATACTAAAACTGGATAAATACGTATTTATCGTTCTCTAGATTTTGATTGTTTTAGTGCACATGACTACTAGGTAACGAGAAAAGTTACCAATGTGTTACGTTATAATACTACACTTAAATAATGTGTTACATTTGACTCTCATCGCTGACGACTGATGCTAGTTTCATCTTTCATCCATGCCGCCTTAATGCGGTACATCGTGTGTGATTTAAGAAAATTTGATAGAATACCTGGTTAGGTTAGGACTGGATGGACGACGGGCCTTGGTTTTTTCATAACCTACATTTATAAGTTAGCAAGTACTTACATACCCTTTCCTCTCCCCATCACCCTTCCCCACTCAATTCTACGGACGTAGATGGAAAGCCGTACCAATATTTCTTAAGATTTCACGTATTTTCGAGAAATTATTTCATATATTTCAACGCATCTCGGGCAGCGAATATTGCCTCAAGGCCCTTGGTACGAACCCCCTTGACTATCCCAAATTTCCAGTTTACTCAAATTTGAGGGACTTAATATAAGAGATCAAACCCAATTTTGATGAAATATTTTTATTGACATCTTATAAGTTAATTAAGTACCTAAGTAATAGCGAGATTTACACAAATTCGGTGTGTGTACACCCACGCATGCGGTTTTCGCCCACATAGAATTTATATATAGGTAGGTATAAGTAATATGCTGGTACAAGTCAAGGAAAACATAAAATACGTAAACTATTTACGAGTACCATCCTTGCATTCTGGTACACGATTTGCTATGAGGACAATCACTGAATCTGGTCTCCAGCAAAACAAATCACCATAAGTTCTTTGCAACAGTTACCACATGGAGCCAACCTCGGTTCTTAAAAGGAATAATATACTCCGAGCAGCCGTACCGTTTTCTAAAATAAAACTATAACAATTAACACATGGATTAATTGGACGTACATACAATTTGTGATTTAATTTTTGGAACGAAGTTCCTTATCGCGCGTTGTGAAAGGAGGCTAGACGGAAAAAATTCTTACGAAAAGTTGTCACGACACTTTTTGCTATAGTATGCTATGTTTCTCTGTCTGTCTCTCTCTCTCTTATAGAAAGCAAGTGCGGCGTCGCATGTTTCTCTGTCTGTCTCTCTCTCTCTTATAGGAAGCAAGCCAGATGTTGTAATCATAACAAGTGGCGCCATTTAGTTCCGTAAATTTATACTAGATGGCGACTCGGGTAAAGTTAGCTCGCGGAGGCATTTCATTCACTGGATGTAATATGTAATTTTGAGAAATATATATTTTTAAACACTTCCAGAAGCAGAAAGGTGTTCTAATGAAGTAACCCTATACGACATTGGATATGGGATACAACGGGTACCGCGCGGCTATGCTTCTAAATAATAAATATTTATATTGTTTGTGTGAGAATGATTGATTGAATAAATATGTATGTGTAATGTGTGTTGGTGTAATGTAGGTAAATAGATATAAAATATAATATTGTGTCTTATGTTATATAAAATATATATACAATCTACGAATAATAATAAGTCAGGAACAGTAACTGCGTTAAAAAAATGACCCAACAAAAGTCGTGTTCAAGTAGGCGGGGCTTAAAAGTCGTGTTCAGTACGTCATCAGTCGGACATTTTTCTTGCAAGCGAGCACACGTGAAATCTTCGCATACATTTTATTTTTTATCATTGTGAACTACAGCTGTGAATCATCATGCCAGCATGTGTTGTGAAGTGGTGCAGGATCCATACAAGATTAAAATGTCCAGGAATCACTTTTATTAGGACGTAGTAGCAAAATTATATTTATATTCAAAGATGTTCAAATACGTATACAAACCGAGATGGTCAATACTATGCAAAATAAAGTCGGTCTATTTTTGTTTAATGTATATTTTTTTACAGAACTGAATATTGAAATGTAACAGCAATGTATTTTGCTTATTTTGTTTTATTTTCATTTCCTTGCCGATCCAATGCAGTAAAATAAATGCCTCTGCACTTAAGCTAGAAAGACAAGAGTATGACTAGATGCCTGTGAAAACCAGCATTATAAACTTACTCCGTTCATTTGAAGAAAAAAAATAAAAAAGTAAATTGAAAGATATTGTATATGTACCTTGTTACACAAAACTGCAGATCCTCCCAGTTTGTACAGTAAGTACTACTGTTTTTTTAGTTATATTATTATGTATATCAAATCTTATATTAAGCATTTTAACGCTGATGATTCGTCCCGAAAAAAAATCAACATCTCTAAAAAATACTACAGAAAATGAACAATTAACAGTAATAACCGATTACCTACAGTTGCATAATATAGCATTAAAAATAGTTCATTGTTTGGTTGAATTACGTAAGTACGTTTAATTTTTCAAGCTAATGAAAATTCACCCTCTGCAAATTTTGAAGTGGTTTACTTGAGTTGCTCATAAATCTGTCAGTAATATCAACACAATGCTTTTCTAAAATAATTGATAATGAAGGTATTCTGCGACCACTGAAAAACGTCCACCAGGCAAATAACGAATATCCTATCCTACTTCCTACTTATATCCCACTAATATCATAAATGTGAAAGTGTGGATGATGGATGGATGATTTTAATGAATGTTTGTTATTCAATCACGGCAGAACGGCTTAACGGATCTGATTGAAATTTGTCACAGAGATAGATTATAGTCTGGAATAGCACATAGGCTAATTTCATCATCATTATCATCACCCACGCGGGTGAAACGGCCTAATATTCTTGGGTACAGCATAGACAAAATAACAATATCTCCACCGACGCCAAGATCGTAATTATGACTTACTTTCTGTCAATAGAGTTCTGTCAAAGTTGTGTCAGTTTTTGATAGATTATATAGTGCGTTCGAATAGCCCCAAGTTGACGAAAATAACGCTAAAACGCTCACAATGGCGTTCGAATTGGAAATTTGTGGGTGAAAATGTCGTTTAGGGCTCTTTTGTCCACCGTCCGCAAAGCTAAAAAAGGGTTATTTATGCCACCGAAAAGTACAATTATTAAACCACGTCCGGAGCTGCGGTTGTTTTTGATCATGTTTTGACACAACTATCTATTTGACAGCACAATCGTGTGATTTTAGGTCTTATGCACGGCTTAGCGTTCGAGTAGAGTGTGTGAATAGCGGCAATAATAACGATTTTGAGCTTTACGAACGCTTTAACAAAAAAGCCAACAATTGCAACGTCACCAATGCCCTCATTGCTAAACGAACGCACCTCGAGTCAAAAGCACGCAATGATTTTGCTAGCTCGGATACACTAGACGTGCTTGGCGATAGAGTTGGCATGTCATCCGTCTTTGTTGTTCAGCCGACTGTAGTCGAGCGATTCCGGCATCGCGATTAGGTGAAACATCAATCTGGTGGTCTTGAGTGAATCGCCCGCAATACTTACATGTTATTTTTAAACACAACATAACAAATGGTTTCGCCTATATATCCTCGAAGGGGTAAGCAGCGGTGTTCCAACGATTACATTTAAGTTAAGTTTGTTTTTTTGTTTGTGCCTTAAGTTTGTGTCGCTCGTATTTTGACAGCTCGATACACTAGACTCTGGGGATGAAATGTAACACAAATACCGTCAAGGGTGATGAAATGTAATGACAGTTTTTTTAATGGTGATTAATTTTATATTTGTATGTACTCGTAATTCCTGTCTTTTATTATTAGTGTTTACTGATTGATACACTTAGTATTATTGTTTTTTTCTTGGATTTCTATTATAACAATGGCGTTTGACCATGTACATATTTTATGATATTTTGGTATTTTTAGATGGATGTCTGGTCAGGGTGAGGCCTTGGAGAAGATAATAAGCTACTCGAAGTCCTAACCATGCGCAGACGTAGTCGCGGGCACCAGCTAGTTAAATATATTTTTGGTAATTTAATCTCACTTTACTACATTGTGGAAAAAGAGTCTCTTCTAATTACTTCTAGACGAAAACTTAATATTTTGCGGGACATAAAGTTCACTGAATTTTAAAAAGTAACCGATATAAAAAAACAAATAAAATATTATTGACTTGGTCCAATCCACTTGTTGCATTAGATCGTCCACGCCGCTACGACTCAGTTGTCATAGTAGACGTTGCAGCACGCGCGTAAGCCAATCCCTGCTTTCCTTCTGAATTTAAACCAATCACCGAACATGTCTATTTGTAACCTCGGAAGTAATTCGTATTTGGAATCATACGTCGCTTTGGTTTGAAGGGCTACTTTTTGTGTGGAATTTGTTCTGAATTATGCTTCCTGACTTATTATTATTCGTAGTATACAATTGGTTAATTAATGTAATGTAGGTAAAAGGATGTAAGTCACCTACACGCGATTATCGGAACCTATTATTGGAATATTTACCATGGTTTTGTATTTTTAGCATAATTTTTTCTGATGAGGAACTTCGTTCCATCCGGGTGTCCCTTGACACCTCTCAAGTTTTAGTTTATTATTTATTTTAGATAATTCAAATATAAACGTTCAAAATTTTCTGAAATCTCTTTGGTAAAGTAAGGCTGGCATCAGACAGCCGGAATGCCTCTCTGGATTCATAATCTTAATTCACATTAATAATTCAGAATATTATACAAACAAAATCAGTATACTCCACACACATTTCCGGGTCGGAATATTTAAGATTATGATTTCATAACGCGCGTATTCCCATACATTTTAATAGAGCGGCACACACATACTGAAATCAGATTATGAATAGGGTAAGACCGGGCTATCTCGCAGTAGTAATGTAAAACGCTGCTGAATAATTATTTAACTGATTTTTAAATGAAAATGACACTGTATGAAGGTTATAGTTATTGATTCAAACAAAAATAAAACTGTACATATTAATTAAAATTATCCCACCTACTTTAGTGTTTATGCTTTTTTGTAAGTCTTTCTTCAGCGGAAATGGCTCTTCTCATGTGTGTGTCTTTTTTTGGATTTTATTCCGCAGCAAACATAACAATCTCACTAATATTCAAAATGTGAAAGTTTAGATGGATGGATGGATGAATGCATGCATGGATGTTTGTTACTCAATCACATCAGAACGGCTGACGGCTCTGGTTGAAATTTGGCAGTATATATAGATTATAGTAAGTCTGGAGTAGCACATAGGCTACTTTTCTTCATCATCATCATTATCATCATCTATCACCACGCGGGTGAAAAAGCCTAATATTATTGTGCACAGCATAGACAAAATAACAAGATCGTAATTTATGACTTATTATCTGTCAATAGAGTTCTATCAAAGAGTTTATGATAGCTTAGTCAAAACCACGCTTTTTGATATATAATCGATACACTGGACGGGCTCGGCGATAGAGTCGGCATGTCATCCATCCTTGTTGTTTAGCCGACTGTAGTCAAGTGATTCCGCCATCACCACGGAGGTTAAATACCAGTCTAGCGGTCTAGAGTGAATCGCCCGCAATACTTATATATGTATGAACAAGAAATAAACATTTTGTATTTGTATTTGTATTTGTACTTACATGTTATTTTTAAACACGACATAATAAAAAGTTTCACCTATAAATATATCCTCAAAGGGATATGCAGCGGCGCGGTAATATCAGCCTAGCGGTCTTGAGTGAATTGATACTTTTCCGTTTGGGTAAAACCTCGAAGAGTTAATCAGCGGTATTTTCAACGCCTACGTTTCGCCATTATATGTTTTGGTCACGTGATCATGTAAGAGGGGGCGAGCCTATTGCCATCTACGGGGCACTGTATTAGTCGCTGGACTGTTATTGAGAATATCTTTCTTTCTCAGAAAAACACAATAACTGTTCCAACCCGGGGATTGAACCCTTGACCTCGAGGTTCCAAAACGGCACTTTTACTACTACACCAAGACCAAACGAGCGAAGCCGCTGGCGGGTCAGCCAGTTCATCATATGATGCCACTGACATTCTGTTGTAATCGAAGAATCTGTCAGGGTACTGTTATAATTTTCTCGCCGTAATGTGTTACTGACTCTCCTTTACTCTGTTCACATATAAGAATGAATCCAGTATTTGCCTTTGCATTTCTTTTTTTTATTATGTACCTAGAGCCAAAAGTAATGCGATTAGTGTTCATTCCCCTTCCATAAAGACGCGTGCATGTGCCCGGAACTACGAGCACGAGACTACTGATCAATCTGATTTTTTAAGATATGTGTGAGGCAAGACGCCGGAATTAAGATTATGAATTCCATGTTATGAATCCAGGCTATGCCGGCTGTCTGATACCAGCTTAAATAGTAAAACGAAGTGTTTTTATTCTCTTTGGTAAATATAATTTTTCTTTACAATTGCATTGCACTCGTACGTTTGTCTATTTGCCATTCCTCAAGTTTATCGGTGTTACCCTATGTGGAAACACATTTTTTAAATTGTTTTTCCTGTGGCTACATTCTCGAGCAAATAGTTTAGCGCACCAAATGTAGATAGTAGTAGTTTCCATACAAAAAGCCTGAGCAAGTCCAAATATTCTAAGAGAGCCCGGCATGACTCACTCGTGCTCATTCGCCGAGCAGTCTCGCGCATAGACTAAAATATATACTAGGAAACGATACGATAACGTGACACTTAAGCAGATTATCGTGCTCGGCCCACTGAAGTTGATATATTTATTTATTCAAGTAAAACCTATTGCTCGTGGAAACTATACTTTATTAAAACTTAAGCTGTTTTAGATAATGATCTGAAAAAAATACCGTTTATTGTGCCTACGTGAAAATAAACAACTAGCCGTACCAAATAATGGATAAGCCAAAATTCTAAAACAAAGACGGCATTTTAGGATATTATTAATATACAATAAATTGTCTCTGGCAGTTATACGTGAAGGTAAAACTGTACTTTTGGACTGAAAATGTTTTGTAAATATTTTTAACCCTTATTTTTATGCCTGAGTAACATACGCTATATTTGATTCATCATCATCATCCATCACCATGTGGGTGCAACCGCGGAGCACAGCTTGTGAGTAATAAATCGAAGTCACAAGCATTCGAGCGTATGAGGCAGTGAAAATGTTTTTCGAAACCGCGTCGTTCGCGACAACATTATTCGAGTCAATAAGCTTTCGAAACTATGAGGCAGTGAAAAAAAAATCGCAACAGCGTGTGTCGATACAGAGTACCTAATTCGAAACTACGTACGTATCACTTAATTTTAGCATATCATAACTATATTAAATTAAAATTTTCAATAACGAGTGCCTTTTTCTGTAGAGATTTCCTGCTATGTATTGTTTAGCCGTTAACGAATTGACACAACCAGTACCTAAGTCTACCATGAGTTTACAACATGACACCAATCGATGCTCAATATCGACTGCCGCGAAAACTGTATGAAAATAAGAATAGTGCCACCTCGCGGTCAATTGTAGAACTAAAATTGACAGCGAGTACGCCAATCACAAGCTTAATAGGTAGGCGAGATCGAAGATCGACTATTAGTGCGTTCGTTTAGCTTATGAGGGCATTGGTGGCGTTTTCATTGATGTCTCTTTTGATAAAGCGTTCGGAAAGCTCAAAAACGTTATTTTTGCCACTTTTGCCCTTACCCTATTCGAACGCTCAACTGAGCATAAAACCTAAAATCGCATGAGTTTGCTGTCAAATACATAGCTGTCAAATAACGATCATAAACAACCATGCTCCGGACGTGGGTCAAAAATTGCACTTTTTGGTGGCAAAAATTCCTCTTTTTTAGCTTTCCGAACGATGAACAAAAAGAGGCATGAACGACATTTTCACGCACAGATTCCCAATTCGAACGCCCCTTGTGAGCGTTTTTAGCGTTATTTTCGTCAAAAACGATCAGAAGTGATCTATTCGAACGCACTATATAGATGACATTTATGTTGCCAACTCATGGTAGAGGTACTGAGCGGGATTGAGTATCTGCTCACCGACAACGTACAATGAAGTTACACAATAAAGTTACAGTATAAAACATAAATTATAGGAATAGAAACACGATAATTAAATATAGTAATTTAGCTCATAATAATCTTCAACTTTAACATACGTCCGTCAATCAATAATAACTCACAAACAAATGACGATTAGAAAACGTCCAACGATATCAGATTACGCAAACTCTTAGCTCTAAATTCTAATATAGAAAATTCTAGCCACCGTTTAATAGAACATAGATAACTTTGGTGAATAATGCGTGGTGGCACAACCAGCGGCTGATCAAGACTTCTTTCCGCCCTAGGCTAATTATGAGGACGCGCCCCCACTATATGTGTGTTACGGTCGGCCTTAAAATTATTAGTAAGTTAGTATAATAATAATAAGTTACTTATATTCGTTTTGACTTTGTTCACTAGTGTGAATATTTTAATACAAAAGTTTTCAGATCCATCTGCAACCGAAACTAACGTTGTCCTTTATTCTGCACGACATTCAACCTTAGGGTGGCAAACCATTTTTTAGCTGAATGTACATAAAGGCAAAGTATGGCATTATACGACCAAAATCATGACAAGTGACTGCAGGCTACCAAGTAGAAAACCAAATCCATGTCGTGTTTGGCCCCATGACTTGTATTGGCTTAGTTACTATAGACAACTTAATTGTATTTTTTAAATATTTACACTTCTGTTGTTATCTTTGAAAAAGCATTATACTCGTACTATTATTTATGAAATATTTTTACAGCTGATTAATGATTTATTTGAAAATTATAGTAATTATTATGTAATAAAGTCCATCTTCGTGCTTTAGCGTTTGCAAATCTGTGCAACAGCGTGTGTCGATACAGAGTACCTAATTCGAAACTACGTACGTATCACTTAATTTTAGCATATCATAACTATATTAAATTAAAATATTCAATAACGAGTGCCTTTTTCTGTAGAGATTTCCTGCTATGTATTGTTTAGCCGTTAACGAATTGACACAACCAGTACCTAGGTCTACCATGAGTTTACAACATGACACCAATCGATGCTCAATATCGACTGCCGCGAAAACTGTATGAAAATAAGAATAGTGCCACCTCGCGGTCAATTGTAGAACTAAAATTGACAGCGAGTACGCCAATCACAAGCTTAATAATAATATTAGTGCGTTCGTTTAGCTTATGAGGGCATTGGTGGCGTTTTCATTGATGTCTCGTTCAGCGTTCGGAAAGCTCAAAAACGTTATTTTTGCCACTTTTGCCCTTACCCTATTCGAACGCTCAACTGAGCATAAGACCTAAAATCGCATGAGTTTGCTGTCAAATACATAGCTGTCAAATAACGATCATAAACAACCATGTTCCTATTAGCATTTAAGCAGCGCACCATGTGCCGGGTGGATGGTTTCGTGCAGGAAATAAAAGATGAGGTTATCCAGTAATTGCAGTCTATATTACTTAATATAGAGGCACAATCGTCGTCACTGATTCACAAATAAAATAAGAATTACAATTATATTATTATATTATTAATGCTTAGAGTGCAGAACGAACCGGCATCCATGACGGGCGATCAGAGAGAAGGAAAAAGAAAAAGAATCGAATCATTTTGACATTGACAACTCTAATAGATTTTAAATAAAGCGTCCATTCATGTTTAAACCAGCCATTCATGCATTAACTACGTATTTCTTCTTTGAGGCATACAGTACATTTATCACTTCCCCTTATGCCTCATAAGGATTGCAGACAATAAACAAAAAAATAACAATTAACAAACATGGCATTCTACATGTGACTTCTACAAAAAAATTATATAAAACTAGTCTCTACAAAGACTTTGTCAGCTCTACAAATTATACATGTGATTCATACAACCAAAAATTAAAGACACATTAAAAATATATATACTTTAACTATATCACATAACATTCATTTTGTTTCACAAAACAATCATGTTTACAAGAGCTGAGCGGCTTAGTTAATACATCGGCAATCATTTTCTCTGTAGGCATATACTTTACTGAAATTACATTGTTCCTTATTAAGTCTTTCACATAATGATATCTTATGTCTATATGTTTCGTTCTTTTGTGGCAATACTCTTTAGCTTCCAACAATTTTTGTGCACTTTGGTTGTCATTATATACAGTACAATCAATTGTCTTAGATATGAACTCTGATAGTAAATTTTTAACAAAAGAGATAACTTTACATAAATCGGCTATTGCAAGATATTCTGATTCAGTACTTGAGAGTGCTACACATTTCTTCTTACGCGACTCCCAATTAATAGTGTCATTTTCTAACTTTGTAACAAAACCAGTATAAGATTTTCTGTCTGTGATGTCATTACCCCAATCCGCATCCGCATAAGCAAATAATTTCCAATTTCTACATTTTATAAAACATAAACCATAGTCAATTGTACCTGCTAAATAGCGTAAAATGCGTTTTGCAGCCAACCAATGACTTCTATTAAAGCAGTTGTTAAACTGGCTAAGTTGGCTACAAGCAAAAGATATATCAGGCCTCGTGCATACAGCAAGATACATGAGGCTACCTATCAATTGCCTGTATTGGTAAACTTCATCCTGTAAACAATTGTCAGTATCATTTGACTTCTCTAACTTAGTGTTTACAGGCATAGGACTAGACACTGGCTTACAGTTAGTCATACCAAAACGCTCAAGTAATTTAGAAATATATTGTGACTGACTAAGTTTAAGAACACCTTTAGCCTTATCTCGAGTAACATTAATACCTAGACAGCTTTTCAAAGCACCAAGATTTTTAACATTAAACTCTTTTTCTAAATTACATACTAAATCCTTCTTATTATTACTAGAAGGACTACAAAATATATAGAAATCATCTACATACAAAGCAAGTATTACCATATCATTATTGGTGTTTTTTATATACACACAAGGTTCACACCTACTTTGAACAAAACCTTGTTTACATAAGAAATCATGAATCCTACAGTTCCACATTCTACTAGACTGTTTAAGGCCATATAAACTTTTCTTCAATAAACAAACCTTATCACTGTTATCACAAAAACCTAAGGGTTGTTCCATAAATATCACTTCATTTAAGTCACTGTTTAAAAATGCTGTTGCTACATCTACATGTTCAATATCAAGGTCTAATTGATTAGCCAGTGAAAATAATATACGCATAGTTGAATGACGTACCACAGGGGCAAAGGTCTCATTAAAATCAATACCTTCCTTTTGAGAGAAACCCCTGGCAACTAAACGGGCTTTGTATTTTTCAAAATTCCCAGAAGCATCCTGCTTTACTTTAAACACCCATTTGCATTTAATAATATTTTCACTGTTGGGTCTATCTACCAATTCCCATACTTGATTTGCAACTAAAGCTTGATACTCACTCCTCATGGCATCCAGCCACATTTCCTTATTGGGGCTAGCCATAGCCTCTTGATATGTAAGTGGTTCATCATAGTATAGAGGATTTTCCTGGACTAACATAGAAGATAAATCATAACTTTCAAACCTCTTAGGAGCAACACAACGTGTTGAGCGTATAGGCGCGAAGGCGAATCATCGGCGCCCAAGTGATATATCCAGCTCCTGCGCCGCCTGTGAAATGGGACGGGCTACTTTCGTAGCTAGACCCGGATCATGGGTGGAATGGGGGAGGGAACATACACAAAACCGATATTCTGGCCGGGGGAAGGAAACCCCTGTATAAAAAATCCGACCACACTATGGCTGCAAACTTAAACAAGGACTACTACTACCCCAGGAGGGTACCGGTTTACCCGGAGAATCCCTCCCTGAGCATAGCTCGGGCTGCCCCACGTATTCTGGGGGGGGCAAAGTATTGCACGATGTGGAAGAAGTGAGAGGTGAGCAAACCCCCACGGGTTTAGGTGAAGCGGTGAAGGAGCTCGTGGCGGCCATGTCGGCCCCGGAGCCCTGCACCTCTGCCTGGACGGTTGTCGGACCGAAGGGCAAAAAAGCAAGAGACAAGCAACAGGGACTTAAACCGAAGGCTGGATTCCCCCATGCTGACGCTAAGGGACTTAAGCCGAAGGCTGGATTCCCCCATGCTAACGCTAAGGGACTTAAGCCAGAAGCTGGATTCCTCCACGCTAACGCTAAGGGACTTAAGCCAGAGGCTGGATTCCCAGAGACTTTAAGCAAAAGTCAAAGAAACCGACTGAGGCAGAAGCTAAAGAAGCAGCAAAAGGCCGAAGCGCGACTGGCTAGTCAAAGGTCAGAAGCTGAAAACACCGGTACGGGATCTAGCCTAACGGGACTTAAGCCTCAGGCTGGAGTCCTCAAGGCAGGAGACCATCCGGAAGGTCAGAAGCAGACGACTGGAGATGCCAGTAACGGCGCACCTGGCCCGAGCTACTTCTTTAAAAAAGCAGGACACAGCACCGCACCACCTGCCAAACCACTGAAGACTGGAGCACCACTAACGGCAGAACCAGGACCTTCAGGGGTCCAGAGCAAGTGGTCGCACCCTAAACACAGCAACCGGTACAATCGCCAGAGGCGTGGGGCAGTGGCCATTTCGAAATCTGTACAAGCCCCTCCCCGCACTGAGCCCGGCAAGCGTACCCGGTTGGATGACACGGTGTCACCTAGAGGTGAACACAAAAGACCCAAACTGGACAGCTCACGGCGCACCCTGACCAGCTACGCAGACATTGCTCAGAATGAGCTATGCGTAGCGGTGACGGGGGAAAGCCAAGAGCTGAAAGAAGAGCAAGCCACCAAAGTGAAGAAGTACCTGGTCAACAGGATTCTAGCTGATGTTAAAGATCCTAACATCACATTCTCCCCCTGCTTCAGAGGGAAGCCCATCATTGCAGATGGAGCCCTGAAGCTGTGGTGTGAGGATGATGCTTCACTGCGGTGGCTCAACAAGGCAGTTAGCAGTCTTTCAGCTGACTCAGGGGTTAAACTCACTGTCAAACGACAGGGAGATTTAACCCGAGTAGTAAGAGCAGCACTGTTCATCCCGGAATGTGATAGCTCTGTCGAAGACACGAGCTTGATTCTGGCGGATCAGAACAAGTGGGCCCAGGTGAACACCTGGAGACTGTTCGCGCATAGCATGCACGGAGACGACACGATGTTCCTCACGTTGGGGATTCCCGAACCCCTTATACCTACACTCGTAGAGAAAGAACGGAGGCTAGCCTTCAACCTGGGGAATGTCTACGTTCGATTCTATGCAGCGAACGGGTCTCTTCAGGACGAACCACCTGCACCAGCAAGCAAGCCCACACCGGCAGACAAGCTGGATACCATGCTGGCTCCAGACGGCAAGACGGGGGAAACTCCGGACGAGCTGTCACACTCATCGCCCAAACCATCGTCCTCAAAGGTGACGGAGGATATGAGTGTGGATCCTGACCCCCCTACCAGAGGAGAGTGGAGGGATCCAAACGGGGCCAACACGGCTGAGTCAGAGGAGGAGGGTAGCTTGAATGATGGCGACCCAATCCTCCATGATGTGTAAGGTCATCCAGACAAACCTCCAGCACAGCCTCACTGCAACGGCTAACCTGCGCAGAGTGCTGGGGGATGACAGCGAGGAGACCATGGCCTTGATCCAGGAGCCGTGGATCAGGGCGGGGCGTGTGTGTGGTCTCAATAATCTAAGGGGTAAGTTAATATATGACAACACCTCCAAAAACAACATTCGAGCATGTATATATGTACCAAGCAACATTGCTTCATTGCCTCTAACCGAGTTCTGTTCCAGAGACTTGGCTACTGCCAGGCTCCGGGGTGTTCTCGGGGAGGAAGCTGGGGACGTGATCGTCGCGTCAGCCTACATGCCCGGCGACGAGGAGATCCCATCGAAAGACGTTGCGGACCTGGTAAGATACTGCGAGCTCAATGACTTCAAACTAGTAATATCAGCAGACACAAACGCCCATCACCCTATATGGGGTATGCCCACGTCAAACAGCAGAGGGGAGGACCTGGTAAACTTTTTATTTACTACAAATCTCCTTATAGCAAATACAGGCGCGGAACCAACTTTTGTTAGACAACGCAGCCGTACTATCATCGACCTCACCTTGGTCTCAGGTAATACAAACCTCATAGAGAACTGGGAAGTATCAGGCGAATACTCTGGCTCCGACCACAGGTGGATCAGGTATGAACTAAAAATAAGCAAACAGATACTAACACCAATCCGCAACCCCCGCAGGACTGACAAGACGATCTTCACTAGGTCCCTTGAACAAAACATGAACACAGTAAGTGCGAACACGCAACTAGTAAACATAGAAGAAATAGAGCAAACTGTTGAACAACTCACATACAGTCTCACTATGAGTTTTGAAAGCGCATGCCCCCTCTCTTTGCCAAACGCTGGGGGAGGCAATCAGGGGTGGACCAAAGCGCTGGAACGACAGAGGCGGAAGGTACGCAAGCTGTTCAATAGAGCCATGAATACATGCATGGACGAGGACTGGGACAACTATAGAATAGCCAAGGCTAAATATAAGAAAAATATACGGTCCAGGTCACGCAGGTCATGGAAAAACTACAACACCAGCATCAAGTCGAATGGACAAGCGAATAGGGTTAGGAAAATACTCGCTAGTAACCCGAACCGCGACATCGGCTCCATAAAGAAAAGCGACAATACGTTTACAAAAACTATAACAGAAACCTATACAATACTTCTGAAAACACACTTTCCTGGGTGTCTAATATCAGACTCAAATGTTTGGACAGAACACCCCATGGCACCACCTACAGCGACAGACTGGGCTGTTGCACAGACTGTTGTTACAGGAGAGAGACTAAACTGGGCAATCAACACATTCACACCGTACAAAACGCTAGGTTTGGACGGGATATTCCCAGGACTCCTACAATGGAGTGAATATCATATAAACGAGACATTGAGTGCTATCTTCAAGGCATGTCTGGCGCACAGATACATGCCCAAAGGGTGGAGAGAGGTTAAGGTCTTGTTTATACCAAAGCCGGGTAAGAGTGACTACACAGAAGCAAAGGCTTATAGACCGATAAGTCTTACGTCTTTTCTCCTGAAAACCTTGGAGAGGCTCTGTGATAGGTACATCAGAGACACAGTTCTCATTACCGCGCCACTTCACCCAGAACAGCACGCTTACAGCGCAGGTAAATCTACCGAATCCGCCCTACACAGTGTTATACACAAAGTAGAGCGAGATATTAAAAGTAAAAATTTATGTCTAGGAGCTTTCATTGATATAGAAGGAGCCTTTGACAAAACTAACTTTAGCAGCATCAGAGCAGCACTGCTTAAACATAAAGTAGACCTGACCCTGATCGATTGGATCATTAACATGCTAGAATTAAGGGCGATACGTATTGATTTAAACGGCACGACCAGGGGAGTGGTAGCCAAGGGGTGCCCCCAAGGAGGTGTCCTGTCCCCGCTCCTATGGAATCTAGTAGTCAATGATCTAATCACCAGGCTGAATATAAGTCGCTTCTTCACAATAGGGTATGCAGACGACCTCGCAATACTAATATCAGGCCATTTTGCCAGTGTGGCATGTGACCTGATGAGAAATGCGTTAAAGGTTGTCGAAAAATGGTGCATAGAATACGAACTCTCCGTAAACCCAGCTAAAACCGAACTGGTGATGTTCACTAACAAACGAACCCTAGGCAGGTTTACACTACCTAGCCTATTTAACAAGCAACTGAAACTGTCAGAAGAAGTGAAATATCTGGGAGTCACACTAGACAGCAAGTTGAATTGGGCCAAGCACATAGAGAACAAGTTAATCAAGGCCAGTATTTCGTTCTGGCTATGCAGAAGGATGATAGGTAAAACATGGGGACTAAGCCCTAAGATCACCCTGTGGCTATATAAAACGGTAATCAGACCTTCACTAACATATGGTGCAATTGTGTGGTGGCCCAGAACCACCCTGAGCACCACCAAAACCAAGCTACAAACCTTTCAGAGACTTGCCTGTGTAGCCACAACAGGCTGCATGCGCACTGCACCAACCGCCGCGATTGAGGCCCTGATAGGCCTGACCCCGCTACACCTATACATACAACAAGAGGCCGCGGCGGCTGCGTACAGGCTAAAGGCACTGAACCTCTGGTATCAGGATCAATTAGCACCCCATACAACAGTCATAGAAAACTTTGCAGTTGGAAACCCCTTAATAAAGTCTATCTATGATAGAGTACAAAAGCAACACTTCTTTACAAAGAGCTACCGCGTACAACTAAATGAAGAGCCAAGCGACTGCTCAGGTATTCATGAAGTCAGAATTTACACAGATGGCTCCAAGATGGCAACAGGCACCGGAACGGGAGCGTTCTCGGAGGAACTAAACATACACATAGCAACAGGGCTAGGTAAACACAACTCTATATTCCAAGCAGAATGTGTGGGTGTCATCCAAGCCACAGCAGCAGTACTTTGCAGGAAGGTAACCAATAGTAATATTAGGATACTCTGCGACAGCACTGCGGTACTACGAGCCCTAAATAGATACGACCACTCTTCGGGGCTGATCATACAATATCACCGACTATTGGAGGAAGTAAGTAAACATAACAATAATATCACACTCCAATGGATAAAGGGGCACAGCGATTCCAGAGGTAACGATGCGGCTGATGAGCTAGCAAGGAGAGGTTCCGGTATGACGTGTGCAGGACCAGAACCCCCTACCTTTCAGTCAAATTCGTGCATGGATTCGCAAAAAAACTAAGGACCAGCATCAGAACTACTGGGCAAGTATCGAGGGTTGTAGGCAGTCGAAGGAGGCTTTTCCGATTCTAAATCTGAAATTCTCCAGAAAACTCCTCAATCTTAAAAGAAATAATGTACGACACATCGTCGGAATTATGACCGGTCATTGCTCCTTAAACAAACACCTGTTTAATCTAGGTGTTACAGACAGTCCCCTATGCAGAGGCTGCATGGAGGCGGAAGAAACAGCTGCGCATCTGCTCATCGAATGCAGGAGCGTGGCGGCACAAAGGGCAGCTAACCTCGGCTCGCCGAGGACAGTGTGGGAAGCCTGCGCCAAGCCGAAGGAGCTGCTGGCTTTCCTGGGCGACACCGGGTGGCTGGACTGATCAGCGTCACCCGGCTATCACGCAAAATGGGCCGCGCCACAGCGGCCTGGTTGCGGAAAAGAGCCAGCCCACCAAGTACCAAGTAAGAGCGTATAGGACGACCAGAAGAAGATGTGACCTTGATGGGAGTAGTCACAGTACTTCTATCTTAGAAGTTCAACACTTTGAATAAATCTTTCGAGGCTATGGTGCTGAAGATGACTGACCTAACACAAAGCATGGAATTTATGTCAAAAATGAGTGAAGAGTTTGAACAAAAATTTGATAGTATAAAAAAGGAACGCTCGGAGGACAAAGCATATATAAAGACCTTGGAGGATAGAATAGAAGCCTTGGAGCGTGGATCTCGAAACTCGTCTATGGAAATACGAAGTGTGCACTCAGTGCCGACGGAAACGAAATCAGATCTCTGCGACCTTGTAATGGCCTTGGGTGACAGTCTTGATATAGTTATACAGAAAACTGATATAAGAAGTATATACAGAGGTCCATCAAAGAAAAATACCCCTAAACCTATTGTTGTAGAATTTAATTCTGCTATTATGAAAGAAGAAGTATTGAGTTCATGCCGGAAGTTCAATAAAGGAAAGAAACGTGACGATAAATTGAATACTCGTCACCTAAAGATAAAGGGAGCCCAAATGCCAATATATGTCTCGGAGAATCTTACTTTCAAGTCAAAGAAACTGTTTTATCTTGCACGGGACTTCGCTAAAACAAACGGATTCGCTTATTGTTGGACATCAAACGGAGTTATCTATTTGCGTAAGAAAGATAACACACCCTTCTTTCGAATCACGGCGGAAGAAGACTTTACTAACTTACAAAACTTGTGACTAGAAAATAGAACTCACTTCATAATTGTTATTTTAAAATTAAGTAGTAATTGGGCAATATTGCTATACCTTCAATCACACAAAAGTGCCATCGTAAATACATTACTAATAGTAAATACTTCTCATTCGTACACCACACACACATTCATTATTTCTTATATTCACTTGTTATATATCAAAATACTATCTGTTAACTATTTTATATTCACCCTTTTTCTTATATTGAATGCAACTGTTTTATATAATCTGAGCAAAAACGCTGTGACTATAATCATGTACTCGCATCATCATGGATAGTTTAATTAATGAAATAATAACAGAACTCGATGAAATTAATGTGTCCAATACATTTTCATGTGATCCAGAAGAATGCTCGAATTATTTGTCGAAACAATATGCTAACAAGTCAAAATTAACTATTATATCTCAAAATATTAGAAGTATTTCCCGTAACATTGATGATTTTTGTATACTCTTGTCCAGAATGGATATTGAACCAGACATAATTATTTTCTCGGAGTGCTGGTTATCTTGTAATCCGATTGTACCTCAACTATCGCAATATGAATCTTTTGCATCAACTAAACTATACAATCAAAATGATGGACTGGTACTGTTTGTAAAAATGCAATGCAAACATAACACATTTGAACCACCTTTTCTGGAAGCTAACTGTTTTGTAACTATTGTAGAAAATAACATTGCGATAATTTCAATTTATAGACCGTATGAATTTAAAAATACTGAGAATTTTATAGACTCTTTAGACCAACTTCTCACTGATTTAAAATCATATTCTACCATTATTATAATTGGTGATATTAATATAGATATAAAGATCGATACACTGGACCGACACGCAGCTACATATTTGAATCTTGTTGCATCTCATGGAATTTTGCCAGCACATACTTTAAAAACAAGACTCAATAGCTGTTTAGATCATTTAATGCTAAAATCTAGATTAAGTGCCACTACTCTAGTGGTAAATAGTAGTGTGACCGATCATTACACATTAGTTTTATCCCTTGCATCGAATAAAAGGTGTACAGTTCCTACAAGTATAACAAAAATAAATTATAAAGCCATAAATAATGATTTTAAAACAATTAACTTACAAGAAATACTTGGTATACCTGATTGTGATATGGCTGCCGTATACTTAGTTAATAAAATAACAGACATTATACAGTTACATACAAAACACATTAATCTTCCACGTCGCAAAAAGCCAATTAAGCCGTGGGTAACGCCTGGTCTCATAAGGTGCATGAGAAATAGAGATGCAATGCATAAAAAGTTAAAAAAATCACCCAACGATGAAACGCTAAAGTTAACTTACTCTAGGTATCGAAATTACTTAACTAGATTACTAAGGAAATTAAAACACCAGTATGAGCGTTCTAAATTACAAAATGCAAAAAATCCCAAAGATTTATGGCGGGTTATAAATGATATAACACACTTAAAACCTCAGAAAAACCAACCTCACGATCTAGTGTCGTTATGCTCCTCTACATTGGAATCCGCTAATAAGGTTAATTCTTATTTTGCTGGTATCGGTGAATTTTTAGCAAATGAAATAATTCAGTCTCGAAACTCTATAATGATAAGTTACATACGTAATTTCTCCTCATCCTCCGACTCTCTCGTAATTCTCCCTACAGACATTGCTGAGATTATCTCTATAGTCAATTCAATGAAGAATTCTTGTTCTGTCGGTATTGACAATATTCCAATGAAAGTCATTAAAGACAATATAACATCTATTGCTGGTCTATTGGCTTACATATTTAATTTAGCGTTTTCCACGGGTTGTTTTCCTTCAATCTTCAAAAAGTCTGTGATTGTTCCTATATTCAAAGCCGGGAGGAAGGATATAACTAGCAATTATAGGCCGATATCAATTTTGCCATCCTTATCAAAAATACTAGAGCGTCTAGTTAATAAAAGATTGATTAACTTTCTTGATAAAACTAACGCAATCTCATTAAACCAATACGGTTTCCGTAAAAATAGATCTACGGCTGATGCGGTTTCCCATTTAACGAACTATGTCGTAAAAGCTGTCGATACTGGTGATAAGTGCCTTGCAATCTTTCTAGACCTTGCAAAGGCGTTTGACACCGTATCAATACCACTACTACTTCATAAATTGGAACACTTGGGGGTACGGGGACTACAGTTACAATTTTTTTCAAGTTACCTAGAAAATCGAACGCAATGTGTAAAACTGGCGGGTCATTTGAGTGAACCTCTACCAGTAAAATATGGTGTACCACAAGGTAGCGTATTGGGTCCGACTCTCTTCTTGGTCTACATAAATGAATTGTGTAACCTAAAATTACGTAACGGCCACCTTTTTACCTTTGCTGATGACACAGCTCTTGTGTTCCGGGGAGAGAGTTGGGACCAAGTTTTCCAAGATGCACAGGAAGGATTCAATAAAGTGTCAGATTGGCTAACGCAAAATCTCTTAAGCCTGAATGCACAGAAAACTAAAGTTATGACATTTTCAATTTTAAGTATATCTCAACCTCCTCTGACCTTATATAACATCATTGCTCACCAAAGTTATAACGCTTCAAGCTTATGTTCCAATAACACATGTTCATGTAATAAACTAGAGAGAGTACAAACAATTAAATATTTAGGTATTACACTGGATTGTACTTTACGCTTCCAGTTACATATTAAAAATCTGGCAGCCAAAGTACGAAAGCTTATAGCCATTTTTAAGAATGTACGACATGTAGCAGACAAGAAATTATTAAAATCTATTTATTTTGCACTTTGTCAATCGCTGCTTATGTACTGCGTAGATACTTGGGGAGGATGTGCGAAAACGACATTGATAAGACTAGAGCGAGCTCAGCGTGCAGTTTTAAAGGTAATGAACTTCTTACCTTTTAGATTTCCAACTGAGACATTGTATGAGCAGACCAAAGTATTAACAGTAAGGCAATTATTTATCCTCAGACTGATACTAAGGCAGCAAAAGATCCAACCACACCAGCCAAAGTGGAGGAATAACCGAAAAAATAGTAATGTTTTTGTCGTTCCGAAATGTAACACAGTTTTCGCCAAGAGATTCTCTGGTTTTCTGGGTGGTCATATTTACAATCAATTGGCGAAACACATTAATTTGCAAAAATTGAATTTTTATAAACTTAAAAAATCTGTTACAGATATATTAATCACTTATAGTTATGATAAAACGGAATCACTATTAAAATGAAATTACTTAATCCAATAAGATATATAATAACTCCAATAAGAGCACTCACATAACTGCACTCCTCATCCCACATACACACGCATTAACCACACACACACATCCACCCTCACATACACACTTACACACACGCGCACGCGCTCACTCATACACAAGCAAACATTTTCACACACCATAAATAGAAGGTAGGCTTCAATTCTTATAATTAAATATATTTTTTTTGCCCATTGTTCAATGTAATTAGTTTCATTTCTCCATTTTTAATTTTCATAAAAATATCATGTGTCATTCAAATATATAATTGTTATTTAGTTTGATTCAATGCAATCTTTAACTGGTACACGTAATATGATATGTAACTAGGGGAAACGCAGATGCCTATATTACAGGCTTTCTCAAGTCTAGCTTAGGCATCTGAGGTTCATCACACAATATTTGGCTTATTAAATGTTTGTGTTAATAACGATTATGCATTGTCAATATTGTAATTTTCTTTTGTGGCAATAAAGATTTATTATTATTATTATTATTATTATTATCTCCATCTGAAGTCTCGCTCGATGACGTCACTGGCCCATCGCCTGACTCATCAGCAGACAGCTCAGCCTGGCTGGTATCAACCTCGCTCCCAGTGCAATGCTCCTCATCTGAAACCACAATACCACTGATATTAGAATCTGATGATAATGCATTAGAAACATTGTCAATATTCAAATTATTATTATTACTGTGAATGTCAATATTAAAATTATCATCATTAGAACAAGATTCAATATCATTAGAATTCAATAGATAAGGTATAATATTATTATTAAATTTATCATTTGATTTTGCTCTCTCTGCTGCCTGGTTGTAAAATACATTTTCCAAAAATGTCACATTCCTAGATAAAATAACCTTTCTAGGATCAAATGGATCTGCCAATCTGTAACCCTTACATGTATCAGAATATCCCACAAAAATATAACATTTCGCCTTGGCATCCAGCTTTTGGCGCTTTTGTTCAGGAATCAGAGAGTAAGCAGCACAGCCAAATACCCTAAGGTGGCTGAGGTCAACCTTAGACCCAGTCCAAGCTTCCTCGGGAGTACATCCTGTTAAAGCAACTGTGGGACTTCTATTTTTTAAATATATTGCAGTCATAACTGCTTCACCCCAGAAACGCTTACAGAGATTCGCTTGCTGCAACATAGACCTAGCTTTCTCTAGTAAAATCCTTTTTTTTTTTTTTTCTTTTTGTCCCGGGGAAATCCTTTATGGATACCACCCCCCACGGGGAGGGAGGTGGTTATGTGGGAGTCCGTATACCCACCAAAACCCCGGGGTGTTCCGTCACTGCCGCCCTCGGCGGGAACGCGGGACAGGTTTTCCACACGACCGCGAACCCGCCGTGGCTGTCCGTTGCCGGACCCTTCTCTTCGCGGCACGCCAGAACACATGGCGCGCCGCAACTGCCTCGGAAACCAAACTCGCCAACAATGGGCGCCAGACTTCCCCGTGTCTGGTCGCCCGTGGCCTCCCTGCGGTGGGTCGGATACGTAGCCCCACCGCCTGCTACGTCAGCCACAAGGGATAGCCCCCCGCGACCCCACCTCCTCGAGCCTGCACCAAAGTGCCCGGGCCCCCCTCCTCGAGCCTGCGCCAAAGCGCCCGGGCCCCACCTCCTCGAGCCTGCGCCAAAGCGCCCGGGCCCCACCTCCTCGAGCCTGCGCCAAAGCGCCCGGGCCCCACCTCCTCGAGTCTGCGCCAAAGCGCCCGGACCCCGCCACTCCTATGTGGACTTGGCGGCCAAAGCCCATAGGAGCGGCCCGCCTGAGCCGGCCAGCGCACCCCAACGCCGGCGCGGCCCCTGGGTTCCTCTTGGCTTCACCGTGGTGTACCTAGCCACGGTTACTGAGCCCCCACGCCACGTCAATGCGAGAACCCTTCGAGGGGGCTCTAGTAAAGTCCTATTTAATCTCTCTGCAACACCATTTTGAGCAGGTGTGTAAGGAACAGAAGTTTGGTGAATAATTCCATGACTCTTTAAATAATCAGAAAATTGTTTACTACAATATTCACCACCATTGTCAGATCTAAGACATTTTATTTGAAAATCTAATTGCTTTTCGACCAAATTTTTAAAATCAATAAAACATTTAATTACCTGGGACTTACTGCCAGTTAAATGTCCAACAGTTTTTCTTGTGAAGTCATCCGTAAACGTGACAAGGTATTTCGCACCTCCCCAGCTTGCTTCTTGCATCGGGCCGCAGACGTCAGTGTGCACCAACTCCAATGGTTTGCTAGCGCGCTTTGCTTGTTTCTTGGGGAAAGGTTCGGCCGATAGCTTCCCCTCAAGACATGCTACGCAATTTTTTAAAGCTTGAGTCTGATCTTGTGTCTGGAATTGAAAACCGTTTGCAAGATTTTTCAACATGCACATACCTGACAAACTCAGATGGCCAAGACGCTTGTGCCACATCTCCAGTTGTGGCTCAGAAGTAGCGACTGCAGCACTCAGTGACTCCTGCCCATCTCGAAGGAGCAAAGAGTGCAACCTACATTGCGAAACACTACTAGACTGACACACAGAACCATTAAACTTATAAATCCCATTAACACATGAGCCCTGAGCAATACAGTTGCCAGTGATTTTACATTTGTCGAAAATATTACAACCACTACTATCGAATGTAACTGTGAGACCATCTTTAATTAACTGACTGACTGAAATGAGGTTCGTGGATAAGTTAGGGACATAGAGTACATTTTTTAATTGTCTTACCTCTTTCCCTGACTGAATATGAACTTCACCTTGAGAGTCACTAACAAGTTTATCATTATTGGCTACTGCAATACTATGCTGACATTTAGAGTATTTAATGTTCACCATTAAGTCTTTGCTTTTACACAAATGATTTGACGAGCACGAATCAATGTAGAAATCGCTTGAACTGCTTGCAATAAATGCGGACGCTGTATTTGAATACGAGTTATCCTTCTTCTTTTTATCGCGTTTGAATTTAAAGCATTTTGCACGAACATGTCCAGGACGATTGCAATAATGACATATAATCTGTGTCTTCTTTGATAAAAATGCAGTATTTCCATGGCTAGTTCCTTCACTTTTCCTATGCGCTTCTTGAAGGAGACGAGAGCGGACCAGCTCACTATTGAAAGTGCTAGTAATGCAAGCCGTCTCCAGTGCAGAAACTAAGGAGTCATATTCCTCGGGCAATCCACTCAATAATAATTCAGCTACCTCTTCATCTTCAGTCACTTTTCCAATATCCGCCAGCTGTTGAACGAGGGTCATAATACCAGAAATGTATTCATTCATATCGTTGAATGCGCTGTACTGTATACTATGAAGTTGACGAAGCAGCAATACACGCCGGTAAAGGCCCTTATTTTCAAAAACATCCTTCAACTTGCTCCACGCTTCTTTAGAAGTTTTGGCATCGCGAACATATTGGTATAAATTCGACTTGATCGAAAGGCAAATTCGCGCCAACGCCCGTTGGTCACGCGCAGCGTCGATTGCCGTCGATCCTTCGACTTGGTCCCACAAACCATCTAAGATAAGCGCCATTCGCACGGCGAATTTCCATGCGCTGTAGTTGGACGGTCCATCCAATTTATCAATTGTTCCAGCACCTCCAATAATCATGGACGACGACGACGTATGTGATGGCGGCGGCTGCGAGACACCAACATTACCGCTTCCATTTTCATTATTCATTGCTGCAATACTTTCCGCACCGAAACGAACATCCACCAATTAATATTGTCTTCGTCCTTCTTGGCTTGGCACTTCTTTCGTTGTCTGGGCTAAATAACCTATTATAGTAGATCCAACCGTTTATCCTCTTTTTGACAGATCTAATTTGTCAGTTAAAGTGTTGTGACCAAGTGATTATAGTGGACACGATTTCGATTCATTTTTCTATCGAGTCTGTGCGGAAAGAGAATAGTCCTAGGAATGGCGCCATGACCATGGCTATTGGCCATCTAGAAATACGTCAGCCAATGGGGAATGTTGAAAGGGCGTGGACAGGCCGTCATGGCATGGCCATCTAGAAACGCATCAGCCAATGGGAAATGCTGACGCATTTCTAGATGGCCATGCCCAGATGGCGAGGCCACGCCGTCCGGTTACACCCGTGTAGTTTCCAAGGTAAGCTATCAAATTCTGAGTTATAAGTTTTCACTTCTATCGGCAATTCCTATGACTGCCAATTTTTTTGTCTATGGGTAAGCAGTAGTATTTTATCAAGGTAGTAAAACTCAATGGTCCACCGCCGTTTTGTATTTGTCACTGTCACTCGCAACAAGACGCCCGTGCTAGTAATTATTTGCTGAGTTTTATATTGGAACTATAAAATGCCGAAAGGATCAGTGCTGAAAGGACAGACGAGAGAAATGGTGATCAAGCTTCGTAATTACTTTGAAGCAGAGTATCAAAATGGCGGCCCGCTTTTACCATTGTCGCAAGTGAGAGAGCGCGTTGCGGCCGCGTTAGGTATTAGTGCATCTACGATTACAAAAATTACTACCGAAGCCTACGGAACAAGCGGCATGCAGGAGAATAAGCTTCGTACGCCGAAGAAAAAACGCCAACCACGTCGTGTGACTTCGGTTGACAACTTTGACGCAGACGCTATACGCCGTCATATATATAACTATTACTTACGTAAAGAAGTTCCAACACTTAAAAAACTTGTTGCTTCTTTGCGTGAATGTGATTTGTTCCGAGGTCAAAAATCGTCATTGGTAAAGGTCTTGAATGAAATTGGATTTACTTATAAAAAATCGGACAAACGCAAAATATTGATGGAGCGTCGCGACGTAGCTTTTGCTCGTTGCGAATTTTTGAGCGAAGCCAAAAAAATTACAGATTGGTCAAATGTTGTTTTCACTGACGAAACTTGGCTGAATGCGAACCACACAGTGTCTAAGAGCTGGACTGATGACACCGCTGCTTCCACTACCTCAGTACCGATGGGAAAAGGAGAACGTCTAATCATTTGCCATGCAGGGTCTGTGAAAGGATTCATGCCAGATGCTTTGTTGGCCTTTAAATCCAAAAAAACAGTTGAGTACCACGAAGAAATGAATTCTGAGGTTTACGAAAGTTGGTTTAAGGAAATGGTACAATCATTGGAAGAACCGTCAGTTATTATTATGGATAACGCATCCTATCACTCACGCCAAATTGATAAAATGCCGACCCAGGCCGACAAAAAACAAGTAATCATTGACTGGCTTCAACGACATGGTGAAAATGTTGATAACTCCTTACTAAAAGTACAATTACTAAATATATTACGAACAAAAAAACACTTCCCAAAACGATATGTGATCGACGAAATAGCTGCAGAACATGGTCATTGGGTTCTTAGACTTCCACCCTATCATTGTCAATACAATGCCATTGAATTAATATGGGCTCAAGTTAAAGGACACGCTGCTAGAAATAACACAAAACCCCCATTCACGGCAAACAAAATGGTAAATTTATTAAAAAATGCATGTGTGAAAGTAACTGCGGAAAGCTGGCAAAATGTAATTCAAAAAACACAAGAAACTATAATGGCAGATTGGGATAAACACGTGGCGATAGATTATATGAGTCAACAATTAATTATAAATGTCGGCAATAGCTCGAGTGACAGCAACGATGAATCTGATTTTGATTAATAAATAAATAAAAATAAAAGATTAGATTTCGTTTGCTTAAATTGGAATTGGGGTTGCTCAAACTTTACTATTTTCTGGTACCAAACGGCAGACTTTAATGTCTGCCATCCCCAGCGAGCAACACGGAAGGGAGTAGCCTTAGCTAAAAAATATTGTTCAAATCTTTCTGTCATTTCTTGCGGGAGGGGAAGTTGCACACTAGCGCAAAGCCGCACTATTACATACAAAACATACCTGTACCGATCCATTGCCGATCATACTCACACAACCAAATCACTAACACATAAAAAATAAAGCACCATTCACAAATCTAGCCCCGCCCTCACCCCACAGTATATTATCAAACTCCATGGTCCATGCGGACTTGTACTTTGACAGAGGGGAAACGCTGTGTATGCCTACTCCCTTCCGTGTTGCTCGCTGGCCATCCCAGATTTAACCGGTAACAGCTTCGTCAAGTATGACTTGTACTTGTAATCATCATAGTCATCATAACCTTGTTCTTTTTTGGATATACACCAGGAGATAAACACGTCTTCAAATAATGCTGTATGTTTTCCTGAGGCGCATCAATATAACGGTTTTACATAAAAATAAATCCGATATTATGTGCCGAGAACGGAAAACACCCGTGTAAAAATAGTTCATAAACAATATCGATATCTCAATCGTAACTTCGTAACATCACTATGTTGATAGCCATAGAACGTAATTTTTTAAAAACGTTTGTTATTTTATGGAATTTATAAAAAAACTACTGCACTTATGGACTCATTTTGTGAAAGATGATTATTATACGGGATCAAGGAGCAAATTTAAGCAGTTGTCATATTTTTAAAACCTCGCATTTATAAGTTAACTTTTGCGTAACATCGTCATGTTACGTTCTATTGGTGCTGTCAAAAAGAGGATAAACGGTTGGATCTACTATAGCATTTAAGCAGCGCACCATGTGCCGGGTGGATGGTTTCGTGCAGGAAATAAAAGATGAGGTTATCCAGTAATTGCAGTCTATATTACTTATTAATATAGAGGCACAATCGTCGTCGCTGATTCACAATCACAAATAAAATAAGGATTACAATTTTTTTTTTTTTTTTTGTCCTCTACTCGACTCCGTTGAGGAATATGGCGTCGCACGTCATGTGCATTTGCCAGCGTCATGTTTTTTTCTAAAATTCTTCCAAGTCTTCGGCATCGATTCATTTTCAGACTTGACGTGGGCACGGCAAGGTTTGGAGTATGATTTATAGGAAGTACTCGTATGCACAGTTAAATGTGTTTTTTGTTTGTTTGAAAACGGGGAAACGGATATGTTATTAATTTATAAGGAATAAGGGAAATTATAGGGTCAGAGGAGTTATGTATAGG
Organism: Selenia dentaria; assembly: GCA_917880725.1. Classification (NCBI taxonomy): domain Eukaryota; kingdom Metazoa; phylum Arthropoda; class Insecta; order Lepidoptera; family Geometridae; genus Selenia; species Selenia dentaria. The sequence goes on along the minus strand of OU862900.1, from coordinate 19,970,712 downwards.
AAGATAATACATCTAAAAATAAGTCTACATACAATTTAATAATATTAAGAGAAAAATATTAAAATATATATCATTAAGTATTTTAAACCATTTTTTTTTACAATTTGATGTCATTAGCCTCAATGAATGAAGCAATGACTTTATATATAGGTATATAATTAGAAGATAATAAACATAATACGTTAGTAGGAAGAGGTACATCAAGATCTATCAGACTTTGGTATAGAAAAGAGTAATCATATCGCGGGCAATTAAGAAAAATGTGGTTAGAATCACCCACATCCTGCCCACATTCACAACTATTTGAATTTAGTATACGTATCCGAGCAAGGTGTGCTGGAGTGCACATGTGTCCCAGTCTCATTCGTATAATCACGGATGTAGCTCTTTTGTTCAACTTAGCCATATAAAACCAGGGTTTTACAGGAATGTTAGGTTGAACACGGAAGTAATACTTTCCTTTTAATTGAGCGCTCTTTTTCCAAGCTTCACTCCAAGATTGTTGAAGAAAAGGTTTGGCAAGAGCAGCCAGGTCAGCACTATAATTTTTGTACGGGTGCATGTCACCACATTGTATAGCGCTATTAGCCAGTTGGTCAGCTTTTTCGTTGCCCTTTATACCGCTGTGACTTGGAATCCAAGCAAAAGAAACAGAAAGGCCCTTATTCACACACTTCAAAAGCATATCTCGAGAAGCTATAATAATCGGGGAGTAAGCATTTTTTTGGAACGGGAATCTTTCAATAGCCTGTAACGCACTTTTTGAGTCGGCAAATATTACTGTTTTCGAAAGTTTCAGTAAATGTATGTATTCTAGAGCCTTATAAATACCGAAGCACTCAGCTGTAAAAATAGATGTTTGTGGAGGACATTTAATCTTTTGTATAATTTTGTACTGTTGATGAAATACTCCTACACCAACGCAATCATCATTAGAATGTTTGGAGGCATCACAAAATATTTGATGCCATTCCTGCCAATTGTCACTAATTATTGAATTTAAATAATTATTTGCTAGAATATCACCCTTGTGAATTCCTAAGTTAAGGTACACGTTTGGTGGAAAAATTAGTCCTTGGTAACACGACTCGAAAAGGGCTAGATTACGAGAACGATGAGTTGGTGCATTAACAATTTTTAGTTTATGGTAAGACTGGATTAAGCAAGGTGGAGATTTGTGTTTCCAATATGAAGATGAAGCGATTTGGTCTGCGAGAAGACAAAGTTTAAAAAAAAGCGGGTGTTCAGAAAACTGTAACATTCGGCAAAAGAATCTATCAGCCAAATATTGTCGACGTAGATATAGTGGAGGATCAACACATTCAACTTGTAATGCATTAATAGGGCTGCTTTTCATTGCTCCAGTTATAATCCGAAGGGCTTTGGCCTGAACGGCATCCAATTTCTTCATTCCAGCTAGGCTACATGGCTCTAACAAGAAGGCCCCATAATCAAGAACACTTCTTATCAGAGCATTGTAGACCAACTTTAAAGAATATGGGTGCGCACCCCACCAAACCCCCGAAAGACACCTAAGAATGTTTAGTGAGCGCTCACACTTGGCAACAATATTAGAACAATGAGACAAACCGGAAAGTTTTGCATCAAAAATTATACCCAAAAATTTAGCTTCGGTTTTAATGGGAATGCATTCTCTATTGTAATGCAGTGTAATAGGGGGAGGCATACGCTGTCTAGTGAACAAGAGTGCACAACTCTTGGACACAGACAGTTCCAGATCATTCTTGTCCAACCAGGTTTTCAGAAGTGATAAGGAGTTAGATATGTGGGAAGAAGCAGCATTGACGTATTTATTGGAGCTGTATAATACCACATCATCAGCGTATTGTAAAATATTACACGAACCATTTAACGAACTTTCTAGATCATGTGTATAGATATTATACAAAATTGGGCTCAAAACAGAGCCCTGAGGAAGTCCCCTCCAGATTGTCCTACAGTGCTCGTCTATTTTGATTGTACGTCCTGACAATAATTTTATGATAAAGTTGGTAAGATTCATTGGAAAAGATAACGTTTCTAGTTTATTTTTTAGTATTTTGAGGCTGACATTATCATACGCTGATTGAATATCTAAAAAAACACCTACAACTGATTCGTTTTTAGAAAAAGCCAATCGTATGTCAGACATAAGGATACTGATATTGTCGTATGTACTTTTTCCTTTTCGAAATCCAAATTGTGAGTTTGAAAGCAAGTTCCTATTTTCAATAAACCATTCTAATCTATTTTTAACTAACTGCTCGGCAATTTTAGCAATAACAGGAGACAAAGCTATTGGGCGGTATGATGACACTTCGGACGGATTTTTATTTGGTTTTAAAATTGGCAACACTATCTGTGATTTCCATGTCATTGGTACTTCACTGTCATTTGTCATAATTATTGAGTTTATCAGCTGGAAATAATAATTTAGTGCATTATCTCCTAGATTTGAAAAAAAGGAATAAGGGATACCATCTTCACCAGGAGCTGAGTCCCGAACGTTAGACAGCACCCCTTTGAGTTCATATAAAGTAAAGGGAGAACTTATGAAATCATCATTATTACATGCCACTTGTGAAAAGTTGAACAACTCTTGCTCTGGTACAAATGGAGGTGCTAAGTGATTCAGGTACATACTGGACATCGATGATGGGATTGTGTTAAAGGTGGAATCTAAAATGCCTAGCCGAAAGCGTTTAATTTTGTTCCACATCACTGCGGCAGATGTTTTAGGCGAAATGGAAGTGCAGTTCCGCCTCCAACTTGAAAACTTTTTTTGTTTAAGAAATATTTTAGTATCAGATATTAAATCTATTAAAGTTTTGAAATTCTCATCAGTCATATTTGTATTGTATTGTACCTCTGCTTCTTTCCTTTTGTTTACTACTTCTGTACATTCACTGTCCCACCATGGTGGGGATGCTAATCTACCTGTGGACGAATTCTTTAAGGGAAAAGAAGCATCAGCTGCTTCTGTAATAAATTGGCACAGTGCTGTGCTACATTCTTGTTTACAATTAATAGCTATGTCAGGTAAATATTGGAACTTATTTTCAGTATGTTCTTTGAATTTAGGCCAGCTATCTTTCATCAATCTATATTTCATTCTAGGTTTAGGTGGGATATTTTTCATTTTACTACCAGGGAAACTTATGACTATTGGATAGTGGTCACTGCCAAATGTTGATGAAAGTGTTCTCCAAGACAGTGAAGAGGCTAATGTTGGAGAGGTGATTGAGAGGTCTACAGCACTAAGGTTTTCGTGTGGTTTTGTCCGTCTAGTTGGTACACCAGTATTTAATAAACATAGATTGTTTTGTTCTAATAAATCTATCAGTTCTTCACTGTGACGGCCTGAGATTGAACTTCCCCATGATCTGTGGTGGCAATTAAAATCACCTAATATGAATAAGGGTTTAGGGAGTGATTGTATGATGTGGTTAAGATCCTGTATTATAGAGGAAGATATATAGGGAATATAAATAGATACAAAGCATATATTAATTATTACAGCTGCAACAACAAAAAAATCATTATGGTGAGGAAGAGAAATAGGGTTTATATACAAATTATTTTTGACGAGCAGAGCTGCACCATCATGCCTGCCACTTCTGTCTTGGCGAAGACAGGTGTAACCTCTGATTTTGAAAGGAGAGTTTGGTTTTAACCAAGTTTCTCCTAAAGCAATAACAGATGGTTCATATTTATTTACAAGGTTAATTAATTCAGGTTTTTTGTCAATCACACTTCGGCAGTTCCACTGCAGCACCACATGAGGATACTGCAGTGGAACCGCCGAAGAATGACTACAGTTATTCATGGTTTGGTAGTTTATATCCATTATGGATATCTATGATTTTTTTGAGTAGATCTATTATAGGGGCAGCGTGGTTCGGTTTTAAAAGGTTGGACTGAGAAAGAGTGCTTATTAGCATAATTATAATTTCTGTCAAAGATTGGTCATTAGAAGTAGTATCTGATTGAAAGCCACATCCATTAGCTGGTGCCGGCATATCATAGTCTTTTATAAGTTCCTGGTGAGTAGTACGGTCATATCCAATAGAAGGCTGACGTGCCAGGGAGTGTTTTGATGAAACTGTTTTTTTATATGAAATGGTAGAGGGAGATGATGTTGGGATTTTACCTTTTGTAGGAGATGATGCACTAGTAGAAACAATTTCTGCATATGATTTAGAGACAGGTGGGTGATATTTTAAGGCTTCAGAATATGATATACAGGATTCAGCCATGGATTGCTTTATTCTCCTCTGTCTTTCATGTTCTGGACAACACTTGCTGGTTGCGAAGTGAGAACCAGAACAGAGACAGCAAGCAGAGCTCATTTCATCAACATTACAGCTGTCAGCTGTGTGTGCTTGACCACATTTATAGCAGCGAGGTTTGGACCTACACTGGACTTTTGTGTGACCAAAGCGGCAACAACTGTAGCATTGAATAGTTGGATACGTATAAAGTTCCACTGGTAAAGCATTATAGCAGATATATATTCGTTTTGGTAATACTTGACCATCAAAAGTAACTACCACTGTCTGTGATGGCTTCCATGTTGGTGTTCCTTCTACATAAGTTTTGTAATTTAATCTTCGAATTTTTAGTATTTTACCACAACCTACCGGAACAGTGATGTTATCTTTTACCTCTTCAGGGGACCACTCAGCTGGTACTCCTCTGACTAGGCCCATGCGTGTTAAATTGAATGTTGGTATGAATGCTTTAAAACTGTTTTGGTTTAAACTATCATGCACTAGGAATGTATTAGCATTATCAAAATGTGTGAATGCAAGGGAAATTCTGTTTCGACCTATTCTTTTCAGGCTGCCATTAACAATATGTGTGAAACATTGCTTCTGTAAAAATTTACCGAAGGCAATAGGATGTAGAGTGGTATTATCATTGGGACTGGTTTGTTCTCTTTGCACATGAACAATAAAGGGAGCTACATCCGTGGGCTCATACATTGTCCTACCAATAGGTGGAGGGCGAGGACGGGTATCATTTCTATCAATAATCAAATTGTCCTGAGAGGGTGTCAAAACGGGTTTAGGGTTTGTAGAATTTTCGCGAATAGTAATATTTTCGACAGTTTTTTGTTCGGCAATTATATCTGCATGTTCACAAACGCAATCGATTTCTTTTGGTTCAGAGGTTGAATTTCGCTTACGTCTGCGTTTGTTGCAATGTCTGCACACCTTGCTCGGACGGCTTCTTTTTAAAGATGGAGCAGATATCCATGACGATGATCCGTCAGTTTCCATACCTGATTCATTGGAAATAGTTACGAAAGCCTTAGCTGGAGGAACAGAGCCCCCTGGGTCAGGGGGCTCCTCCATTTCGAAAAAGACAAAAATTCACTTACCAGAAAAAATATACACTACAATATACTAGAACTAAATAATATGTATATTATGTACAAAATAAGACTCTACTGACCACTATTTACACATAATGATAATTTAAAATTTACAAAATTTTACGCGCCCACCAAGTTTAACGTTTCCCGCGCTTTTTTTTGATTACAATTATATTATTATATTATTAATGCTTAGAGTGCAGAACGAACCGGCAGCCATGACGGGCGATCAGAGAGAAGGAAAAAGAAAAAGAATCGAATCATTTTGACATTGACAACTCTAATAGATTTTAAATAAAGCGTCCATTCATGTTTAAACCAGCCATTCATGCATTAACTACGTATTTCTCCTTTGAGGCATACAGTACACTTATCAGTTCCGAACGTGGGTCAAAAATTGCACTTTTTGGTGGCAAAAATTCCTCTTTTTTTAGCTTTCTGAACGATGAACAAAAAGAGGCATGAACGACATTTTCACGCACAGATTCCCAATTCGAACGCCCCTTGTGAGCGTTTTTAGCGTTATTTTCGTCAAAAACGATCAGAAGTGATCTATTCGAACGCACTATATAGATGACATTTATGTTGACAACTCATGGTAGAGGTACTGAGCGGGATTGAGTATCTGCTCACCGACAACGTACAATGAAGTTACACAATAAAGTTACAGTATAAAACATAAATTATAGGAATAGAAACACGATAATTAAATATAGTAATTTAGCTCATAATAATCTTCACCTTTAGTATACGTCCGTCAATCAATAATAACTCACAAACAAATGACGATTACTTCTTCTTGAAAACGTCCAACGATATGAGATTACGCAAACTCTTAGCTCTAAATTCTAATATAGAAAATTCTAGCCACCGTTTAATAGAACATAGATAACTTTGGTGAATAATGCGTGGTGGCACAACCAGCGGCTGATCAAGACTTCTGTCCGCCCTAGGCTAATTATGAGGACGCGCCCCCACTATGTGTGTGTTACGGTCGACCTTAAAATTAGTAGTAAGTTAGTATAATAATAAGTTACTTATATTACGTTTTGACTTTGTTCACTAGTGTGAATATATTAATAAAAAAGTTTTCAGATCCATCTGCAACCGAAACTAACGTTGTCCTTTATTCTGCACGACATTCAACCTTAGGGTGGTAAACCATTTTTTTTAGCTGAATGTACATAAAGGCAAAGTATGGCATTATACGACCAAAATCATGACAAGTGACTGCAGGCTACCAAGTAGAAAACCAAATCCATGTCGTGTTTGGCCCCATGACTTGTATTGGCTTAGTTACTATAGACAACTTAACCGCACACATTGCAGTTCCTGCAAAAGTAGGTGGATTTCTGCGAAATCTATTGTTTTATTGGTCAAATATGGCGAATCGCCATTCAACGGGTTAATTGTATTTTTTAAATATTTACACTTCTGTTGTTATCTTTAAAAAAACATTATACTCGTACTATTACTTGTGAAATATTTTTACAGCTGATTAATGATTTATTTGAAAATTATAGTAATTATTATGTTATAATAAAGTCCATCTTCGTGCTTTAGCGTTTGCAAATCTGTCCCCTATTTTTTCAAATTTAATAGTATGTAAATATCACTTTCTATGTACATTAGCGAGAGTGCTGCAAGTCTTTGCTGGCGGAGTGTGGATCTTTTACTCTTTTAAGTACTGAAAAAGACCTTCCGCTGTTATAACGCTTTTGCTTTACTTCTAATAGATTCACTGTCGTCTAGTTCATGCAGTTTCCATAAGAAACTTTGTTTTTACTACAAAACACTTACAAAACCGGCAAATTATTTATCATAATATATAAATAATTTGCCAGTTTTGTAAGTGCACTTTAAGACAATCAATAGCTGCATAATAATTATTAACGATGAAAGATCGTTTCCCTTCTAACTCAATTGCCCCGTTTCAACTTCATCAAAATGAAATTTTTGGTTTCTTTCTTCTTCTTACATCTTTTTTGTATGTGTGGTGACTTCGCATGTTTTGTTTGCTTGTGATTCAAAATTTTCACGCAACCTATCAAGGTAATCATATAATGTCAAATCAACAGAACTCGCTTGTAGCTGTACACTAACGATTTGAAACTTTACGAGCACAGAGCTCCAAAATTACAACATTGTAATTTCTAGAGTATTCATTTTTTCTAATATTGCTTTTGCTTTTATTTTGGTCTCTTTACGTTGATTTTCATCTTCGCAAATAGAGTGTAATGATTCCAGAACTTGTTTGTATAAACTGTATGAGGCTTTGCTTGCATTTGCTCGCGCACTCCATCGAATCGGTTTTAGTACCGTCGATTCTTCCTTTCTTTCTCCTTTGATTTCTGTATCCAATGTGGATAACAAAATTTACCATCTGCTTGTAGATCCAGAAAAAAATGTATAGATCTCTATATAACTTGCAAGGAGCACAAAACACGTGACCTGTGAATTCTGAGTATACTAACGAGCTTCTCTTCACAATTTCGCCATTAACAAGATTTATTTAAAAAACATAGCTTTTAGATAGAAATCATTTTTGATATTTATACTTACTGCCTTTCTGATCTGGAAAAATCGCACTTTTCGTTCTTGCCTATTTTTTACGAATAAATAAAAAAAAATCTACGAAAAAATAAATATAAGTCTTATTATTCGTAGCCTATTTTAACATAATAAACTCGAAATTCATCGTTTACTTGCCACAGTGCAGAGTCATTTGGCGGAATAGCCGGCTTATCTTCTATTAGAATTTCGTCGTCATTGTAGATCGTCGGCGTCGTCGCTACTATAGGCCTAGTGGTGGACGGAGAAACGTAAGAACAGTCCGCGGTAGAGGGACCAGGGGAAGAAATCGCTGGCGATAGTGCAGCATTCGTCACCGTTTTGTTCCTTTCTGCAGAGCTCATAAAAAAGTTAAGTAAAGTTTCTTGTTTAAGAGTATGTTTTAAAATGTTTTCTATCTTCTTTTCCTTTTCTTTTGTCTCATTACCGCTCATAGTCTTTAAAAAACATGGAAACTCTAAGAAAAGGACAATAAACATCAATCATCAAAAACGAATGGAGCGCGTGATATGACGGACGAACGACGATTAACGAAAGAGAGACAAATGAATGAAGCGCGGCAAAGTATACTAACCATTAACAGCTGGGGAGTCCCCGCACGTCGTTGATGTGTTTCATCGCGCGCGGCGGACTGCGCTGTTACTAGCTCACTCACTTGCTACTCGCTCGACCACCGACCGATACGAGTGACAAGTGAGTATTTGTTTTGCGCGCGCTTTTTAAAGATTTATAATTTATTGTTAAACTAAGAAAGACCCAAGCTTTGTCAGACACAGCGCATTTAGTTTTAATGTTTTGTCTCGGTCTAGTTGAAATATTTAGGGTACATGCAATGATGCTAGATTAATAGTGCATAGACGTAGACACGATTTCAGCGTGCCCCCTAAGAGTTAATCAGGCCCTGGGCAAAACCATAGACAACATCTTTCTATGGCCCACAGGGCAGAAACCCCGTGGCTTACATACATATTTGGAGGGATTTTCGGCCAGAGAGAAAAGAAACCACAGATAAAACATACTACAGTAACACATCAATGACAGCTAAGGGCTGCGTTCAATAAAACTTTAATTTACAAAAATAGTTCAACAATTTCAGCAAATACATAGTAATAAGAATATTTTACTGTGTTTTGGTACGGTAGAGCCGTTTATGTGAGTTTGTTTCATTTGGCCAGTTATGTTAGAGTACACAAACACTAAACAAAAATAGTACAAAAATTCTGATCAAATACAAACTAGTATTATCATATTAGCCTAGAGTTTCCTTGTTTTTTTTAATAGTTTTAGAGAGAAAATACCTATAGTAGTGTGTAGTCGAGTTACCCTAATTCAAATTCAAAACAATTACTAAAAGTGGAGAAAAGTGTAGAATTATTATCTCCCTGTCTACGAATAAATAAGTAAGTCAGGAACGGTAACTGCGTTAAAAAAATACCCAACAAAAGTCGTGTTCAAGTAGGCGGGGCTTAAAAGTCGTGTTCAGTACGTCATCAGTCGGACATTTTTCTTGCAAGCGAGCACACGTCTAAAACATGTTTAATTATTAAATAAACTTTCTGTTTACTTAATTCTAAATAACTAACTTAATCTGAATTGACAACGTAATCTTTGAACTTGATGGGTGTCTTCACATGACGCCCACTGCGTGATACCTTAATACTATCATTACACCTAGAGTTACCAGGTAACATATTAGCGTCCTCATTTCTTTTCAATTTATGATTAGACATGTTGACATTTTCAGTTAATTTGTCCATTGGTAATCGTTCGTATACATTAATATTATTACTAGACTCAGTATTGTTATCACTATTACTTTCATGTGGTATAACATCATGAGGTGTCATAACATCACTTTCTGATATTGAAATACCTGCTTCTGTAGCTTCTTCAGCGGTAAACCGTCATGTATTGATATTTCATATTCTAACTTGTCTTTCAAAAGCAAGTGATAAGTGATAGAACGCTCCATTGTTAAATTAAAAACAAAAACAAACTAATACCTACCACAGTAAGCAAAAACTGTCAAAGTGAAAGGCAGGTAGGTACACCATTATCTGTTTTAAAATATTATTTTAAAATGTTAACGAGTTAGGTACTATTAAAAATGTGGCACATAGAAATTTTACACAGTAGGTAAGTTTTTCTATAATGATAGAGTTCACTATTTAAAAATTGGCACATTGAAATTTACACACTACGTAATTTATCAAAAAAAATAAGGTTCAGTACTTAAAAGTGGGCACATAGAAATGTCACACAGCATACACTTTTACTTGTCACAGCATAAAATGACAGTATATTATCATACCTACCTAAGATTATGATAAATGTGGATTTATTAGTATTGGTAAAGTGAAATTGCCCCAACAGTATACAACATGCAAAACAACTGAATATAAAAAGTCCCAATTTAACTTCACAGTAGAATTGTAAAGTTGAGTGAAAAGTATTGGTCAAATTCTTACTTCACCAAATCTACACATACATATAAAAGTACCCAGTGAAAGCAAATTCACACTAAAACTTATAAATTGATATACAAAAGTATTTTGTGAAAAACCATTTGCACACACAGTGTAAAAGAAACAGTTCACCAAGTTTCCTGCCACAGTATAAAATTAATGAAACTTCTATCCATATATAAAATGTTCACAATAGGTTCTAGAAAGTTTCTTGATACAGTAAGAATGGATTACTTACAGCTGACCGAGGTGGTGGAGTGAAGCTCCACACAACTAAGTATCTACCTGCCTAATAGGAGACTATTATTGAAATTAAACAAATACATGAAGTGTTCAATACAGTGTTGGTTTTATTACAAATTCTGCAGGCATTCAAAACAGTTACAATAAGTAGGGAAGTACTACTTCAAGAACACACCTCGCTACATGGCAGTATTGTACTAAAAAAGGTTGCTCGCTTGCACCTGACTCTGAACTGTCAGTGATCCCACGTGGACTGAACTCACGATGGGTTGAGGTCTGGTGTGAGCGAACAACGCACTACTAATTTAAATAAAATTATGACAATTTAGTTAATTTCTGTGTGCCAGCAATGTATGATAGTTATGAGAAAAATTGACTAATACTTTGAAATTAGAATATGCTAAGAATGCCCCAAGAATTTAGGTAGGTACCGAGAAACACTACAAAATAGGTACCTTCCTGCCAGCTAGCTCGGAATTTCAGGGTCAAAGAGAAATTGTGGGTCGCTCAAGGTAAAATATTAGTTCCGTCTGACTGTATGATTACAAAAAAAAAGGGCGCCACCGGCGGTAAATACGCCGGATAAAGTAGAATAAGAACACTATAAATACCGGAACATTGGATGCTGAGAGGTTACCGCAACCAGCAGACTGATCCCACGTAGCGCTTTGCCGGGAACACTTGACTGGAGCTAGGCCCGAATCTGGGAGAGCTGTCACAGCTCAGCACAGCGTTTGTGGTAGGCTGGGCACGTGACACGTGGCAAACCTCTGGACGACGAGTCCACCCCACGAGGATGACGTGTACACTCGTTTATCAAGCGGGTTTCCAAAATGCTGAGGTCGAACGAAAAACTGGGATGCGAGGGTGGCGAGGCCAAGTCCTGCTCTTGGACGCTGAAGATACGCGGGGCTGACACTTTTCCCAAGCCGGTATCGGAGAACCCCTTTCTTGGGATGTTTATCGAGCAGGCCCGGCAGGGAAAGAACGCTCCCGCTGTTCTACAACTACTTATAGATCGGATCTCACGAAAAAACCATACCGATCATTCTAGAAAAATCTTCTCCAGTGTGGCCCTTATGCAATTCTTATTACCTCAGATGGGAGTCAGAGCAACATATTCGAATTCAAAACTCGCATTCACGCGGAGAATCCAGCATTAAAAAGTCCGAAGTATGTCCCTGCCTGGGTAGAATGACCTGGAAAAAGTGACAGCACCTGGGCACTGGAATATTGTCCAATTACCAAAACAGAAAAGATTTATCTCTCTGATTACCGCCAGGTTAAATGTGGTGTACCGCAGGGCAGCATTCTCGGGCCTTTAGCCTCGAGTTCTCGATGAATCTCAGCCGGATCAATCCCGTATGGCAAACCTTTGATGGCTACCTTGATGGGAAGGTCCTCGGCTACCGCGTAGCAGTGCCAGGAAACTTGTGTGAGTGACAGAATTGTCACTTGCAAGCATTATATATGAATTTGGACATAAACATGAACAGATTAAGAACTACCATAATTTACTAAAAACAGATTTTAGTTTGGTGTTCCTTACAAGTGAATTACTACCAATGACCTTGATAACTTCCTGCAATAATATTAGTGCTCATCTTTTAAGCTTGGTGTAAATATTTCAAAATGTCTTCCATCAACATATCCAATTACCCTTGGGATTATAAATTTGCTATTAAATCTGAAAACAGAGTGTCAGATAAAACTAGTCAACAGAAATTTAATTATATATAAAAAAAAATATATAGTAAGCTACCATTGTTTTATAACATTCCTATCCTCTTTTGTGTTTGGAAACTTGATGATTGTATTTAAGATGTTTAGGTACATGGTTTAGTTAGAGCAACAGTGATTTCTTTTATTTAGATACACTGATCTCTTATTCTTATTCGTTTTGGGGGCGATGAGGCCTGCACTGTCGTCCCGCTTGGGGTGTTTTGTGCATTCTGCCAACATTTACTCAAGCCAGCCTAACTTCTTCACATAGAGGAGTAAGGCCTTGGGGCGCTGGCACAACTGCTCCAGTGTAGTTTGAGATGTTGTATGAACAATCGATGATGATGCTGATGATGCATCATGCGTTCTGGAGTGAACCTCCAGTAATCCTGTTTTTGCTCTAATATCTTCCATAGCCGTGCAGTGCAGCAACACAGTCTCCACAGTCTTGTCCTTCTGCAGACAGTCGCCAGATAGTGGGCTGTCAGTAGCTCCGATCTTGTGCAACTGGTAATTTAGATTACTGTGAGCAGTGATAATGCCCACCATTAGGCGAAGGTCCTGACGTTGTAATCATAGTAATTTGTTCGTAGTATTTTTGTTTAAGATTGGAAACACGGATTTCGCATGTTTACAGTCCTTCCTGTCATCCCAACAGTTTTGGTGTATTCTTACTGTGTAGCTACTCAGGAGATTCTGCACACTGATCTCCTCGGAGTATTAATTATTCTGACACTGCCTCCTGGGAAAAATGATTGGCTGCTTCAAATACTTATTGGTAGTCCCCGTGCCATGCATAGAACTGCAATGCAAATAAAACCTGTAATGCAAAGATAAAAAAGTAGTACTTATACCTATCTGGGTTTATAATAAAATAATAATAAATAGCCTGTAGTTTTATTTGTAAGTTGTTAGCATAACCTCAAATATATAAAAAAATATATGTTTACAGCTTACCTTAGACCCTAGTGAGACTCTTTGTGATGGTATTAAATCTGTTGAATCCACAATTAAATGTCTTCAAAAGCTTACACAGGTAAGATGCTTTTAGTAAGTCTTTAAAGGTTTCTTCACTAAGGTTTAGTGGACATCCAACTTGTTTTCTCATTTCGGCTTGAAATTGGGAATTCTCTTCGCTGATCTTCATTTTCAGCTGCTGTCACCATATTCAAAGCCAAACAAATTATTCCTGCCATTTTTATCGTAATACAAATAAAATTATTTGATTATGTAGGTAAGTATTTTGAATTGAAACTCGATAGGTTATTTTCCCTTTCACACGATTCCCCCAGTGCTGCCAACTCCTTTTTGCAAAAACGCGCTAACAGCAATTCAAAAACGCGCTAAAAAATGCCACCTACGGAAAAAAAACGCTCGAATCGGAATCCGTAGCGAAGGGATTTATCAAGTTTATAGTAAATTGATTATGTAAATGAGCCAAAATAGACAGTATACATTAAAAAAATATATAAATAATAAGTAGAAACTTTTATTAATAACAATTGAATAATGTTTAATAGCGAAATTAAAAGCAATAAAATAGTAGGTAGATGCTTACTAAGAATATAATTGATTAAAGCTACTATATAGGTAAGTAAGGAACTATACTAGGTAAGGTTTAAGGAACTAATCAGGTCTAAATCATAATCTTAATCCGATTCATATTCATATGAAATGAAACAAAGCGAATACTATCATAGTTAAATTAGCAACTATAAATAAAATAAAATAGCCTTTTATTCAGATCAACTTAATCTAGTTACAATATTGATAGCTCAGATTATAGAACAAAAGGCAGATGGAGTGCGCCGAATTCGCGAGTGTCGCCACCTTTACAGTTATGTGTGCGTGACAACGAGCCACTGCACTGTACGTACACGTGCATCTGTGTGCGTGTACAGTTACCAGATAATGAAAAATTAACTCCCTCATTTTTGTAACAAATTGTTATAATATTGGAAAGTTAAACGTTCTGTTGTAACATACAGTACTAAAGTAGTATATGGATAAAATAATGGTTATTAATAACTAAATAAATTACAATAAATAAAGAAGGTTCTGTATAAATATCACAATTCATTGTTTAATTGTTTTTGTTTAATATTTTAATAGTATCCTACTTTTCTAATTATTACACATATATCCGACAGTTTGTGAGAATGGAAGTACGTATGTATGGATGTTTATTTCTCTTTCACGCAAAAACGACTATACTGATTTGGATAAAATTTGGCACACAGGTAGTTTTTAATCTAGATTAACATACTGAACATTCCATCGGACTCGCCCATCTCGGGTTCCGAACAAATTTGTAGGTAACAAATTATTTCAGATTTTGCTCTTCACAGACTTTGGAGATTAGAGGAGGGGGGCCATATATATTTTTTCCTTTATTTGTTCTATAAGACCTAGCTTTTTGCCAAATTTAGTGATTCTAGGTCAACGGGACCTACGCTACTAACCCCTAATATGGAACTACCATATTAGGGGTTTTCGACCCAAAACCTATAGGGTACTTCCGGTTGACACTTGTCAATTTAGGCTAAAAGCAAGGTCTACAAGGTTTTTACCTTTTGAGGTGCTAAACCAAAAAAAATGGTGCGAACGAGACAAGTATTCGCATTTTCAACTTTATTAAAAACTTGACATAAAAAGTATTTTCTAAGAAGACTTGAGGTTTTTTGGGAAAAAAACCGTGCGAGCGAGACTTATAAAAAAATATTCGCATTTGCGATATTAAAAAACAAACTTTTGTTACATCACTAACCCCTAGACCTTCTAAATGTAGTTTTACCAATAAAACGGCTAACTAATTTAAATAAATACTGGCAACACAAGCGAATGACTGTTGAAGTTTTGTGTTCCGAGTCACATGTTAAGTTATTATGTTGATTAAAAATTATATAAGCCAAATAATTAATAGTTATCTGTGAAAGGATATTCCATCTTCTTTTTTTTCTTTTTGGGAACAACTTTTACAGTGTTTAATAACACAAGACGGTATTTTGTACATTAAAATTACGAACCAGTCGTAACGTGTTGCTTCGGACAAGTCGCGTATAGCACTAGCGCGGGTTTGTATTTGCTTTTGAATTTGTATTCGCTTTGGTGGCGACACTCGCGTATTCAGTATGCTCCATCTGCCTTTTGTTTTATAATCTGAGATTGATAGTATATATTACAATATAA
The DNA here is from genome assembly GCA_917880725.1 of Selenia dentaria. Taxonomy (NCBI): domain Eukaryota; kingdom Metazoa; phylum Arthropoda; class Insecta; order Lepidoptera; family Geometridae; genus Selenia; species Selenia dentaria. Next base: position 19,955,145 of record OU862900.1, on the reverse strand, counting down.
ACACTAAATAAACATACTGTAATAATACAATTTAATCTAGTAGTAAATTAGCAAATAATGACAAAGCAAAACATTTGTCAGATAATCCCTTATAGACATTGAGTTAGAATCCTATAGTCCCAATCTATAACTGACAACAGTCAAAAAATGTCCGAGCACCGTTCTACATACCTATACATTGTTATTATATCGCTTGCAATGGCATTTACTCGAATGTAGAAGTTATTACGATTGTCTTAGTGTTCAATGTTGCTTGTACACAATGTCATAACTATTCACTCAAGGCCATGCGTACAAACAGGGAACAATGGGAGCAGTGGAGACGCTATTTAAACAATATTATAAAGAGGTAATATTTGTGAAATGTGATACCTATTTTTATAAGTATCTATTAGCAAATAGCTTATACCCTGGATAAACACTTATGCTACCTACTTTTTATACCGGAAAACACGGATGATACCGCGGGGCGTAGATAATAATAAATAAAACAATACTACTATTATGAGTGTTTTATTACTACTTTTAACAGAATAACTTACAACTGAAACTGAATTGATAAACCTTGAAACAATGTTAATTTATTGTAACGTTGCCTTTTACTTTGATTTTTTATTTTTTCTGTACATTTATTTGCAATGTAATGAAATCTTATGTTTATGTACCGTTCAATGACTGCTCTCAACAAAATGGTCCTATGGTTTGAAAATTCAAACTCATGTTTAATTAAATACCTTCTCACAATCATAAGAATACAAAATTAAAAATTATTAATAAAATCATATTTTAAGCATTAATAATTACGTACGTGCAAAATGGGTTTTGCATTTTTGTTAAGCCTACTGAACCCCTTGGTTGTTGTATAAATGTCCGAAACAGGAAAGTGATTGGAACATACAAACTTTGTATGGCTTGTAGTTCACTTCATTTCGGGCTTTACCTATAATAGCTGTCCACTCAGAACACCTTATGGGGTTTCGAGAAAAACTAAAAACAAAGCATACAAAAATATTGTAATTATACTTCAAAATAATAAAACGCTATCAACTCATCTCCTTTTAGTTCTAAATAAAAAATTAAGCATTTTTAACATGGTAATATTATTATGTACAAGTTAAAATACGTAAAAATATTTAGTGTATCAATCCACTCCATAGCTTTGCGTTCGAACAAAATAAGCGTGCGTAAGACTAATTGTTTCTCTTTTATTCTTACATATTTGCTTAATGTGTGAAAGAAATGCGCCATTGAGGAGCCAAGACAAGGAAGCGTTTTATTTAGCTAAAAAAATGAAAATTACTGAAATTAAAATGGAAACACGCACTGTTAATACATTTTGTTATGATATTTACCTAAAATATGAAACACCATCCTTTTTTTGCACGTATCTAGTGTTATTTGAGCAGGAAATCACCGAACACTTTGGCATCGTGGATGCCGTACGAGGATTGCGGTCGCCGTACAACTGAACAAAAACTCGGCGCACTGCGTAGCGTGCGCCGAGTTTTGGCACGGACATTTTATATCTGATTGTGACTCTATAGGATTCTAACTCAATGCTACAAATTACAAGAATAAATTGGCATTTTACTGTTGCTAGTTTATACAAGATACTGATGCGTTGTTTTAAGCCATTGTAATATGACTTCAAAAAAGCGCTAGATTTAGCGCTAGGCGCTAAAACGCGCTTTGGGACAAATAAAGCGCTAGATCTGGCGCTGAACGCGCTAAGTTGGCAGTACTGGATTCCACACATAGAAATAATAGCCGTGGATATCGTCTACCTCCGAGACAGATATCGCGATTTTGACAGCTCGTGGCACTGTAAGCGTGTTGTTAATTCGGACCACAGTTGTAGCAATAACGAACCATTTGCGCGCGAAAAACAAATTCATAAAAATATCGTGCATAGTGTGAAGGTTAACTATGTGGTGTGTGGATTAAAAAGAAATAATGGAATGGATGGACCGACTTTTACATCAAAAAGAAGGGACACCAGTAAAGACATTGTAGAAATAAACAAACACCTGTCACTATTGATAGAACGCTCACGACGATTATGGTGTAGAGCATGGTTCATGTAATCGTCAATATGGCGGCAGTTAAGACGTCATCGGTGACGTAGCGTGGGCCATCGTAATCACGCTCACGGTGAAAGGGACCGACTGTTATCGCGCTTATAGCGATTATGGCTCAATTGGGACCGTACTGAATGTATCCTTTTCCACACCTCAAAATTCTCGTGAGTGGCGTACTCGTTAACGTCTATCGAAATTTTCGAAGGCGATTGTCAAAATAATGACTTATGGTACCGTTTGAGTGAAAATGCAAGCAAATCGTCGATTCGACATCGATTGTCGCTATCGACTCACGATTCGTTTTTGAAGCGACTGATAATAAAATAAACTTGTGGTGCCGATTTTAGTTCTACAACTGACCGCAAGGTGGCACTGTTCTTTTTTCATACAATTTTTCGTCGACAGTCGCTAGCGAGCATCGATTGGTGTCAATATTGTCAACTCATGGTAGAGCTACTGACTCATTCCGAAAAAGTAGCATAAGTTCTTTATTGTAAAAATATGAAATTATATAATATACAAGCTATTAAAAGTATGAACTATATTTAGAAATGTAAGCCTGCAATAATATGTTAAAGTTATTGTAAAAGTAACGAATTGAAAGAAATGAAAACGATTGCTGGTATAAAACTAACGACAGGTTAGGGGGTGGTACATTTGGCCCGCCATATTTGGGTTGTAATCAATAGGTATAGCAAAAATAATTGTGAGACGTATTAAAATTATAAGACAAACATAACGTGAATAAGCCTTTAATTTTTGTGTCATCCTGATTCTAACACGTGACGTACGAAAAGCAACATTTGCAAATCTATTCACAATTCTAATAAAAAGATCAAACCGTTGATTCTTGGAAAAATAAAACTAGATATCTTCGGAATAATCATATAATGTAATATAATATAATATAATATAATTATATAATGTAATATAATATAATTATATAATGTAATAAAAACATAAATTTCTTTTTTGATTTATCTTATTTTGCTAATATGTAAATTGTATTTTTTTACTCTTACAGTAAAAATTGATTTTAACAATAATCATTTGATCTATTATATAATGAATGTGCTCTTCACAAGATATTTTTTTACAATTGCTGATCTTTACATTCCACATATTTTACAATAATATTGAAAAGTTAATGTTTTAGCCTCTTGTTGAGGGGAATGCACTTTGTTTATAAATTCATTACCACAACACTGCATAAATTACGGTTTTTACCGCCAAAACTCTTAAAAAAGTTTAAAATGCAACGTTTTCGTAATTAACTTGTGACATTTTGTCAAGTAATTAATCGCAATAAAATAATCCCATGTTAGTGAATAGTTCTATCTGGTTAATTTGTTTGATATATCGATTAATTATTATAGTCTGTACTTTATATGAGCGGAGGAAAGTCTCTATTCGGTTACCCCCAGCAATAAAGTGTATGATGTTCAAACTCACATTTCACAGCAGTATATCAGGATTTACATCCTGATTTAGAAGTTTATAATTTATTAATACCTAATTAGCTCGATCGGGCATTGATCTAGATATACATATAACAGGTACATACATAGACCTAAATTTTTAAACAGTAGGTACTTATAGATCATCAATATCGTCTCCGAATCATCAACTTCCAAGAATTATACATTTTTCTAACAAATAAAAAAACATTTCAATAGGTAACAGCCCTAACACATATTTTTCTAATCACCTACTCGTTTCTATTGAACCCATACTACGTATCTATTGACCCCTTACTACGTATCTATTCGCCCCTTCCTCGTGTCTATTAACCTCAATCACAAATAAAAAATTACTTGGTTTACAATTTTACAAATAATTCGAAATTTACATCTCAAACGCACTTATCTTTTTATTAATCCGGGTCACAAGGAACCAACGAATACGTTAACAAGTTGTGATGACACGAATCACTTCCTTTCATTATGAAAATAATGAACTTTTCAAGACCTCGTTTAACCTACATTCAAGGGACTTACTTTCAGATCTTTTTTTATTATGTTAGCCAAACCTCACGTCAATCCAGTGTTATTATTTCAAGAAAAATTAATACTGCCGTTTAAAAAAATACAAATTTCGGAACTATGTTCTTTCAAAATGTTTGGCTATAGTCTGTAGAAAAACTTTTTTAGTTTTGTATCTATTAACCCCCGCGATTTTATTCACCCCGTTTTACGGTACCGTGCGTTTTGAATTTTTCAGGATTTTAAGTAATAAAAAAGTAAAATAATAGCAGGTATTTTAAAATACTAAAATAAATTAAAAAACGTACGAGCATAGTATAAACAATGTGTTGATTACATGAAAAGAAATAATCACTGAAATCAGAAAATGTTAAGAGGTAGAAAGGAGTTATTTCATTTTGGTATAGACAAGTACTAGCTATTCAATCCTCTTAATAAGAAAACACGTTCCGTTCGATGTAACTAAGCCACGCATAATTATTGTCAATGAGAAATTGAACAACTCTTTGAAAACAACAACTCTTATTTGTAGTACGAGAACAATTGTTTGAGTAATATTGCCATCTATTGCATTTTTAGCGTACTACAAAGTTCGATAGTAAAGTGTAAAATGGCTATTATTATTTTTAGATTCTCAGGTAACTGGTGCCGTAGTACTATTACCCTTTTCTGTCTTTTAATTGAATGTCGATACTCCTAACGCCATCTTGACAACTATTTGGAACTACTGAAAGCGTCTACGCTAAAATGTATGGGTATTGGCTATCCCAAGAAGCTTATATACAACACTGGAGATTGCAACAAGAACATTAGCTTGAAGCAAAAAAATATGACCTTCAATGACGTCAGTTATGTTTTTTGTCTCTTTCTATGGGGTGACCACGCTGGTTTGTAAATTCAGGATTTTGCGAAATAAAAAAACGTAAAACACATGGTCTAAAATTACAACATTTATTTTTAATAGTATTTATAATACAATTACTGGTCATCTACATGTACTGGTCAACTTACTTGAATTATCATCGTACATACAATTTTGAATGGTAGGGAAAAAAGGTTTTACATAACGACCGACAACTTTTGATCTCATAGAATACGATTTATTAAAAATGAGTGCCACATACATTAACAAAATATTTTGGTTACTCAAGCTTCAAAGTATAAACTTCTCTTAAAATGCCAACATCACAATAAAGGGGAGAGATTTATCGCTAGTGTTGATGTGTTGGTAACGATATTACAGTTATCAGAAATTTGTATGTCTTTGAGGAGCTGTACAGTTAAAACAAATACTTTTACTTTATCACGGTAATTTACATAGGTGTCATGATCAGGTGCTAAATAATACACTCAATAATTAATGTCCACATTATTATATTAATGTAATCTAATATAATTTATGTCTCACTTAACTTTAAATAAACCAACAAGAACAAAGTATACAATGTTATATATCTACAATCTTTATTTTTATACAGTATTTACAATATAATTACTGGTAGAGTCATCTATACACACTCTACTACACTACTACTTCTTACTTAAATAACTATTACTACATACTTACATGACTATTGCTTACATAATTATCATCGTCTTACATACAATTTTGAATAGTCGTTTTAATTTAAATGATGATTGAAAACTTCATTAAATCTAAAAAAATAAACGATATTTTGAAGAACAGACGAAACTAAACAAATGGATATGTAAAAATTGATCCTATTTGGCTACAAAGCAAGCTTAAATATGTGTAAATAAGATAGTTTTGTGTAATTTTTGTCTTTTTGTTCGAATTTCTCCTAGAAGTTTTTGACTGTAATTTTTTAAAAACGACGATATGCGTATTTGCAAATATTTATTGGCTATAAATTTGAGGAGCTCAGTTTCATGCAAATCTGAGCAAATAAGTGATTCAGTAATTGGATGACTTGGAACAAATAAACTTTGTAAAGTAGGCTGAAATTTTTGCAACGCTGCTATAACCAGTTTTTCTCTGATATTTTTGACTTGAAGTTGACCCATCGAAACAGCGCGTTTAAAAAGTTGATCTGAGTAGCTCACAATTTGGTAAACAGCATCTGATGCGAAACACAACTTTCCTCTATTTACAAAAGATGTTAATGCTGTATATCGGTTGACATCCAAGCTTTTTGCGTTCAGGTTATAATCATGCTCATTTGAGATGGGCTTGGTAGTCAAAACATCTTTACAATACGGACATGAATTTTTCCGTAAAATTGTATTTACAATATATCCTGAAATATAATACAGAACATTTTGTTGGTAAATACTTTGTTGAGGGCTTTCTAAATGTCTTATCATGTTATTAACGAAATCTGCCTCTTCGTTTTCATTAGTGTTTTGTGTGGGTTCACTCAAAGATCTAGTGCTTTTTCTAAAATCAATTACATGGTTGGTATGAAACGTATCATCGACACAATTAGCGTTGACGCTGGGTTGCACAGAATTGCGAAATAACAATTTTCTTAAAATGTATCGAAACTCGAGAGGACTTGGATTATCTTGAGTTCTACCCCTTGAGCGAACAAGTGAAAAAAATATTTCCAAGTTGTCCTGCGAACATTTGAAGGTTAGAAAATATTTCAACGGATTTTCCGGTAATAAAGTTAATACCTCAAATAACGCTTTGAGTGAACTTATGTTCATTAGGAAACCTAACACAAAAGTTTTTTTAACATGTTGCAAAATTGGTGTAGCACCAATCTTGATATTTTTCATATAATCTTCACAGTGGAGAAAAAAGCTTTGCCACGCGTCTTTATTATATTGAGAAAGAGGAGATTTAAAATGTTTAGCAAAGGGAGAACGACTATTCATGTTATCAAATAGCCTATCTAATGTTCTAATAAATTTTGTGGTAGCTTCACTACCTACGAAATTGAGATTGCCACTATTACGTAAAAAATCAATAGCGTCAGCAACGGAAGAGCTGAGTGTCTGCGCTGCAAGGCGCACATTCATTTTTTTATTTTGATACTCTACATGGCCACCTGTAATTTTGTTGCACAATTTCAACCCTTCTGTCTCTTGAACTTCGTGAAGTTCTTTAATAAATTGAAATGAGACATGTCCATCCATTGTTGTTAAAGTATACTCAGAAAAGGCATTTCTTGCTAGCTTTAACATATGCGCAGCATCTAACAAGCAATATACATTAGTTGACCCATTTGGGTGGAGGAAATATGGTTTAAAATCGTTTTGAGATAAACTGCAGCCTAAAGTTTCTAGCGCTTTTATATTACATTTAGCACCATCGCATGTTATAGAACGCACTGTAATGCCAATCTCTTGTAAGTGTATCAGTATGGAGAGCGTTATTTGGCCAAGCAGTTCACCAGTAAGACTGTTAGGAGTGAAAAAATATCCGATTGGACATTTAAAATAGTTTGAGTACGAAACAATTTGATAGACCAGTGCTTCAGAAGCCAGTTGCTCTGGTTCACTCACAGGAATATTTCCCAAATCCACGTATCCAAAAACCTTTCCTAATTTCGGTGCATAAGCTAGGTCTTTTTTTAACGACATTGAGTCAAAAATGAGCGCCACATTCTTTAAAAATTGTTTTTTTGGTAACTCAAGCTTTAAATAATCTAAAACTTCTGCTAAAATGCCAACATCACAATTAAAAGAAGAAATGCTACGCCAAAGTGTTGAAGTGTGCGGTAAGGATATTATAGTTCTGAGAAATTCGTATGCTTTTGGGGAGTAAAAGTGAACAGTTAAAGCAAACGCTTTTACTTCATCGCTGTATTTGACTACTTTAGATTTAGGGTTGTGGCTAAACACTTTGCAGATATTAGCATAGTTTCCTTGTAAAATATTCTCAATTTCTGAATGGCTAGTATAATTTCTTACTATTGAAATTAAAGATTCCATATCATTTATTTTTTGCTGTTGCCGGGTGACCTTTTGCTGCAATGCTCTTTTGCTCTTTTCCAAAGATATCTCGCGAGGAGTCTTCATTTTCACTTGTACATTGAAATCTTTGAGACATGGTCTTTTTGCTGGCGGTTCGTCTTGAGTGTCAATATCCACCTATGGAAATGAAAGACGACAATATAATTACACTTATCTATATCTATACTAATACAGTCAGTTTGTTTGTTCTTTTTTCATGTCACAATGGAGTAATAAGAAGTGAACTAAGATCACTATCATAGTTTTTATCTATTTAGATTGTCATTAAAAAAATACTAAAATAGATAATAATATTTAACTAAAACAACTAATGTAGAAATTTTAAACTATCGCGGTTATTATAACAATTATTTTGAAAATTATAATAAAGGTATGCGGTAATGAACCCGAATAATTTTCAAAATACTTATGTTTTGCAGTAAAGAATCTTTATTTTAAAGAAATATGACTAATAATAATAATTCAGGAATCGAACCAGAAAAATACTTTATTTTATAAATTAATGCCGTTTTATTTGTCACTACACCCTGAATATTGTCAGTTTAATAATTTAACATAGTACATTTATAATATGTTATTCTTACAGTAGTACTATCTTTTAAAGATCCGGGTTGTGCTTGAGGAGTTTGTTGGGGTGTGACAATCTTTGGTTTCACCAGTGCCCCAAACAACTGCAAGCAAAATAAATAAATAAATGAATTAAATTAAACATAAATAAATAATTTAGGTATTATGATTTTGAGTCGCTAAGCCAACCGTTAGTTATTATAAGTTGATAAGTATAATAAAAAAAAAGTGTTTGACCTCTAAATAATTAACACTTTAAGCGGATTCATAACACCTTTAGCGGCATGGCAAAATATCTTATAATTTAATTGGAGACTAGTTCCCTCTTTCGGTTGATGAGCCAGCAAAGTAAGTAAAAAAATTAGGTAATTATATCCCCACAAGACAAATCTATCATTACTCGACTCTGTCTCGAACATCTCCAAGATTGGTTACACAACTTGTCAATAGAAAGTAGATATTAAATGCTTAAACTAATAACTTACGATATTTTCTTTACATTCTTCTGGAGCTATTTCTTTTTGAGTTGTAATCATGTCAACGGACAATGGAGAGCTAATATTTTCTTTAGCTGTACTCGTAGAAAGGTCCATGCAATCGCTGCATGCCTAAAACACATTTTGAGAATATATAGTTACTTTGTAAATACTTTTGTAATTTTAGTATAATATATTCAGTGAAAAATAATTAATTATACAGTTTTAAACACTCATACTTATCACTCATTATAGAATTAATCACACACAACACGGGTTGAGTATGTGATGAAACACTATTGTGAAAGACAATATTTGGGTAGTATAACTTCAACAATACTGCTCACAGCATCGATGACATCTTGCTATTACTTCAGTTCAACCCCAACCACGGCACATAATACTGTGTAGGAAACGTTGGTAAACTAAAGTAAGTAGCTTATACTTACTTTAAGCTTTCATCGCATACACAACCCTATAGTGGTTAATTATGTAATTAATTACCTTATCCACAGTTGAGGCGCAGTAACAAGAATGTGATAAATAAACAGGTATAGCATTTTTCAAAAGGTGTCCTTTATCTGGGTCGTAATCCTCTGGCTTAAAATGCAAACTGCATATCTTGGCATGTTCATAAATTTTACCCTTGATAGGCACTATCGACAGCCATTTATTTCTTTTTACTTCATTTTGTGGTAAGCTGAAACAACAAAAATATATTGGATACTTTAAAAAAGTATAAATGTAAAAGAAATAAGTCAAAACCACATGTGCTGTTTCATTACCAGAATAAAATCTTTAAAAAGGTGTTCTATATCATCATAATAATGTGTTATTCGCCCTTCGCTATCCGTATAATCTCGTCATAATGGTCACCTTACTTGTTAAGTTTGTTTATTGAATAATTATGAAAGTATTAAGAAAAGAACATATTTAACATGACTGCATATTAAAATGATGATAAGTTTAACGATTTTTGTCATTAAATTATGATTCTAAACAGGTAAATGCATGAGTATTGAGGAATATTGTAAATAACGTCAATATACACTTACCTGTGAAATTTTATGCCAGAATTTGGTTTCCAAACACTTCTGCAATTTTGCACAATACAATACATTCTTTATATTTGGGAACTATTTAGTAATTACTCAACAATGCTAGTTTAATAATTCGAAGCGACGCATTTCTTTGACACATCAGCCATATTGACAAACTGAGTGCTGCCATCATTTTATTATGGAAACTACCCATAATCAGGGAGTGTGACTTTTAAAGAGTGGCTCAGACACTTAATTTATTTATCATAAAATATAATCATTGTCTCATACAACGATGTATATTACGGCTGTTTTTAACTAGAAGGAAATTTTTCAAACACCACACTTGGCTGCTATTCACTAATAGGTTGTGTTGTAGGCCAGCTTTGCCCGAATATGTAGAATATTCACATGAATAAATCGACATTTATACTTCGTTATCAAAATAAGAAATATCGATTGCACGAGACAGAGATGAATATGTTGTGATAAACACATTCATCCATTCACAAGCCGACATGTTGGACAGCAAATCAAGGTCATAGAGGACAGTGCTATAATAGTAAAAGAGGTAAGTTTTTTTCATAGCACCTATAGCGCTGTCCTGTGTGACCTTGATTAAATTTGCAGTCCACCATGCCAGCTAATGAATGGAACCCTTTAAGCTAATTATTAGTTTTAACCTCCCCGACCCGAAGAGGGGTGTTATAAGTTTGACGCCGTTGTTTGTCTGTGGCATCATAACTTTCGAACAGAGCAACCGATATGAGTGCGGTTTTATTTAAATAGAAAGCCTGATGTGTGGAGGTGGTCCTTAGCTACACGATCATGCTCTACTCCCTTACGGGGACTCGGTGGTTTTTCACATTTTTTATTTAATTTATCTTTATGCATGTGTACCTAATTAAAAGTAAATGTTAAAAATGCTTCCTTTTTTAATTTGGTTGTAAAACGCCTTTGAATATTATTGTTGGTAGTTTATCAAATTATTAGCAAACTCTTGTACAAAAACTATTTTTTTTTTCAGAGAATACATAGTAGCCTTGGGTAAGATTCGTATTAACAATAGCAATACTAAGTGAGGTATGAGAGAGATAGAAAACATAAGTAAAGGTGAATGAACTTGTCTTCAGTCATCAGTTTTAGACGATATCTCCAGTGTTGTATATAAGCTTCTTGGGCTATCCTCTGCAGTATTGTCATCCTTGATATTACTAGTACAAGATGTTTTTATAAAATAGTCCCTTCATGTTTAGACAAGTTTTGATGCATTACATTACAAATTTACAATAGTTTTACCATTATGTATAGTTATGTATTATTTATTAGGCCTTTTATAACACTTTTTACAATATTTTATTAGCTTTAATTTTGATCTTGTTCTCTTCATCGTTGCAATCCTTTTCCATTTACTATTTATTTAAATCTTTGCAATAGTTATGCATAAAAATGTAGATGTTAGATTTAATAAATATGAAATTAAATCATCCTTGTGTTCATCGCAATCTAAACAATCACACTCGATGAACAGAATGGATTGAGTGTCCCCTCCCGCTGCACCCCGCAGCAACTCAATCCACTCCGTCTCAATTCGAGTATATACATTCTGCTCAATGGTTGTTTGTTGCCCGCCGCGGAAGTCACTAGAACAGAGAACTGCCATCTGTGGGCTCCGCCGAAAATAACGCGGCAATTCAAGCAAACTCGTGTAAAATCGCGTCTCCGTAAACGCACTCTAGAACGCCATATGTTTGAATTCAATTTTGACTTGAGTAAAGATTCGACATGCCATACTAAGTTTAGTAATCAAGCTTAGATTCACTTAGCGTACTTCTGGAATACCGCCCTAAGTATGTATACCAGTCATCAGGTACCATAGTACACCTGTAGCGTAGTAGAACCTGAAGACCTTGTACATTTGTCCCATATTATTATTATTCCTATTATTTACTATACACTCTTCAATCTGTGTTCTAATGTGTTTTAAGCATCTGGTGGTAGAACATTTGAATGGTTTCTCTCCAGTATGTGTTCTTAATATGCCTTCGTAATTGAACTGCTGTTGCACATTCATAATCACACATGTTGCATTTGAATGGTTTCTCTCCAGTATGTGAGTTAATATGTCTTCGTAAGCTACGTGCATGTGTACATTCATAATCACACATGTTGCATTTGAATGGTTTCTCTCCAGTGTGTGTGCTAATATGACTTCGTAATTGGTCTGCTCTTGCAGATTCATAATCACACATGTTGCATTTGAATGGTTTCTCTTGTATGTGTGCTAATATGTCTTCGTAAGCTACCTGCATGTGTACATTCATAATCACACATGTTGCATTTGAATGGTTTCTCTCCAGTGTGTGTGCTAATATGACTTCGTAATTGATCTGCTCTTGCAGATTCATAATCACACATGTTGCATTTTAATGGTTTCTCTCCAGTATGTGTTCGAATATGACTTCGTAAGTTACCTGCTTGTGTACATTCATAATCACACATGTTGCATTTGAATGGTTTCTCTCCAGTATGTGTTCTAATATGTCTTCGTAAGCTACCTGCTTGTGTACATTCATAATCACACATGTTGCATTTGAATGGTTTCTCTCCAGTATGTGTTCCAATATGTCTTCGTAAGCTACCTGCTTGTGTACATTCATAATCACACATGTTGCATTTGAATGGTTTCTCTCCAGTATGTGTTCTAATATGGGTTCGTAAGCTACCTGCTTGTGTACATTCATAATCACACAAGTTGCATTTGAATGGTTTCTCTCCAGTATGTGTTCTAATATGTCTTCGTAAGCTACCTGTTTGTGTACATTCAAAATCACACATGTTGCATTTGAATGGTTTCTCTCCAGTGTGTGTGCTAATATGGGTTCGTAAGTTACCTGCTTGTGTACATTTATAATCACACATGTTGCATTTGAATGGTTTCTCTCCAGTGTGTGTGCTAATATGGGTTCGTAAGTTACCTGCTTGTGTACATTCATAATCACACATGTTGCATTTGAATGGTTTCTCTCCAGTGTGTGTGCTAATATGCCTTCGTAATTGAACTGCTGTTGCAGATTCATAATCACACATGTTGCAATTGAATGGTTTCTCTCCAGTATGTGTTCTAATATGGGTTCGTAAGTTACCTGCTTGTGTACATTCATAATCACACATGTTGCATTTGAATGGTTTCTCTCCAGTGTGCGTTCTAATATGTTTTTTCAAGCGTCTAGTGGTAGAACATTTATAATGAAACATATTACATTTATATGGTTTATTACCACTGTATCTCATGTTATTTTTTTCCAGTTTTCTTTTCGTTGCAGATTCACAATCAGCCATCGTATGTACCTGTAACAAATAATTTACGTATTATGCATAAAGGTGTGTACATTACATATAGCATAAAGTATCAGTAGAATTGCAAAAAAAGATGTATTCTTACAATAGTAAGCAACCATAAGCTATACGACAAAGTAGCAGACGATGGCTATCCTCTGACAAAACATCATGTGAATTACAAATTACAATTAACATATTAAACAAATTAAAATATATTGTTATTGAAACTCGCGTTCATTATAATTTTGAAATAGTAAAACGGGATTAACTTGAGAGTTACGCGTAGTCGATATCACAAATAAAATTAAATACAAATTTAATAATAATACCTACAAGCACACATTAAAATATATTATGCGTAAATTGTTTTTTAATAGACGAATAAATATTGAATGCACAAACAATTTCAAATGAGAATATTTACTAGTTTCATACTTTTTAATGTAATCTTTTGGTGAACATCCACACAAAGGTCTTCAAGTCCCAAACTAGGCAGACCTGTACTATGGTAACCTGATGACTGTTATACATACTTATATACATATCATACACACTCACACACAGCTCAAACAGACATGTTCATGCACACAAATGTTAAACCTGTCCGGGGATTGAACCCGGGACCAGCGGCTCAGAAGGCAGGGATGCTATCAACTGCGTCAACCAACCTGTCAAATTATTTAAATAAATGAATAAAATAAGTAAAATATTTAAATCTAGTAAGATAAAATTATTAATTTAAGCAAAAATATTAGTAGGTTAGTAAGTTGATGACTGGAGCTGACAAAAGTGACATAGAACCGCCATTTTTTCGATTGCGATCAACATTTGTTGCCAACTGAGATACATAATAGCCCTACAGGTTTTAGTTTTCGAACTTACTTCTTATCTATCATCTCATCTTAGCTGTATGACGTCCAGTGCTGAACATTAGCCTCCCCCATGAATTTCCATTTCCTTCTTATCTATATACTAATACAAAAAGACTATAATATAAAGAGGAAAAATGTGTTTGTTTGTTTGAATGGAGTAGGATCCAAAAAACTGAACCAATTTAACAAGATCTTTCACCATTAGAATCTGTAGCGGTTCTGCCACTTTATGGACTGTGTTAAGAAACGTTAGCGACATCTATCACCGTGGGCATAAAACAAGGTACAGGTGTGAAGGTGGGCTGCAACCACTGCAAGCTCGGTGCACCTATCGGCACGCAGCGACGGTCATACGTCATTCCGAGTGCAAACGCAACAACTTTGTACCATAACTATTATTGTACTCACCCGCTCCGTTTTTAAAAGTTACCTTAAAAATGTACCGTATGTTTTTACTATATAAATGGATGATTAAAACACAGAAGAAGAAATAATACGATTTATTATGTATAATCGCCTAGAAGTCCCGAACACCCAATAGCGTCAACGCAGCAGCGTAAATATTGGTCCTTCGAGCCGGATTATGGACAACTCGCCAGTTCGTTGATGGTCGTCTCCACATACTGGATCAGTAGATACACGGCCAGGCCAGACATTCCTGTTCTTTACTCCCTATCGTTGCAGGATTTGTGCTAATTTAGTGCTATTCAGTGTTTATTTTGGTTTAGTGTTAAATTATTAATTCCAAAACACATCTAAATACGTGGGACTTCATGTAGTGCATACAGGAATCATTATGGTAGGTACAGGGTACATTTTCGTGTGCGGTACACATTAATTGTAATGCCAAATACGTACGAACGCTAGCTTACTTTGAATCCGTACTTACAAAAATATCTAAACATTTAAAATATTACTTGCTTACGGTATTAGGGTTCCGTACCATATTAATCAAGGGTTCCGAATAATATCCTGCAGCTGAATGGGTATTTGTTTAATTATTTGAAAGTAAACATCAAATGTTTTATAAGTAAAATTACGTATAAACTAATTTATTAATAATAATTCTATTTATTATTAATATATTAATAATAATTCTATTTATTATTAATAAATAAGTTAAATGTTTTATATAGAGAATCATTGTACCTATTGGTTACTGGACTGAGTATTTAAGGTAAATCTCTACGAAGAAATAATTGTCAGGAAGCATAATTCAGAACAAACTCCACACAAAAAGTGGCCCTTCAAATAAAACAATGTATCATTCCAAATACAAATTACTTCCGAGGTTACAAATAGACATGTCCGGTGATTGGTTTAAATTCAGAAGGATAACAGGGATTGGTTTACACGCGTGCTGCAACGTCTACAATGACAGCAGAGTCATAGCGGCGTGGACGATATTATGCAACAAGTGGACTGGACCAACTTAATAATAAATCAATCGTAAATCTCGTGTCTCGCGAAATATGATAAATTTATTAAGTTTTTGTCTAGAAGACATTAGTAGAGATTCTTCGCAATGTAGTAAAGAAAGATTATGAAACATTTTAGGCTTATACATTTTACCAACTGGATGTTGCCAGCTGGATGTTTTTCAGTGGTCACAGAACACCTTCATTATCAATTTAGAAAATTCAATCAATTTAAAGAATTACTTTAGAAAAGCACTGTGTTGATATTACCTGACAAATTAATTAGCAACTCAGCTAAACCACTTTCAAATTTGCAGATGGTGAATTTTCATTAGCTTGAAAAATTAAACGTGCTTTAATTTGACCAAACAATGAACTGTTTTTTTAATGCTATATAGTTACCTATATTACATACCAACTGTAGGCAATCGTTTATTGTTCATTGTCTGTAGTATCTCTTTAGAGCGTAAACGCTTTGGAAGCGCCAATTCGCGTTTTTGCTGAGTGTTTGAAGGGTCACATAATAATGATTGATATAGTATATTATGTCAATTCTTCTTACCTGATGTACTAGAACATTATTTGATTAACAAGTTCAAGTTCCATAGACTACATTTAGAAATTGTTTATTAGTTTGTTATTGCCGAGCGGTTTCTACACACACACGTTTTTAAAATCAATCATAAACTCGGTCGCACCAGTCACGAATCGTCAGACGCGGCTGAGGCCTCTTAGAGAGAGGTCAGTACGTATCGCTCTGACGCTCGCACTTACACAACTAAATATTAGTGCGCTCAAAACTTCCCGATACTTATTGAGGTAACATTTCTAAGTGGGATTCTAACAAATAATTTTATATGACATCTAGTGCATCAAAGGTCAGACACAATAGAAATTTCATTGTTATAATGACATCGACCCTTGAGAGGCTAGTATTTTACTATTAACCAAATTTCTTATGCTTATACCTTGGTATCCAGGAATCCATGCTGGAGCCGGAAACTGGTAGCAGGAACTATGTGATGGTTAATAGTAGACACACCGTGTTTGGGATCGTATAAATCGTCTTCGCGATACCTTTTTTCTAGCTGGTGACCAGGACCTGATGGTTGTTTTATTTGCTATTCTCATCTCTTTTTGGTAGTTACATGAGTTAAATCTTACTTTTTTCTAGTCTATGCTCTTGTAGATAACATGTACTTGATTAATAATTATCATATTATGTTAATTAATGTCGATATTAAAAATAAAATGTGTCCTGCGTGATTTCACCTTTTTGACCTACGTCTATTTGTGACATAAAAACCAAAGTAGATAAAAAAAGATCCAAATATTAATGCGCACTATTTTGCTCAAGCGGTAAGGCCACTGCCGCAGGGCGCGCTAGTAAGTAACTCGCTAATGTAAAATACCTAAACTCGCGCAGCGCTGCGCAGAATAAAGGCTCTTAAAGATGTTGATGTTTCTTCGGGACAAATCATCGGCATAAACACACGTCACAAACGCATGTTGACAAGCCGGTTGGCGCAGTTGGTAGCACCCCTGCCTTCTGAGCCGCTGGTCCTGGGTTCGATCCCCGGACAGGTCAAACATTTGTGTGCATAAACATGTCTGTTTGATCTGTGTCTGTCTATATCATGTATTTATATCAGTCATCAGGTTACCATAGTACAGGCTCTGCCTAGTGTGGGACCTGAAGACCTTTGTGTGGATCTGGGTAATGTAGGACACCATATTATTATATGAAATTTAAAAAAAAATTAGACCAAAAGACCAAAAGTTTAGAGATCAAAAAAATCTTAACTGATGCCTAAGGAGAAACACGTTTTCATGCTCCATGTACAATTGTTTGAAATGACTTTCAATTTCGATTTAAGATGGCAGGTACCAATTAAGGTTTCTTTCACAATGACTATTAAATAAGTCACAGGGACTAACTACGAAATAAGCTGGTGTTGATTAACGGCAGGACTGTTTCTCCCATGGTCAGTTGTATGTGGCATGCTCCGAATGAGCTCTCCACCTAGCCTGGTTACTTAAGTGCCCACTTCCAAATTATTGAACAACATTGTATAAAATTTCAGAATACAAAGTATCCTAGGTCCTACCTTGTAATATAAACTCAAATCATGCCAGTTTCACTTGGATTCATTCATTGGTTTCGGTGAGATGTACTAACCAGATACAGACAGAGACTATAACTAATAAAAGTACAGTTTTGGCATCAGTGTCGGTTAAAAAGTGCCCTCCACAAAAAAATTTTTTCACTGTACAGAATTCGACCTGTTACAATTTTATTAGATAGATACCTATAGATAGGCAATAATATATGACCAGCTAGAGTTCTAATACTGGAGTATTCAGGCTATCAACTTCAACACCTAACACAAGCTTAATGTGCCCTCCGCAGCATGAAAGTGCTCAGTTGATAAGCCACTACTGGTTACCCATGTAAGTCATGACAGCACCAAGAATAGCTGAACATTGTAAATAGAATGGTCAGATCAATATGAGGTCTTAAAAAATTTATAATAATATATATAGCGAAAGGTCACTCACGAAATCTCACGAAACTACAAGTGCTAGGAGTTTCAAATTTTGCATACGGTTTTTTTTTAGGATATAGGTGCTCACTAAGACGGGATTTTATGAAATTCAACACCTAAGGCGTTTTTTTTGGGGTTGAAAGTTTGAATGAAACTTTGTTACTGCGAGTTCTAAAAGTTAAAAACTTTGCATGGGGGTTCTTTTTTGGACCTATGTACTCACTAAGACGGAATTTTGTGAAATTCGACCCCTAATTGAAATCTGATCCATTGAAATCTGCAATTATCGTACCCTGCGAGGCCACGCGAGCAAAGCCGCTGGCAGGTCAGCTAGTAATATGACATATGATTTCACAGTGGTTAATACAACTTCTAGGTAGTAACAGGTGAGCATAATTGTACAATTTTAATAGCTTCCATATTTGTTTCCGATATGACCATTTACCTTTTCCTTGCTTTAACCCGGCCAAATTAAAAAGCAGTAAAACTTGTGAGTTTGTTCTGAGAATGATAATTTGAACTTACTACTGATTTGGTTGGATTATACACTGATTATGGCGATAATAATTAACACTTTTACACATTATTTCTAATGTTGTGTGATTCTTTAACGCGTATTAGTATGCTATTACTCTCATTCTACTTATATTTTTACAAAACAATGAATATTTTAACTAAAAATCGTACTTACGTATGCAAGGTTATGTTTTCTGATTTCCGCTCAGTACGGATTTGCAGCCTAATATATACCTAAACATATCACCAATTTTCTTATGATGAGTTATATGCACCACTCAATTACCATTTAATGAATCACATTACTGTCATTCACGCAAAATTTACAAATACATTACGAACACATCCGATGTGTTTGTTTGTGGGTCACAACCTTCACTTGCGACCAACAAACAAAACAGAAATTCTGACAGAGACACAAAATATTGTTTACGTAGTCAAACTTCCTTTTAGGATAAAAGGTTTTTTAAAAACTAAAAATTAAACAAATTAAAAATACGTCCAGCCGATTTGGAGGCTCTAATTATAATGAATTAAAATATGAACTACAAATCCCATCTGCGTGGGTAACATATCCTAAGTACTAACCAGCGACCACCTATGACAATGCTAAGTCAGCTGTAATGTTGCTTACTAATCTAATATGGATGGTTCGGGCGGATGCATAACTCCTCCCTCCCCAAGAGGGAAATTATCGGTGCGTTCATTTTTAATAACGTTCCGATAATTTCGTGAACAGACTAAAAGTAACTTATTACGAAACATATATGTAAAAATTATAAAAAGACATATAAAAACTAAAGATAAGGTAAAATATAAAACTACACTGAGGTTAGAGTCTGGTTCTCTCAAAACACTATTTACCATTTCACTGTGCTTTAACGCATAAGACATGTACTTCACTTCGTCCAAGTTTATTTTTTGCATGTTAAGTACGCGTGCACCGGATAAGGGCACATTCGTACTCTCACTTGTAGATAGCCGAGGAAGCTCAATGACAGGGATCGGCTCTTCGAGGTCGCTCTCGGTATATGCACGATGATGTCGAACTCGAATGCCGTGGATTTCGAAATCACATGGCTTATCAAGCGTTGCAATATACGTCCCAAAGACTGGATGTTTAGTGACTTCAGCGGCACAATAAGCTGTTACCACAGTTTTCAGCCGTGTATACAAAATCCAACTTGCAGCAGCTATTGGTTGTACTCTCACATCCTCGATGTGGATTTGACGTTGCACGCAGCGAGTGAGGTTGGCATCAAACCGCATAAGTTGTTCGATGCAGGTGAGCTCAGGATAAGGAGCTCTGTTGTCGTCGGCACACAGGTAGTGGTCCCCAGCAGCCAGGGGCCGGCATGGTTTCTCAATCGGAAGGTATTTCATTCCCTTTGCCAAAAGGTAAGGATATTGGGGAAATATGGATAGGGTTTTATTTTCAGATTCGTGAAACATTGGTAATGAGTAGAGTTTATAATAATTGTAAGTATTATTATCAGTAAGCGGTATCTCTATTATAAACGTAATCTGGTTATGTTTGATATAAGATTTAATATTAACAGTTTCTTCAAGTTTTACCAAGTTGTTTTCAGTAGCAGGATATACCAGGTTTTCTGTGTTACTTATTAACCTTAGATGATACAACAATTCTGTCGAATTAACTATGGACTGATGTAAAATCGATATTTTGCTAAAAGCTAGAGCAGTTTCAATTTCTCCTAACTTTACAAATATAGTGCGAAAGTTACTTATGAAAAGGTTATAAAAACTTACAATGTATGTAGAATAGTCCCAGCGTTTCTTTTGTGAAGCTAACTCTTGCAACATAGATTCTAAAATTTTCATGCGTGCCTCTAACAAAATAGAATTTTTATTAATAGTGTCAGTAGTATTAATGAAACTATCAATTATTTGTGAAACCAAAGTTAATTTCTTTGAAATAATAATTTCATTATGGCTCAGCTTAGAGATAAGTTCATCATATCTTATCGCATCCTCATGGTCTAGATTTCCTGTGACAATTTTGATGATCGAACCCAAAGGGTTAATAATCCCTCTCTTGAATCTTTGTTGCGGAACCAATTGTCTATATTTCTGAACAGTAATATCACGTAAGTAGTCTAAATGCATATTCATAGTAACAAAATCACGAGGATATGATTCGTTTTGTTTTATCATATTATTAAACTGTTCATAGTTATGTATAATAAAATTCAAGCCATTGTAAATGTGTTCCAAGTTTAGAATTTTAACTATTGTCCAGTGATCAGTTTGCATGTAAGCTTGACCTTCCCTTACTGGTAGTATGCCTGGGTTTCCCTCAAGTGTTTGCAGCTGAAGGCCCAGCACCGGCATCGCTACCACCAGAACGCTCCACCTGCGGAGGGCGTTTTATGTTTTTAATTGGTACTTTGGTTAACCGCTCGCCTACCTGAATTGGTACTACATTTCGTTCTACTGTTCCTACAACTTTTGCTTTTGTATATCTGGGCTTATCTTTACTCTTCCTCTTGTTCACATCTTTTGCGAAAATAGTTTTTCCCTCTTGAAAATCTATTTTCTCCTCACCACCTTTCTTTTCCTTGATCTTTTCCTTATTTCCTATCATCTTTTCTGCCAGTTGCTTGTATAAGAATTTAGTTCGCTTGGCATGGTCTTTCACCAATTGTTGCATGTATTGTTTTTCGACATCAATACCGAAAGGACTACTTGAGTCAGTGTGTCCAAAAACTACTTCAAATGGTGTCAGTCCCGTGACTGAATGAATTGAATTATTGTACGCTATTATAGAGTACATCATGACTGACGCTACATCTGTACACTTTGCTTCATATTTAGCGCACCTATAGATTTCGCAAATAGTTGAATGTAATCGCTCTATTAGTCCCATTGAAGTCGGGTTATTGGGAGTGCCAATATGAAGTTCGACTTTATGTAGCCCTACAAATTCCTTGATCAATTCATTGTTGAACTCGGTTCCTGGGTCTGAGCTTATCTTCTTAGGAATACCATAAAATGAAAAATACTTCATGAGTGCTCGAACTACTTCAGGAGTGGATCTATTAGTTATTGGTATAGCTTGACCTAATTTACTAAAAGCATCTATAAGGGTTAAGAAGTATTGACCTTCAATTTGAAAAAGATCTATAAATAGCTCTTGAAAAGGCGCTTCTTGGGTTTGAGTTAACTGCAAAACGGGTTTTATGGGTTTTCTATCGTATTTCATTTTACGGCATAATTCACAAGCGTTAATTATAGCTGCAATTGTTTCCTGCATGTTGACCCAAAAGTAAGTTCTACGTATACTAGCTAAAGTTTCTTTGGTACCTCTGTGGCAGGTTTTGCCTTCATGGTACTTCAACACAATTGATCTTTGCTCTCTTTCATCTTCTACATAAATAACACGTTCTGTACATTCTACCAACTGAACAGTACCTTTCCTAAACAACTCTACTACTACACGACTAAACTGTCTACGATGCTCTTCATGTTCGAAATAGACAAAGTGTCTAATATATTCTTTGAGAAACTTTTTTATTAATTCTAAGTTATTTATGGGCAAAAATACTTCCAGTACCTTTTGCTTAGCGCGAGAAATGTCTCGAACTTGTATATCATTTTTGAGCCATGTAAAGATAAGAATCTGGTTTGGTTTAGTGTCAATTGCTTCTTTAAGGATAGGTATATCAGTTACGTCGACGTGCATGGCTGAATGTATGGTATCGGATTTAGTTGATTCAGATGGTTCTCTGATAGGATACTCAGGTTCATTATCTGCACTTAATATTGATAGTGTGTCAGAACCTGAAACAGAGATGTGGCTTGCTGAAGCTGTGGCGCTACCGTCTGAAATTGTTATGGTGGAAGAGTCGTTCCGTTCTTCTTTTCTCTTAGCCGTAAGTTTAACGATGTCATTCACTACTTCATCCATATGCTTCTTAAGCCTATGTTCCTTTTTGTCAACGTTTACTATCATAGACTGTCCTGTGTCGTCTGTGTCAGTTAGAGCATTTACCTTAATTCTTGATAGAGCGTCCGCGTTCGTGTTTTGCTTACCCTTTTTGTAAACTATATCGTAGTCATAGTCAAGTAGTCTCAGTCTCCAACGGGTAAGCTTACTAGTAGTAAGCTTACCCGTTGGAGACTGAGACTACTTGACTATGACTACGATATAGTTTACAAAAAGGGTAAGCAAAACACGAACGCGGACGCTCTATCAAGAATTATCGAAGCCCAACAAGACTCTAGAGTCTTGTTGGGCTTCGAGCCATGATAAAGGCATGTGGTCAGTATAGATGGTAAATTTACGGCCGTATAAGTACGGACGAAAGTGTTTGACAGCCCATATGATGGCCAGGCACTCTCGTTCAATCGTGCTGTAGCGTGACTCGGTGTCACTAAGGGTTCTACTCGCATATGCGACTGGTTTGTCGCTACCGATTTGCCCCTGTGATAGTACTGCACCAAGTGCGACGTTTGACGCGTCTGTCGTAAGAATGAAAGTCTTGTCAAAATCAGGGTATTGCAGCAGTGGTGCATTTGTCAGGAGTTCTTTACATTTATTAAATGCATCAATATAATTTTGGTCAGTCACAATTTTATTACGCTTTTTAAGGCATGATGTTAAAGGTTTTGTAACCTGTGCAAAGTCTTTGATGAAACGTCTGTAATAGCCAATGAGTCCGAGAAAACTTTTTATTTCAGTGGTCGTTTTAGGTAAGGGGTAGTTCAGTACTGCTGCAACCTTGTCGTCGTTGGGCTTAAGCCCGTCTTTAGTAATAGTGTGGCCTAAGTAAAGGACTTCCTTTCGTAAGAATTCAGACTTATCTAACTGAATTTTCAAGTTGGTGGCCCTAAGTCTGTCGAATATAGTCCGTAGTTTCTGGATATGCTCGTCTAAACTAGCTGAGAACACAATGACGTCATCTAGATAGACCATACAGTGTATTCCCTGCAGTCCCCTAAGCACGTTGTCCATGGCTCGTTGGAATGTAGCCGGAGCGGTCTTCAAGCCAAATGGCATTCGTAAAAATTCATAATGGCCATTTTGCGTGCTGAAAGCTGTCTTTTCCCTATCCTGTTGCTCTACTTCGATCTGATGGTAACCGCTTGCTAGATCAAGCGTGCTAAAGTAAGAGCTCTTTCCTAATTTATCGAACAAGTCATTTATATTAGGCAGAGGGTATCGGTCATCAATGGTGATATCATTAAGTCGTCTGAAATCTACAACCATTCGCCATTTAAGTTCTCCTGATGCATCCATCTTCTTTGGAACAAGGTGAACCGGTGCGTTCCATGGAGAATGAGATTCCTGAACGACGTTGTCTCTCAAAAGCTTCTCTACTTGTTGGTTAATTTCATTTACTTGGGCAGGTGCTTGTCTAAAGGGCCGTACGAAAATTGGATCTTCGTTTTTGGTACGTATTTTATGCTTGACTTGATTTGTGAAACTTAAAGGAATTTGGTCACAATAGAATATATCCTTGTATTCATTGCAAAGTCTAAAAATTTTATCCCGTTCCTCATTATTAGTATGATCGAGTCGAAGCTTTTGCAAGTTTTGTTCTAACAACTGGTCTGTCTGTATGTCTGTAGTATGTTCAGTAAAATTTACATTACAGTCAGTTGTGTCAAAACGGGTTACTGTAAATGGTCGTGTTACCGTCAGAGTCATAGATTGATTGGAAGTGTTCTGAATGACTGTTAATGCATACCCGTTTGTGCAATTGACTAATGCACAGGGCATTCGTACTCCAGAAGTAAATTCTTTAAACTCAACGATGGCTTCTCCCGAGTGTTGGTCGGTCGGGATTTTGACACGTTGTTCGCATCGCGAAGGTAATTCAATGACGTAGTTTAAGTTGTTTACAATTGGTATACAAGTCGTTTTGGTCCGTAATATCAAATCTTTTAAGTCTATAATTGCATCTAACTGTTTGAGTAAGTCATTACCTATAAGTCCTTCGTATCGTTCGTCTACGTCATACAAGTAAAACTTGTGGTAATCGTCACTATTGAATGTGGGTAACAAGGGAATCTCTATGACTTCGTTGTGCTGACTGCTAGCGTGAGTACTCACAACTTGGAATGGTTCATGTTTAACGTAATCTAAAAAGTAGTGGTATGCCAAGCGAGGGCTTATGAAAGACCGAGTACTTCCTGTGTCTATCATGAACTTCGCATTAATTTCAGGTATATAGATATATGGCAATTTTAGGTTGGAGTCACAGTTCAGTTCTATGACTTCCCGTTGTCGTGAGAGGCTTGTATCTGAAAATTTGCAGTCTCAGTCTCAGGGATGTCTCTCTCGTCTGTAATGGTCATTTCGTCATTATAGTCCTGAGAAGGCATCCACTGTACGTCATCGATGGGGTACACGTCATGACTGTCATATCCGTAGTCACCGTCATGGTAATAATCGTCATGGTATTGTACGTCATCGTTGTCAGAGGTAAGCTCATTCAACCTGAAACCCTGCTGCGGTGCCTGTAGAGGCTGCGGTCTTGGAGGAAGTGTCCGCATAGATACGTCGGTCGACTGGTAATGAGGCTTTTGAATTTGTGGTGGTTTGTACCCAAATTGTTGTGGGGTCATGCCAAAGTTTTGTTGAGGCCTATTACCGAACTGCGGCGGCTTATAACCTAACTGTAGTGGTTTGTAACCAAACTGTTGGGGTCTGTACCCAAATTGTTGCTGCGAGGTAAGTTGAGGGCGATAGCCAAATTGTGGAGGACGATATCCTAATTGGGGTTTATAACCAAAATTATTTTGCTGCCCGAACTGCGGTCTAATATTCTGAGAGTTTTGAGGTAAGCCAAAATTAAATTTATGTGGCGTAGCATAATTGTACGGTAGTACGAAAGGTTTTAAACCACCTTGAGGTTGAAACGTCACCGGAGGGGTATTTCCAAACTTAAACCCTAGTCCAGGAACAGTAGAAGGCTTTAGCGCGGAATTATTGCCGTGCATACGATTTCGCATCGTATACTGTTCTAGAAAGTTGACCTCCTCAAGCACTACTCCTAAGGCATCTTCTAAAGTAGCAGGTGCCTTAAGCCTAACTACACGAACCATATTCTCAGGTAAATTGTATAGAAATACATTTAGCGCCGTGTTATTATATATCGCGATTTTCGCGCGCTTAAGTTCAGTGTCACTCAATAAGTTTACTTTTGAGATAAGAAGTGAACGAATAGTTTGTACTCTACAGCAAAAATCCAGATATGATTCACCTGATTTAATTTTACACGACTCTAATTCTATGCTTATGCACTCTTCACTTCGTGGATCACCAAAGTGCTGTTGCAAAAGTTCTCTTAGGGCGGACCAGTTCGAAACGTCCTCCCTTTCAGATAGTAACGCGGCTGCATTATCAATTAATCGGCTCGTAATCGCATGCAATACATATATGTTCTGTTCTTCATGCCCTCGAAATCGGGTTATAACATATTCGCACTTTCTCAAAAATAAACTTAACTGTCGCTTATCACCGCCAAATAACGGGATAAGCCGTAACATTTCATTTGGAATAGGCACTATTTGTACCGTCGAAACTACAGGTTCCGTTGGTAAGGGAACTTGGTGTGGACGTGGTTCCATTTTGATAGAGCAACGCACGATTTAGACAAACCAATATAATAATCTAAATTATACACACACAATGTAACACTTAAAATAAACACATGTAACATCAATAAACACAATAGATAACATAAAACACAGTCAAAAATTAAATAAAAAGTGTAAAAAGCAAATATCCTAACAAATTAATAAAGTGTAAATAAATTCCAAAAATTTTGTATTTATATATTATCAATTATTCACTTATTTTAAATCGATTAACACATTACATTAAATATTTTTGAATATACTATAAAACTTTTATTTATTTGATTGCCCGCTCTGTTTTATATTCGCTCTACATTCGTAGCCTTATCAGTCCAGACACCGTCCAGACGTTCTTAGAAATAGATAAGCGCTTGGTAGAGCTTTATACCAAACAACCAGATACGTTATAATGAGAGAGTTTTGATCTCGAAAATAACAAATTTATAACTAGCACACTTTTATGAAAAATATAGGAGAGGTATTGGTAAGGAAGGCAAAGAGTTTTACTCACCAACCGACCGTTACTCCCATACTCGGCACCATCGGGAAGATGACGAATTTTTGTGGTTCGTGGATCGTTTCACAGCTACTCGCGCCGCACTTGCGTTATCCCGGTGAATTTGGACACTCGAAATTTAAACGAAATACGGCACAGCCTTGACAAAACGATCCTACCGGCTGCGCCAGTCAAACTTCCTTTTAGGATAAAAGGTTTTTTAAAAACTAAAAATTAAACAAATTAAAAATACGTCCAGCCGATTTGGAGGCTCTAATTATAATGAATTAAAATATGAACTACAAATCCCATCTGCGTGGGTAACATATCCTAAGTACTAACCAGCGACCACCTATGACAATGCTAAGTCAGCTGTAATGTTGCTTACTAATCTAATATGGATGGTTCGGGCGGATGCATAACTACGTCCTATTTATTCCTAACAGTTTGTGTATGTTGTGATCTCGTTCATGCACGGTAATATTATTTGCTTAGCAAATCCAGTTGATACTTGATCCTAGCAACTCTGTTGAGGAATATGGCGTCGCACGTCATGTGCATTTGCCAGGGTCATGTTTTCTTCCAAAATTACTCTTCCAAGTCTTCGGCATCGATTCATTTTCAGACTTGTCGTGGGAGCGGCAAGGTTTGGAGTACGATTTATAGAAAGTATGTACAGTTAAATTGTTTTTTTTTGTTTGAAAACGGGGAAACGGATATGTTATTAATTTATAAAGAATAAGGAAAATGATAGGGTCAGAGGAGTTATTTATAGGAAGGGAATATATTTAATGATTAAACGAACTTACCTTATGTGAAGTTCTATCATAATTATACGACTCCATTCGTCTGAAGAGATGCATAGTAAGCGCTATGTTTCGCCTCTCATTCACAATGTTGAAAGCACTTTTTTTTGTTTAGTTTAGGCTTTCTTATACTGGCAACTCTTACGTATCTTCATTTCGTTGAAAAAAACAAATATTTCACCTCTCCGAGTTGCCATAGCCAGTATGGGAGGGAATGGATCTCTTCAGACGAATGGAGTCGTATAATTATGATAGAACTTCACATAAGGTAAGTTCGTTTAATCATTAATTATACCTCTTCTCCATTCGTCCGAAGAGATGCAAAATACATGGTAGATTTTGAAAGATGGTGAAATATTTTATTAAAACACTATTATCACAAATCATTAGTTATATTGGAAACATAACTAATATGATTAACTGATAGAAAACACTTATAGTAAATAACATATTAATAGTTGTATACATGTACACACTATATTTAATCTTATAAGTAGATTACCAATTTTGTTAAGGTAAAAGGATTATTATTTTGAACATACAATTAGGTATCCTAATCAAAATGAAGTATTGTGATTATTTAGTATTGATAAAGCTAATTGATTGGATTGATCTGTTTCTATTTCTCTGTTGTAAAACCTAGCAAAGACTTTTGACTTTGCACTCCACCCAGCTGTTTTACGTATGGTGTCAATATTGACACCTGCTCTATGAGCAGCTGAAGTCGCTGCATGTCTGGTAAAGTGAGCTGTAAATTTTGAGGTATCAATTCCACTAGCTGCTAAGGTATCTTTTATCCATCTACTGATAGTGTTCGGTGAAACTACTTTGTGTGGTTTTTTAAAACTTATGAAAAAACCTTGCTCCACTTTTCTTACAGACTTTGTCCTATCAATATATGATCTTATTGATCTCGCTGGACAAATTTCTGGACATTCATTATAGTATGGAATAGTTAGTTGTGGTTGTACTGTACCAGGACGAGATGTCATTATTAACTCTTGTATTTTTATCATAATGACTTCATTATTAACTATAATGTTTTGTAAATTAATCTTGCTTAGTGTCTGAGCTCTATGAACTGTGATCAGCATGAGTAATGTTACAGTCTTCTTTGTTAATAGCTCTAGATTAAGGTTAGTGTTAGGGTACCATTTTGATAAAAAATCTAAAACAATTGATGGGTTCCACGTGATTTTATATTTTGGCAACGGAGGCCGAAGCTGGTACAAACCCTTAAATAGTCTACTAACACGGTCATCTGAACCTACTCTCGATCCTAAGATCAATGACAAAACAGAGCGATGACTGTTTAATGAACCATACTGTAGACCCGATTGATATAACTCGGTGAGAAAATACAGCACATTTGGGATTGATGCCTCATATATATATATATATATATATATATATTATATCCACGCTATATTTACTACAAAATCCTACCCAACGTCGGATAGCGATTTCATATTGTTTCTTGGAATTAGAAGACAGAGAAGAAATCATAATATCTAATGATAATGGAGGGACGCTTCTTCTTAGTAGTGCCGTCCGGATAATCTCCCTGCAATCAATGTGAGCTTGGGCAGGCTGTTGGCAACAGATAACAATACATCATCACATGGCTCAAATGTTACTATTTCGGAGCAGAGTACCTAGATCTCTAAAGAGTGGGTACCAGGGTTGAGTGGGCCAAGATGGAACCACAATTATGCCCTCTGCTCGGTCTTCGGAATTAATGCAAAGGGTGGGAATGCATAAAAATAATAATTATGCCAGTTTAAAGTAAAAGCATTCACAGCGAATGCTCCTGGATCTCTATCCCAAGAAACATACTTTATACACTTGAAATTTATTATTGATGCAAAAAGGTCAATATCAGGTTGACCTAATTTTTTAACAACTTTATAATAGGCGTTATCTTTTAATTCCCATCCTATATCTGGATACTGCTGCGCGTATTACGGCAGCAATTGAGCGGAACCAGGGCTCTAAAGTGTTTGCAAAGGATTCGTCTATTGGGCAAAGCCAAATGACAAAACTGAAGACCGAAAATGGCAGTATCGTTTCATCCAAGCCTGAGGTTCTGAGAGAGATTGAGAGCTTCTATCGACAGTTATTTACGCGCGAACCCGTTACTGAAGCAGCTCAGGACACCAGAGCAAAGTTAGTCCGACACTATACCGAAGACATCCCGGACATCAGCCTGTACGAGATTAGAATGGCTGGTGAACCATTCCAATTAGAATGGTAAACCGATACTTTTAGTCCTCCAGAAGTTATTCAATTCTGTCATCTTCGAAGGCAAAACACCGGAAACGTGGCACAAGAGCGTGGTGGTGCTGTTCTTCAAAAAAGGTGATAAAACCTAATTAAGAATTATATAATATATATTATGAAGAATTATATGCCCATATCGCTCTTGAGCCACGTGTACAAGCTGTTTTCGAGAGTCATCACGAACCGTCTCGCACGCAGGTTTGATGAGTTCTAGCCTCCCAAACAAGCCAGTTTCCGAAGAGGCTTTAGCAGCGTAGACCATATTCATACACTACGGCAGATTATACAGAAGACCGAAGAGTATAATCAGCCACTGTGTCTAGCGTTTGTGGATTACGAGAAAGCCTTCGATTCTATCGAGAAGTGGGCCATACTGCAGTCCTTGCAGCGATGCCAAATTGACTATAGGTATATCGAAGCGTTGAAGCGTTTATACAGCAAGGCCACTATGTCAGTCCGATTACAGGACCAGAGTACGGAACAAATTCCATTGCAGAGAGGTGTGAGACAGGGAGACGTCATCTCTCCGAAACTGTTCACTAACGCATTGGAGGATGTTTTCAAACTTTTGGACTGGAAAGGATGTGGCTGGATCAACATTAATGGCGAATACATCACTAACCTTCGTTTTGCCGATGATATAGTTATAATGGCGGAGTCGCTCGAGGATATCGGCACCATGCTCAACGACCTCGGTAGAGTTTCCCAACAGGTTGGTCTTAAGATGAACATGGCTAAGACGAAAATCATGTCCAATGTCCATGTTCCACCTATACCGGTAATTGTTGGAAACGATACACTCGAAGTTGTAGACGAGTACGTCTACTTGGGACAGACTGTCCAATTAGGTAGGTCCAACTTCGACAAGGAGGTCGCACGAAGAATCCAGCTCGGATAGGCAGCGTCCGGGAAGCTTCGATCCATCTTTTCGTCCCCAATACCTCAGAGCCTGAAAAACAAGGTTTTCAACCAGTGTGTGTTGCCAGTGATGACTTATGGCACTGAGACGTGGTCCCTTACTGTGGGCCTCATTAACAAGCTTGAAGTCGCTCAACGAGCAATGGAGAGGGCTATGCTTGGGGTTTACTTGCGTGATAAGATCCGAAATGAGGAGATCCGTAGGAGAACTAAGGTCACCGACATAGCTCTCAAAATTAGCAAGTTGAAGTGGCAATGGGCAGGCCACTTCCACGAAGAACGGTTCTCGAGTGGCGACCATGCACCGGAAGGCGTAGTGTAGGCCGGCCCCCCGTTAGGTGGACCGAGGACCTCATAAAAACCGCGGGGAATCGCTGGATGCAGGAAGCGAGTAGCCGGTCCAAGTGGCGTTCTATGGGGGAGGCCTATGTTCAGCAGTGGACGTCTTCCGGTTGATAATGATGATGGTATCTGGATGCGACCTCCTTGATTCTGCATCTGCTATTTTATTGTCCTGTGAGCTAATATATGAAGTGAATACATATATATTGCGTGCTTCACACCACTGCCACAATTGCCGCAACTTTTGTTAGATGGGGAAACCGTACCCCGCCCATGCGATTGATGTATGCAATGGCAGTAGTATTGTCAATACGGAGTTAAACCTGACATTGCCTTAGCTCTTTAGCAAATACTTGTAAGCCTAAAAATGCAGCTAAAAGTTTCAAATCATTTATATGTTTAGTCGACTCTTCAACACTCCACTGTCCATTGGCAGTCTTCTCACCGCATGCTGTACCCCAATCTTTATTGCTTGCATCAGAAAATATTTCAGTAAAGTAAAAATCTTGTTTTATAGGGTTTACTGCATGATCTATAGACCTTAACCACCATGATAAATCATCTTGAAGGTATTCTGGTACCGACATGAAGCTATCATAGTCCTCTGTTTTACAGAGAGCTAAGTATTTACACCTTTCTTTATTCTTGGTATATAACCAACCATACTGGATTGCGGGGCAGGATGAAGTGAGGAGTCCTGCCAATCTTGCAAATTTTCTAATTTTACATCTATCTATTGTCATAATAGGTTCCTGCTTCACACTTACAAAAAGGCACAACAAAAAGCTAGAAACTTGTCAGAATTCCATGGAAAGAAGTATGGTAGGTAAAAGATTATCCGATAGAATAAAAATTGCAACTATTAAGAATCACACACAAACAAAAGACGTCATAAAAACAATAAAAAAGCTAAAGTGGAAGTGGTCAGGCCATACAATCAGAGGCAGTGAAAAATGGTCAAAATTAGTAATGAATTGGTTTACAAGTGATAAGAAGAGAAAACGAGGCAGACCATTTAGACGATGGGTTGACGACATAAGAACCATAGCAGGTGGCACATGGACACGAGTAGCTAAAGATCGAGAGAAATTGCGACAGTTGGAGGAGGCCTTTGTCAACTAGTGGCATACAGACAGGGAGTCGAAGTGTAATAAATTATAAATTAATCAATGCAAAGAAAAAAAAACAGTGTTATATTTAGATTTATTATCAAATACCTAATATATTAAATATGTAAATTATGTACTGTCTGAATAAAGGCTATTAATAATAATTGTCATAAACGTTTTTAAGTCATCTTTAATAAGTTTTCTCTTTTCTTCTTTTAAGCTTACATGAAATTTATCTGTGTCTATGATAAACCCAAGGTATTTGCAAATAGTTTTAGGTTTAATACAGCTCTTTTGTAAGTTAATTATAAATCCTAATGATTCTAAGACATCCTTTGTTTTGATTACATTATCTAGGCAGCTTTGATAACTTTTTCCAAGTGTACATATATCATCTAGATATATAGTTAATAGGTAACCTAATGATCTAAGCAAATGCATTACTGGTTATAACAATTTTGTGAAAACAAATGGTGACGTATTTAACCCAAAAGGTAAAACATCAAATTGATGTAGTTTTCCTTCAAAAACGAAGCGTAAGTATTTTCTATGTTCTGGATGTATAGAGATATTAAAATAGGCATCTTTCAAATCCAGAGTGGCCATGAAGCTGTTCCTTGATATTAATTTTAATGTTGTTCTCAAATCTTCAATCTTAAAATGTTCAGTTGAAATATACTAGGCTTTAAATTCAATATAAATCTATTTTTCCTATTTGGTTAATAAGAAAATAACTAGATACGAATTGTCCCATGGTCTACAAATGGATACAGCTCCATTGTTGATAAGATCAGCAATGGCCTCTCTGTACTGGACAGATTCAAATACAGATAATTTTGGTAACATTGGTTCGTGTAATTGAATAACACTCTTGGAAAAGGGTATCTTGTACCCTTTCACCAACGACAGTATAACTGGATCATGGGTTATTAATCGCCACTGTTGATAAAATTTTGATAAGCGCCCTGCTGTACGTACCGGGTCTAGCGCCACGGGCCTGGGTGCTGCTGAGAGCGCTGCGGCTGTCGCTGTGGCGGCGGCTGACTCCGACGTGGTCGCAGCGTAAACTCCTGCTCTGACCTCTGTGCTGCTCCCCGTTATCGGGCCGTAGAGGGCGGATGCCTCTGGTTTAAAGGCTGGGTTTGATGGTTGGCTGATTTTGGAGTTTGTATTACTGTCCTTTTGGACGGGTAACTCTTAACTCTAAGTTCAGCACCTGATCTAGAAATCGCCTTTGCAGCTCTTAGTGTGTCAGACAATGTTTCACCAAACAGGAAACTGTCAATATCGGTATCACTTAGTTGTTCTTTGAAACCTTTCTTTAATGTAAAACATATGAATCGTCTTCTTGTTATAGATTCTTTATATTGAGTATCACATAATAATCGACCAGCTTCTATTAGAAGTCTCACCACCGCCTGATCTCTGTGTTCTAAAGCGAATATTCTAGTTAAAGCCTCTCCCACACAGGAGATGGTTGCAGCAATTTGTCCTTGTTTGAGTTCCAACATTTTGTACATTTTTAATAGATGCTCATGTAGGGCTGCCCTTATTTCAGGATTAAGTTTTGGGGCAGCAATCTTTGTGCAGTTACTTGGGGGTAGGTGATTTTTTACTAATTCTTTACGGATCTCTGTTGTTAATCCGTTTGACACGATGTGTTCTCAGCGCACTGCTAACTCATTTTGAATTGGAGGTTTGTATTTATTTTGTTTTGAGGGAGTTTCTCCCAGAAGGTTTAGAATTTCTTCGTCTAATTCTGGACCAGCTTCTTTTGATTTGTCAGTTTAAGGTTCGACTAATACCAGGGGAGTGGCTGGTGTGGGTTCATGGTTGTCCGCAGATGATTGTGCTGGTTCAACCGTTTCAGTCATAATTGTATCTAAATTAATATCTGATTGTGTATCATCTGAAAGATTAAAAGAACACTGTAGGGTAGGGTCATCGGGTAAGGAATGGGCCACTTTTTTTCATCGTTCATATTTCAAAATCTGTTTGCCCGATTGACTTAAAATTTGAATTGATATATTGTATATTTCATCAGCTTTCAGAATATAACTAAATCACTAACCTCCAATGATGTAGAGGAGAGTAAATAACGTTTTTTTAAATGAGCAAAATTGACCCATTGTGTACACCGGGTGGTGAACAATGAATCACCCCCTGGTTAACAATGGGTCTAGGGATTTTTATAGGTAGTTATAGAGTGGACCCATTTTTAATAATAATTAATAATGAAATTTTATATTAAAGGAAACAATAAAAAATCTAATTTTAAAAACAAATATATTTAATTTGTTACAGTATTTTTGCAGTGTTATAACAATAATCTAGGTATTTTCTTAAGGCGAAGCATAACTAAACAAAAACGACCCTTTGTCGTAAAAAACCAAATTGACATAAAGTCATAACTTTAAAATGTAAAAAAACAATCTTCTTCACGATTTGACATTTCATTATTATCTTCCATTTCTTGATTTGGTACTGTATTTTTATTATTGACGACGAAAAAATCTGAAAAAAAAGCGCTTTAATTTTATGACTAAACAATACAACATAATAAAATTAGTTGCAACTTGCATTTGATAATTATGATTAGTGTTACTGCATACCTGTCGGTTGTACAACAGCAGGTCTGTCAGTGACGCTGCTCGGCATGAAATCCTCATCCCAGAATATATTTCTGTCGAACGGGTAGATACCGGTTTTCCTGAATGTTTTTTTTATGTTGACTGGCGTCATACACTTCTCGTGAGCTTGTCTATCGGATTTTTTTGAACTGTGCTTGTCGCTGTCAGATGGCGTGTGCCATCTGCAAAGGCTGGACTACGACTAAGCACATTTTGAAGATTGTCAAAAAATATTTTCACTGTTTCTTTATTAAATGCTGTTGCCCGTGCCAAACTGCTGTGTTCAGGTTTATGCAATGACATATCAGGGAATCGCTCACGAAATCCTCTGAGCCAATCTATGCCCACCATTTTATTTGATTCTGAACTGTCTGGAACTGGCACATAATTAATTTTTGCCATCTCGTAAGCTATTTGGCAATCTTTAGTGGTAAGACCATAAAACATCAAGGCGCATTTTTTAAAATAATCGCATAAAGCCAGTTCATGTTCTGCATCAAAAAAAATCTGATCGAATAATTTGGTATCAACCGATCAGGATTTCGTTATACCTCTGGAGAGTGGAAAAAGCAATTTGGTGCTCTACAGCCGCCAGTCGGATGCTTTTGCCGGCTTTTACTGCATTTAATGCTCTTTGCATTTGCTCCTCAGTATGAGTGCCTATTTTTCGGCTTTTTTTAATTCTGCCCATTCTGTAATAAAATATATAATCTGTAAATAATAAGTAGTGATGTATTATGTTCAATCCTAGCAAAATCATGCGCATCGCCTTAACAACATGTACACAGTGAGTCGCGATCCACTGTGTACACAGTGAATCAGACCCACCCTTGACCATAGGCCAACATTAAACATAAACAAGTATCAAGCTGTTAAGAATAAATAGCTAGTCAATTGTTTATGTGAGATATTACAGCATACTAACAAGGTCAAAGTGTCGTAATACACTTTTATCGATATTTAAACTAGGTTAAGAATTATAAACAAAATTTATACTCACACTTCAAAATATTTTCACAGCGTCACGACAAAATCGGGCGTCATTCGTCACCCGATGAGCACGGCCGAGCGCGAACTAGTCGAAAGCGGATGGCGCACGGGGGGGCGTTAGTGAGTGAACAAAAAGCTGTGCCATCTACAGTAGTTTCGTCAATGTGTGCACGACCCACTGTACCCAACCGACCCACCGTTTACCCGGTGACCCTACATCTATGTTCTATATACCCGTTAAGACCTAATGTCTATTGCTAGTCTGATTTTACTTCTCCCAGAGCGTTGAAAGCCTGAGCTATCCTTTACAAAAGGTAGATAGACTTTTTCAAAGTGGAGCTACCACCAAACAGGAAATGTTGAACTTATGTAGATTAATGGTGGTAACATCCCCTCAAGATGTACACATCCAAACAATAATATTATACAAGAACTATGTACAAATGATTAGCTATAGCTTTAGCTTATATCCTTTCCCTTATTTTGTTTAGCGTTTGTGAACTATGAAGGCCTTTGATTCGTTCGAGACATGGGCAGTGCTTGAGTCTCTCCAGCGGTGCCCTATTAACTATTGGTAAATTGAAGTGCTGAAGTGTTTGTACAATAACGTCAACATGTCAGTCCGAGTACAGGAGCAGAGTTCGAAGGCAATTCCATTGCAAAGAAGCGTGAGACAGGGAGACGTTATATCATCAGTGACGCGCCTACCTCCGCGCTGATCGGACGTGTGTTTCAGTACCGCGGAGTGTTCAATTATTTAGCGTGTTAGTAAATAAAAGTATGGCGAAATAGACGTTGGAGTCATTGGAGAGGCTCCTCGCGAAGTACGTTGCTCCTATTGAGCAGAAACTCGATAGTGTTCTGCAGGTAGTGAAGATTTTACAGGACAAAATCGAAAAATGGTAAGACAACCAAATACCCGTTATTTATTGACTTCCATAATTTGGCCCGCTTATTTAATCTGTACTGTGTATGTGTATAGATAGAGGTACCTTTCCTAATTTAATTAAATATAGTAGAATCACTCCAATTTTTAAGGCTGGAGTAAAAATAGATCGCTCAAATTATAGAGCAGTCTATACTACCAATTTTGAGTAAGATATTTGAAAAAATATGCTCAAACAACTTTTGGCGCACTTCAACGAGAATTCAATACTGCACGAAAATCAGTTCGGCTTCACGAAAACAAGATCAACTACGGATGCCGGTGTGAAGTTAATGACGTATGTCTTAAAGGCTTGGGGAGAGCTCACATGATGCTATTAGTGTTTTTTGTGATCTCTCTAAAGCATTTGATTGTGTGGATCACCGTATACTGATTCGAAAGCTTTTCCATTACGGTATTCGTGGAGCTGCGCTTGATGTCATCGAGTCATATTAATCTGACAGGATGCAATAGGTTGGCATGAATGGTGTAACATCTTCGGGATCTATAATTAAAATGAGTGTTCCACAAGGGTCTATTTTAGGGCCTTTTTTGTTCTTAGTATACATTAACGACTTGCCACACAAGGATCTTTGTGATATTGTTTTATTTGCGGATGACACATCTCTGATTTTCAAAGTAGATAGGAAAGATAGCACACTAATTCAAGTAAACAACGCTCTATCTAGTATCTCTAAATGGTTCTCAACTAATAATTTACTTCTGAATTAAAAAAAGACAAAATGTTTGAAGTTTTCATAGTCATAGTCAAAGTATTTTATTAATAACAAATAAGTTACATGTCAACAAAAAATAATCATACCTTACTAGGTAGTTGTAATAACATAAAATACTAAGTATCATAATCAGTACAATTCATTATAGACAATTACTTATAAAATTCGAAATAATAATAACACTAAAAAATAAATTCTATTCTATTCAATAGAATTACATACTAAACATTACAGAAATACAAAATTAAAATTAAAGATACCGTCAAAACATAATTAGGCAAATCGTATAATTAATTGAAATTAATAAAATTGTCAAATAATAAAATTATAGCAGTATGTCATCAAATTTGTAGATTGATTGCTCAACAAGCCACTTTTTGAGGCGGATTTTAAAAGAGTTACTTGACGTAGCATTTCGCACATGGTCAGGCAGCCGATTATAGTAGACAACCGGTGCCATCACGTACAATAGTTTGGACGTCTTCGTCAGCCGCCGCGGCACCGCTCGCAGCCGGTGAGTGTGACGCGTGCCGTATTGGTGTCCGTCGCCTTTTTTTGAGTAGTCCTCCAAGTGGTCTCTTGCATATAAAGCTGCCTGAAGACACAGGAGGGCAGGGACAGTGAGAATTTTCATCCTCTTGAATAAGGGTCGCGCCGATTCTTCAGGCGGCACTCTCGCTATGGCTCGCACCGCTCTCTTTTGCATTCTAAAGACGCGCTGTAGATCTGCTGCGCGGCCCCAGAGCTCTACACCATATTGCAGAAGAGAGTGTACTGACGCGAAGTAGCAGCTCCGGACCATGCTATAGGGTAAAATGGCGGATACGCGCCATAGCGCAAAACAGGCGCGACTGATCTCACACAGTCCATATATGTGACCTTCCCATGTCAGGCCACTATCAACTTGAAAACCAAGAAAAGTAGTAGTTGTCACTTGGTCCATTCGAGCATCACCCACTCTCACGCTGAGTTGTCTGTAACCTGACAAATTTAAATCCACAAAGTGAGTTTTATTTATGTTCAGAATCAAACCGTTGATTCTGAACCAATGGTTGAGGTCACTTGCCACCTCATTCAATTTACCTTCCAGTTGGTCCACGGTGGGTGCGGTCACAACTGCAGCGACATCATCCGCATACATGAGTATGTGTCCGTCACGTACATTTTCTGGTAAGTCGTTTAGAAGTAGGGAGACCATTATGTTAGAGAGAGATGAGCCCTGCGCTACGCCAATAACGGTTTTCAACGGCTGCGACTTTACTGTGCCTTCATCCCCCACGACTAACTGCCGTCGATCTGTCATGAAATCTGACAGCAGCCTCAGTGCAGGACCCTCGATACCATAGTATCTGATCTTTGCGACAATGACATCATGGTCAGCGACGTCGAAAGCCTTAGATAGGTCACAAAAAATCAATGCGACTTCCTGCAGACTTTCCCGTGCCTCAAGATTTCGTCGAACTACCTTACGAGCTAAAGAGGTAGTAGATCTACCCCTGCGGTACCTATGCGTATTGCCTGTTCGATAAAGATTCACACTCCGTCAAGTATTCAGTCAGCCGAGAGCTTAGACCGTGTTCAAAAATTTTAGCAATAGCTGGAATTATTGATACAGGTCTGTAGCCATTTACTTCCTCGTGCTTTCCTTTTCATTTATAAAGGGGAGATACTTTGACATACTTTCGAGACAGGGGGTACGTACCCTCCTTACTGCTACAATTATATAAAGATGAAAGGATATAAGCTAAAGGCTCAGCTGTGACGTGAAGTAATGAAGTTGATATATCGTACGCATCTTTAGAGTTCTTATGTGCTACACCATGTACCATAATGCGGAACACCTCTAAAGCAGTGAATGTCCTAAGCCGAAGAGAACGATCATGACGAGGTCGCGCTGCCGTCAGCGCGCTCATCGCGGCGGCTACGTCAGCAGCGGGCGCGCCGCACGTCGCGGCCGCGCTTACAAAGTGCGCATTTACAGCATCGACGGCGTCAGCCTTGCTGGAGAATTTAGGCCCATCAGGTCGCGTCAATAACTCCTCGATTTACCAGTTTCAGAGTTAACTACCTCCCACATTGATTTTATTATGTTTGGAGATTTATTTATTAAGTTACAGTAGTAATTACCTCTTTCGCGTTGCAGTAAGTCATCATATTTTATTTGGTATTCATTTATTTTCACTAACAAGTCATCATTTAATGGGAATTTAGTCATAATATTTCGCATGTCAAATAAAAAAGAATTCATTTCTTTGCCTACTGTTCCATATTTGGAGTCCAACGTTACGCTTGATGGAGTTAAACTCGTAATGGACAAGGCAACAGTCTTCTAGACATTAAAATTGACGCAAAATTACAATAGGGTCCTCATATAAATGCCCTGTCTGGGAGACTCAGTTCTGCTGCATATGCGGTACGTAAAATAAGACAGCTAACAGACGCTTCTACGGCGCGGTTAGTGTAAGTATTTTGCATATTTCCACAGCGTAATGTCATATGGGATATTGCTATGGGGTTCAGCGGCTGATATAGAGACCATCATTATTCTACAGAAACGTGCTATTCGAGCTATATACGAAAT
This sequence comes from Selenia dentaria, assembly GCA_917880725.1. Classification (NCBI taxonomy): domain Eukaryota; kingdom Metazoa; phylum Arthropoda; class Insecta; order Lepidoptera; family Geometridae; genus Selenia; species Selenia dentaria. The sequence continues at coordinate 19,914,947 of OU862900.1, read as the reverse complement.
GGGCCCCCTGAATCTTTGAGAGATTTATTTAAAGAAATCAATATATTAACGTTGCTTTCCTTATATGTATTTGAAAATACTTACGAGTATAATGCATGTTCGTAAAAAAATATATAAATATAAGTTAAATAGTGTTCACCACACTTTTAATACTATAAATATAAATAGGATAGCTGTACCTACCTACGGTTCCGTTGCCTATAACCAAATTGCCCCACTTTCAACTCATTCTCGCTTCTCTTACCCAACCTCGCATCGAAGTCCCCCATAACAACTAGAAAGTGCGATTCAGAGGTATGTATGGCCCGACTAATGTTCTAATACATATCCTACATCTCATAATCCGGGTGCGACTTCGTCAGTGCGTATACCTGAATAACCTTCAAGGAATATCGTTTGGATAATCTGAGTATTAGGTATACGACCCTATTGGAAACGCTATCGATTGTAACGATGTTGTTAGTAAGGGACTTGCGGACGAGAATCCCGACACCACCTTGGGACTGTTGGTCGCCCTCCCGATAGTAGAGTAGGTTACCTGAGTTTAGGGTTATCGTGTCCTCACCCGCTCTTCGGATTTCTGATAACCCCACGATGTCCCAGTGTAACCTACTCATTTCTTCTTCAAAATTCAAAATTTAAAAATTATTTATTCAGTTTAGGCATCATAGACACTCTTATGAACGTCAAAAATTTTTAAATGATTCTACCGCTGTCTTCGGAAAAGAACCACCGCCGAGAAGAAGCAGCAAGAAACTCGTGGGCCATTATTTTTTCAAGTCTTTGTACATTGAAGTTACATATGAGTAGTATTAAAATAACAAATTTATTCAATAGTTGGCTATTAGGCAGAAGTGGAAAGCTTCCAGGCATCTTTGTTTTCTAAGTAGTGACTCAATTTATAATAGGCTTTTTTCATTAGTATATTTTTGACACGTAACTTGAATTTCCCTTCAGTGAGCTCAGTAATGTCTTTCGGGATTTTATTATAGAAACGTACACAATTGCCTAAGAAGGACTTATTTTTAGTTTTCGTGAGTCTAAATTTAGATACAGCTATCCTATCCTTATTTCTAGTATTAATATTATGCATATCACTATTTATTCTAAACTTCTTTATATTTTTACGAACGTACATTATATTTTCTAGGATATACAAAGATGGAAGAGTTAATATATTAATTTCTTTGAACATTTGTCTTAAGGATTCGCGGGGACCCATTTCGTAGATGGCTCGAACTGCCCGCTTTTGCAATATAAGCAGCAGATGTATGAGCTTCCAGCTCATACATCTTCTCGTCATTGTGCGTATGTTGTGTGTTACCAGGGCCAGGCGTGGTCGTTGAGGGCGGTAGCCGGGCGTCTGCCGGGGATTCTTAGCACCCCCTGCCCCTCCGTTACCGTGGCCGCTACCGTAGCCAGGAATAGCGGGGCCGCCGGGGACTGGTTCCTTTTGTGTCCATCATTGGGGGGGTTATGCCAATACTCGCCACGCTTGGAGGCGGGTTTGCGAGCGCAGTTTTGGGGTTTTATACTGGGAAGGTGCTGCTTCCGATTGTTACAGGCAGTATTTATGAGGTAATAATATTTTCTAATGCAGACCCAGTGATATTATAATCAGTCAGCTCGTGACCACGGCCATTTTAACATAGTCAAAACGTCGAGCGAAAGGTACATATTTTTACCTAAATTAAATAATATATATACGTGATAAGTCCCGATAAACATTTAAAACATGTGTTCAAATCGCGAAAGTTTAAAAATTACTATATTATAATCTGATTGAAATTTTCGTAAGTATTAGGTACACATTTTAATGTTATTTTGACGTTTCTTTGATTTGACTTACTCGGTAGGTATAGTCAAATATCTCGACCGGTTTCGTGACCATCCGGGCCACTTCTTCATGGAGTACTTACGCACCCGGCTGCGTTCGCGCTAGTACTATCGCGCGACTATACCTACCGCGTAAGTAACTTTCAAAATAATATTAAGATATTATAATCTCGAACAAATTTATAATATTTTCTGATGCAGACCCAGTGATATTATTATCGACCCAAGATTATATTGACTGATCCAAAAAACGAGACAATGTTGTGAAAGAATTTATGAAGATTTATGATTCAAAAAGTGTACCTGATAAATAAGGATATAATATGATCTGCTGCAGATCCAGTAATATTATTATGAGGTTTGTGGACAAACTTTTAGGAAAGGTCGAATGCTAGATATAATAATACATTAAATAATAAACATAAATAGTATATACAGCTTATAATCAGAATGAAGTAGCTCGTTGTTGACTTCCTATCTGATGTAGACGCTATTCATGACTAGTGACTAGTGAATCATTCCGGAAAAGTAGCATAAGTTCTTTATTGTAAAAATATGAAGTTAAGTGTAAATGAATTTATAATATACAAGCTATTTAAAAGTATAAACTATATTTAGAAATGTAAGCCTGCAATAATATGTTAAAGTAATTGTAAAAGTAAGAAAACGATTGCTGGTATAAAACTAACGACAGGTTAGGGGGTGGTACATTTGGCCCGCCATATTTGGGTTGTAATCAATAAAGCAAAAATAATTGTGAGACGTATTAAAATTATAAGACAAACATAACGTGAATTAGCCTATTTCATTATTGTGTCATCCTGATTCTAACACGTGACGTAAGAAAAGCAATATTTGCAAATCTATTCACAATTCTAATAAAAGGATCAAACCGTTGATTCTTGGAAAAATAAAACTAGATATCTTCGGAATAATCATATAATGTAATATAATATAATATAATTATATAATGTAATAAAAACATAAATTCCTTTTTTGATTTATCTTACTTTGCTAATATGTAAATTGTATTTTTTTACTCTTACAGTAAAAATTGATTTTAACAATAATCATTTGATCTATTATATAATGAATGTGCTCTTCACAAGATATTTTTTTACAATTGCTGATCTTTACATTCCACATATTACACAATAAAATTGAAAAGTTCACATTTTAGCCTCTTGTTGAGGGGAATGCACAATGTTTATAAATTCATTACCACAATACTGCATAAATTACGGTTTTTACCGCCAAAACTCTTAAAAAAGTTTAAAATGCAACGTTTTCGTAATTAACTTGTGACATTTTGTCAAGTAATTAATCGCAATAAAATAATCCCATGTTAGTGAATAGTTCTATCTGGTTTATTTTGTTTGATATATCGATTAATTATTATAGTCTGTACTTTATATGAGCGGAGGAAAGTCTCTATTCGGTTACCCCCAGCAATAAAGTTTATCATGTTCAAACTCACATTTCACAGCTGTCGCAGTGATCAAGCCATGTGTTACGCGCATGTCTTAAGAGGAATGCATAGCTAGTACTTGTCCATACTAAAAGAAATAACTCTTTTCTACCTCTTAACATTGTCCAATTTCAGTGGGTTTTTTTTCATGTAAATAACACTTTATATACCGTACGTTTTGAATTTTTCAGGATTTTAAGTAATAAAAAAGTTAAATTATAGTAGGTACTTTAAAATACTAAAAAAAAACAAAACGTACGAGCATAGTATAAACAATGTGTTGATTACATGAATAGAAATAATCACTGAAATCAGAAAATGTTAAGAGGTAGAAAGGAGTTATTTCATTTTGGTATAGACAAGTACTAGCTATACAATGCTCTTAATAAGAAAACACGTTCCGTTCGATGTAACTAAGCCACGCATAATTATTGTCAATGAGAAATTGAACAACTCTTTGAAAACAACAACTCTCATTTGTAGTACGAGAACAATTGTTTGAGTAATATTGCCATCTATTGCATTTTTAGCGTACTACAAAGTTCGATAGTAAAGTGTAAAATGGCTATTGTTATTTTTAGAATCTCAGGTAACTGATGCCGTAGTACTATTACCCTTTTCTGTATTTTAATTCAATGTCAATACTTAGGAGTATTGCCTTCTTGACAACTATTTGGAACTACGGAAAGCGTCTACGCTAAATTGTATGGGTATTGGCTATCCTCTGTAGTATTGTCATCCTTGATATTACTAGTACAAGATGTTTTTATAAAATAGTCCTTTCATGTTTAGACAAGTTTTGATGCGTAACATTACAAATTAACGATAGTTTTACCATTATGTATAGTTATGTATTATTTATTAGGCCTTTTATAACACTTTTTACAATATTTTATTAGCTTAAATTTTGATCTTGTTCTCTTCATCGTTGCAGTCCTTTTCCATTTACTATTTATTTAAATCTTTGCAATAGTTATGCATAAAAATGTAGATGTTAGATTTAATAAATATGAAATTAAATCATCCTTGTGTTCTTCGCAATCTAAAAAATCACACTCGATGAACAGAATGGATTGAGTATCCCCTCCCGCTGCACCCCGCAGCAACTCAATCCACTCCGTCTCAATTCGAGTATATACATTCTGCTCAATGGTTGTTTGTTGCCCGCCGCGGAAGTCACTAGAACAGAGAACTGCCATCTGTGGGCTCCGCCGCAAATAACGCTGCAATTCAAGCAAACTCGTGTAAAATCGCGTCTCCGTAAACGCACTCTAGAACGCCATATGTTTGAATTCTGTTTCGAGTTGAGAGAAGATTCGACATGCCATATTAAGATTAGTAATCAAGCTTAGGTTCACTTCTAAGCGTACTGGAATATTGCCCTCAGTATGTATACCAGTCCTCAGGTACCATAGTACACCTGTAGCGTAGTAGAACCTGAAGACCTTGTACATTTGTCGCGTATTATTATTATTCTTATTATTTACTAACATTTACTATACACTCTTCAATCTGTGTTCTAATGTGTTTTAAGCATCTGGTGGTGGAACGCTTATATGGTTTCTCTCCAGTATGTGTTCGAATATGACTTCGTAAGTGACTTGCTGTTGCAGATTCATAATCACACATGTTGCATTTGAATGGTTTCTCTCCAGTGTGTGTGCTAATATGTCTTCGTAAGTGACTTGCTGTTGCAGATTCATAATCACACATGTTGCATTTAAATGGTTTCTCTTCAGTATGTGTTCTAATATGGATTCGTAAGTGACCTGCTTGTGTACATTCATAATCACACATGTTGCATTTGAATGGTTTCTCTCCAGTATGTGTGTTAATATGTCTTCGTAAGCTACCTGCATGTGTACATTCATAATCACACATGTTGCATTTGAATGGTTTCTCTCCAGTATGTGTTCTAATATGGATTCGTAAGTTACCTGCTTGTGTACATTCATAATCACACATGTTGCATTTGAATGGTTTCTCTCCAGTGTGCGTTCTAATATGAATTCGTAAGCTACCTGCTTGTGTACATTCATAATCACACATGTTGCATTTGAATGTTTTCTCTGTAGTGTGTGTTCTAATATGTCTTCGTAATTGAACTGCTGTTGCAGATTCATGATCACACATGTTGCATTTGAATGGTTTCTCTCCTGTATGTGTTCTTATATGACTTCGTAATTGATCTGCTCTTGCAGATTCATAATCACACATGTTGCATTTGAATGGTTTCTCTCCAGTGTGTGTGCTAATATGTCTTCGTAAGTGACTTGCTGTTGCAGATTCATAATCACACATGTTGCATTTGAATGGTTTCTCTCCAGTGTGTGTGCTAATATGTCTTCGTAAGTGACTTGCTGTTGCAGATTCATAATCACACATGTTGCATTTAAATGGTTTCTCTTCAGTATGTGTTCTAATATGGATTCGTAAGTGACCTGCTTGTGTACATTCATAATCACACATGTTGCATTTGAATGGTTTCTCTCCAGTATGTGTGTTAATATGTCTTCGTAAGCTACCTGCATGTGTACATTCATAATCACACATGTTGCATTTGAATGGTTTCTCTCCAGTATGTGTTCTAATATGGATTCGTAAGTTACCTGCTTGTGTACATTCATAATCACACATGTTGCATTTGAATGGTTTCTCTCCAGTGTGCGTTCTAATATGAATTCGTAAGCTACCTGCTTGTGTACATTCATAATCACACATGTTGCATTTGAATGTTTTCTCTGTAGTGTGTGTTCTAATATGTCTTCGTAATTGAACTGCTGTTGCAGATTCATGATCACACATGTTGCATTTGAATGGTTTCTCTCCTGTATGTGTTCTTATATGACTTCGTAATTTATCTGCTCTTGCAGATTCATAATCACACATGTTGCATTTGAATGGTTTCTCTCCAGTATGTGTGCTAATATGTCTTCGTAAGCTACCTGCATGTGTACATTCATAATCACACATGTTGCATTTGAATGGTTTCTCTCCAGTGTGTGTGCTAATATGACTTCGTAATTGATCTGCTCTTGCAGATTCATAATCACACATGTTGCATTTGAATGGTATCTCTCCAGTGTGTGTGCTAATATGACTTCGTAATTGATCTGCTCTTGCAGATTCATAATCACACATGTTGCATTTGAATGGTTTCTCTCCAGTATGTGTTCTAATATGACGTCGTAAGTTACCTGCTTGTGTACATTCATAATCACACATGGTGCATTTGAATGGTTTCTCTCCAGTATGTGTGTTAATATGTATTCGTAAGCTACCTGCATGTGTACATTCATAATCACACATTTTGCATTTGATTGTTGCTCCAGTGTGTGTTCTAATATGTTTTTTCAAGCGTCTAGTGGTAGAACATTTATAATGACACATATTACATTTATATGGTTTTTTACCACTGTATCTCATGTTATTTTTTTCCAGTTTTCTTTTCGTTGCAGATTCACAATCAGCCATCGTATGTACCTGTAACAAATAATTTACGTATTATGCATAAAGGTGTGTACATTACATATAGCATAAAGTATCAGTAGAATTGCAAAAAAAGATGTATTCTTACAGTAGTAAGCAACCATAAGCTATACGACAAAGTAGCAGACGATGGCTATCCTCTGACAAAACATCATATGAATTACAAATTACAATTAACATATTAAACAAATTAAAATATATTGTTATTGAAACTCACGTTCATTATAATTTTGAAATAGTAAAACGGGATTAACTTGAGAGTTACGCGTAGTCGATATCACGAATAAAATTAAATACAAATTTAATAATAATACCTACAAGCACACATTAAAATATATTATAAGTAAGTTGTTTTTTAATAGACGATAAATATTGAATGCACAAACAATTTCAAATGAGAATATTTACTAGTTTCATACTTTTTAATGTAATCTTTTGGTGAACATCCACACAAAGATCTTCAAGTCCCAAACTAGGCAGACCTGTACTATGGTAACCTGATGACCGCTATACATACTTATATACACACTCACACACAGCTCAAACAGACATGTTCATGCACACAAATGTTAAACCTGTCCGGGGATTAAACCCGGGACCAGCGGCTCATAAGGCAGGGATGCTATCAACTGCGTCAACCGACCTGTCAAATTATTTAAATATTTAAATCTAGTAAGATAAAATTATTAATTTAAGCAAAAATATTAGTAGGTTAGTAAGTTGATGACTGGAGCTGTCAAAAGTGACATAGAACTACCAATTTTACGATTTCGATCAACATTTGTTGGCAACTGAGATACATAATAGCCCTACAGGGTTTAGTTTTTGAACTTACTTCTTATCTATCATCTCATCTTAGCTGTATGACGTCCAGTGCTGAACATTAGCCTCCCCCATGAATTTCCATTTCCTTCTTATCTATATACTAATACAAAAAGACTATAATATAAAGAGGAAAAATTTGTTTGTTTGAATAGAGTAGGATCCAAAAGTACTGAACCAATTTAAAAAGATCTTTCACCATTAGAAATATGTGTGTTCCTAATGAGTTCTTCCTTATGGTTCCAACTAAAAGACGAGTTCGCACGGTAAAAACTGACATTTACTGCTCAAAATTAGCTCACTTAATTACGCAGCTGAATCTCGCAACTAGTACAGACTGCTCATGTTTCATTTTATTTTCGGCCTATCCAAGAGGTTCTTCTCTCTTTCTCTTCCATACAATTAAGTTTCTTTGTCTTATTTTGAAGGTCATTCTAGGCATGCTACGTGATTGGTTACATTATATACTTGAATGTGACATTAATTTTAATAGTTACATTATACAGAGCGAATTATAACTTTCTATGTAGGTTCATTTTAAACTTAAGCTTATTACGCAAACTGCGGGTCCAGCTTGCTGTCCTTAACAGAGTTCTGCATTATCCCTGATGATATGCTATACAGAGTGATTTTTTCAGACGGGATAGTAAGGGCAGGTACCTTAACCGTTATCATAACAGGAAAACGTGTTTAGGAGACTATCCATAATTTTTTAAGATATTCTGAACTGAATTTACAGATTTTGGAAAATGTACAGTCAGCAAGAAAATTGTCATTTTACCCAAAATCTTTTATTGATGCCAATCAATGCTGTTTTTATAAGGATCAAAAGTCTATACTGGACCGACTGAGGTTGGAGTAAGTACTAGATATGTCAGAAATAGCGAAAACTTTTTTCCATACATTTCGGTAAGAGTCAAACTTTTAAGTTAGCTAGAATGCAGTCAGCAGTCAGAAATGGTTGTGTGGTAGTGTTTAGACTTTGTGTCATTTTTAGATTTTGTGTTTTGATTATTCTTAAAAAAATATTTTTTACAGGGATGATTAAGGGGGTGAAATAGAGGATGAAGAATAGTTTGTTTTTTAAGTAATAGTTCTGAAAACTTGTATTTAGATATTTCATGTAGACAGGCTGGTTGGCGCAGTTGGTAGCACCTCTGCCTTCTGAGCCGCTGGTCCCGGGTTCGATCCCCGGACAGTTCAGATTTGTGTGCATGAACATGTCTGTTTGATCTGTGTCTGGGTGTGTATATCATGTATTTATATCAGTCATCAGGTTACCATAGTACAGGCTCTGCCTAGTGTGGGACCTGAAGACCTTTGTGTGGATGTGGATAAGATAGGACACCATATTATTATATTAAATTTAAAAAAAATGTTATAAGGCCAAAAGACCAAAGTTATTAAAATCAGGAGTTGTGCACACACCGGAATCCCATGGATGTCGCGTACGCGTTGAGGTCAAAGTCAAAATAATTTATTCAATTTAGGCATCAAAGACGCACTTATGAACGTCAATTTTTAATTATAACATACTTTAAAGCCTACCGCCGCGTTCCAAGATACATAGAGCCTACCGAGAAGAAGCGTCAAGAAACTCGGGGCCATTCTTTTTATATAGATGTTTTTACAATGTTTTTACTTAGGTACTACAAATATTAGCTCCAGTGTGATGCCTTACAAAAGAGGACATAATAATGGTATCAGTAGGGCAAGACACGCTACACTTTGACATCTTAGTACACGAGTAGATAGATCCTTTTTTTTTTGTTCCGGGGAAATCCTTTATGGATACCACCTACCATGGGGAGGTAGGTGGTTATGTGGGAGTCCGTATACCCACCAAAACCCCGGGGTGTACCATCACTGCCGCTTTTGGCGGGAACGCGGGACAGATTTTCCACACGAACGCGAACCCGCCGCGGCTGTCCGTTGCCGGACCCTTCTCTTCGCGGCACGCCAGAACACATGGCGCGCCGCAATTACCTCGGAGACCAAACCTGCCAACAATGAGCGCCAGACTTCCCCGTGTCTGGACGCCAGTGGTCTCCCTGCGGTGGGTCGGATACGTAGCCCCACTGCCTGCTACGTCAGCCACAGGGGATAATCCCCAGCGACCCCACCTCCTCGAGTCTGCGCCGAGCGCCCGGACCCCACCTCCTCGAGCCTGCACCAAAGTGCCCGGGCCCCCCTCCTCGAGCCTGCGCCAAAGCGCCCGGGCCGCACCTCCTCGAGCCTGCACCAAAGTGCCCGGGCCCCCCTCCTCGAGCCTGCGCCAAAGCGCCCGGGCCCCACCTCGAGTCTGCGCCAAAGCGCCCGGACCCCACCACTCCTATGTGGACTTAGCGGCCAAAGCCCATAGGAGCGGCCTGCCAGCGCACCCCAACGCCGGCGCGGCCCCTGGGTTCCTCTTGGCTTCACCGTGGTGATCCAAGCCACGGCTACTGAGCCCCCCCGCCACGTCAATGCGGGAACCTTCGGGGGGGGGGGAGTAGAAATAGATCCTGGAGTGATCAGTCCCAAGCTGTTTTATCCTCCAAGTAATCCGAAATTTTGTAATAACCTTTTTGACAGAGTTTAGTTTTAATAGTAATTTTAAACTTATTAATAGGCAAATCTCGGATAACATTGGGAACTTTATTATAGAATCGTATACATTGTCCCATAAAAGAATGACTTATTCTGTGGAGACGCGTTACTACAACTCTCACTACAAGTGTCACTACAAACGTAAACAAATAATACTACAGCTCCTACTTATTTAAAATTTAAATAAGAGTTAAAGTGATTCTGAAAGTGGTTTTGAAAGTTTTCAAAACAACAAACTAACCTTTCGAGGACACCATATTGACATTAAATAGAGAATTTTACTGCAAAAACATCGGGGACAATATCACAACACAATACATAACGGTTGAAACAAAAAGAAACACCAATTTGAAAAATATTATGAATTACAAAACGTGAGTAGAACTTTGGATTGATATCAAAGCAAAACTACTAACAATAAAGCGGACAGTCCTGAATCAGCTGTTTTTGACATCCAGACCACAGACTATTCACAGATTTAGACATGAAATTGTCATTCATCTAGGGAATACCAACATAATTCTCGCTGGCCATAGACAATAAACTTTGACTCACATTCGATGTATTTAGTCGATTCTAAAATCGGTTAAATATAGCATACAATACTGATATAAACTACTTTGCTACTACACTTGACAAAATATACTTCGCAGACCAGTTAACGAAATAAAGGGAGTTTAAGCGAATATAAAAAGGGCAACTAATAATATTACAATGAGGAGACCATTACGGAGGAAATCATTTCTTGATATATCTGAAATTACATCAGAAATTTCACAATTTAATTCTACGATAGCGGATGGAAGCTTGTTAGTAGACATATCGACTAAAAGCGTTCCGGCGACATCTGAGGAAAACACATCAACAGTTATCGACCTAAAACAGCAAATATTAGACCTGCAAATGCAAATGAATATAGCTCACGAAGAAATAGCAAATCTTAATACTCAATGCAGTAATTTAAAATTTGAATTAACGGAAAAAAATTGCCAAATAAATTTACTGAAAAAATTGTAACAGATTCAACGACGGTCTCACCTCGGGCAACCGCTCCAATAATGCGGAAACTAACACACATACGCATGAAGGTCCCACGTTTGTCACCGATTAGTAATACTTATAATATTAGAGACACCTTCATCAGGGAGACACCGATTAGGAAAGATTATGAAAGCCGTACTAATATGCCCTCAAAATTAACATCCAGGATGAGTACCGCTTGTGGAACGGGAACTGATTCAAGCGAGATCCAATCGAAATTGTTATCACAAAATCCACCCTCAGGGCTGAGAAATAGAAAAGTGGACATAAACGCCGTGACCAAGCCAAAAATAATAATACTCGGAGATGAGCAAGCCTGCAATATAACAATGCAAATGACGAACAGTAGAAGGAACAAATGGAATGACCAATATGACGTGTACGGCATGATAAAACCTTAGGCGGCAAGTGGAGAAATACTCAATAAATGCGACGTAGCTTCTGTAAGTAAAAGTGATAAAGACATTCTGGTCCTGATATTAGGATCCAATGATTCAAATCCATATTCAATGTTTGACTTCTGTAGTTTTATGCATCGCCTCAAAGGACAAAAAATATTCATTGTAGATGTACAACCAAATCGCTACTTAAATGAACGAAAACTTAACAGCAACATCAAATTGTTGGTCAAAAACTATAATAATTGTAAGTTTATTCAAATGAATAATGGTTATCGCAATTTATTATATGTTAGAAATCCTGTCAGTTTTACAAAAAATCTACCTTTTAAATTAAACATTGAAATTGATAGCTTGTGTTATAACGAGCAGTTCTTGAACATAAATACTCAAAAGTCGGTATGTACAATGGCGCCAAATAATTTAAAGTATGTGTCTGTCAAAAAACAGAAACACATACATCCCAAAAAGGCACAATTCCATACTACTTCCGCAAAGTAACGTGTCAATCACAGGCAAAAGGTAACAGTGGAGCGAACGCACTTGCGTCACTCGATGCAGACAGGAATAAGCCCGAAAAAGTACTCAGAAGGGGATCAATTCCTTACTATTTTAACAAAATGAAAGCTGTAGCCTCGGGACGGCAAATAGTTTCCCAAAATTCCCAGTTATCATTTTTTCGTGCAGAACTCTGATAGTGTGACAATATTGCATCAGAATATTTCTGGCGCAATAAATAAATCTGAAAATATTCACGTAGCCTTAACAGAACTGCACAATAATGGTACCCCTGTGAATATTCTGTGCTAAACTGAAACTTTCATTCTAAAATGTCATGAGAGATTTCTTAAAGTACCAGGTTTTATACTAGCATCGTCATACTCGCGTACTGATAAAAAACGGGGAGGTGCATGTATTTTATTAAACAAAAATATAGAATATAAAATTATACAATTTATAAATGTTATAGCTTGTAAGTTTAATTGTTTTGAATGTACAGGTATCGAAATTCTGACATTTAACACCGTGCTAGTTTGTATTTATAGAACGCCTGACTCTTGTTTATTTACTTACAGCCTAGTAGTACCAGGCAGTTTTAGATATTATAATTTGAACATTAATAACAGTCACAATCACCACCACCGCCATCATCATCATCATTATTATCATTTGTACCACTGTCTTCACTAACAGTTGGACAGCAATTAATTTACATGCATGTAGTAACCAGAAATAACAGATATAAAATATGCACATTAATCACCATCACCACCATCATCATCATCATCATCATCATCATACAAAAAAATAGTTATCAGATCACTATTTTCATCACAAACATATATAACATTGTTAAAGCCCATATTGATAAGCTTTTATAAAATAATCCTAAATACTTGCAATCCTAGTAGTAACCAGAAAGCAACATTATAATAAACTTGTACATTAATCAGAATGACCATCGCCGCCATCATCATCATCATTTTATCACGGTCTTTACTAACAGTTAGTTAGCAATTAATTTACATGCAAGTAGCAACCATAAATAACAGATATTAAATTTGTAAATTCATCACCATCACCGCCATCATCATCATCCAAAAAAATAGTATTCATATCACTATTTTCATCACAAACATATAAAACATTGTTAAAGCCCATATTGATAAGCTTTTATAAAATAATCCTCAAATCTTGCAATCCTAGTAGGAACCAGAAAGCAACACTATAATAAATTTGTACATTAATCACAATCACCATCACCGACATCATCATCATCATTTTATCACTGTCTTTAGTAACAGTTAGTCAGCAATTAATTAACATATTTACATGCAAGTAGTAACCATAAATAAAAGATATTAAATTTGTACATTCATCACCATCACCACCATCATCTCATTCATAAAAATAGTATTCAGATCACTATTTTCATCACAAACATATAAAACATTGTTAGAGCCCATATTGATAAGCTTTTATAAAATAATCCTAAATACTTGCAATCCTAGTAGTAACCAGAAAGCAACATTATAATAAATTTGTACATTAATCACAATGACCATCACCGCCATTATCATCATCATTTTATCACGGTCTTCTAGTTCCGGAAGCTGGAACAGCCTGCTGCACAGCCAACGCCGCGTCAACTTCTTCGTGCCCTCTGCAGGGAAAAAATAAATAAGAAACCAAATTTTGCATACAAAATAATTAAATCATTTTAACTTTATTACTTCTTTATACCTTTGAGCAGATGCCCCCCTTCCTCGTCATCGTCCCCGCCCACGTCCCCGTGCTCGCCCCAATTCTTGCTCATGGCTGAAAGGAAGATGATATCAATTGTTATGGTGATGGATGATGATGATTAAAATATATAGTCTATGTTCATCAGAGATAATGAAGGATTCTAATGGTGAAACAATTTTTCAAATCGGTCCAGTAGTTTTTGACTTTATTTGTTATGGTGATGGATGAAGATGATGATGATTAAAATATATAGTCTATGTTCATCAGAGATAATGAAGGATTCTAATGGTGAAACAATTTTTCAAATCGGTTCAGTAGTTTTGACTTTATTTGTTATGGTGATGGATGGAGATGATGATGTCATTTTATAATCTAAAATGTGTAAAAACAGGTAAACATTTAGAATCGTGGCGCCTGAATTCGGGGGGGAGGGGGAGGGGGGTTGGGTAGTGCCCCCCCGCAAACCCCACCCGCCGGAGACCATTAGTTTTCGAGTTATGTTTGTTTAAGTATTTTGAGGTTAAGTACTGCATTTCGATCTACTACCACCCCCGCGTCGGCTCTGCAATCCGACAAGACTGCTTGAAATCGGGGTGCTATGAGTCGGTTCTGTCACTGACTTCGACCTATTCTAACTAACTATAACTAACCTATAGGTATGTCACAGACAAGTGACTTTGCCAATTCATTAGAAAGCTACTGATATACTATTGTGCACAAATTTGGAACAAAAGTAGTTTGATGAAGCGCTCGCCGGCCGCTGCCGCGGCACGCTCGCTACGCTCGCTCGGCTCGCGCCTGGTGGGTCACAGTTCAAACCTAACCTAACCTATACGCAGTGTCCAGTGAGCGAGCAGGTGTCGTACAGTAAAGCAGCAAAATCGGAGTCCAAAATCGTAGCAAAGTCGTTGAGATATCAAAAGAAAGCGCAGAAAAACAGGAGAAAACATTCACGTACACTCGGAAGTAACGGAATGACGCGAGTATTCCGACAGTGACATTACGCTATCTTCGATGTTTGCGTTCCGTTTCAAGAACTTACATACAACGTACATGTCAAAAAAGGCTAAAAGTTACCTAGAAACGTTTCGTTTTACGCATTAATGTCATTTATGTCACCTGTCACTATCAAAATTACGGTGTTTTATTGAAACTTTAAAAGAACTATTTAGACTATTTTGGCGTGTCTCCGGCAGCTAAAATGTTGTAAATACGCTTTATACAAACCCCTTCAACCCACCCACAGTTTTTGTTTCACCAAATTCAGGGGAAACGATTCTAAAGCCAACCCTAAAAACATGGTTAAATAATATATTACATAAGGAAAGGCATAGAGTCAACAAAAGTTATAATACTTACATACCCCTGCAACTATTAATAAAATAGTGATAATTATAATGATGGTGATTAGTTTATTTCAATGCTTTGACCACAAACATAATTGGACAGGAACAGGCTGATGATGGTATAAAGACAGTATGTTTGAAATGATAGTATGTTTATGAGAGGGACTGATGGTGGCAAGTAATGTTTAGAAATTAACTCTGATTATAATAATATAATAATAATAATAATTTTATTGGCATATTGTACATATTGACATAAAGAATACAAATTTTAATTTTACATACTGGAGATACTGGCATTCAAATAATATAAGATAGGCCTCAGAACTCTATACTAGGCTAGAAGCCTGTGTTATAGGGATCTGCGCTCCCCACATTACTGAACTTGATAAAGTTGGTAACATATATAATATGACACATTTTCAATAATCATGACCATATCATAATAATTCATCAACATTAAAACATCTCAAATATAATTATAGTACTTATTAGTTAAATTTAATGAACCTTTACAACAGTTTAATCAAATTTCAATTTATAATATTATATTATTATAAGGTAACATATAAAATAGTTTTTATTATTAATATTCCAAATAGTTGATTTGGGTCTCTCTCTCTCTCTCTCTCTCTCTCTCTCTCTCTCTCTCTCTCTCTCTCTCTCTCTCTGTGTGTGTGTGTGTGTGTGTGTGTGTGTGTGTGTGGGTGTGTGTATGAGTGTGTGTGTGCAAGGGTGTGTGTAGATGTGTAAGGGTGTGTACGTGTGTGTTATATTTCCGGTTTTCACGAGAATGCAGAAATATACTTTATTACCTATAATAAGTTCTCTACTTGGTAGTAAGAGTAGGAATTTAATAGTTTTGTTACCGTTTTGTTAAGTTTAAAGTTGTTTAAATGTTTAATTGTAGTAATTTTTGATATTTTATTATAAATATGTCCACCCAAAAAACACGGGAATTTTTGGGCAAAACGGGTTCTGAATCTAGGGATAGAAAAAACTCTGTCTATGCGTCTCTTTATGTCCTTGCCCCCTGTAAATTTACCTAGGAGACCTAATTTGTGATGTTGCAATACAACTCTCAGTATAAATAACTGTCTGACCGAGAGTACGTAAGTTTCTTTGTAAAGAGCAGAAGTAGCGTACCTATAGGGCAGGAAGTTGCTAACTTTTAATATAGCTCTTTGAGCTCTTTCCAGAGGCAACAAGCGTGTTTTGACAGCACCACCCCATGTATCAATACAATACGCAAGCAACGATTGGCACAGTGCGAAATAAACGGTACTTAAGGTGTTTTTAGTAGCAACGTGTCGTATGTTTTTGAAAACTGCGATGAGTTTACGAATCCTACCAGTAAGTGTTTTAATGTGGCTATCAAAATTCAGTTGGTTATCCAGAATAACACCCAAGTAACGCAACGACTCAACCCTTTCCAAAACAGCACAGTTACAATTATTACTAAGGCAACCCCGATCAGCATGCGAGTGAGCTATTACATTATAACAAATGTTTGATGGTGGTTGTGTGGTGTTATTAATAGAGAACGTCAGTACTTTGGTTTTTTCAGCATTCAAACTCAGCAAATTCTGATTTAGCCATAACCTCACTTTATTGAAACCCTTTTGAGCACAAGAGAAAACCTTATCCCAACTCTCGCCGTGGAATATTATGGCAGTATCATCTGCGAAAGTTATAATTTTACCATTTACAATGTTCAAATTGCACAATTGATTAATGTAAATAAGAAATAAAGTCGGGCCAAGAATGCTGCCTTGAGGGATTCCGTTATTAACGACCTCTGAATCACTGAGAGTATTACCCACTCTAACACGCTGTTTCCGATCACTTAGGTAATCCTTAAATAATAGAAGTTGAGAACCGCGAATTCCTAGAGCTTCCAGCTTTAGAATCAGAAGAGGAATGGACACGGTGTCAAATGCCTTTGCAATATCTAGAAAAATTGCAAGGCACCTTTCACCTGCATCCAGACTCATCACTACCTGTTCAGTAAGTTTAGCAATGGCCTCTGCCGCAGTTATATTTTTCCGGAAACCAAATTGATTTTGTGACAACAATTTGCGTTCTTCGAAATAGTTGATTAGCCTTGTGTTAATGACTCGTTCCAAAACTTTAGAAAAAGATGGCAAAATAGAAATAGGTCGAAAATTACTAACAATGTTTTTAGGTCCGCTTTTATGTACAGGGATAATAACTGAGGTTTTAAAAGGTTTGGGAAAACAACTTGAATTAAGAGACAAATTGCAAATGTGAACCAGAAGTCCAGCCAAAATGTCTTTGTTCTCTTTAATTATTTTAGTTGACCACTAAGGCAGTCTTGCTTATAATGGGCTGATGATGGTGATAATAATAAGTTTACTACATTTATGAGAAGGGCAGGTGATGTCGAGTAGTGATCAGAAATGACCTCCGGTGGTACCCACTATATCAGTCTTGCTTATAATGAGGTGATGATGGTGATGAAGTTCACTATGTTTATGAGATGGATAGATGATGGCGAGTGATGATCAGAAATAAATTCTGGTGTTACTACCCAGTGGAATTCATTGTACCAGGACAGATTTCATAGATTTATGATAAATTGAATTAAAAAATGATCATCGTCGTGTGAACAAACCATGTTTTTGTGTGTTTCTATGGTAACAACACATACATTTACTTCAAGATATTAACTGTATGTTATTTTACAATGGAAAAGTAGAATCCGTTCAAAAGAAATTGTAATTCTTACAAAATAAAACCGATCACAATAGCGCACATGGGAAGTTCATTACTTGACACATTTTTTTCATGTTATCGTTGATTCCAGACTTAAATCACATATACACAACATTCCCTACACATTCAAGATGAAATTAATGTATAATTTGTATCAAAAGCATTAATTTAAACATAAATAAATCATTACTTACTTCGGCACTTTTTTACCGTAAACATAGAAAATATTACACTTTGAACTTTTACCTTGTCACGGTCCACAGACAAATTATGTTCCTTTTAGTGTTGCAATGTGAAGAAAATATATTCTACTACATATAGAATACTATACTATAACTATACTAAAATATATACTACATATATATACTACTATCTACTATATGTATAGGATTACAAACTTAGGTTCACTCTTGGGGCGCGTTCAATAATTATAGAAATAAAAAACGCGCGTGAAAAAAACACGCAACAATTGTTGCGCCGACAATTAGGACCTCAAAAATACTTGTAGTTTTGTGGCGAGAGCAAAGTACTTTTTGATTACCAGACGGTAATTAACATTAGACAATTAGCTTGCGTTGATGTCGCAAGCCGAGCGCAGTAAGACATATCTACCTCCATTTATATAATATAACATCATTGGATTCGCAGTGGTTCGCCGATTGTCGACGAACTTCACTTCAATACGTTCTTTTAGTGTGGACACAACAGCGAAAGCAAGCGAGCGTGCGGTACTGATCGGCAAATCCCACTCGTTAGCATTCGCTTGGTCTCGTTCCCTTGGTCTGTACGCGGCATTATGTTACAACTAAGTAGGTACGCCAACGGCCGTTAGTAATCACTATGATTTTTTCAGTTCATCAACTTCGATTTTCAACAATCCTGGCATGGTACGGCGTATTTATCATATGGTTAATGGTTATATTTACTTCAAGATATTAACTGTATGTTATTTTACAATGGAAAAGTAGAATCCGTTCAAAAGAAATTGTAATTCTTACAAAATAAAACCGATCACAATAGCGCACATGGGAAGTTCATTACTTGACACATTTTTTTCATGTTATCGTTGATTCCAGACTAAAATCACATATACACAACATTCCCTACACATTCAAGATGAAATTAATGTATAATTTGTATCAAAAGCATTAATTTAAACATAAATAAATCATTACTTACTTCGGCACTTTTTTACCGTGAACATAGAAAATATTACACTTTGAACTTTTACTTTGTCACGGTCCACAGACAAATTATGTTCCTTTTAGTGTTGCAATGTGAAGAAAATATGCATTTTGTTGCCAAAAGTCTACGATCCAATTATTTTGTGATTATCTGTGGACTAATGAACTTGTATCCGAACTTTTTTTGTTTTTGAACGAAAAATATATTTGTCAATGTTAATATATGACAGTTACAACGAGAAGTGCGCGATTTTTTTAAATATTTCCGTTTGAAAGTAATAAGGAGGGCAACTTGAGTTGTTTAATTTTTGTGCAGTTGCTTTTTATTTGTTTTGGCGAAATAAATAGTATTTTTTGGAAACAAAAATTGAATTTCGATAATTATAAAGGTAAGTTTTGAATATATTTATAAATTTTCAATCAATTTTGTTTATATTTTGAAATTTTACGGAAAAATTGTATGTTGCCATTTGGCAACAGTATGCGTTTGAATATTCTTCAGTATTGGATATTAGACTGTTTTTGCATTGTCAGTAAAAGTATTTTATTTCATGTTTTCAGCATGAATCGAAGACGATTGAGTGATAGATGTATAAAGGACTATCTGAATTCTCTAGAAAATGGATATCTATCGGAAGACGAAGATAATATATATGATGAAGATGATATTTCATACTGTCCAGATCTTTCTGATTTGCAGCGAGATTTGGAGGACGGGGAAGACGAGGCAACTGCTGAAGCCATCCCATCTGAAGAAGAGGTGAATGCTGGAGCTGGCCCATCTGAGTTTGAGGATCCACCATTGATAGAAAATGAGGGTAATCTAAACATCGGCTCCGAGTCAACTCATCAGAGAAGTGTTCCTATAGGGAGGGAATTTTGGAGAAATCAAAGCAGAGATCTAATTTGGAAGAAGAAGAGTTTGGACGTAAGTGATGATCATGTGCGATTCTTAGGAAATGAAGAGCTGAGTGAAGAAGTAGCCGAAAAAGAAACACCATATGAATTTTTTTCTTTGTTTATGAATGATAAGATCGTGGATAAGATAGTCTATGAAACAAATTTATATATTGTTCAAAAAGGCATATCTAGTTGTCCTCCAGTCACAGCTGTTGAAATTCGTCAGTTTTTTGGCATTCTAATATTTATGTCGGTTTATCATTACCCCAATGTCAGATCATATTGGTCACGATTCGGTTTCGCACCCATTATGCAAACTATGACACTAAATAGATTTGAAAAAATTAGATCAGCTATTCATTTCAATGATAATGACCTACACAAACCTATAGATCATGTAGATCACGATCGTCTTCATAAAATCAGGCCTATAATAGAACACTTGAACAACGAATTTTCAACTAGAGCTCCTTTAGACCAACGACTCTCACTTGACGAACAAATGTGCGCTTCAAAGATCGGACATTTTATGAAGCAATATTTGCCTAACAAGCCCCACAAATGGGGCTTCAAGCTTTTTGTTTTGTGCTCACTTTCCGGATTCGCTCATAAATTTGAAGTTTACAGTGGAAAGACTGATTTCGAAAGACTAGCTGATGAACCAGATTTGGGTCCTGTAGGAAATACAGTAATCCGGCTATGTCGAGTAGTTCCACGATGGATCAATCATATAATTTATTTCGATAACTTTTATACTCCCGTTCCTCTATTACATTACTTGGCCAAACAAGGAATTTATTCCCTGGGTACAATTCAACGAAACCGATTAGGTAAGAATTGCAAAATACCTACCCAAAAAGACTATAATAAAGAGCAAGTTCCCAGAGGAACTTACGAAGAGCAGGTAGCGACATACGAAGGCGTAGATATTTCTGTGACTTGTTGGAAAGATAACAAGCAAGTCGTTCTGGCGTCCACGTACGTTGGAGCCGAACCAGCTGGATCAGTCGCCAGATACGACAAAAAACAAAAAAGGACGGTCGACATACCTTGTCCAAAAATTATAAAAGATTATAACGCACACATGGGTGGCGTCGATCTCATGGACAGTTTTTTAGGAAGGTATCGCATTAGAGTGAAGTCCCGAAAATGGTACATACGTTTGTTCTACCATATGCTAGATATGGCTACGATCAACTCTTGGGTGCTCTGTAAGAGAGCCAACAAAAACAGATCAAAGAATCTCATGTCTCTGGCAGACTTCAGATCTGAGCTGGCGCATACCTTGTGTCTGTACAAAAGTTTGGAGACCGTAAGAAGAGGCAGACCTTCCACCCAGAACATAGACCGAGAGATAGAGGCTAAAAAACGCAGGGGTCCTATGAAGCCGGTCCCAAGTAAGGACGTCAGAGCGGATGGTGTTGGCCATCATGAAAGGCGATGTGACAGGAAGAATCGCTGCAAACTTCCAGGGTGCAAAGGATTTACAAGAACGGAATGCTCTAAGTGTAAAATGGCTTTATGTCACACTAAAGACAGAAACTGTTTTGCCCAATTTCACTGTCTTCAACAATAAACACACGCATAATGTTGCCAATTGTCAACATACCTATTTTATATAATAAATATATAATTATATATATTTTTTTATTATTTTTATATACTTCCCGGTATCCTTACTATGAAAAAGTGAGTTTTTTTTTTTTTTACAAATTAAAAAAATCATGCATTTAAGGGTTAAATCACATATACACAACATTCCCTACACATTCAAAATGAAATTAATGTATAATTTGTATCAAAAGCATTAATTTAAACATAAATAAATCATTACTTACTTCGGCACTTTTTTACCGTGAACATAGAAAATATTACACTTTGAACTTTTACCTTGTCACGGTCCACAGACAAATTATGTTCCTTTTAGTGTTGCAATGTGAAGAAAATATATTCTACTACATATAGAATACTATACTATAACTATACTAAAATATATACTACATATATATACTACTATCTACTATATGTATAGGATTACACACTTAGGTTCACTCTTGGGGCGCGTTCAATAATTATAGAAATAAAAAACGCGCGTGAAAAAAACACGCAACAATTGTTGCGCCGACAATTAGGACCTCAAAAATACTTGTAGTTTTGTGGCGAGAGCAAAGTACTTTTTGATTACCAGACGGTAATTAACATTAGACAATTAGCTTGCGTTGATGTCGCAAGCCGAGCGCAGTAAGACATATCTACCTCCATTTATATAATATAACATCATTGGATTCGCTGTGGTTCGCCGATTGTCGACGAACTTCACTTCAATACGTTCTTTTAGTGTGGACACAACAGCGAAAGCAAGCGAGCGTGCGGTACTGATCGGCAAATCCCACTCGTTAGCATTCGCTTGGTCTCGTTCCCTTGGTCTGTACGCGGCATTATGTTACAAAATATATCAGGATGTCACAAAATGTATTTTATTATGGAAATTAAATTATGTGCAATGTTATTGAAACTATATATAGTTACTAGCTGTGCCCTTCGGTTTCACCCGCTTGGTGATGGATGATGATGATGATGATTATGAAAGGTATCCAATGTCCTTCCCGGGGCATAATCTATCTCCTTGTCAAATTTCATCGAGATCAGTTTAGGGGTAAGAAACAAACTCATTTTCGCATTAATAATATTAGTTAGTAGATATGGCAATAGAATACGAGTACATCCACCAAGTTAACTTTGTATGTGTATTCTTTTGTATATGTTAATTTGTTGTTACTTGTGTATGTAATGTACAATAATATTATAAAGCGGTAAATTTGTTCGTTTGTTTGTTTGTTTGAATCGAAAAGGCTCTTTCTGTAGGTACTCCAAAGATATAAAAATCATAGAATTCGTTGTTCATGGTTTATTCTGATAGGCATTGCAGGCTCTTGTGGTCTATTTTAACCGATGCAAATAATTTAAAACAAAACCTACTATTTTATAATATTACAAACTACTATAAGTAGATTAGTTAGTTCCATAAATTAGAATATTATATTATATTATTCATAATTACTTTTCAGATCAAACATTGTGTGCGAGTATTAGGTAAACCATGGCAGGCGCCCTGTTCTACACTTCTGAATTTTGTGAGTATTAAATTTGCATTGTTTTTTTGTGACTTACTTACGTTAATACATGGTATTATGTAAACAATTATTTTTTTTTGTTCTAGCAAACTATGCTGATGGAAGACCTATATGCAGCACCTTAAAGAATAAGGCGGACGTGGTGTTAACTTGGATTATTTGTTTATGACAGTGGCAGTAGCGCTAGTTTGTTTACTTCTAGAAGGAAAGGAAATGCTGCGGATGGACGTAGCAGCCTCGTCAACACATCACAACTATTGGAGAGTTCGTTTTGCTATTCAATATGTGGTAACTTTAAGTTTATAAATCAACAGAGGTAGTTAGGTATCTACCCTAAATAGTTTCCAAAGGCTTTGGCAATTTTTCAGCAGCAAAGAGATTAAAATGCGTCCTCATTATTTAAATTCATATGCAATTGAAAATTGCTTTGGTCAGGTTAAGGCATACAATTTTAGATATTAAGTTAATTCAGATGTCACACCTTTGTGATTACTTTTAAATCATTATGTAATGGTTGTGGGATATTTACATATTATGTAGATCGCTTACTCAACCTCTTACTGATGAAATAGGTGAAGCACGTCATGAATCAAATAAATCTCCAGACCAAGCAAGTAGGTGCCTAGTTGAAGATATAGCCTCCTGGAGCAAGACGGGAACGACTTCATGCGCGACCATTTACTGCGGTATATATAAGCAAAATGAATGTAAATACCACCAAGTAACCAAGCTTACATTGGGTGAAGAAAATGAAACCCATACGTGGATAACGCCACGGGAAATTTTAAATTATGCATTAGACTGCCTATTTTTTTGTGTCAATGAAATTACTTTTAGCATGCCCATGAACTATGTATTAAAACTGGTTTTTAGCATTCTGTTAGTAGGATTTTTCTCGTACATCAATTTACTTTTGGTTTATTCTTGTCCATATTGCTAATTTTAAAATAATTGTCTTAAAATGTTATTTATGTTTTATTTCACTAATATAAGTTGAATAAAATAAATTTGGAATAGAATAAGCCTAGCGCAGAGCACATACACACATCAACATGGTCTAGGGATATTTCAATTAAACCTAATTAACAAAAATTCTATTAACTTTTTGTTAAGACACCCTACCCATTAAAATAAACCTTGTTTAATAGCCTATCTAATCTGATAATAAACTTATAGATAAAGTTAAATTTAAAAAAAACTTAGAAGAAGATGAAAAACTCGGACAAAATTTCAATCTTAACTTTATTTTTGGTATAATTATATATATCCAACGTAAACAGACTTTTCGGACCTAGCCAGCCCGTGCGCAGGTGTCACAAATTGGTCCATCCTTACGTTACTTCTAAGGCTATATGAAGTACATACACCTCTTCGGCGGAACGAGTCTGGATTACGGTGTACGAATAGGGCTAATTAATAGATGAGCTCGCACGGTAACGGAAGTATAGAGAGCTCCCTAAAGAAATCAACACACGAGACGTCATCAGAGACTCCGTATATGGCGCGCAGGGCCCGTTTCTGCATGACGAATACTCTGTGATAGTCTGAAGCTCGGCCCCACAGCTCCAGGCCGTACGTCACGTGACTATGGACGGTCGCAAAGTAGCAGGAGCGCACGACATCGTGGGTGGCGGTACTCGCGAGCCGGCGGAGCGCAAAGCACGAGCGGCTCAGCTTTCCGTACAGCTCGTCTATGTGCGTCTCCCACGTGAGCGCGCCGTCCAGGTTGAAACCCAGTAGTTTCGTGATGCGGACTTGTTGAAGCGTGGTTTTGCCAATAACTACAGAGTATTGTATCGGTGATTTACCGTTGAGGTTAAACTTCATGAAGCAAGTCTTCTCTTTGTTGAGGGCTAGCCCGTTCGACCTAAACCACTCGTCGAGTTTCTGTGCGCATGAGTTTAGCTTTTGTTCCAGCTGAGTGCTCGTCGGTGCCGTGATCACGGCACGGCGACGTCGTCAGCGTACATGAAGATCTCAGCGTCCTCGACGGCGCCTGGCAGGTCGTTCAGGAGCAAGCTGAACAATGTGTTAGAGACACAGGAGCCCTGCGGGATACCCATCACCGTTACCAGCTCAGAGGAAACGGCACGACCCTTGTCTCCCACAACAACTTGCGTTCTATTTGCCATGAACGAAGTGAGCAAGGCTAGAGCTGGCCCACGGATTGCGTGATTTCTAATTTGTTTGCGACGAGGGCGTGGTCCGCAGTGTCGAACGCACGCGAGAGGTCGCAGCACAGCAAAGCCACGTGCTGGGCCGCCTCGCGCGCGCTCAACACGCGCCACACCACTTCACGCACTAGGTCGGTGATGGCGCGTCCAGCCCGATATGCGTATTGCCTGTCTGACAGTACCTTGCGCTCGCCCACGAAATTCAGCAGTCTTATGTTAATGCCTACTTCAAAAACTTTGCTAACAGCGGGGACTAAAGATATAGGGCGGTAAGACTTAGGGTCCGATTTTTTGCCCTTCCCCTTATATAGAGGACTAATTTTAATTTTTTTAAGTGCCGGTGGGTATACACTCTTACGCATACACTCGATAAACAAGAGACTCATGATGGGTGCTAAAGGTTTAATAGCGGTACTTAGTAACTGAGCAGATATACCGTATATATCGGCACTTTTTTTGGAGGCTATACGCTTGGTAGTTATTGTGAATACATCGCGGACGACGCATCACCGAGCGCCACAAGCGCACGGCCGCCGTCGGCAGCGGGGGCGCCGCACCCGCAACCGCACCTGCAACCCGCAATATCTTTGTTAGGTGTAAGATCTCGCTAACCAAGTGTCAGAAGTTGTGTACTTTCGCATCGACCCAATGTTCATCTGTAACTGTCGGCTGCATTTTAAATGGAAACAGATATCGAACTTATTCGTTAGTGTGTTTACAACTTCCGCGAGGGCACAACAGCAATCGTTCGACTTACAGATGACATTCGCCCAGTCGACGGACTCGAGGAGGTAATAAAATTGTTCGCGTACGCAACGGTGAATCTGCGAGCCAGGCGGTGCGCGGGCGCGGGGGGCGGGGCGTGGCGCGCGATTGTTACGCGCTGTGACGATGGTTAGCTGCTGCGTGTCGACACAGGTGACGCTGGAGATGCGCTCCGCAGGCATGTTTGTATATACATGGTCCAGAAGTGTATCGCAGCCCGCCTCCATACGTGTCGGCTGATCCACTAGCTGGACAAAATTGTAACTAGCGAGTATGTCTACTAACTGCTTTTTAATACTAGAATTACTTAAATAATTTATACTCGTGTCACCCAATATAGTACACTGCAATCCTTCGTCAGTTACCTTACAGAGCAAGTCCTCGAACAGCCGAAGGTAGTCCGAGTGGCTCGTTAGATTGGAGTGGTACAGCCCCACGACGAGGATGTCGTCGTCTAGCAGGTGCACGGCACAAACATCGAAAATGTGTTCATTGGACAAATCACAGTAGTCTTGCATATTTATAGATTTAATACCTGATCGCGCGTATATGCAGCTTCCGCTGCGATCAATATGTTCTCTACAGCTATATGTAAGCAAGTCATAATTATATAAAGTAACAGATACTAATTGATTCTTTCGAAGCCAATGTTCTGAGATAATCAGCAGGTCGCAGGATAAGTCTTTGGTCAAAAGGACCTCGAGCTGCTTTGTGTTATGGTGGTGCTCCTAATGTTAAGATGGCACATAGTGATGTATTAATTGTGCGGCCCGCGGCTTGTCAGCTTCGACGGAGAGTGCGACTGGCAGGAAGTCGCGGCCGGCGGGGGGAGCAGCGCCGGCGACGGTGGCGTTGTTTCGCGCGCGATTCTGTCGTCGCCTCTCCTACGAGACCAGTCGCTGATCTCTGTGCCGGTCGGCCGATTCGCGGCTGTCATGAAAAAGTAGAAATGCCTGTCTGGTACCGTTATGGCAAAGGAAGAGTAATAACCGTGGTTTAGTTTTAGTTTTGTCACCTGGTAGCCATCACATTCTTTTTTTCTTCATAGACGACAGGATCGTTTCGGCTGCGGTGTCAGGCGCAAAAAAAAACGCGTGTATCTTACGAGCACGGCCCACGGTATGAATTTCGTCGTCGTCCGTTCCGCTACCCTTTATCACGGTACGCTTCTGCTGGCCACGTCGTAGTGATGGTTAAATTTTACCCAACCTTCATCATTGGAGCTGGAGTTGTTGCTGGCTGTTGTAGGTGCAGCTGGCTCTGCAGGGCTCCGGCGTTCCGACGTCGCTCGTGTGTGTGGCGATGCGGGTGTGTGCGGCTTAGCAGTAACGGGTATTTGGTTGTCTTACTTTCGATTTTGTCCTGTAAAATCTTCACTACCTGCAGAACATTATCGAGTTTCTGCTCAATAGGAGCAACGTACTTCGCGAGGAGCCTCTCCAATGACTCCAACGTCGATTTCGCCATACTTTTATTTACTAACACGCTAAATAATTGAACACTCCGCGGTACTGAAACACACGTCCGATCAGCGCGGAGGTAGGCGCGTCACTGATGATATAACGTCTCTCTGTCTCACGCTTCTTTGCAATGGAATTGCCTTCGAACTCTGCTCCTGTACTCGGACTGACTGTTGGCGTTTTTGTACAAACACTTCAGCACTTCAATTTACCAATAGTTAATAGGGCACCGCTGGAGAGACTCAAGCACTGCCCACGTCTCGAACGAATCAAAAGCCTTCATAGTTCACAAACGCTAAACAAAGAGGCAAGTTATACTCTTCGGTCTTCTGTATAACTTGCCGTAGCATGTGGATGTGGTCTATGGTACTATAGCCTTTTCGGAAACCGGCCTGTTCCGGAGGGTGGAATTCATCAAACCTGCGACTGAGACGGTTCGTTATGGCTCAAAAGCGAGATGGGTCTGTAATTCTTAAGTAAAGTATTGTCACCTTTTTGTTCCATGCTTCTGGTGTTGAACCTTCGAGTAAGACAGTATTAAAGAGCTTCTGAAGGACTTTAAGTACCACCGGTGTTTCACCCGCTTTCAGAAGCTCTGATGTGATACCGTCGTCACCCGGCGCCTTGTTCTTAAGCTGTTTCAAGGCCATCCTAATCTCGTACAGGCTGTGTCGGGGATATCTTCGGTATAATGTCGAGTCAGCTTGGCTCTTGGGTCTTTGGCCGAGCTGCTAACAGGTTTAGCGACCGAAGAGTATAACTGTCCGTAGAAACTCTACCTCTTTTAACACTTCAGCTTTGGTCGACGCTACACTGCCGTTTTCTCTTCAGCTTCGTCAAATGGCTCTGCCCAATAGACTCGTCTCTTGCAAACACTTTGGAACCTTTGTTTCGCTCTATCGTCTCTTTATTACGATTAGTATTAAAGATCCGGATGTCGTGTCGCAAAGACTTCCATATTCGTTTATTGAGCAACCTATATGCCTCAGCATTATCCGAAAATTACAGTTTTAAGGAGCGTCGTTCAGCCATGAGGTTGAGGGTATCGTTGGAGATTAATAATTATTAGTGTTATGGGTCCTATTTGGCCCGCTTATTTAATCTGTACTGTGTATGTGTATAGATAGAGGTACCTTTCCTAATTTAATGAAATATAGTAGAATCACTTTTAACACTCCAATTTTTAAGGCCGGAGAGATAACAGACCCCTCAAATTAAAGACCAGTATCTATACTACCAATTTTGAGTAAGATATTTGAAAAAAATATGCTCAAACAACTTTTGGCGCACTTCAACGAGCATTCAATACTGCACGAAAATCAGTTCGGCTTCACGAAAACAAGATCAACTACGGATGCCGGTGTGAAATTAATGACGTATGTCTTAAAGGCTTGGGGAGAGCTCACATGATGCTATTGGTGTTTTTTGTGATCTCTCTAAAGCATTTGATTGTGTGGAACACCGTATACTGATTCGGAAGCTTTTCCATTACGGTATTCGTGGAGCTGCGCTTGATGTCATCGAGTCATATTTATCTGACAGGATGCAATAGGTTGGCATAAATGGTGTAACGGGATCTATAATTAAAATGAGTGTTCCACAAGGGTCCATTTTGGGGCCTTTTTTGTTCTTAGTATACATTAACGACTTGGCACACAAGGATCTTTGTGATATTGTTTTATTTGCGGATGACACATCTCTGATTTTCAAAGTAGATAGGAAAGATAGCACACTAATTCAAGTAAACAACGCTCTATCTAGTATCTCTAAATGGTTCTCAACTAATAATTTACTTCTGAATTCAAAAAAGACAAAATGTTTGAAGTTTTCATAGTCATAGTCAATGTATTTTATTAATAACAAATAAGTTACATGTCAATAAAAAATAATCATACCTTACTAGGTAGTTGTAATAAAATAAAATACTAAGTATCATAATCAGTACAATTCATTATAGACAATTACTTATAAAATTCGAAATAATAATAACACTAAAAAATAAATTCAATTCTATTCAATAGAATTACATACTAAACATTACAGAAATACAAAATTAAAATTAAAGATACCGTCAAAACATAATTAGGCAAATCGTATAATTAATTGAAATTAATAAAATTGTCAAATAATAAAATTATAGCAGTATGTCATCAAATTTGTAGATCGATTGCTCAACAAGCCACTTTTTGAGGCGGATTTTAAAAGAGTTACTTGACGTAGCATTTCGCACATGGTCAGGCAGCCGATTATAGTAGACAACCGGTGCCATCACGTACAATAGTTTGGACGTCTTCGTCAGCCGCCGCGGCACTGCTCGCAGCCAGTGCGTGTGACACGTGCCGTATTGGTGTCCGTCGCCTATTTTTGAGTAGTCCTCCAAGTGGTCTCTTGCATATAAAGCTGCCTGAAGACACATGAGGGCAGGGACAGTGAGAATTTTCATCCTCTTGAATAAGGGTCGCGCCGATTCTTCAGGCGGCACTCTCGCTATGGCTCGCACCGCTCTCTTTTGCATTCTAAAGACAAATTTAAATGCACAAAGTGAGTTTTATTTATGTTCAGAATCAAACCGTTGATTCTGAACCAATGGTTGAGGTCACTTGCCACCTCATTCAATTTACCTTCCAGTTGGTCCACGGTAGGTGCGGTCACAACTGCAGCGACATCATCCGCATACATGAGTAGGAGAACATTATGTTAGAGAGCGATGAGCCCTGCGCTACGCCAATAACGGTTTTCAACGGCTGCGACTTCACCGTGCCTCCATCCCCCACGACTAACTGCCGTCGATCTGTCATGAAATCTGACAGTAGCCTCAGTGCCATAGTATCTGATCTTTGCGACAATGACATCATGGTCAGCGACGTCGAAAGCCTTAGATAGGTCACAAAAAATCACTGCGACTTGCTGCAGACTTTCCCGTGCCTCAAGAATTCGTCGAACTACCTTACAAGCTAAAGAGGTAGTAGATCTACCCCTGCGGTACCTATGCGTATTGCCTGTTCGATAAAGATTCACACTCCGTCAGGTATTCAGTCAGCCGAGAGCTTAGACCGTGTTCAAAAATTTTAGCAATAGCTGGAATTATTGATACAGGTCTGTAGCTATTTACTTCCTCGTGCTTTCCTTTTCATTTATAAAGGGGAGATACTTTGACATACTTTCGAGACAGGGGGTACGTACGCTCCTTACTGCTACGATTATATAAAGATGAAAGGATATAAGCTAAAGGCTCAGCTGTGACGTGAAGTAATTAAGTTGATATATCGTACGCATCTTTAGAGTTCTTATGTACTACACCATGTACCATAATGCGGAACACCTCTAAAGCA
Organism: Selenia dentaria; assembly: GCA_917880725.1. Taxonomy (NCBI): domain Eukaryota; kingdom Metazoa; phylum Arthropoda; class Insecta; order Lepidoptera; family Geometridae; genus Selenia; species Selenia dentaria. The sequence continues at coordinate 19,884,026 of OU862900.1, read as the reverse complement.
GTGAATGTCCTAAGCCGAAGAGAACGATCATGACGAGGTCGCATCGCGGCGGCTACGTCAGCAGCGGGCGCGCCGCACGTCGCGGCCGCGCTTAAAAAGTGCGCATTTACAGCGTCGACGGCGTCAGCCTTGCTGGAGAATTTAGACCCATCAGGTCGCGTCAATAACTCCTCGATTTACCAGTTTCAGTGTTAACTACCTCCCACATTGATTTTATTATGGTTTGAGATTTATTTATTAAGATACAGTAGTAATTACCTCTTTCGCGTTGCAGTAAGTCATCATATTTTATTTGGTATTCATTTATTTTCACTAACAAGTCATCATTTAATGGGAATTTAGTCATATTTCGCATGTCAAATAAAAAAGAATTTATTTCAGCCTACTGTTCCATATTTGGAGTCCAACGTTACGCTTGATGGAGTTAAACTCGTAATGGACAAGGCAACAGTCTTCTAGACATTGAAATTGACGCAAAATTACAATGGGGTCCTCATATAAGTGCCCTGTCTGGGAGACTCAGTTCTTCTGCATATGCGGTACGTAAAATAAGAGAGCTAACAGACGCTTCTATGGCGCGGTTAGTGTATTTTGCATATTTCCACAGCGTAATGTCATATGGGATATTGCTATGGGGTTCAGCGGCTGATATAGAGACCATCATTATCCTACAGAAACGTGCTATTCGAGCTATATACGAAATGGGTCCCCGTGAATCTTTGAGAGATTTATTTAAAGATTTCAATATATTAACGTTGCCTTCCTTATATGTATTTGAAAATACTTACGAATATAATGCATGTTCGTAAAAATTTACATAAATATAAGCTAAATAGTGTTACCACACTTTTAATACTAGAAATATAAATAGGATAGCTGTACCTAGCTTTAGACTTGCGAAGACTAATAAGTCATTCCTAGGAAATTGTGTGCGTTTTTACAAAAAAATCCCAAAACACATAACTGAGCTCACAGAGGCCAAATTCAAGTTGACTGTAAAAAACGGTTTAATAAAAAAAGGCTTACTATATGTAAAGTTCGATATTATATAGAAGATAAAGATGCTTGGAATACTCCACTTCTGGCAAGCTGTCACTGTGCCACATAAAATGTAATATTTGTAGTACCTAAGTAGAAACATTGTAAACATCTATATAAAAAGAATGGCCCCGAGTTTCTTGCCGCTTCTTCTCGGTAGGCTCTATATATTTTGGAACGCGGCGGTAGAGTTTTTAAAGTACATTATAATGAAAATTTGACGTTCATAAGTGCGTCTTTGATGCCTAAATTAAATAAATGATTTCGACTTTGACTTTGAGAGTTTCTATGGCCTATCTGTACGGTGGGGTTTAACGAACTTGGAACCCACTGTATGGAAAGTTTCTACTAACCTGTTATTGATCTCGTCCACTGAATCGATGTTCTCAAGGCAATCGAAGCGATTGGACAGCTCAAGTTGAAAGCTCTAGGGGTCTTGAATATGGGCACGAGTAGGTCGGAGCGTAGACTTCAACAGACGAGACAGAAGAGAGTTTTGGAGTTTGGGTCCTCTCACGTTTGACATTAATATTCAATGTGCGCCTTACCATTCGGTGATCACTACCGGTTTTCACCCTGTAGATCGCGGAGACATCAGTAAATATTTATCTCTTAGTGGTCATAATGAAGTCAATCACATTCCTCGTGGAACCATCGGGACTCAGCCAGGTCCATTTCTATGAGGTGGCTTCTGAAAGAAAGAGTTCATAAAGAATCCCTCTTTCTCCAGGAAGTCGGCCAACCTCTGTCTCCTACGGTTCCGTTGCCTATAACCAAATTGCCCCTCACTTTTTGCACACATTGCACATAACTTTCAACTCATTCTCGCTTCTCTTACCCAACCTCGCATCGAAGTCCCCCATAACAACTAGAAAGTGCGATTCAGAGGTATGTTTGGCCCGACTAATGTTCTAATACATATCCTCCATCTCATAATCCGGGTGCGACTTCGTCAGTGCGTATACCTGAATAACCTTCAAGGAATATCGTTTGGATACTCTGAGTATTAGGTATACGACCCTATTGGAAACGCTATCGATTGTAACGATGTTGTTAGTAAGGGACTTGCGGACGAGAATCCCGACACCACCTTGGGACTGTTGGTCGCCCTCCCGATAGTAGAGTAGGTTACCTGATTTTAGGGTTATCGTGTCCTCACCCGCTCTTCGGATTTCTGATAACTCCACGATGTCCCAGTGTAACCTACTCATTTCTTCTTCCAGCTCATACATCTTCTCGTCATTGTGCGTATGTTGTGTGTTACCAGGGCCAGGCGTGGTCGTTGAGGGCGGTAGCCGGGCGTCTGCCGGGGATTCTTAGCACCCCCTGCCCCTCCGTTACCGTGGCCGCTACCGTAGCCAGGAATAGCGGGGCCGCCGGGGACTGGTTCCTTTTGTGTCCATCATTGGGGGGGTTATGCCAATAATCGCCACGCTTGGAGGCGGGTTGGCGAGCGCAGTTTTGGGGTTTTATACTGGGAAGGTGCTGCTTCCGATTGTTACAGGCAGTATTTATGAGGTAATAATATTTTCTGATGCAGACCCAGTGATATTATAATCAGTCATCTCGTGACCACGGCCATTTTAACATAGTCAAAACATCGAGCGAAAGGTACATATTTTTACCTTTATTATATTAAATAATATATATACGTGATAAGTCCCGATAAACATTTAAAACATGTGTTCAAATCGCGAAAGTTTAAAAATTACTATATTATAATCTGATTGAAACTTTCGTAAGTATTACACATTTTAATGTTATTTTGACGTTTCTTTGATTTGACTTACTCGGTAGGTATAGTCGAATATCTGGACCGGTTTCGTGACCATCCGGGCCACTTCTTCATGGAGTACTTACGCACCCGGCTGCGTTCGCGCTAGTACTATCGCGCGACTATACCTACCGCGTAAGTTTAACTTTCAAAATAACATTAAAAGATATTATAATCTCGAACAAATTTACAATATTTTCTGATGCAGACCCAGTGATATTATTATCGACCCAAGATTATATTGACTGATCCAAAAAAAGAGACAATGTTGTGAAAGAATTTATGAAGATTTATGATTCAAAAAGAGTACCTGATAAATAAGGATATAATATTATCTGATGCAGATCCAGTAATATTATTATGAGGTTTGTGGACAAACTTTTAGTGAGGATAGGTCGAATGCTAGATATAATAACACATTAAATAATAAACATAAATAGTCTATACAGCTTATAATCAGAATGAAGTAGCTCGTTGTTGACTTCCTATCTGATGTAGACGCTATTCATGACTAGTGACTCATTCCGGAAAAGTAGCATAAGTTCTTTATTGTAAAAATATAAAGTTAAGTGTAAATGAATTTATAATATACAAGCTATTTAAAAGTATAAACTATATTTAGAAATGTAAGCCTGCAATAATATGTTAAAGTAATTGTAAAAGTAAGAAAACGATTGCTGGTATAAAACTAACGACAGGTTAGGGGGTGGTACATTTGGCCCGCCATATTTGGGTTGTAATCAATAAAGCAAAAATAATTGTGAGACGTATTAAAATTATAAGACAAACATAACGTGAATTAGCCTATTTCATTATTGTGTCATCCTGATTCTAACACGTGACGTAAGAAAAGCAATATTTGCAAATCTATTCACAATTCTAATAAAAGGATCAAACCGTTGATTCTTGGAAAAATAAAACTAGATATCTTCGGAATAATCATATAATGTAATATAATATAATATAATTATATAATGTAATAAAAACATAAATTCCTTTTTTGATTTATCTTATTTTGCTAATATGTAAATTGTATTTTTTTACTCTTAAATTAAAATTTGATTTTAACAATAATCATTTGATCTATTATATAATGAATGTGCTCTTCACAAGATATTTTTTTACAATTGCTGATCTTTACATTCCACATATTACACAATAAAATTGAAAAGTTCATGTTTTAGCCTCTTGTTGAGGGGAATGCACTTTGTTTATAAATTCATTACCCATAAATTGCATAAATTACGGTTTTTACCGCCAAAACTCTTAAAAAAGTTTAAAATGCAACGTTTTCGTAATTAACTTGTGACATTTTTTCAAGTAATTAATCGCAATAAAATAATCCCATGTTAGTGAATAGTTCTATCTGGTTTATTTTGTTTGATATATCGATTAATTATTATAGTCTGTACTTTATATGAGCGGAGGAAAGTCTATTCGGTTACCCCAGCAATAAAGTTTATGATGTTCAAACTCACATTTCACAGCTGTCGCAGTGATCAAGCCATGTGTTACGCGCATGTCTTAAGGGGAATGCATAGCTAGTACTTGTCCATACTAAAAGAAATAACTCTTTTCTACCTCTTAACATTGTCCAATTTCAGTGGGTTTTTTTTTTCATGTAAATAACACTTTATATAGGTACCGTACGTTTTGAATTTTTCAGGATTTTAAGTAATAAAAAAGTAAAATTATAGTAGGTACTTTAAAATACTAAAAAAAAAACAAAACGTACGAGCATAGTATAAACAATGTGTTGATTACATGAAAAGAAATAATCATTGAAATCAGAAAATGTTAAGAGGTAGAAAGGAGTTATTTCATTTTAGTACAGACAAGTACTAGCTATACAATCCTCTTAATAAGAAAACACGTTCCGTTCGATGTAACTAAGCCACGCATAATTATTGTCAATGAGAAATTGAACAACTCTTTGAAAACAACAACTCTCATTTGTAGTACGAGAACAATTGTTTGAGTAATATTGCCATCTATTGCATTTTTAGCGTACTACAAAGTTCGATATTAAAGTAAAATGGCTATTATTATTTTTAGATTCTCAGGTAACTGGTGCCGTAGTACTATTACCCTTTTCTGTCTTTTAATTCAATGTCAATACTCCTAACGCCATCTTGACAACTATTTGGAACTACTGAAAGCATCTACGCTAAAACGTATGGGTATTGGCTATCCTCTGTAGTATTGTCATCCTTGATATTACTAGTACAAGATGTTTTTATAAAATAGTCCTTTCATGTTTAGACAAGTTTTGATGCGTTACATTACAAATTTACGATAGTTTTACCATTATGTATAGTTATGTATTATTTATTAGGCCTTTTATAACCCTTTTTACAATATTTTATTAGCTTTAATTTGGATCTTGTTCTCTTCATCGTTTCAGTCCCTTCTTCCATTTACTATTTATTTAAATCTTTGCAATAGTTATGCAAAAATATGTAGATGTTAGATTTAATAAATATGAAATTAAATCATCCTTGTGTTCTTCACAATCTAAAAAATTACACTCGATGAACAGAATGGATTGAGTATCCCCTCCCGCTGCACCCCGCAGCAACTCAATCCACTCCGTCTCAATTCGAGTATATACATTCTGCTCAATGGTTGTTTGTTGCCACCGTCCGGTGACGCTGTAAATGCCAGTAGAGGCAAATAGCATTAGTCCGTTCTAAAAAAAAAAATTGTTTGTTGCCCGCCGCGGAAGTCACTAGAACGGAGAACTGCCATTTGTGGGCTCCGCCGCAAATAACGCTGCAATTCAAGCAAACTCGTGTAAAATCGCTTCTCCGTAAACGCACTCTAGAACGCCATATGTTTGAATTCTGTTTTGAGTGAAGATTCGACATGCCATACTAAGTTTAGCAATCAAGCTTAGATTCACTTCTAAGCGTACTGGAATACCGCCCTAAGTATGTATACCAGTCATCAGGTACCATAGTACACCTGTAGCGTAGTAGAACCTGAAGACCTTGTACATTTGTCCCATATTATTATTATTATTCTTATTATTTACTAACATTTACTATACACTCTTCAATCTGTGTTCTAATGTGTTTTAAGCATCTGGTGGTGGAACGCTTATATGGTTACTCTCCAGTATGTGTTCGAATATGGATTCGTAATTGACTTGTTTGAGTACATTCATAATCACACATGTTGCATTTGAATGGTTTCTCTCCAGTATGTGTTCTAATATGCATTCGTAAGTGACCTGCTTGTGTACATTCATAATCACACATGTTGCATTTGAATGGTTTCTCTCCAGTATGTGTTCTAATATGTCTTCGTAAGTGACCTGCTTGTGTACATTCATAATCACACATGTTGCATTTGAATGGTTTCTCTCCAGTATGTGTTCTAATATGGATTCGTAAGTGACTTGTTTGAGTACATTCATAATCACACATGTTGCATTTGAATGGTTTCTCTCCAGTATGTGTTCTAATATGCATTCGTAAGTGACCTGCTTATGTACATTCATAATCACACATGTTGCATTTGAATGGTTTCTCTCCAGTATGTGTTCTAATATGTCTTCGTAAGTGACCTGCTTGTGTACATTCATAATCACACATGTTGCATTTGAATGGTTTCTCTCCAGTATGTGTTCTAATATGCCTTCGTAGGTCACCTGCTTGTGTACATACAAAATCACACATGTTGCATTTGAATGGTTTCTCTCCAGTATGTGTTCTAATATGTGTTCGTAAGTTACCTGCATGTGTACATTCATAATCACACATGTTGCATTTGAATGGTTTCTCTCCAGTGTGTGTTCTAATATGGGTTCGTAAGTGACCTGCATGTGTACATTCATAATCACACATGTTGCATTTGAATGGTTTCTCTCCAGTGTGTGTTTTAATATGAATTCGTAAGTTGCTTGCTGTTGTAGATTTATAATTACACATGTTGCATTTAAATGGTTTCTCTCCAGTATGTGTTCTAATATGGTTTCGTAAGTTACCTGCATGTGTACATTCATAATCACACATGTTGCATTTGAATGGTTTCTCTCCAGTATGTGTTCTAATATGTTTTCGTAAGTTACCTGCTTGTGTACATTCATAATCACACATGTTGCATTTGAATGGTTTCTCTCCAGTATGTGTTCTAATATGAATTTGTAATTGATTTGCTCTAGCAGATTCATAATCACACATGTTGCATTTGAATGGTTTCTCTCCAGTGTGTGTTTTAATATGAATTCGTAAGTTGCCTGCTGTTGTAGATTTATAATCACACATGTTGCATTTGAATGGTTTCTCTCCAGTATGTGTTCTAATATGTTTTCGTAAGTTACCTGCTTGTGTACATTCATAATCACACATGTTGCATTTGAATGGTTTCTCTCCAGTGTGTGTTCTAATATGTTTTTTCAAGCGTCTAGTGGTAGAACATTTATAATGACACATATTACATTTATATGGTTTTTTACCACTGTATCTCATGTTATGTTTTTCCAGTTTTCTTTTCGTTGCAGATTCACAATCAGCCATCGTATGTACCTGTAACAAATAATTTACGTATTATGCATAAAGGTGTGTACATTACATATAGCATAAAGTATCAGTAGAATTGCAAAAAAAGATGTATTCTTACAGTAGTAAGCAACCATAAGCTATACGACAAAGTAGCAGACGATGGCTATCCTCTGACAAAACATCATATGAATTACAAATTACAATTAACATATTAAACAAATTAAAATATATTGTTATTGAAACTCGCGTTCATTATAATTTTGAAATAGTAAAACGGGATTAACGTGAGAGTTACGCGTAGTCGATATCACGAATAAAATTATATACAAATTTAATAATAATACCTACAAGCACACATTAAAATATATTATGCGTAAGTTGTTTTTTAATAGACGATAAATATTGAATGCACAAACAATTTCAAATGAGAATATTTACTAGTTTCATACTTTATAATGTAGTCTTTTGGTGAACATCCACACAAAGGTCTTCAAGTCCCAAACTAGGCAGACCTGTACTATGGTAACCTGATGACTGTTATACATACTTATATACACACTCACACACAGCTCAAACAGACATGTTCATGCACACAAATGTTAAACCTGTCCGGGGATTGAACCCGGGACCAGCGGCTCAGAAGGCAGGGATGCTATCAACTGCGCCAACCGACCTGTCAAATTATTTAAATAAATGAATAATAATAAATAAAATATTTAAATCTAGTAAGAGAAAATTATTAATTTAAGCAAAAATATTAGTAAGTCAGTAAGTTTTTAAAGCCATTTTTTCGATTTCGATTAATATTTGTTGGCAACTGAGATACATAATAGCCCTACAGGTTTTAGTTTTTGAAATTACTTCTTATCTATCATCTCATCTTAGCTGTATGACGTCCAGTGCTGAAAATTAGCCTCCCCCATGAACGCAACTGAATCTCGCAACTAGTAGAGACTGCTCGCGTCTCATTTTATTTTCGGCCTATCCAAGAGGTTCTTCTCTCTTTCTCTTTCATACAATTAAGTTTCTTTGTCTTATTTTAAAGGTCATTCTAGGCATGCTACGTGATTGGTTACATTATATACTTGTATGTGACGTTAATTTTAATAGTTACATAATACAGAGCGAATTATAACTTTCTATGTAGGTTCATTTTAAACTTAAGCTAATTACGCAAACTGCGGGTCCAGCTCGCTGTCCTTAACAGAGTTCTGCATTATCCCTGATGATATGCTATACAGAGTGATTTTTTCAGACGGGATAGTCAGGGCAGGTACCTTAACGTTATTATAACAGGAAAACGTGTTTAGGAGACTATCCATATTTTTTTTAAGATATTCTGAACTGAATTTACAGATTTTGGAATATGTACAGTCAGCCAGAAAATTGTCATTTTACACAAAAACTTTTAATGGTGCCAGTCAATGTTGTTTTTTATAAGGATCAAAAGTCTCTACTGGACCGACTGAGGTTTGAGTAAGTACTAGATATGTCAGAAATAGCGATACCTTTTTTCCATACATTTCGGTAAGAGTCAAACTTTTAAGTTAGCTAGAATGCAGTCAGCAGTCAGAAATGGTTGTGTGGTAGTGTTTAGACTTTGTGTCTTTTTTAGATTTTGTGTTTTGATTATTCATAAAAAAAATATTTTTTACAGGGATGATTAAGGGGGTGAAATAGAGGATGAAACTCTGCATGAAGAATAGTTTGTTTTTTAAGTAATAGTTCTGAAAACTTGTATTTAGATATTTCATGTAGACAGGCTGGTTGGCGCAGTTGGTAGCACCTCTGCCTTCTGAGCCGCTGGTCCCGAGTTCGATCCCCGGACAGTTCAGATTTGTGTGCATGAACATGTCTGTTTGATCTGTGTCTGGGTGTGTATATCATGTATTTATATCAGTCATCAGGTTACCATAGTACAGGCTCTGCCTAGTGTGGGACCTGAAGACCTTTGTGTGGATGTGGATAATATTGGACACCATATTATTATATTAAAGTTAAAAAAAAAATGTTATTAGGCCAAAAGACCAAAGTTATTAAAATCAGGAGTTGTGCACACACCGGAATCCCATGGATGTCGTGTACGCGTTGAGGGAAATATATTCAGGTATATATTCTTCAGCCCCACGTATTAGGTCCCTGGAGCAGAGAAGGTACAGAGATGCGCATATACCCAGCACCCTTCCCAACACCCTCTTCCTAGTACACACTCAGGAAGAAAAGGAGAACCTGACCAACCAAGGTTATGGTGGAGGCACGGGGTCGCGCATCCTTACCATCCATGAAGCACAGGGACTGACATACGAGTCGGTCATCGCCATTAAAACCAAGGGCAACATGAGTCTGCACGAGAGCGTCCCGCACGCAGTGGTTGCAGTCTCGCGGCACACCAGGACCTTTACCTACTACGCCGACGACGAAGAAGACGCCATCAGCCGTTTCGTGCGGCGTGCGGTGTCTGCGTCACCAAATGCTATCCGCGACTACAACTTGCAGATGGCCATAAAAGATCGGAATGTGGATGTTACGGAGGCCCTGGGCCGGGTGGAGAAAGCTGACTTAAATAAAATATAGTTACAAAAAATTAAATAAAATTAGACAAGCTTTGGCTTTTGTATTATGTATGCGTGTATACCTTGAGCATTCACGCTCACTAAAAGGCTTCTTCTCGCGGCGGCGTCGTTTCGCGGGTCGTCCTTTGCCCTCAAATATGGTTGAGGAGTGCAATGGCTGGCACACGTGTCAAGCTCGTGAACGGTCGCTGCTTGCGGGAGCCGGTATGCTCTCGGTATGTACGATATTTAGAAATTAGTTAAAAGTCCATTTGTGTAGAAAAAAAATGTATTATGTAAGTTTAGTTAAGCAAAAAAATGTCCTGTATTCCGTTAGTAATAATTTAAAAAAAAATATAAGTTTAAAATATAAATGTAAGCAATGCCACGGACCCATTGAGTCTGTGAACAAAATCAATAATAAAAAAATAAAAAAAGAATATATGTATATATATACTCAAATCATGCCAGTTTCACTTGGATTCATTCATTGGTTTTGGTGAGATGTACTAACCAGATACAGACAGAGACTAAAACTAATAAAAGTACAGTTTTGGCATCAGTGTCGACTAAAAAGTGCCCTCCACAAAAAAATATTTTCACTGTAGATCGGTCAGAGCGATCTCTTCCAGACAACCCATGTCAATGTCGCAATGTAAAGACATTATTGTTTAATTCTTATATCCATTTGGATCTGAATTTTGTGAGTTTCGCCCGACATGTGGAGGCGATATTCAGAGGCAGCAAGCCATGAGCTTTGTGAAATAACTTCAATTTTATCAAAATAATGGATTTTGAGTATCTACCACATAACCTAAGAAAAACGGTGCTTTGTTTTAGTCAAATTTTCGTATACTTTGAGTTTACGGACATGATCCTAACGCTAGTTTCTATTTGTTTCAGCTATTGGCGTTTTTCTTTAAGAGTGTTCACTTATTTCAAGTTCCCCCACCTAAAGATTAGAAGTTCCGAATCTCTACAGGCTGCTATTCCAGGTAATGTTTGTTAATTTTATATATATATTTTCTTTGTGTGAGGTCGTTCCAGGCGCCCGACCTTGTTTATTTATTAATTTTCTAGCTAACACAGTAAGCTTATAATACTATAGCTCACATAGATACTATTCAAAATACTCATACAAATATTTTATTTTACTTTATGCTAACTTGCTTACAATAACATTTCCCTAACAAACTTTATATTATTACAATTTAAAGAGACATTTATCTTTATATTATTACCATTGGAGCACGGAACAGGGAGACATAGTCAATATAGACATTCCCCGCTTGCCTTTTATATTCTATTATAATATTACAATTGTAATTTTTTTTTGTTACAATAGGCGATAATATATGACAGGCTAGAGTTCTAATACTGGAGTATTCAGGCCATCAACTTCAACACCCCCTAACACAAGCTTAATGTGCCCTCCGCAGCAAGAAAGTGCTCAGTTGATAAGCCACTACTGGTCACCCATGTAAGTCATGACAGCACCAAGAATAGCTGAACATTGTAAATAGAATGGTAAGATCAATATGAGGTCTTAAAAAATTTATAATAATATATATAAAAGTGAAAGGTCACTCACTCATCGCGAAATCTCAGAAACTACAAGTGCTAGGAGTTTCAAATTTTGCATACGGGTTCTTTTTAGGACATAGGTGCTCACTAAAATTGCTATTTTATGATATTTGTTTCATGACAAATACAATTGTGAATAAAGAGCAACACTGTTTTAAAGGTGAAATTAAATATGTTAGATTTTTTCTTTAATGTATAGTATGATAAAATATGTTTTAAGTCCGTCAAAGTGTAGGTTAAAAGTCTAAGAAATGTCATTATTTTTTGTAAATTTAAGTAAATCGCTGCATAGACTGCTTCAAAACCCTCATTTTAATCGACGTCGTGAAATGACAGCACCTTAAGAGGATTGCATAACTAGAATTTTCCATGCTAAAAGAGAAAACTCTTTTCTACCTCTTAACATTGTCCGATTTCAGTGATTTATTTTTTCATGGAATCATGACATTGTTTACTATGCTCATACGTTTTGATTTTTTCAGTTTTTTTAAGTAAAAAGAAAATTTATAGTACTTTGAAATACTGAAAAAATTAAAACATACGGCCATAGTAAACAATGTCATGATTCCATGAAAAAAAAATCACTGAAATCGGACAATGTTAAGAGGTAGAAAAGAGTTTTCTCTTTTAGCATGGAAAGTACTAGCTATGCAATCCTCTTAATATTATAAATGCGAAAGTTTGTTTGTTTGTTATGCTCTGGCACCTAAACGGCTGAGGCTCGGATATAGGAAGGGAGATTCCTATATCCTTGGGCTGAACGGACCACAATGAAACTTGGCAAAGAGATTGATTACATCCCGGGGAAGGAATAGGATGTTATTCGGCATGATTTGGACCGCATTAACAGAGGCCGTAGCACAATGAATCTGCGAAAAGTATTCGTATCGTAAGCGTCAACGCGTCACGCTATGGCGCATGAGTTATCTGTAGCACAGTTGCCCTAGATACATGTCAGTTTGTACTGTCTCATGTGAACGACACGTTACGTTACACTTACGCAGTTATTCATGCTAGGCCCAAAGCTAACAGTCAGTACAAGTAATTAATATATGTAGGTATAAAACTATAAATAGACAGCCGGGAAGCTCAATTCATTTTTTATAAGAATACAATTAGTCGTAGGTATTTTGTGAATTAATATACTACAAAATAAATGCAAAACTTCCTGCACACAATAAAATATACATGCAAATTACAACTCACATTCAAAGAATAAGATGGGATTTTATGAAATTCAACCCCTAAGGGGTTTTTTTTGGGGTTCATAATTTGTATGAAAGTTTGTTACTGCGAGTGCTAAGAGTTTAAAATTTTGCATGGGGGTTATTTTTAAGACGTAGGTGATCACTAAGACGGGATTTTATGAAATTCAACCCCTAAGGGTTTTTTTTGGGGTTGAAAGTTTGTATGAAACTTTGTTACTGCGAATTCTAAAAGTTAAAGTTTTGCATGGGGGTTCTTTTTTGGACCTATGTACTCACTAAGACGGAATTTTGTGAAATTCGAATAAGAATCCTAATTGAAATCTGTAATTATCGTATCCCGCGAGGCCACGCAAGCAAAGCCGCTGGCATGTCAAGTAATATGGTTTCACAGTGGTTAATACAACTTCTAGGTAGTAACAGGTGAGCATAATTGTACAATTTTAATAGCTTCCATATTTGTTCCGATATGACCATTTACCTTTTCCTTCCTTAGTAAAGTTAGTCAAACAAATTAGTTTGTGATGCATTCAACTTTTACAGAACATGACACATAAGAGTAATCAAAATATTGTCCAATGAATGGATCACATAAAAGTTAAATGGATAATTTGATACATAAAGTATATTGATGGGAATAATTTCAGCAGGTGTTGTTCATCTGAATAAATTTTATGTATCTATGTTAGAGGTTTGTTAAAGGCACAAAATAGCCTAAGAATATTAGAAGTTTTCACTCAACTGACAGTTTTAGTTCTATATCTACTCATTTTTATATATCTAAGGCCAGTGTTCCAGAAGCATGCTCAGTAGTGAATATACACTTGAGTACCTACAGATCCGAGTACATTTTGTGTGACATTTACTGTCAAATTGCTCAAGCAGAGATTCACAGCTGAGCATCTTTCTGGGATACCGATGTAAGTATTAAAAACCATTACCTAGGTACTGTACAAAATTTACCACAACATCAACTTTTGTACATGGTTTTGCATGTGTGGGACGTGGGTTTGCAGTAATCTGCCAGTGTAGTTTCGTAGAGCAGACAACAAACTGTACAGAATGATTGCTGAATTATAACGAAGTGATTACACCTTTTTGACAATCTGTCGTCTTGAATTTTGTATGCAGGTAAATCTGAAAATAGGACAACACAAAACATATTTACACAGGACGGCAAGTATACACTTACCTAAACAAAATTAATTGAACACAAGGTACCTACATTCGATTAGCTTATAAGGGCATTGGTGGCGTTGTCATTGATGGCTCTTTTGTTAAAGCGTTCGTAAAGCTCAAAAACGTTATTTTTGCCACTTTTGCCCATACCCTATTCGAACGCTCAACTGAGCACAAGACCTAAAATCGCATGATTATGCTGTCAAATACATAGTTGTCAATAACGGCCACCAACAACCATGCTCCGAGCGTGGGTCAAAAACGTTGCACGTTTTGGTGGCAAAAATACCTCTTTTTTAGCTTTCCGAACGCTGAACAAACAGAGGCATGAACGACATTTTCACCCAGATTCCCAATTCAAACGCCCCTTTTGAGCGTTTTTAGCGTTATTTTGGCCAAATACGATAAGTGATCTATTCGAACGCACTAACTGTCACACATCATAATTATAAATAATTGTGAAGGTTAACTTTGTCACCTACTTACGTTATTGTAGATAATTACCTTAATTCTAAGACTGTAAGATAAGTTAAGAAATATGAACAGAACAGAACAATTTTATTAATTGGAAAAGAGCAACATCAACAAGAATCATAGGTAATAATGTTTTTTTTTTCTTTATCCTCAACTCAACTCCGTTGAGGAATATGGCGTCGCACGTCATGTGCATTTGCCAGTGTCATGTTTTCTTCCAAAACTCTTCCATCGTCTTCGGCATCGATTCATTTTCAGATTTGTCCGGCAAGGTTTGGAGTACGATTTATAGGAAGTATGTACAGTTAAATTGTTTTTTTTTGTTTGAAAACGGGGAAACGGATATGTTATTAATTTATAAAGAATAAGGAAAATGATAGGGTCAGAGGAGTAATTTATAGGAAGGGAATATATGTAATGATTAAACGAACTTACCTTATGTGAAGTTCTATCAATACGACTCCATTTGTCTGAAGAGATGCATAGTACATGGTAGTAAGCGCTATGTTTCGCCTCTCATTCACAATATTGAAAGCACTTTTTTTTTGGTTTGTTTAGGCTTTCTTGTACTGACAACTCTTACGTATCTTCATTTCGTTGAAAGCAAACAAATATTTCACCTCTCCGAGTTGCATTAGCTAGGGTGGGAGAGAATGGATCTCTTCAGACGAATGGATTCTTATAATTATGATAGAACTTCACATAAGGTAAGTTCGTTTAATCATTAATTATACCTCTTCTCCATTCGTCCGAAGAGATGCAGAGTACATGGTAGATTTTGAAAGATGGTGAAATATTTTATTAAAACACTATTATCACAAATCATTAGTAATTATATTGGAAACATACTTAACTAATATGATTAACCGATAGAAAACACTTATAGTAAATAACATATTAATAGTTGTACACATGTACACACTATATTTAATCTTATAAGTAGAGATTACTTATTTTATATTCGTTCTATTTTTATCTTGTGTTTTTAAACATACTTAAATCTATGGGTTATACGCCTGAAATAAAAACTTATTAATATTATTACCAATTTTGTTAAGGTAAAAGCATTATTATTTTGAACATACAATTAGGTATCCTAATCAAAATTAAGTATTGTTGTGATTATTTAGTATTGATAAAGCTTATTGATTGGATTGATCTGTTTCTATTTCTCTGTTGTAAAACCTAGCAAAGACTTTTGACTTTGCACTCCACCCAGCTGTTTTACGTATGGTGTCAATATTGACACCTGCTCTATGAGCAGCTGAAGTCGCTGCATGTCTGGTAAAGTGAGCTGTAAATTTTGAGGTATCAATTCCACTAGCTGCTAAGGTATCTTTTATCCATCTACTGATAGTGTTCGGTGAAACTACTTTGTGTGGTTTTTTAAAACTTATGAAAAAACCTTGATCCACTTTTCTTACAGACTTTGTCCTATCAATATATGATCTTATTGATCTCGCTGGACAAATTTCTGGACATTCATTATAGTATGGAATAGTTAGTTGTGGTTGTACTGTACCAGGACGAGATGTCTTTATTAACTCTTGTATTTTTATCATAATGACTTCATTATTAACTATAATGTTTTGTAAATTAATCTTGCTTAGTGTCCGAGCTCTATGAACTGTGATCAGCATGAGTAATGTTACAGTCTTCTTTGTTAATAGCTCTAGATTAAGGTTAGTGTTAGGGTACCATTTTGATAAAAAATCAATTGATGGGTTCCACGTGATTTTATATTTTGGCAACGGAGGCCGAAGCCGGTACAAACCCTTAAATAGTCTACTAACACGGTCATCTGAACCTACTCTCAATCCTAAGATCAATGACAAAACAGAGCGATGACTGTTTAATGAACCATACTGTAGACCCGATTGATATAACTCGGTGAGAAAATACACCACATTTGGGATTGATGCCTCATATATATATATATATATATATATATATATATATATATATATCCACGCTATATTTACTACAAAATCCTACCCAACGTCGGATAGCGATTTCATATTGTTTCTTGGAATTAGAAGACAGAGAAGAAATCATAATATCTAATGATAATGGAGGGACGCTTCTTCTTAGTAGTGCCGTCCGGATAATCTCCCTGCAATCAATGTGAGCTTGGGCAGGCTGTTGGCAACAGATAACAATACATCATCACATGGCTCAAATGTTACTATTTCGGAGCAGAGTAGATCTCTAAAGAGTGGGTACCAGGGTTGAGTGGGCCAAGATGGAACCACAATTATGCCCTCTGCTCGGTCTTCGGAATTAATGCAAAGGGTGGGAATGCATAAAAATAATAATTATGCCAGTTTAAAGTAAAAGCATTCACAGCGAATGCTCCTGGATCTCTATCCCAAGAAACATACTTTATACACTTGAAATTTATTATTGATGCAAAAAGGTCAATATCAGGTTGACCTAATTTTTTAACAACTTTATAATAGGCGTTATCTTTTAATTCCCATTCTATATCTGGATACTGCTGCGCGTATTACGGCAGCAATTGAGCGGAACCAGGGCTCTAAAGTGTTTGCAAAGGATTCGTCTATTGGGCAAAGCCAAATGACAAAACTGAAGACCGAAAATGGCAGTATCGTTTCATCCAAGCCTGAGGTTCTGAGAGAGATTGAGAGCTTCTATCGACAGTTATTTACGCGCGAACCCGTTACTGAAGCAGCTCAGGACACCAGAGCAAAGTTAGTCCGACACTATAACGAAGACATCCCGGACATCAGCCTGTACGAGATTAGAATGGCTGGTGAACCATTCCAATTAGAATGGTAAACCGATACTTTTAGTCCTCCAGAAGTTATTCAATTCTGTCATCTTCGAAGGCAAAACACCGGAAACGTGGCACAAGAGCGTGGTGGTGCTGTTCTTCAAAAAAGGTGATAAAACCTTATTGAAGAATTATAGGCCCATATCGCTCTTGAGCCACGTGTACAAGCTGTTTTCGAGAGTCATCACGAACCGTCTCGCACGCAGGTTTGATGAGTTCTAGCCTCCCAAACAAGCCGGTTTCCGAAGAGGCTTTAGCAGCGTAGACCATATTCATACACTACGGCAGATTATACAGAAGACCGAAGAGTATAATCAGCCACTGTGTCTAGCGTTTGTGGATTACGAGAAAGCCTTCGATTCTATCGAGAAGTGGGCCATACTGCAGTCTTTGCAGCGATGCCAAATTGACTATAGGTATATCGAAGCGTTGAAGCGTTTATACAGCAAGGCCACTATGTCAGTCCGATTACAGGACCAGAGTACGGAACAAATTCCATTGCAGAGAGGTGTGAGACAGGGAGACGTCATCTCTCCGAAACTGTTCACTAACGCATTGGAGGATGTTTTCAAACTTTTGGACTGGAAAGGATGTGGCATCAACATTAATGGCGAATACATCACTAACCTTCGTTTTGCCGATGATATAGTTATAATGGCGGAGTCGCTCGAGGATATCGGCACCATGCTCAACGACCTCGGTAGAGTTTCCCAACAGGTTGGTCTTAAGATGAACATGGCTAAGACAAAAATCATGTCCAATGTCCATGTTCCACCTATACCGGTAATTGTTGGAAACGATACACTCGAAGTTGTAGACGAGTACGTCTACTTGGGACAGACTGTCCAATTAGGTAGGTCCAACTTCGACAAGGAGGTCGCACGAAGAATCCAGCTCGGATAGGCAGCGTTCGGGAAGCTTCGATCCATCTTTTCGTCCCCAATACCTCAGAGCCTGAAAAACAAGGTTTTCAACCAGTGTGTGTTGCCAGTGATGACTTATGGCACTGAGACGTGGTCCCTTACTGTGGGCCTCATTAACAAGCTTGAAGTCGCTCAACGAGCAATGGAGAGGGCTATGCTTGGGGTTTACTTGCGTGATAAGATCCGAAATGAGGAGATCCGTAGGAGAACTAAGGTCACCGACATAGCTCTCAAAATTAGCAAGTTGAAGTGGCAATGGGCAGGCCACTTCCACGAAGAACGGTTCTCGAGTGGCGACCATGCACCGGAAGGCGTAGTGTAGGCCGGCCCCCCGTTAGGTGGACCGACGACCTCATAAAAACCGCGGGGAATCGCTGGATGCAGGAAGCGAGTAGCCGGTCCAAGTGGCGTTCTATGGGGGAGGCCTATGTTCAGCAGTGGACGTCTTCCGGCTGATAATGATGTTGGTATCTGGATGCGACCTCCTTGATTCTGCATCTGCTATTTTATTGTCCTGTGAGCTAATATATGAAGTGAATACATATATTATTGCGTGCTTCACACCACTGCCACAATTGCCGCAACTTTTGTTAGATGGGGAAACCGTACCCCGCCCATGCGATTGATGTATGCAATGGCAGTAGTATTGTCAATACGGAGTTAAACCTGACATTGCCTTAGCTCTTTAGCAAATACTTGTAAGCCTAAAAATGCAGCTAAAAGTTTCAAATCATTTATATGTTTAGTCGACTCTTCAACACTCCACTGTCCATTGGCAGTCTTCTCACCGCATGCTGTACCCCAATCTTTATTGCTTGCATCAGAAAATATTTCAGTAAAGTAAAAATCTTGTTTTATAGGGTTTACTGCATGATCTATAGACCTTAACCACCATGATAAATCATCTTGAAGGTATTCTGGTACCGACATGAAGCTATCATAGTCCTCTGTTTTACAGAGAGCTAAGTATTTACACCTTTCTTTATTCTTGGTATATAACCAACCATACTGGATTGCGGGGCAGGATGAAGTGAGGAGTCCTGCCAATCTTGCAAATTTTCTAATTTTACATCTATCTATTGTCATAATAGGTTCCTGCTTCACACTTACAAAAAGGCACAACAAAAAGCTAGAAACTTGTCAGAATTCCATGGAAAGAAGTATGGTAGGTAAAAGGTTATCCGATAGAATAAAAATTGCAACTATTAAGAAACACACACAAACAAAAGACGTCATTAAAACAATAAAAAAGCTAAAGTGGAAGTGGTCAGGCCATACAATCAGAGGCAGTGAAAAATGGTCAAAATTAGTAATGAATTGGTTTACAAGTGATAAGAAGAGAAAACGAGGCAGACCATTTAGACGATGGGTTGACGACATAAGAACCATAGCAGGTGGCACATGGACACGAGTAGCTAAAGATCGAGAGAAATTGCGACAGTTGGAGGAGGCCTTTGTCAACTAGTGGCATACAGACAGGGAGTCGAAGTCTAATAAATTATAAATTAATCAATGCAAAGAAAAAAAAACAGTGTTATATTTAAATTTATTATCAAATACCTAATATATTAAATATGTAAATTATGTACTGTCAGAATAAAGGCTATTAATAATAATTGTCATAAACGTTTTTAAGTCATCTTTAATAAGTTTTCTCTTTTCTTCTTTTAAGCTTACATGAAATTTATCTGTGTCTATGATAAACCCAAGGTATTTGCAAATAGTTTTAGGTTTAATACAGCTCTTTTGTAAGTTAATTATAAATCCTAATGATTCTAAGACATCCTTTGTTTTGATTACATTATCTAGGCAGCTTTGATAACTTTTTCCAAGTGTACATATATCATCTAGATATATAGTTAATAGGTAACCTAATGATCTAAGCAAATGCATTACTGGTTATAACAATTTTGTGAAAACAAATGGTGACGTATTTAACCCAAAGGGTAAAACATCAAATTGATGTAGTTTTCCTTCAAAAACGAAGCGTAAGTATTTTCTATGTTCTGGATGTATAGAGATATTAAAATAGGCATCTTTCAAATCCAGAGTGGCCATGAAGCTTTTCCTTGATATTAATTTTAATGTTGTTCTCAAATCTTCAATCTTAAAATGTTCAGTTGAAATATACTTGTTAAAGGCTTTAAGTTCAATATAAATCTATTTTTCCTATATGGTTAATAAGAAAATAACTAGATACGAATTGTCCCATGGTCTACAAATGGATACAGCTCCATTGTTGATAAGATCAGCAATGGCCTCTCTGTACTGGACAGATTCAAATACAGATAATTTTGGTAACATTGGTTCGTGTAATTGAATAACACTCTTGGAAAAGTGTATCTTGTACCCTTTCACCAACGACAGTATAACTGGATCATGGGTTATTAATCGCCACTGTTGATAAAATTTTGATAAGCGCCCTGCTGTACGTACCGGGTCTAGCGCCACGGGCCTGGGTGCTGCTGAGAGCGCTGCGGCTGTCGCTGTGGCGGCGGCTGACTCCGACGTGGTCGCAGCGTAAACTCCTGCTCCGACCTCTGTGCTGCTCCCCGTTATCGGGCCGTAGAGGGCGGATGCCTCTGGTTTAAAGGCTGGGTTTGATGGTTGGCTGATTTTGGAGTTTGTATTACTGTCCTTTTCGACGGGTAACTCTTAACTCTAAGTTCAGCACCTGATCTAGATATCGCCTTTGCAGCTCTTAGTGTGTCAGACAATGTTTCACCAAACAGGAAACTGTCAATATCGGTATCACTTAGTTGTTCTTTGAAACCTTTCTTTAATGTAAAACATATGAATCGTCTTCTTGTTATAGATTCTTTATATTGAGTATCACATAATAATCGACCAGCTTCTATTAGAAGTCTCACCACCGCCTGATCTCTGTGTTCTAAAGCGAATATTCTAGTTAAAGCCTCTCCCACACAGGAGATGGTTGCAGCAATTTGTCCTTGTTTGAGTTCCAACATTTTGTACATTTTTAATAGATGCTCATGTAGGGCTGCCCTTATTTCAGGATTAAGTTTTGGGGCAGCAATCTTTGTGCAGTTACTTGGGGGTAGGTGATTTTTTACTAATTCTTTACGGATCTCTGTTGTTAATCCGTTTGACACGATGTGTTCTCAGCGCACTGCTAACTCATTTTGAATTGGAGGTTTGTATTTATTTTGTTTTGAGGGAGTTTCTCCCAGAAGGTTTAGAATTTCTTCGTCTAATTCTGGACCAGCTTCTTTTGATTTGTCAGTTTAAGGTTCGACTAATACCAGGGGAGTGGCTGGTGTGGGTTCATGGTTGTCCGCAGATGATTGTGCTGGTTCAACCGTTTCAGTCATAATTGTATCTAAATTAATATCTGATTTTGTATCATCTGAAAGATTAAAAGAACACTGTAGGGTACATCTATGTTCTATATACCCGTTAAGACCTAATGTCTATTGCTAGTCTGATTTTACTTCTCCCAGAGCGTTGAAAGCCTGAGCTATCCTTTACAAAAGGTAGATAGACTTTTTCAAAGTGGAGCTACCACCAAACAGGAAATGTTGAACTTATGTAGATTAATGGTGGTAACATCCCCTCAAGATGTACACATCCAAACAATAATATTATACAAGAACTATGTACAAATGATTAGCTATAGCTTTAGCTTATATCCTTTCCCTTATTTTGTTTAGCGTTTGTGAACTATGAAGGCCTTTGATTCGTTCGAGACATGGGCAGTGCTTGAGTCTCTCCAGCGGTGCCCTATTAACTATTGGTAAATTGAAGTGCTGAAGTGTTTGTACAATAACGTCAACATGTCAGTCCGAGTACAGGAGCAGAGTTCGAAGGCAATTCCATTGCAAAGAAGCGTGAGACAGGGAGACGTTATATCATCAGTGACGCGCCTACCTCCGCGCTGATCGGACGTGTGTTTCAGTACCGCGGAGTGTTCAATTATTTAGCGTGTTAGTAAATAAAAGTATAGCGAAATAGACGTTTGGAGTCATTGGAGAGGCTCCTCGCGAAGTACGTTGCTCCTATTGAGCAGAAACTCGATAGTGTTCTGCAGGTAGTGAAGATTTTACAACCAAATACCCGTTATTTATTGACTTCCATAATTTGGCCCGCTTATTTAATCTGTACTGTGTATGTGTATAGATAGAGGTACCTTTCCTAATTTAATTAAATATAGTAGAATCACTCCAATTTTTAAGGTTGGAGTAAAAATAGATCGCTCAAATTATAGAGCAGTCTATACTACCAATTTTGAGTAAGATATTTGAAAAAATATGCTCAAACAACTTTTGGCGCACTTCAACGAGAATTCAATACTGCACGAAAATCAGTTCGGCTTCACGAAAACAAGATCAACTACGGATGCCGGTGTGAAGTTAATGACGTATGTCTTAAAGGCTTGGGGAGAGCTCACATGATGCTATTAGTGTTTTTTGTGATCTCTCTAAAGCATTTGATTGTGTGGATCACCGTATACTGATTCGAAAGCTTTTCCATTACGGTATTCGTGGAGCTGCGCTTGATGTCATCGAGTCATATTAATCTGACAGGATGCAAAAGGTTGGCATAAATGGTGTAACATCTTTGGGATCTATAATTAAAATGGGTGTTCCACAAGGGTCCATTTTAGGGCCTTTTTTGTTCTTAGTATACATTAACGACTTGCCACTTATGGCCAAGGATCTTTGTGATATTGTTTTATTTTCGGATGATTTTCAAAGTAGATAGGAAAGATAACACACTAATTCAAGTAAACAACGCTCTATGTAGTATATCTTAATGGTTCTCAACTAATAATTTACTTCTGAATTCAAAAAAGACAATATGTTTGAAGTTTTAATAGTCATAGTATTTTATTAATAACAAATAAGTTACATGTCAACAAAAAATAATCATACCTTACTAGGTAGTTGTAATAACATAAAGTACTAAGTATCATAATCAGTACAATTCATTATAGACAATTACTTATAAAATTCGAAATAATAATAACACTAAAAAATGTATTCAATTCTATTCAATAGAATTACATCCTAAACATTACAGAAATACAAAATTAAAATTAAAAATACCGTCAAAACATAATTAGGCAAATCGTATAATTAATTGAAATTAATAAAATTGTCAAATAATAAAATTATAGCAGTATGTCATCAAATTTGTAGATTGATTTCTCAACAAGCCACTTTTTGAGGCGGATTTTAAAAGAGTTACTTGACGTAGCATTTCGCACATGGTCAGGCAGCCGATTATAGTAGACAACCGGTGCCATCACGTACAATAGTTTGGACGTCTTCGTCAGCCGCTGTGGCACCACTCGCAGCCGGTGCGTGTGACGCGTGCCGTATTGGTGTCCGTCGCCTATTTTTGAGTAGTCCTCCAAGTGGTCTCTTGCATATAAAGCTGCCTGAAGACACAGGAGGGCAGGGACAGTGAGAATTTTCATCCTCTTGAATAAGGGTCGCGCCGATTCTTCAGGCGGCACTCTCGCTATGGCTCGCACCGCTCTCTTTTGCATTCTAAAGACGCGCTATAGATCTGCTGCGCGGCCCCAGAGTTCTACACCATATTGCAGAAGAGAGTGTACTGACGCGAAGTAGCAGCTCCGGACCATACTATAGGGTAAAATGGCGGATACGCGCCATAGCGCAAAACAGGCGCGACTGATCTCACACAGTCCATATATGTGACCTTCCCATGAAAGGCCACTATCAACTTGAAAACCAAGAAAAGTAGTAGTTGTCACTTGGTCCATTCGAGCATCACCCACTCTCACGCTGAGTTGTCTGTACGTGCGACCTGACAAATTTAAATGCACAAAGTGAGTTTTATTTATGTTCAGAATCAAACCGTTGATTCTGAACCAATGGTTGAGGTCACTTGCCACCTCATTCAATTTACCTTCCAGTTGGTCCACGGTAGGTGCGGTCACAACTGCAGCGACATCATCCGCATACATGAGTATGTGTCCGTCACGTACATTTTCTGGTAAGTCGTTTAGAAGTAGGGAGAACATTATGTTAGAGAGCGATGAGCCCTGCGCTACGCCAATAACGGTTTTCAACGGCTGCGACTTCACCGTGCCTCCATCCCCCACGACTAACTGCCGTCCATCTGTCATGAAATCTGACAGTAGCCTCAGTGCAGGACCCTCGATACCATAGTATCTGATCTTTGCGACAATGACATCATGGTCAGCGACGTCGAAAGCCTTAGATAGGTCACAAAAAATCACTGCGACTTGCTGCAGACTTTCCCGTGCCTCAAGAATTCGTCGAACTACCTTACGAGCTAAAGAGGTAGTAGATCTACCCCTGCGGTACCTATGCGTATTGCCTGTTCGATAAAGATTCACACTCCGTCAGGTATTCAGTCAGCCGAGAGCTAAGACCGTGTTCAAAAATTTTAGCAATAGCTGGAACTATTGATACAGGTCTGTAGCTATTTACTTCCTCGTGCTTTCCTTTTCATTTATAAAGGGGAGATACTTTGACAAACTTTCGAGACAGGGGGTACGTACCCTCCTTACTGCTACGATTATATAAAGATGAAAGGATATAAGCTAAAGGCTCAGCTGTGACGTGAAGTAATGAGTTGATATATCGTACGCATCTTTAGAGTTCTTATGTGCTACACCATGTACCATAATGCGGAACACCTCTAAAGCAGTGAATGTCCTAAGCCGAAGAGAACGATCATGACGAGGTCGCATCGGGCGCGCCGCACGTCGCGGCCGTGCTTAAAAAGTGCGCATTTACAGCGTCGACGGCGTCAGCCTTGCTGGAGAATTTAGACCCATCAGGTCGCGTCAATAACTCCTCGATTTACCAGTTTCAGTGTTAACTACCTCCCACATTGATTTTATTATGTTTGGAGATTTATTTATTAAGTTACAGTAGTAATTACCTCTTTCGCGTTGCAGTAAGTCATCATATTTTATTTGGTATTCATTTATTTTCACTAACAAGTCATCATTTAATGCGAATTTAGTCATAATATTTCGCATGTCAAATAAAAAAGAATTCATTTCTTTGCCTACTGTTCCATATTTGGAGTCCAACGTTACGCTTGATGGAGTTAAACTCGTAATGGACAAGGCAACAGTCTTCTAGACATTAAAATTGACGCAAAATTACAATAGGGTCCTCATATAAATGTCCTGTCTGGGAGACTCAGTTCTGCTGCATATGCGGTACGTAAAATAAGACAGCTAACAGACGCTTCTACGGCGCGGTTAGTGTAAGTATTTTGCATATTTCCACAGCGTAATGTCATATGGGATATTGCTATGGGGTTCAGCGGCTGATATAGAGACCATCATTATTCTACAGAAACGTGCTATTCGAGCTATATACGAAATGGGCCCCCTGAATCTTTGAGAGATTTATTTAAAGAAATCAATATATTAACGTTGCTTTCCTTATATGTATTTGAAAATACTTACGAGTATAATGCATGTTCGTAAAAAAATATATAAATATAAGTTAAATAGTGTTCACCACACTTTTAATACTATAAATATAAATAGGATAGCTGTACCTACCTACGGTTCCGTTGCCTATAACCAAATTGCCCCACTTTCAACTCATTCTCGCTTCTCTTACCCAACCTCGCATCGAAGTCCCCCATAACAACTAGAAAGTGCGATTCAGAGGTATGTATCGCCCGACTAATGTTCTAATACATATCCTCCATCGCATTATCCGGGTGCGACTTTGTCAGTGCGTATACCTGAATAACCTTCAAGGAATATCGTTTGGATACTCTGAGTATTAGGTATACGACCCTATTGGAAACGCTATCGATTGTAACGATGTTGTTAGTAAGGGACTTGCGGACGAGAATCCCGACACCACCTTGGGACTGTTGGTCGCCCTCCCGATAGTAGAGTAGGTTACCTGATTTTAGGGTTATCGTGTCCTCACCCGCTCTTCGGATTTCTGATAACCCCACGCTGTCCCAGTGTAACCTACTCATTTCATCTTCCAGCTCATACATCTTCTCGTCATTGTGCGTATGTTGTGTGTTACCAGGGCCAGGCGTGGTCGTTGAGGGCGGTAGCCGGGCGTCTGCCGGGGATTCTTAGCACCCCCTGCCCCTCCGTTACCGTGGCCGCTACCGTAGCCAGGAATAGCGGGGCCGCCGGGGACTGGTTCCTTTTGTGTCCATCATTGGGGGGGTTATGCCAATACTCGCCACGCTTGGAGGCGGGTTTGCGAGCGCAGTTTTGGGGTTTTATACTGGGAAGGTGCTGCTTCCGATTGTTACAGGCAGTATTTATGAGGTAATAATATTTTCTGATGCAGACCCAGTGATATTATAATCAGTCATCTCGTGACCACGGCCATTTTAACATAGTCAAAACGTCGAGCGAAAGGTACATATTTTTACCTAACTTAAATAATATATATACGTGATAAGTCCCGATAAACATTTAAAACATGTGTTCAAATCGCGAAAGTTTAAAAATTACTATATTATAATCTGATTGAAACTTTCGTAAGTATTAGGTACACATTTTAATGTTATTTTGACGTTTCTTTGATTTGACTTACTCGGTAGGTATAGTCAAATATCTCGACCGGTTTCGTGACCATCCGGGCCACTTCTTCATGGAGTACTTACGCACCCGGCTGCGTTCGCGCTAGTACTATCGCGCGACTATACCTACCGCGTAAGTAACTTTCAAAATAATATTAAGATATTATAATCTCGAACAAATTTATAATATTTTCTGATGCAGACCCAGTGATATTATTATCGACCCAAGATTATATTGATTGATCCAAAAAACGAGACAATGTTGTGAAAGAATTTATGAAGATTTATGATTCAAAAAGTGTACCTGATAAATAAGGATATAATATGATCTGATGCAGATCCAGTAATATTATTGTGAGGTTTGTGGACAAACTTTTAGGAAAGGTCGAATGCTAGATATAATAATACATTAAATAATAAACATAAATAGTATATACAGCTTATAATCAGAATGAAGTAGCTCGTTGTTGACTTCCTATCTGATGTAGACGCTATTCATGACTAGTGACTAGTGAATCATTCCGGAAAAGTAGCATAAGTTCTTTATTGTAAAAATATGAAGTTAAGTGTAAATGAATTTATAATATACAAGCTATTTAAAAGTATAAACTATATTTAGAAATGTAAGCCTGCAATAATATGTTAAAGTAATTTTATTGTAAAAGTAAGAAAACGATTGCTGGTATAAAACTAACGACAGGTTAGGGGGTGGTACATTTGGCCCGCCATATTTGGGTTGTAATCAATAAAGCAAAAATAATTGTGAGACGTATTAAAATTATAAGACAAACATAACGTGAATTAGCCTATTTCATTATTGTGTCATCCTGATTCTAACACGTGACGTACGAAAAACAACATTTGCAAATCTATTCACTATTCTAATAAAAGGATCAAACCGTTGATTCTTGGAAAAATAAAACTAGATATCTTCGGAATAATCATATAATGTAATATAATATAATATAATTATATAATGTAATAAAAACATAAATTCATACCTTACTAGGTAGTTGTAATAACATAAAGTACTAAGTATCATAATCAGTACAATTCATTATAGACAATTACTTATAAAATTCGAAATAATAATAACACTAAAAAATGTATTCAATTCTATTCAATAGAATTACATCCTAAACATTACAGAAATACAAAATTAAAATTAAAAATACCGTCAAAACATAATTAGGCAAATCGTATAATTAATTGAAATTAATAAAATTGTCAAATAATAAAATTATAGCAGTATGTCATCAAATTTGTAGATTGATTGCTCAACAAGCCACTTTTTGAGGCGGATTTTAAAAGAGTTACTTGACGTAGCATTTCGCACATGGTCAGGCAGCCGATTATAGTAGACAACCGGTGCCATCACGTACAATAGTTTGGACGTCTTCGTCAGCCGCTGTGGCACCACTCGCAGCCGGTGCGTGTGACGCGTGCCGTATTGGTGTCCGTCGCCTATTTTTGAGTAGTCCTCCAAGTGGTCTCTTGCATATAAAGCTGCCTGAAGACACAGGAGGGCAGGGACAGTGAGAATTTTCATCCTCTTGAATAAGGGTCGCGCCGATTCTTCAGGCGGCACTCTCGCTATGGCTCGCACCGCTCTCTTTTGCATTCTAAAGACGCGCTATAGATCTGCTGCGCGGCCCCAGAGTTCTACACCATATTGCAGAAGAGAGTGTACTGACGCGAAGTAGCAGCTCCGGACCATACTATAGGGTAAAATGGCGGATACGCGCCATAGCGCAAAACAGGCGCGACTGATCTCACACAGTCCATATATGTGACCTTCCCATGAAAGGCCACTATCAACTTGAAAACCAAGAAAAGTAGTAGTTGTCACTTGGTCCATTCGAGCATCACCCACTCTCACGCTGAGTTGTCTGTACGTGCGACCTGACAAATTTAAATGCACAAAGTGAGTTTTATTTATGTTCAGAATCAAACCGTTGATTCTGAACCAATGGTTGAGGTCACTTGCCACCTCATTCAATTTACCTTCCAGTTGGTCCACGGTAGGTGCGGTCACAACTGCAGCGACATCATCCGCATACATGAGTATGTGTCCGTCACGTACATTTTCTGGTAAGTCGTTTAGAAGTAGGGAGAACATTATGTTAGAGAGCGATGAGCCCTGCGCTACGCCAATAACGGTTTTCAACGGCTGCGACTTCACCGTGCCTCCATCCCCCACGACTAACTGCCGTCCATCTGTCATGAAATCTGACAGTAGCCTCAGTGCAGGACCCTCGATACCATAGTATCTGATCTTTGCGACAATGACATCATGGTCAGCGACGTCGAAAGCCTTAGATAGGTCACAAAAAATCACTGCGACTTGCTGCAGACTTTCCCGTGCCTCAAGAATTCGTCGAACTACCTTACGAGCTAAAGAGGTAGTAGATCTACCCCTGCGGTACCTATGCGTATTGCCTGTTCGATAAAGATTCACACTCCGTCAGGTATTCAGTCAGCCGAGAGCTAAGACCGTGTTCAAAAATTTTAGCAATAGCTGGAACTATTGATACAGGTCTGTAGCTATTTACTTCCTCGTGCTTTCCTTTTCATTTATAAAGGGGAGATACTTTGACAAACTT
The DNA here is from genome assembly GCA_917880725.1 of Selenia dentaria. Taxonomy (NCBI): domain Eukaryota; kingdom Metazoa; phylum Arthropoda; class Insecta; order Lepidoptera; family Geometridae; genus Selenia; species Selenia dentaria. Next base: position 19,854,860 of record OU862900.1, on the reverse strand, counting down.
TCGAGACAGGGGGTACGTACCCTCCTTACTGCTACGATTATATAAAGATGAAAGGATATAAGCTAAAGGCTCAGCTGTGACGTGAAGTAATGAGTTGATATATCGTACGCATCTTTAGAGTTCTTATGTGCTACACCATGTACCATAATGCGGAACACCTCTAAAGCAGTGAATGTCCTAAGCCGAAGAGAACGATCATGACGAGGTCGCATCGGGCGCGCCGCACGTCGCGGCCGTGCTTAAAAAGTGCGCATTTACAGCGTCGACGGCGTCAGCCTTGCTGGAGAATTTAGACCCATCAGGTCGCGTCAATAACTCCTCGATTTACCAGTTTCAGTGTTAACTACCTCCCACATTGATTTTATTATGTTTGGAGATTTATTTATTAAGTTACAGTAGTAATTACCTCTTTCGCGTTGCAGTAAGTCATCATATTTTATTTGGTATTCATTTATTTTCACTAACAAGTCATCATTTAATGCGAATTTAGTCATAATATTTCGCATGTCAAATAAAAAAGAATTCATTTCTTTGCCTACTGTTCCATATTTGGAGTCCAACGTTACGCTTGATGGAGTTAAACTCGTAATGGACAAGGCAACAGTCTTCTAGACATTAAAATTGACGCAAAATTACAATAGGGTCCTCATATAAATGTCCTGTCTGGGAGACTCAGTTCTGCTGCATATGCGGTACGTAAAATAAGACAGCTAACAGACGCTTCTACGGCGCGGTTAGTGTAAGTATTTTGCATATTTCCACAGCGTAATGTCATATGGGATATTGCTATGGGGTTCAGCGGCTGATATAGAGACCATCATTATTCTACAGAAACGTGCTATTCGAGCTATATACGAAATGGGCCCCCTGAATCTTTGAGAGATTTATTTAAAGAAATCAATATATTAACGTTGCTTTCCTTATATGTATTTGAAAATACTTACGAGTATAATGCATGTTCGTAAAAAAATATATAAATATAAGTTAAATAGTGTTCACCACACTTTTAATACTATAAATATAAATAGGATAGCTGTACCTACCTACGGTTCCGTTGCCTATAACCAAATTGCCCCACTTTCAACTCATTCTCGCTTCTCTTACCCAACCTCGCATCGAAGTCCCCCATAACAACTAGAAAGTGCGATTCAGAGGTATGTATCGCCCGACTAATGTTCTAATACATATCCTCCATCTCATAATCCGGGTGCGACTTCGTCAGTGCGTATACCTGAATAACCTTCAAGGAATATCGTTTGGATACTCTGAGTATTAGGTATACGACCCTATTGGAAACGCTATCGATTGTAACGATGTTGTTAGTAAGGGACTTGCGGACGAGAATCCCGACACCACCTTGGGACTGTTGGTCGCCCTCCCGATAGTAGAGTAGGTTACCTGATTTTAGGGTTATCGTGTCCTCACCCGCTCTTCGGATTTCTGATAACCCCACGATGTCCCAGTGTAACCTACTCATTTCATCTTCCAGCTCATACATCTTCTCGTCATTGTGCGTATGTTGTGTGTTACCAGGGCCAGGCGTGGTCGTTGAGGGCGGTAGCCGGGCGTCTGCCGGGGATTCTTAGCACCCCCTGCCCCTCCGTTACCGTGGCCGCTACCGTAGCCAGGAATAGCGGGGCCGCCGGGGACTGGTTCCTTTTGTGTCCATCATTGGGGGGGTTATGCCAATACTCGCCACGCTTGGAGGCGGGTTTGCGAGCGCAGTTTTGGGGTTTTATACTGGGAAGGTGCTGCTTCCGATTGTTACAGGCAGTATTTATGAGGTAATAATATTTTCTGATGCAGACCCAGTGATATTATAATCAGTCATCTCGTGACCACGGCCATTTTAACATAGTCAAAACGTCGAGCGAAAGGTACATATTTTTACCTAACTTAAATAATATATATACGTGATAAGTCCCGATAAACATTTAAAACATGTGTTCAAATCGCGAAAGTTTAAAAATTACTATATTATAATCTGATTGAAACTTTCGTAAGTATTAGGTACACATTTTAATGTTATTTTGACGTTTCTTTGATTTGACTTACTCGGTAGGTATAGTCAAATATCTCGACCGGTTTCGTGACCATCCGGGCCACTTCTTCATGGAGTACTTACGCACCCGGCTGCGTTAGCGCTAGTACTATCGCGCGACTATACCTACCGCGTAAGTAACTTTCAAAATAATATTAAGATATTATAATCTCGAACAAATTTATAATATTTTCTGATGCAGACCCAGTGATATTATTATCGACCCAAGATTATATTGACTGATCCAAAAAACGAGACAATGTTGTGAAAGAATTTATGAAGATTTATGATTCAAAAAGTGTACCTGATAAATAAGGATATAATATGATCTGATGCAGATCCAGTAATATTATTATGAGGTTTGTGGACAAACTTTTAGGAAAGGTCGAATGCTATATATAATAATACATTAAATAATAAACATAAATAGTATATACAGCTTATAATCAGAATGAAGTAGCTCGTTGTTGACTTCCTATCTGATGTAGACGCTATTCATGACTAGTGACTAGTGAATCATTCCGGAAAAGTAGCATAAGTTCTTTATTGTAAAAATATGAAGTTAAGTGTAAATGAATTTATAATATACAAGCTATTTAAAAGTATAAACTATATTTAGAAATGTAAGCCTGCAATAATATGTTAAAGTAATTTTATTGTAAAAGTAAGAAAACGATTGCTGGTATAAAACTAACGACAGGTTAGGGGGTGGTACATTTGGCCCGCCATATTTGGGTTGTAATCAATAAAGCAAAAATAATTGTGAGACGTATTAAAATTATAAGACAAACATAACGTGAATTAGCCTATTTCATTATTGTGTCATCCTGATTCTAACACGTGACGTACGAAAAGCAACATTTGCAAATCTATTCACTATTCTAATAAAAGGATCAAACCGTTGATTCTTGGAAAAATAAAACTAGATATCTTCGGAATAATCATATAATGTAATATAATATAATATAATTATATAATGTAATAAAAACATAAATTCCTTTTTTGATTTATCTTATTTTGCTAATATGTAAATTGTATTTTTTTACTCTTACAGTAAAAATTGATTTTAACAATAATCATTTGATCTATTATATAATGAATGTGCTCTTCACAAGATATTTTTTTACAATTGCTGATCTTTACATTCCACATATTACACAATAAAATTGAAAAGTTCATATTTTAGCCTCTTGTTGAGGGGAATGCACATTGTTTATAAATTCATTACCACAATACTGCATAAATTACGGTATTTACCGCCGAAACTCTTGATAAGTTTAAAATGCAACGTTTTCGTAATTACCTAACTTGTGACATTTTGTCAAGTAATTAATCGCAATAAAATAATCCCATGTTAGTGAATAGTTCTATCTGGTTTATTTTGTTTGACATATCGATTAATTATTATAGTCTGTACTTTATATGAGCGGAGGAAAGTCTCTATTCGGTTACCCCAGCAATAAAGTTTATGATGTTCAAACTCACATTTCACAGCTGTCGCAGTGATCAAGCCATGTGTTACGCGCATGTCTTAAGGGGAATGCATAGCTAGTACTTGTCCATACTAAAAGAAATAACTCTTTTCTACCTCTTAACATTGTCCAATTTCAGTGGGTTTTTTTTCATGTAAATAACACTTTATATACCGTGCGTTTTGATCTTTCAGGATTTTAAGTAATAAAATTGTAAAATTATACTTAGTAGGTATTGTAAAATACTAAAAAAAAACAAAACGTACGAGCATAGTATAAACAATGTGTTGATTACATGAATAGAAATAATCACTGAAATCAGAAAATGTTAAGAGGTAGAAAGGAGTTATTTCATTTTGGTATATACAATGCTCTTAATAAGAAAACACGTTCCGTTCGATGTAACTAAGCCACGCATAATTATTGTCAATGAGAAATTGAACAACTCTTTGAAAACAACAACTCTTATTTGTAGTACGAGAACAATTGTTTGAGTAATATTGCCATCTATTGCATTTTTAGCGTACTACAAAGTTCGATAGTAAAGTGTAAAATGGCTATAATTATTTTTAGAATCTCAGGTAACTGGTGCCGTTGTACTATTACCCTTTTCTGTATTTTAATTAAATGTTAATACTCCTAACGCCATCTTGACAACTATTTGGAACTACTGAAAGCGTCTACGCTAAAATGTATGGGTATTGGCTATACTCTGTAGTATTGTCATCCTTGATATTACTAGTACAAGATGTTTTTATAAAATAGTCCCTTCATGTTTAGACAAGTTTTGATGCATTACATTACAAATTTACAATAGTTTTACCACTATGTATTATTTATTAGGCCTTTTATAACACTTTTTACAATATTTTATTAGCTTTAATTTTGATCTTGTTCTCTTCATCGTTGCAGTCCTTTTTCATTTACTATTTATTTAAATCTTTGCAATAGTTATGCATAAAAATGTAGATGTTAGATTTAATAAATATGAAATTAATTCATCCTTGTGTTCTTCACAATCTAATAAATCACACTTGATGAACAGAATGGATTGAGTATCCCCTCCCGCTGCACCCCGCAGCAACTCAATCCACTCCGTCTCAATTCGAGTATATACATTCTGCTCAATGGTTGTTTGTTGCCCGCCGCGGAAGTCACTAGAACAGAGAACTGCCATCTGTGGGCTCCGCCGCAAATAACGCTGCAATTCAAGCAAACTCGTGTAAAATCGCGTCTCCGTAAACGCACTCTAGAACGCCATATGCTGTTTTTTACGCAAATAAAATTTAATATTTTGAATTTTATTTGCGTAAAAAACAATTAAAACGGAGCACTATTTAAATACGTCTGATCGCCTTAGAGGTCCGGAGGGAAGGGGGAATAATAATAGTATGGGACAAATGTACAAGGTCTTCAGGTTCTACTACGCTACAGGTGTACTATGGTACCTGATGACTGGTATACATACTTAGGGCGGTATTCCAGAAGTACGCTTAGCTTGATTACTAAACTTAGTATGGCATGTCGAATCTTTACTCAAGTCAAAATTGAATTCAAACATATGGCGTTCTAGAGTGCGTTTACGGAGACGCGATTTTACACGAGTTTGCTTGAATTGCAGCGTTATTTGCGGCGGAGCCCACAGATGGCAGTTCTCTGTTCTAGTGACTTCCGCGGCGGGCAACAAACAACCATTGAGCAGAATGTATATATTCGAATTGAGACGGAGTGGATTGAGTTGCTGCGGGGTGCAGCGGGAGGGGATACTCAATCCATTCTGTTCATCAAGTGTGATTTATTAGATTGTGAAGAACACAAGGATGAATTAATTTCATATTTATTAAATCTAACATCTACATTTTTATGCATAACTATTGCAAAGATTTAAATAAATAGTAAATGAAAAAGGACTGCAACGATGAAGAGAACAAGATCAAAATTAAAGCTAATAAAATATTGTAAAAAGTGTTATAAAAGGCCTAATAAATAATACATAATGGTAAAACTATTGTAAATTTGTAATGTAATGCATCAAAACTTGTCTAAACATGAAGGGACTATTTTATAAAAACATCTTGTACTAGTAATATCAAGGATGACAATACTACAGAGTATAGCCAATACCCATACATTTTAGCGTAGACGCTTTCAGTAGTTCCAAATAGTTGTCAAGATGGCGTTAGGAGTATTAACATTTAATTAAAATACAGAAAAGGGTAATAGTACAACGGCACCAGTTACCTGAGATTCTAAAAATAATTATAGCCATTTTACACTTTACTATCGAACTTTGTAGTACGCTAAAAATGCAATAGATGGCAATATTACTCAAACAATTGTTCTCGTACTACAAATAAGAGTTGTTGTTTTCAAAGAGTTGTTCAATTTCTCATTGACAATAATTATGCGTGGCTTAGTTACATCGAACGGAACGTGTTTTCTTATTAAGAGCATTGTATAGCTAGTACTTGTCTATACCAAAATGAAATAACTCCTTTCTACCTCTTAACATTTTCTGATTTCAGTGATTATTTCTATTCATGTAATCAACACATTGTTTATACTATGCTCGTACGTTTTGTTTTTTTTTAGTATTTTACAATACCTACTAAGTATAATTTTACATTTTTATTACTTAAAATCCTGAAAGATCAAAACGCACGGTATATAAAGTGTTATTTACATGAAAAAAAACCCACTGAAATTGGACAATGTTAAGAGGTAGAAAAGAGTTATTTCTTTTAGTATGGACAAGTACTAGCTATGCATTCCCCTTAAGACATGCGCGTAACACATGGCTTGATCACTGCGACAGCTGTGAAATGTGAGTTTGAACATCATAAACTTTATTGCTGGGGTAACCGAATAGAGACTTTCCTCCGCTCATATAAAGTACAGACTATAATAATTAATCGATATGTCAAACAAAATAAACCAGATAGAACTATTCACTAACATGGGATTATTTTATTGCGATTAATTACTTGACAAAATGTCACAAGTTAGGTAATTACGAAAACGTTGCATTTTAAACTTATCAAGAGTTTCGGCGGTAAATACCGTAATTTATGCAGTATTGTGGTAATGAATTTATAAACAATGTGCATTCCCCTCAACAAGAGGCTAAAATATGAACTTTTCAATTTTATTGTGTAATATGTGGAATGTAAAGATCAGCAATTGTAAAAAAATATCTTGTGAAGAGCACATTCATTATATAATAGATCAAATGATTATTGTTAAAATCAATTTTTACTGTAAGAGTAAAAAAATACAATTTACATATTAGCAAAATAAGATAAATCAAAAAAGGAATTTATGTTTTTATTACATTATATAATTATATTATATTATATTACATTATATGATTATTCCGAAGATATCTAGTTTTATTTTTCCAAGAATCAACGGTTTGATCCTTTTATTAGAATAGTGAATAGATTTGCAAATGTTGCTTTTCGTACGTCACGTGTTAGAATCAGGATGACACAATAATGAAATAGGCTAATTCACGTTATGTTTGTCTTATAATTTTAATACGTCTCACAATTATTTTTGCTTTATTGATTACAACCCAAATATGGCGGGCCAAATGTACCACCCCCTAACCTGTCGTTAGTTTTATACCAGCAATCGTTTTCTTACTTTTACAATAAAATTACTTTAACATATTATTGCAGGCTTACATTTCTAAATATAGTTTATACTTTTAAATAGCTTGTATATTATAAATTCATTTACACTTAACTTCATATTTTTACAATAAAGAACTTATGCTACTTTTCCGGAATGATTCACTAGTCACTAGTCATGAATAGCGTCTACATCAGATAGGAAGTCAACAACGAGCTACTTCATTCTGATTATAAGCTGTATATACTATTTATGTTTATTATTTAATGTATTATTATATCTAGCATTCGACCTTTCCTAAAAGTTTGTCCACAAACCTCATAATAATATTACTGGATCTGCATCAGATCATATTATATCCTTATTTATCAGGTACACTTTTTGAATCATAAATCTTCATAAATTCTTTCACAACATTGTCTCGTTTTTTGGATCAGTCAATATAATCTTGGGTCGATAATAATATCACTGGGTCTGCATCAGAAAATATTATAAATTTGTTCGAGATTATAATATCTTAATATTATTTTGAAAGTTACTTACGCGGTAGGTATAGTCGCGCGATAGTACTAGCGCTAACGCAGCCGGGTGCGTAAGTACTCCATGAAGAAGTGGCCCGGATGGTCACGAAACCGGTCGAGATATTTGACTATACCTACCGAGTAAGTCAAATCAAAGAAACGTCAAAATAACATTAAAATGTGTACCTAATACTTACGAAAGTTTCAATCAGATTATAATATAGTAATTTTTAAACTTTCGCGATTTGAACACATGTTTTAAATGTTTATCGGGACTTATCACGTATATATATTATTTAAGTTAGGTAAAAATATGTACCTTTCGCTCGACGTTTTGACTATGTTAAAATGGCCGTGGTCACGAGATGACTGATTATAATATCACTGGGTCTGCATCAGAAAATATTATTACCTCATAAATACTGCCTGTAACAATCGGAAGCAGCACCTTCCCAGTATAAAACCCCAAAACTGCGCTCGCAAACCCGCCTCCAAGCGTGGCGAGTATTGGCATAACCCCCCCAATGATGGACACAAAAGGAACCAGTCCCCGGCGGCCCCGCTATTCCTGGCTACGGTAGCGGCCACGGTAACGGAGGGGCAGGGGGTGCTAAGAATCCCCGGCAGACGCCCGGCTACCGCCCTCAACGACCACGCCTGGCCCTGGTAACACACAACATACGCACAATGACGAGAAGATGTATGAGCTGGAAGATGAAATGAGTAGGTTACACTGGGACATCGTGGGGTTATCAGAAATCCGAAGAGCGGGTGAGGACACGATAACCCTAAAATCAGGTAACCTACTCTACTATCGGGAGGGCGACCAACAGTCCCAAGGTGGTGTCGGGATTCTCGTCCGCAAGTCCCTTACTAACAACATCGTTACAATCGATAGCGTTTCCAATAGGGTCGTATACCTAATACTCAGAGTATCCAAACGATATTCCTTGAAGGTTATTCAGGTATACGCACTGACGAAGTCGCACCCGGATTATGAGATGGAGGATATGTATTAGAACATTAGTCGGGCGATACATACCTCTGAATCGCACTTTCTAGTTGTTATGGGGGACTTCGATGCGAGGTTGGGTAAGAGAAGCGAGAATGAGTTGAAAGTGGGGCAATTTGGTTATAGGCAACGAAACCGTAGGTAGGTACAGCTATCCTATTTATATTTATAGTATTAAAAGTGTGGTGAACACTATTTAACTTATATTTATATATTTTTTTACGAACATGCATTATACTCGTAAGTATTTTCAAATACATATAAGGAAAGCAACGTTAATATATTGATTTCTTTAAATAAATCTCTCAAAGATTCAGGGGGCCCATTTCGTATATAGCTCGAATAGCACGTTTCTGTAGAATAATGATGGTCTCTATATCAGCCGCTGAACCCCATAGCAATATCCCATATGACATTACGCTGTGGAAATATGCAAAATACTTACACTAACCGCGCCGTAGAAGCGTCTGTTAGCTGTCTTATTTTACGTACCGCATATGCAGCAGAACTGAGTCTCCCAGACAGGACATTTATATGAGGACCCTATTGTAATTTTGCGTCAATTTTAATGTCTAGAAGACTGTTGCCTTGTCCATTACGAGTTTAACTCCATCAAGCGTAACGTTGGACTCCAAATATGGAACAGTAGGCAAAGAAATGAATTCTTTTTTATTTGACATGCGAAATATTATGACTAAATTCGCATTAAATGATGACTTGTTAGTGAAAATAAATGAATACCAAATAAAATATGATGACTTACTGCAACGCGAAAGAGGTAATTACTACTGTAACTTAATAAATAAATCTCCAAACATAATAAAATCAATGTGGGAGGTAGTTAACACTGAAACTGGTAAATCGAGGAGTTATTGACGCGACCTGATGGGTCTAAATTCTCCAGCAAGGCTGACGCCGTCGACGCTGTAAATGCGCACTTTTTAAGCACGGCCGCGACGTGCGGCGCGCCCGATGCGACCTCGTCATGATCGTTCTCTTCGGCTTAGGACATTCACTGCTTTAGAGGTGTTCCGCATTATGGTACATGGTGTAGCACATAAGAACTCTAAAGATGCGTACGATATATCAACTCATTACTTCACGTCACAGCTGAGCCTTTAGCTTATATCCTTTCATCTTTATATAATCGTAGCAGTAAGGAGGGTACGTACCCCCTGTCTCGAAAGTTTGTCAAAGTATCTCCCCTTTATAAATGAAAAGGAAAGCACGAGGAAGTAAATAGCTACAGACCTGTATCAATAGTTCCAGCTATTGCTAAAATTTTTGAACACGGTCTTAGCTCTCGGCTGACTGAATACCTGACGGAGTGTGAATCTTTATCGAACAGGCAATACGCATAGGTACCGCAGGGGTAGATCTACTACCTCTTTAGCTCGTAAGGTAGTTCGACGAATTCTTGAGGCACGGGAAAGTCTGCAGCAAGTCGCAGTGATTTTTTGTGACCTATCTAAGGCTTTCGACGTCGCTGACCATGATGTCATTGTCGCAAAGATCAGATACTATGGTATCGAGGGTCCTGCACTGAGGCTACTGTCGATTTCATGACAGATGGACGGCAGTTAGTCGTGGGGGATGGAGGCACGGTGAAGTCGCAGCCGTTGAAAACCGTTATTGGCGTAGCGCAGGGCTCATCGCTCTCTAACATAATGTTCTCCCTACTTCTAAACGACTTACCAGAAAATGTACGTGACGGACACATACTCATGTATGCGGATGATGTCGCTGCAGTTGTGACCGCACCTACCGTGGACCAACTGGAAGGTAAATTGAATGAGGTGGCAAGTGACCTCAACCATTGGTTCAGAATCAACGGTTTGATTCTGAACATAAATAAAACTCACTTTGTGCATTTAAATTTGTCAGGTCGCACGTACAGACAACTCAGCGTGAGAGTGGGTGATGCTCGAATGGACCAAGTGACAACTACTACTTTTCTTGGTTTTCAAGTTGATAGTGGCCTTTCATGGGAAGGTCACATATATGGACTGTGTGAGAAGATCAGTCGCGCCTGTTTTGCGCTATGGCGCGTATCCGCCATTTTACCCTATAGCATGGTCCGGAGCTGCTACTTCACGTCAGTACACTCTCTTCTGCAATATGGTGTAGAGCTATGGGGGCGCGCAGCAGATCTACAGCGCGTCTTTAGAATGCAAAAGAGAGCGGTGCGAGCCATTGCGAGAGTGCCGCCTGAAGAATCGGCGCGACCCTTATTCAAGAGGATGAAAATTCTCACTGTCCCTGCCCTCCTGTGTCTTCAGGCAGCTTTATATGCAAGAGACCACTTGGAGGACTACTCAAAAATAGGCGACGGACACCAATACGGCACGCGTCACACGCACCGGCTGCGAGTGGTGCCACAGCGGCTGACGAAGACGTCCAAACTATTGTACGTGATGGCACCGGTTGTCTACTATAATCGGCTGCCTGACCATGTGCGAAATGCTACGTCAAGTAACTCTTTTAAAATCCGCCTCAAAAAGTGGCTTGTTGAGCAATCAATCTACAAATTTGATGACATACTGCTATAATTTTATTATTTGACAATTTTATTAATTTCAATTAATTATACGATTTGCCTAATTATGTTTTGACGGTATTTTTAATTTTAATTTTGTATTTCTGTAATGTTTAGGATGTAATTCTATTGAATAGAATTGAATACATTTTTTAGTGTTATTATTATTTCGAATTTTATAAGTAATTGTCTATAATGAATTGTACTGATTATGATACTTAGTACTTTATGTTATTACAACTACCTAGTAAGGTATGATTATTTTTTGTTGACATGTAACTTATTTGTTATTAATAAAATACTATGACTATTAAAACTTCAAACATATTGTCTTTTTTGAATTCAGAAGTAAATTATTAGTTGAGAACCATTAAGATATACTACATAGAGCGTTGTTTACTTGAATTAGTGTGTTATCTTTCCTATCTACTTTGAAAATCATCCGAAAATAAAACAATATCACAAAGATCCTTGGCCATAAGTGGCAAGTCGTTAATGTATACTAAGAACAAAAAAGGCCCTAAAATGGACCCTTGTGGAACACCCATTTTAATTATAGATCCCAAAGATGTTACACCATTTCTGCCAACCTTTTGCATCCTGTCAGATTAATATGACTCGATGACATCAAGCGCAGCTCCACGAATACCGTAATGGAAAAGCTTTCGAATCAGTATACGGTGATCCACACAATCAAATGCTTTAGAGAGATCACAAAAAACACTAATAGCATCATGTGAGCTCTCCCCAAGCCTTTAAGACATACGTCATTAACTTCACACCGGCATCCGTAGTTGATCTTGTTTTCGTGAAGCCGAACTGATTTTCGTGCAGTATTGAATTCTCGTTGAAGTGCGCCAAAAGTTGTTTGAGCATATTTTTTCAAATATCTTACTCAAAATTGGTAGTATAGACTGCTCTATAATTTGAGCGATCTATTTTTACTCCAACCTTAAAAATTGGAGTGATTCTACTATATTTAATTAAATTAGGAAAGGTACCTCTATCTATACACATACACAGTACAGATTAAATAAGCGGGCCAAATTATGGAAGTCAATAAATAACGGGTATTTGGTTGTAAAATCTTCACTACCTGCAGAACACTATCGAGTTTCTGCTCAATAGGAGCAACGTACTTCGCGAGGAGCCTCTCCAATGACTCCAAACGTCTATTTCGCTATACTTTTATTTACTAACACGCTAAATAATTGAACACTCCGCGGTACTGAAACACACGTCCGATCAGCGCGGAGGTAGGCGCGTCACTGATGATATAACGTCTCCCTGTCTCACGCTTCTTTGCAATGGAATTGCCTTCGAACTCTGCTCCTGTACTCGGACTGACATGTTGACGTTATTGTACAAACACTTCAGCACTTCAATTTACCAATAGTTAATAGGGCACCGCTGGAGAGACTCAAGCACTGCCCATGTCTCGAACGAATCAAAGGCCTTCATAGTTCACAAACGCTAAACAAAATAAGGGAAAGGATATAAGCTAAAGCTATAGCTAATCATTTGTACATAGTTCTTGTATAATATTATTGTTTGGATGTGTACATCTTGAGGGGATGTTACCACCATTAATCTACATAAGTTCAACATTTCCTGTTTGGTGGTAGCTCCACTTTGAAAAAGTCTATCTACCTTTTGTAAAGGATAGCTCAGGCTTTCAACGCTCTGGGAGAAGTAAAATCAGACTAGCAATAGACATTAGGTCTTAACGGGTATATAGAACATAGATGTACCCTACAGTGTTCTTTTAATCTTTCAGATGATACAAAATCAGATATTAATTTAGATACAATTATGACTGAAACGGTTGAACCAGCACAATCATCTGCGGACAACCATGAACCCACACCAGCCACTCCCCTGGTATTAGTCGAACCTTAAACTGACAAATCAAAAGAAGCTGGTCCAGAATTAGACGAAGAAATTCTAAACCTTCTGGGAGAAACTCCCTCAAAACAAAATAAATACAAACCTCCAATTCAAAATGAGTTAGCAGTGCGCTGAGAACACATCGTGTCAAACGGATTAACAACAGAGATCCGTAAAGAATTAGTAAAAAATCACCTACCCCCAAGTAACTGCACAAAGATTGCTGCCCCAAAACTTAATCCTGAAATAAGGGCAGCCCTACATGAGCATCTATTAAAAATGTACAAAATGTTGGAACTCAAACAAGGACAAATTGCTGCAACCATCTCCTGTGTGGGAGAGGCTTTAACTAGAATATTCGCTTTAGAACACAGAGATCAGGCGGTGGTGAGACTTCTAATAGAAGCTGGTCGATTATTATGTGATACTCAATATAAAGAATCTATAACAAGAAGACGATTCATATGTTTTACATTAAAGAAAGGTTTCAAAGAACAACTAAGTGATACCGATATTGACAGTTTCCTGTTTGGTGAAACATTGTCTGACACACTAAGAGCTGCAAAGGCGATATCTAGATCAGGTGCTGAACTTAGAGTTAAGAGTTACCCGTCGAAAAGGACAGTAATACAAACTCCAAAATCAGCCAACCATCAAACCCAGCCTTTAAACCAGAGGCATCCGCCCTCTACGGCCCGATAACGGGGAGCAGCACAGAGGTCGGAGCAGGAGTTTACGCTGCGACCACGTCGGAGTCAGCCGCCGCCACAGCGACAGCCGCAGCGCTCTCAGCAGCACCCAGGCCCGTGGCGCTAGACCCGGTACGTACAGCAGGGCGCTTATCAAAATTTTATCAACAGTGGCGATTAATAACCCATGATCCAGTTATACTGTCGTTGGTGAAAGGGTACAAGATACACTTTTCCAAGAGTGTTATTCAATTACACGAACCAATGTTACCAAAATTATCTGTATTTGAATCTGTCCAGTACAGAGAGGCCATTGCTGATCTTATCAACAATGGAGCTGTATCCATTTGTAGACCATGGGACAATTCGTATCTAGTTATTTTCTTATTAACCATATAGGAAAAATAGATTTATATTGAACTTAAAGCCTTTAACAAGTATATTTCAACTGAACATTTTAAGATTGAAGATTTGAGAACAACATTAAAATTAATATCAAGGAAAAGCTTCATGGCCACTCTGGATTTGAAAGATGCCTATTTTAATATCTCTATACATCCAGAACATAGAAAATACTTACGCTTCGTTTTTGAAGGAAAACTACATCAATTTGATGTTTTACCCTTTGGGTTAAATACGTCACCATTTGTTTTCACAAAATTGTTATAACCAGTAATGCATTTGCTTAGATCATTAGGTTACCTATTAACTATATATCTAGATGATATATGTACACTTGGAAAAAGTTATCAAAGCTGCCTAGATAATGTAATCAAAACAAAGGATGTCTTAGAATCATTAGGATTTATAATTAACTTACAAAAGAGCTGTATTAAACCTAAAACTATTTGCAAATACCTTGGGTTTATCATAGACACAGATAAATTTCATGTAAGCTTAAAAGAAGAAAAGAGAAAACTTATTAAAGATGACTTAAAAACGTTTATGACAATTATTATTAATAGCCTTTATTCTGACAGTACATAATTTACATATTTAATATATTAGGTATTTGATAATAAATTTAAATATAACACTGTTTTTTTTCTTTGCATTGATTAATTTATAATTTACTAGCTGCGCCCCGCGGTTTCACCCGCGTGGTGATGGATGATGATGATGATGATGATGAAAAGTATCCTATGTGTTAATCCAGCGCCTCATCTACCCCCATACCAAATTTCATCAACATTAGCCCCCCCGTTTGTGCGTGAAAGAGTAACAAACATCCATACATCCATACATACAAACTTTCACGTTTATAATATTAATAGGACTAGCTGCGCCCCGCGGTTTCACCCGCGTGGTGATGGATGATGATGATGATGATGATGAAAAGTATCCTATGTGTTAATCCAGCGCCTCATCTACCCCCATACCAAATTTCATCAACATTAGCCCCCCCGTTTGTGCGTGAAAGAGTAACAAACATCCATACATCCATACATACAAACTTTCACGTTTATAATATTAATAGGATAGGATTAGACTTCGACTCCCTGTCTGTATGCCACTAGTTGACAAAGGCCTCCTCCAACTGTCGCAATTTCTCTCGATCTTTAGCTACTCGTGTCCATGTGCCACCTGCTATGGTTCTTATGTCGTCAACCCATCGTCTAAATGGTCTGCCTCGTTTTCTCTTCTTATCACTTGTAAACCAATTCATTACTAATTTTGACCATTTTTCACTGCCTCTGATTGTATGGCCTGACCACTTCCACTTTAGCTTTTTTATTGTTTTTATGACGTCTATTGTTTGTGTGTGTTTCTTAATAGTTGCAATTTTTATTCTATCGGATAACCTTTTACCTACCATACTTCTTTCCATGGAATTCTGACAAGTTTCTAGCTTTTTGTTGTGCCTTTTTGTAAGTGTGAAGCAGGAACCTATTATGACAATAGATAGATGTAAAATTAGAAAATTTGCAAGATTGGCAGGACTCCTCACTTCATCCTGCCCCGCAATCCAGTATGGTTGGTTATATACCAAGAATAAAGAAAGGTGTAAATACTTAGCTCTCTGTAAAACAGAGGACTATGATAGCTTCATGTCGGTACCAGAATACCTTCAAGATGATTTATCATGGTGGTTAAGGTCTATAGATCATGCAGTAAACCCTATAAAACAAGATTTTTACTTTACTGAAATATTTTCTGATGCAAGCAATAAAGATTGGGGTACAGCATGCGGTGAGAAGACTGCCAATGGACAGTGGAGTGTTGAAGAGTCGACTAAACATATAAATGATTTGAAACTTTTAGCTGCATTTTTAGGCTTACAAGTATTTGCTAAAGAGCTAAGGCAATGTCAGGTTTAACTCCGTATTGACAATACTACTGCCATTGCATACATCAATCGCATGGGCGGGGTACGGTTTCCCCATCTAACAAAAGTTGCGGCAATTGTGGCAGTGGTGTGAAGCACGCAATAATATATGTATTCACTTCATATATTAGCTCACAGGACAATAAAATAGCAGATGCAGAATCAAGGAGGTAGCATCCAGATACCAACATCATTATCAGCCGGAAGACGTCCACTGCTGAACATAGGCCTCCCCCATAGAACGCCACTTGGACCGGCTACTCGCTTCCTGCATCCAGCGATTCCCCGCGGTTTTTATGAGGTCGTCGGTCCACCTAACGGGGGGCCGGCCTACACTACGCCTTCCGGTGCATGGTCGCCACTCGAGAACCGTTCTTCGTGGAAGTGGCCTGCCCATTGCCACTTCAACTTGCTAATTTTGAGAGCTATGTCGGTGACCTTAGTTCTCCTACGGATCTCCTCATTTCGGATCTTATCACGCAAGTAAACCCCAAGCATAGCCCTCTCCATTGCTCGTTGAGCGACTTCAAGCTTGTTAATGAGGCCCACAGTAAGGGACCACGTCTCAGTGCCATAAGTCATCACTGGCAACACACACTGGTTGAAAACCTTGTTTTTCAGGCTCTGAGGTATTGGGGACGAAAAGATGGATCGAAGCTTCTCGAACGCTGCCTATCCGAGCTGGATTCTTCGTGCGACCTCCTTGTCGAAGTTGGACCTACCTAATTGGACAGTCTGTCCCAAGTAGACGTACTCGTCTACAACTTCGAGTGTATCGTTTCCAACAATTACCGGTATAGGTGGAACATGGACATTGGACATGATTTTTGTCTTAGCCATGTTCATCTTAAGACCAACCTGTTGGGAAACTCTACCGAGGTCGTTGAGCATGGTGCCGATATCCTCGAGCGACTCCGCCATTATAACTATATCATCGGCAAAACGAAGGTTAGTGATGTATTCGCCATTAATGTTGATGCCACATCCTTTCCAGTCCAAAAGTTTGAAAACATCCTCCAATGCGTTAGTGAACAGTTTCGGAGAGATGACGTCTCCCTGTCTCACACCTCTCTGCAATGGAATTTGTTCCGTACTCTGGTCCTGTAATCGGACTGACATAGTGGCCTTGCTGTATAAACGCTTCAACGCTTCGATATACCTATAGTCAATTTGGCATCGCTGCAAAGACTGCAGTATGGCCCACTTCTCGATAGAATCGAAGGCTTTCTCGTAATCCACAAACGCTAGACACAGTGGCTGATTATACTCTTCGGTCTTCTGTATAATCTGCCGTAGTGTATGAATATGGTCTACGCTGCTAAAGCCTCTTCGGAAACCGGCTTGTTTGGGAGGCTAGAACTCATCAAACCTGCGTGCGAGACGGTTCGTGATGACTCTCGAAAACAGCTTGTACACGTGGCTCAAGAGCGATATGGGCCTATAATTCTTCAATAAGGTTTTATCACCTTTTTTGAAGAACAGCACCACCACGCTCTTGTGCCACGTTTCCGGTGTTTTGCCTTCGAAGATGACAGAATTGAATAACTTCTGGAGGACTAAAAGTATCGGTTTACCATTCTAATTGGAATGGTTCACCAGCCATTCTAATCTCGTACAGGCTGATGTCCGGGATGTCTTCGTTATAGTGTCGGACTAACTTTGCTCTGGTGTCCTGAGCTGCTTCAGTAACGGGTTCGCGCGTAAATAACTGTCGACAGAAGCTCTCAATCTCTCTCAGAACCTCAGGCTTGGATGAAACGATACTGCCATTTTCGGTCTTCAGTTTTGTCATTTGGCTTTGCCCAATAGACGAATCCTTTGCAAACACTTTAGAGCCCTGGTTCCGCTCAATTGCTGCCGTAATACGCGCAGCAGTATCCAGATATAGAATGGGAATTAAAAGATAACGCCTATTATAAAGTTGTTAAAAAATTAGGTCAACCTGATATTGACCTTTTTGCATCAATAATAAATTTCAAGTGTATAAAGTATGTTTCTTGGGATAGAGATCCAGGAGCATTCGCTGTGAATGCTTTTACTTTAAACTGGCATAATTATTATTTTTATGCATTCCCACCCTTTGCATTAATTCCGAAGACCGAGCAGAGGGCATAATTGTGGTTCCATCTTGGCCCACTCAACCCTGGTACCCACTCTTTAGAGATCTACTCTGCTCCGAAATAGTAACATTTGAGCCATGTGATGATGTATTGTTATCTGTTGCCAACAGCCTGCCCAAGCTCACATTGATTGCAGGGAGATTATCCGGACGGCACTACTAAGAAGAAGCGTCCCTCCATTATCATTAGATATTATGATTTCTTCTCTGTCTTCTAATTCCAAGAAACAATATGAAATCGCTATCCGACGTTGGGTAGGATTTTGTAGTAAATATAGCGTGGATATATATATATATATATATATATATATATATGAGGCATCAATCCCAAATGTGGTGTATTTTCTCACCGAGTTATATCAATCGGGTCTACAGTATGGTTCATTAAACAGTCATCGCTCTGTTTTGTCATTGATCTTAGGATTGAGAGTAGGTTCAGATGACCGTGTTAGTAGACTATTTAAGGGTTTGTACCGGCTTCGGCCTCCGTTGCCAAAATATAAAATCACGTGGAACCCATCAATTGATTTTTTATCAAAATGGTACCCTAACACTAACCTTAATCTAGAGCTATTAACAAAGAAGACTGTAACATTACTCATGCTGATCACAGTTCATAGAGCTCGGACACTAAGCAAGATTAATTTACAAAACATTATAGTTAATAATGAAGTCATTATGATAAAAATACAAGAGTTAATAAAGACATCTCGTCCTGGTACAGTACAACCACAACTAACTATTCCATACTATAATGAATGTCCAGAAATTTGTCCAGCGAGATCAATAAGATCATATATTGATAGGACAAAGTCTGTAAGAAAAGTGGATCAAGGTTTTTTCATAAGTTTTAAAAAACCACACAAAGTAGTTTCACCGAACACTATCAGTAGATGGATAAAAGATACCTTAGCAGCTAGTGGAATTGATACCTCAAAATTTACAGCTCACTTTACCAGACATGCAGCGACTTCAGCTGCTCATAGAGCAGGTGTCAATATTGACACCATACGTAAAACAGCTGGGTGGAGTGCAAAGTCAAAAGTCTTTGCTAGGTTTTACAACAGAGAAATAGAAACAGATCAATCCAATCAATAAGCTTTATCAATACTAAATAATCACAACAATACTTAATTTTGATTAGGATACCTAATTGTATGTTCAAAATAATAATGCTTTTACCTTAACAAAATTGGTAATAATATTAATAAGTTTTTATTTCAGGCGTATAACCCATAGATTTAAGTATGTTTAAAAACACAAGATAAAAATAGAACGAATATAAAATAAGTAATCTCTACTTATAAGATTAAATATAGTGTGTACATGTGTACAACTATTAATATGTTATTTACTATAAGTGTTTTCTATCGGTTAATCATATTAGTTAAGTATGTTTCCAATATAATTACTAATGATTTGTGATAATAGTGTTTTAATAAAATATTTCACCATCTTTCAAAATCTACCATGTACTCTGCATCTCTTCGGACGAATGGAGAAGAGGTATAATTAATGATTAAACGAACTTACCTTATGTGAAGTTCTATCATAATTATAAGAATCCATTCGTCTGAAGAGATCCATTCTCTCCCACCCTAGCTAATGCAACTCGGAGAGGTGAAATATTTGTTTGCTTTCAACGAAATGAAGATACGTAAGAGTTGTCAGTACAAGAAAGCCTAAACAAACCAAAAAAAAAGTGCTTTCAATATTGTGAATGAGAGGCGAAACATAGCGCTTACTACCATGTACTATGCATCTCTTCAGACAAATGGAGTCGTATTGATAGAACTTCACATAAGGTAAGTTCGTTTAATCATTACATATATTCCCTTCCTATAAATTACTCCTCTGACCCTATCATTTTCCTTATTCTTTATAAATTAATAACATATCCGTTTCCCCGTTTTCAAACAAAAAAAAACAATTTAACTGTACATACTTCCTATAAATCGTACTCCAAACCTTGCCGGACAAATCTGAAAATGAATCGATGCCGAAGACGATGGAAGAGTTTTGGAAGAAAACATGACACTGGCAAATGCACATGACGTGCGACGCCATATTCCTCAACGGAGTTGAGTTGAGGATAAAGAAAAAAAAAACATTATTACCTATGATTCTTGTTGATGTTGCTCTTTTCCAATTAATAAAATTGTTCTGTTCTGTTCATATTTCTTAACTTATCTTACAGTCTTAGAATTAAGGTAATTATCTACAATAACGTAAGTAGGTGACAAAGTTAACCTTCACAATTATTTATAATTATGATGTGTGACAGTTAGTGCGTTCGAATAGATCACTTATCGTATTTGGCCAAAATAACGCTAAAAACGCTCAAAAGGGGCGTTTGAATTGGGAATCTGGGTGAAAATGTCGTTCATGCCTCTGTTTGTTCAGCGTTCGGAAAGCTAAAAAAGAGGTATTTTTGCCACCAAAACGTGCAACGTTTTTGACCCACGCTCGGAGCATGGTTGTTGGTGGCCGTTATTGACAACTATGTATTTGACAGCATAATCATGCGATTTTAGGTCTTATGCTCAGTTGAGCGTTCGAATAGGGTATGGGCAAAAGTGGCAAAAATAACGTTTTTGAGCTTTACGAACGCTTTAACAAAAGAGCCATCAATGACAACGCCACCAATGCCCTTATAAGCTAATCGAATGTAGGTACCTTGTGTTCAATTAATTTTGTTTAGGTAAGTGTATACTTGCCGTCCTGTGTAAATATGTTTTGTGTTGTCCTATTTTCAGATTTACCTGCATACAAAATTCAAGACGACAGATTGTCAAAAAGGTGTAATCACTTCGTTATAATTCAGCAATCATTCTGTACAGTTTGTTGTCTGCTCTACGAAACTACACTGGCAGATTACTGCAAACCCACGTCCCACACATGCAAAACCATGTACAAAAGTTGATGTTGTGGTAAATTTTGTACAGTACCTAGGTAATGGTTTTTAATACTTACATCGGTATCCCAGAAAGATGCTCAGCTGTGAATCTCTGCTTGAGCAATTTGACAGTAAATGTCACACAAAATGTACTCGGATCTGTAGGTACTCAAGTGTATATTCACTACTGAGCATGCTTCTGGAACACTGGCCTTAGATATATAAAAATGAGTAGATATAGAACTAAAACTGTCAGTTGAGTGAAAACTTCTAATATTCTTAGGCTATTTTGTGCCTTTAACAAACCTCTAACATAGATACATAAAATTTATTCAGATGAACAACACCTGCTGAAATTATTCCCATCAATATACTTTATGTATCAAATTATCCATTTAACTTTTATGTGATCCATTCATTGGACAATATTTTGATTACTCTTATGTGTCATGTTCTGTAAAAGTTGAATGCATCACAAACTAATTTGTTTGACTAACTTTACTAAGGAAGGAAAAGGTAAATGGTCATATCGGAACAAATATGGAAGCTATTAAAATTGTACAATTATGCTCACCTGTTACTACCTAGAAGTTGTATTAACCACTGTGAAACCATATTACTTGACATGCCAGCGGCTTTGCTTGCGTGGCCTCGCGGGATACGATAATTACAGATTTCAATTAGGATTCTTATTCGAATTTCACAAAATTCCGTCTTAGTGAGTACATAGGTCCAAAAAAGAACCCCCATGCAAAACTTTAACTTTTAGAATTCGCAGTAACAAAGTTTCATACAAACTTTCAACCCCAAAAAAACCCTTAGGGGTTGAATTTCATAAAATCCCGTCTTAGTGATCACCTACGTCTTAAAAATAACCCCCATGCAAAATTTTAAACTCTTAGCACTCGCAGTAACAAACTTTCATACAAATTATGAACCCCAAAAAAAACCCCTTAGGGGTTGAATTTCATAAAATCCCATCTTATTCTTTGAATGTGAGTTGTAATTTGCATGTATATTTTATTGTGTGCAGGAAGTTTTGCATTTATTTTGTAGTATATTAATTCACAAAATACCTACGACTAATTGTATTCTTATAAAAAATGAATTGAGCTTCCCGGCTGTCTATTTATAGTTTTATACCTACATATATTAATTACTTGTACTGACTGTTAGCTTTGGGCCTAGCATGAATAACTGCGTAAGTGTAACGTAACGTGTCGTTCACATGAGACAGTACAAACTGACATGTATCTAGGGCAACTGTGCTACAGATAACTCATGCGCCATAGCGTGACGCGTTGACGCTTACGATACGAATACTTTTCGCAGATTCATTGTGCTACGGCCTCTGTTAATGCGGTCCAAATCATGCCGAATAACATCCTATTTCCTTCCCCGGGATGTAATCAATCTCTTTGCCAAGTTTCATTGTGGTCCGTTCAGCCCAAGGATATAGGAATCTCCCTTCCTATATCCGAGCCTCAGCCGTTTAGGTGCCAGAGCATAACAAACAAACAAACTTTCGCATTTATAATATTAAGAGGATTGCATAGCTAGTACTTTCCATGCTAAAATAGAAAACTCTTTTCTACCTCTTAACATTGTCCGATTTCAGTGATTTTTTTTTCATGGAATCATGACATTGTTTACTATGGCCGTATGTTTTAATTTTTTCAGTATTTCAAAGTACTATAAATTTTCTTTTTACTTAAAAAAACTGAAAAAATCAAAACGTATGGGCATAGTAAACAATGTCATGATTCCATGAAAAAATAAATCACTGAAATCGGACAATGTTAAGAGGTAGAAAAGAGTTTTCTCTTTTAGCATGGAAAATTCTAGTTATGCAATCCTCTTAAGGTGCTGTCATTTCACGACGTCGATTAAAATGAGGGTTTTGAAGCAGTCTATGCAGCGATTTACTTAAATTTACAAAAAATAATGACATTTCTTAGACTTTTAACCTACACTTTGACGGACTTAAAACATATTTTATCATACTATACATTAAAGAAAAAATCTAACATATTTAATTTCACCTTTAAAACAGTGTTGCTCTTTATTCACAATTGTATTTGTCATGAAACAAATATCATAAAATAGCAATTTTAGTGAGCACCTATGTCCTAAAAAGAACCCGTATGCAAAATTTGAAACTCCTAGCACTTGTAGTTTCTGAGATTTCGCGATGAGTGAGTGACCTTTCACTTTTATATATATTATTATACATTTTTTAAGACCTCATATTGATCTTACCATTCTATTTACAATGTTCAGCTATTCTTGGTGCTGTCATGACTTACATGGGTGACCAGTAGTGGCTTATCAACTGAGCACTTTCTTGCTGCGGAGGGCACATTAAGCTTGTGTTAGGGGGTGTTGAAGTTGATGGCCTGAATACTCCAGTATTAGAACTCTAGCCTGTCATATATTATCGACTATTGTAACAAAAAAAAATTACAATTGTAATATTATAATAGAATATAAAAGGCAAGCGGGGAATGTCTATATTGACTATGTCTCCCTGTTCCATGCTCCAATGGTAATAATATAAAGATAAATGTCTCTTTAAATTGTAATAATATAAAGTTTGTTAGGGAAATGTTATTGTAAGCAAGTTAGCATAAAGTAAAATAAAATATTTGTATGAGTATTTTGAATAGTATCTATGTGAGCTATAGTATTATAAGCTTACTGTGTTAGCTAGAAAATTAATAAATAAACAAGGTCGGGCGCCTGGAACGACCTCACACAAAGAAAATATATATATAAAATTAACAAACATTACCTGGAATAGCAGCCTGTAGAGATTCGGAACTTCTAATCTTTAGGTGGGGGAACTTGAAATAAGTGAACACTCTTAAAGAAAAACGCCAATAGCTGAAACAAATAGAAACTAGCGTTAGGATCATGTCCGTAAACTCAAAGTATACGAAAATTTGACTAAAACAAAGCACCGTTTTTCTTAGGTTATGTGGTAGATACTCAAAATCCATTATTTTGATAAAATTGAAGTTATTTCACAAAGCTCATGGCTTGCTGCCTCTGAATATCGCCTCCACATGTCGGGCGAAACTCACAAAATTCAGATCCAAATGGATATAAGAATTAAACAATAATGTCTTTACATTGCGACATTGACATGGGTTGTCTGGAAGAGATCGCTCTGACCGATCTACAGTGAAAATATTTTTTTGTGGAGGGCACTTTTTAGTCGACACTGATGCCAAAACTGTACTTTTATTAGTTTTAGTCTCTGTCTGTATCTGGTTAGTACATCTCACCAAAACCAATGAATGAATCCAAGTGAAACTGGCATGATTTGAGTATATATATACATTTTTTTTTTTTTTTTTTTTTATTATTGATTTTGTTCACAGACTCAATGGGTCCGTGGCATTGCTTACATTTATATTTTAAACTTATATTTTTTTTTAAATTATTACTAACGGAATACAGGACATTTTTTTGCTTAACTAAACTTACATAATACATTTTTTTTCTACACAAATGGACTTTTAACTAATTTCTAAATATCGTACATACCGAGAGCATACCGGCTCCCGCAAGCAGCGACCGTTCACGAACTTGACACGTGTGCCAGCCATTGCACTCCTCAACCATATTTGAGGGCAAAGGACGACCCGCGACACGACGCCGCCGCGAGAAGAAGCCTTTTAGTGAGCGTGAATGCTCAAGGTATACACGCATACATAATACAAAAGCCAAAGCTTGTCTAATTTTATTTAATTTTTTGTAACTATATTTTATTTAAGTCGGCTTTCTCCACCCGGCCCAGGGCCTCCGTAACATCCACATTCCGATCTTTTATGGCCATCTGCAAGTTGTAGTCGCGGATAGCATTTGGTGACGCAGACACCGCACGCCGCACGAAACGGCTGATGGCGTCTTCTTCGTCGTCGGCGTAGTAGGTAAAGGTCCTGGTGTGCCGCGAGACTGCAACCACTGCGTGCGGGACGCTCTCCGCATGCATCTCTGCATGCATCCATCCATCTAAACTTTCACATTTATAATATTAGTTAGATTACTATGTTTTCTGCGGAACAAAATCCAAAAGAAGACACACACATGAGAAGAGCCATTTCCACTGAAGAAAGACTCACAAAAAAAGCATAAACACTAAAGTAGGTGGGATAATTTTAATCAATATGTACAGTTTTATTTTTGTTTGAATCAATACCTTCATACAGTGTCATATTCATTTAAAAGTCAGTCAAATAGTTATTCAGCAGCGTTTTACATTACTACTGCGGGATAGCCCGGTTTTACCCTATTCATAATCTGATTTCAGTATTTGTGTGCCACTCTATTAAAATGCATAATACGCGAAGAGAACACGCGCGTTATGAATTCATAATCTTAAATATTCCGACCCGAAATCTCAGTATCATTCTTACAGATCGATCTGAAAATATAATAATCTGAAAAAATCAGAATGTGTGTGGAGTATACTGATTTTGTTTGTATGATATTCTGGGCTTTCTGAATTATTAATGTGAATTAAGATTATGAATCCAGAGAGGCATTCCGGCTGTCTGAGGACAACCTTACTTTACCAGAGAGATTTCAGAAAATTTTTGACATTTATATTTGAATTATCTAAAATAAATAAAATCACAAATTTTATATACGTCCAACTAATCCATGTGTTAATAATTGTTATAGTTGTATTGTACGGTACGGCTGCTCGGAGTATATTATTCCTTTTAAGAACCGAGGTTGGCTTCATGTGGTAACTGTTGCAAAGAACTTGTGGTGATTTGTTTTGCTGGAGACCAGGAGACCATTGTTCTCATAGCAAATCGTGTACCAGAATGCAAGGACATAAAGATGGTAAAAAGTAAACGTATTTTATATGTATTCCTTGACATGTACCAGCATATTATTTATAGCTACCTATATATAAATTCTATGTGGGCGAAAACTGCATGCGTGTGTGTACACACATCTAATTTGTGTAAATCACGCTATTACTTAGGTACTCGTACTTAATTAACTTATAAGATTTAAATAAAAAGATTTCATCAAAATTGGGTTTGATCTCTTATATTAAATCCTTCAAATTTGAGTAAACTGGAAATTTGGGGTAGTCAAGGGGGTTCGTACCAAGGGCCTTGCAGCAATATTCGCTGCCGGAGATGCGTTGAAATATGTTAAATAATTTCTCGAAAATACGTGAAATAATTTCTCGAAAATACGTGAATTCTTAAGAAAAATTGGTACAACTTTCCATCGACGTCCGTAGAATTGAGTGGGGAAGGGTGATGGGGAGTGGAAGGGGTAAGTGTACAACCCCCCCCCCCCCCCCCCTTTAAGGAAAAGTTGCGGACCCCCTCCTTTTCAGATTATTTCATTTTTAATTCTGAAGAAATTTTCCTCATTTTAATGATAAAAAAACCATATAAGTGTAATAAACACGGGACCCTTTGAAGGCCAAGGAGGGCGACTCTCTTCATCATAAAAATATAGGGGACTGATTCAGAAAGATTTCTGTATTTATTATTAGATTGCAACGTCTCCGGCGCTGCGGGAAGAGCAGCCACTACGCCCTTGCATTACAAACCACAGGCATCGGATGAGCCTCAGCAGCTGTGGCTGGTCCCACAAGCTGAAGCTGCGGAGAAGATGATTACAGCGGGCGCAAGTTGCTCTCCCAACGCACCACTCAACACTCTAGGGGTACGACATACTAGTACCAGGTAGAGTCGGGGTCAATCAATTGGGTTCTGTGATATACGAGTAAGTTGAACCTAACCCATTTTATTTTATACACAAATATGTGTATAAAATTTATTAAATTGATGTTTTCAAAGAATAAATCAAATCAATACAATAGTATTGTTTTATTATTTGAAAACATCTTTATGCACTATTTTAATTTTTCTCCTCCAAGAATATTCGATGTGCCAGTCTGTGAAGTTTCCTTTATTACTATCCCTACAGAACATCACGACACAAACTATGACTGACAATAGTGTGGTATGGCAATACAAAACAGCGTCAGTTTTTAGTTTCGTTCCACAAACCAGGGAAATACTGTAAACACTACACATTTTAATTTAAATCTCGTACTGATAATGCTGTAATTTAATATATACAAACTGTCAAATATATGTGTGCTTGATAACTATTGAAATGAGTACAAAATATAATTCATTCCATAAATTTACTTATATAAAATAAAATGTTACCGAACGTATGACAACTTAACAATAGGTAAAACGAAACGTAGCATGACAAGAATTATATATAATGTGTGGTAGGAATTGACATATACATATATTGTAAAAATAATTGATCATCAATATTTTTTTTCTCATAAACTACGCGTTGAAACTTTGTGTGTGCTTCTATTAATGTATCCATTCTGTTAAAAAAAATATAACTCCCAACTCGACAGAAGTCCACGGAAAGCTAAGCCGTAAACATTTACGAATTCATGAAATGAAACGTAATTATCTTTGATTTCTTGTAGACTTTGACAAATGCAGTGTCAAAGTGCGTGGATAGAAACGTTAAGCCTTCATTTTGTTCATTGCTTCGACAGAACATAATATATTCGACAAAAGTTACTCCTACAGAACGTAGCAGAGTATCTAGTCAGAGCAAAGTCACGATAAGTGCGACGACGTGCTAAGCGAGGAGGAGCGTTAGGTTAAAGGGTTACACAAGGGTTAAACAACGCAACACAATAATTAGGGTAACCTACACCTTGATAAGGAAATATAACGCAGCAGTGTTGGGATACAATTCTTGTCGAAGCAGTGAAAAATTAAAACTCTATCAAATACATGAAACTATGCGAGCTATCGGGGAAATAAGTTAAAGGAGAATCCTCCCTTCCCCCTTTTCTTTACTACTTACAATATGTAGAATATATATAATTCTCTGGAAGGGATGATGATGATGGGTGACATAAATGTTCCAAAAATAATTGACTTTCAATATTTTTCTCCAAAAATATGTGACTCCGCAATATGTTAAAACTTTGCATGTGTGCTTATAATAATGTATTATTTTTGTATAAAAAATTGTCAACCCCCAACTTGATGGACGACAATGTAAAGCTATGCCAAACTCAAACTCATTGCAAATCAACAAAATTTAATATAGGACTGCTGATAACAAAAAGCGAATTGACCATTACAAAGTTATTATTTGCTGTTGATGCAATAACTAATTCTAGGATGGACCAGGAAAGTTATGTTAGGCCTTCCACAGAGTAAGAGTAATAATCTTTAACGTTTTCTTAATGTAAGGATTATCCCCATCACTGCGTGACTCCAACTCGCACTCGACCGGTGTTTTCATATATCAATAAATACAAACAATTTGCGAAAAAGTATTCGTATCGTAAGCGTCAATGCGTTACGCTTCGGCGTACAATCTATGAGTTATCTGTGTCACAATTGCCCTAGATAAATGACAGTTGTGATGATAAGAAGATAAATGTTTCACGTGAATGTGTTACACTAACGCAGTTATTCGTGTTAGGCCCACCGCAACGGCATCATTATATGTGATACTGCACTGCACTCATTACTCTGAGACATGAGGTCTTATGCCAGCTCCGTTAGCTCAGTTGGTAGATACCCTGCCATCGAAGCGCGGGGCCCCCGGGTCCATCTCTGACCAGTATATATGTCTTATATAATGTTATGACATTGAAATTCAAGCTTCATGTTTAGTGCTAATGCTTTTATACTTTTTTATCGACGT
Organism: Selenia dentaria; assembly: GCA_917880725.1. Classification (NCBI taxonomy): domain Eukaryota; kingdom Metazoa; phylum Arthropoda; class Insecta; order Lepidoptera; family Geometridae; genus Selenia; species Selenia dentaria. Next base: position 19,825,985 of record OU862900.1, on the reverse strand, counting down.
ACCCAGACGCATCTCAAACAGTACAATGTACATGTACATAAATATTTGATCTGTTTAGGGATTGAACCTGGGACCAGCGGCTCAGGAGGCTGGGTCACTACCAACTGCGCCAAGCGGCCAATCAAACATTTTGTTACGATACGAGTATAACCATCATAGTTATTTGATTAATAGTGAGTGACAATCTCTTATATTATTATAGATCCCTTTATTCTATTATTATTATAATGATTATGAATGTGGGTTATGAAAAAACTAAGCCCATCGTCCATCCAATCCTAACCTAACTAAGCCAGGTATTCTATAAAATGTTCTTAAATCACGCACGATGTGCCGCATTAAGGCGGCATGGATGAGAGATGAAACTAGCATCAGTCATCAGCGATGAGAGTCAAATGTAACACGTTATTGAAGTGTAGTATTATAACGTAACACATTGGTAACTTTTCTCGTTACCCACTAGTCATGTGCACTAAAACAATCAAAATCTAGAGAACGATAAATACGTAATTATCCAGTTTTAGTATAAATGGACAATCCAGGACGCTGAAATTCCAAAAAGGTGCTTCCATCACTACACCAAGACCAAGCGAGCGAAGCTGCTGTTGAGTCAACTGGTTCGTTATCAAATTCTGTGTAGAACGGCACCAATGTTGTCAATGTAATCAAATTTAAGCGAAAACAGATTGTTCCGTAGAAAAAAACAAATCGTTGATTGTGTATCGGTTTGAAACTAGTTCAACTGAGAATAGTATATAAACAATGCTCAAGCAAAGATTATAATCTTAAGTGCGAATCGGACTCGTGCACGAAGGGTTCTAAACATAACATTATATATAATTATTGTAGGTAATGTTCTGCTAATTATAAATTTAATGGATATTTTATACTGCCCTTCATAAACAGTTACCTTTTTTTTCCAGGTAGAAATGAGATTACTATACATGAAATGAAATTGAAGTACCTACATCAATCATAAAGCTAAAAGCCTAACTGTGTTACATTCCAATTTTGGTAACATTACGTAAACAAGTTTGTAAGATAATATTGTTATATCTATGCAGTATAGCATTGATGCTCAATAATGTTCTAATGTATGATACATACGTACATATATATATATGAACAAAAGTATATTAATACTATCATTCCATTGCCTGATATTAAGTGACAGACCCATAACAATTGCTGTATGTCTCAAATCTCTAAAGCTCTGCACGATATTACACTACATTTGTCACCTAATTTTTTTTTAGACACCGCAGTGATTTTTAGTGATTTTGTCTGCTACGATATCCTATAAATCTAAATACTCACTGTGTTTGCATGCTAAATAGAGGCAGAATACCTGGTATCGCAACGGTGCTCCCCACATAGTATGTGAGAGATGGAATCATGCTATTACATGGGATCATGTGTAGAGATATACTGTAAACGCCGTTGAATATGTTCTTATTATATTATATTATATTACAAATGTGTCTGAAAATCTTGATGTTAATGTTATATTCTGATTTATTATATTCATAGTTGTTTCAAAAGCTTTAATTTTTATTCTAGAAGGAACTACAATTTTGTTTTATGGCCTTAAGCGTTTTAAATGTATAATCAATAAATTTGTAATAAATAATTGTTGTCCAATTTATTGTCCTTTTCTTTAATGGTCGTTATTATAATGCAGTAAAATAGAAAATATCTTTTATTAACTGTGTTTTGACAGAATTCTCTTTTCACGCTTAAAGCAATTTTTCGTGTACATGTCAATGTAAAGTAGGTACAATAATATCTTGACCACTAATTCCAGGTAATCGGTTGTTCCATGGGCAGTCCATTTCCTGGAATATCGATTTGACTGGTTAATGTATTCCAGCAAATGTACCAAATTTATTGTTACAATGTCAAAACACAGCCTAGTGTATAATTCTATAGTAGCGATAGTAAACTGAGCCCACGTATGCAACGTACGTAACGCATTATAACATCTAGACTCTTAATTTTGTATGAAAACAGTAAAACAACGTTGCATATGATTAGTATGTTTCTGATCAAACTGTTTTCATTCAAATTCCAGAGTCTAGATGTAATAATGCGTTGCATACGTTACATACGTGGGCTCAGTATTTCTTTTATGACTATATATATATATATATATATATATATATATATATAGTCATCGCCAGCGCCATCTATCCTTGGTATGGAAATGTATATATACCACAAAAAAGGTAGAAGATACCAGTCTCTTTCCTAGTATATATTTTAGTCTATGGCAACATCAACAAGAATCATAGTAATAATTTTTTTTTCTTTATCCTCAACTCAACTCCGTTGAGGAATATGGCGTCGCACGTCATGTGCATTTGCCAGTGTCATGTTTTCTTCCAAAACTCTTCCATCGTCTTCGGCATCGATTCATTTTCAGATTTGTCCGGCAAGGTTTGGAGTACGATTTATAGAAAGTATGTACAGTTAAATTGTTTTTTTTTGTTTGAAAACGGGGAAACGGATATGTTATTAATTTATAAAGAATAAGGAAAATGATAGGGTCAGAGGAGTAATTTATAGGAAGGGAATATATGTAATGATTAAACGAACTTACCTTATGTGAAGTTCTATCATAATTATACGACTCCATTTGTCTGAAGAGATGCATAGTACATGGTAGTAAGCGCTATGTTTCGCCTCTCATTCACAATATTGAAAGCACTTTTTTTTTGGTTTGTTTAGGCTTTCTTGTACTGACAACTCTTACGTATCTTCATTTCGTTGAAAGCAAACAAATATTTCACCTCTCCGAGTTGCATTAGCTAGGGTGGGAGAGAAAGGATCTCTTCAGACGAATGGATTCGTATAATTATGATAGAACTTCACATAAGGTAAGTTCGTTTAATCATTAATTATACCTCTTCTCCATTCGTCCGAAGAGATGCAGAGTACATGGTAGATTTTGAAAGATGGTGAAATATTTTATTAAAACACTATTATCACAAATCATTAGTAATTATATTGGAAACATAACTAATATGATTAACCGATAGAAAACACTTATAGTAAATAACATATTAATAGTTGTACACAAATGTACACACTATATTTAATCTTATAAGTAGAGATTACTTATTTTATATTTTGTATTCGTTCTATTTTTATCTTGTGTTTTTAAACATACTTAAATCTATGGGTTATACGCCTGAAATAAAAACTTATTAATATTATTACCAATTTTGTTAAGGTAAAAGGATTATTATTTTGAACATACAATTAGGTATCCTAATCAAAATTAAGTATTGTTGTGATTATTTAGTATTGATAAAGCTTATTGATTGGATTGATCTGTTTCTATTTCTCTGTTGTAAAACCTAGCAAAGACTTTTGACTTTGCACTCCACCCAGCTGTTTTACGTATGGTGTCAATATTGACTCCTGCTCTATGAGCAGCTGAAGTCGCTGCATGTCTGGTAAAGTGAGCTGTAAATTTTGAGGTATCAATTCCACTAGCTGCTAAGGTATCTTTTATCCATCTACTGATAGTGTTCGGTGAAACTACTTTGTGTGGTTTTTTAAAACTTATGAAAAAACCTTGCTCCACTTTTCTTACAGACTTTGTCCTATCAATATATGATCTTATTGATCTCGCTGGACAAATTTCTGGACATTCATTATAGTATGGAATAGTTAGTTGTGGTTGTACTGTACCAGGACGAGATGTCTTTATTAACTCTTGTATTTTTATCATAATGACTTCATTATTAACTATAATGTTTTGTAAATTAATCTTGCTTAGTGTCTGAGCTCTATGAACTGTGATCAGCATGAGTAATGTTACAGTCTTCTTTGTTAATAGCTCTAGATTAAGGTTAGTGTTAGGGTACCATTTTGATAAAAAATCTAAAACAATTGATGGGTTCCACGTGATTTTATATTTTGGCAACGGAGGCCGAAGCCGGTACAAACCCTTAAATAGTCTACTAACACGGTCATCTGAACCTACTCTCGATCCTAAGATCAATGACAAAACAGAGCGATGACTGTTTAATGAACCATACTGTAGACCCGATTGATATAACTCGGTGAGAAAATACAGCACATTTGGGATTGATGCCTCATATATATATATATATATATATATATATATATATATATATATATATATATATATCCACGCTATATTTACTACAAAATCCTACCCAACGTCGGATAGCGATTTCATATTGTTTCTTGGAATTAGAAGACAGAGAAGAAATCATAATATCTAATGATAATGGAGGGACGCTTCTTCTTAGTAGTGCCGTCCGGATAATCTCCCTGCAATCAATGTGAGCTTGGGCAGGCTGTTGGCAACAGATAACAATACATCATCACATGGCTCAAATGTTACTATTTCGGAGCAGAGTAGATCTCTAAAGAGTGGGTACCAGGGTTGAGTGGGCCAAGATGGAACCACAATTATGCCCTCTGCTCGGTCTTCGGAATTAATGCAAAGGGTGGGAATGCATAAAAATAATAATTATGCCAGTTTAAAGTAAAAGCATTCACAGCGAATGCTCCTGGATCTCTATCCCAAGAAACATACTTTATACACTTGAAATTTATTATTGATGCAAAAAGGTCAATATCAGGTTGACCTAATTTTTTAACAACTTTATAATAGGCGTTATCTTTTAATTCCCATTCTATATCTGGATACTGCTGCGCGTATTACGGCAGCAATTGAGCGGAACCAGGGCTCTAAAGTGTTTGCAAAGGATTCGTCTATTGGGCAAAGCCAAATGACAAAACTGAAGACCGAAAATGGCAGTATCGTTTCATCCAAGCCTGAGGTTCTGAGAGAGATTGAGAGCTTCTATCGACAGTTATTTACGCGCGAACCCGTTACTGAAGCAGCTCAGGACACCAGAGCAAAGTTAGTCCGACACTATACCGAAGACATCCCGGACATCAGCCTGTACGAGATTAGAATGGCTGGTGAACCATTCCAATTAGAATGGTAAACCGATACTTTTAGTCCTCCAGAAGTTATTCAATTCTGTCATCTTCGAAGGCAAAACACCGGAAACGTGGCACAAGAGCGTGGTGGTGCTGTTCTTCAAAAAAGGTGATAAAACCTTATTGAAGAATTATAGGCCCATATCGCTCTTGAGCCACGTGTACAAGCTGTTTTCGAGAGTCATCACGAACCGTCTCGCACGCAGGTTTGATGAGTTCTAGCCTCCCAAACAAGCCGGTTTCCGAAGAGGCTTTAGCAGCGTAGACCATATTCATACACTACGGCAGATTATACAGAAGACCGAAGAGTATAATCAGCCACTGTGTCTAGCGTTTGTGGATTACGAGAAAGCCTTCGATTCTATCGAGAAGTGGGCCATACTGCAGTCCTTGCAGCGATGCCAAATTGACTATAGGTATATCGAAGCGTTGAAGCGTTTATACAGCAAGGCCACTATGTCAGTCCGATTACAGGACCAGAGTACGGAACAAATTCCATTGCAGAGAGGTGTGAGACAGGGAGACGTCATCTCTCCGAAACTGTTCACTAACGCATTGGAGGATGTTTTCAAACTTTTGGACTGGAAAGGATGTGGCATCAACATTAATGGCGAATACATCACTAACCTTCGTTTTGCCGATGATATAGTTATAATGGCGGAGTCGCTCGAGGATATCGGCACCATGCTCAACGACCTCGGTAGAGTTTCCCAACAGGTTGGTCTTAACCCGTCCGCATCAGCGCAAAAATAACAATAGATTTATGAATGAAACTTAACTCGAATGAGTCTTGCTGATTCGGACAGATTAAGATGAACATGGCTAAGACGAAAATCATGTCCAATGTCCATGTTCCACCTATACCGGTAATTGTTGGAAACGATACACTCGAAGTTGTAGACGAGTACGTCTACTTGGGACAGACTGTCCAATTAGGTAGGTCCAACTTCGACAAGGAGGTCGCGCGAAGAATCCAGCTCGGATAGGCAGCGTTCGGGAAGCTTCGATCCATCTTTTCGTCCCCAATACCTCAGAGCCTGAAAAACAAGGTTTTCAACCAGTGTGTGTTGCCAGTGATGACTTATGGCACTGAGACGTGGTCCCTTACTGTGGGCCTCATTAACAAGCTTGAAGTCGCTCAACGAGCAATGGAGAGGGCTATGCTTGGGGTTTACTTGCGTGATAAGATCCGAAATGAGGAGATCCGTAGGAGAACTAAGGTCACCGACATAGCTCTCAAAATTAGCAAGTTGAAGTGGCAATGGGCAGGCCACTTACACGAAGAACGGTTCTCGAGTGGCGACCATGCACCGGAAGGCGTAGTGTAGGCCGGCCCCCCGTTAGGTGGACCGACGACCTCATAAAAACCGCGGGGAATCGCTGGATGCAGGAAGCGAGTAGCCGGTCCAAGTGGCGTTCTATGGGGGAGGCCTATGTTCAGCAGTGGACGTCTTCCGGCTGATAATGATGTTGGTATCTGGATGCGACCTCCTTGATTCTGCATCTGCTATTTTATTGTCCTGTGAGCTAATATATGAAGTGAATACATATATATTGCGTGCTTCACACCACTGCCACAATTGCCGCAACTTTTGTTAGATGGGGAAACCGTACCCCGCCCATGCGATTGATGTATGCAATGGCAGTAGTATTGTCAATACGGAGTTAAACCTGACATTGCCTTAGCTCTTTAGCAAATACTTGTAAGCCTAAAAATGCAGCTAAAAGTTTCAAATCATTTATATGTTTAGTCGACTCTTCAACACTCCACTGTCCATTGGCAGTCTTCTCACCGCATGCTGTACCCCAATCTTTATTGCTTGCATCAGAAAATATTTCAGTAAAGTAAAAATCTTGTTTTATAGGGTTTACTGCATGATCTATAGACCTTAACCACCATGATAAATCATCTTGAAGGTATTCTGGTACCGACATGAAGCTATCATAGTCCTCTGTTTTACAGAGAGCTAAGTATTTACACCTTTCTTTATTCTTGGTATATAACCAACCATACTGGATTGCGGGGCAGGATGAAGTGAGGAGTCCTGCCAATCTTGCAAATTTTCTAATTTTACATCTATCTATTGTCATAATAGGTTCCTGCTTCACACTTACAAAAATGCACAACAAAAAGCTAGAAACTTGTCAGAATTCCATGGAAAGAAGTATGGTAGGTAAAAGGTTATCCGATAGAATAAAAATTGCAACTATTAAGAAACACACACAAACAAAAGACGTCATAAAAACAATAAAAAAGCTAAAGTGGAAGTGGTCAGGCCATACAATCAGAGGCAGTGAAAAATGGTCAAAATTAGTAATGAATTGGTTTACAAGTGATAAGAAGAGAAAACGAGGCAGACCATTTAGACGATGGGTTGACGACATAAGAACCATAGCAGGTGGCACATGGACACGAGTAGCTAAAGATCGAGAGAAATTGCGACAGTTGGAGGAGGCCTTTGTCAACTAGTGGCATACAGACAGGGAGTCGAAGTGTAATAAATTATAAATTAATCAATGCAAAGAAAAAAAAAACAGTGTTATATTTAGATTTATTATCAAATACCTAATATATTAAATATGTAAATTATGTACTGTCTGAATAAAGGCTATTAATAATAATTGTCATCAACGTTTTTAAGTCATCTTTAATAAGTTTTCTCTTTTCTTCTTTTAAGCTTACATGAAATTTATCTGTGTCTATGATAAACCCAAGGTATTTGCAAATAGTTTTAGGTTTAATACAGCTCTTTTGTAAGTTAATTATAAATCCTAATGATTCTAAGACATCCTTTGTTTTGATTACATTATCTAGGCAGCTTTGATAACTTTTTCCAAGTGTACATATATCATCTAGATATATAGTTAATAGGTAACCTAATGGTCTAAGCAAATGCATTACTGGTTATAACAATTTTGTGAAAACAAATGGTGACGTATTTAACCCAAAAGGTAAAACATCAAATTGATGTAGTTTTCCTTCAAAAACGAAGCGTAAGTATTTTCTATGTTCTGGATGTATAGAGATATTAAAATAGGCATCTTTCAAATCCAGAGTGGCCATGAAGCTGTTCCTTGATATTAATTTTAATGTTGTTCTCAAATCTTCAATCTTAAAATGTTCAGTTGAAATATACTTGTTAAAGGCTTTAAGTTCAATATAAATCTATTTGTCCTATTTGGTTAATAAGAAAATAACTAGATACGAATTGTCCCATGGTCTACAAATGGATACAGCTCCATTGTTGATAAGATCAGCAATGGCCTCTCTGTACTGGACAGATTCAAATACAGATAATTTTGGTAACATTGGTTCGTGTAATTGAATAACACTCTTGGAAAAGTGTATCTTGTACCCTTTCACCAACGACAGTATAACTGGATCATGGGTTATTAATCGCCACTGTTGATAAAATTTTGATAAGCGCCCTGCTGTACGTACCGGGTCTAGCGCCACGGGCCTGGGTGCTGCTGAGAGCGCTGCGGCTGTCGCTGTGGCGGCGGCTGACTCCGACGTGGTCGCAGCGTAAACTCCTGCTCCGACCTCTGTGCTGCTCCCCGTTATCGGGCCGTAGAGGGCGGATGCCTCTGGTTTAAAGGCTGGGTTTGATGGTTGGCTGATTTTGGAGTTTGTATTACTGTCCTTTTGGACGGGTAACTCTTAACTCTAAGTTCAGCACCTGATCTAGATATCGCCTTTGCAGCTCTTAGTGTGTCAGACAATGTTTCACCAAACAGGAAACTGTCAATATCGGTATCACTTAGTTGTTCTTTGAAACCTTTCTTTAATGTAAAACATATGAATCGTCTTCTTGTTATAGATTCTTTATATCGAGTATCACATAATAATCGACCAGCTTCTATTAGAAGTCTCACCACCGCCTGATCTCTGTGTTCTAAAGCGAATATTCTAGTTAAAGCCTCTCCCACACAGGAGATGGTTGCAGCAATTTGTCCTTGTTTGAGTTCCAACATTTTGTACATTTTTAATAGATGCTCATGTAGGGCTGCCCTTATTTCAGGATTAAGTTTTGGGGCAGCAATCTTTGTGCAGTTACTTGGGGGTAGGTGATTTTTTACTAATTCTTTACGGATCTCTGTTGTTAATCCGTTTGACACGATGTGTTCTCAGCGCACTGCTAACTCATTTTGAATTGGAGGTTTGTATTTATTTTGTTTTGAGGGAGTTTCTCCCAGAAGGTTTAGAATTTCTTCGTCTAATTCTGGACCAGCTTCTTTTGATTTGTCAGTTTAAGGTTCGACTAATACCAGGGGAGTGGCTGGTGTGGGTTCATGGTTGTCCGCAGATGATTGTGCTGGTTCAACCGTTTCAGTCATAATTGTATCTAAATTAATATCTTATTGTGTATCATCTGAAAGATTAAAAGAACACTGTAGGGTACATCTATGTTATATATACCCGTTAAGACCTAATGTCTATTGCTAGTCTGATTTTACTTCTCCCAGAGCGTTGAAAGCCTGAGCTATCCTTTACAAAAGGTAGATAGACTTTTTCAAAGTGGAGCTACCACCAAACAGGAAATGTTGAACTTATGTAGATTAATGGTGGTAACATCCCCTCAAGATGTACACATCCAAACAATAATATTATACAAGAACTATGTACAAATGATTAGCTATAGCTTTAGCTTATATCCTTTCCCTTATTTTGTTTAGCGTTTGTGAACTATGAAGGCCTTTGATTCGTTCGAGACATGGGCAGTGCTTGAGTCTCTCCAGCGGTGCCCTATTAACTATTGGTAAATTGAAGTGCTGAAGTGTTTGTACAATAACGTCAACATGTCAGTCCGAGTACAGGAGCAGAGTTCGAAGGCAATTCCATTGCAAAGAAGCGTGAGACAGGGAGACGTTATATCATCAGTGACGCGCCTACCTCCGCGCTGATCGGACGTGTGTTTCAGTACCGCGGAGTGTTCAATTATTTAGCGTGTTAGTAAATAAAAGTATGGCGAAATAGACGTTGGAGTCATTGGAGAGGCTCCTCGCGAAGTACGTTGCTCCTATTGAGCAGAAACTCGATAGTGTTCTGCAGGTAGTGAAGATTTTACAGGACAAAATCGAAAAATGGTAAGACAACCAAATACCCGTTATTTATTGACTTCCATAATTTGGCCCGCTTATTTAATCTGTACTGTGTATGTGTATAGATAGAGGTACCTTTCCTAATTTAATTAAATATAGTAGAATCACTCCAATTTTTAAGGCTGGAGTAAAAATAGATCGCTCAAATTATAGAGCAGTCTATACTACCAATTTTGAGTAAGATATTTGAAAAAATATGCTCAAACAACTTTTGGCGCACTTCAACGAGAATTCAATACTGCACGAAAATCAGTTCGGCTTCACGAAAACAAGATCAACTACGGATGCCGGTGTGAAGTTAATGACGTATGTCTTAAAGGCTTGGGGAGAGCTCACATGATGCTATTAGTGTTTTTTGTGATCTCTCTAAAGCATTTGATTGTGTGGATCACCGTATACTGATTCGAAAGCTTTTCCATTACGGTATTCGTGGAGCTGCGCTTGATGTCATCGAGTCATATTAATCTGACAGGATGCAAAAGGTTGGCATAAATGGTGTAACATCTTCGGGATCTATAATTAAAATGGGTGTTCCACAAGGGTCCATTTTAGGGCCTTTTTTGTTCTTAGTATACATTAACGACTTGCCACTTATGGCCAAGGATCTTTGTGATATTGTTTTATTTTCGGATGATTTTCAAAGTAGATAGGAAAGATAACACACTAATTCAAGTAAACAACGCTCTATGTAGTATATCTTAATGGTTCTCAACTAATAATTTACTTCTGAATTCAAAAAAGACAATATGTTTGAAGTTTTAATAGTCATAGTATTTTATTAATAACAAATAAGTTACATGTCAACAAAAAATAATCATACCTTACTAGGTAGTTGTAATAACATAAAGTACTAAGTATCATAATCAGTACAATTCATTATAGACAATTACTTATAAAATTCGAAATAATAATAACACTAAAAAATTTATTCAATTCTATTCAATAGAATTACATCCTAAACATTACAGAAATACAAAATTAAAATTAAAAATACCGTCAAAACATAATTAGGCAAATCGTATAATTAATTGAAATTAATAAAATTGTCAAATAATAAAATTATAGCAGTATGTCATCAAATTTATAGATTGATTGCTCAACAAGCCACTTTTTGAGGCGGATTTTAAAAGAGTTACTTGACGTAGCATTTCGCACATGGTCTGGCAGCCGATTATGACAACCGGTGCCATCACGTGCAATAGTTTGGACGTCTTCGTCAGCCGCCGCGGCACCGCTCGCAGCCGGTGCGTGTGACGCGTGCCGTATTGGTGTCCGTCGCCTATTTATGAGTAGTCCTCAAAGTGGTCTCTTGCATATAAAGCTGCCTGAAGACACAGGAGGGCAGGGACAGTGAGAATTTTCATCCTCTTGAATAAGGGTCGCGCCGATTCTTCAGGCGGCACTCTCGCAATGGCTCGCACCGCTCTCTTTTGCATTCTAAAGACGCGCTGTAGATCTGCTGCGCGCCCCCATAGCTCTACACCATATTGCAGAAGAGAGTGTACTGACGTGAAGTAGCAGCTCCGGACCATGCTATAGGGTAAAATGGCGGATACGCGCCATAGCGCAAAACAGGCGCGACTGATCTTCTCACACAGTCCATTTATGTGACCTTCCCATGTCAGGCCACTATAAACTTGAAAACCAAGAAAAGTAGTAGTTGTCACTTGGTCCATTCGAGCATCACCCACTCTCACGCTGAGTTGTCTGTAACCTGACAAATTTAAATGCACAAAGTGAGTTTTATTTATGTTCAGAATCAAACCGTTGATTCTGTTTCAATGGTTGAGGTCACTTGCCACCTCATTCAATTTACCTTCCAGTTGGTCCACGGTGGGTGCGGTCACAACTGCAGCGACATCATCCGCATACATGAGTATGTGTCCGTCACGTACATTTTCTGGTAAGTCGTTTAGAAGTAGGGAGAACATTATGTTAGAGAGCGATGAGCCCTGCGCTACGCCAATAACGGTTTTCAACGGCTGCGACTTCACTGTGCCTCCATCCCCCACGACTAACTGCCGTCGATCTGTCATGAAATCTGACAGCAGCCTCAGTGCAGGACCCTCGATACCATAGTATCTGATCTTTGCGACAATGACATCATGGTCAGCGACGTCGAAAGCCTTAGATAGGTCACAAAAAATCAATGCGACTTCCTGCAGACTTTCCCGTGCCTCAAGATTTCGTCGAACTACCTTACGAGCTAAAGAGGTAGTAGATCTACCCCTGCGGTACCTATGCGTATTGCCTGTTCGATAAAGATTCACACTCCGTCAAGTATTCAGTCAGCCGAGCCGAGAGCTTAGACCGTGTTCAAAAATTTTAGCAATAGCTGGAATTATTGATACAGGTCTGTAGCCATTTACTACTTGTACCATCTACTACGTGCTTTCCTTTTCATTTATAAAGGGGAGATACTTTGACATACTTTCGAGACAGGGGGTACGTACCCTCCTTACTGCTACAATTATATAAAGATAAAAGGATATAAGCTAAAGGCTCAGCTGTGACGTGAAGTAATGAAGTTGATATATCGTACGCATCTTTAGAGTTCTTATGTGCTACACCATGTACCATAATGCGGAACACCTCTAAAGCAGTGAATGTCCTAAGCCGAAGAGAACGATCATGACGAGGTCGCGCTGCCGTCAGCGCGCGCATCGCGGCGGCTACGTCAGCAGCGGGCGCGCCGCACGTCGCGGCCGCGCTTACAAAGTGCGCATTTACAGCATCGACGGCGTCAGCCTTGCTGGAGAATTTAGACCTATATAACTCCTCGATTTACCAGTTTCAGTGTTAACTACCTCCCACATTGATTTTATTATGTTTGGAGATTTATTTATTAAGTTACAGAAGTAATTACCTCTTTCGCGTTGCAGTAAGTCATCATATTTTATTTGGTATTCATTTATTTTCACTAACAAGTCATCATTTAATGGGAATTTAGTCATAATATTTCGCATGTCAAATAAAAAAGAATTCATTTCTTTGCCTACTGTTCCATATTTGGAGTCCAACGTTACGCTTGATGGAGTTAAACTCGTAATGGACAAGGCAACAGTCTTCTAGACATTAAAATTGACGCAAAATTACAATAGGGTCCTCATATAAATGCCCTGTCTGGGAGACTCAGTTCTGCTGCATATGCGGTACGTAAAATAAGACAGCTAACAGACGCTTCTACGGCGCGGTTAGTGTAAGTATTTTGCATATTTCCACAGCGTAATGTCATATGGGATATTGCTATGGGGTTCAGCGGCTGATATAGAGACCATCATTATTCTACAGAAACATGCTATTCGAGCTATATACGAAATGGGCCCCCTGAATCTTTGAGAGATTTATTTAAAGAAATCAATATATTAACGTTGCTTTCCTTATATGTATTTGAAAATACTTACGAGTATAATGCATGTTCGTAAAAAAATATATAAATATAAGTTAAATAGAGTTCACCACACTTTTAATACTATAAATATAAATAGGATAGCTGTACCTACCTACGGTTCCGTTGCCTATAACCAAATTGCCCCACTTTCAACTCATTCTCGCTTCTCTTACCCAACCTCGCATCGAAGTCCCCCATAACAACTAGAAAGTGCGATTCAGAGGTATGTATGGCCCGACTAATGTTCTAATACATATCCTCCATCTCATAATCCGGGTGCGACTTCGTCAGTGCGTATACCTAAATAACCTTCAAGGAATATCGTTTGGATACTCTGAGTATTAGGTATACGACCCTATTGGAAACGCTATCGATTGTAACGATGTTGTTAGTAAGGGACTTGCGGACGAGAATCCCGACACCACCTTGGGACTGTTGGTCGCCCTCCCGATAGTAGAGTAGGTTACCTGATTTTAGGGTTATCGTGTCCTCACCCGCTCTTCGTATTTCTGATAACCCCACGATGTCCCAGTGTAACCTAAGTAGTAGGTATTCGCCGGTTCTGGCTCACTCTCCACCACCTCCTAAAAAAGCTCGTCAGGTCTAGCCCGACCTAAAAAAAAAAAAAAAAAAAAAAAGTTTGGTATCAATTCCGATGTTTTGGGGCACGCTGAATCGTTCTGTGCAATCCGTTTTGCTGTACGACGTACGGTTCCAAAGATAGCATTTACATTCCATTGGTAATTAGTGTGCCCTATTGTTAACTAATCACCCTTTCCTGTTTCAATGCTTACTTCAAGTTCGCTATCGTTCGGTTTGCTCTATTGTTAAGTGCATTCCATCACAATGAAATAAAAACCAAATAGTACGTTCAATTTCTTTATTAATTAATAAAACAGGATTTAAACATATCATAAAGTAATATATCATTGGAGACTGTATTTGCATCGAATCTTTTAGTAAAATCAAACATCGAATTGCCATTGAATTTGAAATACAAATACATTAGACAGTACTGGCCACATACTGAACTCCAGTCGTGTTGTATTCTATTACTATTAAAATTCCATTGTCTTGAATTCCTTTTTAAAAACGATTGGTGATAACGTCTTGGCGGTCGACCATAAGAATCAAAATATTGTCCAAATCCATTTTCGTCAATGTGTATGGCTATCCAGTGAGATCCCGGCTTTGTATCTGGGTCTAAATTGCTTATTATGTATGTAGGAGTCTGAGTGTATATTGGTAATCGGTTTGCAGCATACACATTGTATTGTAAGCTAGAATGAATTTTACATAAATGTTTTTGTATCTCTTTTGTGTTCATGACGCACACTGCTATAGCTCATGCGTGTTCAATTGATAAGATTCAAGTGTGAAATTGAAGTTGAAAACCTGTATTTGAGGTCTGAATGTGGAACCTAGATTGAAAATACATGTTCAAAATTATTTCATTCAAATTACAATAATAATCACATAAAACTGTAGGTTTGCACCATAACCAAATAAATCACATTCTGTTTTACTGATTAAATTCCTACTATGACCCATGTTCCATTGTTACTAATCACTTTTGTACTTTCACATTCCAAAAGTATGAGTATAATACTCGTTTTACTGATTAAACTTGCTATATATACCCATGCAACCATCCAACTCACAGTTAAAGAATCTTGGCGTGTCAATAAGTGTTCATCAAAAGTTACGTTATGGAGGTAAATAATTTAAAATAGTTTTTGTATCTTTGCAATCTTTTTACTAAACCGATTTTTGCAATGTATAAATGTATTGTTGCAGAACTCATTCAATATCAACGAAGAAAATACCTACAAACAATATTATTATGGATCAGATGATGATATTGAAGTGTTATCCATTAATGGCGCGAAAAGAAAACGAAATCACACATCAACTGAAAGTTTAGATGATTTGTTTGAAATACCACAAATTAAGAAGAAAAAACTTTCATCTACTGTCTCAAGAGCTCATGGAGAGGAAGGAGTAGTATATCTTTCAACAAACGCTGATGATGGCATCAACTCCAGTCATCTTATAAAAATTGAAATCTACGATTTGAAAAAGTTATCTAAAATTCCACAACAACAACATTGGAAGTATGCTGATGTTAGAGTGAAATATTACGCAGATAGTGTAAATATGAATGTTGTGAACACTAAAAAAATAATATATAACATAACGAAAGAGATATCCAATACAAACAATTGCAAGAAATACGTGTTCAATAATAAATCACCAATTGATTGATGTCTAATGCCAGCTTAATTATCAATAATTATTTGTTGTAAAATAATGTTTTTACCTAGTTATTTCAAAACTTTGAGTGATGAACTTTTTTGATCTAAGTACTATTTAATTTCTTCAAACAAAATGACACAAAGTGGTGAAGTTTGCATCAGTGCTTTTTTTAATTTAATGGAACTCAATGAAATCTGTAACGATGTGGATATTTTGGAGCTGTGTGAAAGAGCGGAAAGAAGCGAATTGAATAATTCGCTGATTTATATGTAAAAAACTGTTTTAATGATATAAATATAAATCTATATTTTCATCTACATGTCTTATTCAATTCATTACCCCTTATAAATCGTAGAAATAATACGAAGTAGGTACATGTTCAAAATTATTTTATTCAATTTACAAATATAAGCATTTAAAACTATTACAAGGAATACTTAGCTACTACAGTCTTTACTAAATATAAGCACTTAAAGCTAATACAATGAATATTATAATAAGCATTTAAAACTAATACAATGAATACTTAGCTACTATAGTCTACACATACATTACGATTTTTATCTATTTCAATAACATTATCAAACTCAGCATACACAATACAGTTGATGGTTTGCAAAAGAGCTGATTCAAAACGAACTTCCAATCTTACGCTACCATGTTTTATAAGATTCCAATGACTCGATGAGTTAGCTGATAAATCGGGTGTTAAATCGAAAGCTAATAGACAATAACCATCAGCATATTGTTCCCTAGATATCCCATTACCTTCGTTAAGAAAATGTATACCAGTACCTGAGAATAACGTTTGATAGGCTGTAGTGAAAATATGATTCTCAAATGATGGTTGCAAAGCTTTGGAAGGTATTTGTTGACCGTCAATATATAAATAAAATGAATTAATACCATAATTTTCAAAATTTAATGGGTTTTTAGTGAGACTTCCATTGAATGCCGCGTTATTAATAAATCCGACTATACATATTTTAGGTACTTGCCCCAGAAAAATATTATCAAGTGTTTTTCCCTGAACTCCTGTTGGTATTGTCAAAACTTTGACTTCAGCACGCGTAATAGGATATTTAGCTGTAGTAGAAGCTAAGACATTTTGATGTGCAAGTAAAACTGTTGGATTGATTCGCGCTCTACGAACAATAAGCGTTGCATCAGTAATACTTATTTTTAATTTTAAATCATTTGTAGAAGCCATCAAGTTAAATGTTTCTCTGGAACGAACTAATTTAACGGACATTTCAACTCCGTTAATCAAAAACTTTTCTTGGTTGAATATATCACCATGAAGATGTCCAATCATTTCAATTTCTTTACTTTCACTTGCTAACTCTTGTCTTTTAGTGAAACCTAAGTTTTTTTCATCTGTTGAATTCATCTTTCCTGCCGTATCTTCATACCAAAGACCACATGTTAGATGAGATTCTTTTGATGCAGGAGCATAATTCAACAAAGTTTCCATGTAAGCACGATATGCGTATGTATTATTTGGTGGTGACACAAGTTTTTGATTTAGATAAACATCAAGCTGGCTAAATAATGAATGTAACCAATTATTTGCTGGAGCCACTACCGTTGATGCTGTCAATTTTGTGGAGTCTTGGTTCAATATTCTAGCTTTAATATGAATCAAAGTATGAGACAAATCAATGTAGTCATCACCATTTCCTGGTACTTGAAATTCGATGGGACCATCGTCGGCAAGAGATGAAATAGGTTTATAATGAATCCAAATTCCATTTTCTATACTCGTTTGTGTAGATGGTAAAGCAAATAAATCTAGCTCTGACTTAATACACTCACAAGAATGGCTGTGTAAAAATGACATTATTTTTATTTTTAAGAAAATATATCTTTGATATTATTGCGATTTAACTTAATTTTTTTATTGGCAGCTTTTACTTTAGCTGCTAGCGGTGGAATGAATGAAGACAGACGTTTCTTCTTGGTTATATATCCTGATCCAGACATATTAATTCGATCAATTTTGTCATCAGCTTTTCTTTTCAAGTTTGAACCAACCTCTTTTAATCGAGTCTTAATTGATTCTTCCATAGGACGTGCACTAACCATATCTGATAAAAGTCCCACACCCGCATTTAAAACCTCTTTACCAATCGTGCGAGTCCCACTTGAGAGCAATGGTAAAACAGATCTGAATAATCCTCCTAGAAAGCTACCGATTCCATGACCGCGTTGATATGGTGCCCCTCTATAAACTACCCCAATACCCGATCCAGCCTGATGTGAGTAATAATGTTCATAGGGACATTTTATATTATCACGTTGAGAATACATTATAATTTTCTAAAGTGTAGTTTAATAGCCACGGTTCCAAACTGGAATGGTATTTTCTGACCTGTGTGTGATCTTATATTTACTTCAATGGTGTCAAACTCTCTACGCATGACAGGTAAGTAGTGAGGTGGAGAGAAAACATGCATTTTATTAGCTCCATAAACATATTTTGAAGGGTCTAGAGGTATTATTCTGAGAAGAGGAGTCATTACATCTCCAACTATCTGTGGTTCGATTATATCACAATAAACGAATAACTGAGATGGTAAGCCTAAATGTAAATTCGCTGGACATTTTCCGAGACCTTTTGTTACAAGATTTCTATTAGGTTCATATCCAAGTTGAAGGCACAAATTTGGTGATAATGTTAATGATGTTATTGATTCATCCATAACGGAAACAGATACAAACTTTGATAACTCATCATAGCGAAACTTAATTTTCTCCTTTGTATTGTTTAATGCTGATAAAATATGGTTTGTATTATCATAGCTCGTGGCTGGTATATGAGTTTTGTAGTAAACTAGCGAGCGTTTTTGATCTTGAGGCATTACCATCCATTTAGTAACGTAAACGACATTTTCATGCTCTTGAACATTAAACATTGTACATGGGTATTGGAATTCAACAACACCAACAGACCACGATCCTTCCAGTATAATGGGTTTTGGTAATTTAGTTGAAAAGAGAGTTGTTGTGTTTTCTGGAAAGTATTCCATAGAACTATTACTAAGTAAAGTCAAATAAAAACTTTCTTTTATCATAGTTGTTTTATACTAGAAGCCAAAATCCAACTATTAAATTTATCTGGATAACCTTTCCACTTCACTAATACTTGCTTTCTGTTACCAGAGTAGCGAGTGCTTATGATTTTATTTATTTTGTAACTGGATGTGGGGTTGTAATCTATTTTTTGCAATTCTCTTTCATAAAATGTACCTACTATCGATTCATTTTGTAAATCTTTTAATGTATAAACTACCCAGGGTGACCTATCAATTATAGAAGATACGATAAAAATTTCATGGCTCCAATTGGATTCATAACCTTTTTGAAATATATGTTTAAACTTTATAATTCTTACATGATCACCAACATGAAGTTTTGGTAGTGGGGTATCTGAGGTTTGTTTTGCATTATCCTTTTCATATAAATTATTCCAAACTGTCATTATATTATTTGAATTTACGTCACAAGGACACATTTTAATGCTAGAATGGTAACTATGATTATATGCATGTAGTAAGTCTTGTAAAATATCTATGTACCTATATGTATTTTTGTATGTAAAGTAACGCCACATTTTCATCTTAGGTGTCCTTTGAAATCTTTCTACAATACTTGCTTTAATATCGGGATTATTCGTGGTATAATAGTTTATATTTTTGCTCCTAAAGTACTTTTGCACATCTTTTGCAACAAATTCAGTTCCTTTATCAGATTGAATATGTGTTGGAGTGATATTGGCTTCAGTAAATATGCTTGCAAAACATTGTTTTACGGTTTCTGAATTTTTATTTTTCATTATTCTAGCATATGCATATTTAGTAAATACATCGATAACACAAAGAATGTAATTGAAACCATCATTATATTTAGCATAAGTTCTCATGTCACTTAAATCAGCTTGCCAAAGTTCATTTAGATTAGATAATATATACTTATTCCGAGGAAATTTCCTATGGGCTGGTTTATGAAGTGTGTATGTTTCTTGAGCTTGCAAACATTTTTTGACATCTTCACGTGTCATTTTACCTTTCATTGCTTTTGCTAGTTTTTCAATGCTACCATATCCAGCAGGATGAGATGCGTCATAATAAATTTTGTTAATTTCTAGTAAGGAGTCCATTTCTCCCAATCTATTTTCTGTTTGACTTTCCTAACGTGTTTATACCTATTTCGAGAATTTGATATTGGTGTTGAAAACTCCTCCTCTTGTTGTGGTGTGTGTTGTTCAAGATCTTTTAACTGTAACTGTTTTATAAAATCGCTTCTTTTTGAATTTCCAATGTAAGCCAATGGTATTTGTAATTCTTTTAATGCAGTTGCAAATTGTTGCCACCCTATTGGTTCACTTTTTTTCAGTGGTCTTACCGAATCATTTACTAAGTCCAAAATATTACTTCCATGAATTTCTTTGTTATCAATAGTAACTGTGCCAGTATCATTCCAAAAAATCTTCTTTGGATTCAAAGACACCAAATTTAATAATAACTCACCCTTTCTTGTGTATGTTTTAGGTATTAAACTGAGTATATGTCTAGGAGAGTAAGGAAGTTTTTTATTCGAAACAGTATTTATTTCCTGTTTCTCGTCTTTGTTTGATGTCTGAGTAGCAACTGCATCTATAGTGTTACTGTCTTCGTTTTTATTATCGATTTCATAGTCTTCTGATACATTAGAATTTGAAACTAAAGGTATTTCAACAGGTTGACGTCCTTCTTGGGTAAAATGTAAGTATCTTTGCAAAATTTGTAGGTATAAAATGCATTTCTTTCTTTCTTCTATATCACTTTTCAAAATATTTTGCATTTCAGTGTCTAACCGTGACATAGGACCATCACCGGAATCATGTTGTTTTATTTTTTCCATTACACTTGGATCGATAAGTAACATTTTTTTAGCGTGCTCCATTTTTTAAATAAAAGAACCAACTAATGCACTCAAAACTGAACCCAATATTATGGGTAAAAAAGATCCTCCTTTTTGAACTATTATACGTTTACGAATCTTGTTTGTACTTTTACGCACTAGTTTGCGAAGTATTTCTTTGTATTTATTTAATTTTTTCTTAGCTTTTTCTTCTAGAGGTGCCTTGCCTTTTAAAACGTTATGAATGATTTCACAAATGCAATTAATTTCTTCTTCATTACACGATTTTAAAAGTGCTTTTTGATATTGTGGTTTAAGTGTATGTAGAGCACTAAGTAAATCTTTATGCGTCTTCAAGCTACGATGCATTATTTATAAATGATTGGAATTTGTTGATTCTTTGCATATTTAAATCCTTTTTTGGGGACATACACCGTGCAATATCCATCTAATGGAAATACTTTCGTTTTAATTCGACACGTGTCACAAGTATCTTGTTTAAGATCTATCATTAAATAACCATGCGCTTCTTTAGTAGCATCTCTATATGCATCTTCAATGAATTTTGGATTTTCTGGTGATACTTGACGTGCTAAGTGACGAACTTGTGTTTTATCACGAGGGTTTTTGAAATAAATAATATAGCTTGAATTCAAGGATATGTCTCTTTGACCTTTACCTTGATGAAACAAATTTTGTGTGATGTAGAATACACTTAAGTTTCTATGATGACTACCTTTTGTAAAAATATCAACAATTCGACCATCAGATTCTCTCATAAGATCATCGATAATTATTAGATTTGCATCTTTTCCATCGAACATGTTTAGATCAGGTATACCTTGATAGTAGTTTACGTTTGGTAAGTTGTACAATGGTTGCATTTCATCAAAACACCATGTAATATGACTAAATTTTTTACTACATATCTCTTTGATATTTTTAATAAAGTTTGTAACGAATATAGATTTACCACAACCACTTGGACCTGCAACTATTGCAGTAAATGGATGAACAAATTGAAACATTTTTAATACACGTGTAAGTTCTAAAAGGGTATTGAAATGAATAAGACATTTCGTTGGGAAAATAGATTTATATTTTAATCTCACAAAACAGTTTTTTTTACATTTTCGCCAAATATTATTATAATGAATATAGGTAATATACACAAGAAAAATATGAAAAAAATACTTATTATTAACATCACACAGTATTACAATTATTTACTTCTATTTACATCACACAGTAGTACAATTATTTACATTTTATTTAAATTTTTACCAAATTATATTAAAGTTATTTATAGGTAAGTATATAATATACACAAGACAAAAATATTAAGTAACTTAAGTAATTCTATATTTACAGATGAAAGTACATTTCTTATCTTAATTTATAATGACCCCACGCTAATGTGTCTATCTGATTAGGTAAAATATGTCGTTTTGTATTATTGTAGGACAAACAGGTTTTGTTAATATTCTGAGTAAAAATGTTGTGTTTGATAGATTTAAATCTATACATACTACAAAATTGAATGTTTTTATTGAAGAGACACGACTTGTAATTTTCAATGCTCATTTTTTTTGTGACACTTTTATTTACACCTTTTGCTTTTGCTGTCAATTTATTTTCAACTTCAAACGCATACATTTTAGATCGAAGTCCTACAAATTCTTTCATAATTTTACCATTATTTTCATCTTTAAAGAAACCTATCTTCTTTTTATTTAATTTTGGATAACCAAATATGTTATCAGAAGGATAATCAGATGTATCGAATCGTGTAACAAGATCATGTTTAATATCTTTGTAAAAATTGTCTGTGAAGATTTGATATATTAGGCTGTCAGTATCAGTGTATAATAATTTTATTTTGTTGTTAAATTTATTTAACATATAGTAGTAATGAAAATCATACATCAGAGTTTTCGAAATATCTAATATACAAAATCCTAAATAGATGGGTTTGTTATAAATCATTTTGTTTTTCGTAATTGTACTGCAACTAAGTTTTCACCAATAATTGATAAACTGTGAAATTCTGGTTTGGCAATTAAGTCTTGTGCACCTAAAGTTTTACCTCGATTTTCCCAGTGTGTTAATAATTTAACATTGACTTGTTTCTCAATATTCTTCATTGTTTTACCGAATACGGAGTTGTTCATTAATTTATAAAAATCTTTCTCAAAATCTGATGTTGCTTTTGTTCTTAAATTCGTATTTAGGTTTATGTATCTTTCTAACCAAGGACTTTGACGAAACTTTAAAATTCTGTGAATTTTCATTAATTTAATACCCATTTTAAGACATTGTTTGAGATTTCTGTAATGAATTTTATATTTAATTTTATTGTTTAGATTTGTTACTAATTTTTTTTCTTTACAATTACCTACGCATATATTTTCTGGGCACAGTGGTAAGTCGGAATGTAAATCGTGAAGCTCCACGGGGTATTCTAAATCGACTTCTAAAATAAAACCGTATTCAGATGTATCAGACACTTCAAAATTTGTATCCGGACTCACCCATTCAAAATTACCTTCTGGCATAAATTGAGACATTGCCCAACCGTAAAGATTGTTAGCATCAAAGTATGCAATATATGACTTAGGTTTATTCTTATCAAAATCATCTAGAAAATCATTGTTTGCCCTAGCATATCGATTGCTACATTGCGATACACCTCCTCTTATTCCTGTTGTGATAAAAGCTACTTTATCGAAATCTTTCAATAATTCTAGCTCAATTTTAGTGTATTTTAACATAGCATCCAAACTCAATCCTGGTGCTGTATAATAGTGAGCAGGATCTAAATCATAAGTTGCAATACAAATATTTCTAAAATTTTCGAAAACATCCGTTAGGAGCAAAACGTCTGTTTTTAAGTATAAGTCGGAGTAATCTAACATATTGCGACAGTTGAAATGTTGCCAAACATCCTGAGCACGATTATAATCATCATCAGAAACATTTGAGTCAGACAGTGAACTGTAAAACTGATTGTGATTGGGAAGATTTGTTAATTTTAAACTTTCAAATGATGTCATAAATTCGTATGGGTATATACCCTTTTTTCTAAGACGGTTGAAGTCTTCATCTTGAGGAAAATTTCTTTTAAGCGAGTGGAATTGTTCATCTTTGAGATTTTTAGCTAATTGATCAAGACTGCATGGTAAAAATTTTAAAGAATCTACAAATCTTAAACTGACTTTTTGGTTGTTTATGGTTAATATTTTTGAAAATGATATGTATTTTTCTTTGTTTTGAGGTATGACTTCCACTTCTCCTTCCATTAAATTTAATGCATGAACAATGAAATGTGCATCGTAATTACTGAGATTATGAAGGAATACTGGAATGTGTCGTGGGGTTCGAAACTTTGCTACACATTCATTGTGACCAACACCTCTGAAATTACCCGTATGCCAATCAAAATCGAGAACCTTTTCTTCTTTTAAATTAGTCTCACAAATGTAACAATTTTTTGCATTGACTATTTTATTTTCATCTTCAATTGACAGTGGATTGGAACATTTTCGAAAACTATTTAATCTACAAATCATTTTTAAATCTTCATTTAAACGTTTCATAAAAACTTGTTCACAGTTTGGTCCACTGTATGTTTGATATTTTGACAATTTATCGTCATAGGAACATTTTATATAATATCCAAAACTATACACTTTATGTTCTTGAACGTTGTTAGTATATGACTTTGATGGATCATTGGGACATGACTTTATTGGGTTTAATAATGCTTCGAAATCAGCGTATACAACAAATGGTATTTTTAATTTTCTTTGAAACTTATCGAACTTCTATTTATCGTTAGATACTGACTGTCCAAACCAATCTTTAGATGTTTTTTCATTACTTGGGAGTTCTGTTGATATATGAGAGCAATCATGCTGCTGATGATTAGTCAACCTCTGTTCTGTGGGAAAATGTAATAAACATCCATCACAGATATAAACTGCATGCTCGTGACTTGAAATCTGTTTACTTACTAGTCGCGACAAGTTTTTTATATAGCAATAGTGGTTATTTGTACCATTATGTATGTACAATAAATTAATATGACAACTTTTACGAGATTTAGTAAAAAACAGTGGACCTACTACACTATGCTTTTTTGTTTCTTTTTTAAATTCCAATCCGAAAACATTTATGCTGATATCGTTTAATTTTTCAACTTTAGGTATGTCACTCAACTTAACCGGGAAAGTAACACCACCGAATTTAAGTTTGTTGGAATGCATCTTGTAAGATGATACACGATCAGATTTTTTATTGACAGGGTATAATGCTGAGAGTAATGCCCATTTGAAACATAAATTATCTGAATTTTCAACATTGATAACAGCTTTTTTTGTTTTAATATCTCGAGGTAAATCTATAAATGAAGTTCCCCGTAGAGGATTAAATTTGTTTACATTCATGTCAATACATTTAATTTGTTTAAGACTCCATCCGCTGTCTTTTTTCTCGAAAGCACTAATTTTATTCAAAATAGTATCACGTAAGGAAGAAAAAAATATATTTAAGTCATCTCCTTGAAAAATTATGAAATTATAAGTTTGAAAATCGAATGAGTTTGTAATATTTTTAGTTTGTTGTATAAATTCAGCATTTAAAATAAAATTTACTTTAAGAATTTTATATTTTTGAATTGATTCTTCAATTAAAACTAATAAGTCATTTTTTATAGAATCTAAGAATAATTCTGGTGTTTCAAAAACTAAATCAGATAAAGGTTCATGTTTGCTGTTTATTTTATAAGTTATGATTCTTTGTCCAAAAGCTGATTCAACGACAGAAACATTTGGTAAAGAGTTGTGTAATTTAAATATATTATTTTTATGCATGTTGCTTTTTAAATGATTAGAGAAATACCGCCTACTAACCAAAACCTGACATGTGCTACAATTTACCTTATCATCGTGGGGTCTATCCTGGGAAGATGAAGTTGAAGCTTCTTCAAGTCGCGGTCTCTTAGTAGTCACTGTTTCTGTTTGTTCTGAAGTAGTATTCCGAGTTCTTTTGAGACCTCGTCCAATCTGATGCGTTGGGGAGCTGCACCTAATAAAATAAAACAACTTATAGCAACATTTACTTCTTATATATCTAGTAATAAGTTCAATATTCAATCTACATACTTTTAAGTATTTTCAACCACAGCACAGATATTGTACAGCTCCTCATCGTAAAATGAATTATTCAATTCGCTTCTTTCCGCTCTTTCACACAGCTCCAAAATATCCACATCGTTACAGATTTCATTGAGTTCCATTAAATTAAAAAAAGCACTGATGCAAACTTCACCACTTTGTGTCATTTTGTTTGAAGAAATTAAATAGTACTTAGATCAAAAAAGTTCATCACTCAAAGTTTTGAAATAACTAGGTAAAAACATTATTTTACAACAAATAATTATTGATAATTAAGCTGGCATTAGACATCAATCAATTGGTGATTTATTATTGAACACGTATTTCTTGCAATTGTTTGTATTGGATATCTCTTTCGTTATGTTATATATTATTTTTTTAGTGTTCACAACATTCATATTTACACTATCTGCGTAATATTTCACTCTAACATCAGCATACTTCCAATGTTGTTGTTGTGGAATTTTAGATAACTTTTTCAAATCGTAGATTTCAATTTTTATAAGATGACTGGAGTTGATGCCATCATCAGCGTTTGTTGAAAGATATACTACTCCTTCCTCTCCATGAGCTCTTGAGACAGTAGATGAAAGTTTTTTCTTCTTAATTTGTGGTATTTCAAACAAATCATCTAAACTTTCAGTTGATGTGTGATTTCGTTTTCTTTTCGCGCCATTAATGGATAACACTTCAATATCATCATCTGATCCATAATAATATTGTTTGTAGGTATTTTCTTCGTTGATATTGAATGAGTTCTGCAACAATACATTTATACATTGCAAAAATCGGTTTAGTAAAAAGATTGCAAAGATACAAAAACTATTTTAAATTATTTACCTCCATAACGTAACTTTTGATGAACACTTATTGACACGCCAAGATACTTTAACTGTGAGTTGGATGGTTGCATGGGTATATATAGCAAGTTTAATCAGTAAAACGAGTATTATACTCATACTTTTGGAATGTGAAAGTACAAAAGTGATTAGTAACAATGGAACATGGGTCATAGTAGGAATTTAATCAGTAAAACAGAATGTGATTTATTTGGTTATGGTGCAAACCTACAGTTTTATGTGATTATTATTGTAATTTGAATGAAATAATTTTGAACATGTATTTTCAATCTAGGTTCCACATTCAGACCTCAAATACAGGTTTTCAACTTCAATTTCACACTTGAATCTTATCAATTGAACACGCATGAGCTATAGCAGTGTGCGTCATGAACACAAAAGAGATACAAAAACATTTATGTAAAATTCATTCTAGCTTACAATACAATGTGTATGCTGCAAACCGATTACCAATATACACTCAGACCTACATACATAATAAGCAATTTAGACCCAGATACAAAGCCGGGATCTCACTGGATAGCCATACACATTGACGAAAATGGATTTGGACAATATTTTGATTCTTATGGTCGACCGCCAAGACGTTATCACCAATCGTTTTTAAAAAGGAATTCAAGACAATGGAATTTTAATAGTAATAGAATACAACACGACTGGAGTTCAGTATGTGGCCAGTACTGTCTAATGTATTTGTATTTCAAATTCAATGGCAATTCGATGTTTGATTTTACTAAAAGATTCGATGCAAATACAGTCTCCAATGATATATTACTTTATGATATGTTTAAATCCTGTTTTATTAATTAATAAAGAAATTGAACGTACTATTTGGTTTTTATTTCATTGTGATGGAATGCACTTAACAATAGAGCAAACCGAACGATAGCGAACTCGAAGTAAGCATTGAAACAGGAAAGGTTTTTAAAGAAGATTTTTAAAAAATCTTAAGGAAGATTTTTAAAAAATCTGATGTATGTCATTATTTAACACCGAATGGTAACGTGAGAGAAATTATACGAGGAATAGACACAAAATTGGCACAATTTACATTGAATGATTACTGCTTGATACTAATTGGTGAGGAAGATTTCAAAACAACAAATGATTATTACAGTATGATTACCGACATTAGAAATAAACTACAGGATATAAAAAACACAAATATTATCATCTGCCTCCCAACTAAGAAGTGGGGAAATATGGCAAATATGTTTAACTGGAGAGTAGATGCTTTTAATAGTTTGTTATATCTGGACGGGCTGACGCATAAACATGCACACATATATGATCCGAATGATGATTTAAAGAGTAATCGCCCACTCATGTATCACAAACTCTTTGGAACAGTAAATGACAGAGGCATTCGACTAATATTTAAAAATCTACAAAACTATATAATGAATATACAGCATCTCAACAGCGTCAGTGACCTTAATGAATCAAATGAGAGCATTGAAGTGTACAGTGAGAGTCACACCCAGTCAACATTTTTTCGTAACTCACTATCTCCATATTCTACACCAAAACATCGCGGGTTTGATTAATAAAGCTGATGCGCTTGCAGTAAGTTTAGAAGAACTCTTAGATAGAAACATCAACGTTGACGTATTATGCATAACGGAACACTTCATGAAAGCTGGCTACGAATCTTTCCTGAATATACCTAACTACTCCTTGGCAGCTTGTTTTAGCCGAAATAACAACAAGAGAGGCGGAGCGTGCATTATGGTGAAGAACGATCATGAATGGAGAGAATTACCAGAAATCAGCAAAATGTCATTAACAAATGTATTCGAATGTTGTGGAATCGAACTGACTAACTATAGAATTGTGGTTATTTCTCTATATAGAGTACCGAAAGCAGAAAACTTGAATATCTTTTTCAGTAAATTAGAAAAGGTACTACAAATGCTTTGTAGTAAAAATTATGAACACATCATAGTAGGCGGTGACTTTAACATAGATTTACTAAAAACGAATAATTTGTCATTAGATTTTGAGTGTTTGTTAATGAACTACAATTTTAAGGTAGCAATAAAACAACCCACAAGGATAATAAGCCAAACTTGTATAGATAACTTCGCGCATAATCATAAAAAGAAATGTAAGACTGATGTGTTCGAATTTGCTCTATCTGATCACACCGCCCAACTTATAAAATTTCCGGTCAAGAATCAGTTAACTCTTAAATTTTGGCGCAAAAAACAACGAGACTATAGTCCAGAAAATATGGAAAAATTCTAAATGTGTTTAAAAAACATACCATTTGATGAAGTGTATAATACCACTGACCCTAATACAGCCTACGATATCTTTATTCGGGATTTTAAACTTTTTTATGATTTGTGCTTTCCAAATAGACTTATTACTATAAGGACGAATAACAAACCCAAGTGGGTGTCACGTGGTATAAAAATATGCAGTAAGAAAAAGAGAGAGCTTCTTTGGAAATGTAGACTAAAACCCTCAAAAACAAATAAAACACAATTTCTTAACTATTCCAAAATGTTTAGAAAAATAATAAAGCTTACAAAACGTGCTCAAAACAACTACAAAATTAAAACTTCCGATAATAAATCAAAAACAGCCTGGCAAATTATCAACAAAACTAGATTAAATTTACCAAAAGAAACTACTACTAGAATTAAACTGGGAAATGATAGTATTACTGACCCTAATGATATCGCTAATGCATTCAACAATTTTTTTGTAGATAAAATCAAACCGATTACTGGCGCTGGCAAGAAGGTAGCCGCACACATTAAACACTCCAAAGACTCTATGTTTATTAAGCCAAGCCTACCTAATGATATTGAGACAATTATTAAAGACTTAAAAAACACGAATAGTGTTGGGAACGATGGCATTTCGACAAAAGTAATAAAGTCTGTAAATCAATATATAAGTTCCCCTCTGAGCTACATCATAAACTTAACAATTACGACAGGAATTTTTCCAACATCCCTTAAAACTTCCATAGTAAAACCTTTATTCAAAAAAGAAAACAAAGAATTACTGGAAAATTACAGGCCTATTGCATTAATTCCAATATTTTCAAAAATTTTTGAAAAATATTTATATCAGAAAATCAACAATTATCTTGAAAAAAACAATATACTTTGTAGGGAACAAAAAGGATTTCGAAGTAACAAAACTATAAATATGGCCATTTATGAGTTCATTAAAACAGTTCTGTTGCATGTAGACAAAACCGCTCCCATATGTGCTGTGTTCTATGATATGACACAAACCTTTGACTACGTAGATCATACAATTTTAAGTAATAAACTAGAAGCCTATGGAATTAGAGGAAATATATTAGCTTTGATTGAGTCGTATTTGTCCATGAGAAAGCAAGTGACACAAATTACAAAAATAAACGTTCAAACAAAATATGAAGAGTCTTTCACTTCTATGGAGCGCTATGTGGCCTACGGGGTACCACAGGGAAGTGTCCTAGGACCTCTCCTATTTATTATATACATAAACGATTTACCAAGGGCAACTACTCAACCGATGACACTGTTCGCGGATGATAGCACTGTAACTATATCTTGTAAGAATATTGACTTCTATAAAACTGACATAAACAATTCCGTGACATCTATCATTTCATGGCTTGACAATAATAATCTAAAGATAAATCTTAATAAAACGAATATAATGCACTTTAGTCAAAGATCAAAAAACCCATCTGACATTAACTTAATTTATGCAAATAATACAATTAATCAAGTCAACATTGCAAAATTTCTAGGTGTAATAATTGACAAAACATTGAATTGGAAACATCACATCGAAGAACTTTGTAAAAAAGTCAGTAGTTTATCCTTCGTTCTATATAAACTTGCTGCTACTTTAAATATAGATGCTCTGCTGTCCGCTTACTATGGTTTAATTGATTCTGCTCTCAGATACGGAATTATCTTCTGGGGTAACTCTACCGAAAGAGAAACTATCTTTAAAATGCAAAAACGCTGTATTAGGGCCATGTTTGGACTTCAGACGTCTGATAGCTGTAATATCTATTTTAAGAAACATAACATTCTTACACTTCCGTCACTATACCTACTGGAAATAGCTTTATTTGTTAAGAACAACTCTGAACTATTTCCTAAATTGTCAGATAAAGCTATAAGAAATCGGCGTGACAGTAACAGACTAGCCTCACAATCAGCAAAAACAGCGCTTATGCGCAAAAGTGTAGTCTGCATGGCACCCACTATTTTTAATAAAATACCTAAGTGCTACAAAGAATTAGAGACTAATCTATTTAAGAAAAGATTTAAAAAGTTTCTAATAGAAAAATGTTACTATAGTATTAATGACTTCCTTAATGACAAATTCTAATCACCTTGACATATGTTATCATTATTATAATTGAGTTTTATTAGGGATGAATTCATTTTGACACACTTAATTATCTTATTTCAAGAATGAGGGAATATTTGTTTGGGAATATTTGTTTGACATATTATTAATTTAGTTAAGTACCTACTATATTGCTATGATAATTATTTAATTTAATATAATATTGACAATGGCAGCTCCATCTCTCAACTTTGTACGCCTACATAGGCAAAACATAATGGACTTTTGACTTTATTACCAACAATGTGCATGCTTATGTATAATACTTATGTTTTGTGCAATAAATGAATCTGAATCTGAATCTGAATCTGAAAGGGTGATTAGTTAACAATAGGGCACACTAATTACCAATGGAATGTAAATGCTATCTTTGGAACCGTACGTCGTAGAGCAAAACGGATTGCACAGAACGATTCAGCGTGCCCCAAAACATCGGAATTGATACCAAACATTTTTTTTTTTTTTTTTTAGGTCGGGCTAGACCTGACGAGCTTTTTTAGGAGGTGGTGGAGAGTGAGCCAGAACCGGCGAATACCTACTACTAACCTACTCATTTATTCTTCCAGCTCATACATCTTCTCGTCATTGTGCGTATGTTGTGTGTTACCAGGGCCAGGCGTGGTCGTTGAGGGCGGTAGCCGGGCGTCTGCCGGGGATTCTTAGCACCCCCTGCCCCTCCGTTACCGTGGCCGCTACCGTAGCCAGGAATAGCGGGGCCGCCGGGGACTGGTTCCTTTTGTGTCCATCATTGGGGGGGTTATGCCAATACTCGCCACGCTTGGAGGCGGGTTTGCGAGCGCAGTTTTGGGGTTTTATACTGGGAAGGTGCTGCTTCCGATTGTTACAGGCAGTATTTATGAGGTAATAATATTTTCTGATGCAGACCCAGTGATATTATAATCAGTCAGCTCGTGACCACGGCCATTTTAACATAGTCAAAACGTCGAGCGAAAGGTACATATTTTTACCTAAATTAAATAATATATATACGTGATAAGTCCCGATAAACATTTAAAACATGTGTTCAAATCGCGAAAGTTTAAAAATTACTATATTATAATCTGATTGAAACTTTCGTAAGTATTAGGTACACATTTTAATGTTATTTTGACGTTTCTTTGATTTGACTTACTCGGTAGGTATAGTCAAATATCTCGACCGGTTTCGTGACCATCCGGGCCACTTCTTCATGGAGTACTTACGCACCCGGCTGCGTTCGCGCTAGTACTATCGCGCGACTATACCTACCGCGTAAGTAACTTTCAAAATAATATTAAGATATTATAATCTCGAACAAATTTATAATATTTTCTGATGCAGACCCAGTGATATTATTACCGACCCAAGATTATATTGACTGATCCAAAAAACGAGACAATGTTGTGAAAGAATTTATGAAGATTTATGATTCAAAAAGTGTACCTGATAAATCCTATTAATATTATAAACGTGAAAGTTTGTATGTATGGATGTATGGATGTTTGTTACTCTTTCACGCACAAACGGGGGGGCTAATGTTGATGAAATTTGGTATGGGGGTAGATGAGGCGCTGGATTAACACATAGGATACTTTTCATCATCATCATCATCATCATCCATCACCACGCGGGTGAAACCGCGGGGCGCAGCTAGTAAGGATATAATATGATCTGATGCAGATCCAGTAATATTATTATGAGGTTTGTGGACAAACTTTTAGGAAAGGTCGAATGCTGGATATAATAATACATTAAATAATAAACATAAATAGTATATACAGCTTATAATCAGAATGAAGTAGCTCGTTGTTGACTTCCTATCTGATGTAGACGCTATTCATGACTAGTGACTAGTGAATCATTCCGGAAAAGTAGCATAAGTTCTTTATTGTAAAAATATGAAGTTAAGTGTAAATGAATTTATAATATACAAGCTATTTAAAAGTATAAACTATATTTAGAAATGTAAGCCTGCAATAATATGTTAAAGTTATTGTAAAAGTAAGAAAACGATTGCTGGTATACATCTAACGACAGGTTAGGGGGTGGTACATTTGGCCCGCCATATTTGGGTTGTAATCAATAAAGCAAAAATAATTGTGAGACGTATTAAAATTATAAGACAAACATAACGTGAATTAGCCTATTTCATTATTGTATCATCCTGATTCTAACACGTGACGTACGAAAAGCAACATTTGCAAATCTATTCACAATTCTAATAAAAGGATCAAACCGTTGATTCTTGGAAAAATAAAACTAGATATCTTCGGAATAATCATATAATGTAATATAATATAATTATATAATGTAATAAAAACATAAATTCCTTTTTTGATTTATCTTATTTTGCTAATATGTAAATTGTATTTTTTTACTCTTACAGTAAAAATTGATTTTAACAATAACCATTTGATATATTATATAATGAATGTGCTCTTCACAAGATATTTTTTTACAATTGCTGATCTTTACATTCCACATATTACACAATAAAATTGAAAAGTTCATATTTTAGCCTCTTGTTGAGGGGAATGCACATTGTTTATAAATTCATTACCACAATACTGCATAAATTACGGTATTTACCGCCGAAATTCTTGATAAGTTTAAAATGCAACGTTTTCGTAATTACCTAACTTGTGACATTTTGTCAAGTAATTAATCGCAATAAAATAATCCCATGTTAGTGAATAGTTCTATCTGGTTTATTTTGTTTGATATATCGATTAATTATTATAGTCTGTACTTTATATGAGCGGAGGAGTCTCTATTCGGTTACCCCAGCAATAAAGTTTATGATGTTCAAACTCACATTTCACAGCTGTCGCAGTGATCAAGCCATGTGTTACGCGCATGTCTTAAGAGGAATGCATAGCTAGTACTTGTCCATACTAAAAGAAATAACTCTTTTCTACCTCTTAACATTGTCCAATTTCATTGGGTTTTTTTTCATGTAAATAACACTTTATATACCGTGCGTTTTGAATTTTTCAGGATTTTAAGTAATAAAAAAGTAAAATTATAGTAGGTACTTTAAAATACTAAAAAAAACAAAACGTACGAGCATAGTATAAACAATGTGTTGATTACATGAAAAGAAATACTCACTGAAATCAGAAAATGTTAAGAGGTAGAAAGGAGTTATTTAATTTTGGTATAGACAAGTACTAGCTATACAATGCTCTTAATAAGAAAACACGTTCCGTTCGATGTAACTAAGCCACGCATAATTATTGTCAATGAGAAATTGAACAACTCTTTGAAAACAACAACTCTTATTTGTAGTACGAGAACAATTGTTTGAGTAATATTGGCATCTATTGCATTTTTAGCGTACTACAAAGTTCGATAGTAAAGTGTAAAATGGCTATTATTATTTTTAGAATCTCAGGTAACTGGTGCCGTAGTACTATTACCCTTTTCTGTATTTTAATTCTATGTCGATACTCCTAACGCCATCTTGACAACTATTTGGAACTACTGAAAGCGTCTACGCTAAAACGTATGGGTATTGGCTATCCTCTGTAGTATTGTCATCCTTGATATTACTAGTACAAGATGTTTTTATAAAATAGTCCTTTCATGTTTAGACAAGTTTTGATGCGTTACATTACAAATATTTACGATAGTTTTACCATTATGTATAGTTATGTATTATTTATTAGGCCTTTTATAACCCTTTTTACAATATTTTATTAGCTTTAATTTGGAACTTGTTCTCTTCATCGTTGCAGTCCCTCCTTCCATTAACTATTTATTTAAATCTTTGCAATAGTTATGCAAAAAAATCTAGATGTTAGATTTAATAAATATGAAATTAAATCATCCTTGTGTTCATCGCAATCTAAAAAATCACACTCGATGAACAGAATGGATTGAGTATCCCCTCCCGCTGCACCCCGCGGCAACTCAATCCACTCCGTCTCAATTCGAGTATATACATTCTGCTCAATGGTTGTTTGTTGCCCGCCGCGAAAGTCACTAGAACAGAGAACTGCTATCGCCGCAAATAACGCTGCAATTCAAACAAACGCGTGTAAAATCGCGTCTCCGTAAACGCACTCTAGAACGCCATATGTTTGAATTCAATTTTGACTTGAGTAAAGATTCGACATGCCATACTAAGTTTAGTAATCAAGCTTAGATTCACTTCTAAGCGTACTTCTGGAATACCGCCCTAAGTATGTCTACCAGTCATCAGGTACCATAGTACACCTGTAGCGTAGTAGAACCTGAAGACCTTGTACATTTGTCCCATATTATTATTATTCCTATTATTTACTTATATTTACTATACACTCTTCAATCTGTGTTCTAATGTGTTTTAAGCATCTGGTGGTAGAACATTTGAATGGTTTCTCTCCAGTATGTGTTCTTAATATGTCTTCGTAAGTGACCTGCTTGTGTACATTCATAATCACACATGTTGCATTTGAATGGTTTATCTTTAGTGTGTGTGCTAATATGCCTTCGTAATTGAACTGCTGTTGCACATTCATAATCACACATGTTGCATTTGAATGGTTTCTCTCCAGTATGTGAGCTAATATGTCTTCGTAAGCTACGTGCATGTGTACATTCATAATCACACATGTTGCATTTGAATGGTTTCTCTCCAGTGTGTGTGCTAATATGACTTCGTAATTGATCTGCTCTTGCAGATTCATAATCACACATGTTGCATTTGAATGGTTTCTCTTGTATGTGTGCTAATATGTCTTCGTAAGCTACCTGCATGTGTACATTCATAATCACACATGTTGCATTTGAATGGTTTCTCTCCAGTGTGTGTGCTAATATGACTTCGTAATTCATTTGCTCTTGCAGATTTATAATCACACATGTTGCATTTGAATGGTTTCTCTCCAGTATGTGAGCTAATATGTCTTCGTAAGCTACGTGCATGTGTACATTCATAATCACACATGTTGCATTTGAATGGTTTCTCTCCAGTGTGTGTGCTAATATGACTTCGTAATTGATCTGCTCTTGCAGATTCATAATCACACATGTTGCATTTTAATGGTTTCTCTCCAGTATGTGTTCGAATATGACTTCGTAATTCATTTGCTCTTGCAGATTCATAATCACACATGTTGCATTTGAATGGTTTCTCTCCAGTATGTGTTCTAATATGTCTTCGTAAGCTACCTGCTTGTGTACATTCATAATCACACATGTTGCATTTGAATGGTTTCTCTCCAGTATGTGTTCTAATATGGGTTCGTAAGCTACCTGCTTGTGTACATTCATAATCACACAAGTTGCATTTGAATGGTTTCTCACCAGTATGTGTTCTAATATGTCTTCGTAAGCTACCTGCTTGTGTACATTCAAAATCACACATGTTGCATTTGAATGGTTTCTCTCCAGTGTGTGTGCTAATATGGGTTCGTAAGTTACCTGCTTGTGTACATTCATAATCACACATGTTGCATTTGAATGGTTTCTCTCCAGTGTGTGTGCTAATATGGGTTCGTAAGTTACCTGCTTGTGTACATTCATAATCACACATGTTGCATTTGAATGGTTTCTCTCCAGTGTGTGTGCTAATATGCCTTCGTAATTGAACTGCTGTTGCAGATTCATAATCACACATGTTGCATTTGAATGGTTTCTCTCCAGTATGTGTTCTAATATGGGTTGGTAAGTTACCTGCTTGTGTACATTCATAATCACACATGTTGCATTTGAATGGTTTCTCTCCAGTGTGTGTGCTAATATGCCTTCGTAATTGAACTGCTGTTGCAGATTCATAATCACACATGTTGCATTTGAATGGTTTCTCTCCAGTATGTGTTCTAATATGGGTTCGTAAGTTACCTGCTTGTGTACATTCATAATCACACATGTTGCATTTGAATGGTTTCTCTCCAGTATGTGTTCTAATATGAATTTGTAATTGATTTGCTCTAGCAGATTCATAATCACACATGTTGCATTTGAATGGTTTCTCTCCAGTATGTGTTCTTATATGGGTTCGTAAGTTACCTGCTTGTGTACATTCATAATCACACATGTTGCATTTGAATGGTTTCTCTCCAGTATGTGTTCTAATATGAATTTGTAATTGATTTGCTCTAGCAGATTCATAATCACACATGTTGCATTTGAATGGTTTCTCTCCAGTGTGCGTTCTAATAGGTTTTTTCAAGCGTCTAGTGGTAGAACATTTATAATGAAACATATTACATTTATATGGTTTTTTACCACTGTATCTCATGTTATGTTTTTCCAGTTTTCTTTTCGTTGCAGATTCACAATCAGCCATCGTATGTACCTGTAACAAATAATTTACGTATTATGCATAAAGGTGTGTACATTACATATAGCATAAAGTATCAGTAGAATTGCAAAAAAAGATGTATTCTTACAGTAGTAAGCAACCATAAGCTATACGACAAAGTAGCAGACGATGGCTATCCTCTGACAAAACATCATATGAATCACAAATTACAATTAACATATTAAACAAATTAAAATATATTGTTATTGAAACTCGCGTTCATTATAATTTTGAAATAGTAAAACGGGATTAACTTGAGAGTTACGCGTAGTCGATATCACGAATAAAATTAAATACAAATTTAATAATAATACCTACAAGCACACATTAAAATATATTATGCGTAAATTGTTTTTTAATAGACGAATAAATATTAAATGCACAAACAATTACAAATGAGAATATTTACTAGTTTCATACTTTTTAATATCTTTTGGTGAACATCCACACAAAGGTCTTCAAGTCCCAAACTAGGCAGACCTGTACTATGGTAACCTGATGACTGCTATACATACTTATATACATATATACACACTCACACACAGCTCAAACAGACATGTTCATGCACACAAATGTTAAACCTGTCCGGGGATTAAACCCGGGACCAGCGGCTCATAAGGCAGGGATGCTATCAACTGCGCCAACCAACCTGTCAAATTATTTAAATAACTGAATAAAATAAGTAAAATATTTAAATCTAGTAAGATAATCTAGAAAGATAAAATTATTAATTTAAGCAAAAATATTAGTAGGTTAGTAAGTTGATGACTGGAGCTGACAAAAGTGACATAGAACCGCCATTTTTTCGATTGCGATCAACATTTGTTGCCAACTGAGATACATAATAGCCCTACAGGTTTTAGTTTTTGAACTTACTTCTTATCTATCATCTCATCTTAGCTGTATGACGTCCAGTGCTGAACATTAGCCTCCCCCATGAATTTCCATTTCCTTCTTATCTATATACTAATACAAGAAGACTATAATATAAAGAGGAAAAATGTGTTTGTTTGTTTGAATAGAGTGGGATCCAAAAGTACTGAACCAATTTAAAAAGATCTTTCACCATTAGAATCTGTAGCGGTTCTGCCACTTTATGGACTGTGTTAAGAACCGTTAGCGACATCTATTACCGTGGGCATAAAACAAGGGACAGGTGTGAAGGTGGGCTGCAACCACTGCAAGCTCGGTGCACCTAACGGCACGCAGCGACGGTCATACGTCATTCCGAGTGCAAACGCAACAACTTTGTACCATAACTATTATTGTACTCACCCGCTCTGTTTTTAAAAGTTACCTTAAAAATGTACCGTATGTTTTTACTATATAAATGGAAGATTAAAACACAGAAGAAGAAATAATACGATTTATTTTGTATAATCGCCTACAAGTCCCGAACACCCGATAGCGTCAACGCAGCAGCGTAAATATTGGTCCTTCGAGCCGGATTATGGACAACTCGCCAGTTCGTTGATGGTCGTCTCCACATACTGGATCAGCAGATACACGGCCAGGCCAGCAGGATTTGTGCTAATTTAGTGCTATTCACAGTGTTTATTTTGGTTTAGTTTTAAATTATTAATTCCATAACACATCTAAATACGTGGGACTTCATGTAGTGCATACAGGAATCATTATGGTAGGTACAGGGTACATTTTCGTGTGCGGTACACATTAATTGTAATGCCAAATACGTACGAACGCTAGCTTAAAACATTTAAAATATTACTTGCTTACGGTATAAGGGTTCCGTACCATATTAATCAAGGGTTCCGAATAATATCCTGCAGCTGAATGGGTATTTGTTTAATTATTTGAAAGTAAACATCAAATGTTTTATAAGTAAAATTACGCATAAACTTATTTATTAATAAAACACTGTTTTAAACTATCACGGTTGTTCTCTAAAGTTATATGATTATTAACGGGATTTTTACCGTGGTAAGGTTGTGGAATGAGCTCCCGATTTTTCGGCGCAGTTACATGCACCATGTTCACGGGAAGACTGAAGAATGCGGGTGGTTGGTCATAAAGTTTAAAAGTTAGGTGCAGACATAACGATCTACCCTCTTTCTTAGTCTTTTGCTACGGTTATCACTGGAACTCGAACTCGATCCTAAGTCCCGACAAAACACACTCACTGTACTATTACAGTGAGTGTGTTTTGTCGGGACTTAGGATCGAGTTCGAGTTCCAGTGATAACCGTCGACTTATACTTTTTTCTAATTCCGGAATCGGTTCCGGAATTAGAAAAAAGTATAGGAATTAAAAAAAAGCAATATATAGGCATTAAATTGTTTTGTTAAATCAAATCTTTATTATAAAAATTAAATAAATCAACAAAACTCTTGAATGAGATCAATTAAACAGCCTTCTATTAGGTTTTCTTAGTAAATATAACAAAAAAATGATCAACTTTTCAATGATATACATCATAGCAAAATCAACGTGTGCTAGCTATTTGCAATCCAGCTGTTCTTGCAGTGTTGATTCATTGACTTCAGCTTCATCAACACCTATATCACAGACTTCGGAATCACCTTCATCGTGGATCTCATTTGAAACGGCATTATCTTTGTACTTCAATAGTTGCAGCAAAGTAATAATCGTCTCTTCAATCTCCACACTATTTGGTTTACCAAAAGTGTCATCATCGGTTTGTTTGAAGAAATCGTCTGAATCGTGCAAATAGTGCCAAACTCCAGCTCCACCAATGCACTCCCGAGTAGTCCCGAGCGAGAGCGGCGCTGCACTAGCACCGCTGACTGGTTGGCGAAATGGCGAACGAACGAAATGCAAGCGTCGATTGCGGCGATTTGAATTCAAACTTCGCGCGTGGTACGGTACATTTCGCAAGAGAGTAAAAATATGCAAATTTTATTATTGTGGTAACTTATCTTACAAATAATTATATGAGTATCGGATTGCGATATTTACTTCAGTTCCGGAATTGTAAAATTGTAAAAAATCATCCGAAATTCCGGAGTTACGAAATCTCGGAATTCCGGAATCCATGCCTCACAATCGAATAAAGTATGTAACGTTAATATGCGATCGAAAATAAACAATTTTCAAACGCAACTTCGTTGTTTCGTCTACCACGCATCACATCATGTGTACCATCAAGTCACATCAACTGTGACTCGCTTCATATTCCACAGAATATATCTCTGGCTGAACCCACTTTGAACTAGCCGTCAGAAATAGATTTACTCATAAGCGCTGACGTTTTTTGGGATTTATTGGATGGAAATTGCATTAGATTACCTACCGGGTCATATCTGCAAAATTCGAAGGTAGGATGGTTAATTTCCGGTCCTATTTCTACGAAAAGCTTGAATTTAAACAAGTATGCTCATTGCAATGTTGCTCAAACATCACGCGTTGACGTGGAACTACGAAAATTTCGGGAACTGGAAGAAGTTGATATATCGGATCCTATACTTACTAAAGATGAACGTAAGTGTGAAGAGTTGTTTATGCGCACTACTAAGCGAGACAATATTGGTAGGTTCACGGTACAAGTACGGTAAAAAGTAACTACCTACCACCAAATAATGTTACTAACAGATAATGGTTTGTCAGTTACCATAGTCCTACTATACCACTGCCGTCGTAAGGAAAAAGGGCACAACTAACATTTTAAAACAAATTGAGTTATATACATATTTAGAATCAGAAAAAAAGGCACATCTGCTCAATTTTTTGTAAAATTTTATCTTCAAGGAATTCGGAAATAATGTAGGCTTAAAAGGCACAAATGAGACCTAATATTCATGTTTTATAAAATGAAAAGGCACATTTATTTACCATTATATTGAAAAGGCACAAATACGTAGATGTGACTATTACTTCATACAGATTTTTACTAAAAACTACTTTGAAAAGGCACACCTGCAACATAACAATAAGAAAAGTCTCAAATGCCAGATGTGCCCTGTCTACTTAATTAATGATCCATGCATGTCTCAATTAATTTACGTATAAAAGGCACAAATAACCAGTTGTGCCTTTTCTTTAAATTATTTACGATTAGGGGTGAGGAAAGGAGGGCAGGGTTTGATTGAAACGCGCCAGTTGTGCCTACGACGTCGAAGTGACTTCACGCCTGTCAGCAGCCTGCCCGCGCTAGGTAAGTTTATTTACGTTTTATCCATGTTTACATATTGTTTCTAATTCAAGTAGGTAGGTAGATAACTTTGTAGGTTAGGTCATAAACCTAGGTAATCTCAACAGTTACCTGTCGGTTTCTAGACAGATGTGCCAAACAAAGCCACGGTAATATTATTATTATCTAACAGACTATTTTGTCTGCACCAGGAGGCGCGAGGCGCTCGCGCTTCGTCCGTTTGTATGAAGTTGGAACACTGTATAGATAATATTACCGTGCCTTAGCTATGTGACATAATATTTAATTAATTAAGTAGGAATATGATAAACATATATTATCATTCATTTTACTTGTTTTTCCCTTATTTCAGATAATTTTAAAAATGCAGTCACGTGGTAAAAGATTAGTCAGCGCCGCTTTACAAAATCTAAAGCCTAGATCTGATATTGACGAACAGATACCGTCCACTAGTGGTCTACAAAACTGGTCGCTACAAATTCTAGCATTAGAATCAGATTTTGATTCGGACGATTCAGTAGCCGATAAAGATTATGAGCCACCAAAAAAACACAAAACATACATTATTGCCGCTCAATGCTCAAAACAATCAATGGTTAAAAACTTAAATATGAGGGGTCATAATGAAAACTATGAACGATGTGAAGCCAATATTTTATTGGATGATTTTGGCTCCAAACCAAACTTTATTCCATGTTCTCAACCGTGTTTGGAGAAAACGATTCCAGAATCTTCAAATGAATCTACAAAAGACGAGCTTACAAAAAAAGGGATAGTAAGAAAGCGCAAAATATATGATGTTAGTCTTAATGAACGAAAGGAAGTTAAAAGAGAAGAAAAAATATATACCAAATATTTTGTGAAACCCAGATGCGAAGAGAACATTTGTAAAAAAAAATGTTCAACGAAATTCTCAGAGGATTATCGCAAAATTATTAATCGTAATTTCTGGAAAATGTCTTGGTCGGAACAAAAACACTTTTTTAGCTAATACTATCCAGCAAAAGCCTGCAAGACCAAAGAAAAAAAGTCATGATGATGAGCATAGTAAACACTATGATCGAACTAAGAGTGTTTCGTATTTCTTAAGTGATGAAAACGGTGAGAGAGTTACGGTATGTAAAACGTTTTTTCTCACAACTTTGGGTTACAATAAAAACAAACTGTAAGGCTGTGAGGAACATTATTGACACATACTACAAAACACAATACGCAGAGCCTATTGCTGACGGCCGAGGTCATAACCCGAACCCATCACAAATAGACAGTACAAAGGTAAAAGAACATATTATGTCGTCCAGTTGTGTCGCATTATAGGAGAGTTCATGCACCAAACTGGAAATATTTGGCCTCGGATATCAATATCCGCATGATGTACGGCAATTACTGTGAGAAAGAGCCTGAAATAAATGTGTCCTATGGATTTTATAGGAATGTCGTAAATGAGCTTAAAATATCCTTCTGGAAGTTGGTCATACTTTTATGGCTGCCGATGAATTTCACCTTAGATTGGAGCAATCACTTAAGAAGAACAAACGAGTGTAGGACTTTGAAGATTTTTGCAAAGCTGTCGCTGATACTGGTTCAAATACTGTGGTAAAAAAATGACAGATAGGGATTTTCACGATTTTGAAGACTGCTCTTCGTCGTATAAATTACAACATTCTGTGCCGCGAGCTTATTTAAGAAACATGTCTGAAATCACTTTTCAGCAAGGGAGCTATTCGATGTTCTACAAGAACAGCCATGACACTGAAGAGCAAACAGAATTGGATTTCTTGAGTTAAAAATCTTAAAATAGGCATTCCATTGCCTAAGTAGAAGCTTTCTCCACGAGGTATAGCGTCTGAGAGGAAATCAGCTATACTTTTCAAGCTTGGGCCACTCATGCCTGACAACAGAAGAGGTTTTTGGGAAACCCTACCCGTTAACGACAGTTCAGCTGATCTCACAGAAATTTATGAAGACTGAAATTAAAGACAATTTTTATAATTAATATTTTAAGCAAAACTGATTATTTAATTTTCTTGAAACTTTTTTATAGATATTACCAATATATTGCATTGTGATAATTCAACCAAGTGCCATGTTATGTTGGTTATAGTTACATTTAATTCTTATTATAATAATAGTATTTTTTTTTTAATATTAAACTACGAGTGCCTTTAATAATTACGGGTGTAAGCTATTTCCTGTAAATAAATAATTAGAATAAGCTCTAATAGAGTAGCTTCATAAAGGTTCAAAACCAAAACTTATGCTCCTATTACTACCTCTATTAAGAATTAAGAATAATTTGATTTATTTTTCTTAATGTGATTTAGAGTAACTATTTTTTTATAGATTTTTAAGTTAGGGTCCAACTTATTAGTAAAAAGAATAAAAATATTTAATTTTTAATTTCCTTAGGTAACTAACTAACTAAAAAGTGTAATTGAGTTTAAGTATTAGCACTTGTTGTTTCTAATTCATATCTATTATTGTGCTTATCCCTAATAATTTATAAATAACTATTGAATATTATGAACGTTTTTTTATGTTGTATGCCTTTTTATGTCCTAGAAGAAGATTTGTTAAGTTTTGTTTCAGTTATTTGGATAAGCTAACCAGAAAATATGGCATGACAATATTATAAATATGTTTTATAGTTTTATTAAACTTTCTTCACATTATTATTTGTTTTTTTTTATAGAAAACATTAAGTCAATTTACATTAAAAAGGCGCAATTAGACAAATGTGCCCTTTCTTTTAGACTCAATGACCAATTTGCTTGAAATATTAAAAAGAAAGGTCACATTTGGTTAACTGTGCCTTTTCTTTGTAGTAAGTGGTATTTTTAAAATATTTTTTTTGTAAGTTAAAAGGAATAATTTGAATATATTTAATAATTAATTATATTTAAAAACTAAAAAGTAAAAAATATAATAGTACTAATCTTCACGCATATATCATCAGTATTTTTTTTTCTTTTAAGCAATAGGTTTCCGCACTATGAAGCAGAATATGGTAAAAACTTTAATCCCAATTCGGTATGTAAAGTTTTTTTTTGGTATTTTTTTTATATTTTTATTTCGTAGATTAGGTCATTATAAGAAACTAATTTCAATATTTTTGTTTTATATTCAGTAGTTATTTTATAATATTTTTTTGAAAATTTGAATCCTATGACGTCACTTTTTTGCACAAATATGTGCAAAAAAGTTGGCGTTGAGGAGCCAAGAAAAGCACGCGAGTAAAAAAAAAGAAACTAGAATTTACTTTGACACTTGACAGTGACACCTACTAATTCGTAAGTCTCTATTCAATCAAAACAAAAGTCCGCTCGTGTTGTTAGATAAAGTTTTACTTCAATAGTCACACAGATAATAAA
Organism: Selenia dentaria; assembly: GCA_917880725.1. Classification (NCBI taxonomy): domain Eukaryota; kingdom Metazoa; phylum Arthropoda; class Insecta; order Lepidoptera; family Geometridae; genus Selenia; species Selenia dentaria. The sequence goes on along the minus strand of OU862900.1, from coordinate 19,781,170 downwards.
ATGCAAAAAAGTGACGTCATTTAGAGGTCAATGAAAGTCGAATTATTTCATCGTTTTTTGTTAAAATAAATGGCATCTTATCGTTTTAAAAGGTTAGAGTAGAAAAATAAGGGTTTGTAACATAAAATCTCGAAATGGTTTCGGAATTGGCATAGGTTAATTTTTTTTAGCATACCGAATTATCTCAGTTTGACCAAAATGATAGATGTGCCCTTCTCTCGTACGACGGCAGACCAGGCCTCCGTCACTCCATGTACTTGCGCGCTATAAGTGCCTACCGCTCAGCCGAGCGGTCTCGGTCCGCCGGCGGATCAAATCAAGTCCGTTTTTCGCAAGCGAAGCGCGCGCACGCCGTTCAATTTTAATAGTGCTGTTCGTTCGTACGCGTATTACGATGCCGTGTGGTGCCTTATGTGCTGTAGATGGGTGTAAATCAAGCAAAAGAAGGGATAAACACCTAACATTTTTCCATTTACCTGTCAATGAAGAAAGGTAAGTGATAAATTATTACTAGTTTTTGTCGTTTACATTTTTTTCCATTCACATACCGTCATTAGAGACATAATTAAAAGACAGTACCTAGGTGTGCGGACACCGGTATCCACTTAGAATTTGACAGTTTAATAGGTATATACTAAGCATTAGCTTGCCTTTCAGACACAGATTTACATAATTTTGTTACATAGAAACGGTATACCACAGAATAATTAATAGTACAAGGTACAGAAGATGCACTCTTCGAAAGAAAACATTCGAATATAAACTGCTAAACTAACAACTGCAATAATGTTCATAAAACATTGCAAAGCACGGACGTGACCTTCAAAAAATGTGCCTACAAGTCCTTGACGCGCTCGTAACGAATCAAAATGCGCTTTAAGTCTGTGTAGCGAGAGTTCTTTTTCTTACGCCCGATGAAAACCTTTGAACAAGCCGCGTCTGTTGTAAGGTTACTTGTTGCGAGAAAACGAATCAAATTTATTAATCTTAATAAATTTGATTCGTGATAATTGGTAGTAGTACAATACACCTAGATATGTACAACTAGTAACTAGATATATTTTTTTTATTTTAAAGGCCATCGACTTTTCGCGTGAAAACTTTCGAAAACTGCAGTGTTTATGTATTTTTGTGTGAGAGTGTTACACTCGTTAATAAAATAACTTACGGCTTAGTGCTTTATTTGAAGTCGGTTCTCTTTTTTTATACATACTATTACTCTTCATTTCTAGTGACCATCTCCGAAGATCATCATCAAACTAAGAAGTATTATACTTATTTTAAAACGTTCTCCTAAATGTAACAAATCCTTTTCAGAAAACCGCATCGATATCGGTTTAGCCAAACGCGAGATTATCGCGCACAAACATACATACCTACAAACCATACAAGTCAAACATCTCAGTTTGGCCTGTATGTTTGATCACCTCCTTTTTTTTAAGTTGGTTAAATATTTTATAAATGATAAAATTTTTAACTGCCACATAAAAGTCAGAACATATTCACAGTTCTCAATAACATAGATAAAAGTTATGTTAATTTAATTTTATCGAAGAGGCAGCCCTGCGATTACTGTGGAATCGCGCGGTGCGAAGCAATCACTGCTGTACGCTTGAGCATTTAGGCGCATTTTAGCATACAGTGGTTGTTAGCGCGAGGGAGTAGGCTATTATCGTAATAGGTATTGGAAATTTTCTACTGAGTGAAGTATCTGTTCTTATTCAGTAATCTGTGACTATACTATCACACAATGCTTGACACAATATTATACATGTTGAGTTTGTTTATACGTGCGTGCAGCCGAACTAAATCAAAACGCTATAGAAAAAAGATAAATAATTTCAAAATTTACACCAAGAAGGCTTAAATAAATATGTTTTGTTATTGTTGGTTTGAAAAGATAATGTCCTCATAAAGTGATGTAGATCGTGAGTGTGCTGGTGTAGGGTTTTTTTAAATGGCTCAACTGTTTCATTAACTAGTGATGTTCTATAATTACTCTACATTCATCGTAGCGAAGCAGCGGAATATATTTATCTCGCTTTCACTAGCACTTTGATTTCACCTAATGATCAGGCTCTCCGCTAAACAGATAAACATATTTATTCGGTGACCGACCCGTGGTACAACTGCGATGTCCAACTGGTTGTACTACGGAGAAGTAAAGTTACCCATGGTTCAACTCTTTTTATATGGTTCAACTGGTTGTTCTATGGGGAAATATCTTTACCAAAGATTCAACTCGAGTGAGTTATTCTTTCTTTGGTTCAACTAGTTGTACTACTGGGAATTGAATTTATCTATGGACCAACTACTGGTAATAAACAGGAAAAGTTTATCTATCAATTCTGAAGTGCAATAAAATTACTACCTCTTTTGATTAATTGTCTATTGATGATTAAAACGTTGACATTGACACTTCGGTTAGGTTAGGTTAGGTTAGTTAAATGACTCCGGAGTGATCCGGAGTATGGCCCTTTACGGGGCACCAGTCTGGGTAGACACCCTCGGTCGCAATAATCGGAGCTTGCTGCGACGTCCGCAGCGAGTCATTGCGACTAGGGCGATTCGCGGATACCGGACGGTGTCATGGACGGCGGCATGCGTGCTGGCCAGTGATCCCCCCTGGGAGCTGCAGGCGGAAATCCTTGCCGAAGTCTACCACTTCGTGGCGGCGAGGAGATTCCAAGGAGCAGCCCCAAACTGGGAGGAGGTCACACGCATGCGACGGCAGGCGCGAGCCACTCTATTGCGGCGGTGGGAGGAGGACCTGGCTCCGCCGGTTCCTGGGCAGTGGACGGTGGAGGCCATCCGTCCGGTCCTTCAGAGGTGGGTGAAACGACCTTTCGGGTCGCTGACCTTCCGATTGGTGCAGGTGCTCTCCGGACATGGATGCTTCGGAAAGTACGTGCACCAAATCGCAAGACGGGAGGCGACTCCAGCCTGCCACGCGTGCGGTGCGCCGGAGGATACGGCGCACCACACACTGGAAGTGTGTGCTGCATGGGGCCCGCAGCGGCACACGCTTTCAGCGGAAATAGGGGGAGATCTCTCCCTGCCGAGCGTGGTGTTCTCCATGCTCAGCAGCAAGAGATCGTGGCAGGCGGTAGCCACCTTCTGCGAAACGGTGATGACGCAGAAGGAGGCCGCGGAGCGGATCAGGGAGAACGATGTACGAGCTGACCCGCTCCGGCGCAGACGACCGGGGGAACGGAGAAGACGGTTTGCACGTCTCCTCCCTCCTCCTTAGTGGGGTTACTGGCGAATAGTCGGGGGACTCTTCGCCGGTTTGCACGGCCCTACACGTCTAGGGGGTGACCTTGGTGAGCAAGGTCATCCCTTCACAGGGCCCGGTTAAGATCAATCCGGGCCTACCGCTGGGGCGAGATGGTGACTGCCAGCGCGACCCTGTCTCGCCCCACCTTGGCGGAGGACTGCTCACGGGGGGGTTTTAGTGGGTCTGAGCCCCACACGCCCCCTTCCGTCACCCCCGTGGCGGAAGGAAAGTGCACAGCATTTCCCCCCTTAAAAAAAAAAAAAAGGTTAGTTAAATGAATTAATTATTTTAAATGAGTTGAATCATCGGTAAAGATATTTCCCCATAGAACAAACCAGTTGGACATAATTCCACCGTTGTACCATGGATCATAATCATAAATATATAAAAAAAGAGTTGAACCATGGGTAACTTTACTTCTCCGTAGTACAACCAGTTGGACATCGCAGTTGTACCACGGGTCGGGCACGATTTATTCATAATTATTCAATTATAGGTCACAGATCGTTACGTTAGATAGAAACATAAAAGGAAATGAAATAATACAAATTAATAAAAAGTAACATATATCAAGTTAATATAAAATGGGTAATTATTGCCTGGATTTTAATTAAAAGCCCATGTTCAATAAAGTATGTCTTTCTCGCTTACCTACTCCATTCAGTTTTTCTTACTTTTGATTGGACGTCTGAACCTCAGCAAAATACGTTCTTGTATACGCAAAAGCTAGGACAACATTGACTTCTCGTTAGTACTAACATAACGAATCTACCTCTTTAATTATAAGATCATTGGAACACCAAATAGCTATTCTAATTTATAAAAAAAATTGAATTTAGAATCTAAACCTAATGGTTATTGACTGGAGTCACTATATTGTACAGCCAGTATTGCGCAACCAAATAATGTACGACTCGTATTGTACGCCCCGTATTGCACAGCCCGATATTCTGAGAACATGTACACGGAATACGGGCTGTACAATACGGATTGTACAATCCGGCCTGAGCAAAAACGGTACAGGGTGACAATGCACAGCCAGGAATGTGCAGCCAAATATTCCGTGGCCATGTACACGGAATACAATACGGGTTGTGCAATACTTAGCTGTACATTCCAGTGGTCGTACATTACTGCCTCCCATTTGACTGAGTTTATGTCATCTTTGTTTACGTGAATGCATTCAAAAGTCAGCTGCAAAAAGCCGGTGAAATCGGTTTGGCTTTAACCAAGGTTAAACTTGAAAGGTGACATTTATTTTGAAAAAAGAATGCCAAAACGTACAAACAGTACTCGTTTGGATGCGTAAAGGAGTTTAGAGCTCAAATTGATCGTGTTTACATCAACGGTGAAATCCAGCCTAAGTAATAGTTCTGAAAATTTGTATTAAGATACTTCATGTTGACAGGCCGGTTGGCGCAGTTGGTAGCACCCCTGCCTTCTGAGCCGCTAGTCCTGGGTTCGACCCCCGGACAGGTCAAACATTTGTGTGCATAAACATATCTGTTTGATCTGTGTCTGTCTATATCATGTATTTATATCAGTCATCAGGTTACCATAGTACAGGCTCTGCCTAGTGTGGGACCTGAAGACCTTTGTGTGGATCTGGGTAATGTAGGACACCATATTATTATATGAAATAATAAAAAAGATTAGACCAAAAGACCAAAGTTTAGAGATCAAAAAAATCTTAACTGATGCCTAAGGAGAAACACGTCTTCATGCTCCATGTACAATTGTTTGAAATGACTTTCAATTTCGATTTAAGATGGCAGGTACCAATTAAGGTTTCTTTCACAATGACTATTAAATAAGTCACAGGGACTAACTATGAAATAAGCTGGTGTTGATTAACGGCAGGACTGTTTCTCCCATGGTCAGTTGTATGTGGCATGCTCCGAATGAGCTCTCCACCTAGCCTGGTACTTAAGTGCCCACTTCCAAATTAGTGAACAACATTATAGCATATAAGCATGTATACACTTACCTAAACAAAAATAATTGAACACAAGGCACATTCGTTTAGTTTATGAGGGCATTGGTGGCGTTGTCATTGATGGCTTTTTTGTTAAAGCGTTCGTAAAGCTCAAAAACGTTATTATTGCCACTTTTGCCCATACCCTATTCGAACGCTCAACTGAGCATAAGACCTAAAATCGCATGATTATGCTGTCAAATACATAGTTAACCACAAACAACCATGCTCCGAACGTGGGTCAAAAATTGCACATTTTGGTGGCAAAAATACCTCTTTTTAAGCTTTCCGTACGCTGAACAAAAAGAGGCATGAACGGCACTTTCACCCACAAATTCCCAATTCGAACGCCCCTTTTGAGCGTTTTCAGCGTTATTTTCGCCAAAAACGATCAGAAGTGATCTATTCGAACGCACTAACTGTCGCACATCATAATCATAATTGTGAAGGTTAACTTTGTCACCTACTTACGTTATTGTAGAATTACACGCTACTATTTAAACGTCCTTGATAATTACCTTTATTCTAAGACTGTAAGATAAGTTAAGAAATATGAACAGAACAGAACAGAACAATTTTCTTCTTCTTCTTCTTGTTTGTATGGCTTGTGCGGCGTAACCACAATTTTGCCAATAACAGTTCGCACGGATAGGAAGGGCAACAAACGATGGAGAATGATCGGTAAGCAGCGAGATGATCGGTAGTTTTTCAACCATTTAACAATTTTGCGTCTGAGGATACTTTATCTGAAGCAACTTTTATAGGACAATACAATTTTATTAATTGGAAAAGAGCAACATGCACACAGACTAACAGATGCTAACGCATGCATGCAACCATAGACTAAAATATATACTAGGAAATAGACTGGTATCTTCTACCTTTTTTGTGGTATATTATATACATTTAAAGCTTTTCCATACCAAGGATAGATGGCGCTGGCGAGGAGATATATATATATATATATATATATAGTCATAAAAGAAATACTGAGCCCACGTATGTAACGTATGCAACGCATTATTACATCTAGACTCTGGAATTTGAATGAAAACAGTTTGATCAGAAACATACTAATCATATGCAACGTTGTTTTACTGTTTTCATACAAAGTTAAGAGTCTAGATGTTATAATGCGTTACGTACGTTGCATACGTGGGCTCAGTTTACTATCGCTACGATAGAATTATACACTAGGCTGTGTTTTGACATGGTAACAATAAATTTGGTACATTTGCTGGAATACATTAACCAGTCAAATCGATATTCCAGGAAATGTACTGCCCATGGAACAACCGATTACCTGGAATTAGTGGTCAAGATATTATTGTACCTACTTTACATTGACATGTAGGTACACGAAAAATTGCTTTAAGCGTGAAAAGAGAATTCTGTCAAAACACAGTTAATAAAAGATATTTTCTATTTTACTGCATTATAATAACGACCATTAAAGAAAAGGACAATAAATTGGACAACAATTATTTATTACAAATTTATTGATTATACATTTAAAACGCTTAAGGCCATAAAACAAAATTGTAGTTCCTTCTAGAATAAAAATTAAAGCTTTTGAAACAACTATGAATATAATAAATCAGAATATAACATTAACATCAAGATTTTCAGACACATTTATAATATCATATAATAAGAACATATTCAACGGCGTTTACAGTATATCTCTACACATGATCCCATGTAATAACATGATTCCATCTCTCTCATACTATGTGGGGAGCACCGTTGCGATACCAGGTATTCTGCCTCTATTTAGCATGCAAACACAGTGAGTATTTAGATTTATAGGATATCGTAGCAGACAAAATCATTAAAAATCACTGCCGTGACTAAAAAAAAATTAGGTGACAAATATAGTGTAATATCGTGCAGAGCTTTAGAGATTTGAGACATACAGCAATTGTTATGGGTCTGTCACTTAATATCAGGCAATGGAATGATAGTAATCATACACTTTTGTTCATATATATATATATATGTACGTATGTATCATACATTAGAACATTATTGAGCATCAATGCTATACTGCATAGATATAACAATATTATCTTATAAACTTGTTTACGTAATGTTACCAAAATTGGAATGTAACACAGTTAGGCTTTTAGCTTTATGATTGATGTAGGTACTTCAATTTCATTTCATGTTTAGTAATCTCATTTCTACCTGAAAAAAAAAAAGGTAGCTGTTTATGAAGGGCAGTATAAAATATCCATTAAATTTATAATTAGCAGAACATTACCTACAATAATTATATATAATGTTATGTTATGGAACCCTTCGTGCACGAGTCGGACTCGCACTTGAGATTATAATCTTTGCTTGAGCATTGTTTATATACTATTCTCAGTTGAACTTGTTTCAAACCGATACACAATCAATGATTTGTTTTTTTCTACGGAACAATCTGTTTTCGCTTAAATTTGATTACATTGACAATATTGGTGCCGTTCTACAAAGAATTTGATAACGAACCAGTTGACTCAACAGCAGCTTCGCTCGCTTGGTCTTGGTGTAGTGATTGAAGCACCTTTTTGGAATTTCAGGGTCCTGGATTGTCCATTTATACTAAAACTGGATAATTACGTATTTATCGTTCTCTAGATTTTGATTGTTTTAGTGCACATGACTAGTAGGTAACGAGAAAAGTTACCAATGTGTTACGTTATAATACTAGACTTAAATAACGTGTTACATTTGACTCTCATCGCTGATGACTGATGCTAGTTTCATCTCTCATCCATGCCGCCTTAATGCGGCACATCGTGCGTGATTTAAGAACATTTTTCATTTAGGTTAGGATTGGATGGACGACGGGCTTTGTTTTTTCATAACCCACATTCATAATCATTATAATAATAATAGAATAAAGGGATCTATAATAATATAAGAGATTGTCACTCACTATTAATCAAATAACTATGATGGTTATATCGTAACAAAATGTTTGATTGGCCGCTTGGCGCAGTTGGTAGTGACCCTGCCTCCTGAGCCGCTGGTCCCAGGTTCAATCCCTAAACAGATCAAATATTTATGTACATGTACATTGTACTGTTTGAGATGCGTCTGGGTACGTCGATAAAAAAGTATAAAAGCATTAGCACTAAACATGAAGCTTGAATTTCAATGTCATAACATTATATAAGACATACATCCCTAGTAGCATATTGGTCAGAGATGGACCCGGGGGCCCCGCGCTTCGATGGTAGGGTATCTACCAACTGAGCTAACGGAGCTGACATAAGACCTCATGTCTCAGAGTGATGAGTGCAGTGCAGTATCACATAATGATGACACTGCGGTTGGCTTAACACGAATAACTGCGTTAGTGTAACACATTCACGTGAAACATTTATCTTCTTATCATCACAACTGTCATTTATCTAGGGCAACTGTGACACAGATAACTCATAGTTTGTACGCCGAAGCGTAACGCATTAACGCTTACGATACGAATACTTTTTCGCAAATTGTTTGTATTTATTGATATATGAAAACACCGGTCGAGTGCGAGTTGGAGTCACGCAGTGATGGGGATAATCCTTACATTAAGAAAACGTTAAAGATTATTACTCTAACTCTGTGCACCTTCTCGATGAGCCTAGATAACAACACGGCTGCCATAAGCTCAAGACGAGGTATGGACAGACACGGTGATATCGGGGCGACTCGCGTTTTCGCGAGGATAAGGAATGTCCGAACCAGTTTTGTGTCATCGTCTGTAAGACGGACGTACACGCATCCGGCCAGAGCACGCTCACTAGCGTCACAGAAACCGTGAATCTGAACACTGTTCAACGGAAAAAATACCTGACGAGGTATTGACAACTGCGATAAGAGAGGTAGCTCTTTAACGAAGGCCGTCCAAGCATTAACAATATCGAGCGGAGGTCGTTCGTCCCACGAAACTCCCCGGATCCACAAAAGTTGCATGAGGCATTTGGCAAAGACCGTAACTGGTGAAATCCAACCCGTTGGATCATATATCTTTGCAATTTGTGAAAGAATAGTCCTCTTGGAAATGACATTTGAGGTACATGTCACACCAAATGTAAAATGGTCCGCTTGGTGCTTCCACTGAAGCCCTAAGACCTTAGTTTGGTTGTCCCTCTCCATGGGAGCGAAGAACACCTCCTCCTGCCGCTCACCATGAACAACTGGCGCCTGCACTGCGACAAGTAGTGCTGGCGAGTTGCTATGCCACTTATGTAACTCAAACCCGGCTGATTTACAAATACCTATCAACTCCTGTTGCAGTAATAATGCACTCTCCTCATCTCTTACAGTACAACACACATCATCGACAAACATTTGGTCCAACAAAACCTTGGACGCAAGTGGGAAAGACTCTGCTTCGTCTAGGGCCAACTGCCGCATAGTACGAAGCGCTAAGTACGGCGACGACGCTACTCCAAATGTTACTGTACACAAACGATAATCTCGTATAGGTTCGCTCGGCGAAGTGCGCCACAAAATTCTTTGAAGGTCGCGATCGGATTCACGAACATTTATATTCAAATACATTTGCAATCGAAATTTTAAAAGAATGTCAACAATGTCCTGGTGAAGTTTTTGACCTGTCAAAAGGACGTCATTCAAAGAAGTACCGTTTGAACTGGGACATCCCGCATCAAACACGACACGAACGCGAGTAGTAGTAGGTGACTCTTTAGTCACGCAGTGGTGAGGAATGTAGTATGTACTACCAGCAGATGGAGGGTCGATAACCGGCTCCATGTGCTTTAACACCAAATACTCCTGTAAACACGCATGATACTCTGCCTTGAGACTCGGGTTCCGCTCCAAACGATGCTCCAGTTTATGGAACCGAGCAAGGGCAATGTCACGTGACTCGCCGAGAGGAGGGGCATCAGGTTTACGGGGTAAAGCAACTGTATACCTCCCTCTGACGTCACGAGACTGTGTACTCTCGAAAATGGACTCGCATAGACGTTCCTCGGGAGTAAGTACCTTCACTTCAGGAACTGACTCAAGTTCCCAGAATTTTTTCAAGTCGTTTTCGCTGTCATCGGAAAATGAGCTAAAGCAAGCTTGAACTGGGGACGGAGTCGGAGAATCGAACGCTAGCTTTCCCAACAACACGTAGCCGAATACGCTATTGATAGCGATCGGTGAATCTGGACCTCCGGTGATTACGTTACCTAACAATACCTCTGATAAGATATCTGCTCCTAAGATCATATCAATCTGTTGAGGTAAGTAATACGAAGGATCCGCTAGTTTTAAATGTCGAATGTGGGGCCACCCACAAGTAGGTAGCTGGACGTTCGGCATTTGTGAATGTGTGAGCTTTGGTAAAATCAGCGCGTCAATAGGTATTGACGGCTGCAGCTCATCTCTGGGTGTGACGTTAAAAGACACAGCCCCTCTCGGGCGAATGGGGGCATTATCCCCAATGCCAAATATTGGCGTATTGACGTGGCGCCGCTTGAGCCCTAACTTACGCGCGCTAGCTTCAGTTATAAACGTTGCCTGCGATCCGGTATCCAGCATGCACCGGACTGTTGACAACTTCTCCGAACCAACATATACATTGACGAGTACCGTCGCAAGCAATACCATCCTAGTGGGAACTGAGCGCGCAATGGACGACGTGCAATGTGTTTGTGCTGCTGCGCTCGCTATCGCGTTATTTTGAGATAGTGAGGACTCAATACATTTATCGGAAACTGACACACTCTTGTCACTCGGAACTTCATTTTTAGTTTTAAAGCAAATTGAAGTATGGTGATTTTTGGAACACGACCGACATACAAACTTCGAAGTACACTGTGACACAGTGTGCGACCTGCCTAAGCAATTAAAACACACATCTCTTTTCTTAATAAACTCGTAACGCTCATGGGGTGACCAACTCGTAAATTTACTACATTTCGGCAACGAATGTTGACCATCGCAACACAAACATTTGTTATCTCTGCTCTCAGGACGTGATGTTCGAGACTCGTTTGAACTCGGAGACTTATCAGTGTTCGAAGTGTGAACACTAAGCGTTGGGTACGTTTGTTTTTGATTCGCTGACGACACGTTACCGCGTGACTGAGGAATTTTCAAACTACCCACATTTTGATATTTTTTATCACCGGAATCGACAATTTCGCTCGCTACTAAATCCTTTTCTAAGAAATGAATCAACGACTCGACATTAGGTATCTCGGAAGGTTTATTTAATGACAATTCGAAACGTTTGCGAATGGAAGTGGGTATTTTACGTAGTAAAATGTGCAATAACAAGAAACTCCACTCTTTAGTGGGAAAACTCATGACTTCGAGTGCTTTGATATTTTCTAGATATACATTCAAAATATTACGCACACCTGCGGTAATACTTCTCTCAGAACACGACTCAACATCAAAAATGCGATCAAGATGTTTGGAAGCGATTGCTCGTTTGTTTGAATATCTAGATATTAAGATGTCTAATGCTACCGAATAGTTTTCATCCGTGATAGGTATCGACTTTATTAGGTTATATGGCTCATTTTTTAAGGTAAGGAGTAAATACCTAAACTTCTCTGACTCTGTGTAGCTCTCATGGTTATGTACCACTGAACGAAATAAATCATGGTACGAGGTCCACTCGGTGTTCTCGCCGGAAAATGATGGTAATGGTAAAACAGGCAATTTATTTATGTGACAATGACCATGATTAGATTGCATCGAACTATTTAGTAACACTGCTTTACTCATGCGCCTGCCCTCATCATCCTTTCGCTTAAGCTCGTCTTAATGACTTTGAATAGCGTAGTATTGATCATTAAACTTATGTCGAAAACTTAACTGCTCGTCTCGATCAAAGGTTTGCAATTTTAACAACGACTTCTCAATTTTAGTTTGTAATTTCATGAAATTCCTATGAATTTGTTGAATGTCTCTCGCTCTAATTCTAAATTGTTGCTCATCCTTCTCATGATACTCTAAAATACGTTTGACTTCGTCAAGTATAATTTCTCGCTCGTAAATATCTTGTTCCGCCATGTTGTAGGTCAAGATCCGGCGCAATACAAAAATGGGCAAAAACAAGATGAAAACTCAATTAAAATATTGTCGGGATTTGTAAGATCGCAACGACAATACACGAAATAGACACGATAAACTCGAAATATATGTACGATTGCTCTAAAACTCCCGGATATTTTTACCTAACAGCGGTATGACGACTTCATAGAATGCGACAAATATGATACAATGTGACGGAAAAACGTGACCACGGCACAGAAAACAACAGATCCGACTCGAACGGATCAAAATATGGTGAGGCGAAAGGCGACTGACCTGTGGGTTTCCTAAGACAGCAGCCTGGGTGCGTGGTCAGTGAGCTCGTTGTGTGGTTTCGTCCTCAGAGGTTTCTCAGCTCAAATCCATAGGGTCTTCGTCCAGTTGTTTCCTCTCCTCGTCGACTTCCTCGTCCGGCACGCGCAGGTGAAGCAGGCTTCCAGGTGGTACCACCCACCAGGTAAATATCCAAAGAGTTCGTACAAATAAGCACTCGGACCAACCGACGGCACTGGTCTTTGTGACGAGAGGCTCCGCGATGGTCACTCCAACTTGACGGAGGAAATAAAATGGCGATATACGCGCTCGCGCACCTTGTGCTGGACTCGGGCGGTCCAGAAGACAGAGGATGCGCACTCTCGAGCGGATACGTGTGTCGCGCTCAATGGCTTGTCTACCACTCCACTGACGTCGGAAGGAATACCAACACAGCGGAAACATCCGAATGCATCGCAATTCTACCAACACCAACATACTCGTTAAAGTCTAGTTTGTTTGTGCATGGTCACGTGACAGTATCAATGCGCTAAGCGCGCGAACTCCAAAGTGATTGTAATTAAAGCACGGAAAGTATATTAAACATTATATAAGAAACTGGCTCTGTACGAACCACTTTCTAAACCCGATTTAGTATTTATTTAAGTTAAGAAAAGGTTATTTTCTTTTAAAAGGTGCAGTAATGATTTACAAAGTATTTTAACCTCAAAATGTAAACATCTATACAATATAATGTCACCATAAACTCACCAAAATCCAAGTATACAATAGCATGAAAACATTCAACTATTTATAAGTCTAGACCACTGTACAATATCACATCTTCTTAACACCAGTATATAATTAACAGCTGTTCACCTGAATACAATAACACTTCACCAGTAAACCAGATGTCACATAAGATATAACAAACAGTACAAAAATGGCTTAATTAGTCTTGTCAAAGTGCAAGAAAACATGTTGCAATTTATAACACAGAAAATTATTGTCTTGTAATAAAACATAATTATATTAAATTACAATGTACAAGACAGATTGCAACACAAACAAAAATGTCAAAGAAATGCAATAACGATAGTTATCTATGTATGAATTCCTTTCCTACAGGTCCCTGTTCCGTGCTCCAATTGTAATAAATGAAAATAAAAAAATTTTAAGTTAAATTGAGAAATATGGAATAGAAAAAATATGATTTTAAGCTTCATGTACCAGTACGCTAAAGCCAATTGTAATAATATAAAGTTTGTTAGGGTAAGGTTTATGTAAGCCAACCGAAATAAAGTAAAATACAACAAGGTAAAATAATGAAGTTTTGAATAGTACCTTGTAGTAAAAAAATAAACAATTACAAGTTATATTAAGTAAGTATATGTAATGTCTAAAAAATATGTATGTGAGCGCTCCTGTAAAGTGATAATCTCACTAAGTTATCTAGAAAATTGATAAAAGTATAAGTTCGGGCGCCTGGAGCCACCTCACAAAAAGTTTATATATTTATATATATAAAAATAAACAAAAATTTACCTGGAATAGCAGCTGTAGAGTTTCGGTACTTTTAATCTTCAAGCGGGGGAGAAGTTGAAATAAGCAGCAAAACATTTAGTTTAGTTCAACTTTTATTTCCGGGAAGGAACACAGTGTTACAATTGATTTAGAAAATTTTATAACTAGTTTGATAATGTCTTAGCAATTATGCAAGGTCTGAAGGACTTTTGCAGCTATACTGATGTGGTAGACAGCCTGAAGGGCTTTATAAGCTTTCCCATAGTAAGCTAAAGTGACTTATCTTAGTTTTATCGCACGCTATCGTTATTGCACCCTTATTTAAAGGAAATTAATTATTTTAAATTTTTATAATTACACGTGCCTAGTAGCGCGGATTGTAAGACAAAGAATTGACAATACCTTACTCCGACACGAAACCTGTGCTTATATCATGACGCGGAGAAGAGATTCTCCTTCCAGAGCACGATGAAATGCCAAGATGTCGGTCCTCAACTTCCCACGGTGAACTCATGGTGAAAATAAATTCGGCAGAAAAATCCGAAAGAATAACTCCTTGAAAAAAACTCCATATAAAAAATAAGAAAAACGCCAGTGGCTGAAACAATACAAAACCACCGTTTAAAAGAATGTCCGAATTTCGAGTATCACGTCATTTTGACTAAACAGAAAACGCACTCACAGTTTTTCTTTTTAGGTTATGGCAGACACGCCAAAAAATCCATTATTTTGGTAAAATCACGTCGAATATGTAAAGCCCTTGACTTGTGGCTTCTAAATTTCGCCTCAACATCTTGAGAAGTCTGCTCGAAAACTCAGATTTGAATGGATTAAAATAAAAAGTAAAAATTATTGACTTCACATGTCGACTGTTGGTAGGAAAGTGGCCTATTCAAAATGGCCGCACTCTGTTCATAGCCAAGACGACGCTCCAGTCTGGCCAACCATCCAAGCAAAAAATGTAGAATTTGCGTCCTTGGGTTGCAAAAGGTGTTACCCTTGCAATAAAAATGTTACCAGAATAGCTTCCTCTAAGGATTGGCAAATTTTAAAATCGAAAATATGTGTCTAGAATGGACAACGTGTAACGGAGCGAAAAACGAACGTTACAATGACCAATTTAGTAAGTAATTATTTCGTTAAAGTTATAAATACCTAGTATTTATGTAATATTGCATGCCTCGTGTAAAGGCCGGATAGAGTGTATCATAAAACGTTAAATGTAAGATCTCTGTATCAACTTTATTCGCAATAAATGACTTGAATTTTAGTCAGATTGCAGTAATGTAATTACTATTGCTTGTGGGCTGATGGATGACACAACGGGGCCTACTCCCACCTTTTACGAACCTATCATAAATCAGGAGCGTCTTGTAATAAGCTTAAAATAATCATACTTACTATCGTACCAACACAAAATGGTTGAACAATATTACATCAATATTATTTACGGCGTGTTCCTTTTTAAGCCGAAATCGACCCTAATGGTGCATTCCAGTAAACACCGCCAATACATACTTCTGTCGTGCCCTGGTTTCGTGTTTCCTTTAGGATGAATACCTATAATGCCCAACCCAAATAGAACACTCACAAAGTCGCAAAAAGCGCGTCATATTTTCTCTCAATTAAATCGAATGAATCATAAACCTATTTGATATTTTGACAGTAACAGCTCACAACGACCGCAAGTCCAAAACCTTCCATCCCCGAGTGTTGTAGTCGTGGCGTGAGCGTGAGCTGTGACGTAATCGATGATGCACCGAGCTACAGGGGGCTCCCACCTCTTGAAGTAGTCATGTTTCAACCTTACCATTAAATTTGGTACCATAACGTCAATATATCAAGCAATAATAATGGATTAAGATAGACGTTTTGATGACGTAGTATCAAATATTTCACTCAGTTCGCGTACTTTGACGTGACTTTTGACACTAAGTTTCATTGTTCCAATGTCAAATTTTTGAAGAACTGCACTTTCACATCTTAAAGTAGTCATATTGCAACATTACCTTTAAATTTGTTTGATCGTTTTGTGACGGTGGGAGTACGATAGTAAGTATGATTATTCTAAGCTTATTACAAAACGCTCCTGATATATGATAGTTTTGTAAATGGTGGGAGTAGGCCCCCAGTTATGATAATTGCGAGTTTGAAAGGTAACGGTTGGGCGGCTATGCGAACGACGCGATCGATTTTGGCTCTCAAAGGAACACGAACAGATGTAAGTGAAGTGAAAGAACGAAAGAACGACAGAATATTCTAATAAGGGTTTGAGATTTTAAAACTCTATGGTGGAGGCACAGAAGCATAAACATAGCTTTCATACTTATTTGTAACAGTTATTGCACATTTATTTTTCCTTTTGCACATTTATTTGCCATTTCAGAACTTAATTTAATATGTATATGTAAATATTTTTAGTTTCAATGATACATGATTTTTATTGACATAGTCGTGTCACGTACACAAATCTATCATTAAGTCACTGTCCTGCCTAAATTACCTAAATTACGTTTTAGTAAAGCAATAGTAGTAGATATGTGTTTAAAATAAAACAATAAAAAATCAAATCTATGAATATTTTATAAATAATACAATTGTTTCTACAGACTAATCTGTTGGTTTCATGTAGAAATATATAAAAATACCTTTTATTCAAATAAAAGCCCTATATTAGCTTATTCAAATTGATTTGTAGAAGGTACTTAAACTTCTATTGTTTTTGTTTAATTTCAGATGAACTTCCTTCAGAAGTCTTTGCCACAGCTACACTTTTGAGCAAATTCGTCCAGCTGTTTGATGCATTAAATGCTGACAGTCCTGACTTCCAGACAGACAAGAAAGAACAGTCAGTCCAGAAACTTACGCTCAGGCTGGTGTGGCAGTGAAAATGTCGAAACTTTTAAACGATGCAAATATGCCAATCTCAGTGGAGGTTACACATTTGTGCCGTTTGGGGTAGAAACTTTCTCTAAGTGGCGCGTACAAAATTTTCAGGGCTTGGCCAAACGTTTGGTTGAAGCGTCAGGTGAATAGAAAGCTGGCTCATATTTTGCATAGCTATTCAACGTGGAAATGCAGCCAGCATTCGGGACACTTTGCCTCCAACAAATAATTTATAACATTTGATATTTTTAAACTTTTGTCCATTATTTAGTTAAACTTTAATAAATTTATGTAATAAATACATAAATGTTCTTAAAAATTGTTTTATTTCTATAACATAAGTACCTACTTACTCACCTATCAAGGTTCTGCCTACTTCATGAGGCGAAAATTTGATAGGTAAAAAATAAATGAAAATAGAAAAGCATGGGGAGGATATTTAAAATTCGCGCTAAAGTTAGTTCCTTAGCATTCCGTGCGGATTCTGTTGCACTAGTAGTATCAGTGTAATTCGCATTATGTCTGTATGGCAGTTACACTTCTTCTCTCGGTAGAGACATATATAATGTGCTCTATGGGTAGAGAGTTAAATATTCCTTGGTGAAAACATTCATAGATAGATTTCCAAAATATGAATCACATTATAAGCTACACAAGAGCATGAATAGAATGTTTTTAGCTCCAGATCTAAATTTGCCAAAAATTTATAACATGTACTGTGATGATACTCCAGAGTCAGAGAGAGTGTCAGATTTTATGTTCAGAAAGATATTTAATGAACACTTCAATTTATCATTCCATGCACCTATATTGGATTCATGTAGAAAATGTGACAGCTATAAGATTAAGATAGAGGCTGCTGATTCACAAGAAGAAAAACACCAACTTGAGGTGCAAAAAAACCTACATATCTCAAAAGCTGATGTTGCCAAAAGTAATTATTCAAATGATAAACAACTTGTTAAAGAAGATCCAAATACTACAATCATTGTGTTTGACTTAATGAAAACATTACCTACTCCAGTAGTGTCAACTGGGGTGTGCTATTATAAATGACAGCTATGGACTTATTGCTTAGGCATACATGATGCTGAAAATGACAATGTATCTATGTGTATATGGGACGAAACCATAGCTTCGAGAGGGCCTCCAGAAATTGGGTCTTGTTTGTTGCGCTACATTAAAGAAAATGTCAGAAACAAAAGATTAATTTTATATTCTGACCAGTGCGGTGGTCAAAACCGGAATATCAAGATGGCCATTCTTTGTCAGTACATTGTTAATCATCCAGACTATACTGTAGAGCAGATTGACCATATATTTTTTATAAGTGGACATTCATACTTGGCCTGTGATCAGGACTTTGGGTTAATAGAGAAAAAGAAAAAATACTTTAAGAATATTTACATTCCTGCCGATTGGATTGATGTTATAAAAGCGGCAAGAAATAGAAATCCTTTTAAAATAGTAAACATGACTAGGAAGACTTTTATTCTACAAAAAAACTTGAAAACAACATAACCAATCGAAAGGTCACTGTGGAGAAATCCAAAGTGAAGTGGCTGAATATGCAGTGGCTTCTTTTTCACAAGACTCATCCATTTATCCATAGGATAGCTGTACCTAGTTTTAGACTTGTGAAGACTAATAAGTCATTCCTAGGAAATTGTGTGCGTTTTTACAATAAAATCCCATCAGCACATAACTGAGCTCACAGAGGGCAAATTCAAGTTGACTGTAAAAAACATTTTAATAAAAAAAGCTTACTATAAAGTTCGACATTATATAGAAGATAAAGATGCTTGGAATACTCCACTTCTGCCAAGCTGTCTCTCTGCCACCCATAAAATGTAATATTTGTAGTACCTAAGTAGAAACATTGTAAACATCTATATAAAAAGAATGGCCCCGAGTTTCTTGCCGCTTCTTCTCGGTGGGCTCTATATATTTTGGAATGCGGCGGTAGAGTCTTTAAAGTACATTATAATGAAATGTTGATGTTCATAAGTGCGTCTTTGATGCCTAAATTGTATAAATGATTTTGACTTTGACTTTGTTTTACTATTTTTTTAAATACTCCAATAATCCGTCTTGTTTGAAAGTGTTGACTTAAAAAAAAAGAAATTCAATTGATATTGCTAATATCAAGCTTGATTGTTTGTATCCAGAGGGAAAACAAATAAGTGTTGAGAAGAAAAAAGATTTGGTGGAACTTCTTCAATACATTCCTCCAATCCATCATGCTTTTTATACTAATATTAAGGACAGTGCTGCATTAAGGAATGATTTGGATGTGGGACAGGAAGACATAGATATCTTCCTCCATTTCTGCCGAAATCTTACTTAAACAAAGTGTAACTGAATGTGACACAACTTTTAAATTTTCAGTAGTTAATTGCAAAGATATTGTAAGCAGTTTCAAAAGTCTAAGTGCAAAAAAAACGGCAGACCTATGGGGTCTTTCTGTGAAGACCGTTTCTTCAATTATAGATGTCATTGCACCCAATCTAGCAGCTGTCTTTAATAGTTGTGTTGCAAGTGGTGTATTTCCTGACCTAATGAAGCACAGTAAAGTGGTTCCTTTATTCAAATCTGGTAGTACTACTGATCCAACTAATTTTCGGCCTATTTCTGTACTACCTACGCTAAGTAAGATTTTCGAAAAAATCATATTACATCAATAAGAAACTCATTTTAGTGCAAACAAAATTTTCCATAAAAATCAATTTGGGTTTACAAGGAATCGCTCTACTATAGACGCAGGTATAGAACTAATAAAAGATGTGTTTGATGCCTGGGAGAACTCTCCTAGGTGTTTTTTGTGACTTATCTAAGGCATTTGACTGCGTCCGACATGATATACTTGTCAGGAAATTACAACACTACGGTATTAGGAACATGGCTCTCAACCTTTTGACTTCATATTTAAATGGTAGAATTCAAAGGGTTGACATAAATGGTAAAAAATCGCCCGGCTCTATAATCTCAATGGGCGTTCCACAAGGTTCAATACTAGGGCCGTTCTTGTTTTTAATCTATATTAATGACTTACCTTATTATGTAGAGAAGAATCATGAGATTGTATTGTTTGCAGATGACACTTCACTGTTATTTAAAATTAAAAAAAGGCAGTTATTAAACTATGACGATGTTAACAATGCATTAGCTAAAGTTGTGAATTGGTTCAATACAAATAATCTTCTTCTCAATGAGAAGAAAACTAATTGTATAAAGTTCTCGACACCAAATGTGAGACAAGTAGAATCCAATATACAATTGAATGGAACAGGGTTGGACCTTGTGGAGTCAACAGTCTTTTTAGGAATTACTATAGACGCCAAATTGCAATGGGGTCCCCACATTAAAAAATTGTCTAGTAGGCTCAGTTCAGCAGCTTATGCTGTTAAAAAAATTAGAATATTAACTGATGTAGACACAGCTAGAATAGTTTATTTTAGTTATTTCCATAGCGTTATGACTTATGGCATATTGCTCTGGGGATGTTCTGCAGATATTAATTCTATTTTTATACTGCAAAAAAGGGCTATACGAGCGATCTACAGTTTGGCTCCCAGAGTTTCCCTTAGACAGAAATTTAAAGACATAAACATTCTAACTGTTGTCTCTCAGTTTATCTATGAAAATCTAATGTATGTAAAGAAAAACATTAGCAGTTTTGATAAAAGGAGTGATGCTCATTCCATCAACACGCGAAATAAGCACAAGCTATCCGTACATGTAACGCGTCTCCACAGAATAAGTCATTCTTTTATGGGACAATGTATACGATTCTATAATAAAGTTCCCAATGTTATCCGAGATTTGTCTATTAATAAGTTTAAAATTACTATTAAAACTAAACTCTGTCAAAAAGGTTATTACAAAATTTCGGATTACTTGGAGGATAAAACAGCTTGGGACTGATCACTCTAGGATCTATCTACTCGTGTACTAAGATGTCAAAGTGTAGCGTGTCTTGCCATACTGATACCATTATTATGTTCTCTTTTGTAAGGCAACACACTGGAGCTAATATTTGTAGTACCTAAGTAAAAACATTGTAAAATCATCTATATAAAAAGAATGGCCCCGAGTTTCTTGCCGCTTCTTCTCGGTTGGCTCTATGTATTTTGGAACGCGGCGGTAGGCTTTAAAGTACATTATAATGAAAAATTGACGTTCATAAGTGCGTCTTTGATGCCTAAATTGAATAAATGATTTTGACTTTTACTTTGACTTTGACTTAGATAGCGATTAATAGTATCAAAATAAGTAGAAGTAGATTAAGATTTAATTTTATGTTTGTGAGTATGTAAGGGTACTATTTTTGTAATAAATAATTTTGGACTAACTGCATTTTTATAAATAAATATCGAAAACCCTAAATGCCAGAGTGACCTATCTGAAAATGAATAAGTCATTGTAATGTCTAGCCCTAATTTTAATCACTTAAACATAAAGTTTATTACATATCTATAAGATTTGGGCAACATAGAATAACCTAAAACTTAATTGACTAAAGTTATAAGTATCTGAAATCAGGCCTTCTACTCTTTCCTTAATACTGTAAACTTTTGTTTCTATAGTTAAGCCACTTTGGCTCTCATGGCCTCATTTCATTATTGTGTCATCCTGATTCTTACACGTGACGTACGAAAAGCAACATTTGCAAATCTATTCACAACTCTAATAAAAGGATCAAACCGTTGAATTCTTAGAAAAATAAAACTAGATATCTTCGGAATAATCATATAATGTAATAGAATATAATATAATTATATATTGTAATAAAAACAAAAAATTTCTTTTTTGATTTATCTTATTTTGCTAATATGTAAATTGTATTTTTTACTCTTAAAGTAAAAATTTATTTTCACAATAATCTGCTCTTTACAAGATATTTTTTTTACAATTGCTGACTCAGTAAGTTTTTAAAGCCATTTTTTCGATTTCGATTAACATTTGTTGGCAACTGAGATACATAATAGCCCTACAGGTTTTAGTTTTTGAAATTACTTCTTATCTATCATCTCATCTTAGCTGTATGACGTCCAGTGCTGAAAATTAGCCTCCCCCATGAACGCAACTGAATCTCGCAACTAGTAGAGACTGCTCGTCTCATTTTATTTTCGGCCTATCCAAGAGGTTCTTCTCTCTTTCTCTTTCATACAATTAAGTTTCTTTGTCTTATTTTAAAGGTCATTCTAGGCATGCTACGTGATTGGTTACATTATATACTTGTATGTGACGTTAATTTTAATAGTTACATAATACAGAGCCAATTATAACTTTCTATGTAGGTTCATTTTAAACTTAAGCTAATTACGCAAACTGCGGGTCCAGCTCGCTGTCCTTAACAGAGTTCTGCATTATCCCTGATGATATGCTATACAGAGTGATTTTTTCAGACGGGATAGTCAGGGCAGGTACTTTAACCATTATTATAACAGGCGACCCCCCCGTGTTTCTCCTGAGGACCGTACACACGTTGATAGATGCCAGAACAGAGAGCGATCGAATAAATTTTAGAATTTAATATTTGTATAGTTATGTTTACTTCCTAGTGGTATATTATAAGAATCAAAAGTATTTTAGTTGTATGTTTTGTTTTAGATGTAGTTATCATTTAATCTATACAGTTTAGTATTAATATAATTAGTTTAATAATTATCATGTAAAGCTTCGTTACATGACCCGCCGGTCCCTCATCAGGATTTTATTTTAATAATAAAATCCGCAATTACTTTCGTCGTGCCATCTTTTTACAATAACCCTTTCGTTCGATCTTTCAAAATTATTCTGTCATACATCCCTATTCATACACCATTTAAAAAAACATCATATAATTTAAGAATTATTAGACGTACCCTTTTAGAACTGAAAGTCGTGTCTTCTTAATTGACTAACGACTTTTTGTAAAAAGTGTATTAATTGATAATAAAAATGTGGCAGAGTAAAACGAAACTAATTTATATTAATATTAAGAATTCTGACCCAAGTGTTTTAAAACTTTAATGTGCCATGTTCCCAAATCTTTACCTGACATATCCTCTAGAAAGTAAACTAGTGGAGATAACTTTTTGATAACCTTACACATTAAAAATTTAGGGGCTAACTTCTTGCTAAAATATTTGTCTTTATCACTCAACACGTACGCGCGCTTATAAACAATTTCACCTAAATTAAATTCGAAAGCCTTGCGTCTCAAATTATAATACGATGTATTCTTTACGTGAGCGTAGATATATAGAGAGACTTTTGAACTTAGTTACAAAAATAGTACCCAAGCAGCCAAGATTTTCTGCATAAACGTCACGTGGCAGAAACAAAATCTCGTCTCCTAAGTCCGTGCCAGTATAATGGGAACCACAGGGGACGAGTTCCCTACCGAAAACAAGGAAAGATGGAGTAAATCCAGTGGCTTCATTTACCGAATTATTTATCGCGAATTGAACCTTTGGAATAAATAAATCCCAAGACCTGAGTTGTCTACATAGGTAGAAATACATGTAATAATTGTTTTGTTGTACCTCTCCACAGTATTTACCTATGGTGTATACTTTGGAGTAAAAAATATGTTAGGTACATTGTATTTCTTAAAGAAATCATTCATGTGGGAACTAATGAACTGGCTTCCATTGTCAAGAAAAATGCGCTGTGGGACACCATGAACAAGAAAAATTTGATCCTCCAAAATCTTTACTATGATCTCTGACGTAGCTTTCTTAATAGGAAACACATTGCAAAATTTAGAAAAACAACAAGTTACTACCAAAATATAACTGTTTTGTTTTCGTGTCACAGGTAGAGGGCCCATCAAGTCTATAGACAACGTTTGAAAAGGTCGTGAGCACTGCTTGGGACGTCCCATTTCTCCGAGAGTAGGATGGTTTTGGCATTTATATTAAAGACAAGTAGAACATGATTCAACGTATTTTGCTACTTGTCGGTACAAACCTGGCCAGTAATACCTAAGAACAACACGTTTGTAGGTCTTAAATATTCCCAAATGTCCTGCTGTTTGCTCATCATGGTTTTCTGCGATAACCTTTTCTCTAATTTCTAATGGAACTACCTCCTTCCACAAAAATTCGTTTGTAAGATGAAACTTATTTTTACTAAGGCGGAAAAGTGTGTCATTTTTTATTAGGTAATTTGGAAAATTCTCAGGTCTATTATTACAATTATTATATATGTTTTTGTACCAATCATCACTAGTTGTCGTGATGGACTTGGCAGTGATAATAGACTAGACAGGTACAACTTGTGATAAGGCATCAGGAATAACATTATCTATTCCTCGACTTGTGACCGAATTTAGCTTTCGGCTGTCAAGGCAAAACCGAGGCTGACTATCTTTCTTAGTAACAAGAAGCACAGGAGACTGCCAAGCACTTTCACAGGGTTCCACCACATCTAGACTTAGCATCTCATCAACCTGATCAACAAGAATTTTCTGTTTCTCTGGAGAAAGCCTATAATATCTTTGCCTAATTGGAGGCGAATCATCAGTGTCGATGCGGTGGGTTATTAAATTAGTTCGACCCAAACCCTTACATTCAAAAGAAATATCTTTAAATTGACCAATAACATTATCAGCGATAGCTCTCTGAGAATCGTCCAAATTATCGTAAGAATGTATAAAGTTTGACATTTAAATCCATTAGTGGAACATCTAATAGTTGTAGTGAACCTAAGTATTTGGGGCATATATGAAATGCGCGCCAGAAATCAATTCCTAGAATCAGAGATGACTGCACCTCGGGCACTACATATGTCTTCAAGATATGAAACTGATTCTTAAATTTTATTGGTAAATTAATGTAACCAATACTATTGAAAGTTTGTCCACCTGCAGCGACGATTGATACTTTATCGTCTATACAAAGCTTGTGGCCACGACTAAGTAAAGTATTATGCGCATTATTACCCAGGATGGTAATTGCTGAACCTGAGTCCAGAAGACCTGAGGCTGTTATGTAATTAATCATTATGTTGACGTATGGTCGCGTGTCATTTAAAGGTTTACTTTGTAGAATTAAAGCAATTTTGTATCTTGTAAAAAACAAACGTACAGTTTCTAACCATTTCTCCCAATCTTCTTTATTGACGCGACACTCTGTTGAAGATGGGCTACTACAATTCTGAGAAGCTAGTTTTTTGAATGAGTACAATTTGGACAATCTGGCTTTTTGACACTTTTATGACCACACTTAAAACATTTTATCTCAGTATTCTGAATTTTTTTTAAACTATGAGTGTTATTTCGACACCTAGGACAGTACGGCAGTTTTTATTACCGGTAAAATCACTCGGGTCTATCGCATGTGAATATTTTTCATTTTCATTGTTATTATCATTAGATTTAGCGTACATATTTTGTTGTTTATTTTTATAATTATTGTAATTAGTATTATGATCATTAAAATTCTTTATTGATTTATTAAATGTGTTGACTTTTTGTTTATTAGAAAATTCAGGTGCTAGCGTTGTACCTGATGGCTGACGAAATTGCCTCAGTCGAGATTCTACATTCTCAAAATTTCTACACAGTGTTCCCAACTGCTCGATGGTTTTTATTTCAGTTGCAGAAGCGATGGTACTCGCATAACAAACTCTAATATTATGCATGACTATTTCTAATTTGTCATCCTCCGATAATGGTTTCGAGAGACGTTCAAACATACCCGATAAAATGGCTAGATATAATGTAATGTTTTCGTTATCAGTCTGAGTTCTAGATCGAATCTCAGACAAAAGCCTAAAATCATAATCCGGTCTACCGAAGTCTCGCTTTAAAAGAATGACAAGTTCATCCCAGGATGAAACTTGCTCTTTGACACTTCTGAACCAGTGAAGGGCATCATCCACAAACATTTCGGAAGCAAATGTAAGGAACTTAGTTCGTGTTATACCATGAGCTTCACTAAACTCGTTGGCTCGCTGTATAAAAGTGCGCACGCAAGATTTACCATCGTATTTAACCTTACCTAAATCCGAAATCCTACTACTACTATCACAAGTCACTGAAACATGAATCGGTGTTGACATGACTGGCGATTCAGAGCTCGTACCGGCGATAGACAAGGGATCAATACTCTTTTTCTTTAGTTCATGAAAACTTTCAAAATATTGCCTAAATAGTTTAGAACATTTTATATGTTGTTCCACTTTGTTCTCTTCTATGTCTATTCTATTAACCCTATGATAAAGGTGATGAAAAATATTTTCGATTCGAGCTAAAACATTCTTGTCTAAAATATCTGCATCGATACTCGCCTTGACTCTGTTCAACAATTCTAAAGAAATGTGCAGATCCTCAAGAGGGTCCAGATGGGAACACAAAATATCTTCAGATGGAAAAAGCTGACTAAGTTTGCTAATCTGTTTTCTTAGATCGGCAACAGTACTTGCAGGAGTTTCACCTCTTACAGCAACCTCATACTCCAATTCCGATTTTTGTAGTGACAAGAACTTTATCGCATATTCCATTTCACTAAAATTTATCATTAAAAAAAACAAAGTATCAAAAACAAAATGGTGTGAAGCACGCAATATATATGTATTCGCTTTATATATTAGCTCACAGGCTACGAAGAAATAATAGTCAGGAAGCATAATTCAGAACAAATTCCACACAAAAAGTGGCCCTTCAAATCAAAACAACGTATGATTCCAAATACAAATTACTTCCGAGGATACAAATAGACATGTTCGGTGATTGGTTTAAATTCAGAAGGAAAGCAGGGATTGGTTTACGCGCGTGCTGCAACGTCTACAATGACAGCAGAGTCATAGCGGCGTGGACGATGTTATGCAACAAGTAGACTGGACCAAATCGTAAATCTCGTATGTCTCATAAAATATGATTAATTTATTAAGTTTTTGTCTAGAATACATTAGAAGAGATTCTTCGCAATGTAGTAAAGAAAGATTATGAAACATTTTAGGCTTATACATTTTACCAAAAAAAAATAAGTCGTTAATTGCCAGCTGGATGTTTTTCAGTAGTCACAGAATACCTTCATTATCAATTTAGAAAATTCAATCAATTTATAGAATTACTTTAGAAAAGCACTGTGTTGTTATTACTGACAAATTAATTAGCAACTCAGCTAAACCACTTTAAAATTTGCAGAGGGTGAATTTTCATTATGTTGAAAAATTAAACGTGCTTTAATTTGATCAAACAGAGAACTGTTTTTTAATGATATATAGTTACCTATATCACATACCAACTGTAGGCAATCGTTTATTGTTAATTGTCTGTAGTATCTCTTTAGAGCGTAAACGCTTTAGAAGCGCCAATTCGCGTTTTTGCTGAGTGTTTGACGGGTCACATAATAATGATTGATATAGTATATTATGTAAATTATTCTTACCTGATTTTATTTGATTAACAAGTTCAACTTCCATAGACTACATTTAGAAATTGTTTATTAGTTTGTTATTGCCGAGCGGTTTCGAGACACACACGTTTTAAAAATCAATCATAAAACCGGTCGCGCCAGTCACGAATCATCAGACGCGGCTTAGGCCTCTTAGAGAGAGGTCAGAGGACGTATCGCTCTGACGCCCGCACTTACACAACTAAATATACAAGCGAGCACACTTCAAATCTTCGCGTACATTTTCATTTTTATCATTGTGAACTTCAGTTGTGGATCATCATGCATTCAGGATCAGCATTCGATGTGAAGTGGTGCAGAAACAATACACGATTAAAATATCCAGGGACCACTTTTACTAGTAAATAATAGCAAAATTATAATTATTCAAAGATGTTCAAATACGTTAACAAATCGAGATGGTCAATAATATGCAAAATAACGTCAGTCAATTTTTATTTAATTTAGGATGTATTTTTTTCTTCAGGACTAAATATTGAAATGTATGTAATGTGCAATGGTTTTGCTTGTTATGTTTTATTCTCGCTGTACTTAAGCTAGAAAAACAAGAGTATGACTGCCTGTGAAAACCAGCATAGTTATACGACGTTAATTTTGACTTAAAACAATAAAATTATAGATAATAAAAAAATATGGACCATGTTACACAAAACTGCAGTACACAGTAGTTACCAAAACCTATCTACCGGTTGGTACAGTAAATACCTACTGTTTTTTTTTTTAAATTATGTTATATAAAATATCATATTTATCTTTTTATGCTGATGATATATCCCAAAGAAACATCAACATCTTTAAGAGCCTTTATTCTGCGCAGCGCTGCGCGAGTTTAGGTATTTTACATCAGCGAGTTACTTACTAGCGCGCCCTGCGGCAGTGGTCTTACCGCTTTAGCAAAATAGTGCGCATTAATATTTGGATCTTTTTTTATCTACTTTGGATTTTATGTCACAAATAGACGTAGGTCAAAAATGTGAAATAAAATATAACGCAGGACGCCTTTTTTAATATTGACATTAATTAACTTAATATAATAATTATTAATCAAGTACATGTTATCTACAAGAGCATAGACTAGAAAAAAGTAAGATTTAACTCATGTACCTAAAGAGATGAGAATGAGAATAGCAAATAAAACAACCATCACATAGTTCCTGCTACCAGTTTCCGGCTCAAGCATGGATTCCTGGATACCAAGTATAAGCATAAAAAATTTGGTTAATAGCAAATTACTAGCCCCTCAAGGGTAGATGTCATTATAACAATGAAATTTCTATTGTGTCTGACCTTTGATGCACTGGATGTCATATAACATTATTTGTTAGAATCCCACTTAGAAATGTTACCTCAATAAGTATCAGGAAGTTTTGAGCGCACTAATATTTAGTTGTGTAAGTGCGGGCGTCAGAGCGATACGTCCTCTGACCTCTCTCTAAGAGGCCTAAGCCGCGTCTGATGATTCGTGACTGGCGCGACCGGTTTTATGATTGATTTTTAAAACGTGTGTGTCTCGAAACCGCTCGGCAATAACAAACTAATAAACAATTTCTAAATGTAGTCTATGGAAGTTGAACTTGTTAATCAAATAAAATCAGGTAAGAATAATTTACATAATATACTATATCAATCATTATTATGTGACCCGTCAAACACTCAGCAAAAACGCGAATTGGCGCTTCTAAAGCGTTTACGCTCTAAAGAGATACTACAGACAATTAACAATAAACGATTGCCTACAGTTGGTATGTGATATAGGTAACTATATATCATTAAAAAACAGTTCTCTGTTTGATCAAATTAAAGCACGTTTAATTTTTCAACATAATGAAAATTCACCCTCTGCAAATTTTAAAGTGGTTTAGCTGAGTTGCTAATTAATTTGTCAGTAATAACAACACAGTGCTTTTCTAAAGTAATTCTATAAATTGATTGAATTTTCTAAATTGATAATGAAGGTATTCTGTGACTACTGAAAAACATCCAGCTGGCAATTAACGACTTATTTTTTTTTGGTAAAATGTATAAGCCTAAAATGTTTCATAATCTTTCTTTACTACATTGCGAAGAATCTCTTCTAATGTATTCTAGACAAAAACTTAATAAATTAATCATATTTTATGAGACATACGAGATTTACGATTTGGTCCAGTCTACTTGTTGCATAACATCGTCCACGCCGCTATGACTCTGCTGTCATTGTAGACGTTGCAGCACGCGCGTAAACCAATCCCTGCTTTCCTTCTGAATTTAAACCAATCACCGAACATGTCTATTTGTATCCTCGGAAGTAATTTGTATTTGGAATCATACGTTGTTTTGATTTGAAGGGCCACTTTTTGTGTGGAATTTGTTCTGAATTATGCTTCCTGACTATTATTTCTTCGTAGCCTGTGAGCTAATATATAAAGCGAATACATATATATTGCGTGCTTCACACCATTTTGTTTTTGATACTTTGTTTTTTTTAATGATAAATTTTAGTGAAATGGAATATGCGATAAAGTTCTTGTCACTACAAAAATCGGAATTGGAGTATGAGGTTGCTGTAAGAGGTGAAACTCCTGCAAGTACTGTTGCCGATCTAAGAAAACAGATTAGCAAACTTAGTCAGCTTTTTCCATCTGAAGATATTTTGTGTTCCCATCTGGACCCTCTTGAGGATCTGCACATTTCTTTAGAATTGTTGAACAGAGTCAAGGCGAGTATCGATGCAGATATTTTAGACAAGAATGTTTTAGCTCGAATCGAAAATATTTTTCATCACCTTTATCATAGGGTTAATAGAATAGACATAGAAGAGAACAAAGTGGAACAACATATAAAATGTTCTAAACTATTTAGGCAATATTTTGAAAGTTTTCATGAACTAAAGAAAAAGAGTATTGATCCCTTGTCTATCGCCGGTACGAGCTCTGAATCGCCAGTCATGTCAACACCGATTCATGTTTCAGTGACTTGTGATAGTAGTAGTAGGATTTCGGATTTAGGTAAGGTTAAATACGATGGTAAATCTTGCGTGCGCACTTTTATACAGCGAGCCAACGAGTTTAGTGAAGCTCATGGTATAACACGAACTAAGTTCCTTACATTTGCTTCCGAAATGTTTGTGGATGATGCCCTTCACTGGTTCAGAAGTGTCAAAGAGCAAGTTTCATCCTGGGATGAACTTGTCATTCTTTTAAAGCGAGACTTCGGTAGACCGGATTATGATTTTAGGCTTTTGTCTGAGATTCGATCTAGAACTCAGACTGATAACGAAAACATTACATTATATCTAGCCATTTTATCGGGTATGTTTGAACGTCTCTCGAAACCATTATCGGAGGATGACAAATTAGAAATAGTCATGCATAATATTAGAGTTTGTTATGCGAGTACCATCGCTTCTGCAACTGAAATAAAAACCATCGAGCAGTTGGGAACACTGTGTAGAAATTTTGAGAATGTAGAATCTCGACTGAGGCAATTTCGTCAGCCATCAGGTACAACGCTAGCACCTGAATTTTCTAATAAACAAAAAGTCAACACATTTAATAAATCAATAAAGAATTTTAATGATCATAATACTAATTACAATAATTATAAAAATAAACAACAAAATATGTACGCTAAATCTAATGATAATAACAATGAAAATGAAAAATATTCACATGCGATAGACCCGAGTGATTTTACCGGTAATAAAAACTGCCGTACTGTCCTAGGTGTCGAAATAACACTCATAGTTTAAAAAAAATTCAGAATACTGAGATAAAATGTTTTAAGTGTGGTCATAAAAGTGTCAAAAAGCCAGATTGTCCAAATTGTACTCATTCAAAAAACTAGCTTCTCAGAATTGTAGTAGCCCATCTTCAACAGAGTGTCGCGTCAATAAAGAAGATTGGGAGAAATGGTTAGAAACTGTACGTTTGTTTTTTACAAGATACAAAATTGCTTTAATTCTACAAAGTAAACCTTTAAATGACACGCGACCATACGTCAACATAATGATTAATTACATAACAGCCTCAGGTCTTCTGGACTCAGGTTCAGCAATTACCATCCTGGGTAATAATGCGCATAATACTTTACTTAGTCGTGGCCACAAGCTTTGTATAGACGATAAAGTATCAATCGTCGCTGCAGGTGGACAAACTTTCAATAGTATTGGTTACATTAATTTACCAATAAAATTTAAGAATCAGTTTCATATCTTGAAGACATATGTAGTGCCCGAGGTGCAGTCATCTCTGATTCTAGGAATTGATTTCTGGCGCGCATTTCATATATGCCCCAAATACTTAGGTTCACTACAACTATTAGATGTTCCACTAATGGATTTAAATGTCAAACTTTATACATTCTTACGATAATTTGGACGATTCTCAGAGAGCTATCGCTGATAATGTTATTGGTCAATTTAAAGATATTTCTTTTGAATGTAAGGGTTTGGGTCGAACTAATTTAATAACCCACCGCATCGACACTGATGATTCGCCTCCAATTAGGCAAAGATATTATAGGCTTTCTCCAGAGAAACAGAAAATTCTTGTTGATCAGGTTGATGAGATGCTAAGTCTAGATGTGGTGGAACCCTGTGAAAGTGCTTGGCAGTCTCCTGTGCTTCTTGTTACTAAGAAAGATAGTCAGCCTCGGTTTTGCCTTGACAGCCGAAAGCTAAATTCGGTCACAAGTCGAGGAATAGATAATGTTATTCCTGATGCCTTATCACAAGTTGTACCTGTCTAGTCTATTATCACTGCCAAGTCCATCACGACAACTAGTGATGATTGGTACAAAAACATATATAATAATTGTAATAATAGACCTGAGAATTTTCCAAATTACCTAATAAAAAATGACACACTTTTCCGCCTTAGTAAAAATAAGTTTCATCTTACAAACGAATTTTTGTGGAAGGAGGTAGTTCCATTAGAAATTAGAGAAAAGGTTATCGCAGAAAACCATGATGAGCAAACAGCAGGACATTTGGGAATATTTAAGACCTACAAACGTGTTGTTCTTAGGTATTACTGGCCAGGTTTGTACCGACAAGTAGCAAAATACGTTGAATCATGTTCTACTTGTCTTTAATATAAATGCCAAAACCATCCTACTCTCGGAGAAATGGGACGTCCCAAGCAGTGCTCACGACCTTTTCAAACGTTGTCTATAGACTTGATGGGCCCTCTACCTGTGACACGAAAACAAAACAGTTATATTTTGGTAGTAACTTGTTGTTTTTCTAAATTTTGCAATGTGTTTCCTATTAAGAAAGCTACGTCAGAGATCATAGTAAAGATTTTGGAGGATAAAATTTTTCTTGTTCATGGTGTCCCACAGCGCATTTTTCTTGACAATGGAAGCCAGTTCATTAGTTCCCACATGAATGATTTCTTTAAGAAATACAATGTACCTAACATATTTTTTACTCCAAAGTATACACCATAGGTAAATACTGTGGAGAGGTACAACAAAACAATTATTACATGTATTTCTACCTATGTAGACAACTCAGGTCTTGGGATTTATTTATTCCAAAGGTTCAATTCGCGATAAATAATTCGGTAAATGAAGCCACTGGATTTACTCCATCTTTCCTTGTTTTCGGTAGGGAACTCGTCCCCTGTGGTTCCCATTATACTGGCACGGACTTAGGAGACGAGATTTTGTTTCTGCCACGTGACGTTTATGCAGAAAATCTTGGCTGCTTGGGTACTATTTTTGTAACTAAGTTCAAAAGTCTCTCTATATATCTACGCTCACGTAAAGAATACATCGTATTATAATTTGAGACGCAAGGCTTTCGAATTTAATTTAGGTGAAATTGTTTATAAGCGCGCGTACGTGTTGAGTGATAAAGACAAATATTTTAGCAAGAAGTTAGCCCCTAAATTTTTAATGTGTAAGGTTATCAAAAAGTTATCTCCACTAGTTTACTTTCTAGAGGATATGTCAGGTAAAGATTTGGGAACATGGCACATTAAAGTTTTAAAACACTTGGGTCAGAATTCTTAATATTAATATAAATTAGTTTCGTTTTACTCTGCCACATTTTTATTATCAATTAATACACTTTTTACAAAAAGTCGTTAGTCAATTAAGAAGACACGACTTTCAGTTCTAAAAGGGTACGTCTAATAATTCTTAAATTATATGATGTTTTTTTAAATGGTGTATGAATAGGGATGTATGACAGAATAATTTTGAAAGATCGAACGAAAGGGTTATTGTAAAAAGATGGCACGACGAAAGTAATTGCGGATTTTATTATTAAAATAAAATCCTGATGAGGGACCGGCGGGTCATGTAACGAAGCTTTACATGATAATTATTAAACTAATTATATTAATACTAAACTGTATAGATTAAATGATAACTACATCTAAAACAAAACATACAACTAAAATACTTTTGATTCTTATAATATACCACTAGGAAGTAAACATAACTATACAAATATTAAATTCTAAAATTTATTCGATCGCTCTCTGTTCTGGCATCTATCAACGTGTGTACGGTCCTCAGGAGAAACACGGGGGGGTCGCGGGATGAGCGGCGGGGCCGCGAGTCGATGCGCAGGCGACGAAGGCTTCATGCGATCGCCACTCGCCAGTCCCAGCTAGACCAAACTTAAGGCCAGTCCACGCCACTTTGCGCAAACCCGTGCGTTCTAGCCGGCTACGCGATCTTATTTTATGATATTAACTTTTTGTGTGCAACTCCAAATTTCATAAATACGGTTGTAAAGTGCCGTATTGTATTGAAAAGTGTTTTCCCGCATTAGGGTAAGTTTTGAATAGCACTCAAACTCACATATTTCAACTATTGCCTCATATTTTGTTATTATATTTCATCCTGTGTACAAATTGTATTTATTGAACCATTTTCTTTGCTTTGCTAGTTTATGTTGTATCTTAGCACAACCATCCGTAGTTATCATTAGAAAGTTCCCGTAAAATTTCATCATCTTTTTATTTACGGAATACCTACATTTTTTTCACATAACTATTTTAAATTAAAACTATCATATACAATGTATCGTTTTAAACCTAATTTACAATTATTTGATCACATAGATTCACTTCTGCCTTCAGCTTTATTTTCCACTTTATATTTATGTTAACTCCGTTCTGGTAGTACCTACACCACTACGACAATACAACGACTACTAGTTATGCAGGTATTTCCATCCTATTGCCGTCAGTGGGTACCCCAGATCGGACGTTAGACATACCAGGCCTTAACCCTGTGGTATTTCAATTCCAGGAACCACCCTTCAATTTAAAACCACCCTTCGACCACCTAGGGTCGATATACCAGGGCCGCACCCAGGACCGTACCGGGGGCCCCAGCCGTACCAATCGAAGGAACCTCACCACCAGTGTCCGGACTGCCACAGGATAGTACCTGCACTGCGAGGTGGAAAACAGATAAGCCGTACACCCACGATCTACAAATTTTTGTGTTGCCCTACCACTGACTTCTGCTGGGTCAGAATAAAATATTTATTACTGATCGCACGCCCTGTTTTTTTTTTTTATTTCTTTCCCTGGTTAGGTGAGAAGTATAACGGGTAGAGGTGACAACCACTGTGACTTGGGATCCACGCAAAAGAAACAGAAAGACCCTTATTCACACACTTCAAAAGCATTTCTCGAGAAGCTATAATAATCGGTGAGTAAGCATTTTTTTGGAACGGGAATCTTTCAATAGCCTGTAACGCACTTTTTGAGTCAGAAAGTACTACTGTTTTCGAAAGTTTTAGTAAATGTATGTATTCTAGAGCCTTACAAATACCGAAGCACTCAGCTGTAAAAATGTATGTTTGTGGAGGACATTTAATCTTTTGTATAATTTTGTACTGTTGATGAAATACTCCTACACCAACGCAGTCATCATTAGAATGTTTGGAGGCATCACAATATATTTGATGGAATTCCTGCCAATTGTCACTAACTATTGAATTTAAATAATTATTTGCTAGAATATCACCCTTGTGGATTCCTAAGTTAAGGTATACGTTTGGTGGACAAATTAGAGCTTGGTAACACGACTCGAAAAGGGCTAGATTACGACAACGATGTTTTGGTTAGGTTTCATTTCATTTCATCTCATTAAATTTCATTTCATTTCATATCAATAAAAACATTCTACTGAAGACGAAGAATGAAGATGGTAATCTACCTGTGGAATCATTCTTTAAGGGAAAAGAAGTATCAGCTGCTTCTATAATTAATTGGCACAATGCTGTACTACTTTCTTGTTTACAATTAATATCTATGTCAGGTAAATATTGCAACTTTTTTTCAGTATGTTCTTTGAATTTAGGCCAGCTATCTTTAATCAATCTATATTTCATTCTAGGTTTAGGTGGGATATTTTTCATTTTACTACCAGGGAAACTTATGACTATTGGATAGTGGTCACTGCCAAATGTAGATGAAAGTGTTCTCCAAAACAGTGAAAAGGCTAATGTTGGAGAGGTGATTGAGAGGTCTACAGCACTAAGGTTTTCCTGTGGTTTTGTCCGTCTAGTGGGTACACCAGTATTTAATAAACATAGATTGTTTTGTTCTAGTAAATCTATCAGCTCTTCACTGTGACGACCTGAGATTAAACATCCCCATGATCTGTGGTGGCAATTAAAATCACCTAATATGAATAAGGGTTTAGGGAGTTATTGTATGATGTGGTAAAGATCCTGTATTATAGAGGAAGTTATATACGGAATATAAATAGATACTAAGCATATATTAATTATTACGGCTGCTACAACAAAAATATCATTATGATGAGGAAGAGAAATAGGGTTTATATATAATTTTTTTTTGACGAGCAGAGCTGCACCATCATGCTCGCCACTTCTGTCTTGGCGAAGACAGGTGTAACCTCTGATTTTGAAAGGAGAGTTTGGTTTTAGCCAAGTCTTTCCTAAAGCAATAACAGATGGTTCATATTTATTTATAAGATTAATTAATTCAGGTTTTTTGTCAATCACACTTCGGCAGTTCCACTTCAGCACCACTTGAGGATATTGCAGTGGAACCGTGGAAGAATGACTACAGTTATTCATTGTTTGATGGTTTATATCCATTATGGATAGCTATGATTTTTTTAAGTAGGTCTATTATAGGGGCAGCGTGTTTCGGTTTTAAAAGGTTGGACTGAGAAAGAGTGCTTATTAGCATAATTATAATTTCTGTCAAATATTGGTCATTAGCAGAAGTATCTGATTGAAAGCCACATCTATTAGCTGGTGCCGGCATATCATAGTCTTTTGTTAGTTCCTGGTGAGTAGTACGGTCATATCAAGTAGAAGGCTGACGTGCCGGGGAGCGTTTTGATGAAACTGTTTTTAAGCTATTGCGTGGCTTCAATCGCGGGCCTTGAGCGTGGAGACCGAATCCAGAAATTCCGTAACGAAAATAACCTAACACCCCCCATTCCGACCGGCACAGCGGTGATACTTTTTCGTTTTGGCATCTATCGATGAATAGCAGAACTTTTAATGACTTTTTGAAATATCACGCTTGTCTCTTTAGTTCACCAACTCGCCTCTAGATGGCATTGGTTAAATAATAATAATTGCATAAATTGATAAAAACAGCTATGCAATAGCTTTACCGCGGCAGCCTCCGAGTGCCACATGTCTTTTTTTATATGAAATGGTGGAGGGAGATGATAATGGGATTTTACCTACTGTAGGAGTTGATGCATTAGTCGAAACAATTTCTGCATATAATTTAGAGACAGGTGGGTGATATTTTAAGGCTTCAGAATATGATATACAGGATTCAGCCATGGATTGCTTTATTCTCCTCTGTCTTTCATGTTCTGGACAACACTTGCTGGTTGCAAAGTGAGAACCAGAACAGGGACAGCAAGCAGAGCTCATTTCATCAACATTACAGCTGTCAGCAGTGTATGCTTGACCACACTTATAACAGCGAGGTTTGGACCTACACTGGACTTTAGTGTGTCCAAAGCGGCAACGATAGTCGGATATGTATAAAGATCCACTGGTAAATCATTATAGCAGATGTATATTCTTTTTGGTAATACTTGACCATCAAAAGTAACTACCACCATCTGTGATGGCTTCCATGTTGGTGCTCCTTGTACAGTAGTTTTGTAATTTAATAACAACCTAAAGGAGCAATGATGTTATCTTTCACCTCTTCAGAGGACCACTCAGCTGGTACTCCTCTGACTAGGCCCATGCGTGTCAAATTAAATTTTGGTATGAACGCTTTGAGAATATTTTTGGTTAGACTATCATGCACTAGGAACGTATTAGCATTTTCA
This sequence comes from Selenia dentaria, assembly GCA_917880725.1. Taxonomy (NCBI): domain Eukaryota; kingdom Metazoa; phylum Arthropoda; class Insecta; order Lepidoptera; family Geometridae; genus Selenia; species Selenia dentaria. The sequence goes on along the minus strand of OU862900.1, from coordinate 19,743,519 downwards.
AAATGTGTGAATGCAAGGGAAATTCTGTTTCGACCTATTCTTTTCAGGCTGCCATTAACAACATTCGTGATACATTGCCTCTGTAAAAATTTGCCAAAGGCAATAGGATGTAGAGTGGTATTATCGTTCGGACTGGTTTGTTCCCTTTGTACCTACAGGTATAAGTACGTATACGTCTGCGTTTGTTGCAATGTCAGCACACCTTGCTCGGACGGGTTCTCTTCAAAGATGGAGCAGATATCCATGACGATAATCCGTCAGTTTCCATACCCGATTCATTAGAAACGGTTATGAAAGAAGTTGCTGGAGGAACTGAGCCTCCTGGGTCAGGGGGCTCCTCCATTCCATCTCCATCCATCCACAAATTTATATTACAAGCCAAAAAGAAGCTATGCCGAAACAATTTGCTTTGGCTCGATTATTCAAGGATCTCAATATCGCAGGCATTGCATCAATTAAATACCTAAACCCGTATAAAATAAGAGTTAGGTTTTATGAAGAAAAGAGCGTGGAACGGCTTACCTCTAACAAGACGTTGATGACAAAAGAATAGAGGCTCAATAAATTGTCAGAAGTAAGCTACTCCTATGGAATTATTAAAGATGTGGATTTGGACCTTTCAGAAGACGATATAATGAAAAATATTTCAAACCTTGAGTCTGTTGAACTTATTTCTTTAAAAAGACTTCACCGTCGAAATAAAAACACGGACAATAAAGAGGAAAGATGGATCCCGTCGGAATCGGTTCGCCTTTGTTTCAAGGGCTACTGTTTGCCGCCATATATATATGTGCATGGTGTAAGAGTATTGATAGAACCATACGTATATCCTGTGACGCAATGTTTCCTCTGCTGGAAACTGGGACATACCGTGAAAACATGCACAATAAAAAAAGAAACCTGTCCAAAATGCAGCGGCGATCATGCTAACTGCGAGACAAAAATATTTAAATGCACTAACTGTTCGGGAAACCATATGGCGATGGCTAAGTCTTGCCCCGTTTATGTGAAGGAAATATTAATTAGGGAGATTATGGCACAACATAACTACTCGTATGTCAAGGCGTCACAAATGTATGCAGCTGCCCCAACTATAGTACCAGCGGATATCAAAAGTACCTCACTGGCTAAAACTCAGATTGTAGCATCAGTCTAGAGAAATTTGTATATGAAGGAAAAATGGCGTGTCAATTATTTTTTTTTTACAAAGAAAAACATCAGGTGCTAAGAAAAGTAAAAATACGCCATAACAATTTAATTATTCCACAAATGTGGCAAGTCATCGATAGATTTCTGAAATTCTTATCAATATAGTTTTTTCTGTAGTATATTTTTGCATCCATTTACATATTTAATTTAATAAAATTCACAGCGATAATAGCTACGGGCGGCGGCACGATCGCGACTGAGCACAGATTGCATGCAACCACACTACTCACGTAACAACGCGGCTTACAATTTGCTGTAACAATCTGCTGTAATCCAGCAAATTGTATCGTATGTAGGCGTGTTGTGACTCCCTTCCAACATTTTGGACGTCGTATCGTACGTCCTAGCATCCAGCAGATTGTTACAGAAAATTGTAAGCCGCGTTGTTACGGGAGTAGTGTGGTTGCATGCAATCTGTGCTCAGTCGCGATCGTGCCGCCGCCCGTAGCTATTATCGCTGTGAATTTTATTAAATTAAATATGTAAATGGACGCAAAAATATACTACAGAAAAAACTATATTGATAAGAATTTCAGAAATCTATCGATGACTTGCCACATTTGTGGAATAATTAAATTGTTATGGCGTATTTTTACTTTTCTTAGCACCTGATGTTTTTCTTTGTAAAAAAAAATAATTGACACGCCATTTTTCCTTCATATACAAATTTCTCTAGACTAGAAATAATGATTTTAATTATTAAATAACATAACAGGTATTACATCGACGGCAAAAAGCTGAAACGTTGTAACCAACACCCCTGTCATTTTATTTTTATTGCAGAATCGGAATCAGTTTTTTTTTCTGCGTCGAACGCTCTAATTCCCGTGGTTCTATGGTCAATAAAAGATTTTGTACGACGTTGAGATTTTTTCCATTTTTTTAAAAGGCCTTTCGAACAATTGTTGTAAATAGCATAAAAACAGCATATTTTTATAATTTTGCGTTAAGCCAATTTAACTTTTGCAAACAATTAATCCACGGTAATTACAGCCCTGTTGAAATGTCGGGCAGTGTGGGTTACAGCATTTTTGCGTATCAAAATGTTGGGGCGCACCACATTAACTACATTCATTAGATAGGAAATTGTTAGTCAGCCCGGTTTATTACAATTTACACAAACACGGTATTATAGAAAATTGATAGTTACGCTGATTTAAAAATATATATTTTTTGGGGATATTCGCAGTTATGTCCCTTTTAATACAGCTGATAAATATTGACTAACAGGATTTAATGCCATTGTAACACGCGCTCGCGCCGAAAGCTTGCCAAAGGTGCCATCGCATTATTGCAGAAAATACTTTAACCGATTAGCTGTTTTATCTCAAGGCAATAAAGGCTCAGATAAACCAGTTGCATATGCTAGTAGGACGTTAAGCGATACGGAAGCTAGGTACAGCATTATAGAAAAAGAGCTTTTGGCTATTATATGGGCAGTGAAACAATTTAGACCATATCTTTACGGCAATAAATTTATAATTTATACAGATCATAGACCTTTGGCATGGCTTTATTCACTAAAGGAACCGAATAGTAAATTGATACGATGGAGATTAAGATTCATTCTCGTAGCGGCACGCGTGCGAGGCGGTTGCGTACGGATATATTGCTAGTCGCAAAGCCTATTGTTGTCGAGCGCGATAAGCCCGGCGTGGGTTTCTACCTGCCTGGCACATTCCTTACGTGCTTGTTTACGACGGTTGAGTGATTTATATACCTAATAATGAGCATTAGTGTTGATATTCGAGAAGTTACAATAGAAGAGGAGATGGAGTGTACTGAGCAGATTGTGCAAACGGAGACAGAAGTGCTGATAAACAAATCATCAAAGAGATCTCGGGAAGAAGAAGAAGAGGAAGAGAAAAAAGATGGTGATGACGAATGGAAAATAGTGAAGGGTAAAAATAAGAAGCTATGTCAAGAAGAAAGCTGTACGAAAACTGAAAATAGAGAATATAACAGGAATGCGGAAATTTATATTACAAGCCAAAAAGAAGCTATGCCGAAACAATTTGCTTTGGCTCGATTATTCAAGGATCTCAATATCGCAGGCATTGCATCAATTAAATACCTAAACCCGTATAAAATAAGAGTTAGGTTTTATGAAGAAAAGAGCGTGGAACGGCTTACCTCTAACAAGACGTTGATGACAAAAGAATAGAGGCTCAATAAATTGTCAGAAGTAAGCTACTCCTATGGAATTATTAAAGATGTGGATTTGGACCTTTCAGAAGACGATATAATGAAAAATATTTCAAACCTTGAGTCTGTTGAACTTATTTCTTTAAAAAGACTTCACCGTCGAAATAAAAACACGGACAATAAAGAGGAAAGATGGATCCCGTCGGAATCGGTTCGCCTTTGTTTCAAGGGCTACTGTTTGCCGCCATATATATATGTGCATGGTGTAAGAGTATTGATAGAACCATACGTATATCCTGTGACGCAATGTTTCCTCTGCTGGAAACTGGGACATACCGTGAAAACATGCACAATAAAAAAAGAAACCTGTCCAAAATGCAGCGGCGATCATGCTAACTGCGAGACAAAAATATTTAAATGCACTAACTGTTCGGGAAACCATATGGCGATGGCTAAGTCTTGCCCCGTTTATGTGAAGGAAAAATTAATTAGGGAGATTATGGCACAACATAACTACTCGTATGTCAAGGCGTCACAAATGTATGCAGCTGCCCCAACTATAGTACCAGCGGATATCAAAAGTACCTCACTAAAACTCAGATTGTAGCATCGGCAAGTGGTTTGGAAAAACACACAGAACAAAATTCTTACATGATTGGTGCTACAGATACGGCCTCCGAGACATTATCGGAAAAGAGCGTTATTTTACCTACTAAACAACCAAAAAAAAAGCTAAGAAGCCTCAGAAAAATGAATATCGTAGTACGCCAGCATGGGAAATACCTTGCACACTGGAAGAAAAATCCGAAAGCGAAAGTGAGACAACACAACAAAAACATACTTATAGAGATGATCATACAGAAAAGACGACTTTTAGTGAATTACTATCTAGAATCAAGGAAGTTATATTTATGAACAATTGTGATATGTCGACAAAGGTAAAGAGTGTTATCCAGTTATGTGTTGAATGGATCATAATAGTGGCGGTTGATAAAATGTCGGATTGGCCGATGTCTAAACTATTATACGGTTTAATTAATGTTAATGGTTAGTAAAAACTTAATTCATTTGAATATTCTACAGTGGAATGCCCAAAGCATAAGGCCGAAATTGACATCTTTTGAGTCTTTATTATTAGAACAAAAAGTACATATTGCAGCAATAAATGAAACGTGGTTGAAACCGGACAGCTCTTTCAAAGTAAGTCAATATAATTTTTATCGTTTAGATCGCGACGATTCATATGGAGGCGTGGCTATAATTACACATAAATCGATAAAAACTCAAGTAGTCCAATTACAAATGTCCAATTCCAATATTGAAGTTGTTTGTATTAAAATATTTAATTGTAGATTAATAGACCACATTATTTCAGTATATTGTTCATCATCCACACAAGCTACTTTAAGTGACTGGAACAATCTATTTTCTTTATTTAATACCCGGTGTGTTATATTAGGCGATTTTAACGCACATCATGATACTTGGTCATACAAAACAGATAGAAGAGGTACTTTAGTATTTGATGCGTTACTAGACAGCAACTTTGTGGTTCTTAATGATGGTCGGGATACACGGGTCAAGCTAGTAAACGGAAATCTACAGAAATCATCACCAGATATATCGTTAATTACCGCAGATATTGCGTTAGATTTTAATTGGAATACTCTGCAGGAAACTCTAGGGAGTGATCACCTTATTTTAAAAATATCATCTTGTTATTTTACTCCACTAAATTGTATAATTAAACGCAATTATAAGGCAGCTGATTGGCATAACTACACAAAATACTTAAATGAAAGGTTTGACGCCATTTATGCAAGTGCAGACAATCAACAATGTTACGATTTTTTTTTAAATTGTGTAAATGCTGCTGCAGATATTTATATTCCTTTTGTAAAAATCAATCAAAACCCCGAGACTAAATTTATACCTAAACCATACTGGAACAGTCAACTATCTAAAGCAGTGGCCACACGTAGATTAGCATTGACACAGTTTAGACGAAATCCTACTCCAGATAACTATGACAAGCTTAGGGAAAATATATATGAATCTCAGAAATTAATCAGTAAAGCGAGAAACAATAGCTGGTATACGATTTGTTCATCTGTAAATGAAAAAACTTCCGCGTCTGAGATGTGGCAACGTATGCGATGGATTAAAGGCTATAGGTATAACCAACAACATATTAGCAAAACACAAGCATCGAACTTACTTAGTTCTCTTGCTCCCGATTACGTAATTCCAAACCAACCCATATTTATGAATGTAAATTCACAGATAGATGTAGATATCTCTATACAGGAGCTAGAAGTGTGTATCAAATCCAAGGATACATCTCCTGGATGTGATGGTGTTTCATACTCAATGATAAAACACTTGCCAGATAATGGCAAGTGTATGCTACTTTTATTATACAATCGGTTCTTATCTTGTGGGTTTGTGCCGATACAATGGAGGAAGGTAGGCATAGTACCTATTCTGAAACCGGGGCGAGATCCGGACGAAGTTTCTTCGCTACGACCGATATCGTTACTGTCGTAAAATATTTCATTGTATTTTAAATAAACGATTAGAGTGGCATTTAGAGCATAATAACATGTTTTCAACTAACACAATTGGGTTTAGAAAAGCTAAGTCATGCACAGATAACTTGAGTTTACTAATTAATAGAATACAAATAGGATTTTCAGAAGGCTATTCGACTATTGCATGTTTCTTAGACGTTACTAATGCCTATAATAACGTTGATATATCTGCATTATTAGTCACATTAAATAAAATAGGTGTCGGCCCAAAAATATGCGTTTATTTATGGTCCTTTCTACGGGAGCGCATTCTACAACTTAAAAGCGAAAAATACATAACAAGAGTAACTCGCATGGGCTTAGCGCAAGGAGATCCCATCTCTCCTCTCCTATTTAATATTGCAACTATGGACATTTGCACGTTGTTAGAAAAAGAAGTATATATTTCTCAATATGCAGATGATTTTGTTATTTATAATCATTGTAAAAATATTACACAAGGGAGTCATAAGTTAGAATCTTCTCTAAAGTTAATAAGTTCATTACTAAACAATTTAGGTTTAGATATATCATCACAGAAAAGTAAATTGTGTATTTTCAAAATGGGGTATAAAACTGACATTTCGAGCATAAAAATAAACAATTAATCGTTAGATGTGGTTGAAAACATAAAGTATTTAGGGTTATGGATGGATCGAGGTCTAAGATGGACAAAACACATGAATGAACTTAGGCAGAAATGTCTCAAATTTGTTAATATTTTTAAGGTGTTAGTCGGTTCTACGTGGGGAATACACCCTGTACATTTGAGAAGGTTATACATAGCTATCGTTCGTAGTCGCCTTGATTACGGTAGTTTCTTATACGACAATTGTTGCCACAGTAGGATTTCTAAGTTGGATACGTTACAGAACCAATTTTTAAGACTGATAGGAGGATTTATTAAAAATGCACCCATACATGTTATGGAATCAGAATTACATATTCCACCTCTATTCGTTCGAAGGCAATACCTTGCTGGAAAATATTGGTTAAAGTCAAAATCTTTTCATATTAGTGAAATTATTGAATCGCTGGAAGAGCTGTCCCGTTTATTACAATCAGCATACTGGAGTCGAAAAAAGAAGCCACTATTAGTAACGATACATGATACTTTAAAATGTAATAGTTTTTATAGCAGTAAGAAATTAGAAATGTTTAGTTTGAATACTTGGATGAGTAATATAAAATTGAGTGATGTTTTGGAACCTAATATTGAGATTGTAGATAAACCCAAAAGACATTATCACCCCTATGAATTAAAATTTAAATGTGCAACCTATTTATGTGCAAAGTATAATGGATTTTATAAACTTTTTTCGGATGGTTCCTTAACGAATCACGGAAGAGGTGCCGCATTCTTAGACGCAGAAAATGGTAACTTCATGTAGGTAATGATAAGATCAAAAATAAGTATAATGAACGTGGAACTTGTTGCCATAGCGGAAGTCTTATCTTATATAGAATCGATAAACTGTAATAAATTCGTTGTATTCACTGACTCCAAAAGTGAAATATTTCATCTTGCACGTTGTGTCAGTGGGTCTAGCTTCAGAGGCATTCCAATAGCATATAGTATTTTAAGCGGTTTGATTAATATTCGAAGTATGAACAAATGTATCAAAATTCAGTGGATTCCTTCTCATATTGGTCTGATGGGTAACGAGGAAGTGGATAGACTTGCAAAAGAAGCAGCTTCGGACGGATTAAGAGTTAATTGTTTGCCGAATTATACAGACTTAATATCATTTATAAAAATACAGTCATTTGAGTCGTGGTCAGAGTACTTCGATAAAAGATCGTTATCTAAAGGTATATGGTACAAAACGGTTCAACCTTCACTTCCTCGTTTTCCATGGTTTATGAAGAGTAAAATGGGAAGGAATGAAATAGTAACGGCATTAAGGCTTCGATCGGGGCACATTCCTATGAACAAGTTTGGATTCATGATGGGCAAAACGAATAGTCCTAACTGCGAACAGTGTGGTACAATTGAGGACGTCTTCCATGTTATCATGGAATGTGCCCGGAACGAAGGACTCCGTCGACAGTTATTTGCTGACGACCACGAGTTCTGGCAGGTAGGAGGATGTTATGGAGTATTATCTGAGCCTTATTCTGAAGATGCCAAAAAGGTATATGATCTGTACCAGGCAGTCATAAAGACTCTTAGTACATAGGGTAAGCTTATTTTGTTGTTTATTGTTTTTTTCTGTAATTTTGTTTAGTAATGAATAACGAACAAGGGTGGCATATTCTTACAGAATAAACCCTTTATAAAATAAATAAAGAGAAAAAAAAAGAGATTAAGATTAGAAGAATATTACTTTGAGATCCGTTACAAGGAAGGACAACAGAACATGAATGCAGACGCATTACCTAGAATAAAAATCAATGCAATTAATGATGACATGGATTCCATATTTGTAAATATAGACGATAGGGTCACGCGTATTTAGAAAATAATTGATGAAATAGAGCAGGAAAATCAAAACACCGAACCCGCATTAGAAACGATGGAAATCTCGGACTATGATGACGGAGCAATCGCAAACTCGGTTTAGAATAGGAAACATGATGGTATTCCTATACTGAAGGAAGCTATCGACACCAAACCTAAACAAATCTTAGTTTATACATGGCTACAGAACAAGTTATCAGTAAAGATATATCTAACAAAAAACAAAAATCTTGGAAGTTCATATGCCAACTAATAACGAAAAGCTGGTCAATGACCTTCTGAAGGAATATATAAATCCTATGTACAAATATTTTATTTACTTCGATGATCAAATATTCAGAAAATCATTTTCAAACGTAATTATAACTTTATTTAAAAAGGGCTCTGTAAAGATAATAGAATGCACAGAGAGAATAGTTAACTTAACAGATTCAGAAGAAGATCAAAGGGAGGCAGTTTTGAAATATCACGAGGGAAAAACTTGCCACAGAGGTATTAGGGAAACATTGGCCAAACTTAGAAGAAGTTACTGGTGGGCCAACATGTATGAAACAGTTACTGCAATTTTAAACGCTTGCGAAATATGTAAAAAAATGAAGTACGATAGAAAACCGATAAAACCTCAAATTCAACTTACACAAAGTCAAGAATCCCCATTCCAAGAAGCTTTTATGGACTTACTATACGTTGAAGGGAAATACTATTTAACTATTGTAGACGCTTTCAGTAAACTAGGACAAGCTATTGAGGTGCCTAACAGAAGTACACCAGAAATAGTCAAAGCTTTAATAAAATATTTCAGCATGTATGGCTTACCTAGAAAATTTAATTGTGATTTTGGCACTGAGTTTAATAATACGTTAATAAAAGAAATGTTAAGCTTATACAAAATTGACCTTCATATAGGGACTCCTAATAATCCGAGCTCAATGGCAATAGTAGAAAGATTCCATTTTACGATAATTGAAATATACCGACTAGCCAAATACGACAAAAACGATTTAGACGCAGCTTCCGTCATGACATATGCAATCATGGCATATAATAACACAATACATTCAGCAACCGAATTCACACCGTTTGAAATAGTTTTTGGTCACCCTGATTCAAATAATGCGTTTAACATAGATAGGGAGAAAAATATTATGCAAAAGCTGCTAATAGATCATAGGAGACGTGGTCTCTTGCATATAAAGCTGCCCGAAGACACAGGAGGGCAGGGACTTAGAGAATTTTCATCCTCTTGAATAAGGGTCGCGCCGATTCTTCAGGCGGCACTCTCGCTATGGCTCGCACCGCTCTCTTTTGCATTCTAAAGACGCGCTATAGATCTGCTGCGCGGCCCCAGAGTTCTACACCATATTGCAGAAGAGAGTGTACTGACGCGAAGTAGCAGCTCCGGACCATGCTATAGGGTAAAATGGCGGATACGCGCCATAGCGCAAAACAGGCGCGACTGATCTCACACAGTCCATATATGTGACCTTCCCATGAAAGGCCACTATCAACTTGAAAACCAAGAAAAGTAGTAGTTGTCACTTGGTCCATTCGAGCATCACCCACTCTCACGCTGAGTTGTCTGTACGTGCGACCTGACAAATTTAAATGCACAAAGTGAGTTTTATTTATGTTCAGAATCAAACCGTTGATTCTGAACCAATGGTTGAGGTCACTTGCTACCTCATTCAATTTACCTTCCAGTTGGTCCACGGTGGGTGCGGTCACAACTGCAGCGACATCATCCGCATACATGAGTATGTGTCCGTCACGTACATTTTCTGGTAAGTCGTTTAGAAGTAGGGAGAACATTATGTTAGAGAGCGATGAGCCCTGCGCTACGCCAATAACGGTTTTCAACGGCTGCGACTTCACCGTGCCTCCATCCCCCACGACTAACTGCCGTCCATCTGTCATGAAATCTGACAGTAGCCTCAGTGCAGGACCCTCGATACCATAGTATCTGATCTTTGCGACAATGACATCATGGTCAGCGACGTCGAAAGCCTTAGATAGGTCACAAAAAATCACTGCGACTTGCTGCAGACTTTCCCGTGCCTCAAGAGTTCGTCGAACTACCTCACGAGCTAAAGAGGTAGTAGATCTACCCCTGCGGTACCTATGCGTATAAGGTATTCAGTCAGCCGAGAGCTAAGACCGTGTTCAAAAATTTTAGCAATAGCTGGAATTATTGATACAGGTCTGTAGCTATTTACTTCCTCGTGCTTTCCTTTTCATTTCTAAAAAGGAGATACTTTGACATACTTTAGAGACAGGGGGTACGTACCTTCCTTACTGCAACGATTATATAAAGATGAAAGGATATAAGCTAAAGGCTCAGCTGTGACGTGAAAGTAATGAAGTTGATATATCGTACGCATCTTTAGAGTTCTTATGTGCTACACCATGTACCATAATGCGGAACACCTCTAAAGCAGTGAATGTCCTAAGCCGAAGAGAACGATCATGACGAGGTCGCGCTGCCGCCAGCGCGCGCATCGCGGCGGCTACGTCAGCAGCGGGCGCGCCGCACGTCGCGGCCGCGCTTACAAAGTGCGCATTTACAGCGTCGACGGCGTCAGCCTTGCTGGAGAATTTAGACCCATCGGGTCGCGTCAATAACTCAGTATAGTCTAGGTTTCACCTCGATTTACCAGTTTCAGTGTTAACTACCTCCCACATTGATTTTATTATGTTTGGAGATTTATTTATTAAGTTACAGTAGTAATTACCTTTTTCGCGTTGCAGTAAGTCATCATATTTTATTTGGTATTCATTTATTTTCACTAACAAGTCATCATTTAATGGGAATTTAGTCATATTTCGCATGTCAAATAAAAAAGAATTCATTTATTTGCCTACTGTTCCATATTTGGAGTCTAACGTTACGATTGGAGTTAAACTCGTTATGGACAAGGCAACAGCCTTCCTAGGCATTAAAATTGACGCAAAATTACAATGGGGTCCTCATATAAATGCCCTGTCTGGGAGACTCAGTTCTGCTGCATATGCGGTACGTAACATAAGAGAGCTAACAGACGCTTCTACGGCGCGATTAGTGTATTTTGCATATTTCCACAGCGTAATGTCATATGGGATATTGCTATGGGGTTCAGCGGTTGATAAAGAGACCATCATTATCCTACAGAAACGTGCTATTCGAGCTATATACGAAATGGGTCCTCGTGAATCTTTGAGAGATTTATTTAAAGAAATCAATATATTAACGTTGCCTTCCTTATATGTATTTGAAAATAATTACGAGTATAATGTATGTTTGAAAAAAAATATATAAATATAAGTTAAATATTAATCACCACACTTTTAATAGGTACTAGAAATACAAATAGGATAGCTGTACTTACCTAGTTTTAGACTTGCGAAGACTAATAAGTCATTCCTAGGAAATTGTGTGCGTTTTTACTATAAAATCCTAAAACACATAACTGAGCTCACAAAGGGCAAATTCAAGTTGACTGCAAAAAACGTTAATAAAAAAAGCTAACTATAAAGTTCGACATTATACAAGGTGTTTGGTAGAGGGACCGACAAACCAAATGAGCGTGTTCGGGGGCCCACTTGGAGAATACAAGTTGGCCAAAAAAAATCCCCGACACCCCAATTTTGTGAATTTTCTCAATTTCTCCAATATTGTACCTATTTACCAACATAACATTTGTAAAGTATGTTTTAGACCGGATGTTTTTAGTTTTTACAAATGTTATGGTGGTAAATAGGTACAACTACGCAGAAAAAGGGAAAAACACAAATAAAAAGTTAAACATATTGGGGGGTCGGGGATTTTTTTTGGCCAATTTGTATTCTCCAAGTGGTCCCCCGAACACGCTCATTTGGTTTGTCGGTCCCTCTACCAAACACCCCATATAGAAGATAAAGATGCTTGGAATACTCCACTTCTGGCAAGCTGTCACCTTGCCACATAAAATGTAATATTTGTAGTACCTAAGTAGAAACATTGTAAACATCTATATAAAAAGAATGGCCCGAGTTTCTTGCCGCTTCTTCTCGGTGGGCTGTATATATTTTGGAACGCGGCGGTAGAGTCTTTACAAGTACATTGTAATGAAAAGTTGACGTTTATAAGTGCGTCTTTGATGCCTAAATTGAATAAATGATTTTGACTTTGACTTTTTTGAGAGTTTCTGTGGCCTATCTGTACGGTGGGGTTTAACGAACTTGGAACCCACTGTATGGAAAGTTTCTACTAACCTGTTATTGATCTCGTCCACTGAATCGATGTTCTCAAGGCAATCGAAGCGATTGGACAGCTTAAGTTGAAAGCTCTAGGGGTCTTGAATATGGGAACGAGTAGGTCGGAGCGTAGACTTCAACAGACGAGACCTCTCAAGTTTGACATTAATATTCAATGTGCATCTTACCATTCGGTGATCACTACCGGTTTTCACCCTGTGGATCACGGAGACATCAGTGAATATTTGTCTCTTGGTGGTCATAATGAAGTCAATCTCATTCCTCGTGGAACCACCGGGACTCAGCCAGGTCCATTTCTTTGAGGTGGCTTCTGAATAAAACAATTCATCATAAAGAATCCCTCTTTTTACAGGAAGTCGGCCAACCTCAACCGTTGCCCATAACCAAATTGCCCCACTTTCAACTCATTCTCGCTTCTCACACCCAACCCCGTCTCCCATAACAACTAGAAAGTGCGATTCAGAGGTATGTATGGCCCGACTAATGTTCTCATACATATCCTCCACCTCATATTCCGGGTGCGACTTCGTCAGTGCGTATACCTGAATAACCTTCAGCGAATATCATTTGGATACTCTGAGTATTAGGTATACGACCCTATTGGAAACGCTATCGATCGTAACGATGTTGTTAGTAAGGGACTTGCGGACGAGAATCCCGACACCACCTTGGGACTGTTGGTCGCCCTCCCGATAGTAGAGTAGGTTACCTGATTTTAGGGTTATCGTGTCCTCACCCGCTCTTCGGATTTCTGATAACCCCACGATGTCCCAGTGTAACCTACTCATTTCTTCTTCCAGCTCATACATCTTCTCGTCATTGTGCGTATGTTGTGTGTTACCAGGGCCAGGCGTGGTCGTTGAGGGCGGTAGCCGGGCGTCTGCCGGGGATTCTTAGCACCCCCTGCCCCTCCGTTACCGTGGCCGCTACCGTAGCCAGGAATAGCGGGGCCGCCGGGGACTGGTTCCTTTTGTGTCCATCATTGGGGGGGTTATGCCAATACTCGCCACGCTTGGAGGCGGGTTTGCGAGCGCAGTTTTGGGGTTTTATACTGGGAAGGTGCTGCTTCCGATTGTTACAGGCAGTATTTATGAGGTAATAATATTTTCTGATGCAGACCCAGTGATATTATAATCAGTCAGCTCGTGACCACGGCCATTTTAACATAGTCAAAACGTCGAGCGAAAGGTACATATTTTTACCTAACTTAAATAATATATATACGTGATAAGTCCCGATAAACATTTAAAACATGTGTTCAAATCGCGAAAGTTTAAAAATTACTATATTATAATCTGATTGAAACTTTCGTAAGTATTACACATTTTAATGTTATTTTGACGTTTCTTTGATTTGACTTATTCGGTAGGTATAGTCGAATATCTCGACCGGTTTCGTGACCATCCGGGCCACTTCTTCATGGAGTACTTACGCACCCGGCTGCGTTCGCGCTAGTACTATCGCGCGACTATACCTACCGCGTAAGTAACTTTCAAAATAATATTAAGATATTATAATCTCGAACAAATTTATAATATTTTCTGATGCAGACCCAGTGATATTATTATCGACCCAAGATTATATTGACTGATCCAAAAAACGAGACAATGTTGTGAAAGAATTTATGAAGATTTATGATTCAAAAAGTGTACCTGATAAATAAGGATATAATATGATCTGATGCAGATCCAGTAATATTATTATGAGGTTTGTGGACAAACTTTTAGGAAAGGTCGAATGCTAGATATAATAATACATTAAATAATAAACATAAATAGTATATACAGCTTATAATCAGAATGAAGTAGCTCGTTGTTGACTTCCTATCTGATGTAGACGCTATTCATGACTAGTGACTAGTGAATCATTCCGGAAAAGTAGCATAAGTTCTTTATTGTAAAAATATGAAGTTAAGTGTAAATGAATTTATAATATACAAGCTATTTAAAAGTATAAACTATATTTAGAAATGAAAGCCTGCAATAATATGTTAAAGTAATTGTAAAAGTAAGAAAACGATTGCTGGTATAAAACTAACGACAGGTTAGGGGGTGGTACATTTGGCCCGCCATATTTGGGTTGTAATCAATATAGCAAAAATAATTGTGAGACGTATTTAAATTATAAAACAAACATAACGTAAACAAACATAATTAGCCTATTTCATTTTTGTGTCATCCTGATTCTAACACGTGACGTACGAAAAGCAACATTTGCAAATCTATTCACAATTCTAACAAAAGGATCAAACCGTTGAATTCTTGGAAAAATAAAACTAGATATCTTAGGAATAATCATAATGTAATATAATATGATTATATAATGTAATAAAATATAATCATATAATATAATATAATTATATAATGTAATAAAAACATAAATTTATTTTTGATTTATCTTACTTTGCTAATATGTAAATTGTATTTTTTTACTCTTACAGTAAAAATTGATTTTAACAATAATCATTTGATCTATTATATAATAAATGTGCTCTTCACAAGATATTTTTTTACAATTGCTGATCTTTACATTCCACATATTACACAATAAAATTGAAAAGTTCATGTTTTAGTCTCTTGTTGAGGGGAATGCACTTTGTTTATAAATTCATTACCACAATACTGCATAAATTACGGTTTTTTACCGCCGAAACTCTTGATAAGTTTAAAATGCAACGTTTTCGTAATTACCTAACTTGTGACATTTTGTCAAGTAATTAATCGCAATAAAATAATCCCATGTCAGTGAATAGTTCTATCTGGTTTATTTTGTTTGATATATCGATTAATTATTATAGTCTGTACTTTATATGAGCGGAGGAAAGTCTCTATTCGGTTACCCCCAGCAATAAAGTTTATCATGTTCAAACTCACATTTCACAGCTGTCGCAGTGATCAAGCCATGTGTTACGCGCATGTCTTAAGAGGAATGCATAGCTAGTACTTGTCCATACTAAAAGAAATAACTCTTTTCTACCTCTTAACATTGTCCAATTTCAGTGGGTTTTTTTTTCATGTAAATAACACTTTATATACCGTACGTTTTGAATTTTTCAGGATTTTAAGTAATAAAAAAGTTAAATTATAGTAGGTACTTTAAAATACTAAAAAAAAACAAAACGTACGAGCATAGTATAAACAATGTGTTGATTACATGAAAAGAAATAATCACTGAAATCAGAAAATGTTAAGAGGTAGAAAGGAGTTATTTCATTTTGGTATAGACAAGTACTAGCTATACAATGCTCTTAATAAGAAAACACGTTCCGTTCGATGTAACTAAGCCACGCATAATTATTGTCAATGAGAAATTGAACAACTCTTATTTGTAGTACGAGAACAATTGTTTGAGTAATATTGCCATCTATTGCATTTTTAGCGTACTACAAAGTTCGATAGTAAAGTGTAAAATGGCTATTGTTATTTTTAGAATCTCAGGTAACTGGTGCCGTAGTACTATTACCCTTTTCTGTATTTTAATTCAATGTCAATACTTAGGAGTATTGCCTTCTTGACAACTATTTGGAACTACTGAAAGCGTCTACGCTAAAATGTATGGGTATTGGCTATCCTCTGTAGTATTGTCATCCTTGATATTACTAGTACAAGATGTTTTTATAAAATAGTCCTTTCATGTTTAGACAAGTTTTGATGCGTTACATTACAAATTAACGATAGTTTTACCATTATGTATAGTTATGTATTATTTATTAGGCCTTTTATAACACTTTTTACAATATTTTATTAGCTTTAATTTTGATCTTGTTCTCTTCATCGTTGCAGTCCTTTTCCATTTACTATTTATTTAAATCTTTGCAATAGTTATGCATAAACATGTAGATGTTAGATTTAATAAATATGAAATTAAATCATCCTTGTGTTCTTCGCAATCTAAAAAATCACACTCGATGAACAGAATGGATTGAGTATCCCCTCCCGCTGCACCCCGCGGCAACTCAATCCACTCCGTCTCAATTCGAGTATATACATTCAGCTCAATGGTTGTTTGTTGCCCGCCGCGAAAGTCACTAGAACAGAGAACTGCCATTTGTGGGCTCCGCCGCAAATAACGCTGCAATTCAAGCAAACTCGTGTAAAATCGCTTCTCCGTAAACGCACTCTAGAACGCCATATGTTTGAATTCTGTTTTGAGTTGAGTGAAGATTCGACATGCCATACTAAGTTTAGTAATCAAGCTTAGATTCACTTCTAAGCGTACTGGAATACCGCCCTAAGTATGTATACCAGTCCTCAGGTACCATAGTACACCTGTAGCGTAGTAGAACCTGAAGACCTTGTACATTCGTCCCATATTATTATTATTATTCTTATTATTTACTAACATTTACTATACACTCTTCAATCTGTGTTCTAATGTGTTTTAAGCATCTGGTGGTGGAACGCTTATATGGTTTCTCTCCAGTATGTGTTCGAATATGTCTTCGTAAGTTACCTCCATGTGTACATTCATAATCGCACATGTTGCATTTGAATGGTTTCTCTCCGGTATGTGTTCTAATATGTCTTTGTAAGTTACCTGCATGTGTACATTCATAATCACACATGTTGCATTTGAATGGTTTCTCTCCAGTGTGTGTGCTAATATGCTTTTGTAATTGAACTGCTGTTGCAGATTCATAATCACACATGTTGCATTTGAATGGTTTCTCTCCAGTATGTGTTCTAATATGTCTTCGTAAGTTACCTCCATGTGTACATTCATAATCGCACAGTTGCATTTGAATGGTTTCTCTCCGGTATGTGTTCTAATATGTCTTTGTAAGTTACCTGCATGTGTACATTCATAATCACACATGTTGCATTTGAATGGTTTCTCTCCAGTGTGTGTGCTAATATGCTTTTGTAATTGAACTGCTGTTGCAGATTCATAATCACACATGTAGCATTTGAATGGTTTCTCTCCAGTATGTGTTCTAATATGTCTTCGTAAGTTACCTGCTTGTGTACATTCATAATCACACATGTTGCATTTGAATGGTTTCTCTCCAGTGTGTGTGCTAATATGCTTTTGTTATTGAACTGCTGATGCAGGTTCATAATCACACATGTTGCATTTGAATGGTTTCTCTCCAGTATGTGTTCTAATATGTCTTCGTAAGTTACCTCCATGTGTACATTCATAATCGCACATGTTGCATTTGAATGGTTTCTCTCCGGTATGTGTTCTAATATGTCTTTGTAAGTTACCTGCATGTGTACATTCATAATCACACATGTTGCATTTGAATGGTTTCTCTCCAGTGTGTGTGCTAATATGCTTTTGTAATTGAACTGCTGTTGCAGATTCATAATCACACATGTTGCATTTGAATGGTTTCTCTCCAGTATGTGTTCTAATATGTCTTCGTAAGTTACCTCCATGTGTACATTCATAATCGCACATGTTGCATTTGAATGGTTTCTCTCCGGTATGTGTTCTAATATGTCTTTGTAAGTTACCTGCATGTGTACATTCATAATCACACATGTTGCATTTGAATGGTTTCTCTCCAGTGTGTGTGCTAATATGCTTTTGTAATTGAACTGCTGTTGCAGATTCATAATCACACATGTAGCATTTGAATGGTTTCTCTCCAGTATGTGTTCTAATATGTCTTCGTAAGTTACCTCCATGTGTACATTCATAATCACACATGTTGCATTTGAATGGTTTCTCTCCAGTGTGTGTGCTAATATGCTTTTGTTATTGAACTGCTGTTGCAGATTCATAATCACACATGTTGCATTTGAATGGTTTCTCTCCAGTATGTGTTCTAATATGTCTTCGTAAGTTACCTCCATGTGTACATTCATAATCGCACATGTTGCATTTGAATGGTTTCTCTCCGGTATGTGTTCTAATATGTCTTTGTAAGTTACCTGCATGTGTACATTCATAATCACACATGTTGCATTTGAATGGTTTCTCTCCAGTGTGTGTGCTAATATGCTTTTGTAATTGAACTGCTGTTGCAGATTCATAATCACACATGTAGCATTTGAATGGTTTCTTTCCAGTATGTGTTCTAATATGTCTTCGTAAGTTACCTGCTTGTGTACATTCATAATCACACATGTTGCATTTGAATGGTTTCTCTCCAGTATGTGTTCTAATATGTCTTCGTAAGTTACCTCCATGTGTACATTCATAATCACACATGTTGCATTTGAATGGTTTCTCTCCAGTATGTGTTCTAATATGGGTTCGTAAGTGACCTGCTTGTGTACATTCATAATCACACATGTTGCATTTGAATGGTTTCTCGCCAGTATGTGTTCTAATATGTCTTCGTAAGTTACCTCCATGTGTACATTCATAATCACACATGTTGCATTTGAATGGTTTCTCTCCAGTATGTGTTCTAATATGTCTTCGTAAGTTACCTCCATATGTACATTCATAATCACACATGTTGCATTTGAATGGTTTCTCTCCAGTGTGTGTGCTAATATGCTTTTGTAATTGAACTGCTGTTGCAGATTCATAATCACACATGTAGCATTTGAATGGTTTCTCTCCAGTATGTGTTCTAATATGTCTTCGTAAGTTACCTGCTTGTGTACATTCATAATCACACATGTTGCATTTGAATGGTTTCTCTCCAGTATGTGTTCTAATATGTCTTCGTAAGTTACCTCCATGTGTACATTCATAATCACACATGTTGCATTTGAATAGTTTCTCTCCAGTATGTGTTCTAATATGGGTTCGTAAGTGACCTGCTTGTGTACATTCATAATCACACATGTAGCATTTGAATGGTTTCTTTCCAGTATGTGTTCTAATATGTCTTCGTAAGTTACCTGCTTGTGTACATTCATAATCACACATGTTGCATTTGAATGGTTTCTCTCCAGTATGTGTTCTAATATGTCTTCGTAAGTTACCTCCATGTGTACATTCATAATCACACATGTTGCATTTGAATGGTTTCTCTCCAGTATGTGTTCTAATATGGGTTCGTAAGTGACCTGCTTGTGTACATTCATAATCACACATGTTGCATTTGAATGGTTTCGCTCCAGTATGTGTTCTAAGATGTCTTCGTAAGTTACCTCCATGTGTACATTCATAATCACACATGTTGCATTTGAATGGTTTCTCTCCAGTGTGTGTGCTAATATGCTTTTGTAATTGAACTGCTGTTGCAGATTCATAATCACACATGTAGCATTTGAATGGCTTCTCTCCAGTATGTGTTCTAATATGTCTTCGTAAGTTACCTGCTTGTGTACATTCATAATCACACATGTTGCATTTGAATGGTTTCTCTCCAGTATGTGTTCTAATATGTCTTCGTAAGTTACCTCCATGTGTACATTCATAATCACACATGTTGCATTTAAATGGTTTCTCTCCAGTATGTGTTCTTATATGACTTCGTAAGTTACCTGCTTGTGTACATTCATAATCACACATGTTGCATTTGAATGGTTTCTCTCCAGTATGTGTTCTAATATGTCTTCGTAAGTTACCTCCATGTGTACATTCATAATCACACATGTTGAATTTGAATGGTTTCTCTCCAGTATGTGTTCTAATATGGGTTCGTAAGTGACCTGCTTGTGTACATTCATAATCACACATGTTGCATTTGAATGGTTTCTCTCCAGTGTGTGTGCTAATATGCCTTCGTAATTGAACTGCTGTTGCAGGTTCATAATCACACATGTTGCATTTGAATGGTTTATCTCTAGTATGTGTGCTAATATGCCTTCGTAATTGAACTGCTGTTGCAGATTCATAATCACACATGTAGCATTTGAAAGGTTTCTCTCCAGTATGTGTTCTAATATGTCTTCGTAAGTTACCTGCTTGTGTACATTCATAATCACACATGTTGCGTTTGAATGGTTTCTCTCCAGTATGTGTTCTAATATGGGTTCGTAAGTGACCTGCTTATGTACATTCATAATCACACATGTTGCATTTGAATGGTTTCTCTCCAGTGTGTGTGCTAATATGCCTTCGTAATTGAACTGCTGTTGCAGATTCATAATCACACATGTTGCATTTGAATGGTTTATCTCTAGTGTGTGTGCTAATATGCCTTCGTAATTGAACTGCTGTTGCAGATTCATAATCACGCATATTGCATTTGAATGGTTTCTATCCAGTGTGTTTTCGAATATGACTTCGTAATTGATTTGCTCTTGCAGATTCATAATCACACATGTTGCATTTGAATGGTTTATCTCTAGTGTGTGTGCTAATATGCCTTCGTAATTGAACTGCTGTTGCAGATTCATAATCACACATGTAGCATTTGAATGGTTTCTCTCCAGTATGTGTTCTAATATGGGTTCGTAAGTGACCTGCTTGTGTACATTCATAATCACACATGTTGCATTTGAATGGTTTCTCTCCAGTGTGTGTGCTAATATGCCTTCGTAATTGAACTGCTGTTGCAGATTCATAATCACACATGTTGCATTTGAATGGTTTATCTCTAGTATGTGTGCTAATATGCCTTCGTAATTGAACTGCTGTTGCAGATTCATAATCACACATGTAGCATTTGAAAGGTTTCTCTCCAGTATGTGTTCTAATATGTCTTCGTAAGTTACCTGCTTGTGTACATTCATAATCACACATGTTGCGTTTGAATGGTTTCTCTCCAGTATGTGTTCTAATATGGGTTCGTAAGTGACCTGCTTATGTACATTCATAATCACACATGTTGCATTTGAATGGTTTCTCTCCAGTGTGTGTGCTAATATGCCTTCGTAATTGAACTGCTGTTGCAGATTCATAATCACACATGTTGCATTTGTATGGTTTCTCTCCAGTATGTGTTCTTATATGGATTTGTAAGTTACCTGCTTGTGTACTTTCATAATCACACATGATGCATTTGAATGGTTTATCTCTAGTGTGTGTGCTAATATGCCTTCGTAATTGAACTGCTGTTGCAGATTCATAATCACACATGTAGCATTTGAATGGTTTCTCTCCAGTATGTGTTCTAATATGTCTTCGTAAGTTACCTGCTTGTGTACATTCATAATCACACATGTTGCATTTGAATGGTTTCTCTCCAGTATGTGTTCTAATATGGGTTCGTAAGTGACCTGCTTGTGTACATTCATAATCACACATGTTGCATTTGAATGGTTTCTCTCCAGTGTGTGTGTTTATATGACTTCGTAATTGATCTGCTCTTGCAGATTCATAATTACACATGTTGCATTTGAATGGTTTCTCTCCAGTATGTGTTCTAATATGTATTTGTAATCTACCTGCTTGTGTACATTCATAATCACACATGTTGCATTTGAATGGTTTCTCTCCAGTATGTGTTCTAATATGGGATCGTAAGTGACCTGATTGTGTACATTTATAATCACACATGTTGCATTTGAATGGTTTCTCTCCAGTGTGCGTTATAATATGAATTCGTAATTGATCTGCTCTTGCAGATTCATAATCACACATGTTGCATTTGAATGGTTTCTTTCCAGTATGTGTTCTAATATGGGTTCGTAAGTGACCTGCTTGTGTACATTCATAATCACACATGTTGCATTTGAATGGTTTCTCTCCAGTGTGCGTTCTAATATGAATTCGTAATTGATCTGCTCTTGCAGATTCATAATCACACATGTTGCATTTGAATGGTTTTTCTCCAGTATGTGTTCTAATATGGATTCGTAAGTGACTTGCGGTTGCAGATTTAAATTCACACATGTTGCATTTGAATGGTTTTTTACCACTGTATCTCATGTTATGTTTTTCCAGTTTTCTTTTCGTTGCTGATTCACAATCAGCCATCGTATGTACCTGTAACAAATAATTTACGTATTATGCATAAAGGTGTGTACATTACATATAGCATAAAGTATCAGTAGAATTGCAAAAAAAGATGTATTCTTACAGTAGTAAGCAACCATAAGCTATACGACAAAGTAGCAGACGATGGCTATCCTCTGCCAAAACATCATATGAATTACAAATTACAATTAACATATTAAACAAATTAAAATATATTGTTATTAAAACTCGCGTTCATTATAATTTTGAAATAGTAAAACAGGATTAACGTGAGAGTTACGCGTAGTCAATATCACGAATAAAATTAAATACAAATTTAATAATAATACCTACAAGCACACATTAAAATATATTATGCGTAAGTTGTTTTTTAATAGACGATAAATATTGAATGCACAAACAATTTCAAATGAGAATATTTACTAGTTTCATACTTTTTAATGTAATCTTTTGGTGAACATCCACACAAAGATATTCAAGTCCCAAACTAGGCAGACCTGTACTATGGTAACCTGATGACTGTTATACATACTTATATACACACTCACACACAGCTCAAACAGACATGTTCATGCACACAAATGTTAAACCTGTCCGGGGATTGAACCCGGGACCAGCGGCTCAGAAGGCAGGGATGCTATCAACTGCGCCAACCGACCTGTCAAATTATTTAAAGAAATGAATAATAATAAATAAAGTATTTAAATCTAGTAAGATAAAATTATTAATTTAAGCAAAAATTAACTCCTGGACAATTTACTCCCATAGCAAGCAATCGGACAACTTAATGTTCCTAACTCTGGGGATCCCAGAGAACATTGTGCCGTTGCTTATGAACAAGGAAAGGCGTTTAACACATAACCTGGGGAACGTCTATGTGAGGTTCTACGCTGCTAATGGCTCTCTACAAGATGAGCCACCGCAGGAGATGCCATCAGCAATGATGGTTGACCCGAAACCGGGACTCAGCGGTACCAAACATAGAGACCCAGGCAAGGAGGACCCTGCCCCTGTGTGCTCGAAGAACGTGGCCCAGGCTGTGCCTCCGCAATCCTCTCCTATACCGTCAACCTCGCGGCTGATGGAGGGCAGGATCGTGGTTGACACGCCAAAGGGCAAGTTCTGGAGAGTGCCTAGGATGGTGGTAACGGATTCGTCGGAGGAAGAGGGAAACCTGGATGATGGTGACCCAAACCTCCACAATCTGTAAAGTCATCCAAAACAATCTCCAGCACAGCGAAACTGCTACGGCTAACCTGCGCAGAGTGCTGGGGATAGACAACAACGGGACCATAGCCCTAATCCAGGAGCCGTGGATTAGAGCAGGGCGTGTGTGTGGTCTCAATGATCTGAAGGGTAAGTTAATACTCGACAACACCTGTACTAACCACAGAGCATGTATCTTTGTGCCACTTAACATAATAGCAGTGCCTATAACAGAGTTCTGTTCCAGAGACTTGGCAACAGTCAGGCTCCAGAATCCAGACGATGCGACGGACCTTGTAGTCGCCTCAGCGTACATGCCCGCTGAGGAAGATGCCCCTCCGAAAAAGGTCGTGGAGCTGGTAAGATACTGTGAACTAAATAACCGAGACATAGGCTCACTCAAGAAACACGACAACACTTACACTCACTCTGTAACAGAAACTAACACTCTACTATTACAAACACACTTCCCTGGGTGCCACATAACAAATGAGATGAGATGGTGTGAAGAAACTGTGGTGTCACCCACGAAAGTAGATTGGACAGTTGCTCAAACCGTGGTAACGGAAGATAGATTTAAATGGGCAATCAGAACATTCTCTCGATACAAAGCACCGGGAGTAGACGGTATCTTCCCAGGTTTACTCAAATGGGGCGAGATACATATATACAAAACCTTACTACAAATCTTTAGGGCATGCATTGCACATCGGTATGTACCGAAAGCCTGGAGAGAAGTGAGGGTTCTATTCATACCCAAACCAGGTAAACGAGATTACACAGATGCTAAGGCCTAGACCCATTAGCCTAACATCATGCCTACTAAAAACACTAGAAAGACTGAGTGATAGGTACCTTAGAGACAAGGTACTGACGGAAATACCGATGCACCCAGATCAACATGCCTATAGTTCAGGCAGGTTCAACAGAATCGGCACTACATAAGGTAGTGTCTAAAATCGAACATAACATTCAAACCAAGGCGTTATGTCTAGGTGCTTTCATAGATATTGAAGGAGCCTTTGAAAAAACCAGCTTCAACAGCATCCGAACAGCACTACTCAGACACAGGGTTGAAACAACACTAGTGGAGTGGATCATTAACATGCTTAAGTCGAGAGCCGTACGGATAGATCTTGATAGTTCGACCAAGGGAGTGGTGGCAATAGACTGCCCACAAGGTGGTGTACTGTCGCCGCTACTATGGAACATGGTCGTGAATGATCTCATATCACCTTGGGCTATGCCGACGACCTTGCGATTCTCATACCTGGCCACTTCGCGAGTGTGGCCTGTGATCTTATGAATAACGCACTAAAGGTTGTCGAAAAATAGTGCATAGATAATGAACTATCAGTGAATCCTAACAAAACAGAACTTGTGATGTTCACAAACAAGATAAAGCTCGGCAATTACACTTTACCGAGCCTGTTCAAAACGCAGCTGAAACTGTCCGAAGATGTAAAATATCTGGGAATAACATTGGACAACAAACTGAACTGGGCCAAGCACTTAGATAACAAAATAACAAAAGCCAGCATTTCTTTTTGGCAATGCAAACGGATGATCGGTAAAACATGGGGGCTCAACCCAAAAATAACCATGTGGTTATACAATACCGTAATCATACCATGTCTATCATATGGGGCTCTTGTGTGGTGGCCCAGAACGACACAGAGCACAACCATCGTAAAACTGAAAAAATTCCAGAGGCTGGCATTCGTGGCTGCAACGGGATGCATAAAAACGACTCCTACAACAGCAATGGAGGCTCTTTTAGGAATCACACCGTTGCACCTACACATCCAGCAAGAAGCCGCAGCATCCGCGTTCAGACTAAAGGCTTTACATCTCTGGGAAAATGATAGTCTGTCCCGTCACACAACCATCTTAGACGAAATAGCGACAGGCAATCCAATCATGCAATCAATATACGACAAACAGCACAAAGAATACTTCTTCACTAAAAGCTATAAGATACAGTTACACGAGGAGCCTAGTGATAGCTCAGGGCTTAAGGAAGTAAGAATATACACAGATGGCTCTAAAACTACAACTGGCACCGGCGCGGGTACGTTCTCGGATGATCTGAACATTCATATAACTACAGGCTTGGGTAAGCATAGCTCCATCTTCCAGGCAGAATGTGTGGGGATGATCCAAGGGGCAACAGCAGCACTAAGGAGGAAGGTAACTGACTTTAATATCAGAATACTCTCCGACAGCGCTGCAGTATTAAGAGCCCTACAACGGTACGATCACTCATCAGGGCTAATCAAACAGTGTCACAATCTACTGGAGCAAATACATAGATGTTTTTACTTAGGTACTACAAATAGTAGCTCCAGTGTGTTGCCTTACAAAAGAGAACATAATAATGGTATCAGTAGGGCTTTGACATCTTAGTACACGAGTAGATAGATCCTGGAGTGATCAGTCCCAAGCTGTTTTATCCTCCAAGTAATCCGAAATTTTGTAATAACCTTTTTGACAGAGTTTAGTTTTAATAGTAATTTTAAACTTATTAATAGGCAAATCTCGGATAACATTGGGAACTTTATTATTGAATCGTATACATTGTCCCATAAAAGAATGACTTATTCTGTGGAGACGCGTTACTACAACTCTCACTACAAGTGTCACTACAAACGTAAACAAATAATACTGCAGCTCCTACTTATTTAAAATTAAAATAAGAGTTAAAGTGATTCTCAGTGCGAAAAAGTTTTCAAAACAACAAACTAACCTTTCGAGGACACCATATTGACATGGCACAGTAAATAGAGAATTTTACTGCAAAAACATCGGGGACAATATCACAACACAATACTTTCCTAGTAAATATTTTAGTCTATGCACAATGCACAATACATAACGGTTGAAGCAAAAAGAAACACCAATTTGAAAAATATTATGAATTACAAAACGTGAGTAGAATTTTGGATTGATATCAAAGCAAAAATACGAAGTTCGTATTTTTGCGTATTCGTATTACGAACAATAAAGCGGACAGTCTTGAATCAGCTGTTTTTGACATCCAGACCACAGACTATTCACAGATATAGACATGAACTTGTCATTCATCTAGGGAATACCAACATAATTCTCGCTGGCCAAGACAATAAACTTTGACACACATTCGATGCATTTAGTCGATTCTAAAATCGATTAAATATAGCATACAATACTGATATAAACTACTTTGCTACTACACTTGACAAAATATACTTCGCAGACCAGTTAACGAAATAAAGGGAGTTTAAGCGAATATAAAAATGGCAACTACTAATATTACAATGAGGAGACCATTGCGGAGGAAATCATTTCTTGATATATCTGAAATTACATCAGAAATTTCGCAATTTAATTCTACGATAGCGGATGGAAGCTTGTTGGTAGACATATCGACTAAAAGCGTTCCGGCGACATCTGAGGAAAACACATCAACAGTTATCGACCTATAACAGCAAATATTAGACCTGCGAATGCAAATGAATATAGCTCACGAAGAAATAGCAAATCTTAATACTCAATGCAGTAATTTAAAATTTGAATTAACGGAAAAAAATTGCCAAATAAATTTACTGAACTTGTAACAGATTCAACGACGGTCTCACCTCGGGCAACCGCTCCAATAATGCGGAAACTAACACACATACGCATGAAGGTCCCACGTTTGTCACCGATTAGTAATACTTATAATATTAGAGACACCTTCATCAGGGAGACACCGATTAGGAAAGATTATGAAAACCGTACTAATATGCCATCAAAATTAACATCCAGGATGAGTACCGCTTGTGGAACGGGAACTGATTCAAGCGAGATCCAATCGGAATTGTTATCACAAAATCCACCCTCAGGGCTGACAAATAGAAAAGTGGACATAAACGCTGTGACCAAGCCAAAAATAATAATACTCGGAGATGAGCAAGCCTGCAATATAACAATGCAGATGACGAACAGTAGAAGGAACAAATGGAATGACCAATATGACGTGTACGGCATGATAAAACCTTTGGCGACAAGTGGAGAAATACTCAGTAAATGTGACGTAGCTTCTGGAAGTAAAAGTGATAAAGACATTCTGGTCCTGATATTGGGCTCCAATGATTCAAATCCATATTCAATGTTTGACTTGTGTAGTTTTTTGCATCGCCTCAAAGGACAAAAAGTATTCATTGTAGATGTACAACCAAATCGCTACTTAAATGAACGAAAACTTCACAGCAACATCAAATTGTTGGTCAAAAACTATAAGTGTAAGTTTATTCAAATGAATAATGGTTATCGTAATTTATTATATGTTAGAAATCCTGTCAGTTTTACAAAAAATCTACCTTTTAAATTAAACATTGAAATTGATAGCTTGTGTTATAACGAGCAGTTATTGAACATAAATACTCAAAAGCCGGTATGTACAATGGCGCCAAATAATTTAAAGTATGTGTCTGTCAAAAAAACAGAAACACATACATCCCAAAAAGGCACAATTCCATACTACTTCCGCAAAGTAACGTGTCAATCACAGGCAAAAGGTAACAGTGGAGCGAACGCACTTGCGTCACTCGATGCAGACAGGAATAAGCCCGAAAAAGTACTCAGAAGGGGAAACCATCAATTCCTTACTATTTTAACAAAATGAAAGCTGTAGCCTCGGGACGGCAAATAGTTTCCCAAAATTCCCAGTTATCATTTTTTCGTGCAGAACTCTGATAGTGTGACAATATTGCATCAGAATATTTCTGGCGCAATAAATAAATCTGAAAATATTCACGTAGCCTTAACAGAACTGCACAATAATGTGAATATTCTGTGCTAAACTGAAACTTTCATTCTAAAAGGTCATGAGAGATTTCTTAAAGTACCAGGTTTTATACTAGCATCGTCATACTCGCGTACTGATAAAAAACGGGGAGGTGCATGTATTTTATTAAACAAAAATATAGAATATAAAATTATACAATTTATAAATGTTATAGCTTGTAAGTATTGTTCTGAATGTACAGGTATCGAAATTCTGACATTTAACACCGTGCTAGTTTGCTATTTATAGAACGCCTGACAGTAATAAATCGGTATTTTTTAATAAGCTAAATTTATTACTCAATAAACTAACCTTTAAGTATCGACATATTATATTTTGCGGAGATTGGAATATTAACATTTTTAAATCAAACAAATATAGTGATGAATTAAAAAGTACGCTCAAGAACTTTAATATGGAAATCCATGTCAAAACACCTACTCGAAACAGTGCTTGTTTAGATCTGTTTGCGAGTAATATGAAAAATATTAACGGGCAAGTCCACTATCTGGCACTATCAGATCACGAAACTGGGCAAAGCATAAAAGTACCCATCACAAAAAAACGTGAAACAGTTTTTTGGTTTGAGGACAGAAGAGATTTAAGTGAAGAAAACAAAAGGAAATTCTGCAATTGCTTAGCAGCTCTATATTTCTCAGAAATCTCCGAAAAACGGTCACCAAATGATGCTTTTGTCTACTTTCATGATTTATATGTTCTATTTTTCAACCTGTGCTTTCCAGTATATCGTATAAGAAAAACTAACAGAACTAAAAAGTGTGCATGGCTTACAAAAGGCTTAAAAAAATCATGCATAAAGAAACGATTTTTATACTTAAAATTAAATCTTACAAGCTCTAACAATAAAATACTTGCTAAAAAATACAAGAGCTAAAGCAAAGTACTTAGAAAATGTATACTTAAATCCCAACAAGTACAAAATATCAAATATATACGAAATAACACCAACACATGTAAAGCCGTGTGGGATGTCATAAAGGAGAATATAGGTGAGATACAATCAGTTAAGCAAATAGATAGTATACGAATAGTGACATATACGAATCCACTTGAAATTACCGAAATATTTAAATAATATTTTATAGACATAACTAATAATACTAATTTTAATTTTCTATCCACCGACATTAATACGTACCTACATGCAATCGAGCATTTCATCATCTATATTTCTCCAACCAACGGACGCAATGGAGTTTTTAAAGTTATAAACCACCTTAAAAACACAAACTCAGTAGGAATAGATGGCCTGGATACCAGAATAATTAAACTTAGTGCCCATTATATTTGTAAACCACTAAGTGACATTATAAACAGATCTTTTGAAGAGGGAAATTTTCCCGACATGTTAAAAATATCTGTCGTGAAGCCACTTTTTAAAAAAGGTATCTAAACTGACGTGAAAAATTACAGTCCGGTAGCACTACTATCAGTTTTTTCAAAAATATTTGAGAAAATTATGTTGACAACACTCCAAAACTATGTAACTACGCATGACATTCTTAAGCCAGAGCATTTCAGTTTCAGGAAAAATAGCACTACTTCCTTAGCATGCTTTAACGTTATAAAAGAGATCACGGAAGCCATAAACGATAAAGTTCCTGTAATAGCACTTATGTTAGATATGTCTAAGGCTTTTGATTTTGTTGACCACAAATTACTGCTCTACAAACTTGAAACATATGGTATTAGAGGGAAAGCAAACGAATGGCTTCATAGCTATTTAAATGATCGCCTACAATGTGTTGAGGTATCTAAAATCATAGGTCGTAAAAAATCAAATGTGCGATCAAACTTTAGACTTAACAAATTTGGAGTTCCACTAGGCAGCATTATTGGCCCGTTATTATTTCTTTTATATATAAATGACCTACCTAATATAACGAGACATAAAACAATATTATTTGCTGACGACACCGCGATCATTGTAAGGGGAAAAAATAAATTGACATTCGAAAGAGAAATTATTAATACATTAAATAATACAATTAACTGGTTAAATCAAAATAATCTGCAAGTTAATCTTGATAAAACTAGCATAGTACAGTTTGGGATCTGTCGCCAGTTGAAGGAAAAATTGGAGATACAACATAATAATACTCCAATTGCAGAAGTTGAGACAGCAAAATTTGTAGGGATTTGGCTAGACCAGCATTGTAATTGGAAGACACATATAACATGTTTGTGTGACAAATTAGATAAGTTTATTTATGCAATAAAACGGCTTAGACAAAGAGTATCTATTAATGCAGCACTGGGAGCCTATCACAGTTACGCTTCATCGGTGTTAGCTTATGGGTTAATTTTGTGGAGGAACTCAGTTGATATACAGAAAGCTTTTAGGATACAGAAAAAATGTGTACGAGCCATCTGTGGAGCATGGAGTACGGATAGCTGCAAATCATTATTTAAAAGGTTTCAAATACTCCCATTAGCGTGCATGTACATAGGGGACATTTGTGTATTTATAAAACAATATCCTCATTATTTCAAAAAACATTCGGATACTCTAGCCAGGAATACAAGGCATGTATGTTGCATTCAAAATTGCATGGTGTATAGAGAGCTTTAATTTTTGGTGTTTGTGTTCATTTATTTATTTGTTTAGCTCAGTGTTTGCATTGATTTATTTCCGTACTTGACTATTTTAAACTACATTAATGGCAGTATTATATCCGTCATTACGCGATTAAGACAAAATAATCGAAATACTGCATGCCAGGTTGCAATCTAAAACGGCGGGAAGTTAAATTGCATATATATTTCCGAAATGTAAGAAAAGCATACTTCGGAAAGATTCCAATCCAAGTAAAAGTTTGTTTCTTCGTGGCTGAAATTGCTCGTCCAAAGAGAATATAAACTAACTGCTCGTCAAAAGCATTTTAAGTAGATGTTCGTGACTTCCCGACGCTATTATCACCTGAAGGTTATATTACAACTAACAGTGTAGGTACATACATAATATTATAAGCATAATTGTTGTTTTAACCACTTTACCCTCTATGTGCTCTTTTTCAGTGTATGTTTATCGATACCGTCAATCGTGGCTTCTTTACTTTTCCTTGGTAACTTTACCTAGGACTGACTAGAAATAAAAAATATCACTTTTGTCAGAAAATACAATTAGTAGAAATTTTATGAATAATTTGGTAGATTTGTAATGAACTAATGGTCACACATTTATTTTTTCATACTGGTACCGTCAACTGTGGCATCTTTACCGTAATTTTGAAGGAAAAACGTCATAAATCGAAAACAAAACAATGTAGGCTTGAGATATAATTATTAATCGACGAATAAAGTACTTCGCCTTAGTTTTTTTATATTCTTTGCATCTTAGTCTTTTAAATTGAATAATATAATAGCACCGGAAATATAGTTTAGGTAATGAAGCTAAAAAAATGGCATCTTTACCTGTGCAGTATTTCTCAGTAAAAACGAGGGCTATTTATCTTAAAGTGGTAAAGATGCCGTTCCGCTTTACATTCTGTATATAGATTTAGGAGAAATTTAAATAAAGAAGCTTAATACAGGCAACACAGGCTGTTAGGTAAAGATGACACGGGATTATTTAAAATCTTCATATAAAATATACTTCTTGCCAGGGCTGACACTAGCTCAAAAAAGGTGTACTGCCGTTTTTTTTACTGTTGCTTACAAAATACACTCACGGACTAATAAACTGCATCAACATTCAAAACGCCTTTGAAATAAACAATTATTTTAAACAAGTTTTCAAACTATTCATAGAAATTTAAATTAAAACCTATAGTTTGGTTTTAGAGAGTTATCTTATTTTAAATAGGTACTTATGTACTTTTGTTTTTTTTTATTTAATATCAAAATACACTTTATAATAAATGTTTTATTGAGTACTTATGTACCTAATTATTTATTCTAACAAAATAATCTTTAAATTTTTTAACATTTTGGTAGGTAGGTACACAGTTAAGCTTATTCTAGTTTGTATTTAAATTTGACGTCAAAATACAATATTCCGCGTCGATTATTACAAGGAATGGGTAAAATTTCTATTATATCATTTTCAAACACAATACTTGTATCGGGAACTGTAGGCCAGTAAAACCCACCATTTTTATATCTCATAAATTTAGCTAAAATGCCTTCGTGCTCTGTAATGTTCGTAATCTGACCACAGTACACACAGAGTACTTATTTGTATTTTTGGCCTAACTTACCATGCTTGCTTACCAACGACCTTAATAATAGTTTTCACGTCTTGTCAGGGATGTTTTATTAGTAATATATAGATTTTTCGTACCTCCACTCAGTAAATTCAACACAACAAATAAAAGTTTGCTCTAAACTCGCAGCGACAAATGTCCCGTGATGCTAAAAACACAGTTTACAGATGCTTAAAACTTTACATTAGACTGCGTTCATGTAACTTTTGACTTAATAGGAGAAAATTTAATTTAGGTATCTTTAAAATGATTTCGGTGAAATTATGTAGGTATTTATTTGCACTTTAAGTTATATGTATAGTTGTGTTGGTTGTAAAAACACAGTCTAAGCGAAGCTCGGTATTTATAACTAAAAAAATATCCATAATACAACACTGTTTAAACCGGATTTATCGCATTTAGTTTAACAAACTATACACATAATATTACATATTATACTAATGTAAATTTACAATTTGGTATTAGTGTGGTAATCGGTTTCTTTTTTCAGACCAATTAAGTATGGGTCGTCCTAAACCTAAAAGAAACCGAAGAAGGATAGGAGCAAGGTCCTACAAAAAATATTCTGAACAGATGCTAAGTCTTGCAGTTGAAATGGTACGTAACAAACACCTAACATCTTATGATGCAGAGAAGCAATTCGGAATACCACGCCGCACAATTGAAAAAAGGGTCAAAAATTTACACACTGCCAAACCTGGCCCACGTTACCGATTTTCTGAGGAAGAGGAGCTTCAGTTTGTAAAAGTGCTTATTGCTGCTTCAAAATTTGGCAGTCCTTTGACATAATTAGATTTCCGTTTGATTGTATTTGATTATTTGAAGAAAAATAATAAAGCTGACATTTTTAATGGAAATCCTCCAGGTGACTGGTGGGTCAAGAACTTTTTATTACGGCATCACGATAAGCTGACCGTAAGGTCTACGCAGAACATTAAAAAAGCGAGAGCCGAAAAAACCCTTCAAGACTTTCAGACATATTTCGAAAATTTGAAGAATTCTGTAGAAGGTTTGCCAGCCACTAATATTCTCAATTAAGACGAAACAAACGTCAGTGACGACCCGGGAGCAGCCAAAGGCAAATTTCGCAGAGGAGTTAAATATCCTGAAAGAATTGTCAACCACTCGAAAGGTTGTATTTCTATAATGTTCTCAGGAACAGCCAGTGGTGATCTTTTAGCTCCTTACGTCGTTTATAAATCCGAGAGTATGTGGAGGCAATGGTGCAATGGAGGCCCAGAAGGGACTCGTTATAACCGAACGAAAAGTTTTTTTTTTTTTTTTTTTTATTTATTTATTTTTATTTCCAAGTAGAACATTTAAACCAAAAAGTTATACAACTATTAATTAACTATAGGTACTTATATTTACTAAAGTTTTAAAGTTATACAAGAAAATTTTAGAGATACATTTCGTTAACATACAATTTTATGAATTATTATTTTCATTAAAAACATATGCCATATATATCTAGTGATTACTGATAATCATAAACTTAGGTATTGTTTGGGCCAATAGTAATATTTATTTACATTTAGGTAGGATTTTATGCACAAATCCACATACTCATTGCCATGGGAACTTATCTCTTTTATGCTAAGCTCCTTTTTACTGAACTCGGCCGACTGTAAAATATAACTTTGTCATCATATGCTATTTATGTATTAGGTTTAATATTTCCACCTAAGATACACTAATACGTAGTACAGTAAATATTATACATTCATCAATTAATAGAATCAATATTGAAACAAGTTCAGTAATAAGGAAATTTAAAATTATATTACTGGAAAACGATTTTTATAAAATATTAGGATCTCTTAGTTAGCATAGTTAAGAAACATTCCTGCACATCTATTTGCATATTATACAAGGGAAAGAAATAATAAATAGTTTATATACCTTTGATATGAGAGTCAGTACTTATTGGGTGTAGACCTATCATCAATCACCAACAAACATTTGTATTTTCTGAAACACTTAATAACTTTTAATTAACATATTTTATTTCTCTACAAATATTTCCAAACAGTAACGTATCTACCTACAGTTAATTATTTGCTATCAATTTAAAAACTCACATACTAATTAAAAGTTATCAAGTCATAAGTTATCTGGACAATGTATCTTATAATGCCGAGATGAAGCATACACCCTGAAGACAAAGTAACTTCAACTCAGCAACAAAGTATGCATTATAAAGATTCCCATCTTTCTCAAACCTAAAATGACACTAAGGTTTACAAATTTACAATAAATGAAGGATGTTCTTACTTACAGTGCTTTCCAGAAAGATAACATTTTCAATTAGGTATTTCATTGTATAACCAAACAATAGTTATTTTTACATTTCACAGCCATATTCAATGAAAATCTGTACACTTCGTTTTAGCCATATTGGCTTGACATTGGCATTGGAACGACTACAAACTTCAATTTTAATTAGTTAACATTTCACCAATGTCAAAGTTAATATCTTTCAGCACTAACAAAGTTATAGCCATTGAAAAAAGAGTTTAGAATTTATTAAAAGTTACTGACAGAATTACAATTTCAGTACAATAAAACGAGCCAATCACAAATATCAACACAACTAGGAATGAAGTTAGAGATACTGCCAAGATATATTGAAGGAATGAACATATACTTGCATGACACTTAGAAGAGTGAAGAATGGGTGGCAGAAAAAGGAACTAACAAATTCTCATTGATTTGATTGCTTATTCTTTACCGACAGCGCCCTTATGAATTCAACCAATAAGAACTTACAATGAACGAACAAAAGTGACCGAAACAATTTCGGTGCTGCCATTTTATAATACAGATTTTCCCTATAGTTAAACCATACAAATATTAAAATATTCTTAAATAATAAGTTACACGTAACTTGGCTATTCTAAGACCGAAAAAATATCGTGCAATGTAACCCCAAACTAGGATGACCTGTATGATGGGTGTCAGACTACCCGAAAAATTCTAGTCTCAGATAGCAGAGTTATTAAAATATAGACTTAAAGGTAATCAATTCAAAATGATTACTTGTAACTAGAGTTAGAACGAGATTATACATTTATGTTTTTAAAGTCCCAGAGTTCCTAGACAAGAGATTGTACTCTGGGTACTAGGAACTAGTAAGGAATGCTCTTTCATGAAGCATTTTTAGACAGTAGCATAGTGATTATTTCTACAAGGTCGTAAAATAAATTTACATATATATGAATACACATAGTAGTACATATTATAGTATGATGTCGTGTAGTGTGTGTATGTGTGTGTGTGTGAATGTATGTGATGTTATGTGAAAATGTTAGGTATGTAGTTAAACGAAAATAGTGACGAACTATATACTATATATATATAGGTACATTACCATTTCAACCAGTTAGGTATTATCTCAGTTTTATAGATTTATGCCATTGAGTAGGTCTTCAGTTTCTTCGTAGCCAAGACTTAGAAGCCAGTCCCTCAACACTATTTTACAATTGAAACATGACAAAGGATAAATATTAAAGTTTCTGTTTACTTTGTTGTACAAGCGTGGAGCAAGGTTACAAAAGTGCCTTCTTGTCATCTCTAAGTGGAACCTTTCCTCCTTACAGACCATGTAATTTCTACGACGAGTTAAACCAGTTTCATTATATGGTGTTAGAGTGTGTTGTCGTAGCAGAGTATGATATACAAAGAGCTGTCTAACAGTGAGAACTTTACATTCAGAATACAATTGTGAGGTTGGATATCTATAGGGTTTATTCATCATAACTTTGAGGACAATTCTTTGCGCTTTCTCCAGTTCCAGAAACCTAGTTTTGTAAGCAGAGCCCCATGCCGTTATACAGTAATTTAATAGCGATTGACACAGTGCATAGTACACAGTGATTAGGGTGTGAGCATCAGCTACGTGTCTGATTTTTTTAAAAACATATATGAGCTTTCGCACCCGCGATATAGTTGCAGTCAGGTGGGATTCCCAGTTTAGTATGTTGTCAATAATTACACCAAGGTACGTGACCTTCGACACCGAAGATAGCCCCATACATTGACAAGCATCGTGGTTTCCACTACAAGAATGGGCCCTGACCATGAGATCTTCTGGATCAGGGATGTAGTTTATTTTGGCTGCGAAGGGTATCACATGTGTCTTACTTACGTTTAGAGTTAACAAATTGCTTTTTAGCCATCCCATTACTATACGGAGAGCAGTTTCAGCACTTTCAGTTGTGTCTCTCCAAGTGCTTCCTGATATCACCAAGGCTGTGTCATCAGCATAAGAAAACATTTTGCAGTTTCGAAGGTGCAATTTACACAGTTCGTTCATATAGATAAGGAAGAGGGATGGACCGAGGACACTGCCTTGGGGAACTCCGTAGGATAGTTCCTGTTTATCACTTATATGATTACTTATCTTAACACACTGACTTCGTCCTGATAAGTAATCTTTAAACAAATCTAGTGCCAGCCCTCTTACCCCTATATTTTGAAGTTTGATTAGCAATATATCAGTTGCAACCGTGTCGAAGGCCTTAGATAAGTCCAAAAATATAGCAACACATTTCAATTTGTCATTGAGGTTTCCAACAACACACTCAGTTAAACCCAATACAGCATCTTCGGTTGATTTTCCAGTCCGAAAACCAAACTGATTGTCTGCTAATATATGATGAGATTGTAAGTATCTTATGAGCCTGTAGTTAATGATCTTTTCAAAAATTTTAGATAATGACGTCAATATTGATATTGGTCGATAGTTGTTAAAATCTTCTTTGTCGCCATTTTTATGTATTGGATGTACAACGGCCCTTTTGAATACTTCTGGAAAGATTCCCGTGGCTATTGATGTATTTATTATGTGCGTAATTGGGAGTACCAGGTAGTTTTTAGCAGATTTTAATAAGCAGGAAGGAATACCGTCCCATCCAGTAGCACAATTAGTTTTTAATCCAAGTATCATACTTTCAACTTCTCCGGGACTAGTTTCTAAAATTGCAAATGAGTTTGCAGGTGTGTTACTAGTTGGTCGAGGTGGATTATTCAGTTTCGCTTCTTGTATTTTAGAGGCTAAATTTTTTCCTATACTTGCAAAATAATTATTTATATTGTTAACAGATTGTATCGGATTTTGGGGACTAAGTAAAACGTCTGCAGGTGTTTTCTTATTTGTAGTATTTGTAATTTGTTTGATAACCTGCCAGGTTGCTTTTGTGTCTCTACCTGATTTTTGCAATTCTGCTATCTCATACTCGCGTTTACGTTTTTTTAATAGATTCGAACAAAAGTTTCGGTAACGTGTATATGTTAATTTTAGCGAGATGTTACTCGGATCTTTTCTCAATTTTAAATGCAACCTGTCGCGGTTTCGGATACAACGCAATAAGCCAAGGGTAATCCAAGGCTTAATGATTCTTTTACTATTAGTAACCTTAAACTGATGTGAGTGTTTGTGGATAATTAACCTGATTATTGAAACAAAAAGTAGGGCCGATTCGTTTGCATCCGGGGTATTTAATATTATGGACCAGTCAGTATTTTGAAGATCAGTTACTACATTTTTGTAGTTTGTCTTTGTTTTGTACTCAGTAGTCATCTTGGGGGTGGTTATTTTATTTGAAATACAGAGTAAGACTGGGAAGTGATCAGTTATTGAAGTCTCAATAACAAAAGTTTTAGCTTTCGTGTAGTGCTTCAACAAAACATGGTCTAAACAGTTGTCTCCTATAGTTGGGTATACATGACTGGGTATAAGACCATGCTCAGCAGTTAGGTTTAGATACTGAAACGAATTACGATCATTATTTGTCGGCTTGATATCAATGTTAACATCTCCTAGAATTGCCACATTACTAAAAGATTTAAGGTCACACAAGATGGTGTTTAGACTTTCTAAAAAAATGTCTATACTTTTATACGAAGGAGATCGGTACAGTAAAATAATAGCAAAGTCTCGATTTATTTTACAAATTAAACAGCTGCCCTGCATAAAAATTGGCTCAGTTATATGACAACTAAAACCATCCTTAACATAAATTGCAATGCCATCATTTTGATTTTTTAAGTTAGTAGTATGATAGGATGTATAACCTTCCAGTGTTGGTAGGTGGGGACATTTCGGGAGCCAGCATTCTGTCAGAATAATAACTTCACAGTAAAATTTGTGAGAGTTTAGTAATAGCACAAGCTCGTCAAAATTCTTGTTAATACTTCTTATATTAAGGTGGAGAACGCTTAGTGACTTTTTTGACCAATCAATAAGATTTTCACATTGTTCTGGCAAACAAAAATATGAATTCGCAAGTCCTAGATCTTCCAAGTCTTCACTGACGGTGTTTATATTATCGAATATCATATTCATAAAATTTTGAAAAATTTGTTTCGACTGGTAGACTAGGAGGATCTTTGTGTTGCGATATTGTGTTTAATGTTGTAGCACAGAAAATATACATATGGATCATATGAAGCTTGATGTTTGATGTATACTTACGTTTGACAATGAGTGTCATTAGATAGATGAATGTGTGTTGTATTATGTAAGATAGGGTTAGTGTTATTATGTATATTGTGTATATTGAATTAATAAGAGGAGTCATATTATAAATATATAAGTTTAAGACCTTGTTCGAATTTATAACAGATATATAAAGGTAGGTTATAACCGTGGCAATAAATACGTTACAGTAAGCTGATACGAGTACCTTGCTTCCTTGACCTTTGATGCCGAGAGTAGATTTTAACATTGCAAGTCATTGGAGGTTAAGTTCCTTTAGTTGCTGTTCTGATTTAACTGCAATATATTTATGACCATCATCCTTTCTTAAGTAGATTCTTCCACTTTTTGTCCAGCAATATTTATAATTTTTAGATTTCGCAAACTCTCGTGCGTAATAAAACAACTTCTTTATACTGGGATATAGGTGTTCATCAACGTAGACAGGTACACAGGGGCCCTCCAAGCCCAGATGTTTGCTGTGGAGCCTATTCCCTTTTTCTTGAGTTTTGTTGTAGGCTTTGTAAGCATGTATGATCGCATCTTTTAGTTGAACTGTTTGAAACTCTACTATGACGGGTCTATTAGCACCTGGCTTTCCTGTCAACCTATGTATGTCACGCAAATCATTTGGCTTTATGGGAACCTTAAGTTCTTTACCCATATTCAGTACTGCATCCACTAGAGCGCTATGACATTCATTAATTTTAGTTTCTGTGTTTTGTTGTATACATCTGATTTCAATTGAAGAAGAACGAGCCTTACTGTGGAGGTCTTCAATAGCCGATTCAAAGTAGTTGACTCGTTTGGTAAGGGTCCGGTGTTGTTTTTCTAAATTCATTATTTCATCTTGCATTTTCGTAAGATTAGAATTTGTTTTATCAATACTTTTCTGAATGTTTGTATTTTGGACTTTAAGGTCTGCCATGTCAGTCATCACTTTATTCATAAGCGTTTCTTGTCGGGACATGAAGTTTTCCAGCATGACTTGGAGATGTAGTTGCGTTTTGGCAGCGGATGGTACTCCTCTTTTTCTTTTACACGGGGCCGATATGTCCATTGCTTCATCCGCTGAGTTCTGACCTTGTATAAGGTCCGAGTCAGAATGTGTACGCAACAATTCCTGAGATGAGTGCATACTACTTGGAGAGCTTGAGACTTCAAATATAATGCGGATAGAAATTACCCCAAAAAGTTAGGAGAAATTCAGAAACTGGAAACCCCGGAAACAGAAGCAAGTATACGGGGCAGAAAAAAGCCGTCAATTTTAGGAGTTTAATCTCGTTGATTCAGCAGAGATAACACTACCAGACGAGTAATCCGTCCTCTAGAAACACTTATTGCACTTCACAGCTGTTTGAACACTATATTTATAATTTTACTATGTTATTTTACACGGGAGCGTTGTTGACAGATTGGTGAACGAACGAAAGAGTGGATGTGGAAAGTGGATGGTTCGACTCCGCTATGTTCATGGATTGGTTCGCAACAATCGTTATACCATGGGCTCAAAATCTAGAAGGTCCTAAGGTGGTTATTGGAGACAACCTTTCAAGTCACATCAACATAGATGTCATAGAACTTTGTGAGCGTCACAATATTAGGTTCGTGTTACTTCCACCCAATTCAACACAATTAACCCAGCCCCTCGATGTATCATTTTTTGCCCCACTCAAAAGAACTTGGAGAAAGATACTTCTGAAATACAAAATTGAAAACCCAAAACAGACGTCTATCAATAAAATCCACTTTCCTTTGCTTTTGAAGCAATTAATTGAAGACGCGAGCCTTAATAAGAAAGAAAACCTTATCAGTGGATTTAGAGCCACTGGCATATTTCCGTACAATCCACGAAAAGTATACTCGAAAATTCCGGAATATCATGAGGAGATTACCCATGAAGTAGATAAATCCTTGCTAGACTATCTTAAAGAGAACCGGAATCCAAATCCTATAAAAAGAAATACAAATAAAAAAATGCGTGTTCCAGCTAGAAAATCT
Source organism: Selenia dentaria (assembly GCA_917880725.1). Classification (NCBI taxonomy): domain Eukaryota; kingdom Metazoa; phylum Arthropoda; class Insecta; order Lepidoptera; family Geometridae; genus Selenia; species Selenia dentaria. Next base: position 19,702,415 of record OU862900.1, on the reverse strand, counting down.
GTCACAAGCTCGGCATAAACAAGGATAAAGATGTGGCGCCAAGCCACGCACCAGAAAAAAAGAAAAGTAAAATTACTATCCTTTCAGTTATTAGAATATTACCTAAAAAAGACAATATAGAACATACACAAATAACAAAAAAAGACGAAGTGAAAGCTGGACCATCTGGTTTTACGAAGAAGAGAGATAACATTTCTAAGAAAGGTGAAACTAATAAGAGAGTTTTAGCCAAAAGACCCTACGATACTGATTCGGATTCAGATTCTCTTTTTGACGTTCATAAGAGTGTCTATGATGCCTAAACTGAATAAATAATTTTTGAATTTTCAATTTTCAATTTTTCTATGCTCTGTAAAATATGCCAATTCTTCGGATTTCGATGAAGACATGCAGGATTATTTATTGAGGCAACTGATAGAGGATCAGGAAAGAGGGAAAGAGGAATTAATGGATCAAATAAACAAATTGGAAGCAAAAGAGAAAGAAACACAGAAACAAGTGAAAGAAACACAGGAAAAGGAAAACCTCCAACTATTAGAAAACAGTACGCAAGAGAAAATAGAACTACAAATCGATGAAACTGAAATAAGAAAACAGACAAACGGAAATGATATAGAGGAGACACAAAATGAGCTAATTAAGAAGACACCCAAAAACTTATCTATTGGACAATACATTTTGGTAAAGTTTGAAAGTACCAAAAATACAAATAAGTACTACTGTGGTCAGATTACGAACATTACAGAGCACGAAGGCATTTTAGCTAAATTTATGAGATATAAAAATGGTGGGTTTTACTGGCCTACAGTTCCCGATACAAGTATTGTGTTTGAAAATGATATAATAGAAATTTTACCCAATCCTTGTAATAACCGACGCGGAATATTGTATTTTGACGTCAAATTTCAATACAAACTAGAATAAGCTTAACTGTGTACCTACCTACCAAAATGATAAAAAATTTAAAGAATATTTTGTTAGAATAAATAATTAGGTACCTAAGTACTCAATAAAACATTTATTATAAAGTGGATTTTGATATTAAATAAAAAAAACAAAAGTACATACCTATTATAAATATATTATAAATTATAAAATAAGATAACTCTTTAAAACCAAACTATAGGTTTTAATTTAAATTTCTATGAATAGTTTGAAAACTTGTTTAAAATAATTGTTTATTTCAAAGGCGTTTTGAATGTTGATGCAGTTTATTAGTCCGTGAGTGTATTTTGTAAGCAACAGTAAAAAAAACGGCAGTACACCTTTTTTGAGCTAGTGTCAGCCCTGGCAAGAAGTATATTTTATATGAAGATTTTAAATAATCCCGTGTCATCTTTACCTAACAGCCGGTATTGCCTGTATTAAGCTTCTTTATTTAAATTTCTCCTAAATCTATATACAGAATGTAAAGCGGAACGGCATCTTTACCACTTTAAGATAAATAGCCCTCGTTTTTACTGAGAAATACTGCACAGGTAAAGATGCCATTTTTTAGCTTCATTACCTAAACTATATTTCCGGTGCTATATTATTCAATTTAAAAGACTAAGATGCAAAGAATATAAAAAAACTAAGGCGAAGTATTTTATTTGTCGATTAATAATTATATCTCAAGCCTACATTGTTTTGTTTTCGATTTATGACGTTTTTCCTTCAAAATTACGGTAAAGATGCCACAGTTGACGGTATACAAACATAATCATTTTAACTTTCAGATAACACATTACTGGCCCAAGTGATGAACTTTGTTACTCTAAGAAGAGACACTGTGATCCTATTCTTAAAGAACGATCAGCAGATGCATCTACATCTTCGCCAGGTTAGTAGTTTATCAACACACGATAGAGAAAAAGTCTGTATAGTTCTAAAATAACCTACGAATAAAAGTTTATTCGATATATAGTATATTACGGCACAGATTAATAAAACTAACTATAGAAAGGTACAACAGTTTTGTCTGTTCTAGACAGACAATAATATGCACTAGTGACCTTGGGCTGACTGACCTCTACCGCAAGGCGTATGAACTAAAAAAATTGGTAGAAAAAAATGTTGACCTTGAAACCAAGGTCAATGACCTTAGGATAGGGCCCTGACCTCTCCTGCAAGGTCAGCAACTCAGAAAAACATTTTTTCGTCGAAAAATATGTATTATTTTGTACTTGAAATCAAAGTCAGTAACTTTGGGCAAGATCATTGACCTCTCCCACAGGTGAATTAACAAAAACAATATGGTAGAAAAAATTTTGACCTTGAAATCATGGTCAGTGACCCTGGCCAAGGTCAGTAACTCAAGGAAAACATTTTTTTGGTAGAAAAAAAGTATTTTTTTGTCCTTGAAATCAAGGTCAGTAAATTTGGGCAAGGTCATTAACCTCTCCCGCAGGTGAATTAACAAAAAAATTTTGGTAGAAAAAATGTTGACCTTGAAATCATTGTCAGTGACTTCATCACTTGCCCAAGGTCACCGACCTTTCCTGCGTAGTCATTGAGCCGAAAAAAATTTTTTTTTAGCTCCACCAAGGGTACTCTCCAACCAAAACAAAAGACAATAGTGTGGAGCCAAAATAAATACCCAGTATTGTTGAGTCCTAACGCTCACATGTTACTGCTAGGCCACAAAGTTGCAAAGGCATAAGATCAAATCAGTAAAAATAATTTACTACGTATATACATAATTATATTAATAATAGCATTTATTCGGAATTTACATTGATGTAGCTATTATTCTATTATGTGGAACTTGGCTACTTTCTGCAAATCCATTCTTCGATTTGTCGAATCCCATCTATTCCATGCCTGTCGCTTCCTTGCCACTCTGTACCATGTCATTTCAGCAAATACATAGTAATAAGAATATTTTACTGTGTTTTGGTACGGCAGAACCGTTTATGTGAGTTTGTTTTATTTGGGTTAGTGTTAAAATCCCCATTAGATTTCCCTGTTAATGGGGAATATTAGTCTCATAATCCCCATTGGAGCTGCAAATTCACGTTAATGGAAGTTATTTTAGTGTACACAAACACTAAACAAAACTAGTACAAAATTCTAATCTAATACAAACTACCTAGTATTATCATATTAGCTTAGTGTTTCCTTATGTTTTTTTTAATAATTGTGTGAGCTACCATAATTGAGCTTACATCATACCAGTTCAATTTCGTGATATAATTGCATAACACAAACACATTGGTTCCAAATGAATGTTCTAAATTTCACATGTATGTCACAAGCACCTCACACCATTTTGAACAAGAACCACCACCCACATCGCTGCATCTTATGCCGTGTACAGACCAAGCGAACGAGAGCGAGCGAAGGGTAACAAGCGAGCGCAAACGAATCAGTGTGGACGTCATGCCGTAAGCAAGCGAAGTCAAACGAGGGCCTTCACTCGCCTTCGGCCATGCTCCGGCGGCTGTCGGTACATCAAAGAGAAATGGAACGAACGTACGGCCGCGATTCTGTTGCGGCGGTTGCACGCAACGGACGTTTCGTTCCATCGAATAAATTGTATCTATTTACGATTATGGAATGGATTAAGATAGATTGATAATGCACATCTAGTTCTATAAGCAGAAACCGAGGCTTTGAAATCCTAATCATGCTGAATAAGTACAACATAAAAAAAAGTAAACAAAATCGACGATTGCTTTAATTTCATTTCTTCATTATCAGCCCATTATGTTTCCACTGCTAGGACTCGAGCTTTCTCTTAGAGAAGGTTGGGCCATAATCCACCACGCGGGCTCAGTGTGGCTTGGTGGATAGGCTAGTGGCCAACCCATGTCGAAGTTTTCCGGCCGCTCGAAGGCCTTCGATACATAGACTAACGACTGTTGTTGTAAGACAAACAACCGGAACCGATAGATTAACGAGCCCTCCGAAACACGGAAGCGCTCAGATAAACAACCACTACGCGCCAGTCACGCCACTAGCGGTCACCCATCTAAGTCTTGACCACAGACATTGTTGCTTAACTTGTTGATCGCTTCATCGTTGATTGTAACATCGGTTAAAATCGCTAGTCAAGCTCCGCTGCAAACGCTTCCGATCAACACACACAATTTCATTTAACAACCACATAAAATCCTTGTAAAATTAATCAATTTATTTATTGTAGTCCAGCTCTTTTTGTAAGTCGTTCAATAGTTGGGTATAAAATATAAAAATATATGATGGATCATACAATATTTTTTAAAATAACGACTTCCTCCACCAACGCCACAGTTTTCGTCCATGATCACTAAAATACAACGTGAGTCAAGCAATGAGATTAACTGTAGAGGCGTTTTACTCCTTGAATATGAAGTTTAAACATCGCAAATTTTATGCTACGTATAGCTATAGTACACAACTCGCACAACAACATTAACTACACTGACAAGATTAAAAGAACACGAAGATAATATTAATTCTAGTTGTCAGAAAGGGATCAACATATTATTAACAACGTTCGCCTGTGGCCGACCATTCGGTATACTTAGGTACATACTTTTTGATTTTCCATTTTTGATAGAGTCTATAGAAAAACAAAAACTTAAAAATGAAAAGATACATCATTATTGTTTTTGCACTCGTCCCAGTAGTTCTGCAGTTTCTGAACATACAAGAAGGCATTTTTCCTAAATGTTAAATACGCGCTGCGTTGTTACCAGACGGTAATTAACATTAGACAATTAGCTTGCGTTGATGTCGCAAGCCGAGCGCAGTAAGACGTATCTACCTCCATTTATATAATATAACATCATTGGATTCGCTGTGGTTCGCCGATTGTCGACGAACTTCACTTCAATACGTTCTTTTAGTGTGGACACAACAGCGAAAGCAAGCGACCGTGCGGTACTGATCGGCAAATCCCACTCGTTAGCATTCGCTTGGTCTCGTTCGCTTGGTCTGTACGCGGCATTATGTTACAAAATATATCAGGATGTCACAAAATGTATTTTATTAAGGAAATTAAATTATGTGCAATGTTATTGAAACTATATATAGTTACTAGCTGTGCCCTGCGGTTTCACCCGCTTGGTGATGGATGATGATGATGATGATTATGAAAGGTATCCAATGTCCTTCCCGGGAAATTATCTATCTCCTTGTCAAATTTCATCGAGATCAGTTTAGGGGTAAGAAACAAACTCATTTTCGCATTAATAATATTAGTTAGTAGATATGGCAATAGAATACGAGTACATCCACCAAGTTAACTTTGTATGTGTATTCTTTTGTATATGTTAATTTGTTGTTACTTGTGTATGTAATGTACAATAATATTATAAAGCGGTAAATTTGTTCGTTTGTTTGTTTGAATCGAAAAGGTTCTTTCTGTAGGTACTCCAAAGATATAAAAATCATAGAATTCGTTGTTCATGGTTTATTCCGATAGGCATTGCAGGCTCTTGTGGTCTATTTTTAACCGATACAAATAATTTAAAACAAAACCTACTATTTTATAATATTACAAACTACTATAGATTAGTTCCATTAATTAGAATATTATATTATATTATTCATAATTACTTTTCAGATCAAACATTGTGTGCGAGTATTTGGTAAACCATGGCAGGCGCCCTGTTCTACACTTCTGAATTTTGTTAGTATTAAATTTGCATTGTTTTTTTGTGACTTACTTACGTTAATACATGGTATTATGTAAACAATTTTTTTTTTTGTTCTAGCAAACTATGCTGATGGAAGACCTATATGCAGCACCTTAAAGAATAAGGCGGAGGTGTTAACTTGGATTATTTGTTTATGACAGTGGCAGTAGCGCTAGTTTGTTTACTTCTAGAAGGAAACGAAATGCTGCGGATGGACGTAGCAGCCTCGTCAACACATCACAACTATTGGAGAGTTCGTTTTGCTATTCAATATGTGGTAACTTTAAGTTTATAAATCAACAGAGGTAGTTAGGTATCTACCCTAAATAGTTTCCGAAGGCTCTGGCAATTTTTCAGCAGCAAAGAGATTAAAATGCGTCCTCATTATTTAAATTCATATGCAATTGAAAATTGCTTTGGTCAGGTTAAGGCATACAATTTTAGATATTAAGTTAATTCAGATGTCACACCTTTGTGATTACTTTTAAATCATTATGTAATGGTTGTGGGATATTTACATATGTAGATCGCTTACTCAACCTCTTACTGATGAAATAGGTGAAGCACGTCATGAATCAAATAAATCTCCAGACCAAGCAAGTAGGTGCCTAGTTGAAGATATAGCCTCCTGGAGCAAGACGGGAACGACTTCATGCGCGACCATTTACTGCGGTAATATATATAAGCAAAATGAATGTAAATACCACCAAGTAACCAAGCTTACATTGGGTGAAGAAAATGAAACCCATACGTGGATAACACCACGGGAAATTTTAAATTATGCATTAGACTGCCTATTTTTTGTGTCAATGAAATTACTTTTAGCATGCCCATGAACTATGTATTAAAACTGGTTTTTAGCATTCTGTTAGTAGGATTTTTCTCGTACATCAATTTACTTTTGGTTTATTCTTGTCCATATTGCTAATTTTAAAATAATTGTCTTAAAATGTTATTTATGTTTTATTTCACTAATATAAGTTGAATGAAATAAATTTGGAATAGAATAAGCCTAGCGCAGAGCACATACACACATCAACATGGTCTAGGGATATTTCAATTAAACCTAATTAACAAAAATTCTATTAACTTTTTGTTAAGACACCCTACCCATTAAAATAAACCTTGTTTAATAGCCTATCTAATCTGATAATAAACTTATAGATAAAGTTAAATTTAAAAAAAACTTAGAAGAAGATGAAAAACTCGGACAAAATTTCAATCTTAACTTTATTTTTGGTATAATTATATATATCCAACGTAAACAGACTTTTCGGACCTAGCCAGCCCGTGCGCAGGTGTCACAAATTGGTCCATCCTTACGTTACTTCTAAGGCTATATGAAGTACATACACCTCTTCGGCGGAACGAGTCTGGATTACGGTGTACGAATAGGGCTAATTAATAGATGAGCTCGCACGGTAACGGAAGTATAGAGAGCTCCCTAAAGAAATCAACACACGAGACGTCATCAGAGACTCCGTATATGGCGCGCAGGGCCCGTTTCTGCATGACGAATACTCTGTGATAGTCTGCAGCTCGGCCCCACAGCTCCAGGCCGTACGTCACGTGACTATGGACGGTCGCAAAGTAGCAGGAGCGCACGACATCGTGGGTGGCGGTACTCGCGAGCCGGCGGAGCGCAAAGCACGAGCGGCTCAGCTTTCCGTACAGCTCGTCTATGTGCGTCTCCCACGTGAGCGCGCCGTCCAGGTTGAAACCCAGTAGTTTCGTGATGCGGACTTGTTGAAGCGTGGTTTTGCCAATAACTACAGAGTATTGTATCGGTGATTTACCGTTGAGGTTAAACTTCATGAAGCAAGTCTTCTCTTTGTTGAGGGCTAGCCCGTTCGACCTAAACCACTCGTCGAGTTTCTGTGCGCATGAGTTTAGCTTTTGTTCCAGCTGAGTGCTCGTCGGTGCCGTGATCACGGCACGGCGACGTCGTCAGCGTACATGAAGATCTCAGCGTCCTCGACGGCGCCTGGCAGGTCGTTCAGGAGCAAGCTGAACAATGTGTTAGAGACACAGGAGCCCTGCGGGACACCCATCACCGTTACCAGCTCAGAGGAAACGGCACGACCCTTGTCTCCCACAACAACTTGCGTTCTATTTGCCATGAACGAAGTGAGCAAGGCTAGAGCTGGCCCACGGATTGCGTGATTTCTAATTTGTTTGCGACGAGGGCGTGGTCCGCAGTGTCGAACGCACGCGAGAGGTCGCAGCACAGCAAAGCCACGTGCTGGGCCGCCTCGCGCGCGCTCAACACGCGCCACACCACTTCACGCACTAGGTCGGTGATGGCGCGTCCAGCCCGATATGCGTATTGCCTGTCTGACAGTACCTTGCGCTCGCCCACGAAATTCAGCAGTCTTATGTTAATGCCTACTTCAAAAACTTGCTAACAGCGGGGACTAAAGATATAGGGCGGTAAGACTTAGGGTCCGATTTTTCGCCCTTCCCCTTATATAGAGGACTAATTTTAATTTTTTTAAGTGCCGGTGGGTATACACTCTTACGCATACACTCGATAAACAAGAGACTCATGATGGGTGCTAAAGGTTTAATAGCGGTACTTAGTAACTGAGCAGATATACCGTATATATCGGCACTTTTTTTGGAGGCTATACGCTTGGTAGTTATTGTGAATACATCGCGGACGACGCATCACCGAGCGCCACAAGCGCACGGCCGCCGTCGGCAGCGGGGGCGCCGCACCCGCAACCGCACCTGCAACCCGCAATATCTTTGTTAGGTGTAAGATCTCGCTAACCAAGTGTCAGAAGTTGTGTACTTTCGCATCGACCCAATGTTCATCTGTAACTGTCGGCTGCATTTTAAATGGAAACAGATATCGAACTTATTCGTTAGTGTGTTTACAACTTCCGCGAGGGCACAACAGCAATCGTTCGACTTACAGATGACATTCGCCCAGTCGACGGACTCGAGGAGGTAATAAAATTGTTCGCGTACGCAACGGTGAATCTGCGAGCCAGGCGGTGCGCGGGCGCGGGGGGCGGGGCGTGGCGCGCGATTGTTACGCGCTGTGACGATGGTTAGCTGCTGCGTGTCGACACAGGTGACGCTGGAGATGCGCTCCGCAGGCATGTTTGTATATACATGGTCCAGAAGTGTATCGCAGCCCGCCTCCATACGTGTCGGCTGATCCACTAGCTGGACAAAATTGTAACTAGCGAGTATGTCTACTAACTGCTTTTTAATACTAGAATTACTTAAATAATTTATACTCGTGTCACCCAATATAGTACACTGCAATCCTTCGTCAGTTACCTTACAGAGCAAGTCCTCGAACAGCCGAAGGTAGTCCGAGTGGCTCGTTAGATTGGAGTGGTACAGCCCCACGACGAGGATGTCGTCGTCTAGCAGGTGCACGGCACAAACATCGAAAATGTGTTCATTGGACAAATCACAGTAGTCTTGCATATTTATAGATTTAATACCTGATCGCGCGTATATGCAGCTTCCGCCGCGATCAATATGTTCTCTACAGCTATATGTAAGCAAGTCATAATTATATAAAGTAACAGATACTAATTGATTCTTTCGAAGCCAATGTTCTGAGATAATCAGCAGGTCGCAGGATAAGTCTTTGGTCAAAAGGACCTCGAGCTGCTTTGTGTTATGGTGGTGCTCCTAATGTTAAGATGGCACATAGTGATGTATTAATTGTGCGGCCCGCGGCTTGTCAGCTTCGACGGAGAGTGCGACTGGCAGGAAGTCGCGGCCGGCGGGGGGAGCAGCGCCGGCGACGGTGGCGTTGTTTCGCGCGCGATTCTGTCGTCGCGGTGGCGCGACCCCCGCGCGCCCGCCGCTCCTACGAGACCAGTCGCTGATCTCTGTGCCGGTCGGCCGATTCGCGGCTGTCATGAAAAAGTAGAAATGCCTGTCTGGTACCGTTATGGCAAAGGAAGAGTAATAACCGTGGTTTAGTTTTAGTTTTGTCACCTGGTAGCCATCACATTCTTTTTTTTCTTCATAGACGACAGGATCGTTTCGGCTGCGGTGTCAGGCGCAAAAAAAAACGCGTGTATCTTACGAGCACGGCCCACGGTATGAATTTCGTCGTCGTCCGTTCCGCTACCCTTTATCACGGTACGCTTCTGCTGGCCACGTCGTAGTGATGGTTAAATTTTACCCAACCTTCATCATTGGAGCTGGAGTTGTTGCTGGCTGTTGTAGGTGCAGCTGGCTCTGCAGGGCTCCGGCGTTCCGACGTCGCTCGTGTGTGTGGCGATGCGGGTGTGTGCGGCTTAGCAGTAACGGGTATTTGGTTGTCTTACTTTCGATTTTGTCCTGTAAAATCTTCACTACCTGCAGAACATTATCGAGTTTCTGCTCAATAGGAGCAACGTACTTCGCGAGGAGCCTCTCCAATGACTCCAACGTCGATTTCGCCATACTTTTATTTACTAACACGCTAAATAATTGAACACTCCGCGGTACTGAAACACACGTCCGATCAGCGCGGAGGTAGGCGCGTCACTGATGATATAACGTCTCTCTGTCTCACGCTTCTTTGCAATGGAATTGCCTTCGAACTCTGCTCCTGTACTCGGACTGACTGTTGGCGTTTTTGTACAAACACTTCAGCACTTCAATTTACCAATAGTTAATAGGGCACCGCTGGAGAGACTCAAGCACTGCCCACGTCTCGAACGAATCAAAAGCCTTCATAGTTCACAAACGCTAAACAAAGAGGCAAGTTATACTCTTCGGTCTTCTGTATAACTTGCCGTAGCATGTGGATGTGGTCTATGGTACTATAGCCTTTTCGGAAACCGGCCTGTTCCGGAGGGTGGAATTCATCAAACCTGCGACTGAGACGGTTCGTTATGGCTCAAAAGCGAGATGGGTCTGTAATTCTTAAGTAAAGTATTGTCACCTTTTTGTTCCATGCTTCTGGTGTTGAACCTTCGAGTAAGACAGTATTAAAGAGCTTCTGAAGGACTTTAAGTACCACCGGTGTTTCACCCGCTTTCAGAAGCTCTGATGTGATACCGTCGTCACCCGGCGCCTTGTTCTTAAGCTGTTTCAAGGCCATCCTAATCTCGTACAGGCTGTGTCGGGGATATCTTCGGTATAATGTCGAGTCAGCTTGGCTCTTGGGTCTTTGGCCGAGCTGCTAACAGGTTTAGCGACCGAAGAGTATAACTGTCCGTAGAAACTCTACCTCTTTTAACACTTCAGCTTTGGTCGACGCTACACTGCCGTTTTCTCTTCAGCTTCGTCAAATGGCTCTGCCCAATAGACTCGTCTCTTGCAAACACTTTGGAACCTTTGTTTCGCTCTATCGTCTCTTTATTACGATTAGTATTAAAGATCCGGATGTCGTGTCGCAAAGACTTCCATATTCGTTTATTGAGCAACCTATATGCCTCAGCATTATCCGAAAATTACAGTTTTAAGGAGCGTCGTTCAGCCATGAGGTTGAGGGTATCGTTGGAGATTAATAATTATTAGTGTTATGGGTCCTATTTGGCCCGCTTATTTAATCTGTACTGTGTATGTGTATAGATAGAGGTACCTTTCCTAATTTAATGAAATATATTATATATTATATTTTTTAAGGCCGGAGAGATAACAGACCCCTCAAATTAAAGACCAGTATCTATACTACCAATTTTGAGTAAGATATTTGAAAAAAATATGCTCAAACAACTTTTGGCGCACTTCAACGAGCATTCAATACTGCACGAAAATCAGTTCGGCTTCACGAAAACAAGATCAACTACGGATGCCGGTGTGAAATTAATGACGTATGTCTTAAAGGCTTGGGGAGAGCTCACATGATGCTATTGGTGTTTTTTGTGATCTCTCTAAAGCATTTGATTGTGTGGAACACCGTATACTGATTCGGAAGCTTTTCCATTACGGTATTCGTGGAGCTGCGCTTGATGTCATCGAGTCATATTTATCTGACAGGATGCAATAGGTTGGCATAAATGGTGTAACGGGATCTATAATTAAAATGAGTGTTCCACAAGGGTCCATTTTGGGGCCTTTTTTGTTCTTAGTATACATTAACGACTTGGCACACAAGGATCTTTGTGATATTGTTTTATTTGCGGATGACACATCTCTGATTTTCAAAGTAGATAGGAAAGATAGCACACTAATTCAAGTAAACAACGCTCTATCTAGTATCTCTAAATGGTTCTCAACTAATAATTTACTTCTGAATTCAAAAAAGACAAAATGTTTGAAGTTTTCATAGTCATAGTCAATGTATTTTATTAATAACAAATAAGTTACATGTCAATAAAAAATAATCATACCTTACTAGGTAGTTGTAATAAAATAAAATACTAAGTATCATAATCAGTACAATTCATTATAGACAATTACTTATAAAATTCGAAATAATAATAACACTAAAAAATAAATTCAATTCTATTCAATAGAATTACATACTAAACATTACAGAAATACAAAATTAAAATTAAAGATACCGTCAAAACATAATTAGGCAAATCGTATAATTAATTGAAATTAATAAAATTGTCAAATAATAAAATTATAGCAGTATGTCATCAAATTTGTAGATCGATTGCTCAACAAGCCACTTTTTGAGGCGGATTTTAAAAGAGTTACTTGACGTAGCATTTCGCACATGGTCAGGCAGCCGATTATAGTAGACAACCGGTGCCATCACGTACAATAGTTTGGACGTCTTCGTCAGCCGCCGCGGCACTGCTCGCAGCCAGTGCGTGTGACGCGTGCCGTATTGGTGTCCGTCGCCTATTTTTGAGTAGTCCTCCAAGTGGTCTCTTGCATATAAAGCTGCCTGAAGACACATGAGGGCAGGGACAGTGAGAATTTTCATCCTCTTGAATAAGGGTCGCGCCGATTCTTCAGGCGGCACTCTCGCTATGGCTCGCACCGCTCTCTTTTGCATTCTAAAGACAAATTTAAATGCACAAAGTGAGTTTTATTTATGTTCAGAATCAAACCGTTGATTCTGAACCAATGGTTGAGGTCACTTGCTACCTCATTCAATTTACCTTCCAGTTGGTCCACGGTAGGTGCGGTCACTGCAGCGACATCATCCGCATACATGAGTAGGAGAACATTATGTTAGAGAGCGATGAGCCCTGCGCTACGCCAATAACGGTTTTCAACGGCTGCGACTTCACCGTGCCTCCATCCCCCACGACTAACTGCCGTCGATCTGTCATGAAATCTGACAGTAGCCTCAGTGCCATAGTATCTGATCTTTGCGACAATGACATCATGGTCAGCGACGTCGAAAGCCTTAGATAGGTCACAAAAAATCACTGCGACTTGCTGCAGACTTTCCCGTGCCTCAAGAATTCGTCGAACTACCTTACAAGCTAAAGAGGTAGTAGATCTACCCCTGCGGTACCTATGCGTATTGCCTGTTCGATAAAGATTCACACTCCGTCAGGTATTCAGTCAGCCGAGAGCTTAGACCGTGTTCAAAAATTTTAGCAATAGCTGGAATTATTGATACAGGTCTGTAGCTATTTACTTCCTCGTGCTTTCCTTTTCATTTATAAAGGGGAGATACTTTGACATACTTTCGAGACAGGGGGTACGTACGCTCCTTACTGCTACGATTATATAAAGATGAAAGGATATAAGCTAAAGGCTCAGCTGTGACGTGAAGTAATGAAGTTGATATATCGTACGCATCTTTAGAGTTCTTATGTACTACACCATGTACCATAATGCGGAACACCTCTAAAGCAGTGAATGTCCTAAGCCGAAGAGAACGATCATGACGAGGTCGCATCGCGGCGGCTACGTCAGCAGCGGGCGCGCCGCATGTCGCGGCCGCGCTTAAAAAGTGCGCATTTACAGCGTCGACGGCGTCAGCCTTGCTGGAGAATTTAGACCCATCAGGTCGCGTCAATAACTCCTCGATTTACCAGTTTCAGAGTTAACTACCTCCCACATTGATTTTATTATGTTTGGAGATTTATTTATTAAGTTACAGTAGTAATTACCTCTTTCGCGTTGCAGTAAGTCATCATATTTTATTTGGTATTCATTTATTTTCACTAACAAGTCATCATTTAATGGGAATTTAGTCATATTTCGCATGTCAAATAAAAAAGAATTTATTTCAGCCTACTGTTCCATATTTGGAGTCCAACGTTACGCTTGATGGAGTTAAACTCGTAATGGACAAGGCAACAGTCTTCTAGACATTGAAATTGACGCAAAATTACAATGGGGTCCTCATATAAGTGCCCTGTCTGGGAGACTCAGTTCTTCTGCATATGCGGTACGTAAAATAAGAGAGCTAACAGACGCTTCTATGGCGCGGTTAGTGTATTTTGCATATTTCCACAGCGTAATGTCATATGGGATATTGCTATGGGGTTCAGCGGCTGATATAGAGACCATCATTATCCTACAGAAACGTGCTATTCGAGCTATATACGAAATGGGTCCCCGTGAATCTTTGAGAGATTTATTTAAAGATTTCAATATATTAACGTTGCCTTCCTTATATGTATTTGAAAATACTTACGAATATAATGCATGTTCGTAAAAATTTACATAAATATAAGCTAAATAGTGTTACCACACTTTTAATACTAGAAATATAAATAGGATAGCTGTATGTACCTAGCTTTAGACTTGCGAAGACTAATAAGTCATTCCTAGGAAATTGTGTGCGTTTTTACAAAAAAATCCCAAAACACATAACTGAGCTCACAGAGGGCAAATTCAAGTTGACTGTAAAAAACGGTTTAATAAAAAAAGGCTTACTATATGTAAAGTTCGATATTATATAGAAGATAAAGATGCTTGGAATACTCCACTTCTGGCAAGCTGTCACTGTGCCACATAAAATGTAATATTTGTAGTACCTAAGTAGAAACATTGTAAACATCTATATAAAAAGAATGGCCCCGAGTTTCTTGCCGCTTCTTCTCGGTAGGCTCTATATATTTTGGAACGCGGCGGTAGAGTTTTTAAAGTACATTATAATGAAAATTTGACGTTCATAAGTGCGTCTTTGATGCCTAAATTAAATAAATGATTTCGACTTTGACTTTGAGAGTTTCTATGGCCTATCTGTACGGTGGGGTTTAACGAACTTGGAACCCACTGTATGGAAAGTTTCTACTAACCTGTTATTGATCTCGTCCACTGAATCGATGTTTTCAAGGCAATCGAAGCGATTGGACAGCTCAAGTTGAAAGCTCTAGGGGTCTTGAATATGGGCACGAGTAGGTCGGAGCGTAGACTTCAACAGACGAGACAGAAGAGAGTTTTGGAGTTTGGGTCCTCTCACGTTTGACATTAATATTCAATGTGCGCCTTACCATTCGGTGATCACTACCGGTTTTCACCCTGTAGATCGCGGAGACATCAGTAAATATTTATCTCTTAGTGGTCATAATGAAGTCAATCACATTCCTCGTGGAACCATCGGGACTCAGCCAGGTCCATTTCTATGAGGTGGCTTCTGAAAGAAAGAGTTCATAAAGAATCCCTCTTTCTCCAGGAAGTCGGCCAACCTCTGTCTCCTACGGTTCCGTTGCCTATAACCAAATTGCCCCACTTTCAACTCATTCTCGCTTCTCTTACCCAACCTCGCATCGAAGTCCCCCATAACAACTAGAAAGTGCGATTCAGAGGTATGTTTGGCCCGACTAATGTTCTAATACATATCCTCCATCTCATAATCCGGGTGCGACTTCGTCAGTGCGTATACCTGAATAACCTTCAAGGAATATCGTTTGGATACTCTGAGTATTAGGTATACGACCCTATTGGAAACGCTATCGATTGTAACGATGTTGTTAGTAAGGGACTTGCGGACGAGAATCCCGACACCACCTTGGGACTGTTGGTCGCCCTCCCGATAGTAGAGTAGGTTACCTGATTTTAGGGTTATCGTGTCCTCACCCGCTCTTCGGATTTCTGATAACTCCACGATGTCCCAGTGTAACCTACTCATTTCTTCTTCCAGCTCATACATCTTCTCGTCATTGTGCGTATGTTGTGTGTTACCAGGGCCAGGCGTGGTCGTTGAGGGCGGTAGCCGGGCGTCTGCCGGGGATTCTTAGCACCCCCTGCCCCTCCGTTACCGTGGCCGCTACCGTAGCCAGGAATAGCGGGGCCGCCGGGGACTGGTTCCTTTTGTGTCCATCATTGGGGGGGTTATGCCAATAATCGCCACGCTTGGAGGCGGGTTGGCGAGCGCAGTTTTGGGGTTTTATACTGGGAAGGTGCTGCTTCCGATTGTTACAGGCAGTATTTATGAGGTAATAATATTTTCTGATGCAGACCCAGTGATATTATAATCAGTCAGCTCGTGACCACGGCCATTTTAACATAGCCAAAACATCGAGCGAAAGGTACATATTTTTACCTTTATTATATTAAATAATATATATACGTGATAAGTCCCGATAAACATTTAAAACATGTGTTCAAATCGCGAAAGTTTAAAAATTACTATATTATAATCTGATTGAAACTTTCGTAAGTATTACACATTTTAATGTTATTTTGACGTTTCTTTGATTTGACTTACTCGGTAGGTATAGTCGAATATCTGGACCGGTTTCGTGACCATCCGGGCCACTTCTTCATGGAGTACTTACGCACCCGGCTGCGTTCGCGCTAGTACTATCGCGCGACTATACCTACCGCGTAAGTTTAACTTTCAAAATAACATTAAAAGATATTATAATCTCGAACAAATTTACAATATTTTCTGATGCAGACCCAGTGATATTATTATCGACCCAAGATTATATTGACTGATCCAAAAAAAGAGACAATGTTGTGAAAGAATTTATGAAGATTTATGATTCAAAAAGAGTACCTGATAAATAAGGATATAATATTATCTGATGCAGATCCAGTAATATTATTATGAGGTTTGTGGACAAACTTTTAGTGAGGATAGGTCGAATGCTAGATATAATAATACATTAAATAATAAACATAAATAGTCTATACAGCTTATAATCAGAATGAAGTAGCTCGTTGTTGACTTCCTATCTGATGTAGACGCTATTCATGACTAGTGACTAGTGAATCATTCCGGAAAAGTAGCATAAGTTCTTTATTGTAAAAATATGAAGTTAAGTGTAAATGAATTTATAATATACAAGCTATTTAAAAGTATAAACTATATTTAGAAATGTAAGCCTGCAATAATATGTTAAAGTAATTGTAAAAGTAAGAAAACGATTGCTGGTATAAAACTAACGACAGGTTAGGGGGTGGTACATTTGGCCCGCCATATTTGGGTTGTAATCAATAAAAGCAAAAATAATTGTGAGACGTATTAAAATTATAAGACAAACATAACGTGAATTAGCCTATTTCATTATTGTGTCATCCTGATTCTAACACGTGACGTAAGAAAAGCAATATTTGCAAATCTATTCACAATTCTAATAAAAGGATCAAACCGTTGATTCTTGGAAAAATAAAACTAGATATCTTCGGAATAATCATATAATGTAATATAATATAATATAATTATATAATGTAATAAAAACATAAATTCCTTTTTTGATTTATCTTATTTTGCTAATATGTAAATTGTATTTTTTTACTCTTAAATTAAAATTTGATTTTAACAATAATCATTTGATCTATTATATAATGAATGTGCTCTTCACAAGATATTTTTTTACAATTGCTGATCTTTATATTCCACATATTACACAATAAAATTGAAAAGTTCATGTTTTAGCCTCTTGTTGAGGGGAATGCACTTTGTTTATAAATTCATTATCCATAAATTGCATAAATTACGGTTTTTACCGCCAAAACTCTTAAAAAAGTTTAAAATGCAACGTTTTCGTAATTAACTTGTGACATTTTTTCAAGTAATTAATCGCAATAAAATAATCCCATGTTAGTGAATAGTTCTATCTGGTTTATTTTGTTTGATATATCGATTAATTATTATAGTCTGTACTTTATATGAGCGGAGGAAAGTCTATTCGGTTACCCCAGCAATAAAGTTTATGATGTTCAAACTCACATTTCACAGCTGTCGCAGTGATCAAGCCATGTGTTACGCGCATGTCTTAAGGGGAATGCATAGCTAGTACTTGTCCATACTAAAAGAAATAACTCTTTTCTACCTCTTAACATTGTCCAATTTCAGTGGGTTTTTTTTTCATGTAAATAACACTTTATATAGGTACCGTACGTTTTGAATTTTTCAGGATTTTAAGTAATAAAAAAGTAAAATTATAGTAGGTACTTTAAAATACTAAAAAAAAACAATACGTACGAGCATAGTATAAACAATGTGTTGATTACATGAAAAGAAATAATCATTGAAATCAGAAAATGTTAAGAGGTAGAAAGGAGTTATTTCATTTTGGTATAGACAAGTACTAGCTATACAATCCTCTTAATAAGAAAACACGTTCCGTTCGATGTAACTAAGCCACGCATAATTATTGTCAATGAGAAATTGAACAACTCTTTGAAAACAACAACTCTCATTTGTAGTACGAGAACAATTGTTTGAGTAATATTGCCATCTATTGCATTTTTAGCGTACTACAAAGTTCGATATTAAAGTAAAATGGCTATTATTATTTTTAGATTCTCAGGTAACTGGTGCCGTAGTACTATTACCCTTTTCTGTCTTTTAATTCAATGTCAATACTCCTAACGCCACCTTGACAACTATTTGGAACTACTGAAAGCGTCTACGCTAAAACGTATGGGTATTGGCTATCCTCTGTAGTATTGTCATCCTTGATATTACTAGTACAAGATGTTTTTATAAAATAGTCCTTTCATGTTTAGACAAGTTTTGATGCGTTACATTACAAATTTACGATAGTTTTACCATTATGTATAGTTATGTATTATTTATTAGGCCTTTTATAACCCTTTTTACAATATTTTATTAGCTTTAATTTGGATCTTGTTCTCTTCATCGTTTCAGTCCCTTCTTCCATTTACTATTTATTTAAATCTTTGCAATAGTTATGCAAAAATATGTAGATGTTAGATTTAATAAATATGAAATTAAATCATCCTTGTGTTCTTCACAATCTAAAAAATAAAAAATGGTTTCTCTCCAGTATGTGTTCTAATATGCATTCGTAAGTGACCTGCTTATGTACATTCATAATCACACATGTTGCATTTGAATGGTTTCTCTCCAGTATGTGTTCTAATATGTCTTCGTAAGTGACCTGCTTGTGTACATTCATAATCACACATGTTGCATTTGAATGGTTTCTCTCCAGTATGTGTTCTAATATGCCTTCGTAGGTCACCTGCTTGTGTACATACAAAATCACACATGTTGCATTTGAATGGTTTCTCTCCAGTATGTGTTCTAATATGTGTTCGTAAGTTACCTGCATGTGTACATTCATAATCACACATGTTGCATTTGAATGGTTTCTCTCCAGTGTGTGTTCTAATATGGGTTCGTAAGTGACCTGCATGTGTACATTCATAATCACACATGTTGCATTTGAATGGTTTCTCTCCAGTGTGTGTTTTAATATGAATTCGTAAGTTGCTTGCTGTTGTAGATTTATAATTACACATGTTGCATTTAAATGGTTTCTCTCCAGTATGTGTTCTAATATGGTTTCGTAAGTTACCTGCATGTGTACATTCATAATCACACATGTTGCATTTGAATGGTTTCTCTCCAGTATGTGTTCTAATATGTTTTCGTAAGTTACCTGCTTGTGTACATTCATAATCACACATGTTGCATTTGAATGGTTTCTCTCCAGTATGTGTTCTAATATGAATTTGTAATTGATTTGCTCTAGCAGATTCATAATCACACATGTTGCATTTGAATGGTTTCTCTCCAGTGTGTGTTTTAATATGAATTCGTAAGTTGCCTGCTGTTGTAGATTTATAATCACACATGTTGCATTTGAATGGTTTCTCTCCAGTATGTGTTCTAATATGTTTTCGTAAGTTACCTGCTTGTGTACATTCATAATCACACATGTTGCATTTGAATGGTTTCTCTCCAGTGTGTGTTCTAATATGTTTTTTCAAGCGTCTAGTGGTAGAACATTTATAATGACACATATTACATTTATATGGTTTTTTACCACTGTATCTCATGTTATGTTTTTCCAGTTTTCTTTTCGTTGCAGATTCACAATCAGCCATCGTATGTACCTGTAACAAATAATTTACGTATTATGCATAAAGGTGTGTACATTACATATAGCATAAAGTATCAGTAGAATTGCAAAAAAAGATGTATTCTTACAGTAGTAAGCAACCATAAGCTATACGACAAAGTAGCAGACGATGGCTATCCTCTGACAAAACATCATATGAATTACAAATTACAATTAACATATTAAACAAATTAAAATATATTGTTATTGAAACTCGCGTTCATTATAATTTTGAAATAGTAAAACGGGATTAACGTGAGAGTTACGCGTAGTCGATATCACGAATAAAATTATATACAAATTTAATAATAATACCTACAAGCACACATTAAAATATATTATGCGTAAGTTGTTTTTTAATAGACGATAAATATTGAATGCACAAACAATTTCAAATGAGAATATTTACTAGTTTCATACTTTATAATGTAGTCTTTTGGTGAACATCCACACAAAGGTCTTCAAGTCCCAAACTAGGCAGACCTGTACTATGGTAACCTGATGACTGTTATACATACTTATATACACACTCACACACAGCTCAAACAGACATGTTCATGCACACAAATGTTAAACCTGTCCGGGGATTGAACCCGGGACCAGCGGCTCAGAAGGCAGGGATGCTATCAACTGCGCCAACCGACCTGTCAAATTATTTAAATAAATGAATAATAATAAATAAAATATTTAAATCTAGTAAGAGAAAATTATTAATTTAAGCAAAAATATTAGTAAGTCAGTAAGTTTTTAAAGCCATTTTTTCGATTTCGATTAATATTTGTTGGCAACTGAGATACATAATAGCCCTACAGGTTTTAGTTTTTGAAATTACTTCTTATCTATCATCTCATCTTAGCTGTATGACGTCCAGTGCTGAAAATTAGCCTCCCCCATGAACGCAACTGAATCTCGCAACTAGTAGAGACTGCTCGCGTCTCATTTTATTTTCGGCCTATCCAAGAGGTTCTTCTCTCTTTCTCTTTCATACAATTAAGTTTCTTTGTCTTATTTTAAAGGTCATTCTAGGCATGCTACGTGATTGGTTACATTATATACTTGTATGTGACGTTAATTTTAATAGTTACATAATACAGAGCGAATTATAACTTTCTATGTAGGTTCATTTTAAACTTAAGCTAATTACGCAAACTGCGGGTCCAGCTCGCTGTCCTTAACAGAGTTCTGCATTATCCCTGATGATATGCTATTCAGAGTGATTTTTTCAGACGGGATAGTCAGGGCAGGTACCTTAACGTTATTATAACAGGAAAACGTGTTTAGGAGACTATCCATAATTTTTTTAAGATATTCTGAACTGAATTTACAGATTTTGGAATATGTACAGTCAGCCAGAAAATTGACATTTTACACAAAAACTTTTAATGGTGCCAGTCAATGTTGTTTTTTATAAGGATCAAAAGTCTCTACTGGACCGACTGAGGTTTGAGTAAGTACTAGATATGTCAGAAATAGCGATACCTTTTTTCCATACATTTCGGTAAGAGTCAAACTTTTAAGTTAGCTAGAATGCAGTCAGCAGTCAGAAATGGTTGTGTGGTAGTGTTTAGACTTTGTGTCTTTTTTAGATTTTGTGTTTTGATTATTCATTAAAAAATATTTTTTACAGGGATGATTAAGGGGGTGAAATAGAGGATGAAACTCTGCATGAAGAATAGTTTGTTTTTTAAGTAATAGTTCTGAAAACTTGTATTTAGATATTTCATGTAGACAGGCTGGTTGGCGCAGTTGGTAGCACCTCTGCCTTCTGAGCCGCTGGTCCCGAGTTCGATCCCCGGACAGTTCAGATTTGTGTGCATGAACATGTCTGTTTGATCTGTGTCTGGGTGTGTATATCATGTATTTATATCAGTCATCAGGTTACCATAGTACAGGCTCTGCCTAGTGTGGGACCTGAAGACCTTTGTGTGGATGTGGATAATATTGGACACCATATTATTATATTAAATTTTTTAAAAAAATGTTATTAGGCCAAAAGACCAAAGTTATTAAAATCAGGAGTTGTGCACACACCGGAATCCCATGGATGTCGTGTACGCGTTGAGGGAAATATATTCAGGTATATATTCTTCAGCCCCACGTATTAGGTCCCTGGAGCAGAGAAGGTACAGAGATGCGCATATACCCAGCACCCTTCCCAACACCCTCTTCCTAGTACACACTCAGGAAGAAAAGGAGACCCTGACCAACCAAGGTTATGGTGGAGGCACGGGGTCGCGCATCCTTACCATCCATGAAGCACAGGGACTGACATACGAGTCGGTCATCGCCATTAAAACCAAGGGCAACATGAGTCTGCACGAGAGCGTCCCGCACGCAGTGGTTGCAGTCTCGCGGCACACCAGGACCTTTACCTACTACGCCGACGACGAAGAAGACGCCATCAGCCGTTTCGTGCGGCGTGCGGTGTCTGCGTCACCAAATGCTATCCGCGACTACAACTTGCAGATGGCCATAAAAGATCGGAATGTGGATGTTACGGAGGCCCTGGGCCGGGTGGAGAAAGCTGACTTAAATAAAATATAGTTACAAAAAATTAAATAAAATTAGACAAGCTTTGGCTTTTGTATTATGTATGCGTGTATACCTTGAGCATTCACGCTCACTAAAAGGCTTCTTCTCGCGGCGGCGTCGTTTCGCGGGTCGTCCTTTGCCCTCAAATATGGTTGAGGAGTGCAATGGCTGGCACACGTGTCAAGCTCGTGAACGGTCGCTGCTTGCGGGAGCCGGTATGCTCTCGGTATGTACGATATTTAGAAATTAGTTAAAAGTCCATTTGTGTAGAAAAAAAATGTATTATGTAAGTTTAGTTAAGCAAAAAAATGTCCTGTATTCCGTTAGTAATAATTTAAAAAAAAATATAAGTTTAAAATATAAATGTAAGCAATGCCACGGACCCATTGAGTCTGTGAACAAAATCAATAATAAAAAAATAAAAAAAAAATATATGTATATATATACTCAAATCATGCCAGTTTCACTTGGATTCATTCATTGGTTTTGGTGAGATGTACTAACCAGATACAGACAGAGACTAAAACTAATAAAAGTACAGTTTTGGCATCAGTGTCGACTAAAAAGTGCCCTCCACAAAAAAATATTTTCACTGTAGATCGGTCAGAGCGATCTCTTCCAGACAACCCATGTCAATGTCGCAATGTAAAGACATTATTGTTTAATTCTTATATCCATTTGGATCTGAATTTTGTGAGTTTCGCCCGACATGTGGAGGCGATATTCAGAGGCAGCAAGCCATGAGCTTTGTGAAATAACTTCAATTTTATCAAAATAATGGATTTTGAGTATCTACCACATAACCTAAGAAAAACGGTGCTTTGTTTTAGTCAAATTTTCGTATACTTTGAGTTTACGGACATGATCCTAACGCTAGTTTCTATTTGTTTCAGCTATTGGCGTTTTTCTTTAAGAGTGTTCACTTATTTCAAGTTCCCCCACCTAAAGATTAGAAGTTCCGAATCTCTACAGGCTGCTATTCCAGGTAATGTTTGTTAATTTTATATATATATTTTCTTTGTGTGAGGTCGTTCCAGGCGCCCGACCTTGTTTATTTATTAATTTTCTAGCTAACACAGTAAGCTTATAATACTATAGCTCACATAGATACTATTCAAAATACTCATACAAATATTTTATTTTACTTTATGCTAACTTGCTTACAATAACATTTCCCTAACAAACTTTATATTATTACAATTTAAAGAGACATTTATCTTTATATTATTACCATTGGAGCACGGAACAGGGAGACATAGTCAATATAGACATTCCCCGCTTGCCTTTTATATTCTATTATAATATTACAATTGTAATTTTTTTTTGTTACAATAGGCGATAATATATGACAGGCTAGAGTTCTAATACTGGAGTATTCAGGCCATCAACTTCAACACCCCCTAACACAAGCTTAATGTGCCCTCCGCAGCAAGAAAGTGCTCAGTTGATAAGCCACTACTGGTCACCCATGTAAGTCATGACAGCACCAAGAATAGCTGAACATTGTAAATAGAATGGTAAGATCAATATGAGGTCTTAAAAAATTTATAATAATATATATAAAAGTGAAAGGTCACTCACTCATCGCGAAATCTCAGAAACTACAAGTGCTAGGAGTTTCAAATTTTGCATACGGGTTCTTTTTAGGACATAGGTGCTCACTAAAATTGCTATTTTATGATATTTGTTTCATGACAAATACAATTGTGAATAAAGAGCAACACTGTTTTAAAGGTGAAATTAAATATGTTAGATTTTTTCTTTAATGTATAGTATGATAAAATATGTTTTAAGTCCGTCAAAGTGTAGGTTAAAAGTCTAAGAAATGTCATTATTTTTTGTAAATTTAAGTAACTCGCTGCATAGACTGCTTCAAAACCCTCATTTTAATCGACGTCGTGAAATGACAGCACCTTAAGAGGATTGCATAACTAGAATTTTCCATGCTAAAAGAGAAAACTCTTTTCTACCTCTTAACATTGTCCGATTTCAGTGATTTATTTTTTCATGGAATCATGACATTGTTTACTATGCCCATACGTTTTGATTTTTTCAGTTTTTTTAAGTAAAAAGAAAATTTATAGTACTTTGAAATACTGAAAAAATTAAAACATACGGCCATAGTAAACAATGTCATGATTCCATGAAAAAAAAATCACTGAAATCGGACAATGTTAAGAGGTAGAAAAGAGTTTTCTCTTTTAGCATGGAAAGTACTAGCTATGCAATCCTCTTAATATTATAAATGCGAAAGTTTGTTTGTTTGTTATGCTCTGGCACCTAAACGGCTGAGGCTCGGATATAGGAAGGGAGATTCCTATATCCTTGGGCTGAACGGACCACAATGAAACTTGGCAAAGAGATTGATTACATCCCGGGGAAGGAAATAGGATGTTATTCGGCATGATTTGGACCGCATTAACAGAGGCCGTAGCACAATGAATCTGCGAAAAGTATTCGTATCGTAAGCGTCAACGCGTCACGCTATGGCGCATGAGTTATCTGTAGCACAGTTGCCCTAGATACATGTCAGTTTGTACTGTCTCATGTGAACGACACGTTACGTTACACTTACGCAGTTATTCATGCTAGGCCCAAAGCTAACAGTCAGTACAAGTAATTAATATATGTAGGTATAAAACTATAAATAGACAGCCGGGAAGCTCAATTCATTTTTTATAAGAATACAATTAGTCGTAGGTATTTTGTGAATTAATATACTACAAAATAAATGCAAAACTTCCTGCACACAATAAAATATACATGCAAATTACAACTCACATTCAAAGAATAAGATGGGATTTTATGAAATTCAACCCCTAAGGGGTTTTTTTTGGGGTTCATAATTTGTATAAAAGTTTGTTACTGCGAGTGCTAAGAGTTTAAAATTTTGCATGGGGGTTATTTTTAAGACGTAGGTGATCACTAAGACGGGATTTTATGAAATTCAACCCCTAAGGGTTTTTTGGGGTTGAAAGTTTGTATGAAACTTTGTTACTGCGAATTCTAAAAGTTAAAGTTTTGCATGGGGGTTCTTTTTTGGACCTATGTACTCACTAAGACGGAATTTTGTGAAATTCGAATAAGAATCCTAATTGAAATCTGTAATTATCGTATCCCGCGAGGCCACGCAAGCAAAGCCGCTGGCATGTCAAGTAATATGGTTTCACAGTGGTTAATACAACTTCTAGGTAGTAACAGGTGAGCATAATTGTACAATTTTAATAGCTTCCATATTTGTTTCGATATGACCATTTACCTTTTCCTTCCTTAGTAAAGTTAGTCAAACAAATTAGTTTGTGATGCATTCAACTTTTACAGAACATGACACATAAGAGTAATCAAAATATTGTCCAATGAATGGATCACATAAAAGTTAAATGGATAATTTGATACATAAAGTATATTGATGGGAATAATTTCAGCAGGTGTTGTTCATCTGAATAAATTTTATGTATCTATGTTAGAGGTTTGTTAAAGGCACAAAATAGCCTAAGAATATTAGAAGTTTTCACTCAACTGACAGTTTTAGTTCTATATCTACTCATTTTTATATATCTAAGGCCAGTGTTCCAGAAGCATGCTCAGTAGTGAATATACACTTGAGTACCTACAGATCCGAGTACATTTTGTGTGACATTTACTGTCAAATTGCTCAAGCAGAGATTCACAGCTGAGCATCTTTCTGGGATACCGATGTAAGTATTAAAAACCATTACCTAGGTACTGTACAAAATTTACCACAACATCAACTTTTGTACATGGTTTTGCATGTGTGGGACGTGGGTTTGCAGTAATCTGCCAGTGTAGTTTCGTAGAGCAGACAACAAACTGTACAGAATGATTGCTGAATTATAACGAAGTGATTACACCTTTTTGACAATCTGTCGTCTTGAATTTTGTATGCAGGTAAATCTGAAAATAGGACAACACAAAACATATTTACACAGGACGGCAAGTATACACTTACCTAAACAAAATTAATTGAACACAAGGTACCTACATTCGATTAGCTTATAAGGGCATTGGTGGCGTTGTCATTGATGGCTCTTTTGTTAAAGCGTTCGTAAAGCTCAAAAACGTTATTTTTGCCACTTTTGCCCATACCCTATTCGAACGCTCAACTGAGAATAAGACCTAAAATCGCATGATTATGCTGTCAAATACATAGTTGTCAATAACGGCCACCAACAACCATGCTCCGAGCGTGGGTCAAAAACGTTGCACGTTTTGGTGGCAAAAATACCTCTTTTTTAGCTTTCCGAACGCTGAACAAACAGAGGCATGAACGACATTTTCACCCAGATTCCCAATTCAAACGCCCCTTTTGAGCGTTTTTAGCGTTATTTTGGCCAAATACGATAAGTGATCTATTCGAACGCACTAACTGTCACACATCATAATTATAAATAATTGTGAAGGTTAACTTTGTCACCTACTTACGTTATTGTAGATAATTACCTTAATTCTAAGACTGTAAGATAAGTTAAGAAATATGAACAGAACAGAACAATTTTATTAATTGGAAAAGAGCAACATCAACAAGAATCATAGTAATAATGTTTTTTTTTCTTTATCCTCAACTCAACTCCGTTGAGGAATATGGCGTCGCACGTCATGTGCATTTGCCAGTGTCATGTTTTCTTCCAAAACTCTTCCATCGTCTTCGGCATCGATTCATTTTCAGATTTGTCCGGCAAGGTTTGGAGTACGATTTATAGGAAGTATGTACAGTTAAATTGTTTTTTTTTGTTTGAAAACGGGGAAACGGATATGTTATTAATTTATAAAGAATAAGGAAAATGATAGGGTCAGAGGAGTAATTTATAGGAAGGGAATATATGTAATGATTAAACGAACTTACCTTATGTGAAGTTCTATCAATACGACTCCATTTGTCTGAAGAGATGCATAGTACATGGTAGTAAGCGCTATGTTTCGCCTCTCATTCACAATATTGAAAGCACTTTTTTTTTGGTTTGTTTAGGCTTTCTTGTACTGACAACTCTTACGTATCTTCATTTCGTTGAAAGCAAACAAATATTTCACCTCTCCGAGTTGCATTAGCTAGGGTGGGAGAGAATGGATCTCTTCAGACGAATGGATTCTTATAATTATGATAGAACTTCACATAAGGTAAGTTCGTTTAATCATTAATTATACCTCTTCTCCATTCGTCCGAAGAGATGCAGAGTACATGGTAGATTTTGAAAGATGGTGAAATATTTTATTAAAACACTATTATCACAAATCATTAGTAATTATATTGGAAACATACTTAACTAATATGATTAACCGATAGAAAACACTTATAGTAAATAACATATTAATAGTTGTACACATGTACACACTATATTTAATCTTATAAGTAGAGATTACTTATTTTATATTCGTTCTATTTTTATCTTGTGTTTTTAAACATACTTAAATCTATGGGTTATACGCCTGAAATAAAAACTTATTAATATTATTACCAATTTTGTTAAGGTAAAAGCATTATTATTTTGAACATACAATTAGGTATCCTAATCAAAATTAAGTATTGTTGTGATTATTTAGTATTGATAAAGCTTATTGATTGGATTGATCTGTTTCTATTTCTCTGTTGTAAAACCTAGCAAAGACTTTTGACTTTGCACTCCACCCAGCTGTTTTACGTATGGTGTCAATATTGACACCTGCTCTATGAGCAGCTGAAGTCGCTGCATGTCTGGTAAAGTGAGCTGTAAATTTTGAGGTATCAATTCCACTAGCTGCTAAGGTATCTTTTATCCATCTACTGATAGTGTTCGGTGAAACTACTTTGTGTGGTTTTTTAAAACTTATGAAAAAACCTTGCTCCACTTTTCTTACAGACTTTGTCCTATCAATATATGATCTTATTGATCTCGCTGGACAAATTTCTGGACATTCATTATAGTATGGAATAGTTAGTTGTGGTTGTACTGTACCAGGACGAGATGTCTTTATTAACTCTTGTATTTTTATCATAATGACTTCATTATTAACTATAATGTTTTGTAAATTAATCTTGCTTAGTGTCCGAGCTCTATGAACTGTGATCAGCATGAGTAATGTTACAGTCTTCTTTGTTAATAGCTCTAGATTAAGGTTAGTGTTAGGGTACCATTTTGATAAAAAATCTAAAACAATTGATGGGTTCCACGTGATTTTATATTTTGGCAACGGAGGCCGAAGCCGGTACAAACCCTTAAATAGTCTACTAACACGGTCATCTGAACCTACTCTCAATCCTAAGATCAATGACAAAACAGAGCGATGACTGTTTAATGAACCATACTGTAGACCCGATTGATATAACTCGGTGAGAAAATACACCACATTTGGGATTGATGCCTCATATATATATATATATATATATATATATATATATCCACGCTATATTTACTACAAAATCCTACCCAACGTCGGATAGCGATTTCATATTGTTTCTTGGAATTAGAAGACAGAGAAGAAATCATAATATCTAATGATAATGGAGGGACGCTTCTTCTTAGTAGTGCCGTCCGGATAATCTCCCTGCAATCAATGTGAGCTTGGGCAGGCTGTTGGCAACAGATAACAATACATCATCACATGGCTCAAATGTTACTATTTCGGAGCAGAGTAGATCTCTAAAGAGTGGGTACCAGGGTTGAGTGGGCCAAGATGGAACCACAATTATGCCCTCTGCTCGGTCTTCGGAATTAATGCAAAGGGTGGGAATGCATAAAAATAATAATTATGCCAGTTTAAAGTAAAAGCATTCACAGCGAATGCTCCTGGATCTCTATCCCAAGAAACATACTTTATACACTTGAAATTTATTATTGATGCAAAAAGGTCAATATCAGGTTGACCTAATTTTTTAACAACTTTATAATAGGCGTTATCTTTTAATTCCCATTCTATATCTGGATACTGCTGCGCGTATTACGGCAGCAATTGAGCGGAACCAGGGCTCTAAAGTGTTTGCAAAGGATTCGTCTATTGGGCAAAGCCAAATGACAAAACTGAAGACCGAAAATGGCAGTATCGTTTCATCCAAGCCTGAGGTTCTGAGAGAGATTGAGAGCTTCTATCGACAGTTATTTACGCGCGAACCCGTTACTGAAGCAGCTCAGGACACCAGAGCAAAGTTAGTCCGACACTATAACGAAGACATCCCGGACATCAGCCTGTACGAGATTAGAATGGCTGGTGAACCATTCCAATTAGAATGGTAAACCGATACTTTTAGTCCTCCAGAAGTTATTCAATTCTGTCATCTTCGAAGGCAAAACACCGGAAACGTGGCACAAGAGCGTGGTGGTGCTGTTCTTCAAAAAAGGTGATAAAACCTTATTGAAGAATTATAGGCCCATATCGCTCTTGAGCCACGTGTACAAGCTGTTTTCGAGAGTCATCACGAACCGTCTCGCACGCAGGTTTGATGAGTTCTAGCCTCCCAAACAAGCCGGTTTCCGAAGAGGCTTTAGCAGCGTAGACCATATTCATACACTACGGCAGATTATACAGAAGACCGAAGAGTATAATCAGCCACTGTGTCTAGCGTTTGTGGATTACGAGAAAGCCTTCGATTCTATCGAGAAGTGGGCCATACTGCAGTCCTTGCAGCGATGCCAAATTGACTATAGGTATATCGAAGCGTTGAAGCGTTTATACAGCAAGGCCACTATGTCAGTCCGATTACAGGACCAGAGTACGGAACAAATTCCATTGCAGAGAGGTGTGAGACAGGGAGACGTCATCTCTCCGAAACTGTTCACTAACGCATTGGAGGATGTTTTCAAACTTTTGGACTGGAAAGGATGTGGCATCAACATTAATGGCGAATACATCACTAACCTTCGTTTTGCCGATGATATAGTTATAATGGCGGAGTCGCTCGAGGATATCGGCACCATGCTCAACGACCTCGGTAGAGTTTCCCAACAGGTTGGTCTTAAGATGAACATGGCTAAGACAAAAATCATGTCCAATGTCCATGTTCCACCTATACCGGTAATTGTTGGAAACGATACACTCGAAGTTGTAGACGAGTACGTCTACTTGGGACAGACTGTCCAATTAGGTAGGTCCAACTTCGACAAGGAGGTCGCACGAAGAATCCAGCTCGGATAGGCAGCGTTCGGGAAGCTTCGATCCATCTTTTCGTCCCCAATACCTCAGAGCCTGAAAAACAAGGTTTTCAACCAGTGTGTGTTGCCAGTGATGACTTATGGCACTGAGACGTGGTCCCTTACTGTGGGCCTCATTAACAAGCTTGAAGTCGCTCAACGAGCAATGGAGAGGGCTATGCTTGGGGTTTACTTGCGTGATAAGATCCGAAATGAGGAGATCCGTAGGAGAACTAAGGTCACCGACATAGCTCTCAAAATTAGCAAGTTGAAGTGGCAATGGGCAGGTCACTTCCACGAAGAACGGTTCTCGAGTGGCGACCATGCACCGGAAGGCGTAGTGTAGGCCGGCCCCCCGTTAGGTGGACCGACGACCTCATAAAAACCGCGGGGAATCGCTGGATGCAGGAAGCGAGTAGCCGGTCCAAGTGGCGTTCTATGGGGGAGGCCTATGTTCAGCAGTGGACGTCTTCCGGCTGATAATGATGATGGTATCTGGATGCGACCTCCTTGATTCTGCATCTGCTATTTTATTGTCCTGTGAGCTAATATATGAAGTGAATACATATATATTGCGTGCTTCACACCACTGCCACAATTGCCGCAACTTTTGTTAGATGGGGAAACCGTACCCCGCCCATGCGATTGATGTATGCAATGGCAGTAGTATTGTCAATACGGAGTTAAACCTGACATTGCCTTAGCTCTTTAGCAAATACTTGTAAGCCTAAAAATGCAGCTAAAAGTTTCAAATCATTTATATGTTTAGTCGACTCTTCAACACTCCACTGTCCATTGGCAGTCTTCTCACCGCATGCTGTACCCCAATCTTTATTGCTTGCATCAGAAAATATTTCAGTAAAGTAAAAATCTTGTTTTATAGGGTTTACTGCATGATCTATAGACCTTAACCACCATGATAAATCATCTTGAAGGCATTCTGGTACCGACATGAAGCTATCATAGTCCTCTGTTTTACAGAGAGCTAAGTATTTACACCTTTCTTTATTCTTGGTATATAACCAACCATACTGGATTGCGGGGCAGGATGAAGTGAGGAGTCCTGCCAATCTTGCAAATTTTCTAATTTTACATCTATCTATTGTCATAATAGGTTCCTGCTTCACACTTACAAAAAGGCACAACAAAAAGCTAGAAACTTGTCAGAATTCCATGGAAAGAAGTATGGTAGGTAAAAGGTTATCCGATAGAATAAAAATTGCAACTATTAAGAAACACACACAAACAAAAGACGTCATAAAAACAATAAAAAAGCTAAAGTGGAAGTGGTCAGGCCATACAATCAGAGGCAGTGAAAAATGGTCAAAATTAGTAATGAATTGGTTTACAAGTAATAAGAAGAGAAAACGAGGCAGACCATTTAGACGATGGGTTGACGACATAAGAACCATAGCAGGTGGCACATGGACACGAGTAGCTAAAGATCGAGAGAAATTGCGACAGTTGGAGGAGGCCTTTGTCAACTAGTGGCATACAGACAGGGAGTCGAAGTCTAATAAATTATAAATTAATCAATGCAAAGAAAAAAAAACAGTGTTATATTTAAATTTATTATCAAATACCTAATATATTAAATATGTAAATTATGTACTGTCAGAATAAAGGCTATTAATAATAATTGTCATAAACGTTTTTAAGTCATCTTTAATAAGTTTTCTCTTTTCTTCTTTTAAGCTTACATGAAATTTATCTGTGTCTATGATAAACCCAAGGTATTTGCAAATAGTTTTAGGTTTAATACAGCTCTTTTGTAAGTTAATTATAAATCCTAATGATTCTAAGACATCCTTTGTTTTGATTACATTATCTAGGCAGCTTTGATAACTTTTTCCAAGTGTACATATATCATCTAGATATATAGTTAATAGGTAACCTAATGATCTAAGCAAATGCATTACTGGTTATAACAATTTTGTGAAAACAAATGGTGACGTATTTAACCCAAAGGGTAAAACATCAAATTGATGTAGTTTTCCTTCAAAAACGAAGCGTAAGTATTTTCTATGTTCTGGATGTATAGAGATATTAAAATAGGCATCTTTCAAATCCAGAGTGGCCATGAAGCTTTTCCTTGATATTAATTTTAATGTTGTTCTCAAATCTTCAATCTTAAAATGTTCAGTTGAAATATACTTGTTAAAGGCTTTAAGTTCAATATAAATCTATTTTTCCTATATGGTTAATAAGAAAATAACTAGATACGAATTGTCCCATGGTCTACAAATGGATACAGCTCCATTGTTGATAAGATCAGCAATGGCCTCTCTGTACTGGACAGATTCAAATACAGATAATTTTGGTAACATTGGTTCGTGTAATTGAATAACACTCTTGGAAAAGTGTATCTTGTACCCTTTCACCAACGACAGTATAACTGGATCATGGGTTATTAATCGCCACTGTTGATAAAATTTTGATAAGCGCCCTGCTGTACGTACCGGGTCTAGCGCCACGGGCCTGGGTGCTGCTGAGAGCGCTGCGGCTGTCGCTGTGGCGGCGGCTGACTCCGACGTGGTCGCAGCGTAAACTCCTGCTCCGACCTCTGTGCTGCTCCCCGTTATCGGGCCGTAGAGGGCGGATGCCTCTGGTTTAAAGGCTGGGTTTGATGGTTGGCTGATTTTGGAGTTTGTATTACTGTCCTTTTCGACGGGTAACTCTTAACTCTAAGTTCAGCACCTGATCTAGATATCGCCTTTGCAGCTCTTAGTGTGTCAGACAATGTTTCACCAAACAGGAAACTGTCAATATCGGTATCACTTAGTTGTTCTTTGAAACCTTTCTTTAATGTAAAACATATGAATCGTCTTCTTGTTATAGATTCTTTATATTGAGTATCACATAATAATCGACCAGCTTCTATTAGAAGTCTCACCACCGCCTGATCTCTGTGTTCTAAAGCGAATATTCTAGTTAAAGCCTCTCCCACACAGGAGATGGTTGCAGCAATTTGTCCTTGTTTGAGTTCCAACATTTTGTACATTTTTAATAGATGCTCATGTAGGGCTGCCCTTATTTCAGGATTAAGTTTTGGGGCAGCAATCTTCGTGCAGTTACTTGGGGGTAGGTGATTTTTTACTAATTCTTTACGGATCTCTGTTGTTAATCCGTTTGACACGATGTGTTCTCAGCGCACTGCTAACTCATTTTGAATTGGAGGTTTGTATTTATTTTGTTTTGAGGGAGTTTCTCCCAGAAGGTTTAGAATTTCTTCGTCTAATTCTGGACCAGCTTCTTTTGATTTGTCAGTTTAAGGTTCGACTAATACCAGGGGAGTGGCTGGTGTGGGTTCATGGTTGTCCGCAGATGATTGTGCTGGTTCAACCGTTTCAGTCATAATTGTATCTAAATTAATATCTGATTTTGTATCATCTGAAAGATTAAAAGAACACTGTAGGGTACATCTATGTTCTATATACCCGTTAAGACCTAATGTCTATTGCTAGTCTGATTTTACTTCTCCCAGAGCGTTGAAAGCCTGAGCTATCCTTTACAAAAGGTAGATAGACTTTTTCAAAGTGGAGCTACCACCAAACAGGAAATGTTGAACTTATGTAGATTAATGGTGGTAACATCCCCTCAAGATGTACACATCCAAACAATAATATTATACAAGAACTATGTACAAATGATTAGCTATAGCTTTAGCTTATATCCTTTCCCTTATTTTGTTTAGCGTTTGTGAACTATGAAGGCCTTTGATTCGTTCGAGACATGGGCAGTGCTTGAGTCTCTCCAGCGGTGCCCTATTAACTATTGGTAAATTGAAGTGCTGAAGTGTTTGTACAATAACGTCAACATGTCAGTCCGAGTACAGGAGCAGAGTTCGAAGGCAATTCCATTGCAAAGAAGCGTGAGACAGGGAGACGTTATATCATCAGTGACGCGCCTACCTCCGCGCTGATCGGACGTGTGTTTCAGTACCGCGGAGTGTTCAATTATTTAGCGTGTTAGTAAATAAAAGTATAGCGAAATAGACGTTTGGAGTCATTGGAGAGGCTCCTCGCGAAGTACGTTGCTCCTATTGAGCAGAAACTCGATAGTGTTTTGCAGGTAGTGAAGATTTTACAACCAAATACCCGTTATTTATTGACTTCCATAATTTGGCCCGCTTATTTAATCTGTACTGTGTATGTGTATAGATAGAGGTACCTTTCCTAATTTAATTAAATATAGTAGAATCACTCCAATTTTTAAGGCTGGAGTAAAAATAGATCGCTCAAATTATAGAGCAGTCTATACTACCAATTTTGAGTAAGATATTTGAAAAAATATGCTCAAACAACTTTTGGCGCACTTCAACGAGAATTCAATACTGCACGAAAATCAGTTCGGCTTCACGAAAACAAGATCAACTACGGATGCCGGTGTGAAGTTAATGACGTATGTCTTAAAGGCTTGGGGAGAGCTCACATGATGCTATTAGTGTTTTTTGTGATCTCTCTAAAGCATTTGATTGTGTGGATCACCGTATACTGATTCGAAAGCTTTTCCATTACGGTATTCGTGGAGCTGCGCTTGATGTCATCGAGTCATATTAATCTGACAGGATGCAAAAGGTTGGCATAAATGGTGTAACATCTTCGGGATCTATAATTAAAATGGGTGTTCCACAAGGGTCCATTTTAGGGCCTTTTTTGTTCTTAGTATACATTAACGACTTGCCACTTATGGCCAAGGATCTTTGTGATATTGTTTTATTTTCGGATGATTTTCAAAGTAGATAGGAAAGATAACACACTAATTCAAGTAAACAACGCTCTATGTAGTATATCTTAATGGTTCTCAACTAATAATTTACTTCTGAATTCAAAAAAGACAAAATGTTTGAAGTTTTCATAGTCATAGTATTTTATTAATAACAAATAAGTTACATGTCAACAAAAAATAATCATACCTTACTAGGTAGTTGTAATAACATAAAGTACTAAGTATCATAATCAGTACAATTCATTATAGACAATTACTTATAAAATTCGAAATAATAATAACACTAAAAAATGTATTCAATTCTATTCAATAGAATTACATCCTAAACATTACAGAAATACAAAATTAAAATTAAAAATACCGTCAAAACATAATTAGGCAAATCGTATAATTAATTGAAATTAATAAAATTGTCAAATAATAAAATTATAGCAGTATGTCATCAAATTTGTAGATTGATTGCTCAACAAGCCACTTTTTGAGGCGGATTTTAAAAGAGTTACTTGACGTAGCATTTCGCACATGGTCAGGCAGCCGATTATAGTAGACAACCGGTGCCATCACGTACAATAGTTTGGACGTCTTCGTCAGCCGCTGTGGCACCACTCGCAGCCGGTGCGTGTGACGCGTGCCGTATTGGTGTCCGTCGCCTATTTTTGAGTAGTCCTCCAAGTGGTCTCTTGCATATAAAGCTGCCTGAAGACACAGGAGGGCAGGGACAGTGAGAATTTTCATCCTCTTGAATAAGGGTCGCGCCGATTCTTCAGGCGGCACTCTCGCTATGGCTTGCACCGCTCTCTTTTGCATTCTAAAGACGCGCTATAGATCTGCTGCGCGGCCCCAGAGTTCTACACCATATTGCAGAAGAGAGTGTACTGACGCGAAGTAGCAGCTCCGGACCATACTATAGGGTAAAATGGCGGATACGCGCCATAGCGCAAAACAGGCGCGACTGATCTCACACAGTCCATATATGTGACCTTCCCATGAAAGGCCACTATCAACTTGAAAACCAAGAAAAGTAGTAGTTGTCACTTGGTCCATTCGAGCATCACCCACTCTCACGCTGAGTTGTCTGTACGTGCGACCTGACAAATTTAAATGCACAAAGTGAGTTTTATTTATGTTCAGAATCAAACCGTTGATTCTGAACCAATGGTTGAGGTCACTTGCCACCTCATTCAATTTACCTTCCAGTTGGTCCACGGTAGGTGCGGTCACAACTGCAGCGACATCATCCGCATACATGAGTATGTGTCCGTCACGTACATTTTCTGGTAAGTCGTTTAGAAGTAGGGAGAACATTATGTTAGAGAGCGATGAGCCCTGCGCTACGCCAATAACGGTTTTCAACGGCTGCGACTTCAACGTGCCTCCATCCCCCACGACTAACTGCCGTCCATCTGTCATGAAATCTGACAGTAGCCTCAGTGCAGGACCCTCGATACCATAGTATCTGATCTTTGCGACAATGACATCATGGTCAGCGACGTCGAAAGCCTTAGATAGGTCACAAAAAATCACTGCGATTTGCTGCAGACTTTCCCGTGCCTCAAGAATTCGTCGAACTACCTTACGAGCTAAAGAGGTAGTAGATCTACCCCTGCGGTACCTATGCGTATTGCCTGTTCGATAAAGATTCACACTCCGTCAGGTATTCAGTCAGCGAGAGCTAAGACCGTGTTCAAAAATTTTAGCAATAGCTGGAACTATTGATACAGGTCTGTAGCTATTTACTTCCTCGTGCTTTCCTTTTCATTTATAAAGGGGAGATACTTTGACAAACTTTCGAGACAGGGGGTACGTACCCTCCTTACTGCTACGATTATATAAAGATGAAAGGATATAAGCTAAAGGCTCAGCTGTGA
The DNA here is from genome assembly GCA_917880725.1 of Selenia dentaria. Taxonomy (NCBI): domain Eukaryota; kingdom Metazoa; phylum Arthropoda; class Insecta; order Lepidoptera; family Geometridae; genus Selenia; species Selenia dentaria. The sequence goes on along the minus strand of OU862900.1, from coordinate 19,665,414 downwards.
CGTGAAGTAATGAGTTGATATATCGTACGCATCTTTAGAGTTCTTATGTGCTACACCATGTACCATAATGCGGAACACCTCTAAAGCAGTGAATGTCCTAAGCCGAAGAGAACGATCATGACGAGGTCGCATCGGGCGCGCCGCACGTCGCGGCCGTGCTTAAAAAGTGCGCATTTACAGCGTCGATGGCGTCAGCCTTGCTGGAGAATTTAGACCCATCAGGTCGCGTCAATAACTCCTCGATTTACCAGTTTCAGTGTTAACTACCTCCCACATTGATTTTATTATGTTTGGAGATTTATTTATTAAGTTACAGTAGTAATTACCTCTTTCGCGTTGCAGTAAGTCATCATATTTTATTTGGTATTCATTTATTTTCACTAACAAGTCATCATTTGATGCGAATTTAGTCATAATATTTCGCATGTCAAATAAAAAAGAATTCATTTCTTTGCCTACTGTTCCATATTTGGAGTCCAACGTTACGCTTGATGGAGTTAAACTCGTAATGGACAAGGCAACAGTCTTCTAGACATTAAAATTGACGCAAAATTACAATAGGGTCCTCATATAAATGTCCTGTCTGGGAGACTCAGTTCTGCTGCATATGCGGTACGTAAAATAAGACAGCTAACAGACGCTTCTACGGCGCGGTTAGTGTAAGTATTTTGCATATTTCCACAGCGTAATGTCATATGGGATATTGCTATGGGGTTCAGCGGCTGATATAGAGACCATCATTATTCTACAGAAACGTGCTATTCGAGCTATATACGAAATGGGCCCCCTGAATCTTTGAGAGATTTATTTAAAGAAATCAATATATTAACGTTGCTTTCCTTATATGTATTTGAAAATACTTACGAGTATAATGCATGTTCGTAAAAAAATATATAAATATAAGTTAAATAGTGTTCACCACACTTTTAATACTATAAATATAAATAGGATAGCTGTACCTACCTACGGTTCCGTTGCCTATAACCAAATTGCCCCACTTTCAACTCATTCTCGCTTCTCTTACCCAACCTCGCATCGAAGTCCCCCATAACAACTAGAAAGTGCGATTCAGAGGTATGTATCGCCCGACTAATGTTCTAATACATATCCTCCATCTCATAATCCGGGTGCGACTTCGTCAGTGCGTATACCTGAATAACCTTCAAGGAATATCGTTTGGATACTCTGAGTATTAGGTATACGACCCTATTGGAAACGCTATCGATTGTAACGATGTTGTTAGTAAGGGACTTGCGGACGAGAATCCCGACACCACCTTGGGACTGTTGGTCGCCCTCCCGATAGTAGAGTAGGTTACCTGATTTTAGGGTTATCGTGTCCTCACCCGCTCTTCGGATTTCTGATAACCCCACGATGTCCCAGTGTAACCTACTCATTTCATCTTCCAGCTCATACATCTTCTCGTCATTGTGCGTATGTTGTGTGTTACCAGGGCCAGGCGTGGTCGTTGAGGGCGGTAGCCGGGCGTCTGCCGGGGATTCTTAGCACCCCCTGCCCCTCCGTTACCGTGGCCGCTACCGTAGCCAGGAATAGCGGGGCCGCCGGGGACTGGTTCCTTTTGTGTCCATCATTGGGGGGGTTATGCCAATACTCGCCACGCTTGGAGGCGGGTTTGCGAGCGCAGTTTTGGGGTTTTATACTGGGAAGGTGCTGCTTCCGATTGTTACAGGCAGTATTTATGAGGTAATAATATTTTCTGATGCAGACCCAGTGATATTATAATCAGTCATCTCGTGACCACGGCCATTTTAACATAGTCAAAACGTCGAGCGAAAGGTACATATTTTTACCTAACTTAAATAATATATATACGTGATAAGTCCCGATAAACATTTAAAACATGTGTTCAAATCGCGAAAGTTTAAAAATTACTATATTATAATCTGATTGAAACTTTCGTAAGTATTAGGTACACATTTTAATGTTATTTTGACGTTTCTTTGATTTGACTTACTCGGTAGGTATAGTCAAATATCTCGACCGGTTTCGTGACCATCCGGGCCACTTCTTCATGGAGTACTTACGCACCCGGCTGCGTTCGCGCTAGTACTATCGCGCGACTATACCTACCGCGTAAGTAACTTTCAAAATAATATTAAGATATTATAATCTCGAACAAATTTATAATATTTTCTGATGCAGACCCAGTGATATTATTATCGACCCAAGATTATATTGACTGATCCAAAAAACGAGACAATGTTGTGAAAGAATTTATGAAGATTTATGATTCAAAAAGTGTACCTGATAAATAAGGATATAATATGATCTGATGCAGATCCAGTAATATTATTATGAGGTTTGTGGACAAACTTTTAGGAAAGGTCGAATGCTAGATATAATAATACATTAAATAATAAACATAAATAGTATATACAGCTTATAATCAGAATGAAGTAGCTCGTTGTTGACTTCCTATCTGATGTAGACGCTATTCATGACTAGTGACTAGTGAATCATTCCGGAAAAGTAGCATAAGTTCTTTATTGTAAAAATATGAAGTTAAGTGTAAATGAATTTATAATATACAAGCTATTTAAAAGTATAAACTATATTTAGAAATGTAAGCCTGCAATAATATGTTAAAGTAATTTTATTGTAAAAGTAAGAAAACGATTGCTGGTATAAAACTAACGACAGGTTAGGGGGTGGTACATTTGGCCCGCCATATTTGGGTTGTAATCAATAAAGCAAAAATAATTGTGAGACGTATTAAAATTATAAGACAAACATAACGTGAATTAGCCTATTTCATTATTGTGTCATCCTGATTCTAACACGTGACGTACGAAAAGCAACATTTGCAAATCTATTCACTATTCTAATAAAAGGATCAAACCGTTGATTCTTGGAAAAATAAAACTAGATATCTTCGGAATAATCATATAATGTAATAAAATATAATATAATTATATAATGTAATAAAAACATAAATTCCTTTTTTGATTTATCTTATTTTGCTAATATGTAAATTGTATTTTTTTACTCTTAGGTACAGTAAAAATTGATTTTAACAATAATCATTTGATCTATTATATAATGAATGTGCTCTTCACAAGATATTTTTTTACAATTGCTGATCTTTACATTCCACATATTACACAATAAAATTGAAAAGTTCATATTTTAGCCTCTTGTTGAGGGGAATGCACATTGTTTATAAATTCATTACCACAATACTGCATAAATTACGGTATTTACCGCCGAAACTCTTGATAAGTTTAAAATGCAACGTTTTCGTAATTACCTAACTTGTGACATTTTGTCAAGTAATTAATCGCAATAAAATAATCCCATGTTAGTGAATAGTTCTATCTGGTTTATTTTGTTTGACATATCGATTAATTATTATAGTCTGTACTTTATATGAGCGGAGGAAAGTCTCTATTCGGTTACCCCAGCAATAAAGTTTATGATGTTCAAACTCACATTTCACAGCTGTCGCAGTGATCAAGCTATGTGTTACGCGCATGTCTTAAGGGGAATGCATAGCTAGTACTTGTCCATACTAAAAGAAATAACTCTTTTCTACCTCTTAACATTGTCCAATTTCAGTGGGTTTTTTTTCATGTAAATAACACTTTATATACCGTGCGTTTTGATCTTTCAGGATTTTAAGTAATAAAAATGTAAAATTATACTTAGTAGGTATTGTAAAATACTAAAAAAAAACAAAACGTACGAGCATAGTATAAACAATGTGTTGAATACATGAATAGAAATAATCACTGAAATCAGAAAATGTTAAGAGGTAGAAAGGAGTTATTTCATTTTGGTATAGAAAAGTACTAGCTATACAATGCTCTTAATAAGAAAACATGTTCCGTTCGATGTAACTAAGCCACGCATAATTATTGTCAATGAGAAATTGAACAACTCTTTGAAAACAACAACTCTTATTTGTAGTACGAGAACAATTGTTTGAGTAATATTGCCATCTATTGCATTTTTAGCGTACTACAAAGTTCGATAGTAAAGTGTAAAATGGCTATAATTATTTTTAGAATCTCAGGTAACTGGTGCCGTTGTACTATTACCCTTTTCTGTATTTTAATTAAATGTTAATACTCCTAACGCCATCTTGACAACTATTTGGAACTACTGAAAGCGTCTACGCTAAAATGTATGGGTATTGGCTATACTCTGTAGTATTGTCATCCTTGATATTACTAGTACAAGATGTTTTTATAAAATAGTCCCTTCATGTTTAGACAAGTTTTGATGCATTACATTACAAATTTACAATAGTTTTACCAATATGTATTATTTATTAGGCCTTTTATAACACTTTTTACAATATTTTATTAGCTTTAATTTTGATCTTGTTCTCTTCATCGTTGCAGTCCTTTTTCATTTACTATTTATTTAAATCTTTGCAATAGTTATGCATAAAAATGTAGATGTTAGATTTAATAAATATGAAATTAATTCATCCTTGTGTTCTTCACAATCTAATAAATCACACTTGATGAACAGAATGGATTGAGTATCCCCTCCCGCTGCACCCCGCAGCAACTCAATCCACTCCGTCTCAATTCGAGTATATACATTCTGCTCAATGGTTGTTTGTTGCCCGCCGCGGAAGTCACTAGAACAGAGAACTGCCATCTGTGGGCTCCGCCGCAAATAACGCTGCAATTCAAGCAAACTCGTGTAAAATCGCGTCTCCGTAAACGCACTCTAGAACGCCATATGTTTGAATTCAATTTTGACTTGAGTAAAGATTCGACATGCCATACTAAGTTTAGTAATCAAGCTAAGCGTACTTCTGGAATACCGCCCTAAGTATGTATACCAGTCATCAGGTACCATAGTACACCTGTAGCGTAGTAGAACCTGAAGACCTTGTACATTTGTCCCATATTATTATTATTCCCCCTTCCCTCCGGACCTCTAAGGCGATCAGACGTATTTAAATAGTGCTCCGTTTTAATTGTTTTTTACGCAAATAAAATTCAAAATATTAAATTTTATTTGCGTAAAAAACAGCATATGGCGTTCTAGAGTGCGTTTACGGAGACGCGATTTTACACGAGTTTGCTTGAATTGCAGCGTTATTTGCGGCGGAGCCCACAGATGGCAGTTCTCTGTTCTAGTGACTTCCGCGGCGGGCAACAAACAACCATTGAGCAGAATGTATATACTCGAATTGAGACGGAGTGGATTGAGTTGCTGCGGGGTGCAGCGGGAGGGGATACTCAATCCATTCTGTTCATCAAGTGTGATTTATTAGATTGTGAAGAACACAAGGATGAATTAATTTCATATTTATTAAATCTAACATCTACATTTTTATGCATAACTATTGCAAAGATTTAAATAAATAGTAAATGAAAAAGGACTGCAACGATGAAGAGAACAAGATCAAAATTAAAGCTAATAAAATATTGTAAAAAGTGTTATAAAAGGCCTAATAAATAATACATAATGGTAAAACTATTGTAAATTTGTAATGTAATGCATCAAAACTTGTCTAAACATGAAGGGACTATTTTATAAAAACATCTTGTACTAGTAATATCAAGGATGACAATACTACAGAGTATAGCCAATACCCAAACATTTTAGCGTAGACGCTTTCAGTAGTTCCAAATAGTTGTCAAGATGGCGTTAGGAGTATTAACATTTAATTAAAATACAGAAAAGAGTAATAGTACAACGGCACCAGTTACCTGAGATTCTAAAAATAATTATAGCCATTTTACACTTTACTATCGAACTTTGTAGTACGCTACAAATGCAATAGATGGCAATATTACTCAACAAACAATTGTTCTCGTACTACAAATAAGAGTTGTTGTTTTCAAAGAGTTGTTCAATTTCTCATTGACAATAATTATGCGTGGCTTAGTTACATCGAACGGAACGTGTTTTCTTATTAAGAGCATTGTATAGCTAGTACTTGTCTATACCAAAATGAAATAACTCCTTTCTACCTCTTAACATTTTCTGATTTCAGTGATTATTTCTATTCATGTAATCAACACATTGTTTATACTATGCTCGTACGTTTTGTTTTTTTTTAGTATTTTACAATACCTACTAAGTATAATTTTACATTTTTATTACTTAAAATCCTGAAAGATCAAAACGCACGGTATATAAAGTGTTATTTACATGAAAAAAAACCCACTGAAATTGGACAATGTTAAGAGGTAGAAAAGAGTTATTTCTTTTAGTATGGACAAGTACTAGCTATGCATTCCCCTTAAGACATGCGCGTAACACATGGCTTGATCACTGCGACAGCTGTGAAATGTGAGTTTGAACATCATAAACTTTATTGCTGGGGTAACCGAATAGAGACTTTCCTCCGCTCATATAAAGTACAGACTATAATAATTAATCGATATGTCAAACAAAATAAACCAGATAGAATTAGAACTATTCACTAACATGGGATTATTTTATTGCGATTAATTACTTGAAAAAATGTCACAAGTTAATTACGAAAACGTTGCATTTTAAACTTTTTTAAGAGTTTTGGCGGTAAAAACCGTAATTTATGCAATTTATGGGTAATGAATTTATAAACAAAGTGCATTCCCCTCAACAAGAGGCTAAAACATGAACTTTTCAATTTTATTGTGTAATATGTGGAATATAAAGATCAGCAATTGTAAAAAAATATCTTGTGAAGAGCACATTCATTATATAATAGATCAAATGATTATTGTTAAAATCAATTTTTACTGTAAGAGTAAAAAAATACAATTTACATATTAGCAAAATAAGATAAATCAAAAAAGGAATTTATGTTTTTATTACATTATATAATTATATTATATTATATTACATTATATGATTATTCCGAAGATATCTAGTTTTATTTTTCCAAGAATCAACGGTTTGATCCTTTTATTAGAATAGTGAATAGATTTGCAAATGTTGCTTTTCGTACGTCACGTGTTAGAATCAGGATGACACAATAATGAAATAGGCTAATTCACGTTATGTTTGTCTTATAATTTTAATACGTCTCACAATTATTTTTGCTTTATTGATTACAACCCAAATATGGCGGGCCAAATGTACCACCCCCTAACCTGTCGTTAGTTTTATACCAGCAATCGTTTTCTTACTTTTACAATAAAATTACTTTAACATATTATTGCAGGCTTACATTTCTAAATATAGTTTATACTTTTAAATAGCTTGTATATTATAAATTCATTTACACTTAACTTCATATTTTTACAATAAAGAACTTATGCTACTTTTCCGGAATGATTCACTAGTCACTAGTCATGAATAGCGTCTACATCAGATAGGAAGTCAACAACGAGCTACTTCATTCTGATTATAAGCTGTATATACTATTTATGTTTATTATTTAATGTATTATTATATCTAGCATTCGACCTTTCCTAAAAGTTTGTCCACAAACCTCATAATAATATTACTGGATCTGCATCAGATCATATTATATCCTTATTTATCAGGTACACTTTTTGAATCATAAATCTTCATAAATTCTTTCACAACATTGTCTCGTTTTTTGGATCAGTCAATATAATCTTGGGTCGATAATAATATCACTGGGTCTGCATCAGAAAATATTATAAATTTGTTCGAGATTATAATATCTTAATATTATTTTGAAAGTTACTTACGCGGTAGGTATAGTCGCGCGATAGTACTAGCGCGAACGCAGCCGGGTGCGTAAGTACTCCATGAAGAAGTGGCCCGGATGGTCACGAAACCGGTCGAGATATTTGACTATACCTACCGAGTAAGTCAAATCAAAGAAACGTCAAAATAACATTAAAATGTGTACCTAATACTTACGAAAGTTTCAATCAGATTATAATATAGTAATTTTTAAACTTTCGCGATTTGAACACATGTTTTAAATGTTTATCGGGACTTATCACGTATATATATTATTTAAGTTAGGTAAAAATATGTACCTTTCGCTCGACGTTTTGACTATGTTAAAATGGCCGTGGTCACGAGATGACTGATTATAATATCACTGGGTCTGCATCAGAAAATATTATTACCTCATAAATACTGCCTGTAACAATCGGAAGCAGCACCTTCCCAGTATAAAACCCCAAAACTGCGCTCGCAAACCCGCCTCCAAGCGTGGCGAGTATTGGCATAACCCCCCCAATGATGGACACAAAAGGAACCAGTCCCCGGCGGCCCCGCTATTCCTGGCTACGGTAGCGGCCACGGTAACGGAGGGGCAGGGGGTGCTAAGAATCCCCGGCAGACGCCCGGCTACCGCCCTCAACGACCACGCCTGGCCCTGGTAACACACAACATACGCACAATGACGAGAAGATGTATGAGCTGGAAGATGAAATGAGTAGGTTACACTGGGACATCGTGGGGTTATCAGAAATCCGAAGAGCGGGTGAGGACACGATAACCCTAAAATCAGGTAACCTACTCTACTATCGGGAGGGCGACCAACAGTCCCAAGGTGGTGTCGGGATTCTCGTCCGCAAGTCCCTTACTAACAACATCGTTACAATCGATAGCGTTTCCAATAGGGTCGTATACCTAATACTCAGAGTATCCAAACGATATTCCTTGAAGGTTATTCAGGTATACGCACTGACGAAGTCGCACCCGGATTATGAGATGGAGGATATGTATTAGAACATTAGTCGGGCGATACATACCTCTGAATCGCACTTTCTAGTTGTTATGGGGGACTTCGATGCGAGGTTGGGTAAGAGAAGCGAGAATGAGTTGAAAGTGGGGCAATTTGGTTATAGGCAACGGAACCGTAGGTAGGTACAGCTATCCTATTTATATTTATAGTATTAAAAGTGTGGTGAACACTATTTAACTTATATTTATATATTTTTTTACGAACATGCATTATACTCGTAAGTATTTTCAAATACATATAAGGAAAGCAACGTTAATATATTGATTTCTTTAAATAAATCTCTCAGAGATTCAGGGGGCCCATTTCGTATATAGTTCGAATAGCACGTTTCTGTAGAATAATGATGGTCTCTATATCAGCCGCTGAACCCCATAGCAATATCCCATATGACATTACGCTGTGGAAATATGCAAAATACTTACACTAACCGCGCCGTAGAAGCGTCTGTTAGCTGTCTTATTTTACGTACCGCATATGCAGCAGAACTGAGTCTCCCAGACAGGACATTTATATGAGGACCCTATTGTAATTTTGCGTCAATTTTAATGTCTAGAAGACTGTTGCCTTGTCCATTACGAGTTTAACTCCATCAAGCGTAACGTTGGACTCCAAATATGGAACAGTAGGCAAAGAAATGAATTCTTTTTTATTTGACATGCGAAATATTATGACTAAATTCGCATTAAATGATGACTTGTTAGTGAAAATAAATGAATACCAAATAAAATATGATGACTTACTGCAACGCGAAAGAGGTAATTACTACTGTAACTTAATAAATAAATCTCCAAACATAATAAAATCAATGTGGGAGGTAGTTAACACTGAAACTGGTAAATCGAGGAGTTATTGACGCGACCTGATGGGTCTAAATTCTCCAGCAAGGCTGACGCCATCGACGCTGTAAATGCGCACTTTTTAAGCACGGCCGCGACGTGCGGCGCGCCCGATGCGACCTCGTCATGATCGTTCTCTTCGGCTTAGGACATTCACTGCTTTAGAGGTGTTCCGCATTATGGTACATGGTGTAGCACATAAGAACTCTAAAGATGCGTACGATATATCAACTCATTACTTCACGTCACAGCTGAGCCTTTAGCTTATATCCTTTCATCTTTATATAATCGTAGCAGTAAGGAGGGTACGTACCCCCTGTCTCGAAAGTTTGTCAAAGTATCTCCCCTTTATAAATGAAAAGGAAAGCACGAGGAAGTAAATAGCTACAGACCTGTATCAATAGTTCCAGCTATTGCTAAAATTTTTGAACACGGTCTTAGCTCTCGCTGACTGAATACCTGACGGAGTGTGAATCTTTATCGAACAGGCAATACGCATAGGTACCGCAGGGGTAGATCTACTACCTCTTTAGCTCGTAAGGTAGTTCGACGAATTCTTGAGGCACGGGAAAGTCTGCAGCAAGTCGCAGTGATTTTTTGTGACCTATCTAAGGCTTTCGACGTCGCTGACCATGATGTCATTGTCGCAAAGATCAGATACTATGGTATCGAGGGTCCTGCACTGAGGCTACTGTCAGATTTCATGACAGATGGACGGCAGTTAGTCGTGGGGGATGGAGGCACGTTGAAGTCGCAGCCGTTGAAAACCGTTATTGGCGTAGCGCAGGGCTCATCGCTCTCTAACATAATGTTCTCCCTACTTCTAAACGACTTACCAGAAAATGTACGTGACGGACACATACTCATGTATGCGGATGATGTCGCTGCAGTTGTGACCGCACCTACCGTGGACCAACTGGAAGGTAAATTGAATGAGGTGGCAAGTGACCTCAACCATTGGTTCAGAATCAACGGTTTGATTCTGAACATAAATAAAACTCACTTTGTGCATTTAAATTTGTCAGGTCGCACGTACAGACAACTCAGCGTGAGAGTGGGTGATGCTCGAATGGACCAAGTGACAACTACTACTTTTCTTGGTTTTCAAGTTGATAGTGGCCTTTCATGGGAAGGTCACATATATGGACTGTGTGAGATCAGTCGCGCCTGTTTTGCGCTATGGCGCGTATCCGCCATTTTACCCTATAGTATGGTCCGGAGCTGCTACTTCGCGTCAGTACACTCTCTTCTGCAATATGGTGTAGAACTCTGGGGCCGCGCAGCAGATCTATAGCGCGTCTTTAGAATGCAAAAGAGAGCGGTGCAAGCCATAGCGAGAGTGCCGCCTGAAGAATCGGCGCGACCCTTATTCAAGAGGATGAAAATTCTCACTGTCCCTGCCCTCCTGTGTCTTCAGGCAGCTTTATATGCAAGAGACCACTTGGAGGACTACTCAAAAATAGGCGACGGACACCAATACGGCACGCGTCACACGCACCGGCTGCGAGTGGTGCCACAGCGGCTGACGAAGACGTCCAAACTATTGTACGTGATGGCACCGGTTGTCTACTATAATCGGCTGCCTGACCATGTGCGAAATGCTACGTCAAGTAACTCTTTTAAAATCCGCCTCAAAAAGTGGCTTGTTGAGCAATCAATCTACAAATTTGATGACATACTGCTATAATTTTATTATTTGACAATTTTATTAATTTCAATTAATTATACGATTTGCCTAATTATGTTTTGACGGTATTTTTAATTTTAATTTTGTATTTCTGTAATGTTTAGGATGTAATTCTATTGAATAGAATTGAATACATTTTTTAGTGTTATTATTATTTCGAATTTTATAAGTAATTGTCTATAATGAATTGTACTGATTATGATACTTAGTACTTTATGTTATTACAACTACCTAGTAAGGTATGATTATTTTTTGTTGACATGTAACTTATTTGTTATTAATAAAATACTATGACTATGAAAACTTCAAACATTTTGTCTTTTTTGAATTCAGAAGTAAATTATTAGTTGAGAACCATTAAGATATACTACATAGAGCGTTGTTTACTTGAATTAGTGTGTTATCTTTCCTATCTACTTTGAAAATCATCCGAAAATAAAACAATATCACAAAGATCCTTGGCCATAAGTGGCAAGTCGTTAATGTATACTAAGAACAAAAAAGGCCCTAAAATGGACCCTTGTGGAACACCCATTTTAATTATAGATCCCGAAGATGTTACACCATTTATGCCAACCTTTTGCATCCTGTCAGATTAATATGACTCGATGACATCAAGCGCAGCTCCACGAATACCGTAATGGAAAAGCTTTCGAATCAGTATACGGTGATCCACACAATCAAATGCTTTAGAGAGATCACAAAAAACACTAATAGCATCATGTGAGCTCTCCCCAAGCCTTTAAGACATACGTCATTAACTTCACACCGGCATCCGTAGTTGATCTTGTTTTCGTGAAGCCGAACTGATTTTCGTGCAGTATTGAATTCTCGTTGAAGTGCGCCAAAAGTTGTTTGAGCATATTTTTTCAAATATCTTACTCAAAATTGGTAGTATAGACTGCTCTATAATTTGAGCGATCTATTTTTACTCCAGCCTTAAAAATTGGAGTGATTCTACTATATTTAATTAAATTAGGAAAGGTACCTCTATCTATACACATACACAGTACAGATTAAATAAGCGGGCCAAATTATGGAAGTCAATAAATAACGGGTATTTGGTTGTAAAATCTTCACTACCTGCAAAACACTATCGAGTTTCTGCTCAATAGGAGCAACGTACTTCGCGAGGAGCCTATCCAATGACTCCAAACGTCTATTTCGCTATACTTTTATTTACTAACACGCTAAATAATTGAACACTCCGCGGTACTGAAACACACGTCCGATCAGCGCGGAGGTAGGCGCGTCACTGATGATATAACGTCTCCCTGTCTCACGCTTCTTTGCAATGGAATTGCCTTCGAACTCTGCTCCTGTACTCGGACTGACATGTTGACGTTATTGTACAAACACTTCAGCACTTCAATTTACCAATAGTTAATAGGGCACCGCTGGAGAGACTCAAGCACTGCCCATGTCTCGAACGAATCAAAGGCCTTCATAGTTCACAAACGCTAAACAAAATAAGGGAAAGGATATAAGCTAAAGCTATAGCTAATCATTTGTACATAGTTCTTGTATAATATTATTGTTTGGATGTGTACATCTTGAGGGGATGTTACCACCATTAATCTACATAAGTTCAACATTTCCTGTTTGGTGGTAGCTCCACTTTGAAAAAGTCTATCTACCTTTTGTAAAGGATAGCTCAGGCTTTCAACGCTCTGGGAAAAGTAAAATCAGACTAGCAATAGACATTAGGTCTTAACGGGTATATAGAACATAGATGTACCCTACAGTGTTCTTTTAATCTTTCAGATGATACAAAATCAGATATTAATTTAGATACAATTATGACTGAAACGGTTGAACCAGCACAATCATCTGCGGACAACCATGAACCCACACCAGCCACTCCCCTGGTATTAGTCGAACCTTAAACTGACAAATCAAAAGAAGCTGGTCCAGAATTAGACGAAGAAATTCTAAACCTTCTGGGAGAAACTCCCTCAAAACAAAATAAATACAAACCTCCAATTCAAAATGAGTTAGCAGTGCGCTGAGAACACATCGTGTCAAACGGATTAACAACAGAGATCCGTAAAGAATTAGTAAAAAATCACCTACCCCCAAGTAACTGCACGAAGATTGCTGCCCCAAAACTTAATCCTGAAATAAGGGCAGCCCTACATGAGCATCTATTAAAAATGTACAAAATGTTGGAACTCAAACAAGGACAAATTGCTGCAACCATCTCCTGTGTGGGAGAGGCTTTAACTAGAATATTCGCTTTAGAACACAGAGATCAGGCGGTGGTGAGACTTCTAATAGAAGCTGGTCGATTATTATGTGATACTCAATATAAAGAATCTATAACAAGAAGACGATTCATATGTTTTACATTAAAGAAAGGTTTCAAAGAACAACTAAGTGATACCGATATTGACAGTTTCCTGTTTGGTGAAACATTGTCTGACACACTAAGAGCTGCAAAGGCGATATCTAGATCAGGTGCTGAACTTAGAGTTAAGAGTTACCCGTCGAAAAGGACAGTAATACAAACTCCAAAATCAGCCAACCATCAAACCCAGCCTTTAAACCAGAGGCATCCGCCCTCTACGGCCCGATAACGGGGAGCAGCACAGAGGTCGGAGCAGGAGTTTACGCTGCGACCACGTCGGAGTCAGCCGCCGCCACAGCGACAGCCGCAGCGCTCTCAGCAGCACCCAGGCCCGTGGCGCTAGACCCGGTACGTACAGCAGGGCGCTTATCAAAATTTTATCAACAGTGGCGATTAATAACCCATGATCCAGTTATACTGTCGTTGGTGAAAGGGTACAAGATACACTTTTCCAAGAGTGTTATTCAATTACACGAACCAATGTTACCAAAATTATCTGTATTTGAATCTGTCCAGTACAGAGAGGCCATTGCTGATCTTATCAACAATGGAGCTGTATCCATTTGTAGACCATGGGACAATTCGTATCTAGTTATTTTCTTATTAACCATATAGGAAAAATAGATTTATATTGAACTTAAAGCCTTTAACAAGTATATTTCAACTGAACATTTTAAGATTGAAGATTTGAGAACAACATTAAAATTAATATCAAGGAAAAGCTTCATGGCCACTCTGGATTTGAAAGATGCCTATTTTAATATCTCTATACATCCAGAACATAGAAAATACTTACGCTTCGTTTTTGAAGGAAAACTACATCAATTTGATGTTTTACCCTTTGGGTTAAATACGTCACCATTTGTTTTCACAAAATTGTTATAACCAGTAATGCATTTGCTTAGATCATTAGGTTACCTATTAACTATATATCTAGATGATATATGTACACTTGGAAAAAGTTATCAAAGCTGCCTAGATAATGTAATCAAAACAAAGGATGTCTTAGAATCATTAGGATTTATAATTAACTTACAAAAGAGCTGTATTAAACCTAAAACTATTTGCAAATACCTTGGGTTTATCATAGACACAGATAAATTTCATGTAAGCTTAAAAGAAGAAAAGAGAAAACTTATTAAAGATGACTTAAAAACGTTTATGACAATTATTATTAATAGCCTTTATTCTGACAGTACATAATTTACATATTTAATATATTAGGTATATGATAATAAATTTAAATATAACACTGTTTTTTTTTCTTTGCATTGATTAATTTATAATTTATTAGACTTCGACTCCCTGTCTGTATGCCACTAGTTGACAAAGGCCTCCTCCAACTGTCGCAATTTCTCTCGATCTTTAGCTACTCGTGTCCATGTGCCACCTGCTATGGTTCTTATGTCGTCAACCCATCGTCTAAATGGTCTGCCTCGTTTTCTCTTCTTATCACTTGTAAACCAATTCATTACTAATTTTGACCATTTTTCACTGCCTCTGATTGTATGGCCTGACCACTTCCACTTTAGCTTTTTTATTGTTTTTATGACGTCTTTTGTTTGTGTGTGTTTCTTAATAGTTGCAATTTTTATTCTATCGGATAACCTTTTACCTACCATACTTCTTTCCATGGAATTCTGACAAGTTTCTAGCTTTTTGTTGTGCCTTTTTGTAAGTGTGAAGCAGGAACCTATTATGACAATAGATAGATGTAAAATTAGAAAATTTGCAAGATTGGCAGGACTCCTCACTTCATCCTGCCCCGCAATCCAGTATGGTTGGTTATATACCAAGAATAAAGAAAGGTGTAAATACTTAGCTCTCTGTAAAACAGAGGACTATGATAGCTTCATGTCGGTACCAGAATGCCTTCAAGATGATTTATCATGGTGGTTAAGGTCTATAGATCATGCAGTAAACCCTATAAAACAAGATTTTTACTTTACTGAAATATTTTCTGATGCAAGCAATAAAGATTGGGGTACAGCATGCGGTGAGAAGACTGCCAATGGACAGTGGAGTGTTGAAGAGTCGACTAAACATATAAATGATTTGAAACTTTTAGCTGCATTTTTAGGCTTACAAGTATTTGCTAAAGAGCTAAGGCAATGTCAGGTTTAACTCCGTATTGACAATACTACTGCCATTGCATACATCAATCGCATGGGCGGGGTACGGTTTCCCCATCTAACAAAAGTTGCGGCAATTGTGGCAGTGGTGTGAAGCACGCAATATATATGTATTCACTTCATATATTAGCTCACAGGACAATAAAATAGCAGATGCAGAATCAAGGAGGTCGCATCCAGATACCATCATCATTATCAGCCGGAAGACGTCCACTGCTGAACATAGGCCTCCCCCATAGAACGCCACTTGGACCGGCTACTCGCTTCCTGCATCCAGCGATTCCCCGCGGTTTTTATGAGGTCGTCGGTCCACCTAACGGGGGGCCGGCCTACACTACGCCTTCCGGTGCATGGTCGCCACTCGAGAACCGTTCTTCGTGGAAGTGGCCTGCCCATTGCCACTTCAACTTGCTAATTTTGAGAGCTATGTCGGTGACCTTAGTTCTCCTACGGATCTCCTCATTTCGGATCTTATCACGCAAGTAAACCCCAAGCATAGCCCTCTCCATTGCTCGTTGAGCGACTTCAAGCTTGTTAATGAGGCCCACAGTAAGGGACCACGTCTCAGTGCCATAAGTCATCACTGGCAACACACACTGGTTGAAAACCTTGTTTTTCAGGCTCTGAGGTATTGGGGACGAAAAGATGGATCGAAGCTTCCCGAACGCTGCCTATCCGAGCTGGATTCTTCGTGCGACCTCCTTGTCGAAGTTGGACCTACCTAATTGGACAGTCTGTCCCAAGTAGACGTACTCGTCTACAACTTCGAGTGTATCGTTTCCAACAATTACCGGTATAGGTGGAACATGGACATTGGACATGATTTTTGTCTTAGCCATGTTCATCTTAAGACCAACCTGTTGGGAAACTCTACCGAGGTCGTTGAGCATGGTGCCGATATCCTCGAGCGACTCCGCCATTATAACTATATCATCGGCAAAACGAAGGTTAGTGATGTATTCGCCATTAATGTTGATGCCACATCCTTTCCAGTCCAAAAGTTTGAAAACATCCTCCAATGCGTTAGTGAACAGTTTCGGAGAGATGACGTCTCCCTGTCTCACACCTCTCTGCAATGGAATTTGTTCCGTACTCTGGTCCTGTAATCGGACTGACATAGTGGCCTTGCTGTATAAACGCTTCAACGCTTCGATATACCTATAGTCAATTTGGCATCGCTGCAAGGACTGCAGTATGGCCCACTTCTCGATAGAATCGAAGGCTTTCTCGTAATCCACAAACGCTAGACACAGTGGCTGATTATACTCTTCGGTCTTCTGTATAATCTGCCGTAGTGTATGAATATGGTCTACGCTGCTAAAGCCTCTTCGGAAACCGGCTTGTTTGGGAGGCTAGAACTCATCAAACCTGCGTGCGAGACGGTTCGTGATGACTCTCGAAAACAGCTTGTACACGTGGCTCAAGAGCGATATGGGCCTATAATTCTTCAATAAGGTTTTATCACCTTTTTTGAAGAACAGCACCACCACGCTCTTGTGCCACGTTTCCGGTGTTTTGCCTTCGAAGATGACAGAATTGAATAACTTCTGGAGGACTAAAAGTATCGGTTTACCATTCTAATTGGAATGGTTCACCAGCCATTCTAATCTCGTACAGGCTGATGTCCGGGATGTCTTCGTTATAGTGTCGGACTAACTTTGCTCTGGTGTCCTGAGCTGCTTCAGTAACGGGTTCGCGCGTAAATAACTGTCGATAGAAGCTCTCAATCTCTCTCAGAACCTCAGGCTTGGATGAAACGATACTGCCATTTTCGGTCTTCAGTTTTGTCATTTGGCTTTGCCCAATAGACGAATCCTTTGCAAACACTTTAGAGCCCTGGTTCCGCTCAATTGCTGCCGTAATACGCGCAGCAGTATCCAGATATAGAATGGGAATTAAAAGATAACGCCTATTATAAAGTTGTTAAAAAATTAGGTCAACCTGATATTGACCTTTTTGCATCAATAATAAATTTCAAGTGTATAAAGTATGTTTCTTGGGATAGAGATCCAGGAGCATTCGCTGTGAATGCTTTTACTTTAAACTGGCATAATTATTATTTTTATGCATTCCCACCCTTTGCATTAATTCCGAAGACCGAGCAGAGGGCATAATTGTGGTTCCATCTTGGCCCACTCAACCCTGGTACCCACTCTTTAGAGATCTACTCTGCTCCGAAATAGTAACATTTGAGCCATGTGATGATGTATTGTTATCTGTTGCCAACAGCCTGCCCAAGCTCACATTGATTGCAGGGAGATTATCCGGACGGCACTACTAAGAAGAAGCGTCCCTCCATTATCATTAGATATTATGATTTCTTCTCTGTCTTCTAATTCCAAGAAACAATATGAAATCGCTATCCGACGTTGGGTAGGATTTTGTAGTAAATATAGCGTGGATATATATATATATATATATATATATATATATATATGAGGCATCAATCCCAAATGTGGTGTATTTTCTCACCGAGTTATATCAATCGGGTCTACAGTATGGTTCATTAAACAGTCATCGCTCTGTTTTGTCATTGATCTTAGGATTGAGAGTAGGTTCAGATGACCGTGTTAGTAGACTATTTAAGGGTTTGTACCGGCTTCGGCCTCCGTTGCCAAAATATAAAATCACGTGGAACCCATCAATTGTTTTAGATTTTTTATCAAAATGGTACCCTAACACTAACCTTAATCTAGAGCTATTAACAAAGAAGACTGTAACATTACTCATGCTGATCACAGTTCATAGAGCTCGGACACTAAGCAAGATTAATTTACAAAACATTATAGTTAATAATGAAGTCATTATGATAAAAATACAAGAGTTAATAAAGACATCTCGTCCTGGTACAGTACAACCACAACTAACTATTCCATACTATAATGAATGTCCAGAAATTTGTCCAGCGAGATCAATAAGATCATATATTGATAGGACAAAGTCTGTAAGAAAAGTGGAGCAAGGTTTTTTCATAAGTTTTAAAAAACCACACAAAGTAGTTTCACCGAACACTATCAGTAGATGGATAAAAGATACCTTAGCAGCTAGTGGAATTGATACCTCAAAATTTACAGCTCACTTTACCAGACATGCAGCGACTTCAGCTGCTCATAGAGCAGGTGTCAATATTGACACCATACGTAAAACAGCTGGGTGGAGTGCAAAGTCAAAAGTCTTTGCTAGGTTTTACAACAGAGAAATAGAAACAGATCAATCCAATCAATAAGCTTTATCAATACTAAATAATCACAACAATACTTAATTTTGATTAGGATACCTAATTGTATGTTCAAAATAATAATGCTTTTACCTTAACAAAATTGGTAATAATATTAATAAGTTTTTATTTCAGGCGTATAACCCATAGATTTAAGTATGTTTAAAAACACAAGATAAAAATAGAACGAATATAAAATAAGTAATCTCTACTTATAAGATTAAATATAGTGTGTACATGTGTACAACTATTAATATGTTATTTACTATAAGTGTTTTCTATCGGTTAATCATATTAGTTAAGTATGTTTCCAATATAATTACTAATGATTTGTGATAATAGTGTTTTAATAAAATATTTCACCATCTTTCAAAATCTACCATGTACTCTGCATCTCTTCGGACGAATGGAGAAGAGGTATAATTAATGATTAAACGAACTTACCTTATGTGAAGTTCTATCATAATTATAAGAATCCATTCGTCTGAAGAGATCCATTCTCTCCCACCCTAGCTAATGCAACTCGGAGAGGTGAAATATTTGTTTGCTTTCAACGAAATGAAGATACGTAAGAGTTGTCAGTACAAGAAAGCCTAAACAAACCAAAAAAAAAGTGCTTTCAATATTGTGAATGAGAGGCGAAACATAGCGCTTACTACCATGTACTATGCATCTCTTCAGACAAATGGAGTCGTATTGATAGAACTTCACATAAGGTAAGTTCGTTTAATCATTACATATATTCCCTTCCTATAAATTACTCCTCTGACCCTATCATTTTCCTTATTCTTTATAAATTAATAACATATCCGTTTCCCCGTTTTCAAACAAAAAAAAACAATTTAACTGTACATACTTCCTATAAATCGTACTCCAAACCTTGCCGGACAAATCTGAAAATGAATCGATGCCGAAGACGATGGAAGAGTTTTGGAAGAAAACATGACACTGGCAAATGCACATGACGTGCGACGCCATATTCCTCAACGGAGTTGAGTTGAGGATAAAGAAAAAAAAACATTATTACTATGATTCTTGTTGATGTTGCTCTTTTCCAATTAATAAAATTGTTCTGTTCTGTTCATATTTCTTAACTTATCTTACAGTCTTAGAATTAAGGTAATTATCTACAATAACGTAAGTAGGTGACAAAGTTAACCTTCACAATTATTTATAATTATGATGTGTGACAGTTAGTGCGTTCGAATAGATCACTTATCGTATTTGGCCAAAATAACGCTAAAAACGCTCAAAAGGGGCGTTTGAATTGGGAATCTGGGTGAAAATGTCGTTCATGCCTCTGTTTGTTCAGCGTTCGGAAAGCTAAAAAAGAGGTATTTTTGCCACCAAAACGTGCAACGTTTTTGACCCACGCTCGGAGCATGGTTGTTGGTGGCCGTTATTGACAACTATGTATTTGACAGCATAATCATGCGATTTTAGGTCTTATGCTCAGTTGAGCGTTCGAATAGGGTATGGGCAAAAGTGGCAAAAATAACGTTTTTGAGCTTTACGAACGCTTTAACAAAAGAGCCATCAATGACAACGCCACCAATGCCCTTATAAGCTAATCGAATGTAGGTACCTTGTGTTCAATTAATTTTGTTTAGGTAAGTGTATACTTGCCGTCCTGTGTAAATATGTTTTGTGTTGTTCTATTTTCAGATTTACCTGCATACAAAATTCAAGACGACAGATTGTCAAAAAGGTGTAATCACTTCGTTATAATTCAGCAATCATTCTGTACAGTTTGTTGTCTGCTCTACGAAACTACACTGGCAGATTACTGCAAACCCACGTCCCACACATGCAAAACCATGTACAAAAGTTGATGTTGTGGTAAATTTTGTACAGTACCTAGGTAATGGTTTTTAATACTTACATCGGTATCCCAGAAAGATGCTCAGCTGTGAATCTCTGCTTGAGCAATTTGACAGTAAATGTCACACAAAATGTACTCGGATCTGTAGGTACTCAAGTGTATATTCACTACTGAGCATGCTTCTGGAACACTGGCCTTAGATATATAAAAATGAGTAGATATAGAACTAAAACTGTCAGTTGAGTGAAAACTTCTAATATTCTTAGGCTATTTTGTGCCTTTAACAAACCTCTAACATAGATACATAAAATTTATTCAGATGAACAACACCTGCTGAAATTATTCCCATCAATATACTTTATGTATCAAATTATCCATTTAACTTTTATGTGATCCATTCATTGGACAATATTTTGATTACTCTTATGTGTCATGTTCTGTAAAAGTTGAATGCATCACAAACTAATTTGTTTGACTAACTTTACTAAGGAAGGAAAAGGTAAATGGTCATATCGAAACAAATATGGAAGCTATTAAAATTGTACAATTATGCTCACCTGTTACTACCTAGAAGTTGTATTAACCACTGTGAAACCATATTACTTGACATGCCAGCGGCTTTGCTTGCGTGGCCTCGCGGGATACGATAATTACAGATTTCAATTAGGATTCTTATTCGAATTTCACAAAATTCCGTCTTAGTGAGTACATAGGTCCAAAAAAGAACCCCCATGCAAAACTTTAACTTTTAGAATTCGCAGTAACAAAGTTTCATACAAACTTTCAACCCCAAAAAAACCCTTAGGGGTTGAATTTCATAAAATCCCGTCTTAGTGATCACCTACGTCTTAAAAATAACCCCCATGCAAAATTTTAAACTCTTAGCACTCGCAGTAACAAACTTTTATACAAATTATGAACCCCAAAAAAACCCCTTAGGGGTTGAATTTCATAAAATCCCATCTTATTCTTTGAATGTGAGTTGTAATTTGCATGTATATTTTATTGTGTGCAGGAAGTTTTGCATTTATTTTGTAGTATATTAATTCACAAAATACCTACGACTAATTGTATTCTTATAAAAAATGAATTGAGCTTCCCGGCTGTCTATTTATAGTTTTATACCTACATATATTAATTACTTGTACTGACTGTTAGCTTTGGGCCTAGCATGAATAACTGCGTAAGTGTAACGTAACGTGTCGTTCACATGAGACAGTACAAACTGACATGTATCTAGGGCAACTGTGCTACAGATAACTCATGCGCCATAGCGTGACGCGTTGACGCTTACGATACGAATACTTTTCGCAGATTCATTGTGCTACGGCCTCTGTTAATGCGGTCCAAATCATGCCGAATAACATCCTATTTCCTTCCCCGGGATGTAATCAATCTCTTTGCCAAGTTTCATTGTGGTCCGTTCAGCCCAAGGATATAGGAATCTCCCTTCCTATATCCGAGCCTCAGCCGTTTAGGTGCCAGAGCATAACAAACAAACAAACTTTCGCATTTATAATATTAAGAGGATTGCATAGCTAGTACTTTCCATGCTAAAAGAGAAAACTCTTTTCTACCTCTTAACATTGTCCGATTTCAGTGATTTTTTTTTCATGGAATCATGACATTGTTTACTATGGCCGTATGTTTTAATTTTTTCAGTATTTCAAAGTACTATAAATTTTCTTTTTACTTAAAAAAACTGAAAAAATCAAAACGTATGGGCATAGTAAACAATGTCATGATTCCATGAAAAAATAAATCACTGAAATCGGACAATGTTAAGAGGTAGAAAAGAGTTTTCTCTTTTAGCATGGAAAATTCTAGTTATGCAATCCTCTTAAGGTGCTGTCATTTCACGACGTCGATTAAAATGAGGGTTTTGAAGCAGTCTATGCAGCGAGTTACTTAAATTTACAAAAAATAATGACATTTCTTAGACTTTTAACCTACACTTTGACGGACTTAAAACATATTTTATCATACTATACATTAAAGAAAAAATCTAACATATTTAATTTCACCTTTAAAACAGTGTTGCTCTTTATTCACAATTGTATTTGTCATGAAACAAATATCATAAAATAGCAATTTTAGTGAGCACCTATGTCCGAAAAAGAACCCGTATGCAAAATTTGAAACTCCTAGCACTTGTAGTTTCTGAGATTTCGCGATGAGTGAGTGACCTTTCACTTTTATATATATTATTATAAATTTTTTAAGACCTCATATTGATCTTACCATTCTATTTACAATGTTCAGCTATTCTTGGTGCTGTCATGACTTACATGGGTGACCAGTAGTGGCTTATCAACTGAGCACTTTCTTGCTGCGGAGGGCACATTAAGCTTGTGTTAGGGGGTGTTGAAGTTGATGGCCTGAATACTCCAGTATTAGAACTCTAGCCTGTCATATATTATCGCCTATTGTAACAAAAAAAAATTACAATTGTAATATTATAATAGAATATAAAAGGCAAGCGGGGAATGTCTATATTGACTATGTCTCCCTGTTCCGTGCTCCAATGGTAATAATATAAAGATAAATGTCTCTTTAAATTGTAATAATATAAAGTTTGTTAGGGAAATGTTATTGTAAGCAAGTTAGCATAAAGTAAAATAAAATATTTGTATGAGTATTTTGAATAGTATCTATGTGAGCTATAGTATTATAAGCTTACTGTGTTAGCTAGAAAATTAATAAATAAACAAGGTCGGGCGCCTGGAACGACCTCACACAAAGAAAATATATATATAAAATTAACAAACATTACCTGGAATAGCAGCCTGTAGAGATTCGGAACTTCTAATCTTTAGGTGGGGGAACTTGAAATAAGTGAACACTCTTAAAGAAAAACGCCAATAGCTGAAACAAATAGAAACTAGCGTTAGGATCATGTCCGTAAACTCAAAGTATACGAAAATTTGACTAAAACAAAGCACCGTTTTTCTTAGGTTATGTGGTAGATACTCAAAATCCATTATTTTGATAAAATTGAAGTTATTTCAAAAAGCTCATGGCTTGCTGCCTCTGAATATCGCCTCCACATGTCGGGCGAAACTCACAAAATTCAGATCCAAATGGATATAAGAATTAAACAATAATGTCTTTACATTGCGACATTGACATGGGTTGTCTGGAAGAGATCGCTCTGACCGATCTACAGTGAAAATATTTTTTTGTGGAGGGCACTTTTTAGTCGACACTGATGCCAAAACTGTACTTTTATTAGTTTTAGTCTCTGTCTGTATCTGGTTAGTACATCTCACCAAAACCAATGAATGAATCCAAGTGAAACTGGCATGATTTGAGTATATATATACATATATTTTTTTTTTATTTTTTTATTATTGATTTTGTTCACAGACTCAATGGGTCCGTGGCATTGCTTACATTTATATTTTAAACTTATATTTTTTTTTAAATTATTACTAACGGAATACAGGACATTTTTTTGCTTAACTAAACTTACATAATACATTTTTTTTCTACACAAATGGACTAATTTCTAAATATCGTACATACCGAGAGCATACCGGCTCCCGCAAGCAGCGACCGTTCACGAGCTTGACACGTGTGCCAGCCATTGCACTCCTCAACCATATTTGAGGGCAAAGGACGACCCGCGACACGACGCCGCCGCGAGAAGAAGCCTTTTAGTGAGCGTGAATGCTCAAGGTATACACGCATACATAATACAAAAGCCAAAGCTTGTCTAATTTTATTTAATTTTTTGTAACTATATTTTATTTAAGTCGGCTTTCTCCACCCGGCCCAGGGCCTCCGTAACATCCACATTCCGATCTTTTATGGCCATCTGCAAGTTGTAGTCGCGGATAGCATTTGGTGACGCAGACACCGCACGCCGCACGAAACGGCTGATGGCGTCTTCTTCGTCGTCGGCGTAGTAGGTAAAGGTCCTGGTGTGCCGCGAGACTGCAACCACTGCGTGCGGGACGCTCTCGTGCAGACTCATGTTGCCCTTGGTTTTAATGGCGATGACCGACTCGTTTGTCAGTCCCTGTGCTTCATGGATGGTAAGGATGCGCGACCCCGTGCCTCCACCATAACCTTGGTTGGTCAGGGTCTCCTTTTCTTCCTGAGTGTGTACTAGGAAGAGGGTGTTGGGAAGGGTGCTGGGTATATGCGCATCTCTGTACCTTCTCTGCTCCAGGGACCTAATACGTGGGGCTGAAGAATATATACCTGAATATATTTCACTCAACGCGTACACGACATCCATGGGATTCCGGTGTGTGCACAACTCCTGATTTTAATAACTTTGGTCTTTTGGCCTAATAACATTTTTTTTTAAATTTAATATAATAATATGGTGTCCAATATTATCCACATCCACACAAAGGTCTTCAGGTCCCACACTAGGCAGAGCCTGTACTATGGTAACCTGATGACTGATATAAATACATGATATACACACCCAGACACAGATCAAACAGACATGTTCATGCACACAAATCTGAACTGTCCGGGGATCGAACTCGGGACCAGCGGCTCAGAAGGCAGAGGTGCTACCAACTGCGCCAACCAGCCTGTCTACATGAAGTATCTAAATACAAGTTTTCAGAACTATTACTTAAAAAACAAACTATTCTTCATGCAGAGTTTCATCCTCTATTTCACCCCCTTAATCATCCCTGTAAAAAATATTTTTTAATGAATAATCAAAACACAAAATCTAAAAAAGACACAAAGTCTAAACACTATCACACAACCATTTCTGACTGCTGACTGCATTCTAGCTAACTTAAAAGTTTGACTCTTACCGAAATGTATGGAAAAAAGGTATCGCTATTTCTGACATATCTAGTACTTACTCAAACCTCAGTCGGTCCAGTAGAGACTTTTGATCCTTATAAAAAACAACATTGACTGGCACCATTAAAAGTTTTTGTGTAAAATGACAATTTTCTGGCTGACTGTACATATTCCAAAATCTGTAAATTCAGTTCAGAATATCTTAAAAAAAATATGGATAGTCTCCTAAACACGTTTTCCTGTTATAATAACGTTAAGGTACCTGCCCTGACTATCCCGTCTGAAAAAATCACTCTGTATAGCATATCATCAGGGATAATGCAGAACTCTGTTAAGGACAGCGAGCTGGACCCGCAGTTTGCGTAATTAGCTTAAGTTTAAAATGAACCTACATAGAAAGTTATAATTCGCTCTGTATTATGTAACTATTAAAATTAACGTCACATACAAGTATATAATGTAACCAATCACGTAGCATGCCTAGAATGACCTTTAAAATAAGACAAAGAAACTTAATTGTATGAAAGAGAAAGAGAGAAGAACCTCTTGGATAGGCCGAAAATAAAATGAGACGCGAGCAGTCTGTACTAGTTGCGAGATTCAGTTGCGTTCATGGGAGAGGCTAATTTTCAGCACTGGACGTCATACAGCTAAGATGAGATGATAGATAAGAAGTAATTTCAAAAACTAAAACCTGTAGGGCTATTATGTATCTCAGTTGCCAACAAATGTTGATCGAAATCGAAAAAATGGCTTTAAAAACTTACTGACTTACTAATATTTTTGCTTAAATTAATAATTTTCTCTTACTAGATTTAAATATTTTATTTATTATTATTCATTTATTTAAATAATTTGACAGGTCGGTTGGCGCAGTTGATAGCATCCTTGCCTTCTGAGCCGCTGGTCCCGGGTTCAATCCCCGGACAGGTTTAACATTTGTGTGCATGAACATGTCTGTTTGAGCTGTGTGTGAGTGTGTATATAAGTATGTATAACAGTCATCAGGTTACCATAGTACAGGTCTGCCTAGTTTGGGACTTGAAGACCTTTGTGTGGATGTTCACCAAAAGACTACATTATAAAGTATGAAACTAGTAAATATTCTCATTTGAAATTGTTTGTGCATTCAATATTTATCGTCTATTAAAAAACAACTTACGCATAATATATTTTAATGTGTGCTTGTAGGTATTATTATTAAATTTGTATATAATTTTATTCGTGATATCGACTACGCGTAACTCTCACGTTAATCCCGTTTTACTATTTCAAAATTATAATGAACGCGAGTTTCAATAACAATATATTTTAATTTGTTTAATATGTTAATTGTAATTTGTAATTCATATGATGTTTTGTCAGAGGATAGCCATCGTCTGCTACTTTGTTGTATAGCTTATGGTTGCTTACTATTGTAAGAATACATCTTTTTTTGCAATTCTACTGATACTTTATGCTATATGTAATGTAGACACCTTTATGCATAATACGTAAATTATTTGTTACAGGTACATACGATGGCTGATTGTGAATCTGCAACGAAAAGAAAACTGGAAAAACAAAACATGAGATACAGTGGTAAAAAAACATATAAATGTAATATGTGTCATTATAAATGTTCTACCACTAGACGCTTGAAAAAACATATTAGAACACACACTGGAGAGAAACCATTCAAATGCAACATGTGTGATTATGAATCTGCTAGAGCAAATCAATTACAAATTCATATTAGAACACATACTGGAGAGAAACCATTCAAATGCAACATGTGTGATTATGAATCTGCAAGAGCAGATCAATTACAAAGACATATTAGCACACATACTGGAGAGAAACCATTCAAATGCAACATGTGTGATTATGAATCTGCTAGAGCAAATCAATTACAAATTCATATTAGAACACATACTGGAGAGAAACCATTCAAATGCAATATGTGTGATTATGAATGTACACAAGCAGGTCACTTACGAAACCATATTAGAACACATACTGGAGAGAAACCATTTAAATGCAACATGTGTAATTATGAATCTACAACAGCAGGCAACTTACGAATTCATATTAAAACACACACTGGAGAGAAACCATTCAAATGCAACATGTGTGATTATGAATCTGCTAGAGCAAATCAATTACAAATTCATATTAGAACACATACTGGAGAGAAACCATTCAAATGCAACATGTGTGATTATGAATCTGCTAGAGCAAATCAATTACAAATTCATATTAGAACACATACTGGAGAGAAACCATTCAAATGCAACATGTGTGATTATGAATCTGCAAGAGCAGATCAATTACAAAGACATATTAGCACACATACTGGAGAGAAACCATTCAAATGCAACATGTGTGATTATGAATCTGCAAGAGCAGTTCAATTACGAAGGCATATTAGCACACACACTAGAGAGAAACCATTCAAATGCACCATGTGTGATTATGAATGTACACAAGCAGGTAACTTACGACGTCATATTAGAACACATACTGGAGAGAAACCATTCAAATGCAACATGTGTGATTATGAATCTGCAAGAGCAGATCTATTACGAAGTCATATTAGCACACACACTGGAGAGAAACCATTCAAATGCAACATGTGTGATTATGAATCTGCAAGAGCAGATCAATTACGAAGTCATATTAGCACACACACTGGAGAGAAACCATTCAAATGCAACATGTGTGATTATGAATGTACACATGCAGGTAGCTTACGAAGACATATTAGCACACATACTGGAGAGAAACCATTCAAATGCAACATGTGTGATTATGAATGTACACAAGCAGGTCACTTACGAACCCATATTAGAACACATACTGGAGAGAAACCATTCAAATGCAACATGTGTGATTATGAATCTGCAACAGCAGTTCAATTACGAAGGCATATTAACACACACACTAGAGAGAAAACATTCAAATGCAACTTGTGTGATTATGAATGTACACAAGCAGGTAGCTTACGAATTCATATTAGAACGCACACTGGAGAGAAACCATTCGAATGCAACATGTGTGATTATGAATGTACACGAGCAGGTAACTTACGAATCCATATTAGAACACATACTGGAGAGAAACCATTCAAATGCAACATGTGTGATTATGAATGTACACATGCAAGTAGCTTACGAAGACATATTAACACACATACTAGAGAGAAACCATTCAAATGCAACATGTGTGATTATGAATCTGCAAGAGCAGATCAATTACGAAGTCATATTCGAACACATACTGGAGAGAAACCATATAAATGTTCTACCACCAGATGCTTAAAACACATTAGAACACAGATTGAAGAGTGTATAGTAAATGTTAGTAAATAATAAGAATAATAATAATATGGGACAAATGTACAAGGTCTTCAGGTTCTACTACGCTACAGGTGTACTATGTTACCTGAGGACTGGTATACATACTGAGGGCAATATTCCAGTACGCTTAGAAGTGAATCTAAGCTTGATTACTAATCTTAATATGGCATGTCGAATCTTCTCTCAACTCAAAACAGAATTCAAACATATGGCGTTCTAGAGTGCGTTTACGGAGACGCGATTTTACACGAGTTTGCTTGAATTGCAGCGTTATTTGCGGCGGAGCCCACAGATGGCAGTTCTCTGTTCTAGTGACTTCCGCGGCGGGCAACAAACAACCATTGAGCAGAATGTTTATACTCGAATTGAGACGGAGTGGATTGAGTTGCTGCGGGGTGCAGCGGGAGGGGATACTCAATCCATTCTGTTCATCGAGTGTGATTTTTTAGATTGCGAAGAACACAAGGATGATTTAATTTCATATTTATTAAATCTAACATCTACATTTTTATGCATAACTATTGCAAAGATTTAAATAAATAGTAAATGGAAAAGGACTGCAACGATGAAGAGAACAAGATCAAAATTTAAGCTAATAAAATATTGTAAAAAGTGTTATAAAAGGCCTAATAAATAATACATAACTATACATAATGGTAAAACTATCGTTAATTTGTAATGTTACGCATCAAAACTTGTCTAAACATGAAAGGACTATTTTATAAAAACATCTTGTACTAGTAATATCAAGGATGACAATACTACAGAGGATAGCCAATACCCATACATTTTAGCGTAGACGCTTTCAGTAGTTCCAAATAGTTGTCAAGAAGGCAATACTCCTAAGTATTGACATATGTTAAAATACAGAAAAGGGTAATAGTACTACGGCACCAGTTACCTGAGATTCTAAAAATAACAATAGCCATTTTACACTTTACTATCGAACTTTGTAGTACGCTAAAAATGCAATAGATGGCAATATTACTCAAACAATTGTTCTCGTACTACAAATAAGAGTTGTTGTTTTCAAAGAGTTGTTCAATTTCTCATTGACAATAATTATGCGTGGCTTATAGTAGATCCAACCGTTTATCCTCTTTTTGACAGCACCAATAGAACGTAACATGACGATGTTACGCAAAAGTTAACTTATAAATGCGAGGTTTTAAAAATATGACAACTGCTTAAATTTGCTCCTTGATCCCGTATAATAATCATCTTTCACAAAATGAGTCCATAAGTGCAGTAGTTTTTTTATAAATTCCATAAAATAACAAACGTTTTTAAAAAATTACGTTCTATGGCTATCAACATAGTGATGTTACGAAGTTACGATTGAGATATCGATATTGTTTATGAACTATTTTTACACGGGTGTTTTCCGTTCTCGGCACATAATATCGGATTTATTTTTATGTAAAACCGTTATATTGATGCGCCTCAGGAAAACATACAGCATTATTTGAAGACGTGTTTATCTCCTGGTGTATATCCAAAAAAGAACAAGGTTATGATGACTATGATGATTACAAGTACAAGTCATACTTGACGAAGCTGTTACCGGTTAAATCTGGGATGGCCAGCGAGCAACACGGAAGGGAGTAGGCATACACAGCGTTTCCCCTCTGTCAAAGTACAAGTCCGCATGGACCATGGAGTTTGATAATATACTGTGGGGTGAGGGCGGGGCTAGATTTGTGAATGGTGCTTTATTTTTTATGTGTTAGTGATTTGGTTGTGTGAGTATGATCGGCAATGGATCGGTACAGGTATGTTTTGTATGTAATAGTGCGGCTTTGCGCTAGTGTGCAACTTCCCCTCCCGCAAGAAATGACAGAAAGATTTGAACAATATTTTTTAGCTAAGGCTACTCCCTTCCGTGTTGCTCGCTGGGGATGGCAGACATTAAAGTCTGCCGTTTGGTACCAGAAAATAGTAAAGTTTGAGCAACCCCAATTCCAATTTAAGCAAACGAAATCTAATCTTTTATTTTTATTTATTTATTAATCAAAATCAGATTCATCGTTGCTGTCACTCGAGCTATTGCCGACATTTATAATTAATTGTTGACTCATATAATCTATCGCCACGTGTTTATCCCAATCTGCCATTATAGTTTCTTGTGTTTTTTGAATTACATTTTGCCAGCTTTCCGCAGTTACTTTCACACATGCATTTTTTAATAAATTTACCATTTTGTTTGCCGTGAATGGGGGTTTTGTGTTATTTCTAGCAGCGTGTCCTTTAACTTGAGCCCATATTAATTCAATGGCATTGTATTGACAATGATAGGGTGGAAGTCTAAGAACCCAATGACCATGTTCTGCAGCTATTTCGTCGATCACATATCGTTTTGGGAAGTGTTTTTTTGTTCGTAATATATTTAGTAATTGTACTTTTAGTAAGGAGTTATCAACATTTTCACCATGTCGTTGAAGCCAGTCAATGATTACTTGTTTTTTGTCGGCCTGGGTCGGCATTTTATCAATTTGGCGTGAGTGATAGGATGCGTTATCCATAATAATAACTGACGGTTCTTCCAATGATTGTACCATTTCCTTAAACCAACTTTCGTAAACCTCAGAATTCATTTCTTCGTGGTACTCAACTGTTTTTTTGGATTTAAAGGCCAACAAAGCATCTGGCATGAATCCTTTCACAGACCCTGCATGGCAAATGATTAGACGTTCTCCTTTTCCCATCGGTACTGAGGTAGTGGAAGCAGCGGTGTCATCAGTCCAGCTCTTAGACACTGTGTGGTTCGCATTCAGCCAAGTTTCGTCAGTGAAAACAACATTTGACCAATCTGTAATTTTTTTGGCTTCGCTCAAAAATTCGCAACGAGCAAAAGCTACGTCGCGACGCTCCATCAATATTTTGCGTTTGTCCGATTTTTTATAAGTAAATCCAATTTCATTCAAGACCTTTACCAATGACGATTTTTGACCTCGGAACAAATCACATTCACGCAAAGAAGCAACAAGTTTTTTAAGTGTTGGAACTTCTTTACGTAAGTAATAGTTATATATATGACGGCGTATAGCGTCTGCGTCAAAGTTGTCAACCGAAGTCACACGACGTGGTTGGCGTTTTTTCTTCGGCGTACGAAGCTTATTCTCCTGCATGCCGCTTGTTCCGTAGGCTTCGGTAGTAATTTTTGTAATCGTAGATGCACTAATACCTAACGCGGCCGCAACGCGCTCTCTCACTTGCGACAATGGTAAAAGCGGGCCGCCATTTTGATACTCTGCTTCAAAGTAATTACGAAGCTTGATCACCATTTCTCTCGTCTGTCCTTTCAGCACTGATCCTTTCGGCATTTTATAGTTCCAATATAAAACTCAGCAAATAATTACTAGCACGGGCGTCTTGTTGCGAGTGACAGTGACAAATACAAAACGGCGGTGGACCATTGAGTTTTACTACCTTGATAAAATACTACTGCTTACCCATAGACAAAAAAATTGGCAGTCATAGGAATTGCCGATAGAAGTGAAAACTTATAACTCAGAATTTGATAGCTTACCTTGGAAACTACACGGGTGTAACCGGACGGCGTGGCCTCGCCATCTGGGCATGGCCATCTAGAAATGCGTCAGCATTTCCCATTGGCTGATGCGTTTCTAGATGGCCATGCCATGACGGCCTGTCCACGCCCTTTCAACATTCCCCATTGGCTGACGTATTTCTAGATGGCCAATAGCCATGGTCATGGCGCCATTCCTAGGACTATTCTCTTTCCGCACAGACTCGATAGAAAAATGAATCGAAATCGTGTCCACTATAATCACTTGGTCACAACACTTTAACTGACAAATTAGATCTGTCAAAAAGAGGATAAACGGTTGGATCTACTATAGTTACATCGAACGGAACGTGTTTTCTTATTAAGAGCATTGTATAGCTAGTACTTGTCTATACCAAAATGAAATAACTCCTTTCTACCTCTTAACATTTTCTG
Source organism: Selenia dentaria (assembly GCA_917880725.1). Classification (NCBI taxonomy): domain Eukaryota; kingdom Metazoa; phylum Arthropoda; class Insecta; order Lepidoptera; family Geometridae; genus Selenia; species Selenia dentaria. The sequence continues at coordinate 19,632,648 of OU862900.1, read as the reverse complement.
ATTTCAGTGATTATTTCTATTCATGTAATCAACACATTGTTTATACTATGCTCGTACGTTTTGTTTTTTTTTAGTATTTTAAAGTACCTACTATAATTTAACTTTTTTATTACTTAAAATCCTGAAAAATTCAAAACGTACGGTATATAAAGTGTTATTTACATGAAAAAAAACCCACTGAAATTGGCCAATGTTAAGAGGTAGAAAAGAGTTATTTCTTTTAGTATGGACAAGTACTAGCTATGCATTCCTCTTAAGACATGCGCGTAACACATGGCTTGATCACTGCGACAGCTGTGAAATGTGAGTTTGAACATGATAAACTTTATTGCTGGGGGTAACCGAATAGAGACTTTCCTCCGCTCATATAAAGTACAGACTATAATAATTAATCGATATATCAAACAAAATAAACCAGATAGAACTATTCACTAACATGGGATTATTTTATTGCGATTAATTACTTGACAAAATGTCACAAGTTAATTACGAAAACGTTGCATTTTAAACTTTTTTAAGAGTTTTGGCGGTAAAAACCGTAATTTATGCAGTGTTGTGGTAATGAATTTATAAACAAAGTGCATTCCCCTCAACAAGAGGCTAAAATATGAACTTTTCAATTTTATTGTGTAATATGTGGAATGTAAAGATCAGCAATTGTAAAAAAATATCTTGTGAAGAGCACATTCATTATATAATAGATCAAATGATTATTGTTAAAATCAATTTTTACTGTAAGAGTAAAAAAATACAATTTACATATTAGCAAAATAAGATAAATCAAAAAAGGAATTTATGTTTATATTACATTATATAAATATATTATATTATATTACATTATATGATTATTCCGAAGATATCTAGTTTTATTTTTCCAAGAATCAACGGTTTGATCCTTTTATTAGAATTGTGAATAGATTTGCAAATATTGCTTTTCTTACGTCACGTGTTAGAATCAGGATGACACAATAATGAAATAGGCTAATTCACGTTATGTTTGTCTTATAATTTTAATACGTCTCACAATTATTTTTGCTTTATTGATTACAAGCCAAATATGGCGGGCCAAATGTACCACCCCCTAACCTGTCGTTAGTTTTATACCAGCAATCGTTTTCTTACTTTTACAATTACTTTAACATATTATTGCAGGCTTACATTTCTAAATATAGTTTATACTTTTAAATAGCTTGTATATTATAAATTCATTTACACTTAACTTCATATTTTTACAATAAAGAACTTATGCTACTTTTCCGGAATGATTCACTAGTCACTAGTCATGAATAGCGTCTACATCAGATAGGAAGTCAACAACGAGCTACTTCATTCTGATTATAAACTGTATATACTATTTATGTTTATTATTTAATGTATTATTATATCTAGCATTCGACCTTTCCTCACTAAAAGTTTGTCCACAAACCTCATAATAATATTACTGGATCTGCATCAGATCATATTATATCCTTATTTATCAGGTACACTTTTTGAATCATAAATCTTCATAAATTCTTTCACAACATTGTCTCTTTTTGTGGATCAGTCAATATAATCTTGGGTCGATAATAATATCACTGGGTCTGCATCAGAAAATATCGTAAATTTGTTCGAGATTATAATATCTTTTCATATTATTTTGAAAGTTAAACTTACGCGGTAGGTATAGTCGCGCGATAGTACTAGCGCGAACGCAGCCGGGTGCGTAAGTACTCCATGAAGAAGTGGCCCGGATGGTCACGAAACCGGTCGAGATATTCGTCTATACCTACCGAGAAGTCAAATCAAAGAAACGTCAAAATAACATTAAAATGTGTAATGCTTACGAAAGTTTCAATTAGATTATAATATCACTGGGTCAAAAAAAGTCGCCAACCCGCCTGCCAAGCGTGGCGAGTATTTGCATAACCCCCCCAATGATGGACACAAAAGGAACCAGGCCCCCAGTCCCCGGCGGCCCCGCTATTCCTGGCTACGGTAGCGGCCACGGTAACGGTGGGGCAGGGGGTGCTAAGAATCCCCGGCAGACGCCCGGCTACCGCCCTGAACGACCCTGGTAACACACAACATACGCACGATGACGAGAAGCTGTATGAGCTGGAAGAAGAAATGAGTAGGTTACACTGGGACATCGTGGGGTTATCAGCAATCCGAAGAGCGGGTGAGGACACGATAACGCTAAAATCAGGTAACCTACTCTACTATCGGGAGGGCGACCAACAGTCCCAAGGTGGTGTCGGGATTCTCGTCCGCAAGTCCCTTACTAACAACATCGTTACGATCGATAGCGTTTCCAATAGGGTCGTATACCTAATACTCAGAGTATCCAAACGATATTAGCTGAAGGTTATTCAGGTATACGCACTGACGAAGTCGCACCCGGATTATGAGGTGGAGGATATGTATGAGAACATTAGTCGGGCCATACATACCTCTGAATCGCACTTTCTAGTTGTTATGGGGGACTTCGATGCGAGGTTGGGTAAGAGAAGCTAGAATGAGTTGAAAGTGGGGCAATTTGGTTATGGACAACGGAACCGTAGGGGATCTGTCCCCTACGGTTCTGGTTGGCCGACTTCCTGAAAAAAAGGGATTCTTTATGATGAACTCTTTCTTTCAGAAGCCACCTCATAGAAATGGACCTGGCAGAGTCCCGATGGTCCCACGAGGAATGAGATTGACTTCATTATGACCACTAAGAGACAAATATTCTCTGATGTCTCCGTGATCCACAGGGTGAAAACTGGTAGTGATCACCGAATGGTAAGAGGCACATTGAATATTAATGTCAAACTTGAGAGGTCTCGTCCGTTGAAGTCTACGCTCCGACCTACTCGTGCCCATATTCAAGACCCCTAGAGCTTTCAACTTGAGCTGTCCAATCGCTTCGATTGCCTTGAGAACATCGATTCAGTGGACGAGATCAATAACAGGTTAGTAGGAACTTTCCATACAGTGGGTTCCAAGTTCGTTAAACCCCACCGTACAGATAGGCCACAGAAACTTTCAAAGTCAAAGTCAAAATCCTTTATTCAGTTTAGGCATCAAAGACTCACTTATAAACGTCAAATTTTAAAGACTCTACCGCCGCGTTCCAAAATATATAGAGCCCACCGAGAAGAAGCGGCAAGAAACTCGGGGCCATTCTTTTTATATAGATGTTTACAATGTTTCTACTTAGGTACTACAAATATTACATTTTATGTGGCACAGTGGCAGCTTGCCATAAGTGGAGTATTCCAAGCATTTTTATCTTCTATATAGGGTGTTTGGTAGAGGGACCGACAAACCAAATGAGCGTATTCGGGGGACCACTTGGAGAATACAAGTTGGCCAAAAAAAAATCCCCGACACCCTAATTTTAATGCCTAGGAAGACTGTTGCCTTGTCCATTACGAGTTTAACTCCATCAAGCGTAACGTTAGACTCCAAATATGGAACAGTAGGCAAAGAAATGAATTCTTTTTTATTTGACATGCGAAATATTATGATTAAATTCCCATTAAATGATGACTTGTTGGTGAAAATAAATGAATATCAAATAAAATATGATGACTTACTGCAACGCGAAAGAGGTAATTACTACTGTAACTTAATAAATAAATCTCCAAACATAATAAAATCAATGTGGGAGGTAGTTAACACTGAAACTGGTAAATCGAAGAGAAACCTAGACTATACTGAGTTATTGACGCGACCCGATGGGTCTAAATTCTCCAGCAAGGCTGACGCCGTCGACGCTGTAAATGCGCACTTTTTAAGCGCGGCCGCGACGTGCGGCGCGCCCGCTGCTGACGTAGCCGCCGCGATGCGACCTCGTCATGATCGTTCTCTTCGGCTTAGGACATTCACTGCTTTAGAGGTGTTCCGCATTATGGTACATGGTGTAGCACATAAGAACTCTAAAGATGCGTACGATATATCAACTTAATTACTTCACGTCACAGCTGAGCCTTTAGCTTATATCCTTTCATCTTTATATAATCGTAGCAGTAAGGAGCGTACGTACCCCCTGTCTCGAAAGTATGTCAAAGTATCTCCCCTTTATAAATGAAAAGGAAAGCACGAGGAAGTAAATAGCTACAGACCTGTATCAATAATTCCAGCTATTGCTAAAATTTTTGAACACGGTCTAAGCTCTCGGCTGACTGAATACCTGACGGAGTGTGAATCTTTATCGAACAGGCAATACGCATAGGTACCGCAGGGGTAGATCTACTACCTCTTTAGCTCGTAAGGTAGTTCGACGAATTCTTGAGGCACGGGAAAGTCTGCAGCAAGTCGCAGTGATTTTTTGTGACCTATCTAAGGCTTTCGACTTCGCTGACCATGATGTCATTGTCGCAAAGATCAGATACTATGGTATCGAGGGTCCTGCACTATGGATACCTTTCATAATCATCATCATCCATCACCAAGCGGGTGAAACCGCAGGGCACAGCTAATAACTATATATAGTTTCAATAACATTGCACATAATTTAATTTCCTTAATAAAATACATTTTGTGACATCCTGATATATTTTGTAACATAATGCCGCGTACAGACCAAGCGAACGAGACCAAGCGAATGCTAACGAGTGGGATTTGCCGATCAGTACCGCACGCTCGCTTGCTTTCGCTGTTGTGTCCACACTAAAAGAACGAATTGAAGTGAAGTTCGTCGACAATCGGCGAACCACAGCGAATCCAATGATGTTATATATAAATGGAGGTAGATACGTCTTACTGCGCTCGGCTTGCGACATCAACGCAAGCTAATTGTCTTGAGTCAACTTAATTCCAGCCTGTCTGGCAACAACGCAGCGCGTATTTAACATTAAGGAAAAAATGCCTTCTTGTATGTTCAGAAACTGCAGAACTACTGGGACGAGTGCAAAAACAATAATGATGTATCTTTTCATTTTTAAGTTTTTGTTTTTCTGAATACCGAATGGTCGGCCACAGGCGAACGTTGTTAATAATATGTTGATCCCTTTCTGACAACTAGAATTAATATTATCTTCGTGTTCTTTTAATTTTGTCAGTGTAGTTCATGTCGTTGTGCGAGTTGTGTACTATAGCTATATGTAGCATAAAATTTGCCATGTTTAAACTTCATATTCAACGAGTAAAACGCCTCTACAGTTAATCTCATTGCTTGACTCACGTTGTATTTTAGTGATTTGAAACGGTGGCGCTGGTGGATGAAGTCGTTATTCAAAAAAAAATTGTATGATGGAACCCAACTATTGAACGACTTACAAAAAGAGCTGGACTACAATAAATAAATTGATTAATTTTACAAGGATTTTATGTGGTTGTTAAATGAAATTGTGTGTGTTGAGTGGAAGCGTTTGTAGCGGAGCTTGACTTAGCGATTTTAACCAATGTTACAATCAACGATGAAGCGATCAACAAGTTAAGCAACAATTTCTGTGGTCAAGACTTGGATGGGTGACCGCTAGTGGCGTGACTGGCGCGTAGTGGTTGTTTATCTGAGCGCTTCCGTGTTTCGGAGGGCTCGTTAATCTATCGGTTCCGGTAGTTTGTCTTACGACAACAGTCGTTAGGCTATGTATCGAAGGCCTTCGAGCGGCCGGACAACTTCGACATGGGTTGGCCAGTAGCCTATCCACCAAGCCGCACTGAGCCCGCGTGGTGTTTTTTTTTTTTTTTGTTTTTGCGTGGGGAAAATGCTTTTACGCATACCCGCTCGCTGGGGAAAGCGCGCGGGTTGTGTCGGACTCTCACTACCGACTAAAAACCCCACGATGTCCTTCGGCAACGACTGCAAACAAGGCCACGGGTCCGTTTGCGCACTCTCCGCAGCCCTGTCTTGCCGACGTCCGCCCATCGATGTTTCAGGGCAGACACACCTCGGAGGAGGGACAGAACGCCCTCCTCATACGGCTCCAGCGACGCACTGGGACATCCAGCGCGTCGCCGCCTCGGTAGGACCTCATGGTTGAGGGGTGCCAGACGTCCCCACGTCCGACGCCCCAGGCCCTCCTAGCGGAGACGGTGTGCGAGCTCTAATAGCTCACCTCCGTGTACGCGCCCTCCGGAGCGGGAGAGAAAGAGGATTAATCTCTCTCTCGCGCTCTTCGGTCTCCCTCTGCGACATCACGTCCTCGCAGAAAGAGACCATCGCCTCCCATGACATCTCGTCAACGACCATCCTGGCTAAGATGGTCGGTAAGGAGAGGTCTCCCCCCACCACTGCGATCAAGGAACGCCTTGATTCCGCCGCCCCCGGGCAAGCCTCCAGTACGTGTTGCGCGGTTTCTTCCACGCAGCCGCACTGGTGGCACACTGGGGCGCGTGGTGGATTATGGCCCAACCTTCTCTAAGAGAAAGCTCGAGTCCTAGCAGTGGAAACATAATGGGTTGATAATGAAGAAATGAAATTAAAGCAATCGTCGATTTTGTTTACTTTTTTTATGTTGTACTTATTCAGCATGTTTAGGATTTCAAAGTCTCGGTTTCTGCTTATAGAACTCGTTGTGCATTAGCAATCTATCTTAGTCCATTCCATAATCGTAAATAGATACAATTTATTCGCTGGATCGAATCGTCCGTTGCGTGCAACCGCCGCAACCTGAATGAGCATTCGCTCGTCCGTCCACACCGCGGCCTTACGTTCGTTCCATTTCTCTTTGATGTACCGACAGCCGCAAGAGCATGGCTGAAGTCGAGCGAAGGCCCGCCCTCGTTTGGCTTCGCTTGCTTACGGCATGACGTCCACACTGATTCGTTTGCGCTCGCTTGTTACCCTTCGCTCGCTCTCGTTCGCTTGGTCTGTACACGGCATAAGATGCAGCGATGTGGGTGGTGGTTCTTGTTGAAAATGGTGTGAGGTGCTTGTGACATACATGTGAAATTTAGAACATTCATTTGGAACAAATGTGTTTGTGTTATGCAATTATATCACGAAATTGAACTGGTATGATGCATGCTCAATTATCAAGCTAATATGATAATACTAGTTTGTATTCGATTAGAATGTTTGTACTAGTTTTGTTTAGTGTTTGTGTACACTAAAATAACTTCCATTAACGTGAATTTGCAGCTCCAATGGGGATTATGAGACTAATATTCCCAATTAACAGGGAAATCTAATGGGGATTTTAACACTAACCCAAATAAAACAAACTCACATAAACGGTTCTGCCGTACCAAAACACAGTAAAATATTCTTATTACTATGTATTTGCTGAAATGACATGGTACAGTGTGGCAAGGAAGCGACAGGCATGGAATAGATGGGATTCGACAAATCGAAGAATGGATTTGCAGAAAGTAGCCAAGTTCCACATAATAGAATAATAGCTACATCAATGTAAATTCCGAATAAATGCTATTATTAATATAATTATGTATATACGTAGTTAATTATTTTTACTGATTTGATCTTATGCCTTTGCAACTTTGTGGCCTAGCAGTAACATGTGAGCGTTAGGACTCAACAATACTGGGTATTTATTTTGGCTCCACACTATTGTCTTTTCTTTTGGTTGGAGAGTAGGTACCCTTGGTGGCGCTGAGAATAAAAAAAATATTTTGGGGTCATTGACCACGCAGGAGGGGTCAGTGACCTTGGGCAAGGTCACTGATGATGATTTCAAGGTCAACATTTTTTCTACCAACATTTTTTTGTTAATTCACCTGCGGGAGAGGTAAATGACCTTGCCCAAAGTTACTGACCTTGATTATAAGGACAAAATAATACATACTTTTCGACGAAAAAATTTTGTTTTCTGAGTTGCTGACCTTGCAGGAGAGGTCAGTAACCTATCCTAAGGTCATTGACCTTGATTTCAAGGTCAACATTTTTTTCTACCAATTTTTTTTAGTTCATACGCCTTGCGGTAGAGTTCAGTCAGCCAAACGTCACTAGTGCATATTATTGTCTGTCTAGAACAGACAAAACTGTTGTACCTTTCTATAGTTAGTTTTATTAATCTGCTGCCATAATATACTATATATCGAATAAACTTTTATTCGTAGGTTACTTTAGAACTATACAGATTTTTTCTCTATCTTCTGCTAATGACCAATATTTGACAGAAATTATAATTATGCTAATAAGCACTCTTTCTCAGTCCAACCTTTTAAAACCGAAACACGCTGCCCCTATAATAGACCTACTCAAAAAAATCATAGCTATCCAGAATGGATATAAACCATCAAACAATGAATAACTGTAGTCATTCTTCCACGGTTCCACTGGAATATCCTCAAGTGGTTTTATTCCATCACCCCCGCGAGCTAAAGATACATATAATCTTCCTGTCTTTATCTAACGCGTGGAATAATTATGTCACTACACCGATCACAGCCGAGTCCACCGGCATCACAGCTTTCGGTAGCTACGACAAGCACGACGAAGTATCCATCCAATCCGGATATATCTGCATCGAACTCGCAATTTGTGAGCGCTAGAAAACGTAAACAACTGGATGAATGTTCTGATGTAGACACTTGGTTAACTGAACATAACATGGAGAAGCGTATGCAGGAATTAGTGACAAATTCAGTCAAATCAGTATTGGCGACCGAGTTATCATCTATTGCAGGCAGCCTTAAAAGTATAAACACAGCTGTGAATACTAACAGCAAAGATAATATGGAGATCAAAAATCTCTTGACAGAGGTCAATACGAAGCTGTCCGATATGGACAAATCAATTCAGTATCTCGACGAGCGACAAAAAACATTTGATTCGCGGTTAAAATCATTAGAAGATCAGGCTGTTCCGAATCACAGTACACCTGATCGGGTCTGTGCGCTGGAGCACAAAGTAGCAGCGATGGAACAGTTGGCTAGAGCTAGCAATGTGGAGCTTGTAAACATCCCCGATAGACGGGGCGAGAACCTAATTACTATTGTCATGCAACTCGCTACTACTATAGGATGCGAACTTCCCCAGCGAGATATCTTGGCGGTTCATCGTGTCCCCCACGCAAACAACAAAGATCCGCGACCAAAGAATACTATTATTAAATTCTCGTCCCGCATCTTACGTGACAACTTCTTAGCCGCATTTAGGATGAAAAAAGTAGTTGAGTAATCCCAGCTCGGCATCTCAGGCACACCATACCGAATTTATGCTAACGAACATCTTACGTTAAACAATAAAATTTTATTTCGGGAATGCCGGGAGAAAGCAAGGGCCAATGATTACAAATATGTGTGGGTTAAGCACGGTACTATTCTGGTGCGTAAATCGGACAGCTCCCCTGTGCTGGCCGTGCGCAGTGCGCAGGACGTCGCTAATATAAAGTGACTTTTTTTAAAGTATGTAACTTCCTATTCTACTTATAACATACATATCGAAACTTATATGTATACATATTGTCTAAGCACACTTGCTACTTTAGGTGATAAATTATCGTATGTAATGCATAACAGCAGTAAGTTTATGAGCCCGTATTATAGCGTCTTTGCAGTTTTGTATAAAAATAACTATGTAAATAAACAGTTATTACGCGGGTACCCACTTAGAGTGTGTTATGAATGTGTAATGCTGCTACTGTTTTTATTGTACAAATATGATCAATGTTCGATTCCATTTTTTTCTTTGATTGCGAATCACGACATTTCTATATGTTTTATTTTTAAACTTACATTCCTCATTGTAAATGGCGAAAATGGATAACAACGCAATTACATTTTACTACCAAAACTGTCGTGGTTTGCGATCAAAATTACACACTCTATATATGAATATATTATTGCACAACTATGATATTATAATTTTGACTGAGACTTGGTTGACCAGTGACATTTATGATAATGAATTGATGGATTCGCGGTATGTTTTGTTTCGTAGTGACAGGGACCGTGTAGCGACAGGACGGCGGGATGGCGGTGGGGTGCTCGTTGCCGTTCGGCGCTCGTTATCTACGGATGCGCGCGTGCGCATCGTAGCCCCACCGCCCCTGCCCCCTCCCGCTACCACCCCTCTCCCTGCTGCAATTGTTGATTACGTAACGATAGCGCTCGAATTTAATACTAATACGTACACTATATCTGCCGCGTATATCCCAGATAGTCAGAAATATGATGTTTATCTCTCTTATGTTAGCTACTTACTAAATGTTTATGAATGTTTTAAGGATACTTATTTTTTTGTTATAGGAGATTTTAACTTACCATCGTTAGAATGGCGACCTAACTATACCCATATGCTCCCTTTACATACGTCTCCTTTTTGTCGATCTGTAAATCTGTTGATTAGTTTTCTGACAGAAACTAAAAGCTTTCAATTTAATCATATTAGAAACAAAACTTCTAAGATACTCGACTTATTTATATCGAACAAAACCGGATGTAACTTGTTACCTGCTCCAGTACCTTTAGTACCAATAGATGGATTTCATATACCTTTCTACGCAACTGTACCTACGGAACGTGACTGCAAGCATATGCAATCCAAGCCGCAATCGAAGCATTGCTTTCACAGGGCTGATTATAAAGTAATAAATAATGAAATAATTGGAACAGACTGGAATCTTCTTTTTAAAAATAAACCATCTGAAAGTGTAGTTCATACTTTTTATGAAACTTTATATAGTATTATTTCAAAGAACGTTCCTACAAAAATTATTAAAAAGTCTAGTTTTCCTATATGGTTCAACTCATCTTTGAGACACATATTTGCTAATAAGAAGAATGCATGGATAAAATGGAAAAAATATAATAACTTATCGGATTATGAGAGTTTCGCAATGTTTCGAGATAGACTTAAAATAAATTCAGAAATATGTTACAAAAATTACATTACAAAAGTTGAAGAAAGTATTAAGAATAACATTAAATATTTTTGGTCTTACATTGCTAACAAAAAGAAAAATAATGACATTCCTAGTTGCGTTTAATAAAGAGAAATAATGTCGAGTGAGCCAAGGGACATATGCAATATGTACTCAACATACTTTCGCTCTGTGTTTGAACCCTCCACCGTTCCTGATGGATATAATATAGATAGTAGCACACATACTGTGGATAACCCAACATCAGATTTAATTATAAGTGACCTTAATTTTACATTGGATAATGTCAGATCTGAACTACGTAGATTAGACCCCACTAAAGGTACTGGAGCTGATAATATTCCACCATTGTTTTTAAAATATATAGCAGATACTATTTGTTTTCCAGTGCAATATATATTTAACCTATGCATACGCGAGGGTGTTTTCCCTCATATCTGGAAAGTTGCTCGCATAACACCTATCTATAAAGAAGGATTAAAGAAAGATGTCGAGAACTATCGCCCCATCTCTATTTTACCATCACTGTCGAAGCTTTTCGAGAGGCTTATACACAATGCAGTATATCCTAGCTTACACAACATTATTATACCTCAACAACACGGATTTGTTCGACGTCGATCCACTGTTACCAACCTTTTAGTATATACTACTGAAATATTCAGGAACTTAGATAAGAACAAACAAACTGACAGTGTGTATACCGATATTAAAAAAGCTTTTGACAGGGTGGACCATCGAATTCTATTAGACAAAATAGCATATAATGGTATTCGTGGTAACTTGTGGCGCTGGTTTAAGTCATATATTACGAATCGCAGCCAGAAGGTAGTAATCAACGGTTTCGAATCCGATCTAGTTCCAATTAGTTCCGGTGTCCCCCAAGGGTCAATATTAGGACCATTACTCTTTATACTATATATTAATGACATTAAAAACTGTTTTAAATTTTGCAATTTCCTTTTATATGCCGATGACCTAAAAGTATACCACACCATAAATAATTATCAAGATCACTTAAATTTTCAACAAGATCTTGACAGGTTCTCGGCGTACTGTCTTAAAAATAATCTACTACTAAGTATTAATAAATGCAAATCAATTACCTTCACACGTAAATTAAACGTAAGCAGTTATACATATGTCTTATGTAACACTAATCTCGAAAAAGTTCAGATCATAAAGGACCTAGGAATAACCCTAGATAGTAAATTAACATTAGACGTACATATTGAAAATATAACAGCTCGTGGATTCAAAATGTTTAATTTTGTCATAAGATCCTCAATTTATTTTAAGAACGAAATAACGTATCTATTGTTATATAAGTTACTGGTTCGATCACAATTAGATTATGCTGTGTCAGTGTGGAACCCGCTTTATAAGTGTTATATTAAAAATATTGAAAGAGTTCAAAAGAAATTTTTACGCTGTATGCATTACAAACTCTGTCATAATATTATACCGTATGAAAAGCTGCTAAATAAATATAAATTATTAGACTTAAGCTCCAGGAGACAACAGCTAGATGTAATGCTTTTGTATGACTTGGTTCATAATAGATATGACTGCTCAGAATTGGTCAATGAGCTTCGATATAAAATACCTTTTAGAACTTCTCGCTATAAACATAAAGTATTTGCTATTGCAACTTGTCGCACTAAAGCTGGTCAACGATCACCACTGTATCGTATGACAAGTTCATATAATGATCTTTTCAATTGTATAGACTTATTTCATGAACGTGTGGGTTGCTTTAGGAGGTATGTATTGGACCTTCTTGGAGGTAAAGGCAGCGACCAATTGTGATGCTGTTCACGGACTTGTACTGTTTTATAGCTAATTCAGCTCATAACAATAGGAAGTTTCAATTATGGTTTACTATTCTCGAATAATGTAAAATAAGCTTATTATGTAACTGCATACTTATATTTTTGTATATTATCATACTTATCTTTATTTTCATACCATATTGTATTCTAGCTTTTTGAATAATTTACACTGTTTGCACGTCAACAACTTAAACCTCATAACTTCTTTAAGAAATTTGTGGTCAACGAAGTTGGTCTCACACTTATTGTAATTTATAATTTAAACATTTATATATAATTTACATTGTGAAACTGTTAGTTGGTCCTTAAAAAAAAATAAAAAAAAAAAAAAAAAGTGGTGCTGAAGTGGAACTGCCGAAGTGTGATTGACAAAAAACCTGAATTAATTAATCTTATAAATAAATATGAACCATCTGTTATTGCTTTAGGAGAGACTTGGCTAAAACCAAACTCTCCTTTCAAAATCAGAGGTTACACCTGTCTTCGCCAAGACAGAAGTGGCGAGCATGATGGTGCAGCTCTGCTCGTCAAAAAAAATTATATATAAACCCTATTTCTCTTCCTCATCATAATGATTGTTTTGTTGTAGCAGCCGTAATAATTAATATATGCTTTGTATCTATTTATATTCCCTATATATCTTCCTCTATAATACAGGATCTTAACCACATCATACAATCACTCCCTAAACCCTTATTCATATTAGGTGATTTTAATTGCCACCACAGATCATGGGGAAGTTCAATCTCAGGTCGTCACAGTGAAGAGCTGATAGATTTACTAGAACAAAACAATCTATGTTTATTAAATACTGGTGTACCCACTAGACGGACAAAACCACAGGAAAACCTTAGTGCTGTAGACCTCTCAATCACCTCTCCAACATTAGCCTTTTCACTGTTTTGGAGAACACTTTCATCTACATTTGGCAGTGACCACTATCCAATAGTCATAAGTTTCCCTGGTAGTAAAATGAAAAATATCCCACCTAAACCTAGAATGAAATATAGATTGATTAAAGATAGCTGGCCTAAATTCAAAGAACATACTGAAAAAAAGTTGCAATATTTACCTGACATAGATATTAATTGTAAACAAGAAAGTAGTACAGCATTGTGCCAATTAATTATAGAAGCAGCTGATACTTCTTTTCCCTTAAAGAATGATTCCACAGGTAGATTACCATCTTCATTCTTCGTCTTCAGTAGAATGTTTTTATTGATATGAAATGAAATGAAATTTAATGAGATGAAATGAAATGAAACCTAACCAAAACATCGTTGTCGTAATCTAGCCCTTTTCGAGTCGTGTTACCAAGCTCTAATTTGTCCACCAAACGTATACCTTAACTTAGGAATCCACAAGGATGATATTCTAGCAAATAATTATTTAAATTCAATAGTTAGTGACAATTGGCAGGAATTCCATCAAATATATTGTGATGCCTCCAAACATTCTAATGATGACTGCGTTGGTGTAGGAGTATTTCATCAACAGTACAAAATTATACAAAAGATTAAATGTCCTCCACAAACATACATTTTTACAGCTGAGTGCTTCGGTATTTGTAAGGCTCTAGAATACATACATTTACTAAAACTTTCGAAAACAGTAGTACTTTCTGACTCAAAAAGTGCGTTACAGGCTATTGAAAGATTCCCGTTCCAAAAAAATGCTTACTCACCGATTATTATAGCTTCTCGAGAAATGCTTTTGAAGTGTGTGAATAAGGGTCTTTCTGTTTCTTTTGCGTGGATCCCAAGTCACAGTGGTTGTCACCTCTACCCGTTATACTTCTCACCTAACCAGGGAAAGAAATAAAAAAAAAACAGGGCGTGCGATCAGTAATAAATATTTTATTCTGACCCAGCAGAAGTCAGTGGTAGGGCAACACAAAAATTTGTAGATCGTGGGTGTACGGCTTATCTGTTTTCCACCTCGCAGTGCAGGTACTATCCTGTGGTAGTCCGGACACTGGTGGTGAGGTTCCTTCGATTGGTACGGCTGGGGCCCCCGGTACGGTCCTGGGTGCGGCCCTGGTATATCGACCCTAGGTGGTCGAAGGGTGGTTTTAAATTGAAGGGTGGTTCCTGGAATTGAAATACCACAGGGTTAAGGCCTGGTATGTCTAACGTCCGATCTGGGGTACCCACTGACGGCAATAGGATGGAAATACCTGCATAACTAGTAGTCGTTGTATTGCCGTAGTGGTGTAGGTACTACCAGAACGGAGTTAACATAAATATAAAGTGGAAAATAAAGCTGAAGGCAGAAGTGAATCTATGTGATCAAATAATTGTAAATTAGGTTTAAAACGATACATTGTATATGATAGTTTTATTTTAAAATAGTTATGTGAAAAAAATGTAGGTATTCCGTAAATAAAAAGATGATGAAATTTTACGGGAACTTTCTAATGATAACTACGGATGGTTGTGCTAAGATACAACATAAACTAGCAAAGCAAAGAAAATGGTTCAATAAATACAATTTGTACACAGGATGAAATATAATAACAAAATATGAGGCAATAGTTGAAATATGTGAGTTTGAGTGCTATTCAAAACTTACCCTAATGCGGGAAAACACTTTTCAATACAATACGGCACTTTACAACCGTATTTATGAAATTTGGAGTTGCACACAAAAAGTTAATATCATAAAATAAGATCGCGTAGCCGGCTAGAACGCACGGGTTTGCGCAAAGTGGCGTGGACTGGCCTTAAGTTTGGTCTAGCTGCGACTGGCGAGTGGCGATCGCATGAAGCCTTCGTCGCCTGCGCATCGACTCGCGGCCCCGCCGCTCATCCCGCGACCCCCCCGTGTTTCTCCTGAGGACCGTGCACACGTTGATAGATGCCAGAACAGAGAGCGATCGAATAAATTTTAGAATTTAATATTTGTATAGTTATGTTTACTTCCTAGTGGTAGATTATAAGAATCAAAAGTATTTTAGTTGTATGTTTTGTTTTAGATGTAGTTATCATTTAATCTATACAGTTTAGTATTAATATAATTAGTTTAATAATTATCATGTAAAGCTTCGTTACATGACCCGCCGGTCCCTCATCAGGATTTTATTTTAATAATAAAATCCGCAATTACTTTCGTCGTGCCACCTTTTTACAATAACCCTTTCGTTCGATCTTTCAAAATTATTCTGTCATACATCCCTATTCATACACCATTTAAAAAAACATCATATAATTTAAGAATTATTAGACGTACCCTTTTAGAACTGAAAGTCGTGTCTTCTTAATTGACTAACGACTTTTTGTAAAAAGTGTATTAATTGATAATAAAAATGTGGCAGAGTAAAACGAAACTAATTTATATTAATATTAAGAATTCTGACCCAAGTGTTTTAAAACTTTAATGTGCCATGTTCCCAAATCTTTACCTGACATATCCTCTAGAAAGTAAACTAGTGGAGATAACTTTTTGATAACCTTACACATTAAAAATTTAGGGGCTAACTTCTTGCTAAAATATTCGTCTTTATCACTCAACACGTACGCGCGCTTATAAACAATTTCACCTAAATTAAATTCGAAAGCCTTGCGTCTCAAATTATAATACGATGTATTCTTTACGTGAGCGTAGATATATAGAGAGACTTTTGAACTTAGTTACAAAAATAGTACCCAAGCAGCCAAGATTTTCTGCATAAACGTCACGTGGCAGAAACAAAATCTCGTCTCCTAAGTCCGTGCCAGTATAATGGGAACCACAGGGGACGAGTTCCCTACCGAAAACAAGGAAAGATGGAGTAAATCCAGTGGCTTCATTTACCGAATTATTTATCGCGAATTGAACCTTTGGAATAAATAAATCCCAAGACCTGAGTTGTCTACATAGGTAGAAATAGGTACATGTAATAATTGTTTTGTTGTACCTCTCCACAGTATTTACCTATGGTGTATACTTTGGAGTAAAAAATATGTTAGGTACATTGTATTTCTTAAAGAAATCATTCATGTGGGAACTAATGAACTGGCTTCCATTGTCAAGAAAAATGCGCTGTGGGACACCATGAACAAGAAAAATTTGATCCTCCAAAATCTTTACTATGATCTCTGACGTAGCTTTCTTAATAGGAAACACATTGCAAAATTTAGAAAAACAACAAGTTACTACCAAAATATAACTGTTTTGTTTTCGTGTCACAGGTAGAGGGCCCATCAAGTCTATAGACAACGTTTGAAAAGGTCGTGAGCACTGCTTGGGACGTCCCATTTCTCCGAGAGTAGGATGGTTTTGGCATTTATATTAAAGACAAGTATAACATGATTCAACGTATTTTGCTACTTGTCGGTACAAACCTGGCCAGTAATACCTAAGAACAACACGTTTGTAGGTCTTAAATATTCCCAAATGTCCTGCTGTTTGCTCATCATGGTTTTCTGCGATAACCTTTTCTCTAATTTCTAATGGAACTACCTCCTTCCACAAAAATTCGTTTGTAAGATGAAACTTATTTTTACTAAGGCGGAAAAGTGTGTAATTTTTTATTAGGTAATTTGGAAAATTCTCAGGTCTATTATTACAATTATTATATATGTTTTTGTACCAATCATCACTAGTTGTCGTGATGGACTTGGCAGTGATAATAGACTAGACAGGTACAACTTGTGATAAGGCATCAGGAATAACATTATCTATTCCTCGACTTGTGACCGAATTTAGCTTTCGGCTGTCAAGGCAAAACCGAGGCTGACTATCTTTCTTAGTAACAAGAAGCACAGGAGACTGCCAAGCACTTTCACAGGGTTCCACCACATCTAGACTTAGCATCTCATCAACCTGATCAACAAGAATTTTCTGTTTCTCTGGAGAAAGCCTATAATATCTTTGCCTAATTGGAGGCGAATCATCAGTGTCGATGCGGTGGGTTATTAAATTAGTTCGACCCAAACCCTTACATTCAAAAGAAATATCTTTAAATTGACCAATAACATTATCAGCGATAGCTCTCTGAGAATCGTCCAAATTATCGTAAGAATGTATAAAGTTTTGTGAATTATTGACATTTAAATCCATTAGTGGAACATCTAATAGTTGTAGTGAACCTAAGTATTTGGGGCATATATGAAATGCGCGCCAGAAATCAATTCCTAGAATCAGAGATGACTGCACCTCGGGCACTACATATGTCTTCAAGATATGAAACTGATTCTTAAATTTTATTGGTAAATTAATGTAACCAATACTATTGAAAGTTTGTCCACCTGCAGCGACGATTGATACTTTATCGTCTATACAAAGCTTGTGGCCACGACTAAGTAAAGTATTATGCGCATTATTACCCAGGATGGTAATTGCTGAACCTGAGTCCAGAAGACCTGAGGCTGTTATGTAATTAATCATTATGTTGACGTATGGTCGCGCGTCATTTAAAGGTTTACTTTGTAGAATTAAAGCAATTTTGTATCTTGTAAAAAACAAACGTACAGTTTCTAACCATTTCTCCCAATCTTCTTTATTGACGCGACACTCTGTTGAAGATGGGCTACTACAATTCTGAGAAGCTAGTTTTTTGAATGAGTACAATTTGGACAATCTGGCTTTTTGACACTTTTATGACCACACTTAAAACATTTTATCTCAGTATTCTGATTTTTTTTAAACTATGAGTGTTATTTCGACACCTAGGACAGTACGGCAGTTTTTATTACCGTTAAAATCACTCGGGTCTATCGCATGTGAATATTTTTCATTTTCATTGTTATTATCATTAGATTTAGCGTACATATTTTGTTGTTTATTTTTATAATTATTGTAATTAGTATTATGATCATTAAAATTCTTTATTGATTTATTAAATGTGTTGACTTTTTGTTTATTAGAAAATTCAGGTGCTTGATGTACCTGATGGCTGACGAAATTGCCTCAGTCGAGATTCTACATTCTCAAAATTTCTACACAGTGTTCCCAACTGCTCGATGGTTTTTATTTCAGTTGCAGAAGCGATGGTACTCGCATAACAAACTCTAATATTATGCATGACTATTTCTAATTTGTCATCCTCCGATAATGGTTTCGAGAGACGTTCAAACATACCCGATAAAATGGCTAGATATAATGTAATGTTTTCGTTATCAGTCTGAGTTCTAGATCGAATCTCAGACAAAAGCCTAAAATCATAATCCGGTCTACCGAAGTCTCGCTTTAAAAGAATGACAAGTTCATCCCAGGATGAAACTTGCTCTTTGACACTTCTGAACCAGTGAAGGGCATCATCCACAAACATTTCGGAAGCAAATGTAAGGAACTTAGTTCGTGTTATACCACGAGCTTCACTAAACTCGTTGGCTCGCTGTATAAAAGTGCGCACGCAAGATTTACCATCGTATTTAACCTTACCTAAATCCGAAATCCTACTACTACTATCACAAGTCACTGAAACATGAATCGGTGTTGACATGACTGGCGATTCAGAGCTCGTACCGGCGATAGACAAGGGATCAATACTCTTTTTCTTTAGTTCATGTAAACTTTCAAAATATTGCCTAAATAGTTTAGAACATTTTATATGTTGTTCCACTTTGTTCTCTTCTATGTCTATTCTATTAACCCTATGATAAAGGTGATGAAAAATATTTTCGATTCGAGCTAAAACATTCTTGTCTAAAATATCCGCATCGATACTCGCCTTGACTCTGTTCAACAATTCTAAAGAAATGTGCAGATCCTCAAGAGGGTCCAGATGGGAACACAAAATATCTTCAGATGGAAAAAGCTGACTAAGTTTGCTAATCTGTTTTCTTAGATCGGCAACAGTACTTGCAGGAGTTTCACCTCTTACAGCAACCTCATACTCCAATTCCGATTTTTGTAGTGACAAGAACTTTATCGCATATTCCATTTCACTAAAATTTATCATTAAAAAAAACAAAGTATCAAAAACAAAATGGTGTGAAACACGCAATATATATGTATTCGCTTTATATATTAGCTCACAGGCTACGAAGAAATAATAGTCAGGAAGCATAATTCAGAACAAATTCCACACAAAAAGTGGCCCTTCAAATCAAAACAACGTATGATTCCAAATACAAATTACTTCCGAGGATACAAATAGACATGTTCGGTGATTGGTTTAAATTCAGAAGGAAAGCAGGGATTGGTTTACGCGCGTGCTGCAACGTCTACAATGACAGCAGAGTCATAGCGGCGTGGACGATGTTATGCAACAAGTAGACTGGACCAAATCGTAAATCTCGTATGTCTCATAAAATATGATTAATTTATTAAGTTTTTGTCTAGAATACATTAGAAGAGATTCTTCGCAATGTAGTAAAGAAAGATTATGAAACATTTTAGGCTTATACATTTTACCAAAAAAAAATAAGTCGTTAATTGCCAGCTGGATGTTTTTCAGTAGTCACAGAATACCTTCATTATCAATTTAGAAAATTCAATCAATTTATAGAATTACTTTAGAAAAGCACTGTGTTGTTATTACTGACAAATTAATTAGCAACTCAGCTAAACCACTTTAAAATTTGCAGAGGGTGAATTTTCATTATGTTGAAAAATTAAACGTGCTTTAATTTGATCAAACAGAGAACTGTTTTTTAATGATATATAGTTACCTATATCACATACCAACTGTAGGCAATCGTTTATTGTTAATTGTCTGTAGTATCTCTTTAGAGCGTAAACGCTTTAGAAGCGCCAATTCGCGTTTTTGCTGAGTGTTTGACGGGTTACATAATAATGATTGATATAGTATATTATGTAAATTATTCTTACCTGATTTTATTTGATTAACAAGTTCAACTTCCATAGACTACATTTAGAAATTGTTTATTAGTTTGTTATTGCCGAGCGGTTTCGAGACACACACGTTTTAAAAATCAATCATAAAACCGGTCGCGCCAGTCACGAATCATCAGACGCGGCTTAGGCCTCTTAGAGAGAGGTCAGAGGACGTATCGCTCTGACGCCCGCACTTACACAACTAAATATTAGTGCGCTCAAAACTTCCTGATACTTATTGAGGTAACATTTCTAATGTTTTGTAAAAATTTCATGGGATTCTAACAAATAACGTTATATGACATCCAGTGCATCAAAGGTCAGACACAATAGAAATTTCATTGTTATAATGACATCTACCCTTGAGGGGCTAGTAATTTGCTATTAACCAAATTTTTTATGCTTATACTTGGTATCCAGGAATCCATGCATGAGCCGGAAACTGGTAGCAGGAACTATGTGATGGTTGTTTTATTTGCTATTCTCATTCTCATCTCTTTAGGTACATGAGTTAAATCTTACTTTTTTCTAGTCTATGCTCTTGTAGATAACATGTACTTGATTAATAATTATTATATTAAGTTAATTAATGTCAATATTAAAAAAGGCGTCCTGCGTTATATTTTATTTCACATTTTTGACCTACGTCTATTTGTGACATAAAATCCAAAGTAGATATTTGCACTATTTTGCTAAAGCGGTAAGACCACTGCCGCAGGGCGCGCTAGTAAGTAACTCGCTGATGTAAAATACCTAAACTCGCGCAGCGCTGCGCAGAATAAAGGCTCTTAAAGATGTTGATGTTTCTTTGGGATATATCATCAGCATAAAAAGATAAATATGATATTTTATATAACATAATTTAAAAAAAAAAACAGTAGGTATTTACTGTACCAACCGGTAGATAGGTTTTGGTAACTACTGTGTACTGCAGTTTTGTGTAACATGGTCCATATTTTTTATTATCTATAATTTTATTGTTTTAAGTCAAAATTAACGTCGTATAACTATGCTGGTTTTCACAGGCAGTCATACTCTTGTTTTTCTAGCTTAAGTACAGCGAGAATAAAACATAACAAGCAAAACCATTGCACATTACATACATTTCAATATTTAGTCCTGAAGAAAAAAATACATCCTAAATTAAATAAAAATTGACTGACGTTATTTTGCATAGTATTGACCATCTCGATTTGTTAACGTATTTGAACATCTTTGAATAATTATAAGTTTGCTATTATTTACTAGTAAAAGTGGTCCCTGGATATTTTAATCGTGTATTGTTTCTGCACCACTTCACATCGAATGCTGGCATGATGATCCACAACTGAAGTTCACAATGATAAAAATGAAAATGTACGCGAAGATTTGAAGTGTGCTCGCTTGCAAGAAAAATGTCCGACTGATGACGTACTGAACACGACTTTTAAGCCCCGCCTACTTGAACACGACTTTTGTTGGGTCATTTTTATAACGCAGTTACTGTTCCTGACTATTATTTATCCGTAGCTCACAGGACAATAAAATAGCAGATGCAGAATCAAGGAGGTCGCATCCAGATATAGAATGGGAATAAAAAGATAACGCCTATTATGAAATTGTTAAAAAATTAGGTCAACCTGATATTGACCTTTTTGCATCAAGAATAAATTTCAAGTGTATAAAGTATGTTTCTTGGGATAGAGATCCAGGAGCATTCGCTGTGGATGCTTTTACTTTAAACTGGCATAATTATTATTTATATGCATTCCCACCCTTTGCATTAATTCTGAGAGTTCTAAAAAAAAATAACGGACCGAGCAGAGGGCATAATTGTGGTTCCATCTTGGCCCACTCAACCCTGGTACCCACTCTTTAGAGATCTACTCTGCTCCGAAATAGTAACATTTGAGCCATGTGATGATGTATTGTTATCTGTTGCCAAAACAGCCTGCCTCAGCTCACATTGATTGCAGGGAGATTATCCGGACGGCACTACTAAGAAGAAGCGTCCCTCCATTATCATTAGATGTTATAATTTCTTTTCTGTCTTCTAATTCCAAGAAACAATATGAAATCGCTATCCGACGTTGGGTAGGATTTTGTAATAAATATAGCGTAGATATATATATATGAGGCATCAATCCCAAATGTGCTGTATTTTCTCACCGAGTTAGATCAATCGGGTCTACAGTATGGTTCATTAAACAGTCATCGCTCTGTTTTGTCATTGATCTTAGGATCGAGAGTAGGTTCAGATGACCGTGTTAGTAGACTATTTAAGGGTTTGTACCGGCTTCGGCCTCCGTTGCCAAAATATAAAATCACGTGGAACCCATCAATTGTTTTAGATTTTTTATCAAAATGGTACCCTAACACTAACCTTAATCTAGAGCTATTAACAAAGAAGACTATAACATTACTCATGCTGATTACAGTTCATAGACCTCAGACACTAAGCAAGATTAATTTACAAAACATTATAGTTAATAATGAAGTCATTATGATTAAAATACAAGAGTTAATAAAGACATCTCGTCCTGGTACAGTACAACCACAACTAACTATTCCATACTATAATGAATGTCCAGAAATATGTCCAGCGAGATCAATAAGATCATATATTGACAGGACAAAGTCTGTAAGAAAAGTGGAGCAAGGTTTTTTCATAAGTTTTAAAAAACCACACAAAGTAGTTTCACCGAACACTATCAGTAGATAGATAAAATATACCTTAGCAGCTAGTGGAAATGATACCTCAATATTTACAGCTCACTCTACCAGACATGCAGCGACTTCAGCTGCTCATAGAGCAGGTGTCAATATTGACACCATACGTAAAACAGCTGGGTGGAGTGCAAAGTCAAAAGTCTTTGCTAGGTTTTACAACAGAGAAATAGAAACAGATCAATCCAATCAATTAGCTTTATCAATACTAAATAATCACAATACTTAATTTTGATTAGGATACCTAATTGTATGTTCAAAATAATAATCCTTTTACCTTAACAAAATGGGTATTCTACTTATAAGATTAAATATAGTGTGTACATGTATACAACTATTAATATGTTATTTACTATAAGTGTTTTCTATCAGTTAATCATATTAGTTATGTTTCCAATATAATTAATGATTTGTGATAATAGTGTTTTAATAAAATATTTCACCATCTTTCAAAATCTACCATGTATTTTGCATCTCTTCGGACGAATGGAGAAGAGGTATAATTAATGATTAAACGAACTTACCTTATGTGAAGTTCTATCATAATTATACGACTCCATTCGTCTGAAGAGATCCATTCCCTCCCACCCTGGCTATGGCAACTCGGAGAGGTGAAATATTTGTTTGTTTTCAACGAAATGAAGATACGTAAGAGTTGCCAGTATAAGAAAGCCTAAACTAAACAAAAAAAAGTGCTTTCAACATTGTGAATGAGAGGCGAAACATAGCGCTTACTATGCATCTCTTCAGACGAATGGAGTCGTATAATTATGATAGAACTTCACATAAGGTAAGTTCGTTTAATCATTAAATATATTCCCTTCCTATAAATAACTCCTCTGACCCTATCATTTTCCTTATTCTTTATAAATTAATAACATATCCGTTTCCCCGTTTTCAAACAAAAAAACAATTTAACTGTACATACTTTCTATAAATCGTACTCCAAACCTTGCCGCTCCCACGACAAATCTGAAAATGAATCGATGCCGAAGACTTGGAAGAGTAATTTTGGAAGAAAACATGACCCTGGCGAATGCACATAACGTGCGACGCCATATTCCTCAACAGAGTTGCTAGGATCAAGTATCAACTGGATTTGCTAAGCAAATAATATTACCGTGCATGAACGAGATCACAACATACACAAACTGTTAGGAATAAATAGGACGTAAACAATATTTTGTGTCTTTGTCAGAATTTCTGTTTTGTTTGTTGGTCGCAAGTGAAGGTTGTGACCAACAAACAAACACATCGGATGTGTTCGTAATGTATTTGTAAATTTTGCGTGAATGACAGTAATTTAAGTGATTCATTAAATGGTAATTGAGTGGTGCATATAACTCATCATAAGAAAATTGGTACTGAGCGGAAATCAGAAAACATAACCTTGCATACGTAAGTACGATTTTTAGTTAAAATATTCATTGTTTTGTAAAAATATTAGTAGAATGAGAGTAATAGCATACTAATACGCGTTAAAGAATCACACAACATTAGAAATAATGTGTAAAAGTGTTAATTATTATCGCCATAATCAGTGTATAATCCAACCAAATCAGTAGTAAGTTCAAATTATCATTCTCAGAACAAACTCACAAGTTTTACTGCTTTTTAATTTGGCCGGGTTATAGGATTTTTAGGGATACCAGCTGTGATACTGGTTAATTATACCTTAATTATGGCTATTTTTTATATACTACATAAAATAGATTTATTTATGACAAAGACAACTTTAAAAGAAACAAGAAGATTGAAGAGATACATTTAATGTTGTTCGTCACGAATCCGTTCCAACGCAGAATAAGTTTAGTTTAGTTTACATTAATACATCTGTTGTTTCAGAATTCCAAAAGACTCTGCATTCGAGCTAAAACTATTGATATGGATACGAGCCACAGGGCGATAAAACTGGGAACTGACCAAATATACTGTGATATGCTCTAAACACTTTGAACATAATTGCTTCAGAAATACTGTCAGGAATATGACTTATTTAAATGCGTAGAGACCTACACTCCTTATCGATGAGATTAATTACTATATTATTTTGTTACTGTACTCTGAAAGAAATAAACAAGAGTTTTTAAGATACTCTTCAATATATAAAAGATAAGGGTGGTCAGCGGTAACTATCGAAATCGGTAGTTAAATTATTCGAAATAGCCGAAGCAGTTCAAAAAAGAATTACAAATAAAAAAGATGCATTGCATTATCTTATACAGGAATGTTTGACAAAATGTATTGGACTCAAATTATTTCTTGATGATCACGATCATTCTAATCGATCGTTTTCGTAAACCATTCTCTTTTAATTGAAGTTGTATGTAAAAAAATATTAAATGTACGTATTCATTATGCCACAAAATCATATAAGTATAAATAAAGGTGACACATACGAACTATGTATAATAAAGTGATCTTATAAGAGCCAGTAAATACTTGTATTTTGAGCATCTTGTTTTATTTTTCCAGCTTGTGCCAGATATTAAACTATAATTGTATACCTTCTCTTTTAATTTGCCTACATTTTTATTGTCTAATATTCATTAAATTTGAATGGTTTCTCTCCAGTGTGTGTGCTAATATGACTTCGTAATTGATCTGCTCTTGCAGATTCATAATCACACATGTTGCATTTGAATGGTTTATCTCCAGTGTGTGTGCTAATATGTCTTCGTAAGCTACCTGCATGTGTACATTCATAATCACACATGTTTCATTTGAATGGTTTCTCCAGTATGTGTGCTAATATTTCTTCGTAAGCTACCTGCATGTGTACATTCATAATCACACATGTTGCATTTGAATGGTTTCTCTCCAGTGTGTGTGCTAATATGCCTTCGGAAGTGACTTGCTCTTGCCGATTCATAATCACACATGTTGCATTTGAATGGTTTCTCTCCAGTGTGTGTGCTAATATGTCTTCGTAAGCTACCTGCATGTGTACATTCATAATCACACATGTTTCATTTGAATGGTGTCTCCAGTATGTGTGCTAATATGTCTTCGTAAGCTACCTGCATGTGTACATTCATAATCACACATGTTGCATTTGAATGGTTTCTCTCCAGTGTGTGTGCTAATATGCCTTCGTAAGTGACTTGCTCTTGCAGATTCATAATCACACATGTTGCATTTGAATGGTTTCTCTCCAGTGTGTGTGCTAATATGTCTTCGTAAGCTGCCTGCATGTGTACATTCTTAATCACACATGTTTCATTTGAATGGTTTCTCTCCAGTGTGTGTGCTAATGTCTTCGTAAGCTACCTGCATGTGTACATTCATAATCACACATGTTTCATTTGAATGGTTTCTCTCCAGCATGTGTGCTAATATGTCTTCGTAAGCTACCTGCATGTGTACATTCATAATCACACATGTTGCATTTGAATGGTTTCTCTCCAGTATGTGTTCTAATATGGATTCGTAAGTTACCTGCTTGTGTACATTCATAATCACACATGTTGCATTTGAATGGTTTCTCTCCAGTGTGCGTTCTAATATGAATTCGTAAGCTACCTGCTTGTGTACATTCATAATCACACATGTTGCATTTGAATGTTTTCTCTGTAGTGTGTGTTCTAATATGTCTTCGTAATTGAACTGCTGTTGCAGATTCATGATCACACATGTTGCATTTGAATGGTTTCTCTCCTGTATGTGTTCTTATATGACTTCGTAATTGATCTGCTCTTGCAGATTCATAATCACACCTGTTTCATTTGAATGGTTTCTCTCTAGTATGTGTGCTAATATGTCTTCGTAAGCTACCTGCATGTGTACATTCATAATCACACATTTTGCATTTAAATGGTTTCTCTCCAGTGTGTGTTCGAATATGACTTCGTAATTGATTTGCTCTTGCAGATTCATAATCACACATGTTGCATTTGAATGGTTTCTCTCCAGTATGTGTTCGAATATGACTTCATAATTAATTTGCTCTTGCAGATTCATAAACACACATGTTGCATTTGAATGGTTTCTCTTCAGTATGTGTTCGAATATGACTTCGTAATTAATTTGCTCTTGCAGATTCATAAACACACATGTTGCATTTGAATGGTTTCTCTTCAGTATGTGTTCGAATATGACTTCGTAAGCTACCTGCTTGTGTACATTTATAATCACACATGTTGCATTTGAATGGTTTCTCTCCAGTATGTGTTCTAACATGTCTTTGTAAGCTACCTGCTTGTGTACATTCATAATCACACATGTTGCATTTGAATGGTGTTCTCTCCAGTATGTGTTCTAATATGGGATCGTAAGTGACCTGATTGTGTACATTCATAATCACACATGTTGCATTTGAATGGTTTCTTTCCAGTGTGTGTCCTAATATGACTTCGTAAGCTACCTGCATGTGTACATTCATAATCACACATGTTGCATTTGAATGGTTTCTCTCCAGTGTGTGTGCTAATATGTCTTCGTAAGCTACCTGCATGTGTACATTCATAATCACACATGTTGCATTTGAATGGTTTCTCTCCAGTGTGTGTGCTAATATGACTTCGTAATTGATCTGCTCTTGCAGATTCATAATCACACCTGTTTCATTTGAATGGTTTTTCTCTAGTATGTGTGCTAATATGTCTTCGTAAGCTACCTGCATGTGTTCATTCATAATCACACATGTTTCATTTGAATGGTTTCTCTCCAGTATGTGTGCTAATATGTCTTCGTAAGCTACCTGCATGTGTACATTCATAATCACACATGTTTCATTTGAATGGTTTCTCTCCAGTGTGTGTGCTAATATGACTTCGTAATTGATCTGCTCTTGTAAATTCATAATCACACATGTTGCATTTGAATGGTTTCTCTCCAGTGTGTGTGCTAATATGTCTTCGTAAGCTACCTGCATGTGTACATTCATAATCACACATGTTGCATTTGAATGGTTTCTCTCCAGTGTGTGTGCTAATATGCCTTCGTAAGTGACTTGCTCTTACAGATTCATAATCACACATGTTGCATTTGAAAGGTTTCTCTCCAGTGTGCGTGCTAATATGACTTCGTAATTGATCTGCTCTTGCAGATTCATAATCACACATGTTGCATTAGAATGGTTTCTCTCCAGTATGTATTCTAATATGGGTTCGTAAGCTACCTGCTTGTGTACATTCATAATCACACATGTTGCATTTGAATGGTTTCTCTCCAGTGTGTGTGCTAATATGACTTCGTAATTGATCTGCTCTTGCAGATTCATAATCACACACGTTGCATTTGAATGGTTTCTCTCCAGTGTGTGTGCTAATATGACTTCGTAATTGATCTGCTCTTGCAGATTCATAATCACACATGTTGCATTTGAATGGTTTCTCTCCAGTGTGTGTTCTAATATGGGTTCGTAAGTGACCTGCTTGTGTACATTCATAATCACACATGTTGCATTTGAATGGTTTCTCTCCAGTGTGTGTGCTAATATGACTTCGTAAAATACCTGCTTGTGTACATTCATAATCACACATTTTGCATTTAAATGGTTTCTCTCCAGTGTGTGTTCGAATATGACTTCGTAATTGATTTGCTCTTGCAGATTCATAATCACACATGTTGCATTTGAATGGTTTCTCTCCAGTATGTGTTCGAATATGACTTCGTAATTGATTTGCTCTTGCAGATTCATAATCACACATGTTGCATTTGAATGGTTTCTCTTCAGTATGTGTTCGAATATGACTTCGTAAGCTACCTGCTTGTGTACATTTATAATCACACATGTTGCATTTGAATGGTTTCTCTCCAGTATGTGTTCTAATATGTCTTTGTAAGCTACCTGCTTGTGTACATTCATAATCACACATGTTGCATTTAAATGGTTTCTCTCCAGTATGTGTTCTAATATGGGATCGTAAGTGACCTGATTGTGTACATTCATAATCACACATGTTGCATTTGAATGGTTTCTCTCCAGTGTGTGTGCTAATATGTCTTCGTAAGCTACCTGCATGTGTACATTCATAATCACACATGTTTCATTTGAATGGTTTCTCTCCAGTATGTGTGCTAATATGTCTTCGTAAGCTACCTGCATGTGTACATTCATAATCACACATGTTTCATTTGAATGGTTTCTCTCCAGTGTGTGTGCTAATATGACTTCGTAATTGATCTGCTCTTGCAGATTCATAATCACACATGTTGCATTTGAATGGTTTCTCTCCAGTGTGTGTGCTAATGTCTTCGTAAGCTACCTGCATGTGTACATTCATAATCACACATGTTTCATTTGAATGGTTTCTCTCTAGTATGTGTGCTAATATGTCTTCGTAAGCTACCTGCATGTGTACATTCATAATCACACATGTTGCATTTGAATGGTTTCTCTCCAGTGTGTGTGCTAATATGACTTCGTAATTGATCTGCTCTTGCAGATTCATAATCACACCTGTTTCATTTGAATGGTTTTTCTCTAGTATGTGTGCTAATATGTCTTCGTAAGCTACCTGCATGTGTACATTCATAATCACACATGTTGCATTAGAATGGTTTCTCTCCAGTATGTATTCTAATATGGGTTCGTAAGCTACCTGCTTGTGTACATTCATAATCACACATGTTGCATTTGAATGGTTTCTCTCCAGTGTGTGTGCTATTATGACTTCGTAATTGATCTGCTCTTGCAGATTCATAATCACACCTGTTTCATTTGAATGGTTTCTCTCTAGTATGTGTGCTAATATGTCTTCGTAAGCTACCTGCATGTGTACATTCATAATCACACACGTTGCATTTGAATGGTTTCTCTCCAGTATGTGTTCTAATATGTCTTCGTAAGCTACCTGTTTGTGTACATTCAAAATCACACATGTTGCATTTGAATGGTTTCTCTCCAGTGTGTGTGCTAATATGGGTTCGTAAGTTACCTGCTTGTGTACATTCATAATCACACATGTTGCATTTGAATGGTTTCTCTCCAGTGTGTGTGCTAATATGACTTCGTAAAATACCTGCTTGTGTACATTCATAATCACACATTTTGCATTTAAATGGTTTCTCTCCAGTGTGTGTTCGAATATGACTTCGTAATTGATTTGATCTTGCAGATTCATAATCACACATGTTGCATTAGAATGGTTTCTCTCCAGTATGTATTCTAATATGGGTTCGTAAGCTACCTGCTTGTGTACATTCATAATCACACATGTTTCATTTGAATGGTTTCTCTCCAGTATGTGTGCTAATATGTCTTCGTAAGCTACCTGCATGTGTACATTCATAATCACAAATGTTGCATTTGAATGGTTTCTCTCCAGTGTGTGTGCAAATGTCTTCGTAAGCTACCTGCATGTGTACATTCATAATCACACATGTTTCATTTGTATGGTTTCTCCAGTATGTGTGCTAATATGTCTTCGTAAGCTACCTGCATGTGTACATTCATAATCACACATGTTGCATTTGAATGGTTTCTCTCCAGTGTGTGTGCTAATATGACTTCGTAATTGATCTGCTCTTGCAGATTCATAATCACACCTGTTTCATTTGAATGGTTTTTCTCTAGTATGTGTGCTAATATGTCTTCGTAAGCTACCTGCATGTGTACATTCATAATCACACATGTTTCATTTGAATGGTTTCTCTCCAGTATGTGTGCTAATATGTCTTCGTAAGCTACCTGCATGTGTACATTCATAATCACACATGTTTCATTTGAATGGTTTCTCTCCAGTGTGTGTGCTAATATGACTTCGTAATTGATCTGCTCTTGTAAATTCATAATCACACATGTTGCATTTGAATGGTTTCTCTCCAGTGTGTGTGCTAATATGTCTTCGTAAGCTACCTGCATGTGTACATTCATAATCACACATGTTGCATTTGAATGGTTTCTCTCCAGTGTGTGTGCTAATATGCCTTCGTAAGTGACTTGCTCTTACAGATTCATAATCACACATGTTGCATTTGAAAGGTTTCTCTCCAGTGTGCGTGCTAATATGACTTCGTAATTGATCTGCTCTTGCAGATTCATAATCACACATGTTGCATTAGAATGGTTTCTCTCCAGTATGTATTCTAATATGGGTTCGTAAGCTACCTGCTTGTGTACATTCATAATCACACATGTTGCATTTGAATGGTTTCTCTCCAGTGTGTGTGCTATTATGACTTCGTAATTGATCTGCTCTTGCAGATTCATAATCACACACGTTGCATTTGAAAGGTTTCTCTCCAGTGTGTGTGCTAATATGACTTCGTAATTGATCTGCTCTTGCAGATTCATAATCACACATGTTGCATTTGAATGGTTTCTCTCCAGTGTGTGTTCTAATATGGGTTCGTAAGTGACCTGCTTGTGTTAATTCATAATCACACATGTTGCATTTGAATGGTTTCTCTCCAGTGTGTGTGCTAATATGACTTCGTAAAATACCTGCTTGTGTACATTCATAATCACACATTTTGCATTTAAATGGTTTCTCTCCAGTGTGTGTTCGAATATGACTTCGTAATTGATTTGCTCTTGCAGATTCATAATCACACATGTTGCATTTGAATGGTTTCTCTCCAGTATGTGTTCGAATATGACTTCGTAATTGATTTGCTCTTGCAGATTCATAATCACACATGTTGCATTTGAATGGTTTCTCTTCAGTATGTGTTCGAATATGACTTCGTAAGCTACCTGCTTGTGTACATTTATAATCACACATGTTGCATTTGAATGGTTTCTCTCCAGTATGTGTTCTAATATGTCTTTGTAAGCTACCTGCTTGTGTACATTCATAATCACACATGTTGCATTTAAATGGTTTCTCTTCAGTATGTGTTCTAATATGGGATCGTAAGTGACCTGATTGTGTACATTCATAATCACACATGTTGCATTTGAATGGTTTCTCTCCAGTGTGTGTGCTAATATGTCTTCGTAAGCTACCTGCATGTGTACATTCATAATCACACATGTTTCATTTGAATGGTTTCTCTCCAGTATGTGTGCTAATATGTCTTCGTAAGCTACCTGCATGTGTACATTCATAATCACACATGTTTCATTTGAATGGTTTCTCTCCAGTGTGTGTGCTAATATGACTTCGTAATTGATCTGCTCTTGCAGATTCATAATCACACATGTTGCATTTGAATGGTTTCTCTCCAGTGTGTGTGCTAATGTCTTCGTAAGCTACCTGCATGTGTACATTCATAATCACACATGTTTCATTTGAATGGTTTCTCTCTAGTATGTGTGCTAATATGTCTTCGTAAGCTACCTGCATGTGTACATTCATAATCACACATGTTGCATTTGAATGGTTTCTCTCCAGTGTGTGTGCTAATATGACTTCGTAATTGATCTGCTCTTGCAGATTCATAATCACACCTGTTTCATTTGAATGGTTTTTCTCTAGTATGTGTGCTAATATGTCTTCGTAAGCTACCTGCATGTGTACATTCATAATCACACATGTTGCATTAGAATGGTTTCTCTCCAGTATGTATTCTAATATGGGTTCGTAAGCTACCTGCTTGTGTACATTCATAATCACACATGTTGCATTTGAATGGTTTCTCTCCAGTGTGTGTGCTATTATGACTTCGTAATTGATCTGCTCTTGCAGATTCATAATCACACCTGTTTCATTTGAATGGTTTCTCTCTAGTATGTGTGCTAATATGTCTTCGTAAGCTACCTGCATGTGTACATTCATAATCACACACGTTGCATTTGAATGGTTTCTCTCCAGTATGTGTTCTAATATGTCTTCGTAAGCTACCTGTTTGTGTACATTCAAAATCACACATGTTGCATTTGAATGGTTTCTCTCCAGTGTGTGTGCTAATATGGGTTCGTAAGTTACCTGCTTGTGTACATTCATAATCACACATGTTGCATTTGAATGGTTTCTCTCCAGTGTGTGTGCTAATATGACTTCGTAAAATACCTGCTTGTGTACATTCATAATCACACATTTTGCATTTAAATGGTTTCTCTCCAGTGTGTGTTCGAATATGACTTCGTAATTGATTTGATCTTGCAGATTCATAATCACACATGTTGCATTAGAATGGTTTCTCTCCAGTATGTATTCTAATATGGGTTCGTAAGCTACCTGCTTGTGTACATTCATAATCACACATGTTTCATTTGAATGGTTTCTCTCCAGTATGTGTGCTAATATGTCTTCGTAAGCTACCTGCATGTGTACATTCATAATCACAAATGTTGCATTTGAATAGTTTCTCTCCAGTGTGTGTGCAAATGTCTTCGTAAGCTACCTGCATGTGTACATTCATAATCACACATGTTTCATTTGTATGGTTTCTCCAGTATGTGTGCTAATATGTCTTCGTAAGCTACCTGCATGTGTACATTCATAATCACACATGTTTCATTTGAATGGTTTCTCTCTAGTATGTGTGCTAATATGTCTTCGTAAGCTACCTGCATGTGTACATTCATAATCACACATGTTGCATTTGAATGGTTTCTCTCCAGTGTGTGTGCTAATATGACTTCGTAATTGATCTGCTCTTGCAGATTCATAATCACACCTGTTTCATTTGAATGGTTTTTCTCTAGTATGTGTGCTTATATGTCTTCGTAAGCTACCTGCATGTGTACATTCATAATCACACATGTTTCATTTGAATGGTTTCTCTCCAGTATGTGTACTAATATGTCTTCGTAAGCTACCTGCTTGTGTACATTCATAATCACACATGTTGCATTTGAATGGTTTTTCTCCAGTGTGTGTGCTAATATGACTTCGTAATTGATCTGCTCTTGCAGATTCATAATCACACCTGTTTCATTTGAATGGTTTCTCTCTAGTATGTGTGCTAATATGTCTTCGTAAGCTACCTGCATGTGTACATTCATAATCACACACGTTGCATTTGAATGGTTTCTCTCCTGTGTGTGTGCTAATATGACTTCGTAATTGATCTGCTCTTGCAGATTCATAATCACACATGTTGCATTTGAATGGTTTCTCTCCAGTGTGTGTTCTAATATGGGTTCGTAAGTGACCTGCTTGTGTACATTCATAATCACACATGTTGCATTTGAATGGTTTCTCTCCAGTGTGTGTGCTAATATGACTTCGTAAAATACCTGCTTGTGTACATTCATAATCACACATTTTGCATTTAAATGGTTTCTCTCCAGTGTGTGTTCGAATATGACTTCGTAATTGATTTGCTCTTGCAGATTCATAATCACACATGTTGCATTTGAATGGTTTCTCTCCAGTATGTGTTCGAATATGACTTCGTAATTAATTTGCTCTTGCAGATTCATAAACACACATGTTGCATTTGAATGGTTTCTCTTCAGTATGTGTTCGAATATGACTTCGTAAGCTACCTGCTTGTGTACATTTATAATCACACATGTTGCATTTGAATGGTTTCTCTCCAGTATGTGTTCTAACATGTCTTTGTAAGCTACCTGCTTGTGTACATTCATAATCACACATGTTGCATTTGAATGGTGTTCTCTCCAGTATGTGTTCTAATATGGGATCGTAAGTGACCTGATTGTGTACATTCATAATCACACATGTTGCATTTGAATGGTTTCTTTCCAGTGTGTGTGCTAATATGACTTCGTAAGCTACCTGCATGTGTACATTCATAATCACACATGTTGCATTTGAATGGTTTCTCTCCAGTGTGTGTGCTAATATGTCTTCGTAAGCTACCTGCATGTGTACATTCATAATCACACATGTTGCATTTGAATGGTTTCTCTCCAGTGTGTGTGCTAATATGACTTCGTAATTGATCTGCTCTTGCAGATTCATAATCACACCTGTTTCATTTGAATGGTTTTTCTCTAGTATGTGTGCTAATATGTCTTCGTAAGCTACCTGCATGTGTACATTCATAATCACACATGTTTCATTTGAATGGTTTCTCTCCAGTATGTGTGCTAATATGTCTTCGTAAGCTACCTGCATGTGTACATTCATAATCACACATGTTTCATTTGAATGGTTTCTCTCCAGTGTGTGTGCTAATATGACTTCGTAATTGATCTGTTCTTGTAAATTCATAATCACACATGTTGCATTTGAATGGTTTCTCTCCAGTGTGTGTGCTAATATGTCTTCGTAAGCTACCTGCATGTGTACATTCATAATCACACATGTTGCATTTGAATGGTTTCTCTCCAGTGTGTGTGCTAATATGCCTTCGTAAGTGACTTGCTCTTACAGATTCATAATCACACATGTTGCATTTGAAAGGTTTCTCTCCAGTGTGCGTGCTAATATGACTTCGTAATTGATCTGCTCTTGCAGATTCATAATCACACATGTTGCATTAGAATGGTTTCTCTCCAGTATGTATTCTAATATGGGTTCGTAAGCTACCTGCTTGTGTACATTCATAATCACACATGTTGCATTTGAATGGTTTCTCTCCAGTGTGTGTGCTATTATGACTTCGTAATTGATCTGCTCTTGCAGATTCATAATCACACACGTTGCATTTGAAAGGTTTCTCTCCAGTGTGTGTGCTAATATGACTTCGTAATTGATCTGCTCTTGCAGATTCATAATCACACATGTTGCATTTGAATGGTTTCTCTCCAGTATGTGTTCGAATATGACTTCGTAATTGATTTGCTCTTGCAGATTCATAATCACACATGTTGCATTTGAATGGTTTCTCTCCAGTGTGTGTTCTAATATGGGTTCGTATGTGACCTGCTTGTGTACATTCATAATCACACATGTTGCATTTGAATGGTTTCTCTCCAGTGTGTGTGCTAATATGACTTCGTAAAATACCTGCTTGTGTACATTCATAATCACACATTTTGCATTTAAATGGTTTCTCTCCAGTGTGTGTTCGAATATGACTTCGTAATTGATTTGCTCTTGCAGATTCATAATCACACATGTTGCATTTGAATGGTTTCTCTCCAGTATGTGTTCGAATATGACTTCGTAATTGATTTGCTCTTGCAGATTCATAATCACACATGTTGCATTTGAATGGTTTCTCTTCAGTATGTGTTCGAATATGACTTCGTAAGCTACCTGCTTGTGTACATTTATAATCACACATGTTGCATTTGAATGGTTTCTCTCCAGTATGTGTTCTAATATGTCTTTGTAAGCTACCTGCTTGTGTACATTCATAATCACACATGTTGCATTTAAATGGTTTCTCTTCAGTATGTGTTCTAATATGGGATCGTAAGTGACCTGATTGTGTACATTCATAATCACACATGTTGCATTTGAATGGTTTCTCTCCAGTATGTGTTCTAACATGTCTTTGTAAGCTACCTGCTTGTGTACATTCATAATCACACATGTTGCATTTGAATGGTGTTCTCTCCAGTATGTGTTCTAATATGGGATCGTAAGTGACCTGATTGTGTACATTCATAATCACACATGTTGCATTTGAATGGTTTCTTTCCAGTGTGTGTGCTAATATGACTTCGTAAGCTACCTGCATGTGTACATTCATAATCACACATGTTGCATTTGAATGGTTTCTCTCCAGTGTGTGTGCTAATATGTCTTCGTAAGCTACCTGCATGTGTACATTCATAATCACACATGTTGCATTTGAATGGTTTCTCTCCAGTGTGTGTGCTAATATGACTTCGTAATTGATCTGCTCTTGCAGATTCATAATCACACCTGTTTCATTTGAATGGTTTTTCTCTAGTATGTGTGCTAATATGTCTTCGTAAGCTACCTGCATGTGTACATTCATAATCACACATGTTTCATTTGAATGGTTTCTCTCCAGTATGTGTGCTAATATGTCTTCGTAAGCTACCTGCATGTGTACATTCATAATCACACATGTTGCATTTGAATGGTTTCTCTCCAGTGTGTGTGCTAATATGACTTCGTAATTGATCTGCTCTTGTAAATTCATAATCACACATGTTGCATTTGAATGGTTTCTCTCCAGTGTGTGTGCTAATATGTCTTCGTAAGCTACCTGCATGTGTACATTCATAATCACACATGTTGCATTTGAATGGTTTCTCTCCAGTGTGTGTGCTAATATGCCTTCGTAAGTGACTTGCTCTTACAGATTCATAATCACACATGTTGCATTTGAAAGGTTTCTCTCCAGTGTGCGTGCTAATATGACTTCGTAATTGATCTGCTCTTGCAGATTCATAATCACACATGTTGCATTAGAATGGTTTCTCTCCAGTATGTATTCTAATATGGGTTCGTAAGCTACCTGCTTGTGTACATTCATAATCACACATGTTGCATTTGAATGGTTTCTCTCCAGTGTGTGTGCTAATATGACTTCGTAATTGATCTGCTCTTGCAGATTCATAATCACACACGTTGCATTTGAATGGTTTCTCTCCAGTGTGTGTGCTAATATGACTTCGTAATTGATCTGCTCTTGCAGATTCATAATCACACATGTTGCATTTGAATGGTTTCTCTCCAGTGTGTGTTCTAATATGGGTTCGTAAGTGACCTGCTTGTGTACATTCATAATCACACATGTTGCATTTGAATGGTTTCTCTCCAGTGTGTGTGCTAATATGACTTCGTAAAATACCTGCTTGTGTACATTCATAATCACACATTTTGCATTTGAATGGTTTCTCTCCAGTGTGTGTTCGAATATGACTTCGTAATTGATTTGCTCTTGCAGATTCATAATCACACATGTTGCATTTGAATGGTTTCTCTCCAGTATGTGTTCGAATATGACTTCGTAATTGATTTGCTCTTGCAGATTCATAATCACACATGTTGCATTTGAATGGTTTCTCTTCAGTATGTGTTCGAATATGACTTCGTAAGCTACCTGCTTGTGTACATTTATAATCACACATGTTGCATTTGAATGGTTTCTCTCCAGTATGTGTTCTAATAATATGTCTTTGTAAGCTACCTGCTTGTGTACATTCATAATCACACATGTTGCATTTAAATGGTTTCTCTTCAGTATGTGTTCTAATATGGGATCGTAAGTGACCTGATTGTGTACATTCATAATCACACATGTTGCATTTGAATGGTTTCTCTCCAGTGTGTGTGCTAATATGTCTTCGTAAGCTACCTGCATGTGTACATTCATAATCACACATGTTTCATTTGAATGGTTTCTCTCCAGTATGTGTGCTAATATGTCTTCGTAAGCTACCTGCATGTGTACATTCATAATCACACATGTTTCATTTGAATGGTTTCTCTCCAGTGTGTGTGCTAATATGACTTCGTAATTGATCTGCTCTTGCAGATTCATAATCACACATGTTGCATTTGAATGGTTTCTCTCCAGTGTGTGTGCTAATGTCTTCGTAAGCTACCTGCATGTGTACATTCATAATCACACATGTTTCATTTGAATGGTTTCTCTCTAGTATGTGTGCTAATATGTCTTCGTAAGCTACCTGCATGTGTACATTCATAATCACACATGTTGCATTTGAATGGTTTCTCTCCAGTGTGTGTGCTAATATGACTTCGTAATTGATCTGCTCTTGCAGATTCATAATCACACCTGTTTCATTTGAATGGTTTTTCTCTAGTATGTGTGCTAATATGTCTTCGTAAGCTACCTGCATGTGTACATTCATAATCACACATGTTTCATTTGAATGGT
The DNA here is from genome assembly GCA_917880725.1 of Selenia dentaria. Lineage (NCBI taxonomy): Eukaryota > Metazoa > Arthropoda > Insecta > Lepidoptera > Geometridae > Selenia > Selenia dentaria. The sequence goes on along the minus strand of OU862900.1, from coordinate 19,594,022 downwards.
TTCTCTCCAGTATGTGTGCTAATATGTCTTCGTAAGCTACCTGCTTGTGTACATTCATAATCACACATGTTGCATTTGAATGGTTTCTCTCCAGTGTGTGTGCTAATATGACTTCGTAATTGATCTGCTCTTGCAGATTCATAATCACACCTGTTTCATTTGAATGGTTTCTCTCTAGTATGTGTGCTAATATGTCTTCGTAAGCTACCTGCATGTGTACATTCATAATCACACATGTTGCATTTGAATGGTTTCTCTCCAGTATGTGTTCTAATATGGGATCGTAAGTGACCTGATTGTGTACATTCATAATCACACATGTTGCATTTGAATGGTTTATCTCCAGTATGTGTTCGAATATGACTTCGTTATTGATTTGCTCTTGCAGATTCATAATCACACATGTTGCATTTGAATGGTTTCTCTCCAGTATGTGTTCGAATATGACTTCGTAAGCTACCTGCTTGTGTACATTTATAATCACACATGTTGCATTTGAATGGTTTCTCTCCAGTATGTGTTCTAATATGTCTATGTAAGCTACCTGCTTGTGTACATTCATAATCACACATGTTTCATTTGAATGGTTTCTCTCCAGTATGTGTGCTAATATGTCTTCGTAAGCTACCTGCTTGTGTACATTCATAATCACACATGTTGCATTTGAATGGTTTCTCTCCAGTATGTGTGCTAATATGTCTTCGTAAGCTACCTGCATGTGTACATTCATAATCACACATGTTTCATTTGAATGGTTTCTCTCCAGTGTGTGTGCTAATATGACTTCGTAATTGATCTGCTCTTGTAAATTCATAATCACACATGTTGCATTTGAATGGTTTCTCTCCAGTGTGTGTGCTAATATGTCTTCGTAAGCTACCTGCATGTGTACATTCATAATCACACATGTTGCATTTGAATGGTTTCTCTCCAGTGTGTGTGCTAATATGCCTTCGTAAGTGACTTGCTCTTACAGATTCATAATCACACATGTTGCATTTGAAAGGTTTCTCTCCAGTGTGCGTGCTAATATGACTTCGTAATTGATCTGCTCTTGCAGATTCATAATCACACATGTTGCATTAGAATGGTTTCTCTCCAGTATGTGTTCTAATATGGGTTCGTAAGCTACCTGCTTGTGTACATTCATAATCACACATGTTGCATTTGAATGGTTTCTCTCCAGTGTGTGTGCTAATATGACTTCGAAATTGATCTGCTCTTGCAGATTCATAATCACACACGTTGCATTTGAATGGTTTCTCTCCAGTGTGTGTGCTAATATGACTTCGTAATTGATCTGCTCTTGCAGATTCATAATCACACATGTTGCATTTGAATGGTTTCTCTCCAGTGTGTGTTCTAATATGGGTTCGTAAGTGACCTGCTTGTGTACATTCATAATCACACATGTTGCATTTGAATGGTTTCTCTCCAGTGTGTGTGCTAATATGACTTCGTAAAATACCTGCTTGTGTACATTCATAATCACACATTTTGCATTTAAATGGTTTCTCTCCAGTGTGTGTTCGAATATGACTTCGTAATTGATTTGCTCTTGCAGATTCATAATCACACATGTTGCATTTGAATGGTTTCTCTCCAGTATGTGTTCGAATATGACTTCGTAATTGATTTGCTCTTGCAGATTCATAATCACACATGTTGCATTTGAATGGTTTCTCTCCAGTATGTGTTCGAATATGACTTCGTAAGCTACCTGCTTGTGTACATTTATAATCACACATGTTGCATTTGAATGGTTTCTCTCCAGTATGTGTTCTAATATGTCTTTGTAAGCTACCTGCTTGTGTACATTCATAATCACACATGTTGCATTTAAATGGTTTCTCTTCAGTATGTGTTCTAATATGGGATCGTAAGTGACCTGATTGTGTACATTCATAATCACACATGTTGCATTTGAATGGTTTCTCTCCAGTGTGTGTGCTAATATGTCTTCGTAAGCTACCTGCATGTGTACATTCATAATCACACATGTTTCATTTGAATGGTTTCTCTCCAGTATGTGTGCTAATATGTCTTCGTAAGCTACCTGCATGTGTACATTCATAATCACACATGTTTCATTTGAATGGTTTCTCTCCAGTGTGTGTGCTAATATGACTTCGTAATTGATCTGCTCTTGCAGATTCATAATCACACATGTTGCATTTGAATGGTTTCTCTCCAGTGTGTGTGCTAATGTCTTCGTAAGCTACCTGCATGTGTACATTCATAATCACACATGTTTCATTTGAATGGTTTCTCTCTAGTATGTGTGCTAATATGTCTTCGTAAGCTACCTGCATGTGTACATTCATAATCACACATGTTGCATTTGAATGGTTTCTCTCCAGTGTGTGTGCTAATATGACTTCGTAATTGATCTGCTCTTGCAGATTCATAATCACACCTGTTTCATTTGAATGGTTTTTCTCTAGTATGTGTGCTAATATGTCTTCGTAAGCTACCTGCATGTGTACATTCATAATCACACATGTTTCATTTGAATGGTTTCTCTCCAGTATGTGTGCTAATATGTCTTCGTAAGCTACCTGCTTGTGTACATTCATAATCACACATGTTGCATTTGAATGGTTTCTCTCCAGTGTGTGTGCTAATATGACTTCGTAATTGATCTGCTCTTGCAGATTCATAATCACACCTGTTTCATTTGAATGGTTTCTCTCTAGTATGTGTGCTAATATGTCTTCGTAAGCTACCTGCATGTGTACATTCATAATCACACATGTTGCATTTGAATGGTTTCTCTCCAGTATGTGTTCTAATATGGGATCGTAAGTGACCTGATTGTGTACATTCATAATCACACATGTTGCATTTGAATGGTTTATCTCCAGTATGTGTTCGAATATGACTTCGTTATTGATTTGCTCTTGCAGATTCATAATCACACATGTTGCATTTGAATGGTTTCTCTCCAGTATGTGTTCGAATATGACTTCGTAAGCTACCTGCTTGTGTACATTTATAATCACACATGTTGCATTTGAATGGTTTCTCTCCAGTATGTGTTCTAATATGTCTATGTAAGCTACCTGCTTGTGTACATTCATAATCACACATGTTTCATTTGAATGGTTTCTATCCAGTATGTGTGCTAATATGTCTTCGTAAGCTACCTGCTTGTGTACATTCATAATCACACATGTTGCATTTGAATGGTTTCTCTCCAGTGTGTGTGCTAATATGACTTCGTAATTGATCTGCTCTTGCAGATTCATAATCACACCTGTTTCATAATCACACATGTTTCATTTGAATGGTTTCTATCCAGTATGTGTGCTAATATGTCTTCGTAAGCTACCTGCATGTGTACATCCATAATCACACCTGTTTCATTTGAATGGTTTTTCTCTAGTATGTGTGCTAATATGTCTTCGTAAGCTACCTGCATGTGTACATCCATAATCACACCTGTTTCATTTGAATGGTTTTTCTCTAGTATGTGTGCTAATATGTCTTTGTAAGCTACCTGCATGTGTACATTCATAATCACACATGTTTCATTTGAATGGTTTCTCTCCAGTATGTGTGCTAATATGTCATCGTAAGCGACCTGCTTGTGTACATTCATAATCACACATGTTGCATTTGAATGGTTTCTCTCCAGTGTGTGTGCTAATATGACTTCGTAATTGATCTGCTCTTGCAGATTCATAATCACACCTGTTTCATTTGAATGGTTTCTCTCTAGTATGTGTGCTAATATGTCTTCGTAAGCTACCTGCATGTGTACATTCATAATCACACATGTTGCATTTGAATGGTTTCTCTCCAGTGTGTGTTCTAATATGGGTTCGTAAGTGACCTGCTTGTGTACATTCATAATCACACATGTTGCATTTGAATGGTTTCTCTCCAGTGTGTGTGCTAATATGCCTTCGTAAGTGACTTGCTCTTGCAGATTCATAATCACACATGTTGCATTTGAATGGTTTCTCTCCAGTGTGTGTGCTAATATGCCTTCGTAAGTGACTTGCTCTTGCAGATTCATAATCACACATGTTGCATTTGAATGGTTTCTCTCCAGTATGTGTTCGAATATGACTTCGTAATTGATTTGCTCTTGCAGATTCATAATCACACATGTTGCATTTGAATGGTTTCTCTCCAGTATGTGTTCGAATTTGACTTCGTAATCTACCTGCTTGTGTACATTTATAATCACACATGTTGCATTTGAATGGTTTCTCTATAGTGTGTGTGTTTATATGACTTCGTAATTGATCTGCTCTTGCAGATTCATAATCACACATGTTTCATTTGAATGTTTCTCCAGTATGTGTGCTAATATGTCTTTGTAAGCTACCTGCTTGTGTACATTCATAATCACACATGTTGCATTTGAATGGTTTCTTTTCAGTGTGTGTGTGCTAATATGCCTTCGTAAGTGACTTGCTCTTGCAGATTCATAATCACACATGTTGCATTTGAATGGTTTCTCTCCAGTGTGCCTGCTAATATGACTACGTAATTGATCTGCTCTTGCAGATTCATAATCACACATGTTGCATTTGAATGGTTTCTCTCCAGTATGTATTCTAATATGGGTTCGTAAGCTACCTGCTTGTGTACATTCATAATCACACATGTTGCATTTGAATGGTTTCTCTCCAGTGTGTGTGCTAATATGACTTCGTAATTGATCTGCTCTTGCAGATTCATAATCACACCTGTTTCATTTGAATGGTTTCTTTCTAGTATGTGTGCTAATATGTCTTCGTAAGCTACCTGCATGTGTACATTCATAATCGCACACGTTGCATTTGAATGGTTTCTCTCCAGTGTGTGTGCTAATATGACTTTGTAATTGATCTGCTCTTGCAGATTCATAATCACACATGTTGCATTTGAATGGTTTCTCTCCAGTGTGTGTTCTAATATGGGTTCGTAAGTGACCTGCTTGTGTACATTCATAATCACACATGTTGCATTTGAATGGTTTCTCTCCAGTGTGTGTGCTAATATGACTTCGTAAAATACCTGCTTGTGTACATTCATAATCACACATTTTGCATTTGAATGGTTTCTCTCCAGTGTGTGTGCTAATATGCCTTCTTAATTGAACTGCTGTTGCAGATTCATAATCACACATGTTGCATTTGAATGGTTTCTCTCCAGTATGTGTTCGAATATGACTTCGTAAGCTACCTGCTTGTGTACATTTATAATCACACATGTTGCATTTGAATGGTTTCTTTCCAGTGTGTGTGTTTATATGACTTCGTAATTGATCTGCTCTTGCAGATTCATAATTACACATGTTGCATTTGAATGGTTTCTTTCCAGTGTGTGTGTTTATATGACTTCGTAATTAATTTGCTCTTGCAGATTCATAATCACACATGTTGCATTTGAATGGTTTCTCTCTAGTATGTGTGCTAATATGTCTTCGTAAGCTACCTGCATGTGTACATTCATAATCACACATGTTGCATTTGAATGGTTTCTCTCCAGTATGTGTTCTAATATGGGATCGTAAGTGACCTGATTGTGTACATTCATAATCACACATGTTGCATTTGAATGGTTTCTCTCCAGTATGTGTTCGAATATGACTTCGTTATTGATTTGCTCTAGCAAATTCATAATCACACATGTTGCATTTGAATGGTTTCTCTCCAGTATGTGTTCGAATATGACTTCGTAAGCTACCTGCTTGTGTACATTTATAATCACACATGTTGCATTTGAATGGTTTCTCTCCAGTATGTGTTCTAATATGTCTATGTAAGCTACCTGCTTGTGTACATTCATAATCACACATGTTTCATTTGAATGGTTTCTCTCCAGTGTGTGTGCTAATATGACTTCGTAATTGATCTGCTCTTGCAGATTCATAATCACACCTGTTTCATTTGAATGGTTTCTCTCTAGTATGTGTGCTAATATGTCTTCGTAAGCTACCTGCATGTGTACATTCATAATCACACATGTTGCATTTGAATGGTTTCTCTCCAGTATGTGTTCTAATATGGGATCGTAAGTGACCTGATTGTGTACATTCATAATCACACATGTTGCATTTGAATGGTTTCTCTCCAGTATGTGTTCGAATATGACTTCGTTATTGATTTGCTCTTGCAGATTCATAATCACACATGTTGCATTTGAATGGTTTCTCTCCAGTATGTGTTCGAATATGACTTCGTAAGCTACCTGCTTGTGTACATTTATAATCACACATGTTGCATTTGAATGGTTTCTCTCCAGTATGTGTTCTAATATGTCTATGTAAGCTACCTGCTTGTGTACATTCATAATCACACATGTTTCATTTGAATGGTTTCTCTCCAGTATGTGTGCTAATATGTCTTCGTAAGCTACCTGCTTGTGTACATTCATAATCACACATGTTGCATTTGAATGGTTTCTCTCCAGTGTGTGTGCTAATATGACTTCGTAATTGATCTGCTCTTGCAGATTCATAATCACACCTGTTTCATAATCACACATGTTTCATTTGAATGGTTTCTATCCAGTATGTGTGCTAATATGTCTTCGTAAGCTACCTGCATGTGTACATCCATAATCACACCTGTTTCATTTGAATGGTTTTTCTCTAGTATGTGTGCTAATATGTCTTCGTAAGCTACCTGCATGTGTACATCCATAATCACACCTGTTGCATTTGAATGGTTTTTCTCTAGTATGTGTGCTAATATGTCTTTGTAAGCTACCTGCATGTGTACATTCATAATCACACATGTTTCATTTGAATGGTTTCTCTCCAGTATGTGTGCTAATATGTCATCGTAAGCGACCTGCTTGTGTACATTCATAATCACACATGTTGCATTTGAATGGTTTCTCTCCAGTGTGTGTGCTAATATGACTTCGTAATTGATCTGCTCTTGCAGATTCATAATCACACCTGTTTCATTTGAATGGTTTCTCTCTAGTATGTGTGCTAATATGTCTTCGTAAGCTACCTGCATGTGTACATTCATAATCACACATGTTGCATTTGAATGGTTTCTCTCCAGTGTGTGTTCTAATATGGGTTCGTAAGTGACCTGCTTGTGTACATTCATAATCACACATGTTGCATTTGAATGGTTTCTCTCCAGTGTGTGTGCTAATATGCCTTCGTAAGTGACTTGCTCTTGCAGATTCATAATCACACATGTTGCATTTGAATGGTTTCTCTCCAGTGTGTGTGCTAATATGCCTTCGTAAGTGACTTGCTCTTGCAGATTCATAATCACACATGTTGCATTTGAATGGTTTCTCTCCAGTATGTGTTCGAATATGACTTCGTAATTGATTTGCTCTTGCAGATTCATAATCACACATGTTGCATTTGAATGGTTTCTCTCCAGTATGTGTTCGAATTTGACTTCGTAATCTACCTGCTTGTGTACATTTATAATCACACATGTTGCATTTGAATGGTTTCTCTATAGTGTGTGTGTTTATATGACTTCGTAATTGATCTGCTCTTGCAGATTCATAATCACACATGTTTCATTTGAATGTTTCTCCAGTATGTGTGCTAATATGTCTTTGTAAGCTACCTGCTTGTGTACATTCATAATCACACATGTTGCATTTGAATGGTTTCTTTTCAGTGTGTGTGTGCTAATATGCCTTCGTAAGTGACTTGCTCTTGCAGATTCATAATCACACATGTTGCATTTGAATGGTTTCTCTCCAGTGTGCGTGCTAATATGACTACGTAATTGATCTGCTCTTGCAGATTCATAATCACACATGTTGCATTTGAATGGTTTCTCTCCAGTATGTATTCTAATATGGGTTCGTAAGCTACCTGCTTGTGTACATTCATAATCACACATGTTGCATTTGAATGGTTTCTCTCCAGTGTGTGTGCTAATATGACTTCGTAATTGATCTGCTCTTGCAGATTCATAATCACACCTGTTTCATTTGAATGGTTTCTTTCTAGTATGTGTGCTAATATGTCTTCGTAAGCTACCTGCATGTGTACATTCATAATCGCACACGTTGCATTTGAATGGTTTCTCTCCAGTGTGTGTGCTAATATGACTTTGTAATTGATCTGCTCTTGCAGATTCATAATCACACATGTTGCATTTGAATGGTTTCTCTCCAGTGTGTGTTCTAATATGGGTTCGTAAGTGACCTGCTTGTGTACATTCATAATCACACATGTTGCATTTGAATGGTTTCTCTCCAGTGTGTGTGCTAATATGACTTCGTAAAATACCTGCTTGTGTACATTCATAATCACACATTTTGCATTTGAATGGTTTCTCTCCAGTGTGTGTGCTAATATGCCTTCTTAATTGAACTGCTGTTGCAGATTCATAATCACACATGTTGCATTTGAATGGTTTCTCTCCAGTATGTGTTCGAATATGACTTCGTAAGCTACCTGCTTGTGTACATTTATAATCACACATGTTGCATTTGAATGGTTTCTTTCCAGTGTGTGTGTTTATATGACTTCGTAATTGATCTGCTCTTGCAGATTCATAATTACACATGTTGCATTTGAATGGTTTCTTTCCAGTGTGTGTGTTTATATGACTTCGTAATTAATTTGCTCTTGCAGATTCATAATCACACATGTTGCATTTGAATGGTTTCTCTCTAGTATGTGTGCTAATATGTCTTCGTAAGCTACCTGCATGTGTACATTCATAATCACACATGTTGCATTTGAATGGTTTCTCTCCAGTATGTGTTCTAATATGGGATCGTAAGTGACCTGATTGTGTACATTCATAATCACACATGTTGCATTTGAATGGTTTCTCTCCAGTATGTGTTCGAATATGACTTCGTTATTGATTTGCTCTAGCAAATTCATAATCACACATGTTGCATTTGAATGGTTTCTCTCCAGTATGTGTTCGAATATGACTTCGTAAGCTACCTGCTTGTGTACATTTATAATCACACATGTTGCATTTGAATGGTTTCTCTCCAGTATGTGTTCTAATATGTCTATGTAAGCTACCTGCTTGTGTACATTCATAATCACACATGTTTCATTTGAATGGTTTCTCTCCAGTATGTGTGCTAATATGTCTTCGTAAGCTACCTGCTTGTGTACATTCATAATCACACATGTTGCATTTGAATGGTTTCTCTCCAGTATGTGTTCTAATATGGGATCGTAAGTGACCTGATTGTGTACATTCATAATCACACATGTTGCATTTGAATGGTTTCTCTCCAGTATGTGTTCGAATATGACTTCGTTATTGATTTGCTCTAGCAAATTCATAATCACACATGTTGCATTTGAATGGTTTCTCTCCAGTATGTGTTCGAATATGACTTCGTAAGCTACCTGCTTGTGTACATTTATAATCACACATGTTGCATTTGAATGGTTTCTCTCCAGTATGTGTTCTAATATGTCTATGTAAGCTACCTGCTTGTGTACATTCATAATCACACATGTTTCATTTGAATGGTTTCTCTCCAGTATGTGTGCTAATATGTCTTCGTAAGCTACCTGCTTGTGTACATTCATCCACACACATGTTGCATTTGAATGGTTTCTCTCCAGTGTGTGTGCTAATATGACTTCGTAATTGATCTGCTCTTGCAGATTCATAATCACACCTGTTTCATAATCACACATGTTTCATTTGAATGGTTTCTCTCCAGTATGTGTGCTAATATGTCTTCGTAAGCTACCTGCATGTGTACATCCATAATCACACCTGTTTCATTTGAATGGTTTTTCTCTAGTATGTGTGCTAATATGTCTTCGTAAGCTACCTGCATGTGTACATTCATAATCACACATGTTTCATTTGAATGGTTTCTCTCCAGTATGTGTGCTAATATGTCTTCGTAAGCGACCTGCTTGTGTACATTCATAATCACACATGTTGCATTTGAATGGTTTCTCTCCAGTGTGTGTGCTAATATGACTTCGTAATTGATCTGCTCTTGCAGATTCATAATCACACCTGTTTCATTTGAATGGTTTCTCTCTAGTATGTGTGCTAATATGTCTTCGTAAGCTACCTGCATGTGTACATTCATAATCACACATTTTGCATTTAAATGGTTTCTCTCCAGTGTGTGTTCGAATATGACTTCGTAATTAATTTGCTCTTGCAGATTCATAATCACACATGTTGCATTTGAATGGTTTCTCTCCAGTATGTGTTCGAATATGACTTCGTAATTGATTTGCTCTTGCAGATTCATAATCACACATGTTGCATTTGAATGGTTTCTCTCCAGTATATGTTCGAATATGACTTCGTAAGCTACCTGCTTGTGTACATTTAAAATCACACATGTTGCATTTGAATGGTTTCTCTCCAGTATGTGTTCTAATATGTCTTTGTAAGCTACCTGCTTGTGTACATTCATAATCACACATGTTGCATTTGAATGGTTTCTCTCCAGTATGTGTTCTAATATGGGATCGTAAGTGACCTGATTGTGTACATTCATAATCACACATGTTGCATTTGAATGGTTTCTCTCCAGTGTGTGTGCTAATATGACTTCGTAAGCTACCTGCATGTGTACATTCATAATCACACATGTTGCATTTGAATGGTTTCTCTCCAGTGTGTGTGCTAATATGACTTCGTAATTGATCTGCTCTTGCAGATTCATAATCACACATGTTTCATTTGAATGGTTTCTCTCCAGTGTGTGTGCTAATATGACTTCGTAATTGATCTGCTCTTGCAGATTCATAATTACACCTGTTGCATTTGAATGGTTTCTCTCCAGTGTGTGTGCTAATGTCTTCGTAAGCTACCTGTATGTGTACATTCATAATCACACATTTTTCATTTGTATGGTTTCTCCAGTATGTGTGCTAATATGTCTTCGTAAGCTACCTGCATGTGTACATTCATAATCACACATGTTTCATTTGAATGGTTTCTCTCTAGTATGTGTGCTAATATGTCTTCGTAAGCTACCTGCATGTGTACATTCATAATCACACATGTTGCATTTGAATGGTTTCTCTCCAGTGTGTGTGCTAATATGACTTCGTAATTGATCTGCTCTTGCAGATTCATAATCACACCTGTTTCATTTGAATGGTTTTTCTCTAGTATGTGTGCTAATATGTCTTCGTAAGCTGCCTGCATGTGTACATTCATAATCACACATGTTTCATTTGAATGGTTTCTCTCCAGTGTGTGTGCTTATATGACTTCGTAAGCTACCTGCATGTGTACATTTATAATCACACATGTTTCATTTGAATGGTTTCTCTCTAGTATGTGTGCTAATATGTCTTCGTAAGCTACCTGCATGTGTACATTCATAATCACACATGTTGCATTTGAATGGTTTCTCTCCTGTGTGTGTGCTAATATGACTTCGTAATTGATCTGCTCTTGCAGATTCATAATCACACCTGTTTCATTTGAATGGTTTTTCTCTAGTATGTGTGCTAATATGTCTTCGTAAGCTACCTGCATGTGTACATTCATATTCACACATGATGCATTTGAATGGTTTCTCTCCAGTGTGTGTGCTAATATGACTTCGTAAGCTACCTGCATGTGTACATTCATAATCACACATGTTGCATTTGAATGGTTTCTCTCCAGTGTGTGTGTTAATATGACTTCGTTATTGATCTGCTCTTGCAGATTCATAATCACACCTGTTTCATTTGAATGGTTTCTCTCCAGTGTGTGTGCTAATATGACTTCGTAAGCTACCTGCATGTGTACATTCATAATCACACATGTTTCATTTGAATGGTTTCTCTCTAGTATGTGTGCTAATATATCTTCGTAAGCTACCTGCATGTGTACATTCATAATCACACATGTTGCATTTGAATGGTTTCTCTCCAGTGTGTGTGCTAATATGACTTCGTAATTGATCTGCTCTTGCAGATTCATAATCACACCTGTTTCATTTGAATGGTTTCTCTCTAGTATGTGTGCTAATATGTCTTCGTAAGCTACCTGCATGTGTACATTCATAATCACACATGTTGCATTTGAATGGTTTCTCTCCAGTGTGTGTTCTAATATGGGTTCGTAAGTGACCTGCTTGTGTACATTCATAATCACACATGTTGCATTTGAATGGTTTCTCTCCAGTGTGTGTGCTAATATGCCTTCGTAAGTGACTTGCTCTTGCAGATTCATAATCACACTTGTTGCATTTGAATGGTTTCTCTCCAGTGTGTGTGCTAATATGACTTCGTAATTGATCTGCTCTTGCAGATTCATAATCACATATGTTGCATTTTAATGGTTTCTCTCCAGTGTGTGTTCTAATATGGGTTCGTAAGTGACCTGCTTGTGTACATTCATAATCACACATGTTGCATTTGAATGGTTTCTCTCCAGTGTGTGTGCTAACATGCCTTCGTAAGTGACTTGCTCTTGCAGATTCATAATCACACATGTTGCATTTGAATGGTTTCTCTCCAGTATGTGTTCGAATATGACTTCGTAATTGATTTGCTCTTGCAGATTCATAATCACACATGTTGCATTTGAATGGTTTCTCTCCAGTATGTGTTCGAATTTGACTTCGTAATCTACCTGCTTGTGTACATTTATAATCACACATGTTGCATTTGAATGGTTTCTCTATAGTGTGTGTGTTTATATGACTTCGTAATTGATCTGCTCTTGCAGATTCATAATCACACATGTTTCATTTGAATGTTTCTCCAGTATGTGTGCTAATATGTCTTTGTAAGCTACCTGCTTGTGTACATTCATAATCACACATGTTGCATTTGAATGGTTTCTTTTCAGTGTGTGTGTGCTAATATGCCTTCGTAAGTGACTTGCTCTTGCAGATTCATAATCACACATGTTGCATTTGAATGGTTTCTCTCCAGTGTGCGTGCTAATATGACTACGTAATTGATCTGCTCTTGCAGATTCATAATCACACATGTTGCATTTGAATGGTTTCTCTCCAGTATGTATTCTAATATGGGTTCGTAAGCTACCTGCTTGTGTACATTCATAATCACACATGTTGCATTTGAATGGTTTCTCTCCAGTGTGTGTGCTAATATGACTTCGTAATTGATCTGCTCTTGCAGATTCATAATCACACCTGTTTCATTTGAATGGTTTCTTTCTAGTATGTGTGCTAATATGTCTTCGTAAGCTACCTGCATGTGTACATTCATAATCGCACATGTTGCATTTGAATGGTTTCTCTCCAGTGTGTGTGCTAATATGACTTCGTAAAATACCTGCTTGTGTACATTCATAATCACACATTTTGCATTTGAATGGTTTCTCTCCAGTGTGTGTGCTAATATGCCTTCTTAATTGAACTGCTGTTGCAGATTCATAATCACACATGTTGCATTTGAATGGTTTCTCTCCAGTATGTGTTCTAATATGTATTTGTAAGCTACCTGCTTGTGTACATTCATAATCACACATGTTGCATTTGAATGGTTTCTCTCCAGTATGTGTTCTAATATGGGATCGTAAGTGACCTGATTGTGTACATTCATAATCACACATGTTGCATTTGAATGGTTTCTCTCCAGTGTGCGTTATAATATGAATTCGTAATTGATCTGCTCTTGCAGATTCATAATTACACATGTTGCATTTGAATGGTTTCTCTCCAGTATGTGTTCTAATATGTATTTGTAAGCTACCTGCTTGTGTACATTCATAATCACACATGTTGCATTTGAATGGTTTCTCTCCAGTATGTGTTCTAATATGGGATCGTAAGTGACCTGATTGTGTACATTCATAATCACACATGTTGCATTTGAATGGTTTCTCTCCAGTGTGCGTTATAATATGAATTCGTAATTGATCTGCTCTTGCAGATTCATAATCACACATGTTGCATTTGAATGGTTTCTCTCCAGTATGTGTTCTAATATGGGTTCGTAAGTGACCTGCTTGTGTACATTCATAATCACACATGTTGCATTTGAATGGTTTCTCTCCAGTGTGCGTTCTAATATGAATTCGTAATTGATCTGCTCTTGCAGATTCATAATCACACATGTTGCATTTGAATGGTTTCTCTCCAGTATGTGTTCTAATATGGATTCGTAAGTGACTTGCGGTTGCAGATTTAAATTCACACATGTTGCATTTGAATGGTTTTTTACCACTGTATCTCATGTTATGTTTTTCCATTTTTCTTTTCGTTGCAGATTCACAATTAGCCATCGTATGTACCTGTAACAAATAATTTACGTATTATGCATAAAGGTGTGTACATTACATATAGCATAAAGTATCAGTAGAATTGCAAAAAAGATGTATTCTTACAGTAGTAAGCAACCATAAGCTATACGACAAAGTAGCAGACGATGGCTATCCTCTGACAAAACATCATATGAATTACAATTAACATATTAAACAAATTAAAATATATTGTTATTAAAACTCGCGTTCATTATAATTTCGAAATAGTAAAACGGGATTAACGTGAGAGTTACGTGTAGTCGATATCACAAATAAAATTAAATAGAAATTTAATAATAATACCTACAAGCACACATTAAAATATATTATGCGTAAGTTGTTTTTTAATAGACGATAAATATTGAATGCACAAACAATTTCAAATGAGAATATTTACTAGTTTCATACTTTTTAATGTAATCTTTTGGTGAACATCCACACAAAGATATTCAAGTCCCAAACTAGGCAGACCTGTACTATGGTAACCTGATGACTGTTATACATACTTATATACACACTCACACACAGCTCAAACAGACATGTTCATGCACACAAATGTTAAACCTGTCCGGGGATTGGACCCGGGACCTCAGAAGGCAGGGATGCTATCAACTGCGCCAACCGACCTGTCTACATGTATTTATATCAGTCATCAGGTTACCATAGTTCAGGCTCTGCCTAGTATGGGACCTGAAGACCTTTGTGTGGATGTGGATAATATATTTATACCATATTATTATATTAAATTTTAAAAAAATGTTATTAGGCCAAAAGACCAAAGTTATTAAAATCAGGAGTAGTGCACACACCGGAATCCCATGGATGTCGTGTACACGTTGAGGTCAAAGTCAAAGTCAAAATTTTTATTCAATTTAGGCATCAAAGACGCACTTATGAATGTAAATTTTTCATTATAACGTACTTTAAAGCCTACCGCCGCGTTCCAAAATACATAGAGCCTACCGAGAAGAAGTGGCAAGAAACCCGGGGCCATTCTTTTTATATAGATGATTTTACTTAGGTACTACAAATATTAGCTCCAGTGTGTTGCCTTACAAAAGAGAACATAATAATGGTATCAGTAGGGCAAGACACGCTATACTTTGACATCCTAGTACACGAGTAGATAGATCCTGGAGTGATCAGTCCCAAGCTGTTTTATCCTCCAAGTAATCCGAAATTTTGTAATAACCTTTTTGACAGAGTTTAGTTTTAATAGTAATTTTAAACTTATTAATAGGCAAATCTTGGATAACATTGGGAACTTTATTATTGAATCGTATACATTGTCCCATAAAAGAATGACTTATTCTGTGGAGACGCGTTACTACAACTCTCACTACAAGTGTCACTACAAACGTAAACAAATAATACTGCAGCTCCTACTTATTTAAAATTAAAATAAGAGTTGAAGTGATTCTCAGTGCGAAAAAGTTTTCAAAACAACAAACTAACCTTTCGAGGACCGCATATTGACATTAAATGGCACAGTAAATAGAGAATTTTACTGCAAAAACATCGGGGACAATATCACAACACAATACATAACGGTTGAAGCAAAAAGAAACGACAATTTGAAAAATATTATGAATTACAAAACGTGAGTAGAATTTTGGATTGATATCAAAGCAAAAATACGAACCATAGACTAAAATATATACTAGGAAATAGACTGGTATCTTCTACCTTTTTTGTGACTTGACTTGACTTGACTTCTTTGTTAATGGCGTGTCTGCTTATTGCAATTCTGCCAGTGTCTGTTCCATGGTAGTTTCATAAACTTTTGGAGGTTGTTTATCCAAGCGTATGATCGGTGAGTCAAAGGGAGAGTCCACTAGACTTCATAACATCCAATATGATTATACTAAAACATAAAAGGGGGGGGGAGACAACACAAGTTAGTACCAAACTATGTTAGATTACAATTTAAAACTATATACAAATTTACAGTGATATTAGTTGGTAATTAGAATTTCATATTATTTGTACATATAAATTTACATAAAATATTAAAAATTAGTAGGAAAAAGGAAAGTGATAAAATACATTAGAAGGAAATGGGACGAGGGATGCTAGGAGGGGGGATATCATATAGGGAGTATTGTAATTTTGGGCACTCAAAGAAAATGTGGTTCACGTCTCCTTCGTCCAAACCACACTCACATATTGAGTTATCCCGGATCCTGAGTTTCGCTAAATGAACTGGTGTGCATGCATGGCCTAAGCGAAGGCGGCATATGGAGGAGGTCGTGCGTTTATTCGCCGTTCGATATTTAAAGAACCATGGGATCTTAGGGATATCCGGTTGTATATCACCATAGTATTTGCCTTTGTGTTTTTGAGATGACTCCCAGTACTTTAACCAATGATCGAGGAGTTGGGACTTTGGGAGTAGGCAAAGGTCATTAGAGTATATGTTGTAGTGTTCAAGAGATCCAATACGAGAGGCCATTTTTGCACAAGAATCAACAGTTTCATTGCCGGGTATTCCAGAGTGACCTGGAATCCAGGCAAGGACAATGTTGAGACCAAGGTTATGGCATTCAAAGAGGTATTGTTTAATACTGAGAATTACTGGGAACCGGGCAATGAAATGAAAAGGGTTAGAAAGAAGAGCTTGAAGACAACTTTTGGAATCAGTAAAGATTATAGAATTATGAAGGTTATGTGATTTGATGAAAAGTATGGCTTCTAGAAGAGCAATTGATTCTCCTGTAAATACTGAAGAGTATGGTGGGCTTTTGAAGGTCAAGCTTATCCTAGCTGCAGGGATCCATACTGCTGATCCAACATCACTATCGGATGATAGTTTCGATGCGTCAGTAAATATAAAATGCCATCCCTCATAATGATTCCCTATTCTCTCATTAAATAGTTCACGAGCATTAGGAGAGTCTTTATCAATTCCAAAGTGTAACAGTATGTTGGGTTGGAAGATGAGAGCTTCATAAGCTATTTGAAAAAGTGGATTTAGGGGAAACTGGATGAGAGGATTAGGAAGTTTGGTAAATTTAATGAAACTCTGTAGAATGCAGAGAATAGAATCAGGAGTGATTGGATTACATAAGTCCAAGAGACGGTTTAATTTAGGAATAATAGGGTGGCTAGAATTCTGAATTAATTTGAAAATGAATCTATCAGCAAGAAATTGTCTGCGAATATTCAATGGAGGCTCCCCACACTCGACCTGCATGGCATTGATAGGTGAAGACTTCATAGCTCCAAGGATTATACGCAGGCATTTAGATTGAATTTTGAATAATTTGTCTTGTCCAGACTTGTTGCACAAATTTAAAAGAAATGAACCATAATCAAAGTGACTTCGAATTATTGCATTATAGAGTAGCTTTTGAGAGTATGGATGGGAACCCCACCACACTCCTGAAAGAGAACGAAGAATATTAACATGCTTTTCACATTTTTGTGAGATGTAATCAAAATGAGGAGTACCAGTCATTCTTGAGTCCAACTTAATGCCTAAAAATTTTACGTGATTTGCCTGAGGAATTATTTCTTGGTCTATACGTAATTTAATCGAAGGGATGATTCTCTTCTTGGTAAAAACTACAACACTACTTTTAGATGCGGATAAGGATAGGCCATGTTTAAACAACCAATCATTGAGATACGATAAGGCTGAGTTTAACCGGCATTCTGCTTCCTCTATGGTGTGGGATTCAACATAAAGAGCCAAATCATCAGCATATTGCAGTACTTCGCAGAATGAATTTACCGAAGTCTCCAAGTCAAAAGTGTAAAGGCTGTAGAGTAATGGGCTTAAGACTGATCCTTGGGGTAAGCCTCTCCAGGTAGTTTTTGGGGCAAGGAATTGATGGGAGGATTTTACTTTAACATAACGTTCCATCAACATGTTGCAAATGAAGCGGACAAGCTTCTCAGGTATACTCAGCTGGGTGAGTTTACTCCTGAGCACTGGAAGCAGGACGTTATGATATGCTGAAGCAATGTCAAGGAACACTCCAACAAGATATTTCTTCTCTTTTAACGCTATATATATGTCAGTAGTGAGCAGACTCAGGCTATCCATGGTAGAAAATCCTTTTCTGAAACCAAATTGAGACTTGGCCAGAGAAGACCTGCTTTCCACTAACCATTCAAGTCTCTGCTTGATTAGGCGCTCCACTATCTTGGCTAAAGTGGAAGACAGTGCTATGGGCCTTCGACTGTTTACATCAGAGGGGTCTTTGCCAGGTTTCAGAATAGGAATAATGATCTAATATTTTCCATTGCTTTGGGATTATACCATACTCGAAGAATTTATTTATAAGGGAAAGATAGGTCTGTTTACATTTAGGAGAAGATTTCACAATAAAGGAGTAAGGAATACCGTCAATACCTGGGGAAGTGTCAGTCAGTCCGTCTAGTGCTAAGTTCAACTCGTTGACAGAGAAGGGATTGTCAAAACAGTCATGTGATGGTAGAAAGGAAGGGAGTGTAGGCAAAGAGTCCACGGAGGGAACGTACGGGGGGGCTATTTTATCCGAAAAGGCCTCTAACCATGAAGAAGGGTCATTGGTTGAAACATTTTCCGAGTTACACGAACCCCTGAATCTCTTTATTTGTTTCCAGACCAGAGATGAAGGAGTTTTGGGAGACAAGAGTTCACAAAAGCCAATCCAACCATTCTTTTTCTTTTCTGAGGTTAACTTTTTTAGACTAGCTGCGGCTTGTTGATAGTTATAAAAGTTTTGCATAGTCATAGCAGAATTATATATATGTTCAGATGCCTTTCTTTCCAATGCTGCTGCTGTACATTCAGAGTCCCACCATGGTGTTGATACTATACAATCTTTAGCGGGCTTTTTAAGAGGTATATGTAGATCAGCAGAGGCAGTGATACATTCTAAAAATATGTTATATGAAGTAAGGGGGTCAATATCTAAAGGAAGTATAAGAGATGCATCTAGTTTGAGATCAAGAGTGGATGAATAAGAAGGCCAGTCGGCAGATGAAAGTTTGTATTTTAGAGAAGGGATTGCATTGCTATGAGGTGTTACCTTATTAGGGATGGATATGATGATAGGGAAGTGATCACTTCCATATGTAGAAGAGAGAACTTTCCAGGAAAGTAATGAAGCAAGTGATGGGGAGCATAATGAAATGTCAACAGCACTTTTCGGATTTTGGGAAGGGCGTACTCTACGAGTAGGAGAGCCATCATTGACTACACATATGTTAACATTATTAAAAATATCTAGTAGAGAAAGACCAAACAAATCACAATGACTTGAACCCCAAAGTATGTGATGGGCGTTAAAGTCACCCATTACCAGCAGGGGAGAAGGAATAGATGAAAGTAATAATAGTAAGTCAGGGATTAATGAAGAATTGGGATGTGGGATATAAATAGAGATGAAAGAGATATCCAAGGATCTGACACCGACAATGTTGATGTCAGGGGGGTGGGAGGGGAGAGGAATTTGAGTAAAAGGCAGGGAGCGCTTTATTAATATAGCACATCCTGCGTACCCGTCAGCCCTGTCATCCCGCAGACAGGAGTATCCTGACACTCTAAAGTGAGAGCCAGGGACTAACCATGTCTCAGAGATGGCAATGACTGACGGGTGGAATCTTGCAATTAAGTGAACCAGTTCATGCTTCTTTCGTCGCATGCTCTGGGTGTTCCACTGCATTATGGACACTGGATCCATGTTGTAAGCTGGATAGAGAGACTAATTGTGTAAGTTTATTGGCAACGTTGGACGGTAAGGGGAGGGGATTTGTCGTAATTAAGTTTATGATCAATGAGATCAGTATTTCTAACATGTTTTCGCTAGGTGGAGATGATTTTAAGATATGGTTGTTGGCTAATGCCCAACCATTTTGCATCTGCGAAATTGGTTCAGCAATGATTTCATTGTGGGCAGCCTTATCATAAGACTTCCCGAGGGGGGCTTTTGGTCGTTGTCGTTGTGTGGCATACACGGTTTTCGCATAAGTCTGCCTGGGTTGAGACTGGGGGGAATTTGAGGGTTCAGAGGTTCGACGGGAAACAAGTGGAAGAGAAGGGTCTTTTTGAGCTACTTCAGCATATGATTGCGCTACCTTAGGTATCTGAGATGCCGCTTCCTCATAGGATACGCTAGATTGGGCCATGACAGCTTTAATTGACTTTTGCCTTTCCAATTCAGGGCAGTTTTTGTCGGTAGCAAAATGCCTACCAGAGCAATGAAGGCATGTTGACTCATTTTCTTTGATCTCACAACTGTCACCAAAATGTTTTTTAGAGCAACGGAAACATCTGGGTTTAGACCTACATTGCAGTTTGGTATGGCCAAATTTGCAACATGCGTGGCATTGGATGGTTGGGTAGGTGTATAGTTCTACAGGTAGGGAAGTGTAGTAGGAGAATACCCTGGAAGGAAGAACTTGGCCTTGGAAGGTAACTACTACTGTTTGAGTTGGCACCCAGGTTGTCTTGTCATCCAATATATTTTTCCTACTGAGGCGCCTTGCCTTTAACACCTTTCCACATCCTGAGGGGAGTTCAAGGGACTCTACAAATTCTGTCATGGACATGTCTGTAGGTACTTGACGCACAATACCTATGCGGGTAACATTGTATGTAGGGATAAATGCTGTGTATTTGCACATGGCCAGGATTGGAAGGGTTACAAATTTGTTCGCATCATCGGCTGAAGTAAATTCGACCGAGATTTTGTTTCTGCCTACTTTCTTAACGCCATCATAACATACATTCGATATCTTATTGTGTTTCAGGAACTGACCAAATCTAATGGGTTTAATTGTAGTGCCTGCAGCAGGATCGGTTTCCGTACGAGAAACGTGAACCACGTAGGGTCCCTTATCCAGAGTAGTGTACGATAGCCCGCCAATAACTAATATCGAGTCTGTGTAAACAGTCTCGATTGAAGGCGTAGCTTGGTCTACGGAAGTAATTGTATTTTTAGCCGGTGGTTGATTATCCGCATCTAGACGTCTTTTGGATGACGATGGGGTATTAGACATGGGATCGGGAGGGTCAGGAGGTCGAGGGGGATCGACCTCCATGATGGAGGTTTGAGGTTATAAAAACCTCAAGCACTAAAATGTATACAATACAATAACTAAACTACAAATAATACTTTACCCACACCAACACAGAACAACACAACACTTAGTTTAATCAATTTGGATATTTTTGTTTTTCTGAGCCTTATCTGGGATTATTTGTAAGTGAGTTGGCTATTATACGGAAGTTTAATGCGTAGATTTCTTATTAATTATCAATTTGATCGCCTAAGTAACAAGTGTTACATGGACATTTCGTCCGACATTGCGGATGTAACAATTGTTACACGTTTTTTACACGCGCGTTTTTCTTGTTAGGGATTTATGGAACGCACCCCAAGAGTGAAAGTTAGTGTGTAATCCTGCATTAGAATATATTTTCTTTATATTGCAACACCAAAAAAGAGCAAAATTTGTCTGTGGGCTGTGACAAGCGAAAAAATCAAAGTGTATTTTTTTTGTACAAGTCTCAGCGTTCGGCGATAGAAGAACTGCTAAGTAATTGATTTATTTAAGTGTAAATTAATACTTTTGATACAAATTATATATTAATATTATTGTGAATGTGTAAGGAATACTTTGTATTTGTTATTTCAGTCTGAAATCAAAGATAAAACAGAAAAAAGTGACAATTATCGATCTGCTCATGCGCGTGAATTTGTGACAGGTTATTTCGAAGGAATAACATATTATTTTTAACGGAATGGACTTCTACATTGTGAAATATCATAGATCTAATATTGTTACGTAAATATAAGCAGTCACATTATGCTAAATACGCCGTACGGTGCCAGGATTGATGAAAACCGATGTTGTTGTATTGAACAAATTCAGTGATGCTCTCTCATCACGAAAGCCCTGTGGTGATCTGGTGAACTAACTTACTTTGGATTTGAAATGTATGCGTTTCCATGGAAACGGACAATAATATGGTTCGTTTACACGGCGATGATCATTTTTGAATATATAAAATCTGCCCTGGTACAATGAATTCAGTAGGTACCACCAGAGTGTCTTGACTACACCATCAGTACAACTCGTGCACCATCATCAGCCAGTTTCTGTCTGATTTTTGTGATCAAAGCATGTAAAAAATGTGATCATCATATACAACAGTTGTTTCACCATGCCTCGCCTTGTGGAATATATTATTTTAACAATGTCTTTATAACTTTTTTTAGAATATCAAATGGCTCGAGGCAGGGGGGACGGAGTTACAGGCGTGGACATGGTCGAGGTCGTGGCAGTAGCGGAGCCAGGGGGCAAGAGACCCCTGGCCAGGTGCCCGTCACTACCGCACCAAGGTATGATATACAATATATTCTTTTTTTTGTGTATGATTTAAAGACAAAGCGATTTATTGCATTAATCAGTAAACAAGATGACATAAACAAGAAAGAATCACATATGAAACCATTTGGGTATAATAATATTACCATGAGTGGCATACTATTATACGAACATATTTAGAATCATATCATATTTATCATCTATTCATATTTTCTTCACTTATTATGTCATTTGGTAAGTGATTCTATATACTTTAATTGAAGAGCAGTAGGTAGGGACTTTTCAATACCAATGTTATAAAGAGACAAGATTTGTTTGTTTGTTTGAATTGAATAGGCTCGTAAACATATGAACAAATGTGGGCACCATAACAAATAAAATCAAAAACTGGGCCGATTTCAAGCATTCCTTCACCATAAGAATGCTACATTATTCCTGAGTGTTATATGGTATATATTTTGATTCATCACCATCATCATCATCACCATAACAAATAAATTTGGAAACTACGGGGCTAATTTCAAAAATTCCTTCACCATTAGAATGCTTCATTATCCTTAAGTGACATAGGGTATATATTTTGATTCATCATCTTCATCATCATCACCATAACAAATAAAATCAAACTACTGGGCCGATTTCAAACATTCCTTCACCATAAGAATGCTACATTATTGCTGAGTTACATATGGTATATATTTTGATTCATCACCATCATCATCATCACTATAACAAATAAACTTGGAAACTACGGGGCCTATTTCAAAAATTCCTTCACCATTAGAATACTACATTATTCTTAAGTGACATAGGGTATATATTTTGATTCATCACCTTCATCATCATAACCACAACAAATAAACTTGGAACTATGGGGCCAATTGCAAAAATTACTTCACCATTAGAATGCTACATTATCTTCTTGTTTTTTATATTAACACATAACATTTCATAATTAACAGATTTATAAAATAATGTGCACTTCTTATATTTTTTTGCAGTTGACGAAAGCATCATTTTACAACTGCGGCCGGCAGACTTCGCCAGCACCTCCCCCGCACCTGCTCACCACCAACCACCACAGCAGCCATCGACATCGGCACAGGCTGACGTTGAGGCTCAGAGGCTCGCTAAGTGGTTGGGCACGCTCAGCGACGCCGAATACTATTTTTTTGGATGATGATGGTGGTGGTGATAGTGATGAATGTACAAATTTAATATCGGTTATTTATGGTTACTACTTGCATTTAAATATGTAAATTAATTGCTGACTAACTGTTACCAAAGACAATGATAAAATGATGATGATGTCGGTGATGGTGATTGTGATTAATGTACAAATTTATTATAATGTTGCTTTCTGGTTACTACTAGGATTGCAAGTATTTAGGATTATTTTATAAAAGCTTATCAATATGGTCTTTAACAATGTTTTATATGTTTGTGATGAAAATAGTGATCTGAATACTTAACTTTTGGATGATGATGGTGGTGGTGATGGTGATGAATGTACAAATTTAATATCTGTTATTTATGGTTACTACTTGCATTTAAATATGTAAATTAATTGCTGACTAACTGTTACCAAAGACAATGATAAAATGATGATCATGTCGGTGATGGTGATTGTGATTAATGTACAAATTTATTATAATGTTGCTTTCTGGTTACTACTAGGATTGCAAGTATTTAGGATTATTTTGTAAAAGCTTATCAATATGGGCTTGAACAATGTTTTACATGTTTGTGATGAAAATAGTAATCTGAATACTATTTTTTTGTATGATGATGATGATGATGGTGGTGGTGATGGTGATTAATGTACAAATTTAATATCTGTTATTTCTGGTTACTACATGCATGTAAATTAATTGCTGTCTAACTGTTAGTGAAGACAGTGGTAAAAATTATGATGATGATGATGATGATGATGGTGTTGCTCTAGATAAATGTATCAATTCAGTCACTGTTACTTTCTGGCAGCTACTTGCATGTAAACAAATAGCCATCTAAAGAATACAAACATGATGGTTATGATGATAATGATGATGATAGCGGTGATGGATGATGGTGATTAATGTAATGTACATATAACTGTTGTGACGCTGATATAATGTTATTGTCTGCTTCCTACTAGCATGTATGCATGTATAAATCATTAAGAATCTAGTGATGATGACTGTATCAAAATAGATGATGATGATGATGATGATAATGGTGCAAAATATATCATTTCGTATTTTAATTTATAAGATAATTTGTTTTATTTACCCCCAATATTAGTTATAGGGAACAAATTTGGGAAAAATCTTTTCTTTTTTATTTAAAACTTCTATTTTTATTTAAATCGTTTTCGTGTAAACTAACCATAATTTGGCAGCCATCTTGTCTAAACATTCGCTAGTTATGGCTAATTTTTTCAAAAATTCGAAACTTCAGCAATTTATTTCTGGCTGATGGTTTTGAATATTACTTTGAAACTTAACTTTTATTAAAGTTGATCATTACTCTGATTTATCTATGTAAAAACATCTATATTTTATATCAATATTAGTATACTGTTGACCCGACAAAGTCACCATGTCTAATCCTAGAAAATGGGCTCCCAATGTTGAAAATAAATCATTCTAGCCTGAATTTTTAAAGAATCTCTTTATTTTCTTATAAATATCAATAACCTAAGCTTAGGCTTAAAGGTAAAAATCATATTTTTGTTCTAGGCATTCAAAATATTGATAAATATTAATTCGTAGTTCTGGCTTGGTAAGCGTCATATTTTGTGAAATCCTAATTTTTGTAGTCTGTTTGCAAATTATTTTTCGGATATTTTTTCTTCCATAGATTAAAGTATTTGAATGTAATTAGTTAGATACGTGTCTTTGCTATTTAATTAAAGCTAAAAACCTATAAGTTGACGCTTTAAATGTTAAATTAAACATTATTTTCCATTTCAACTACGATTATTTCGGCTAGGTCAAGTTCGTCCTGGTGTGGCATAATATTTTACTATTACAGTTAATACAAATGTTTAGGTAACGAATTCCTTGGTTATTCAACTATCTCTGACAAAAATTTCATCCCTTAACTCGCTATAGGTATGGTACAATAGCCGTTTGTTACCAACTCGGCGCAAACATACTGACGTGGGCGGGGGACGTCGCGCTGCGGCGCCCTCTGCGCAACTCGAACGGCGCTACAGTCTGTTGATAAAAAAAACTTGGTTTCGTTTCTTTTAGTAAGTAATTTTTTTCTTGTTGCTTGTAAATAGTATTTTTATTATTGGTAAAAACGATTAAGATCACTCATTTTTCGAAAGAAAAATGAGTGATCCTGAACTGGATCAGTGGAGTGATCCTCCTGATCTTGGTTCGGAATCAGATAATACAGATAGCACGTTGGTTAGTCTTTCTACAGGAGCTAGGAAGCGTCAACGTGCTCCTAGTGCTCAGGATGACTTAATTTCTAATAAAAAAAATATCAGCCCTTCAACTTCGACGCAACATTTCTATATTGTCCCCCAGTTTGACGTAAAAGATCTTCATTATGATCAGACGGATTTGGGCCCCTATGTGGTCCACTTAACAAAGAATATCGCTGACCCTGCTTCTGGTTATACTTTAAGAGTCTTAAAGGTAGCTCAACTTCTTTTCAAAAATAAAGTTACAGGCATTTGTTCGGATGGAATAAAATTGATAGGTCGAAATAAAGTTGCGCTTCAATTCAAAACGTGGGATGAGGCTAACAAGTTTTTGGAATGTGAATTTCTCTCTGCTTATGATTTTCATGCTCAAATTCCGACTTATAACGTAACGCGCACGGGTATTATTAAGGGCATTCCAGTGGATTGGTCCATGGAGGAGTTGGTTAATGCACTTGAATGCCCTTCTGGCTGTGGGCCGGTTTTAAAAGCAAGGAGATTAAATAGAAAAACATTTATTGAAAAAAAGCCAGTATGGATTCCGACTCAAACGGTCATTTCTTCCAAAGAAAATTTTCTGTTTTAATGCTGCCATTAATGTGGATAAATATCAATTGCCTTCAATTCAATGCTTGTGCTGCTGTAGATTTGGTCATACTCAAAATTTTTGTCGATCTAAACCGCGTTGTTTTAAATGTGCACAACCTCATTCGGGCTCTACCTGTCAGGTAATTGATTCTTCTTGCCTATTCTGTTCAGGCAATCATTGATTAAATCATTGCTACAGACAAGGTTTGCCCTGAGCATAATAGACAAAAGATAATTAAAAACATTGTTTCGGAGGAAAGCATATCATATATGGAGGCATCCGCGCGGGTTCCATCCATCAATCGTCGTCTGTATGCGGATATAGTCAAATTTACGCCAAGTCCTCCGTCTCCTATTATTGAAAAGGCCCAAACGCAATCTGCTCCTGTCTCCTATAAAAAAACTGTGTCTGTGCCTCGAAGCTGTCCTGCGTCAGTTTGTAAATCTTACGATAAAGTAGCTCATAATGCAATTATTGCATCTCCTTCATCAACTATGACTAATGGTTGTGCATTAAATTCTGAAAGATCTTCTCAAAATGAAAACCTTTTGGAATTAATATCTTGTACTTTGTTAAATATGATTTCAAAATTTGATGAAATGCCACTACCGAACAATATTCTGCAGATTTTACAAAAAATCTCTTATGTCGTAAATTCTCAACGTGGATCAGATTCTACAATGGAATGTGAGGAGCGCCATATCAAAGAAATGTGAGCTTATTTACTTGATTAATAAATATAAACCCGTTGTTGCGGCTATCTCGGAGACATGGCTGAAGCCAGGTTCTAATTTAAGGTTACCTGGCTACGCCTGTTTTCGGGATGATCGTGACGATGGGTGGGGAGGTAGCGCCATCTTGGTTAAAAAAACTATGCCCTACTCTTTACTCTCACTTCCTCCTCACAGTAGTAGATTTAATGCTGTTGCTGTGAGATCTTTTGATACATCTATTTTATCAATTTATATTCCTCATCCTAATGCTTCTATTATTTCTGAACTCTCACCCATTTTTTCCTCTCTTCCTCCTCCGCTCATCGTTCTTGGTAATTTCAATTGTCATCACCCAATGTGGGGTTCTCGTGCTCCTGACTCATTTTCACCTTACCTACTTGATCTCATTGACGATTTCAATTTATGCATTTTAAATGATGGTTCTCCCACTAGACAGGTTTCCCCCCCTTCAAAATCCTAGTGCTGTAGATTTATCTTTAACTTCTGCTTCTCTATCCTCCAAATTGTTTTGGTCTGTCCTTCCTAACTCTCATGGAAGCGATCATTTCCCTATTCTAATCTCCTCTTCCTCACAATGTCCAGCTCCTTTTAGTTTACCTCCTCTTTTAAAATATAGACTTAATAGTGCTGATTGGGATACATTTTCTTCCACTCTTGATTCTAAGGTATCTTCTTTACCTCCTATTAATGAGTTTAATTACTTAAATTTATATACAGAATTAGTAAATGCTATTATTGCATCTGCAGACTCTACTATTCCCATAAAGAAGCCTCGATCTAATATCCCTCTACCTCCTTGGTGGGATTCTGAATGTACTAGTGTTACCAAAGAGCGAAATGAGGCAGAAACATACTTTTCTGAAAATATTACTTATGAAAACTTTATTCTATTTAAAAAGGTTTTGGCAAGGTCTAGAAGATTTCTTTCTAAGAAAAATCGTTTTCTCCTCGTTTTCCTTCCTACCTTATATGGAAAAAAATCAAATCGTTTCGAAATTCCAAAAACGACTGTCGTGATTTGTCATCTAATGACATATCATGGCTAGAAGCTTTTTCTGACCAGTTAGCTCCTCCTCTCGTTCCTCCTAAAGAATATTTTACTTGTTTTTCAAGTTCTGGGATCTCTAGTGTTCCTATGGATGACTTGTTTTCATTTGATGAACTTTCAGCTGCCTTAGATCACCTTAAAGACTCTTCTCCAGGCTTGGATGGAATTCCATATTCATTCATTTGTCGGTCATCTTTGAATACCAAAAACTATTTGTTAAATATCATTAATAACATATATGCAAATTTTAACTTTCCTGATGTTTGGAAACATCAATTAATCATCCCAATTTTGCAACCTGGCAAAAATCCTTCAAACCCGTCTTCGTATAGACCTATTGCTCTATCATCTGTTATGGTAAAAATCTTTGAAAATCTTTTGAAAAAAAAGTTAGAGTGGTTGTTAGAACATCGTCAAATTTTATCGAAGTCTCAATTTGGCTTTAGAAAAGGATTTGGAACTATTCATAGTTTAGGTGTTTTTACCACTGATATTCGCATTGCTTTTTCTAAGAATTATCATTTGATTGGCGTCTTTTTAGATATTACGGGTGCTTACGACAATGTGCAACTCCCTATCCTAAAACAAAAAATGCTTCAGTTAAATCTTCCTCAACGGATGACTTATGTCATTTTTAATCTCTTGTTAGGTAGACTAATATCGGTAAGATATCAAAATTCTCTGTTATCCCCAAAAATGGTATGGAAAGGTCTTCCTCAAGGATCAGTGCTGAGTCCACTACTTTATAGCTTATACACATATGACCTTCATCACAGTGTTGACTCATTTTGTGAAATCCTTGAGTATGCTGATGACATAGCTCTTTATTATTCTTCTAAAACTTTTTCGGAGTCAGTTTCTCGACTAAACTCTGCTCTCCATTATCTAAATATCTGGCTAGTAGATCATGGGCTTTCTTTAGCTTCAGAGAAAAGTAATGTTGTAGTATTCTCTAGAAAGCGGTCTATCCCTAATGTTCAAATTTTCGTTAATGATCATTGCCTTATGGTTAAGAATCAAGCGAAATTTCTCGGTCTTATATTAGACTCAAGACTAACTGGTTCTCCTCACATAGAGTACTTATATAAAAAATAAATGTGAAAAAAATGTTAATATTCTCCGAGCACTCTCAGGGGTTTGGTGGGGTGCTCATCCTTTTTGTCAAAAAATACTATACAATGCAATTATAAGAAGTCATTTTAATTACGCTACTTTTCTGTTAGAACCTTGCAGTAAACTTTCTTTGAGATAATTTGATTTATTGCAATACAAATGTCTTCGGATTATATCTGGGGCCATGAAATCTTCTCCTATCAATGCTCTTCAAGTTGAATGCGTAGAGCCCCCTCTTTATCTTCGTCGTCAGTATCTTTCTGATCGTTTTTTTTTCATGCTGCTCAATTTTCTAATCATCCAATTTTACAGAAGTTAATTTGTCTTAGTAATTTAGTTTCATCCTCTCGTTATTGGCGTCACAAGGATCCTCCATGTATTTTGAATTCACACAACAAATTACTTAATTTGTCTCACACTATTTATCAATTTACTATACAACCCATTTTTACTGTGCCCTATGAGTGTTTAGTTTTCAGACCTAATATTATTTTAAATTTTGGCGTTGATAAGAACTCTCCTGGTGCGGATAAAAAGTTTCTTGATATTTTAGATCGTTCTTGGGCAGGTTGGCTTTCGGTTTTTACGGACGCGTCTAGGTTAACGAGTAATGGTTATGTTGGAGCAGCTGTTTGGATACCTAGGTATCGTATTATACTTAACTTTAAATGTTCGACTAGTTTATCTGTTTATTCAGGTGAATCAGTGGCAATTTTAGAAGCTGTTAAATATGTCGAATCTTATAAATTAAATAAATACATTATATTTTCGGATTCTCTTAGTTGTTTACAGGACATTTATAAATTTCCATTTCGTGCGAAAGATATGTTACACACTAATTTGAAAATTAGATAAATTCTTTATAGATGTTATTTAGCTGGCATCGAAGTAGTTTTAGCTTGGATACCAGGCCATAGCGGCATTAAAGGTAATGAAATTGCAGATAATTTTGCTAAGCAGGCTACTGATTTAGGGCTGGAATCATACTGCAACTGTTTTTCTCGCGATTTACGTAACTCTACAAAAGTGCAGTTAAATGATAAATGGTCGAATATTTGGAATCGAACAAGAATGATCAAAGGTAGGCATTTTGGCTTAATTCAGCCCACCATACCTTCAAAACCTTGGTTTTTTAAGTTTAAAAATGCTGAGAAATGGGTCACTTCCACCGTAATTCGTTTGCGCTTAGGTCACGTTTGTTCTCCCGTGTTTCTTGCTAAAATCAGGGTCAGGGATCATTCGCTTTGTGAGTGTGGCCTAGATGACGGTACTTTAAATCACATTTTCTTTTCATGTCCTAAGTTAAGTTCTTCTTTGTATGATAAACTTAATTCTGATATCGCTAGACCTATTGATATTAACTCTCTTTTATCGCTTGTTTTCACACCATTTATTTATATGTTATGTAATTTTATTAAAACCAATAATATACGTTTGTAAAAGCGAAACCAGTTTTTAATACTTTTGATATTCATATTACTTTCATTTGATTCCGTACCGTACAATGGTCACTCCTTCAGGGTTGGGGGAGTACAAGGGCAAAATATCCGATAAAACATGACACTGGCAGAGTAATGTCTTTCCACGTTAAAAAGCCACATAAGAAGAAGAAGAAGAAGAAGATTTAAAGCTTTACCTTACCAAGGATAGATGGCACTGGCGATGACTATATATATATATATATATATATATAGTCATAAAAGAAATACTGAGCCCACGTATGTAACGTATACAACGCATTATTACATCTAGACTCTGGAATTTGTATGAAAACAGTTTGATCAGAAACATACTAATCATATGCAACGTTGTTTTACTGTTTTCATACAAAATTAAAAGTCTAGATGTTATAATGCGTTGCGTACGTTGCATACGTGGGCTCAGTTTACTATCGCTACTATAGAATTATACACTAGGCTGTGTTTTGACATGGTAACAATAAATTTGGTACATTTGCTGGAATACATTAACCTGTCAAATCGATATTCCAGGAAATGGACTGCCCATGGAACAACCGATTACCTGGAATTAGTGATCAAGATATTATTGTACCTATTTTACATTGACATTTACACGAAAAATTGCTTTAATCGTGAAAAGAGAGTTCTGTCAAAACACAGTTAATAAAAGATATTTTCTATTTTACTGCATTATAATAACGACCATTAAAGAAAAGGACAATAAATTGGACAACAATTATTTATTACAAATTTATATTTTTTTTTTCGGCGGTAGGTGTCGTAAAATAAGCAACAACTTGAAAGAGCTTAACACTTTAATAAATAGTTAAAATTAGTTCTAAACAACTTTTACATGAAATAATACACTAGTCAGACACCTCACCTGCCAAATTGTGTTATCCCTGCAACAATCACTTAAATCAACAAAGTATTATCACTTCACAAAGCAGTTCAACTATTGTAGGTACCTAACCTCTAAGATGGACTATATTCCTGAACTGATGTCATTGACTGAACTGACTGCAACTTTTCTGCAAAGAATGGAGAGTTTTGAAGCAAAACTCGCAAACAAACAAAATCCCACTCCTTGTGTTGAAGAATTGGCTGCTGAGTTTGTGGCCTTCAAGACTTTTGTTCTGAGTTCCCTGCGAGCTATTCAAAGCCAAATGGTATGTTTGTCTACTACTGTCGATCAGCTGGAGATGCAAAGCAGACGTAAGTTTCTCCTGATCCACGGCGTTGCAGAAGATGCACAAGAAAATACACCTGGAGTTGTAGTAAAGGTTTTGTCGGAGCGGCTGAAGCAAACTTCATTTGTAGTTAGTGACATCAGCCGGAGTCACAGAATGGGCCGCACACTGGTCGCCGGTAAGCCACGACCGATCCTTTGCAAGTTCCGTGACGTCAGCGTGCGCGATAAGATCTGGTCTGCCAAAGCTGGTTTGAAGGGATCTGGTGTTACTTTATCGGAGTTCCTCACTAAGGCTCGGCATGACGTATTTATGAAGGCTCGCCTACGCTACGGTGTGTCAAAGTGTTGGACGCGTCAGGGCTTTGTTTTTGTGCTGGGATCCGACGGAGTTCGTCACCGCGTAAGCTGCCTTAGAGATCTCGATGGAATTCAACTAAAGGAAGTTACCACACCAGCGCCGGTGGTAAAGGAAACCGCTCCATCGAAAGCACTCCGCCGAGTAGCAGCCTCAAAAAAGTAATTGTACAATTCCAATTTTAAAATTGACATTTCTTTCTATACGAGCTGTGTTTTTAAGTTAATCACAAAGTGGGTATATAGGTACGTCTATTAACATATTTTTTATTTCGAATCGCCGTCTTCTAATTTGTCTAAAATAACATATTTTATATGTGTTCTAATCAAGGTTTTAATCTATACTATCTTTGTTTTGTTTGTGTTAGTAACGTAGGTAGGTACCTTATACCCACAGACTAATAGATGCTAAATCTAATATCAAAGAGTATGATAACTGTCCTATACAGGAAGGAACGTAATATTATTAGTTGTAGACATAGATGATTATGTCGTAGAGTAGAAAGTTTTTTTTTCTCATGACAGAACATAGGTAACGAATTATTTTGTGTCGGAGCTGCATTCCATTTCACTTACAAATGTTATAGTGTTATGCTATTTTTATCTTATTTTTTCCTTAGTACTAACTCAGCTGGCGAATTTTTATATTATGCTATTTTTTTTTAATATTGTGCACGCTTTAGTCCACAACAAAGTTTATTCCAAGCGTTATTTACATTAATTATTTATTTATTTTAGAGAAAAGAGTGACATGTTACGAGTATCTACTTATGTCTACAGTTGAATTTCTTTGTAGCTGTTTTTTTTAATATCTTTGCACAGCACAATTGGCAGGTGGATTTAAAATGCGCCTGGTAGTTACTTTATTTTATTTTAATTTTAGTTTTAATTATTTTAAATTTATATTTTTATTTATAGTATTTAATATTTATTTATGATTAGTAGTGATAGTGAATATTTATCTTTTTCTCCCTCTGATGAAGTAGAAAGTAGTGTAGACAGCTTTAGCAGTATTCCTAGTCCTTCAACCACAATTGAGTGCTTATTCAGTGGGGTAGCAAAAAATTTTAATGTTATACATATTAATGCGCAGAGTATTCCGGCCCATCACTGCGATATGTTGGCATCATTTGAGATTAGAAACATTCATGCTATTCTTGTTTCTGAGACATGGCTAAAACCATGCCTACCCAATATATCGTATTCGTTACCTGGCTTTCGATTAATCCGTAACGACCGCACTAGCAGTAGAGGTGGTGGTGTTGCCATATATCTTCGCGAACATTTTCCTTTCACCATTGTAGATATGTCAGCGCAACCACCTCCGACTGATGCTGGTGAACATCTCTTCGTAGAAGTTTCGTTATGTCATACTAAATTACTTCTTGGAGTTTTTTATTCCCATTCTTCGCACGTTAATTACTTTGATTCATTTGAGAAGCTTCTGGAAGATTACTCTCCTTCTTACGATCACACTATTATAATGGGCGATTTCAATACTTGCTTGCTTAAAAAAGACTCTCGTTCGTCTAAACTCGAATCTATTACCAGATCTAGCAATTTAACGATTCTACCATCAAATGCCACGCATTTCTTTCCAAATTCCGCACCCTCACTTCTTGATTTAATCATTGTCTCTTCATCAGAACACGTTGACATGCATGGTCAATGTGCGGCTGATGCTTTCTCTTGCCACGATCTGGTATATCTCTCTTATAAAATCCGTCCGCCGAAAGCTAAGCCTAAAATCCTTTTACAGCGCAGTTTTGGTGGTATTGATCTAAATTGTTTGTGTAAAGATGCCCTAGAAATAGATTGGTCCGATGTGTTCGATTCAATCACTGTCGATGAAAAAGTAAACAGATTCAATGCCGTGTTATTAAAGCTATATGATAAACATGCCCCTCTCCGACCAGTTAAAATCAAGCATCTTCCTGCGCCTTGGCCTACCAATGAAATACGATCTTTAATGCATAAAAAGTAATAGCCAAGGCAAAGCTTAAGAATCGGGTGACGGACTTGAACAAAGCAAAGTATATCTATAGTCGTAATCAATGCAATAGGGCATGTAGGAACGCACTACGCCAGCATATTCATCAATCAGTTAAAAATGAAGATTCATCTAAGGTTTGGAAGTTTCTTAAAACGTTAGGAGTAGGAAAACAACGCCAAGCTCATTTCCCTAATCATCTTGATATAAATTCACTAAATCAGCATTTTTCTAATTCTTGTACTTTCGATGCGATAGTAAAGGCATCTACTTTAAATAAACTTTCTTTAATTCCAACTCCTGACTACTCATCCTTTTTCTTTCGTCAATTCACTGATAGTGATGTTAAGAGAAGTATATTGTCCATCTCGTCCAATGCAGTCGGTAGCGATAGTGTCAGTCGCAATATGATCATGCTAATACTTGATGAAATCCTTCTAGTTATTCAACATATCCTCAATGCATCCATCACGAGTGGTACCTTTCCATCAATATGGAAAGAAGCCCAAATAATTACTCTCCCGAAAAAATCTAATCCAACCTTATACACTGATTATCGTCCAATATCTATTTTACCCTTCCTATCCAAAGTCCTAGAACGTCTCATACACCAACAACTTAGTTCCTTTCTCAATAGAAATGATCTTCTCAACCCTTTTCAATCCGGATTTCGTCCTGGGCATAGCACGGTATCAGCTCTGGTTAAAATTACCGACGATGTTCGATATAGCATGGCTAATGGCCAAGTGACAGTATTATCCCTTCTTGACTTCAGCAACGCTTTTAACAACGTGGACTTTGACATCCTTCTAGGACTCCTTCTTTCTCTTAACATATCTCCTACAGTGATTGAGTGGTTTCGCAGTTATCTGCATGGGCGCCGGCAGCGTATACGAATTGATGATTCTTTTTCTTCATGGTGTATTACGACTGCAGGTGTCCCGCAAGGCGGCGTATTATCTCCTCTTCTGTTTGGTATATTTATTAACTCCATTTCTGATCACCTTACTTCCTCCTACCACCTATATGCATATGATCTCCAAATATACAGGCATGCACAAATAGATAAATTACCTGAGGCAATAGATTCCATCAACTTGGACTTAGGAAAAATTCTCACGTGGAGCAAATCGTACAGTCTCAGCGTAAACCCTGCGAAAACTCAAGTGATAGTCATCGGCAGTTCTCGTATGATTTCCAAAATCGACTGGTTTACGCTCCCACAAGTCTTATTTGACGGCACTCACATAGAAGTTAGTGAATCTCTTAAAAACCTTGGAGTAATTTTCGATAGGCATTTATCATGGGAACCTCAATTAGCGGAAACCAGTCGAAAGCTCTTCGCCTCAGCAGGTTCTCTCCGTAGGTTACGAAATTTTCTTCCAACTTCCACTAAAACTGCGCTAGTTCAATCTCTTTTACTCCCGATACTAGATTATGCTGATGCCTGCTATTTGGATCTCACAGAGGTACAACTTAATAAATTAGAACGTCTGCAGAATTTCTGTATTCGCTTCATTTTTGGTTTACGAAAATATGATCACGTCTCAGAATATCGTCATAAGCTACAATGGTTACCTATCCGCCTACGCCGGAATACTCATATACTTTTCCTCCTTTACACCATACTATTCTTTCCTTCTACACCCTGCTATCTCAAGGAGCGATTTGAATTTCTATCTTTTGCGACTTCTCGACCTTTACGCGTCTCATCTTCTCTAATATTAAGGACTCCTGTTCACTCTTCAAAGTTTTCTGGTAATTCATTTACTGTGCGCGCCGTGCGGCTATGGAATGATCTGCCTCTACCTATAAGACAAGCAAAATCGATAGGGATATTTAAAAAGATGGTTCAAGATCATTATTTGTCCTCTGCCTGCTAAACTGCTTCACTTTTCCTATGATATATTAGGAATATGTTTATGTATTTGTAGTGTATATATTATATCGTATATATTAATAAATTATTCACACACGAATGAATAATCTCAATTTATATGAATTTTCTTTATGTATTTTTAAATATATATATATATATATATTAGTTTATAATATTATAAATATTATATTATTGATATTTGTGTAGGTATTTAAGTTACCCTCTCATTGTTCTTTTTTGAAATATTCTGTTTAGTATTAACTATTATCTTGTTGCACACCACCGTCTAAACTTTTATTTTTGTCCAGTCCATTCAAAGGTTGTCTGTAAGAGATTGCATTAGCGATAAGACCGCCAATTGTATTACCAGCATAGATCTAAGCTCCTTACTTGTAAGTAGATTAATTTGTTAATTTACCTACTGTTTTTGTTTGTGTGGTAAGCAATAAAGAGTTATTGTATTGTATTGTATTGTATTGTATTTATTGATTATGCATTTAAAACGCTTAAGGCCATAAAACAAAATTGTAGTTCCTTCTAGAATAAAAATTAAAGCTTTTGAAACAACTATGAAATTAGAATATAACATTAACATCAAGATTTTCAGACACATTTGTAATATCATATAATAAGAACATATTCAACGGCGTTTACAGTATATCTCTACACATGATCCCATGAAATAACATGATTCCATCTCTCTCATACTATGTGGGGAGCACCGTTGCGATACCAGGTATTCTGCCTCTATTTAGTAGCATGCAAACACAGTGAGTATTTAGATTTATAGGATATCGTAGCAGACAAAATCATTAAAAATAACTGCGGAGACTAAAAAAAATTTTGTGACAAATGTTGTGTAATATCGTGCAGAGCTTTAGAGATTTGAGACATACAGCAATTGTTATGGGTCTGTCACTTAATAATATATAAACTTAATATGAGGCAATGGAATGATAGTATTCATATACTTTTGTTCATATATGAATAAAAGTTATATATATATACGTATGTATCATACATTACAACATTATTGAGCATCAATGCTATACTGCATAGATATAACAATATTATCTTACAAACTTGTTTACGTAATGTTACCAAAATTGGAATGTAACACAGTTAGGCTTTTCGCTTTATGATTGATGTAGGTACTTCAATTTCATTTCATGTTTGGTAATCTCATTTCTACCTGAAAAAAAAGGTAACTGTTTATGAAGGGCAGTATAAAATATCCATTAAATTTATAATTAGCAGAACATTACCTACAATAATTATATATAATGTTATGTTATGGAACCCTTCGTGCACGAGTCCGACTCGCACTTGAGATTATAATCTTTGCTTGAGCATTGTTTATATACTATTCTCAGTTAAAATAGTTTCAAACCGATACACAATCAACGATTTGTTTATTTCTACGGAACAATCTGTTTTCGCTTAAATTTGATTACATTGACAATATTAGTGCCGTTCTACACAGAATTTGATAACGAACCAGTTGACTCAACAGCAGCTTCGCTCGCTTGGTCTTGGTGTAGTGATGGAAGCACCTTTTAAACTGGATAATTACGTATTTATCGTTCTCTAGATTTTGATTGTTTTAATGCACATGACTAGTAGGTAACGAGAAAAGTTACCAATGTGTTACGTTATAATACTACACTTAAATAACGTGTTACATTTGACTCTCATCGCTGACGACTGATACTAGTTTCATCTCTCATCCATGCCGCCTTAATGCGGCACATCGTGCGTGATTTAAGAACATTTTATAGAATACCTGGCTTAGTTAGGTTAGGATTGGATGGACGACGGGCTTTGTTTTTTCATAACCCACATTCATAATCATTATTTTGTTTACTGATTCGTGATGAGTACTCCTTTCTGGTCCTAAATCAGTATAAAATGTTATAATAATAATAGAATAAAGGGATCTATAATAATATAAGAGATTGTCACTCACTATTAATCAAATAACTATGATGGTTATATCGTAAAAAAATGTTTGATTGGCCACTTGGCGCAGTTGGTAGTGACCCTGCCTCCTGAGCCGCTGGTCCCAGGTTCAATCCCTAAACAGATCAAATATTTATGTGCATGTACATTGTACTGTTTGAGATGCGTCTGGGTAAGTCTATAAAAAAGTATAAAAGCATTAGCACTAAACATGAAGCTTGAATTTCAATGTCATAACATTATATAAGACATACATACTGGTCAGAGATGGACCCGGGGGCCCCGCGCTTCGATGGCAGGGTATCTACCAACTGAGCTAACGGAGCTGACATAAGACCTCATGTCTCAGAGTGATGAGTGCAGTGCAGTATTACATATAATGATGACATTGCGGTGGGCCTAACACGAATAACTGCGTTAGTGTTACACATTCACGTGAAACATTTATCTTCTTATCATTTATCATCACAACTGTCATGTATCTAGGGCAACTGTGACACAGATAACTCATAGTTTGTACGCCGAGGCGTAACGCATTGACGCTTACGATACGAATACTTTTTCGCAAATTGTTTGTATTTATTGATATATGAAAACACCGGTCAAGTGCGAGTTGGAGTCACGCAGTGATGGGGATAATCCTTACATTAAGAAAACGTTAAAGATTATTACTCTAACTCTGTGGAAGGCCTAACATAACTTTCCTGGTCCATCCTAGAATTAATTATTGCATCAACAGCAAAAAATAACTTTGTAATGGTCAATTCGCTTTTTGTTATCAGCAGTCCTATATTAAATTGTGTTGATTTGCAATGAGTTTGAGTTTGGCATAGCTTTACATTGTCGTCCATCAAGTTGGGGGTTGATAATTTTTTATACAAAAATAATACATTATTATAAGCACACATGCAAAGTTTTAACATATTGCGGAGTCGCATATTTTTGGAGAAAAATATTGAAAGTCAATTATTTTTGGAACATTTATGTCACCCATCATCATCATCCCTACCAGAGAATTATATATATTCTACATATTGTAAGTAGTAAAGAAAAGGGGGAAGGGGGGATTCTCCTTTTACTTATTTCCCCGATAGCGTGCATAGTTTCGTGTATTTGATAGAGTTTTAATTTTTCACTGCTTCGACAAGAATTGTATCCCAACACTGCTGCGTTATATTTCCTTATCAAGGTGTAGGTTACCCTAATTATTGTGTTGCGTTGTTTAACCCTTGTGCAACCCTTTAACCTAACGCTCCTCCTCGCTTCGCACGTCGTCGCACTTATCGTGACTTTGATCTGACTAGATACTCTGCTACGTTCTGTAGGAGTAACTTTTGTCGAATATATTATGTTCTGTCGAAGCAATGAACAAAATGAAGGCTTAACGTTTCTATCCACGCACTTTGACACTGCATTTGTTAAAGTCTACAAGAAATCAAAGATAATTACGTTTCATTTCATGAATTCGTAAATGTTTACGGCTTAGCTTTCCGTGGACTTCTGTCGAGTTGGGAGTTATATTTTTTTTTAACAGAAAGGATACATTAATAGAAGCACACACAAAGTTTCAACGCGTAGTTTATGAGAAAAAAAATATTGATGATCAATTATTTTTACAATATATGTATATGTCAATTCCTACCACACATTATATATAATTCTTGTCATGCAACGTTTCGTTTTACCTATTGTTAAGTTGTCATACGTTCGGTAACATTTTATTTTATATAAGTAAATTTATGGAATGAATTATATTTTGTACTCATTTCAATAGTTATCAAGCACACGTATATTTGACAGTTTGTATATATTAAATTACAGCATTATCAGTACGAGATTTAAAATTAAAATGTGTAGTGTTTACAGTATTTCCCCGGTTTGTGGAACGAAACTAAAAACTGACGCCGTTTTGTATTGCCATACCACACTATTGTCAGTCATAGTTTGTGTCGTGATGTTCTGTAGGGATAGTAATAAAGGAAACTTCACAGACTGGCACATCGAATATTCTTGGAGGGGAAAAATAAAAATAGTGCATAAAGATGTTTTCAAATAATAAAACAATACTATGGTATTGATTTGATTTATTCTTTGAAAACATCAATTTAATAAATTTTATACACATATTTGTGTATAAAATAAAATGGGTTAGGTTCAACTTACTCGTATATCACAGAACCCAATTGATTGACCCCGACTCTACCTGGTACTAGTATGTCGTACCCCTAGAGTGTTGAGTGGTGCGTTAGGAGAGCAACTTGCGCCTGCTGTAATCATCTTCTTCGCAGCTTCAGCTTGTGGGACCAGCCACAGCTGCTCCGGCTCATCCGATGCCTGTGGTTTGTAATGCAAGGGCGTAGTGGCTGCTCTTCCCGCAGCGCCGGAGACGTTGCAATCTAATAATAAATACAGAAATCTTTCTGAATCAGTCCCCTATATTTTTATGATGAAGAGAGTCGCCCTCCTTGGCCTTCAAAGGGCCCCGTGTTTATTACACTTATATGGTTTTTTTATCATTAAAATGAGGAAAATTTCTTCAGAATTAAAAATGAAATAATCTGAAAAGGAGGGGGTCCGCAACTTTTCCTTAAAAGGGGGGGGGGTATTGTACACGTACCCCTTCCACTCCCCATCACCCTTCCCCACTCAATTCTACGGACGTCGATGGAAAGATGTACCAATTTTTCTTAAGAATTCACGTATTTTCGAGAAATTATTTCACATATTTCAACGCATCTCCGGCAGCGAATATTGCTGCAAGGCCCTTGGTACGAACCCCCTTGACTACCCCAAATTTCCAGTTTACTCAAATTTGAAGGACTTAATATAAGAGATCAAACCCAATTTTGATGAAATCTTTTTATTTAAATCTTATAAGTTAATTAAGTACGAGTACCTAAGTAATAGCGTGATTTACACAAATTAGATGTGTGTACACACACGCATGCAGTTTTCGCCCACATAGAATTTATATATAGGTAGCTATAAATAATATGCTGGTACATGTCAAGGAATACATCTAAAATACGTTAACTTTTTACCATCTTTATGTCCTTGCATTCTGGTACACGATTTGCTATGAGGACAATCACTGAATCTGGTCTCCAGCAAAAAAAATCACCACAAGTTCTTTGCAACAGTTACAACATGGAGCCAACCTCGGTTCTTAAAAGGAATAATATACTCCTAGCAGCCGTACCGTACAATACAACTATAACAATTATTAACACATGGATTAATTGGACGTATATAAAATTTGTGATTTTATTTATTTTAGATAATTCAAATATAAACGTCAAAAATTTTCTGAAATCTCTCTGGTAAAGTAAGGTTGTCCTCAGATAGCCGGAATGCCTCTCTGGATTCATAATCTTAATTCACATTAATAATTCAGAAAGCCCAGAATATCATACAAACAAAATCAGTATACTCCACACACATTCTGATTTTTTCAGATTATTATATTTTCAGATCGATCTGTAAGAATGATACTGAGATTTCGGGTCGGAATATTTATGATTATGAATTCATAACGCGCGTGTTCTCTTCGCGTATTATGCATTTTAATAGAGTGGCACACAAATACTGAAATCAGATTATGAATAGGGTAAAACCGGGCTATCCCGCAGTAGTAATGTAAAACGCTGCTGAATAACTATTTGACTGACTTTTAAATGAATATGACACTGTATGAAGGTATTGATTCAAACAAAAATAAAACCGTACATATTGATTAAAATTATCCCACCTACTTTAGTGTTTATGCTTTTTTTGTAAGTCTTTCTTCAGTGGAAATGGCTCTTCTCATGTGTGTTCTTTTGGATTTTGTTCCGCAGCAAACATAGTAATCTAACTAATATTATAAATGTGAAAGTTTAGATGGATGGATGCATGCAGGGATGTTTGTTACTCAATCACAGTAGAAAGGCTGAGCGGATCTGGCTGAAATTTGGCACAGTGATAGATTATAGTCTGGAGTAGCACATAGGCTACTTTTCATCATTATAATCATCATTATCATCATCTATCACCAGGCATTGTGCACAGCATAGATAAAATAACAAGATCGTAATTTTATTTACGACTTATTTTCTGTCAATAGAGTTCTGTCAAAGAGTTTCTGATAGCTTAGTCAAAACCACGCTTTTTGAAAGCTCGAAACGCTGGACGAGTTCGGCGATAGAGGTGGCATGTCATCCATCCTTGTTGTTTAGCCGACTGTAGTCAAGTCTAGAGTCTCGGTCTAGAGTGAATCACCCGCAATACTTACATGTTATTTTTAAACACAACATAACAAATAGTTTCACCTATAAATATCCTCGAAGGGATATGCAGCGGCGCGGTAATATCAGTCTAGCGGTCTTGAGTGAATTGATACTTTTGCCCTTGGGTATATCCTCGAAGGGTTAATCAGCGGTATTTTCATCACCTACGTTTCGCCATTATATGTTTTGGTTACGTGACCATGTAACAGGGGGCGAGCCTATTGCCATCTACGGGGCACTGTTCTAGTCACCGGACTGTTATTGAGAATATCTTTCTTTCTCAGAAAAACACAATAACTGTCCAACCCGGGGATCGAACCTTTGACCTCGAGGTTCCGAAATGGCATTTCTACCACTACACCAAGACCAAGCGAGCGAAGCCGCTGGCGGGTCAGCCAGTTCATCGTATGATGCCACTGCACTGACGAAGAATCTGTCTGGGTACTGTTGTGATTTTCTCGCCGTAATGTGTTACTGACTCTCCTTTACTATGTTCACATATAAGAATGAATCCAGTATTTTCCTTTGCATTTCTTTTTTTTTATTAAGTACCTAGAGCCAAAAGTAATGCGATTAGTGTTCATTCCTCTTCCATAAAGGCGAGTGCATGTGCCGGGAACCACGAGCACGAGACTACTGATCAATCTGATTTTTTAAGATATGTGTGAGGCAAGACGCCGGAATTAAGATTATGAATTCTAGATTATGTATCCAGAAAGCTATTCCGGCTGTCTGAGACCAGCTTAAATAGTAAAACGAAGTGTTTTTATTCTCTTTGGTAAATAGAATTTTGCATTGCACTCGTACGTTTCTCTATTTGCCATTCCTCAAGTTCATCGGTGTTACCCTATGTGGAAACACATTTTTTATGATTGTTTTTCCTGTGGCTACATTGACGAGCAAATAGTTTTCCGCACCAAATGTAGATAGCAGTAGTTTCCATACAAAAAGTCTGAGCAAGTCCAAATATTCTAAGAGAGCCCGGCATGGCATGCATGCAACGATGAACATGCACAAGAATCATGGAAAATATGTTTTTTTTTCTTTATCCTCAACTCTGTCTAGCTAGGATCAAGTATCAACTGGATTTGCCATGCGCGTACACCCGAAAGGGACAAACTTATAGTACTTTTTTTTTTTTTTTAAATAACATGGCTTTGGATATCATAGTACTTAAGATATTAGTGTTGCCCCCTACTAAAAATTACTACTTAGATTTTTTAAATCTCTCTCTGTTTGATGTAGACTCTTTCCACGTTAAAAAGCCACATACGAAGAAGGAGAAGAAATCTCTCTAATCTATTTATAATGAAAAATTAAATCTGTTTGATGTAGTGTTCAAGTAGTACGTAACTGATGAAGTTTAACGCCTTTTTCAGACGACGCATGACTGAACAAAGAGAGAGGAACAGATTGAAAACCAAAATGATAAAAATATAAGAATGAATGCTTTAATTCATATTTTCTGTTTCTTACATTTATTACAAATACAAAGTTATTAAGACTAAAAAAATATGATA
The DNA here is from genome assembly GCA_917880725.1 of Selenia dentaria. Classification (NCBI taxonomy): domain Eukaryota; kingdom Metazoa; phylum Arthropoda; class Insecta; order Lepidoptera; family Geometridae; genus Selenia; species Selenia dentaria. The sequence continues at coordinate 19,550,023 of OU862900.1, read as the reverse complement.
ATAAATGACGCTAGCCATTGGATGAAAATAAATCATTTTACTTTTTTGGTACAATGGGCGGATGGCGGTGGATTTTGGGCAGGTGGTGACTTGCCATCCACTAAACGGGCCCCCCATAAAGACCACCATGAATGGTGACAGAAGGGGCAACGTCGGTGTGGCTGGCTAAAGGGTGTCGAGAGGTGTGCTGCGGTTTCACTGAAGCGCTACTACCGGCGTTATGCCCTTTAACACTTCTTATTATTATTATTATTATTCCTATTATTTACTATACACTCTTCAATCTGTGTTCTAATGTGTTTTAAGCATCTGGTGGTAGAACATTTGAATGGTTCCTCTCCAGTATGTGTTCTTAATATGTCTTCGTAAGTGACCTGCTTGTGTACATTCATAATCACACATGTTGCATTTGAATGGTTTATCTTTAGTGTGTGTGCTAATATGCCTTCGTAATTGAACTGCTGTTGCACATTCATAATCACACATGTTGCATTTGAATGGTTTCTCTCCAGTATCTGAGCTAATATGTCTTCGTAAGCTACGTGCATGTGTACATTCATAATCACACATGTTGCATTTGAATGGTTTCTCTCCAGTGTGTGTGCTAATATGACTTCGTAATTGGTCTGCTCTTGCAGATTCATAATCACACATGTTGCATTTGAATGGTTTCTCTTGTATGTGTGCTAATATGTCTTCGTAAGCTACCTGCATGTGTACATTCATAATCACACATGTTGCATTTGAATGGTTTCTCTCCAGTGTGTGTGCTAATATGACTTCGTAATTGATCTGCTCTTGCAGATTCATAATCACACATGTTGCATTTTAATGGTTTCTCTCCAGTATGTGTTCGAATATGACTTCGTAAGTTACCTGCTTGTGTACATTCATAATCACACATGTTGCATTTGAATGGTTTCTCTCCAGTATGTGTTCTAATATGACTTCGTAAGCTACCTGCTTGTGTACATTCATAATCACACATGTTGCATTTGAATGGTTTCTCTCCAGTATGTGTTATAATATGTCTTCGTAAGCTACCTGCTTGTGTACATTCATAATCACACATGTTGCATTTGAATGGTTTCTCTCCAGTATGTGTTCTAATATGGGTTCGTAAGCTACCTGCTTGTGTACATTCATAATCACACAAGTTGCATTTGAATGGTTTCTCTCCAGTATGTGTTCTAATATGTCTTCGTAAGCTACCTGTTTGTGTACATTCAAAATCACACATGTTGCATTTGAATGGTTTCTCTCCAGTGTGTGTGCTAATATGGGTTCGTAAGTTACCTGCTTGTGTACATTCATAATCACACATGTTGCATTTGAATGGTTTCTCTCCAGTGTGTGTGCTAATATGGGTTCGTAAGTTACCTGCTTGTGTACATTCATAATCACACATGTTGCATTTGAATGGTTTCTCTCCAGTGTGTGTGCTAATATGCCTTCGTAATTGAACTGCTGTTGCAGATTCATAATCACACATGTTGCATTTGAATGGTTTCTCTCCAGTATGTGTTCTAATATGGGTTCGTAAGTTACCTGCTTGTGTACATTCATAATCACACATGTTGCATTTGAATGGTTTCTCTCCAGTGTGCGTTCTAATATGTTTTTTCAAGCGTCTAGTGGTAGAACATTTATAATGACACATATTACATTTATATGGTTTTTTACCACTGTATCTCATGTTATGTTTTTCCAGTTTTCTTTTCGTTGCAGATTCACAATCAGCCATCGTATGTACCTGTAACAAATAATTTACGTATTATGCATAAAGGTGTGTACATTACATATAGCATAAAGTATCAGTAGAATTGCAAAAAAAGATGTATTCTTACAGTAGTAAGCAACCATAAGCTATACGACAAAGTAGCAGACGATGGCTATCCTCTGACAAAACATCATATGAATCACAAATTACAATTAACATAATAATCAAAATAAAATATATTGTTATTGAAACTCACGTTCATTATAATTTTGAAATAGTAAAACGGGATTAACGTGAGAGTTACGCGTAGTCGATATCACGAATAAAATTATATACAAATTTAATAATAATACCTACAAGCACACATTAAAATATATTATGCGTAAGTTGTTTTTTAATAGACGATAAATATTGAATGCACAAACAATTTCAAATGAGAATATTTACTAGTTTCATACTTTTTAATATCTTTTGGTGAACATCCACACAAAGGTCTTCAAGTCCCAAACTAGGCAGACCTGTACTATGGTAACCTGATGACTGTTATACACACTTATATACATATATACACACTCACACACAGCTCAAACAGACATGTTCATGCACACAAATGTTAAACCTGTCCGGGGATTGAACCCGGGACCAGCGGCTCAGAAGGCAGGGATGCTATCAACTGCGTCAACCAACCTGTCAAATTATTTAAATAAATGAATAAAATAAGTAAAATATTTAAATCTAGTAAGATAAAATTATTAATTTAAGCAAAAATATTAGTAGGTTAGTAAGTTGATGACTGGAGCTGACAAAAGTGACATAGAACCGCCATTTTTTCGATTGCGATCAACATTTGTTGCCAACTGAGATACATAATAGCCCTACAGGTTTTAGTTTTTGAACTTACTTCTTATCTATCATCTCATCTTAGCTGTATGACGTCCAGTGCTGAACATTAGCCTCCCCCATGAATTTCCATTTCCTTCTTATCTATATACTAATACAAGAAGACTATAATATAAAGAGGAAAAATGTGTTTGTTTGTTTGAATAGAGTGGGATCCAAAAGAACTGAACCAATTTAAAAAGATCTTTCACCATTAGAATCTGTAGCGGTTCTGCCACTTTATGGACTGTGTTAAGATCCGTTAGCGACATCTATCACCGTGGGCATAAAACAAGGGACAGGTGTGAAGGTGGGCTGCAACCACTGCAAGCTCGGTGCACCTAACGGCACGCAGCGACGGTCATACGTCATTCCGAGTGCAAACGCAACAACTTTGTACCATAACTATTATTGTACTCACCCGCTCCGTTTTTAAAAGTTACCTTAAAAATGTGCCGTATGTTTTTACTATATAAATGGAAGATTAAAACACAGAAGAAGAAATAATACGATTTATTATATTATATTTATGCCTACAAGTCCCGAACACCCGATAGCGTCAACGCAGCAGCGTAAATATTGGTCCTTCGTGCCGGATTATGGACAACTCGCCAGTTCGTTGATGGTCGTCTCCACATACTGGATCAGCAGATACACGGCCAGGCCAGACATTCCTGTTCTTTACTCCCTATCGTTGCAGGATTTGTGCTAATTTAGTGCTATTCACAGTGTTTATTTTGGTTTAGTGTTAAATTATTAATTCCAAAACACATCTAAATACGTGGGACTTCATGTAATGCATACAGGAATCATTATGGTAGGTACAGGGTACATTTTCGTGTGCGGTACACATTAATTGTAATGCCAAATACGTACAAACGCTAGCTTACTTTGAATCCGTACTTACAAAAATATCTAAACATTTAAAATATTACTTGCTTACGGTATTAGGGTTCCGTACCATATTAATCAAGGGTTCCGAATAATATCCTGCAGCTGAATGGGTATTTGTTTAATTATTTGAAAGTAAACATCAAATGTTGTATAAGTAAAATTACGTATAAACTAATTTATTAATAATAATTCTATTTATTATTAATAAATAAGTTAAATGTTTTATATAGAGAATCATTGTACCTATTGGTTACTGGACTGAGTATTTAAGGTAAATCACTACGAAGAAATAATTGTCAGGAAGCATAATTCAGAACAAATTCCACACAAAAAGTGGCCCTTCAAATCAAAACAATGTATCATTCCAAATACAAATTACTTCCGAGGTTACAAATAGACATGTCCGGTGATTGGTTTAAATTCAGAAGGATAGCAGGGATTGGTTTACACGCGTGCTGCAACGTCTACAATGACAGCAGAGTCATAGCAGCGTGGACGATATTATGCAACAAGTGGACTGGACCAACTTAATAATAAATCAATCGTAAATCTCGTGTCTCGCGAAATATGATAAATTTATTAAGTTTTTGTCTAGAAGACATTAGAAGAGATTCTTCGCAATGTAGTAAAGAAAGATTATGAAACATTTTAGACTTATACATTTTACCAAAAAAAAAGTCGTTATTTGCCAGCTGGATGTTTTTCAGTGGTCACAGAACACCTTCATTATCAATTTAGAAAATTCAATCAATTTATAGAATTACTTTAGAAAAGCACTGTGTTGATATTACCTGACAAATTAATTAGCAACTCAGCTAAACCACTTTCAAATTTGCAGATGGTGAATTTTCATTAGCTTGAAAAATTAAACGTGCTTTAATTTGACCAAACACTGTTTTTTTAATGCTATATAGTTACCTATATTACATACCAACTGTAGGCAATCGTTTATTGTTCATTGTCTGTAGTATCTCTTTAGAACGTAAACGCTTTGGAAGCGCCAATTCGCGTTTTTGCTGAGTGTTTGAAGGGTCACATAATAATGATTGATATAGTATATTATGTCAATTATTCTTACCTGATGTACTAGAACATTATTTGATTAACAAGTTCAAGTTCCATAGACTACATTCAGAAATTGTTTATTAGTTTGTTATTGCCGAGCGGTTTCTACACACACACACACGTTTTTAAAATCAATCATAAACTCGGTCGCACCAGTCACGAATCGTCAGACGCGGCTGAGGCCTCTTAGAGAGAGGTCAGTACGTATCGCTCTGACGCTCGCACTTACACAACTAAATATTAGTGCGCTCAAAACTTCCCGATACTTATTGAGGTAACATTTCTAAGTGGGATTCTAACAAATAATTTTATATGACATCTAGTGCATCAAAGGTCAGACACAATATAAATTTCATTGTTATAATGACATCGACGCTTGAGAGGCTAGTATTTTACTATTAAACAAATTTCTTATGCTTATACTTGGTATCCAGGAATCCATGCTGGAGCCGGAAACTGGTAGCAGGAACTATGTGATGGTTAATAGTAGACACACCGTGTTTGGGATCGTATAAATCGTCTTCGCGATACCTTTTTTCTAGCTGGTGACCAGGACCTGATGGTTGTTTTATTTGCTATTCTCATCTCTTTTTGGTAGTTACATGAGTTAAATCTTACTTTTTTCTAGTCTATGCTCTTGTAGATAACATGTACTTGATTAATAATTATCATATTATGTTAATTAATGTCGATATTAAAAATAAAATGTGTCCTGCGTGATTTCACCTTTTTGACCTACGTCTATTTGTGACATAAAAACCAAAGTAGATAAAAAAAGATCCAAACATTAATGCGCACTATTTTGCTCAAGCGGTAAGGCCACTGCCGCAGGGCGCGCTAGTAAGTAACTCGCTAATGTAAAATACCTAAACTCGCGCAGCGCTGCGCAGAATAAAGGCTCTTAAAGATGTTGATGTTTCTTCGGGACAAATCATCGGCATAAACACACGTCACAAACGCATGTTGACAGGCTGGTTGGCGCAGTTGGTAGCACCCCTGCCTTCTGAGCCGCTGGTCCTGGGTTCGATCCCCGGACAGGTCAAACATGTCTGTTTGATCTGTGTCTGTCTATATCGTGTATTTATATCAGTCATCAGGTTACCATAGTACAGGCTCTGCCTAGTGTGGGACCTGAAGACCTTTGTCTGGATCTGGGTAATGTAGGACACCATATTATATGAAATTTAAAAAAAAATTAGACCAAAAGACCAAAGTTTAGAGATCAAAAAAATCTTAACTGATGCCTAAGGAGAAACACGTCTTCATGCTCCATGTACAATTGTTTGAAATGACTTTCAATTTCGATTTAAGATGGCAGGTACTGTAATAAATGAAAATAAAAAATTGTAAGTTAAATTGAGAAATATGGAATAGAAAAAATATGATTTTAAGCTTCATGTACCAGTACGCTAAAGCCAATTGTAATAATATAAAGTTTGTTAGGGTAAGGTTTATGTAAGCCAACCAAAATAAAGTAAAATAAAATAAGGTAAAATAATGAAGTTTTGAATAGTACCTTGTAGTAAAAAAATAAACAATTACAAGTTATATTAAGTAAGTACATGTAATGTCTAAAAAATATGTATGTGAGCGCTCCTGTAAAGTGATAATCTCACTAAGTTATCTAGAAAATTGATAAAAGTATAAGTTCGGGCGCCTGGAGTCACCTCACAAAAAGTTTATATATTTATATATATTAAAATAAACAAAAATTTACCTGGAATAGCAGCTGTAGAGGTTCGGTACTTTTAATCTTCAAGCGGGGGAGAAGTTGAAATAAGCAGCAAAGCATTTAGTTTAGTTCAACTTTTATTTCCGGGAAGGAACACAGTGTTACAATTAATTTAGAAATTTTTTATAACTAGTTTGATAATGTCTTAGCAATTATGCAAGGTCTGAAGGACTTTTGCAGCTATACTGATGTGGTAGACAGCCTGAGGGGCTTTATAAGTTTCCCATAGTAAGCTAAAGTGACTTATCTTATTTTTATCGCATGCTATCGTTATTGCACCCTTATTTAAAGGAAATTAATTATTTTATGTTTTTATAATTACACCTGCCAAGTAGCGCGGATTGTAAGACAAAGAATTGACAATACCTTACTCCGACACGAAACTTGTGCTTATATCATGACGCGGAGAAGAGATTTTCCTTCCAGAGCACGATGAAATGCCAAGATGTCGGTCCTCAACTTCCCACGGTGAACTCATGGTGAAAATAAATTCGGCAGAAAAATCCGAAAGAATAACTCCTTGAAAAAACTCCATAAAAAATAAAAAAAAACGCCAGTGGCTGAAACAATACAAAACCACCGTTTAAAAGAATGTCCGAATTTCGAGTATCACGTAATTTTGACTAAACAGAAAACGCACTCACCGTTTTTCTTTTTAGATTATGGCAGACACGCCAAAAAATCCATTATTTTGGTAAAATCACGTCGAATATGTAAAGCCCTTGACTTGCGGCTTCTAAATTTCGCCTCAACATCTTCAGAAGGCTACTCGAAATCTCAGATTTGAATGGATTAAAATAAAAATAAAAATTATCGACTTCACATGACGACTGTTGGCAGGAAAGTGACGTCTTCAAAATGGCCGAGCTCTGTCCATAGCCAAGACGACGCTCCAGTGTGGCCAACCATCTAAGCAAAAAAATGTAGAATTTGCGTCCTTGGGTTGCCAAAGGTGTTACCCTTGCAATAAAAATGTTACCAGAATAGCTTCCTCTAAGGATTGGCAAATTTTAAAATCGAAAATATGTGTCTAGAATGGACAACGTGTAACGGAGCGAAAAACGAACGTTACATTACATACCTTCCCAAAAAAAATAAAAGAAAGACTTTTCTTTTATGACAAAAACCAACCTCCACCAAAATCTACTAAATATTCATCAAAAGGATGACAACAAAATTCAGAACTCTACCAAACTAAGGAGTCTCATAATAAAGACAAAGCTCTTAGCTGGAACAAACAAATCAAAAACCAAAACAAAAAATAGTAATCCATAGGATAAGAGTTGCCAAACAGCAAACTAAAATAATAAAGTTATATATAAAAGAAGCATAAACCTAGACAAAAGCAAGTTAAATCTTAACTTCCATCAAACCCACCTTCAAGCCTATAAAACTTCCTCGAGTACGATTAGGCACCTTCGCCACCGACCCTTACAACACTGATGTTAACAAACTATCTCCTTACTCTACCACTCTATGAGGTACGGTTGGACGCCTTCGTCACCGACTCATACTCTTCAGTCCTAAACTTCGGTTAAGCTTTCGCCGCCGATTAAATTTCTTAATTTTGAAACTCTCTCTTACTCAGAAGTGCGGTTGGACACCCTGGTCACCGACTCCATTCTCCTCTACTCTACCCTTCTCCGAAGTACAGATGGACACCTACGTCTCCGACTCCTACTCATCTGGCCTAAAATTCGGTTAAGCTTTCGCCGCCGACTAAGATTTTATAATTTTGAAATACCACTTAACTTCACACCGACGTTGTGCTCTACTGTAGAAGTATGCAGTACACAAACGGGTTAAAAGATGACAAATTGTTGAGAAATCAACAATAAGATTTTGCATGAAAAGCAAAATTAAAGAAAATCACTGTTTGAAGGAACAGCGAAATGATGCAATAGTGACCGGCTTAACACCACCGACATTCCGTGCACTACGCAAAAATAATGACAATAGTGACCGGCACACCACCACAGACTTTCCGAGCACCATGCATTAAATATTTCTGTTAAAAACAGAAAATATGACAATAGTGACCGGCACAACACCACCGACTTACCGTGCACTACGCATAAAAAAGGTATGACAATAGTGACCGGCACAACACCACCGACTTACTGTGCACTACGCATAAAAAAAGGTATGACAATAGTGACCGGCACAACACCACCGACTTACCGTGCACTACGCATAAAAAAGGTATGACAATAGTGACCGGCACAACACCACCGACTTACCGTGCACTACGCATAAAAAAGGTATGACAATAGTGACCGGCACAACACCACCGACTTACCGTGCACTACGCATAAAAAAGGTATGACAATAGTGACCGGCACAACACCACCGACTTACCGTGCACTACGCATAAAAAAGGTATGAACACTGTGGTCGGCACAACTCCACCAACTTTCCGCACACAATGACATAAAAAGGAAATCAATCTAGGTACAAATGTCCATAGATTGCTGATGTTCATCCTAATAAAAGGCGTAGGATTAATCATCAAAATTAGGAAGGAAATTCCTAATAAAAGTTCTACAAGATGGTGAGAACAAATAACCTAAAGCAAAGCTCCAAGTTAAAGAAGTAAAATTGTATATTTATTAAAAGGAAGGTGAATAAGTTCCCTTTTAAATAAAATAAATATACAAAAAGAAATGGAAAAAGATTTCCAAAAATAAATAAATAAATAATTAAGATCTTTCGATGTTGTCAGGTATATTATTATAGCAAAATCCAAAAATGACCTAAGTTGAATTCTAAATATTTTATTAGTTAGAATTGATAATATAAAATAAGTTCCCTATCGTACTTCACCATACAAACTAGAAATCCGTCCATTCCTCAACATTCAAATCTAGTATAACTCAATTAAATTATCAAAACCAAGAACAAAAAAAATAGGTTATAAAAAGTAATTTTACATTTAATTAAATATTTAATATGATAACGGTCTGAAGTACCTTTGCTTAAATCCTTCAGAACGTAAACATTATAAGAAACTTTTTCAATAACTACACACTTATTAAACTTAGGGTGCAAACTCAGTCAAAAAATTATGCAAGTGAATTAAATAAAACAAAATTCCTCCTCAAAACTATATCTCCAACATCAAAAGAAATGACCTCCTACCAACATTATAATAATGGGCGTTCCAAATATAAAAGCTTTCAAAAGATAAGCCTGAACTTTAATAAATAGTTCACCAAGTGAATTTAAAGCAAAAACAAAAATAGAAAACAAAAAATATTATTTTCACCAATCTCCAACAGAGTTGAATTATCAAAAGAATTATTAAAATAAATAAAAGCATCAAAAATAAGCTTTCTAATAAACATTAAGAAATTAGGAGTAAAATCTGCAAAAAGATTTACATTATTCAAAACTAATTGAACGTTGGACAAATAATTGAACGAAGTCCGTTGATTGTCTTTGACAAAACAAGATATGCAAGTTTCCACAGTCCTATTATATCTTTCAACTGGTTATTCTGAGGTGTATACAAAGTGTTGTAGTATATTTTAGTTATATTATATCCATTCATAGATTCAACACAGTGTCTGGAAGTATACTGTGATCCGTTGTCACATACTATAATTCTAATACAAACTAACATAAGTTATATTTATTTTTCAAAAAGGTCCGAGATGTAAGAACTGTTCGGCTCAGTTTTCCATTGCCTGACGTCGGTTTGAGGGTTGATATTTTTTTCACAGAAAGGTCACGTTATTATATGAACACACGCCAAGTTTCAATACCAGAAAACGCGTAGTTTTTGAGAAAAATATTATTGAAAATCAATTATTTTTGCAATATTTACGTGAATCCATACCACAGATTATGTAGAATTCTCGCAATTGAACGTTTCGTTTTAACTACAGTTAAGTTGTGGTACATTCGGTAACATTTTATTTTATATAAATTTACGTAAATAATTATATTTCGTACTTATTTCAGCTGTTTTTCATTACTAGCTATTAAAATGGGTAGTATTTACCGTCTCTTGCCGGTTTGTGAAACGAAACGTAAAATTGACGCCATTTCGTATTGTCATTGTCATCGTCAGTCAGTCATCTTTTGTGTTCCTTGCAGTTGAGCGCGTTTTCGTACTCCTGTCGGTAAACAACATTTGACTACTAACATGGCGTCTCCGAAGCCCCAGGTTTCGTGTTCTGCCGTGCCGTCTGAAGAATCGAGTGTAGTGGAAGTGTTGGACTCTAATGAGCCACTTGTCGCGAGCTCTTCTTCAGGCCCCTCGTGTGGTGCCGTTCCGTCTGTAGAATCGAGTGTAGTGCTAGTGTTGGACTCTGATGAGCCACTTGTCGCGAGCTCTTCTGCAGGCCCCCCGTGTGTGCAAGTGTTGGACTCTAGTGAGCCACTTGTGCCCATGACTGTGCCATCAAAACCAGTAGCTGGTAGTTCCCGCGCCGTTCTCAGTACCGTGTCGGTACTGCCGCCTGCGTCTCCAACATCGTCTGAGAGCAGCGTGGGTGATGCGGAGCCTCGAGCTCCTGGGTCATCTGGCCGAAGAGTCCAATATAATTCCGATGAAATGAGGTTGGTTCGCAGTGTTTTCTTTAAAAGCCACATGTGTAAACTTCACAGAAAAAGCTGACGAGTAGAGCAGTAATTGGTCTCTGATGGTAACAATAACCCTCTTATGCATATTTTACAAGAAAACAATATACAGAAATCTAACGACATTATAAATAAGAACACCACACGAAAAAAAATTAGGTTAGGTTGAAACTGCGACAACCAACGCGCGAGCCGAGCGAGCGAAGCGAGCGTGCCGCGGCAGCGGCCGGCGAAGCGCTAAAAAGTCAGTTACACATCCAACAAAACAATAAATTAGATCAGCGAAGTGTTAAATAACGTGAGGTCATGATTTTACAAAAATAAGCATAACTCAAAAACTATGCATTACCTTGTAATAAAAATGGTGAAAAAGGGAGGGGAGGACCCTATCCTTCCCCCCTTCAACCCCCTATTTCATGCCAATCTATTAAAAAATATTATCTTAATTTTAATCCATAAAATTAGGAAAATTAAAAAAAAAGTAAAAAAGGGGGGGTTCCCGTGCTTATTATTAGAAGAGGGGGGAGGGAAACCCCTCCCCCCTCCCCCTCCCCCCTCCCCCCTTAATTCGGCGGCAGTCAATGGAAAGTCGTACCGAGATTCATTCGGTTTCTGTTTCCTAGTGCGAAGATCAAATTCCAAAAAATAGTCAAATTCTGGTTTATCAAAACGTTTCAATAACGCTTCTTTAAGCTGTCGCCAAGATCCAATGCTAATCCCTACAGTACGAAACCATTTCAAAGCTATGTCTGACAGTAGATCAGAAAAAGAACCAACCAAAACATTTTCATCAAAATTTTTTAGAGAAAGTATTCTTCGACCTGAGTAATGAATTCTCTAACACAAGCCTTACCATCAAACACAATCCTACTCCTTTTCAGGTCCAACAGTTTAGTAGTGGCCGGAAAGTTCTTCTTAATGTTTTCATTAAGTTTTGCATTCAACATATTAAAAGAAGGCAAAGTCGAAGGAAGTACACAAGATGGTGAACTATGAGCAATAGTAATGTTGTTTCCAAACGGATCTGGAACCTCAGTAACATTAACCGCCTCCTGTACAACATTTTCCTCTAAGGTACAAGTTGTATCGCCTGAGTGTTGATTTTCTTTCACCCCTAACGATGGAAATTGAGTTTGTTTATCCATGATTAACACAAACAATAAAAACCCAAAAGCAAAAACACAGCTGAGATGTAAGAACTCAATAAAATCCAAGAAAATGTTTATGAAATTAGTTGAATATATAAATATATAATAATTTATTTAAAGTTGAATTTTAAAGTTTTTAACTATTATTTTCTTTCTAAACCCGATTTAGTATTTATTTAAGTTAAGAAAAGGTTATTTTCTTTTAAAAGGTGCAGTAATGATTTACAAAGTATTTTAACCTCAAAATGTAAACATCTATACAATATAATGTTATTATAAACTCACCAAAATCCAAGTATACAATAGCATGAAAACATTCAACTATTTATAAGTCTAAACCACTGTACAATATCACATCTTCATAACACCAGTATCGCTGAACACAATATAACACATGATAACACTTTACCAGTTTTTTCATAAGATATAACAGACAATATCAAAATGACTTAATTAATCTTGTCAAAGCACAAGAAAACATGTTGCAATTTATAACACACAAAAGTATTGTCTTGTAATAAAGCATATATTAAATTTCAATAAATGTACAAGACAGATTGCAACACAGATAAAGACAACAAGGAAATGCAATAACGATAGTTATCTATGTATGAAAAAAGTTCCATTCCTTTCAAGTCCCTGTTTCGTGGGGCCAATTGTAATAAATGAAAATAAAAAATTGTAAGTAAAATTGAGAAATATGGAATAGAAAAAATATGATTTTAAGCTTCATGTACCAGTACGCTAAAGCCAATTGTAATAATATAAAGTTTGTTAGGGTAAGGTTTATGTAAGCCAACCAAAATAAAGTAAAATAAAATAAGGTAAAATAATGAAGTTTTGAATAGTACCTTGTAGTAAAAAAATAAACAATTACAAGTTATATTAAGTAAGTACATGTAATGTCTAAAAAATATGTATGTGAGCGCTCCTGTAAAGTGATAATCTCACTAAGTTATCTAGAAAATTGATAAAAGTATAAGTTCGGGCGCCTGGAGCCACCTCACAAAAAGTTTATATATTTATATATATTAAAATAAACAAAAATTTACCTGGAATAGCAGCTGTAGAGGTTCGGTACTTTTAATCTTCAAGCGGGGGAGAAGTTGAAATAAGCAGCAAAGCATATTTTAGTTTAGTTCAACTTTTATTTCCGGGAAGGAACACAGTGTTACAATTAATTTAGAAATTTTTTATAACTAGTTTGATAATGTCTTAGCAATTATGCAAGGTCTGAAGGACTTTTGCAGCTATACTGATGTGGTAGACAGCCTGAGGGGCTTTATAAGTTTCCCATAGTAAGCTAAAGTGACTTATCTTATTTTTATCGCACGCTATCGTTATTGCACCCTTATTTAAAGGAAAATAATTATTTTATGTTTTTATAATTACACCTGCCAAGTAGCGCGGATTGTAAGACAAAGAATTGACAATACCTTACTCCGACACGAAACCTGTGCTTATATCATGACGCGGAGAAGAGATTTTCCTTCCAGAGCACGATGAAATGCCAAGATGTCGGTCCGCAACTTCCCACGGTGAACTCATGGTGAAAAAAAATTCGGCAGAAAAATCCGAAAGAATAACTCCTTGAAAAAACTCCATAAAAAAATAAAAAAAAACGCCAGTGGCTGAAACAATACAAAACCACCGTTTAAAAGAATGTCCGAATTTCGAGTATCACGTAATTTTGACTAAACAGAAAACGCACTCACCGTTTTTCTTTTTAGATTATGGCAGACACGCCAAAAAATCCATTATTTTGGTAAAATCACGTCGAATATGTAAAGCCCTTGACTTGCGGCTTCTAAATTTCGCCTCATCTTCAGAAGGCTACTCGAAATCTCAGATTTGAATGGATTAAAATAAAAATAAAATTATCGACTTCACATGACGACTGTTGGCAGGAAAGTGACGTCTTCAAAATGGCCGAGCTCTGTCCATAGCCAAGACGACGCTCCAGTGTGGCCAACCATCTAAGCAATAAAAATGTAGAATTTGCGTCCTTGGGTTGCCAAAGGTGTTACCCTTGCAATAAAAATGTTACCAGAATAGCTTCCTCTAAGGATTGGCAAATTTTAAAATCGAAAATATGTGTCTAGAATGGACAACGTGTAACGGAGCGAAAAACGAACGTTACAGTACCAATTAAGGTTTCTTTCACAATGACTATTAAATAAGTCACAGGGACTAACTACGAAATAAGCTGGTGTTGATTAACGGCAGGACTGTTTCTCCCATGGTCAGTTGTATGTGGCATGCTCTGAATGAGCTCTCCACCTAGCCTGGTTACTTAAGTGCCCACTTCCAAATTATTGAACAACATTGTATAAAATTTCAGAATACAAAGTATCCTAGGTCCTACCTTTTAATATAAACTCAAATCATGCCAGTTTCACTTGGATTCATTCATTGGTTTCGGTGAGATGTACTAACCAGATACAGACAGAGACTATAACTAATAAAAGTACAGTTTTGGCATCAGTGTCGGTTAAAAAGTGCCCTCCACAAAAAAAAATTTTTCACTGTACAGAATTCGACCTGTTACAATTTTATTAGATAGATACCTATAGATAGGCAATAATATATGACAGGCTAGAATTCTAATACTGGAGTATTCAGGCTATCAACTTCAACACCTAACACAAGCTTAATGTGCCCTCCGCAGCATGAAAGTGCTCAGTTGATAAGCCACTACTGGTTACCCATGTAAGTCATGACAGCACCAAGAATAGCTGAACATTGTAAATAGAATGGTCAGATCAATATGAGGTCTTAAAAAAATTATAATAATATATATAGCGAAAGGTCACTCACGAAATCTCACGAAACTACAAGTGCTAGGAGTTTCAAATTTTGCATACGGTTTTTTTTAGGATATAGGTGCTCACTAAGACAGGATTTTATGAAATTCAACACCTAAGGCGTTTTTTTTGGGGTTGAAAGTTTGAATGAAACTTTGTTACTGCGAGTTCTAAAAGTTAAAAACTTTGCATGGGGGTTCTTTTTTGGACCTATGTACTCACTAAGACGGAATTTTGTGAAATTCGACCCCTAATTGAAATCTGATCCACTGAAATCTGCAATTATCGTACCCTGCGAGGCCACGCGAGCAAAGCCGCTGGCAGGTCAGCTAGTAATATGACATATGATTTCACAGTGGTTAATACAACTTCTAGGTAGTAACAGGTGAGCATAATTGTACAATTTTAATAGCTTCCATATTTGTTTCCGATATGACCATTTACCTTTTCCTTGCTTAGTAAAGTTAGTCAAACAAATTAGTTTGTGATGCATTCAACTTTTACAGAACATGCCACATGAGAGTAAACAAAATAATGTCCAATGAATGGATCACATAAAAGTTAAATGCATAATTTGATACATAAAGTATATTGATGGGAATAATTTCAGCAGGTGTTTTTCATCTAAATAAATTTTAAGTATTTATGTTAGAGGTTTGTTAAAGGCACTAAATGGCCTAAGAATATTAGAAGTTTTCACTCAACTGACAGTTTTAGTTTTTTATCTACTCATTTTTATATATCTAAGGCCGGTGTTCCAGAAGCATGCTCAGTAGTGAATATACGCTTGAGTACCTACAGATCCAAGTACATTTTGTGTGACATTTACTGTCAAATTGCTCAAGCAGAGATTCACCGCTGAGCATCTTTCTGGGATACCGACGTAAGTATTAAAAACCATTACCTAGGTACTATACAAAATTTACCCCAGCTTCAACTTTTGTGCGTGGTTTAGCATGTGTGGGACATAGGTTTGCACTAATCTGCCAGTGTAGTTTCGTAGAGCAGACAACAAACTGTACAGATTGATTGCTGAGTTTAATTATAAAGAAGTGATTACACCTCTTTGACAATCTGTCGTCTTGAATTTTGTATGCAGGTAAATCTGAAAATAGGACAACACAAAACATATTTACACAGGACGGCATGTATACACTTACCTAAACAAAAATAATTGAACACAAGGCACATTCGTTTAGTTTATGAGGGCATTGGTGGCGTTGTCATTGATGGCTTTTTTGTTAAAGCGTTCGTAAAGCTCAAAAACGTTATTATTGCCACTTTTGCCCATACCCTATTCGAACGCTCAACTGAGCATAAGACCTAAAATCGCATGATTATGCTGTCAAATACATAGTTAACCACAAACAACCATGCTCCGAACGTGGGTCAAAAATTGCACATTTTGATGGCAAAAATACCTCTTTTTTAGCTTTCCGTACGCTGAACAAAAAGAGGCATGAACGACACTTTCACCCACAAATTCCCAATTCGAACGCCCCTTTTGAGCGTTTTCAGCGTTATTTTCGCCAAAAACGATCAGGTGATCTATTCGAACGCACTACATAACTGTCGCACATCATAATCATAATTGTGAAGGTTAACTTTGTCACCTACTTACGTTATTGTAGATAATTACACGCTACTATATAAACGTCCTTGATAATTACCTTTATTCTAAGACTGTAAGATAAGTTAAGAAATATGAACAGAACAGAACAATTTTATTAATTGGAAAAGGGCAACATGCACAAGAATCATGGAAAATATGTTTTTTTTCTTTATCCTCAACTCTGTCTAGGATCAAGTATCAACTGGATTTGCCACAGGGGCGTGACACTTTCCTTGGCCCTGTCAGTTTGTAAAGTTGGTAGTGAAATCTATTTTTTGTCCCCTAAACTGTAGATCCATTTTTACTCAACAAGGACTCAAAAGATGGCAGCACATTATACAACAACTTCAGTGTTCCCCAAAGAGTAAAGCAGCGTTGCCAGAATGTTACTTTTTTTAACATTTTACGTTACTTTTGACCCTCTCATGTTACACGACACACGACTCAAAATGTAACTTTAAGGACATACAACTTATTTAAATATTGTCCATCATACAAATTATTTAATTGCTGACAATCATTAAGCGAAAAGCATTCTGTTCTAGAATAGGACCTTTTAATGTATTAAAAGCTTGTAACCTATTTAGATGTACCTATCATCGATAATGTGTTTCCTAGCAACGGTTTGTTATTATTACGTAGTAGTTGTCTTGTATAAAATGTCTATGCAAATAAAACGAATTTATGTTACTATATAAATTACTGTAATGTTTTATTTACAAACACAACCACTGCGTGTTACCCGTGTTACGCAAGGCTAAAGTACTGAAACCACACCGCAAGCATTGACCTGAATAAACACCGCGCCACACGAGGTGCGCCGTCAGCAGAACTTGAAGCCATTGACGTCAATCGGAGGCTACGTGCGCTTCCGCTGCATCGACCTGGCATTCTTGATCCAACTTTGATCATTGATTCATTACTTTAGTTTTACTTAGAATAATTATTTTATATTGTAATTTTTATAATTAAATTTTATTAAATAAAATCATTTTTTTGCAACCTCCGATTGCTGCCCACGTAATTGGCGCAGTCGGTAGGATAGCTGTAAAATAGAGTCAATTGAATAGATCACGGGCCCCGCAGCTATCACGAACCTACTGGGAGCGGCAATCTGGACGGAATCAGGACATAGATTCGGCGAAAAAAATGTTGTAAGTGCTTTGAATCTTTCTCAGTCCTTACATTCCTACTGATAATCCTTTACCGTATTTTACTTACTGCTATTTCTTTTTCTGTGTAACTGTGTATTTTGTGTGACTTTCTTGTCTGTGCATTTTATATGTTATTTTTAGCTTATGTGTTAGAATAAATATTCCAAAATTTTCCATCCGAGAGAATCGCGGACTGTTAGGTTAAGTAATAGTAGTAGATCTAGTAATAGTCGCCTTAGTGTTATAGACGAACATAGGAATTTAGAAGAGCTTACGATGAGTTCAGACATAGATACGATCTATAAATCACTCAGACTATTACCGGAATTCGACGGCAACCCGCACGTGTTAACGCGTTTCATAAATCTATGCGACCAAATAGTGATAGCACATTTTAAAACTGAAGCAGGGCACGAGTTACAAAACTTGGCCCTCATCAATGGTATTTTAAATAAAGTAACCGGACCCGCGGTTAGGTTAATTAACGGGAACGGTATCCCCGAAAACTGGCAGGGTATTAGAAGTGCTTTACTCAACAACTTTGCCGACCATCGAGACGAGACCGCGTTGTATAGCGATTTGTCCCTTCAAACCCAAGGGTCTAGCACCCCTCAAGAGTTCTATGAACGGTGCCAGAACCTTTTCAGCACGATAATGACTTATGTGTCCCTACATGAAAATATCGGTAGCACTATCGAATCCAAACGTGCTCTTTATAGCAAACTTACACTTCAAGCATATTTGTGAGGTTTAAAAGACCCATTAGGATACAGAATTCATTGCATGCGCCCTAGTACAATGGAAAAAGCGCTCGAATTCGTTCAGGATGAGCTCAATACTTTGTACATCCAACAACGAAATGAAGGTAGCTCTAATAGGAAAGACTTGCAAACCCCGCAGAGCCACAATCCGCCCCCGCACAACTTTATGCCAAAATTCGGTATCGGTGCCCCTAAAAGGCAACCTTTTTTTAGCATGCCTGGTCCGTCTCGGCAACAGCCAATGCACCCTCATCCAGCACAAGGCTGGAGACCACCCTTTCAACCACACATGCAACAACCACGTGGTCCAACGCGTACCCAGCAAATAATGCGCGCCCCTCCACAGAACTATAACCCACAAAATAACGCGTTTAGAATGCCGAGCCAGCCACAGCAATCTTTTAGGTTCAGTAATGATCAGCCCCGTCCAATGAGTGGCGTAAGTCACTTTGTACCGCGAACCTTACCACTATCCCTACATGACTGGCGAAAATCAGGTAATCTGCCCCCGAGTAATTACTTTAAGACTCGCGAAGTAAACTTTAATGAATTTGACAGTGATTACAATGACTATAATTACGAGTACGACTATGGGTATTTAGACTACGACCAACCATACTGTACTTACGACTACTCTGAATATCCGTACTATCAGGAGCCATACTCTTATTCAGAGACCGCAATAGTAGAAGAGGTAGATCAGGCAACCGCTGGTGCTACTTCATCAAGTGACTTAAATTTTCGGACGGAGTCGAATTCCGAAAAGCAAAAATAGAAGTCAACCTTCACATACAACGGCAGCTGGGGTATATTCAAATAAGTAACCCCCCATTAAAACTACTTATAGATACAGGAGCTAATCAATCTTTTATTAGGCCTGAAGCTGTCGAAAAATATTTTAGTAACATCCCACTCAACTATGACCCTTTTGAAGTAACGAACGTGCACGCAACCAGTAATAATTATTCCATCACATTGCCCTGTTTCCCTGAGTTCTTTGAACCAGGCGACATAACTTTGTTCGTGTATAAGTTCCATCTACTTCGACGGACTGATAGGACTGGACTTGTTAGATATTTGGGGTTCTAACATAGATCTAAGAAATAGACTACTAAAGACCCGTAATGCGCATATTCCCATTCAAATGTATGACTCACGAAATGCAAATTTTTACGAGGAAATCATTCCGGCTAACTCGTCCATGTTACTAAGGTTACCAGTAAATACGCGAGACGGAGATGTGATAGTAGAAACGCAAACCATCTGTAACTGTCTTATAACAGAGTGTGTAACAAATGTTGTGAATAATCGCGGTTGGGTTGAAGTTACTAACTCTACAACAAATGACGTCATCTTTTCTATGGATAGGCCAGTAGAAGCTGAACTGTTTAACTTAGAAACTGAAAGTACTGAAATTTTATCGGACCGTGCTAATGAAGTCGTTTCTCGACTTCGAACCGAACACTTGAACGCGGAAGAACGTGCTAATCTAGAACGTCTCTGTGCTAGCTATGCTGACGTTTTTTATCTTGAAGGCGAACCATTAACATTCACCAACAAGATAAAGCATAAAATCAGAACAACTGATGAAATTCCAGTACATACTAAAACCTATAGATACCCGCACGTTCATCGACAAGAGGTCAGAGATCAAATCAGTAAGATGTTCGAGCAAAACATAATTAGACCTTCGGACTCTGCATGGAGCTCCCCGATTTGGATTGTACCCAAAAAAGCGGACGCATCTGGTAAGGTCAAATGGCGCCTTGTCGTTGATTTTAGAAAAGTGAACGAGAAAACAATTGATGATAAGTACCCCATTCCCAATATAACTGACGAACTTGACAAACTGGGTAGGTGCCAATATTTTACAACTCTTGACCTGGCCAGTGGATTTTATCAGGTCGAAATGGACCCTGAAGATATACACAAGACAGCTTTTAACGTAGAGAATGGTCATTACGAGTTTTTGAGAATGCCAATGGGCCTCAAGAACTCTCCATCAACTTTTCAACGTGTGATGGATAACGTTCTTAAGGATCTGCAGAACGAAGTTTGTTTGGTGTATCTGGATGACATTATAGTGTTCAGCACCTCGCTACAGGAGTAATCCTAAACCTAGAAAAAGTCTTTAAAAATTTACGCGAATATAACTTCAAAGTACAGATGGAAAAATCTGAATTCTTGAAGTTAGAAACGAAATTTTTAGGGCATGTCATATGTCGTGAAGGTGTTAAACCGAATCCCAATAAAATCCAAGCTATCAAAAATTATCCCTTACCTAAGACCCCAACAGAAATCAAACGTTTTCTCGGTCTACTTGGCTATTATAGAAAATTCATCCCTGACTTTGCACGTGTGACTAAACCACTAACACAATGTCTCAAAAAGGGTTCAAAAATTGTATTTGATAAAAAATATACCGAGTGTTTCGAACACTGCAAAACGCTGTTAACAAACGATCCTATCTTACAATATCCGGATTTTACAAAAAAGTTTATACTCACTACAGACGCGTCCAATGTTGCTATTGGTGCTATACTATCACAAGGTACTGTAGACTCGGATAAACCGATTGCCTATGCCTCAAGGACTCTAAATTCAAGTGAATATAACTATAGTACCATAGAAAAAGAACTTCTAGCAAACCTTCAAAATTATTACGGATCACAAGCCCCTACAATGGGTTATGAACCTCAAAGAGCCGAACTCGCGACTCACTAGGTGGCGCTTAAAGCTTAGTGAGTATGATTTTACTGTCATCTATAAACAAGGCAAGTTTAACACTAACGCCGACGCATTGTCAAGGATCGAGGTTAACAATGAGGAGCTTATGTCAATAGTAGTTAATACATCCGAGAAGGCACCCACACTAGATGACTCTAGGGCCATCACTGCAGCAGACGCTGATGATGACTCTAGAACAGCTACTGTTCATACTGATCAAGAAAGTCCCATCCTAGAAATTCCAATCTCAGACGACCCACTCAACAGATTTACTAAACAACTAATCTTTAATGTAGTTGGCGATATCAAGAGTAGGCCGGTCATCACAAAGCCATTTGAAACTAACACGCGAATATCTATTCAACTATCAGAAAATAACTTAGAAGAAGATGTTATCGCTGCCATCAAAGAATACGTTCATCCTAAAATTAAAACGGGCTTACTAATCAATCCACCTTTAGCTATGTACAAAATCATCCCCATCATTCAGAAAACATTTAAAAATTCATCTATGAACCTAACACTTATTAAAAATGAAGTAGAAAACGTTAGAGAGTACCTTAGGCAGCAGGAGATAATTAACAAGTATCATGACGGGAAAACTAATCATAGGGGCATTAACGAGTGCTATCTTGCACTGTCTCATAAATACTTTAATGAAATATAGCTTTGCTAAGGATTGTATGAATTTAAACAGACTTCTTGTTCACTTTTAATTAATTTTACTTGCAAATTAGTTGGCGATTTACAGAGTTTTTTTATTTTTCTACGAGAACTACTTCTATACATGTATGACTTATTTGTACGACAGCGCCATCTTGCCAATACGGCTACACTAGCCAATCAGAGTGCGTCGGAGTTGCCTCTATTAGGAATTAAAAAATATACTAAAACTTGACGTTTCATTTCGCAACATCCTCCAACACGAAAAGAAAAAAAGTATTACTTGGCTTAATCCATAGAGAAAAGTAATGCTTAATCTCGGACAGTAATATTTATAATTTCAACCAAAAGCAAAAACCTAACCAGATTATACAATGAATATAAAATGTAGCAGCTATTAGTATAAAGTTCTTCTACTCTCCGCTAGATGGCGTGTTAACAAAAACATTATATAATCTTATCGAATTTATTCAATATACTAACACAAACTATAATGGAAAAGAACATTAGCAGAAAACAAAACAAAAAATGTTATTTCTTGTAGTAATAAGTTTTTTTTTTTTTAACATAGATTACAACTATTTATTTAAAAATCTAGGTTTTAATGACATAATTATGTTTCAAATAGTTGTAATTGATAAGTGTTATACCACTACATCTTGGTAAAAGGAAACACTGCTTAGTGCTGATAGTAACTTAAAACTTATCTAGTGATAATTAAATTACAGTTAAACACAGGTATAACAATTTCATGAAAACAAAACAAAGTATAGCTGCACACTATAACAGGCTAACTGCTTAACTATAGTAGGTACTATATTGCTAGAAAAAAAAACTAAAAACTGAGCTTATCAGTATATGTTTAGATCTTAGGACTAAACATAAAACATACACAATTACAATCTCTCACTTTAATGTTTAGTCACATGCTGTTTTTGTGCTACTGGTTTTAAGACCACAAAGTATAAGTTTAAATTTAGATAAAATCCAGGGCTTACAAAACAGTAGGTACATAGCTAAATGCGTTATGTGATTAAGTTTTATAAATCTCTTAAGTATATATATATAAGGTAATTGTTTTGTTGGCAGCAGCAACAACTACACCCCTGAGACAGGTTATCAGAAAATAAGTATAAACAGTTATGTATGTATTACATTGTTCTATAGATGCTGAATTTACTAGGAATCTTTATCTGCCTGCCATACCGGGAAACTCGTGGTTTTAGTGACAAATCTGCCGATTTTTCATCTTTTTGTTCAGTATCAGGATTTTGAACATGACGCGTTACCTGTATGGTCTCATGTGGCTGATCTGCCTCCGACGAATCTAACACCGATGAAGGGGTGTGTGACGAACTAGTATCATTAGATGCCTCTAAGCTATATAGCCGCTGGATCGGTCTGATTTTTGTACCTAGAGCCGTTTTTACCTCAGCTGTCCTTTCTACACCATCCCTCCCAGGAAACAGTTTTTGAATTTGGCCTAGTGGCCATTTTATTCTCTTCTCAGCTGTCTCAATTAGGACTATATCGCCTTCTTTCAAATTACTTTGTCTTTGCTTACCTTTTTGTACTAGCAGAGTCAGGTATTCAGCTTTAAATCGGTCCTTAAACTGCTCTCGAATTTTCTGTATAAATCGTAGTCTATTATTTAAGCTTCTACTATCTATTTGATCTAGGTCACTTACCTCTGTTGTAGGCTGACTAGTTGGTAGTATGAAATGTGCTGGTGTGAGAGGCTTCAAACTATTATTATTGTCATTATTTATGTATGTCAAGGGCCTACCATTCATCACCGCTTCACACTCGCAGAGGACCGTCTGCAGCTCGTCATATGTTAATGAGGCGTTACCTAGTATTTTGCGAAGTAGCTCCTTCATAACTCTTATTAACCTTTCAAAGAAACCTCCCCACCAGGCTGCCGTTGGCGCGTTCATTTACCAGCGGATGCGGCGCACGGTGGAGATTCGCTGCACTTCCTCCCAATCTAAGGCAGAAAGTAAATTTTTAGTGCCTTGAAAATTTGTAGCTTGGTCTGAAATTAAAAGGCCCATTCTTCCACGTCGTGCAATGAAACGTCTTAATGTCAGTATGAAAGCCTCCGTGGATAATGAGCGTGTGAGGTCTAAATATACTGGACGGTAAACTGCACAAGTATACAGTACAATCCAGCATTTTTCACCACTGCGTAAGGTTAATGGACCTGCAAGGTCAACTCCTGTATTTTCGAATGGAGCAGAGCTTAGCACTCGCTCACACAGGAGTGGTGCTGTTGGAGCTAATGCTGGTTTTGAGCTGTGTCTTTTGCATGTCACACATTCTGCTATTACAGATTTAACCAGCCGGCGTATTCCCACAATCCAGAACCTTATTCGCAGGTCCACAATAAGCTGGTTGCTACCAACATGTTGCAGTTGTTCATGCCGTTGTCTCACCATCTTTTTGACCACAGGGTTCTTTGCTGGAAGTAGATATGGCACACGAGTACTTTCTGGAAAATCTGTTAGGGTAAGTTTTGTTTTTATTCTAATTAGTCCTTCATCATCCCTGTATTTAATCAGATTTTTACTATCTTTATCTATGAGTTCATGGCTTGCTTCTTGTATTAATCCTATTATTTTCTTTTCAGCTTTCTCATATTCACTGTAGGTGAGTTCTCCTTTTCGCTTGTTATTTGCATGTTTTGTATTATATATGTATCTCATTATCCATGCAATTGTTCTCACTATTTTAGTATATTTAGATATATCTTTTTGTACTTTGTCTAGTAATCTTTCATAAGTAGATATGTTCACGCCAGAGCGTGACGTCACCTAAAGGCGCGCACCCGCGCCCCCGCGTTCCCCCGCCGCTGTCCTGCAGCTGTCAGGCGAGAAGGCGGCTGCGGAAGGAAGCGGAAACAGTCACCTTTTTGTACTCGCGACCGGCGGACGTGTACCGCTGCGTTCCGCGCAGCAACCGCATGGCACCGCCATTTTATATCAGCACGAGTCACCGCGAATGACTTCGCCGCGAGTGACCTTCAGGGTGTGTTCGGCCCGACCAGACACTACTCCTAAATCAGCACGTGTGTACACACGCAATCAGCCCGCCGCGTAAACCAGTGCACAACCCAAAGGGACAATACAAACATTTATAACCAAGTGAACAATCGCCTTCAGCTCCATCAGCACGTCGACCAAGGCAGCAAGGCAGCACGCCTCCAACGAGGACTTACGGTCACCAGCACTCACCAGACCACGAGCTCCTCGACAAAGGTATTTACCATCAATTATCCCTTACCTATTCTCTGGTTGCAGGAAACTGCTCAACCACACTTAACCCCCCCCCCCCCCCTATCAACGAGCGTATAGCTAGCAGGAAACTGCGAAACTATATTTTCCTTCGAGCCGGATTTATCCGGTTATCCGGATATAACCGGGTACCCGGATAAACCACATTTCCCACGAGCGCGGATATCCGGCAACATAATCTCTTTCGCTGCCGGATAAACCAATGCTATCACCCCCTATCCCTTTAATACAGTCCATTAAATCTCCCTAATATAAACTACATTTTATTGACTTAATATTACCCAAATTACGTCATACAAATCAGCCCACATATAAGCTCAATTTAATTCCCAAATATCGGATATCAATCCCTATCAGCCCTATTTAATTTACAAACTACTTCTTATAGATATTGATTTAATTTAAATCCCTTCCGTCATACAAATCACCTAATTAGCTCAGGTATTTGCTTATCAAACAAAACCCGACTAGCGATTAGAAGCTTCTAGAATAATGACCTGACAACAAGTCAACTACCTATTTACTTATCGTGTTCGTTTGACACAAGCGCGCCCCAGAATAAATGAGAGTTGTCTCACATTCCTGACTCAGTCACGCTGTGTATTTATTTACGATTGTTATTAATGGTGCTTGCAAGAAAGTCTTGTAATTAAGAACTAAAGGCCAGGTACTTTGTTGATTTTAATTTTAAAATAATACTAAGTACTGTTAAAAGATTTACTTGTGTTCGTGATTATCATGAAATAATTAATGTAGGTTAATTGTTTACATATAAGAGATCAGCACAAAACGTCTTAGGGTCCCGTACAGAATTTACGTAAATAACATAACGAAATTTACGGAATATAATTAATTAAGTAATTAAACCATCAGCCCATATAAGGTTTGGTACAAACGTTATTAATTTAGGCGTTATTTTAACCGACTCCAAAAAAAAGGTGGTGCGGAATTTCACCTACGATTAAATACTTTAATATTTTTATTTCCTTTTTCATTTTGCTTGCGTCCTTGTGCCTGACTTCGCCTACGACGATTAACGATGCCTTCTGAATCAAAGGTAGCCAGATTTAAAGAGGAACAAATCACTATTATTAAGCTTAATTTGGAAGCGTTATCATTGAAGTCTAGCAAACCTAGGCGCTATAGCCCTGGATTCGCTGCCAGAGCCGCAGGCGTAAAATTTACCCGCGATAGATTTGACGCGGCATATTATATAATATTAGACTCCGTAGGTTTATCAGACGACGAGGAGGAATTCTACAACGAGCAGTATGGAAGGACAATAGACGCCTATTACGTGATTCTCGTTGTAGTATTAGAACAAAAAACATGGTCATTAGCTACCAATGACGATGTAATAACCGCGCCAATACCCGCGCGCCTGCAGCCTAAGTGCTATACGCAGGATTCGAACCTGCACCCTCTCAGCTCAGCGCCTATACCCGCGCGCTTTTCAATATCAGCTCAGCAGGTATCGAACCTGCAGCCTCAGTGCTGTACGCAGGATTCGAACCCGCACCCTCTCAGCTCCGCGCCTATACCCGCGCGCTCCTCATCATCAGCTCCGCAGGTATCGAACCTGCAGCCACAGTGCTATACGCAGGATTCGAACCTGCACCCTCTCAGCTCAGCGCCTATACCCGCGCGCTTTTCAATATCAGCTCAGCAGGTATCGAACCTGCAGCCTCAGTGCTGTACGCAGGATTCGAACCCGCACACTCTCAGCTCAGCGCCTATACCCGCGCGCTTCTCAATATCTGCTCAGCAGGTATCGAACCTGCAGCCTCTGTGCTATACGCAGGTTTCGAACCTGCACCCAATCAGCTCCGCGCCTATACTCGCGCGCTCCTCATCATCAGCTCAGCAGGTATCGAACCTGCAGCCTCAGTGCTATGCGCAGGATTCGAACCTGCACCCTCTCAGCTCCGCGCCTATACCAGCGCGCTTATCGCCATCAGCTCAGCAGGTATCGAACCTGCAGCCACAGTGCTATACGCAGGATTCAAACCTGCACCCTCTCAGCTCCGCGCCTATACCAGCGCGCTTATCGCCATCAGCTCAGCAGGTATCGAACCTGCAGCCTCTGTGCTATACGCAGGTTTCGAACCTGCACCTAATCAGCTCCGCGCCTATACCCGCGCGCTTCTCGTCATCTGCTCAGCAGGTATCGAACCTGCAGCCTCAGTGCTATGCGCAGGATTCGAACCTGCAACCTCTCAGCTCCGCGCCTATACCCGCGCGCTTCTCGTCATCTGCTCAGCAGGATTCGAACCTGCAACCTATCGGCTCCGCGACTATACCCGCGCGCTTCTCGTCCCCACTTCAGCAGGTTTCGAACCCACAACCTCCGCGCTATGCGCAGGGTTCGAACCCACGACCGTTCAGCTCCGCGCCAAGACCCAAACAGGTATCGAACCCGCAACCTCACTATGGTGACAACCATTGCTACCCATGTAGTAATGTAAAGGGTCACAAGCCTCGGGTATGTACACGATACTACGCACTACCAGTGCGCTTATTGCCGGTACAACAGCGCGAGGTACCACGGCGCCGTCCCTCACCTGATACGGGCCAGATGGTGTACTCCCGTCGTACTCCACCGCGCTCTACCTCGCGTCCTTCACCGCCGCCTAGGCAATGACTAGGACGGCACATCCAACAAATACCGACTCAGCCCACAAAGAATCAGCACACACACACAACACGACGACAAACTGTCATCGCAAACACCTTAAGTCAGTTAGGTGCTGACATTCTGCACTCACCCTTGCGCCAGCAATTCTGGACGTTATCAGTATACAAATGTATACAATGTTTACGTTTCCGCGTCCAAACTAAGGCTCCGTACATGGCCGACTCACCCGCTGACCGCGTAAACGATCAGCCCGTATTTAGCAAAGTCACGACGAACTTTACTGGACCATTTTTGATAAAATCCAGTACACATAGAAACGCCAAGCTATTAAAAGGCTACTTCTGTGTTGTAACATGCCTAGCCACGAAGGCGGTCCATCTCGAACCGGTATCTGAGTTATCCACGGAAGCGTTCCTTGCGGCATTACAGCGTTTTGTTTCTAGGCGCGGTGTACCGGCGTTAATTAGATATAATTGCGGTACAATTTATGTAGGCGCTAGAAATGAACTTAGGGAAATACAAGACTTTCTTGCAACCAATAATAACAATAACGCACCTACACTTTCAGCTCTTTTAGCGCGCATTGCAGCCAAGCTCAATGCACGCCCTCTCAGCCCACTCTCTTTTGAACCCGCGGAATTTGAATTACTCACCGCGGGTCATGTCCTTTTAAAACGTCAGCTCAATGCCCTACCTGAGTATTCGGTAGGAGGACGAGCCATTTCGGCACACAAAAAGGTTCAAGCTCGTCCTACCCTTATCCCAACACCTTTGGCAATCCTGGTCCAAACCCTACCTGCACACCATCCAAACACGCTCCAAACGGACTCCCCGATCCAGCCCACCTCAAGTCGGGGAACTGGTACTGATGGTGGACGACCAGGTGCCGCCTCTACACTGGCGCATGAGCCACAAGACGAACCCATGAAGGGATGGCGTCACCCGAGTGGTGGAAATCAAGAACGACCACCTGACTGTCGATTGACCACCACACCACACCTTTGCCGAGTGGGGAATATGTTCACGCCAGAGCGTGACGTCACCTAAAGGCGCGCACCCGCGCCCCCGCGTTCCCCCGCCGCTGTCCTGCAGCTGTCAGGCGAGAAGGCGGCTGCGGAAGGAAGCGGAAACAGTCACCTTTTTGTACTCGCGACCGGTTGACGTGTACCGCTGCGTTCCGCGCAGCAACCGCATGGCACCGCCATTTTATATCAGCACGAGTCACCGCGAATGACTTCGCCGCGAGTGACCTTCAGGGTGTGTTCGGCCCGACCAGACACTACTCCTAAATCAGCACGTGTGTACACACGCAATCAGCCCGCCGCGTAAACCAGTGCACAACCCAAAGGGACAATACAGACATTATAACCAAGTGAACCAAGTTCAGCTCCTTCAGCACGCCGTCGACAGCAAGACGCCTACAACGAGGAAGCACGGTCACCAGCACTCATCAGACCCAGACCTCCCACGTAAAGCAGGTATTTATCCTCTCCACTATCATCGAGCGTATAGCTAGCAGGAAACTGCGAAACTAAGATATTTGTGCAATACATACAGTTTTTTTTGTTTCAGCAAGTACTTCTCTTTCATCAACGACGACATCTGAGCGTGGCCATTTTCCTTGTGGTAGTCGCAGCCATGCCGGGCCTTCTCACCAGTGTGACTCGTACAGGGTCTTCGCCGTGCAGCCTCTAGACGCCAGATCCATTCAGTTGTCTGTTCCTGGAATGTGCCGCCAATCATTGATATCAGTATTTTGTCTTATCTCTTTTATCCTGTTACCTACAAAATTATTTAGGATTAATTGTCTTTTTATCCAGCACAATACTACACTAGAGTCTGTCCAGCAGTATGTGGTACAATTTTTAAAATTAATATCTTCTTTTACTTGAGCCAATAGCCGTGATCCTATCAATGCTGCTAGTAATTCTTTCCTTGGTATTGTTATATTTTTGGGTGGTGTAACTCTAGCTTTAGCTACTATTAATTGTACTGATACTTTATTGTCCTTTTCTGCTCTGAGAACCACTCCTTCGGCATATCCGTCCTTGCTAGCATCGCACAGCAAATGAAGACTCAACTTACTTTCTCTTATCGTATCTGCCGATAACCTCCGTGGGATTTTACAATCTTTCAGGTAAGTGATTTGTAGACTGGTACCATGACCAGTCTACAAATTGCTTTTCCAGTTCAGATGGTATTATGTCATCCCATTTTAACTCATTTTGCCAAGTTTCCTGTAAAATTAACTTAGGTACTAACATAACCGGTGCTGTGTATCTAATTGGATCCCATATCTTTTGTGTAAGTGATAGCAGCTCTCTTTTTGTGACTCTCTGGACATCCACAGGGTCAGGTAAGTTGGCAGTGTTGCAGTAAAGCTCATCTGTCACTGTATCCCAATTCAAACCTAAAATGGAAATAACATCCTTACCGGCTTCATTTATTCCCCCTTGTGATGTCACCCACATGCGTAGATTGAACTTAGCTGCTTCCATTGTTTGCTTGGACTCCTCTATGAAGTCACATACTTCCTTATCAGTATCTAGACTGGTTAGACAATTATCTACATACCATGATCTTTTAAGTGTTTCCGCATGGGGGCCTGTAGTGTTTTGTAGATGATGTGCAAGCGTAGCTGCTAATAAAAAAGGACTTGAAGTGAGTCCAAACACCACCCTACAATGCCTGTATGTTATCAGTTTCTTATCTTTCCACCACAGAAAATTTAAATAGTTCCTATCATTTGGGGGTAAACTGATTTGTAGAAAAGCCTTTTGAATATCAGCTGATATTCCAATCGCTCCTGTTCTAAACCCTACCATGAGGTTAGGAAGAAGGTATATAATATTTATTCCCTTTTCCAGGCAAGAATTAAGGCTTAAATTATTTTTGTCCTTTGCTGAGGCATCAAATACTGGCCTCATCGAACTTGTTAGACTCGACTCCTTGATAACAGCCCTGTGTGGTAAATAATGACCTTTGTTGTGTTCCATATCGGAGTCTGGCACCTTTTCTATAATGCCTAAACTGTACCAGTCTTGAAAAATTGCATCATATTGTTGATATTTACCACTAGAAATTAATTTCTGAGTTATTGAGTCAAGTCGTTTCTTTGCAATATTATAGTTAGGCATTAATTCATCATAACCAGGTTTAAAAGGAAGTCTTACCTCATATCTGCCCTCCTCATTGATTTTTACAGACTGCTTAAATGATGCCATCACTTCATTAGCCATTACCTCCTTAGTGTTCATTTCCGCCGGATCCTGAATGCCCAGTGTCTCCAGGGACCAATAATCTGTTAAATCATTGATTGTATTAGTACAAAATAAAGTTGTGATTATATTATTGGTGTTTGTGTTTACCTGTTTTCCTTGTACTGTCCAGCCCAACTTGGTGCGAACTGCTACCCAGCCCAGTTTGTTGCAGATGTACTATTTGTTCCATGAGAAAAATCCTAAGTAATCAGCACCTATCAGAAGGCCTATCTCATGGGTATAGCTGCCGCTATCTGTCAACGATATCTTATTTGCTTTAAGTAATTTTACTAAATTTGAGTTTGAACTGAATTTAGGCACATTATTACAGATGACAGTTTGTCCTCAGGCTACAACTTCTGTGGAAAAGGTATTGTCCAGGCTGTTGATTTTGACATTGTATGCTTGGTATGTTTTTGAGTTGGTCTGCATGCCTCCAAATAATGAATGAGTCAGTACTTCTTTGTTTGCTGCTGGTAGTTCTAGTGCCTTCACTATATCTTCCTTGATGTATGTTCTCTGTGAGCCGCTGTCGAAAAGTGCTCGTACTGGTATCTTCTTACATTTGTATTCAATCTCAACAACGATTGTTTGAAGTAAAGTGACTGCAGGATTCTCCATGTCAGCAGTGGTAAATGATGAAGTTGCTGAGGTAGCTTTGCTACTTATCTTTTTCTGATTTGTTTCTTCTTTTTCATGCCTCTCTGACATACATAATACAGTTGAATGTCTCTTACCACATATAAGACATTTTATTATTGTTTTGCACTTTTTATAATAGTGCCCCTTCTTTAAACACACTGTGCATGCCTTTTTGTCTCTCAATATTTGTCTTCTATTTTCTAAAGACATTCTATATAATTTATAGCATTCTAAGCTATTATGATTATTCTTGTCACACCAAATGCATGATATTTGAATATTTTCCACTGCGACGAGGCATTCAGCAGAAGATATGTTTTTGTGTGACATACCTGGCTTGAATATTGTGTTTGCTTGAGCCATTTTCATACGCTGTTCATTTTCTACTTCAGTCTGGAGAAATTCTAACAAACTGTTTAGCTCCATTTCAATATCGTTATTATGGCTCCCAGTTCTTTGCCAGGCTTTTAAATTTTCTTCTGGCAAGGCTGACTCCACCATGGGCAGGATGAATGCTGCATTTTTCTTTGTGACTCCCAAAGTTTCAATTGAGCGGAGCTGTGCACTGATTGTGTCAAACAGTGCTGTTAAGCTGCGATGAGCGTCTTTTGTCAAAATAATCGAGAGCAAGTCACGTACGTACAACTGTGTTAGCAAATCTTCACGTGCGTATCGTGATTGCATATGTTCAATGCATTTAATATAATTAGCGGCTGAGATTGGGTAACTTTCCACCAGTTCACGCGCCTCCGTGCCCTCGCTTATTGATTGCAGTAGGTAGCCAAATCTATCTTCGTAGCTAAGATCACTGTCTTCGTGTATTTTACGAAATTGGGCCCAAAATGGCACCCAATGTTTGAGCTCGCCGTCGAATTTAGGAATTTCTAATTTTGGAAGCTTCACACGTTTTTTCCATTCGACATTCGAGGATGGCGATGGTTTTGTCGAGAGATGTTCCACCCTTGTTTCCATTTGGTAGTAGTTGACCTTGTACGTATCAGCGTCCTCGAGTTCTCTCGTGATGGCCTCCTCTTTGGCGTCGCCGGCTATCATAAGATTTATAATTTTGTCATCTAAAGCTGTAATCTCTCGGTATGTTTCTTTAATAGTATTGAATGTAGCGGTGATCGCCCATTGCTCTGCGTCCGGTGCCTGTGCAGAGAGCAAGGTCTCCAATGCTTTTAGTTTCTTGGTGAATTGGCACCGCAACACGCCGCGTAATTTTGCACTTTTTTCCATTGTCACGGTCGCCAGGTTTAATGAAATATAGCTTTGCTAAGGATTGTATGAATTTAAACACACTTCTTGTTCACTTTTAATTAATTTTACTTGCAAATTAGTTGGCGATTTACAGAGATTTTTTATTTTTCTACGAGAACTACTTCTATACATGTATGACTTATTTGTACGACAGCGCCATCTTGCCAATACGGCTACACTAGCCAATCAGAGTGCGTCGGAGTTGCCTCTATTAGGAATTAAAAAATATACTAAAACTTGACGTTTCATTTCGCAACAAATACTATTGGCCGAAAATGCGAGAGAACATCACTAAATTTATAAATGAATGTACTGTTTGTGGACAGGCAAAATACGATCGCAATCCAATAAAACAACAGTTCAAGATTGTACCACCGACTACTAGACCATTCGAATTGATTCACTTAGATGTATTGACTGTTCAGAGTGAAAAATTCTTAACAATAGTAGATGCATTTTCTAAGTACGCCCAAGCCTATCATTTAAGGGATGGTACGGCAGTCAGCATAGTTCAAGCACTACTCAACTTCAGCACGCATCATTCTATACCTATTACTATTGTCACTGATAACGGCACCAAGTTCACAAATCAACTAATCGCGGAATTTGTTAGAATTCATCAAATCCATCATCACCGGGTAGCACCCCACGCACCCAACGAAAACGGGATAGTAGAGAGATTTCATTCAACGATACTTGAACATCTCCGTATCTTGAAACTTAGCCACAAATCTGAATCCGTTATTAATCTAATGCCTTACGCTATTCTAGCCTACAATAATAGCATCTTAATAATAGCATAATATACTAAGAAAAAGCGAAGTCCCATTGCAAAAACTAGACTTAAGAGAGTTCCCAAGTCAGCCACATTGTTGCAGAGTGCTCCTGATGTTTCATCTCCTCCTGCGACCAGCTCTCATGCAGGAGATAAGACTTGAGAGTCTCGACGACGGCCCTGGCATCTTACCTTTCAAATTAGGACCAGCTAAAATAGTCTCCCATTACCATTCCTTTCTACAACATGTTAATCTTATGAATATAAGAGACAAGATTAATTCAGTTAACTCACAGTTAGATAGTGTTAGCCCTGACCTTCACAATAAAACTAGGTCTTTATTTGAATCCCACACAAATTACCTCAGAAATAAGTTTGATAGTGTTTTAGAACAATTAGAGACTTTTGAAAGTCATCGTGTTAAAAGAGGGCTCGTTGATGGTCTTGGGTCCGTTATTAAAAGCATTACAGGCAACCTCAACTACACTGATGCACTACATTATAACCAAGCGTTAAAATCTCTTCAAAATAACGAGGATAAATTATTTACTGAACTTAACAGTCATGTTAGTCTATCAAAAGATTGGACGAATCAATATTCGAAAGTCATAGATAGCATAGTAGATAATCAGAATAAAATATTAACACTTGTAAATAAAATTAACATAAGTGAAGCTACTAGAGATACCGATTTAATAAAATACGCACATCTGGCACAGACTCTTATTATACTAGGTGATAACGTAGACTCTATCTCACAGGAACTTCTTAAATTACAGAACGTCCTAGCTTTTATTAGGGCATCCACAACGCATCATTCAATATTAAATTTGTATGCGATACGCTCTATGATAAGCAAGTTGAGCTCACTTTATGGCAGAGACAGAGTAGTAGACTTAGATACTAGAGAATATTTCGATATAATAAAACTAGGTTCATACTACGTAGGTGATGAAGTAGTTATAGTCTATAAATTTCCTATTATTCTATCATATGTATTTGAGTTATAATAAATTATCTATTGTCCCGAACAAATACCACGAGATCCTATCTCCTCCATATCCTTACCTAGCCCTCCATGAGAAAGATTTCAGGTACATAGTGGCAGAATGCCCGAAGACCAGTAAATGGTACCTCTGTGTAGAAAAACAGAACCTCCAAAGCCGAACATCCGAAGACTGCATTATGCAACTCATCGACACGCAACAAAGGAGCGCCGCCTGCAGTCCTACTCCTGTAGCCTTGGAAATACCTGCATATGAAGAACTAGACGAGAAACACTATACGCTCATTTTTCCCGCTCCAACAAAAGTCCATCTATCATGCGGTCAAGACCTCTACAAAACACTAATGGGTAGCTACCTCGCTATAATTCCACAGCAATGCTATCTAGAAACACCACACTTTACGATCTCTAACACTAATGATCGTTTAAAGGGACAAGCTATGAAGATAATGGACCTGCCTAATATCACTACCACCGCTCAATCTACCATGTCTACTATAAAACTGCATTCTATTAATCTGGATAACCTTCATGCAATAAACACGAAGATCTCGCAGCAGCAGCCGATCAATCAGAGTAAAGAAATCAACTACAGCATCTATCATACTACCATACCTATGTATGCAATTATAATAGGTACATGTGCGCTAACCAGTGCCCTGTACTATCGCAAGTACAACGCAGAAGCTCAAAAACCACCCGCAACCACAGAACGAGAAGAGCTAGAGCTACAAGAAATCTACACCTTGCCCACTACTACCAGTAGGGTTGCTAACGATCAACCCCCAGCTCAATTTACGACAAAAGTCTTCAATACTCGCTGTTCTACGGAGGGAGGTGTTACGCAAGGCTAAAGTACTGAAACCACACCGCAAGCATTGACCTGAATAAACACCGCGCCACACGAGGCGCGCCGTCAGCAGAACTTGAAGCCATTGACGTCAATCGGAGGCTACGTGCGCTTCCGCTGCATCGACCTGGCATTCTTGATCCAACTTTGATCATTGATTCATTACTTTAGTTTTACTTAGAATAATTATTTTATATTGTAATTTTTATAATTAAATTTTATTAAATAAAACTAGATGTTGGGCGGTGCGCGGGCCACGAGTGGCCCGCGTTTGTCCTTGTGCATTAGTTTTTGTTGCTAAACTTTAACCATTTGAACAGAAAAGTAAAAAAATTCATACAAATTCAATTGCAGAAATTTTGCCTCTAATTACAGTTGAAGTCGGGGCATAGAAGCCATTCGGAATTTTAATTTAAAAAAAACTGGTTCTTGTGTATGCTTGTTAAGGGACCCCTTATTGCAGTGGTTATCGTGAGCAGTAGTCTTGGAGACCAGCTTGAGAGTTTGAAAAGTTATCTGCATTCAGTTGCGTAAAAAATCATAATTTCCATACGAGCATTTCTCTTAGTGCAATTTAGGCTCAAGAATACAGCGGTCACCTTGAATTAGATAGATAAAAAAGTGTGGTATGGTCGTAAGATTGTGGGTACATACCAGAATTCTTTTAAATTTTTGTTTAGGGGCTCTACTTCTAAGTGTGGTCGGTGGTAAATGTGTCACGAGAGTCTTCACAGGTATCCAAGGAAACTTCCTTTGAGACCTTTTTTCAAGCTTCCTTTTCATTAACATGGTTGTCTGGAAGAGATAGCTCTGAGCGATAAGACCGTCCATTGTGACAATTAATTTCTTTTATTGTTGATTAATAGTTTTCAATTATATTATCCTATTTATTTGTCAGTTATATTATATAATGTGGTGTTGCCATAAAGGGTTTATCTATCAATTTACCTATCTACATAGTAGCAGCATAACTCTTCGTGAATGAGGTCAT
Source organism: Selenia dentaria (assembly GCA_917880725.1). Lineage (NCBI taxonomy): Eukaryota > Metazoa > Arthropoda > Insecta > Lepidoptera > Geometridae > Selenia > Selenia dentaria. Next base: position 19,513,568 of record OU862900.1, on the reverse strand, counting down.
CCGGGGATGACAGACTGCCACCATATCTTTTCTACCCTGAAGCAATAACGGTCGCAATATTTTGTTCTGGTTTTGAAGGGTATGGGTGCAGGTAAAATTACAGGTACATTGAGATTTAACAACGTCTCATGTTTACGTGCGCAATGCTGTCGTGAGGACATACGTCTGATAAAGGTAGAGGATAGCACCTAACACCTAGTAGATCTCGTGCTTGTACCGGCTTTTAAAAAATACATTATACTACTTGGCAGTGACTCTAAAGTACTGGGTACAAGTGTGTGAACTTTATATATTACGAGTATAATAATTTTGTCATATCAATGATATTTAAATGATCCTTATTTAAAACATAATATCTATTAAGATATTTATACTGTAGGAACTTTGGCATCTATAAGATGTACAGGATCAATTTGTGAACTGAAGTAACTGTTAAACAGGTAAGCTGTTAATTACGTATTTTTTAACTTCTTCTTTATATGAATAAACATATAAAATATCATTCCATCGCAACTTTTTTGATTTCGACTTTGTTAATACGTAGATGAACTCCTGCACGAGAAATTTACTCAAACTTTTGTGTCATATTTGTAACAGAAATAATAATGATTTCACATGCTATAGTACCCTTACAATAAAGTACCTAACGTTTGCGCACTAATGATTCGCGGCACACACAGTAACACAGTAAGTAGAATCCTTTGCTTCTTACGTTTCGCATTTCAATCGCATTCCAACGGCGAAGGGAAAACTGTTTAATTCTGGCCTTTCATTAAATAAGTATGTAGCAGGAAATAACCTGTCCACTTATTTTGGTATGTTTCACAAAATTAATTTTACAATCAATCGGGCGCGGTGCGAGTTTACAGGTCCTCTTTTCGATACGCAGGTAAAGGCATTTGATGAAGATGTATAAACACACACTTTACGATAGTGACGGTTTTTAATGTAATGATTTACCACAATATTATTTCTTCGGCCACTGACCAAGGAATATAGAACCATAGAGAATATGAGACAACTTCATTAACAGTAATTAAGTAAGTACAGACATGCAGCGTCTCACACCACACTTCCCACCATAATCACACTCTTAGGGGTATCAGACCTTTCCCTTACCGTTTGTATATAATATCTTTGTTTTCACGTTAGAAAGTCACATTATCACTGAGTAGCACACTATATATTGATAAATTGGAAACTATTGACAATGCAGCAGAGTGATGTACTATGTATAATTATAGAAGAGTGATGTATAATTATAGAAGACATCAATGTCTACAAAAAAGTACAATACGATATGTCTAACTATAACAGTTATGACACAATAACTACTTTTCCGTCTTAATATAACATGCAATATTAACGTGTATTTGGTGTTAATCCATATCTACTCTTATAATAAAAAGGAAACATTTGATAGAGTATGATGAAAGTTCACACAGAAATAGTCAAATCTGCTACGCCGTAGCAAACCGTAGCAGCTACGGTATATCAAATATCCACGCAGACGGAGCCGCAAACAAAAGGTACTCCATAATATGCATGCAGGCCATATGCATATATATAGCAGTGCCATAGCAGTGTACGTTACCAGTGATGACTTATGGCACTGCTCTCTGACCATGGGCCTCATAATACGAGTATGTAAGCTCAAAATCGTCCAATTCGTTACAACAATCGTACAAGTCTGTGCTCTGAGTCACTGTACGTGATTGAATCAGAAATGAGATGAGTGGTAGGACCTGCAGCAGTTCAGCCGCCCGCCGTGTTGCGGAGAAGAGACGAAGAAGTCGCTCGCCTGACGTCATGCATCACGCTTGCCCACAATAGTCCATTGCAATACATAATTTTAAACTGCAACAGTTAAAAACCCTGCACTGCAAAGCACTGCGCTCGGCATCCTAAGTTATGCAAATGTTAACTCTCTTGCCCTGTAATTTTGCTTGAAACAATCACCAAAACACAGTAATATTTGCACACTACTGTTTCACGGTTGAATAACTGCCAAAGGAACTTTTCCATGCTGACTCTGGAAAAGTCCTACCACTAAATATAAATATTTATTCTCACCCAAATAAATTTATGTATAGCTCACAAATGTGTAATCTCTAAATAATTTAATTAAGCTTTCATGTCCGTATCTGTCCATCCGTCAGTTAATGCTCTTTCGTCTTGGGTCCATCTAAACTATACTATATTATGACTTTGCTCTGATTGGATAGGTACTCCACGTTTTTTCTCCATGTGTCCGTCTGCCCATCTGTCTATCCAAACGCAAAAACAAAACAAAATAAGACGCACTTTATACACAGTATATTCACATCCACCTAAGCACGCTGTATTTTTTTCTCGTGAATTTCTATGGTCCCGAAAAACCATATTAATTAAGAATGTAACACGGCTTCTTTTTTAAATATACCCTATATTTATATAATATATTTTGCAAATTTACGTGTATTAATTTACGATATAATTAAAGTGGTAGTAAAAAAGTGTCACTCAAAACTTGGTAAAAATATTTTTAACGAAAAAAAATGTATACCCGTTATTTTTGAACAAAAGCTAACAAATCGTCAAACATATAGGATATCCGCGAAGAGGTAAGCAGCTGTGTTTGAAACACCTGCGTTTTGTCGGATCCCATGTAATAGGGGGCGAGCCTATTGCCACATACAAGACACTGTTCCAGACTCCGGACTGCTATTGAGAATTACTTTGCCAAAAACAATCCCACGATCCAGAGATTCCAAAACGGCGCTTCCATCAATTCCAGACCAAGCGAGCGAAGCCGCTGGCTGGCGAGCTAGTTTATACATTTGTATACTCAAGTTACGTGGTGTGTTCATGACATCTGCTCACTAATAATATACAATATGTAATCAGTGACAACTCTTTTATTAAATCGACCTCAAACATACCTTCTTTTATTCAGTTCTACCTACTTACCGAATCAGTAGTTATGTAAGCAGTAATATTCGCAATACTGTGGTTTAGTATGAATGGTATGGGTGCCGATGAAATTATAGTGTCAAGAGACTTAACATTTTTGTGTCTCAGAATTACAGGCGCAGTACCAGCCGCAAAGGTTGCCACTTAATACCAGGTGGGCTTCGTGCATATGCCTATATACCTAATAACACAAAGAAAAACCCTATCCTATATACTTGTTAGTAATCTTAGTACGGGGGGTATGACTGTGTGAACATTATTCATATTAACTTTGCAATTTGTTTTTATTGGCAAATGGACGGGCGGCTCTCCTGATGGTAAGTGATCACTGTTGCCCAGGAGAATCCGCAATACGAGAAGTCTCGAGGTTGAGTTGCCAGCCTATGAGGAAGCAATTCAGGCAATTCCAATGATATCTCATTTAAAACATAATATATAGAAATTCTTTACGAAATTGGGCATCCATATTGCAATGTGAATGTGAGCAGGGTACATAACACGCCAAACTGATGGCTGATGGAGCCAGACGGTTTTGGAACCCTGCATGGCACTGAACGCTTCGCTCTTGCAGTGGAGATTACAGGCCAGCAAGCGCAGCTTAGGTCGTCCACCGATAAATTGGAGATCAAACGACCACATAAACGTCTCAAGAAGACGGTGGATACGAGCCGCTTCCATCTCGTCCTTTCATAAATCTATGGGAGAGGCTAATCTTTAGCAGTGGACATCTTAGGGCTGAATTGATGGTAGTGAGATCCTGGTATAAAATTCGATTATTTCTTGTATGTATATCTCGACATTCCACGTGGATGTATGTCGGTTCAAGCCTCATATCTAAATATATTACATAAACAAATTCAGCTCGCAAACGTAAATCTTGCAAAAATGTTCGCATTAAGTTATGTTTTTTTTTTCTTTATTTCACACACTGTTCCTTTTATTATTCACATTTGTAAAAATGTCACTCTCACAACAATTAATTATCAAATAATAAAAAATACGTCAAGAAGTGTGTCTGAAGGTAATATTATTTGTGCACTACTCTATCTTTAGTCATAAACCACAAGCCACAATTATTCATTACTTAGTTTCAAACGCTTCGCCGGCCGCTGCCGCGGCACGCTCGCTTTGCTCGCTCGGCTTGCGCGTAGTTTTGTTACAGTTCAAACCTAACCTAACCTAGGGTTAGATGATAAATTAAGTGTCGGTGAAATGCAGGGATACCTTTCGTATGCCATATTCTAATAACTTATGAGTCATGCATGTTAGAAAACCATCTGTTATAGCGCAGGCACTCATACAAACACCGCAGCAAAATAATGAATTATTTCAGTTAATTTTTCAACATTTCCGAATGTTTTTACCTCTTCAAACTAAGGTAACACTGTGGCTCTCTTTTCAGACTCATACTCCATTATTTATTGCAGTCGTATGTATATGTTTATAGATCTTAAGGTTATGGTAGTAATAAAGACTCTATTCGTGTGTAGCAATATTAGAGGTATAATACTAAGAACGGGCCGACTCATTCATGTTACTCTAAATTAATTAACATTTATCAAAATAATTATTCATCAACATTTAAAATAAATGCATGACTCGTTCATGACTTCTTCCAAGTTACGGTGGCATTTTTTAGTAGTAAGTTGTTTAAGCGCTTTGTAAAAATATAATGCCTCTCATTATAGCTTTATAGCTTTTAAGTCATAAGGTATTTGATAAAGTAAGTATTTATTGACATAACATCATTTGCTCATGAGCTGTGCATTTTAATTTTGATATAGGCAGTACTAATTCTTATTAAATCTTGTTGGATACTTTCAAAAAATTGTGGGTTTTCTAAACAAACTATTTATTGTCATACCTTGTCTATACAAAATAACTATTTATTAAATAAGAACGCCTCCGAAACGCCTGAATCCATGCAAGCAAGCTTACTTTCGACCATGAGCGACTCCACGACTCTCATACTATGCCTTGCATCTACAATTTTCAATCGGTTTTCTTATCTCTATCTTACGGAACGTTCTATATATTAAATACCTCGTGATATACAAAAGGAATAAGAACAACCACATCAAAAATAAACCCTAATATATTTTCTATGTTTTTAAATACCCTTAAGCCTATAGTCATTTGACTTGATGCATTATGAAAAATAACATACCTACCATTAGATTCGCCTTAGCCACGCAAGTGTCATTACATTTATTATCTCTCAATAAATCAAATATATAGTTTGCTTTTATTATATTTACAAACTGCACAACAAAAAAATAACGAAACAATGGTGCACCAAAAGAAAGATCTCCTAAATTTTTGCGTGACTTATAGAATCAGCCTCGCAAAATGTTTAAACAAAGTTATCTTCATTTTCCCCAACCTTCATGCGCTGCCTTCCGCCACAAGTACCAGAAGCCTTCGGCTCTCCTATCTTTGTTCAGTGTGATCAGTGTTTATTTATGACACTGAACATGGTCACTGTCATATGGTGAACATAGTCTTAGTAGTAAGGTATTTTATAAAACTTTTCATAAAATAGCAAGCGATTACCACCCTACCTACCATGCTCTACATAAAACATATATACACTATCATCAACTAATATTAAATTGTAAAAGTACTCGAGACTTCAAATGGATTTATAAATGGAAGTTTGCTACTCCTACACGAAAAAGCAACTGAACTGATTCATGTAAAATTTTGAACAGAAGTAGTCTTTTACAACGCTTGTACTTTTACAACTGAAAAAACTGTAGTAAAATTTTCAGGGCACGCAGCCTGCTTATTATAATCAGTGATATCTGTTCGGCAGGCTCACTTCGCTCGCTCGGCTTGCACGTACTTTTTCACAGTTCAAACTTAACCTAACCTAAGGTTGCAGCCACAAACATTCATAAATATAATAAGTATTAACTACTTGTTTGTGATTAAAAATTAATTTATTTAAAGTGAGTAAAAAGTTGTTTTCAAACATTTGATAACTAATGTAATTTATAAAAGGAAATACCTAAAAACGGAACTGACTTCAACACCTAAAAGTGTGACATAACTTAAAAAAACGATATTAAAAAATATTTAGTGACACTTCTGCTGAAAAGAAAACAATGATTTTGCCCTATTTGGGGGCGTACACCCTCCCTCCCGCATAAAATGCTAATAGGAAGAATACAAAATAAAAAACACAAGAAACCCCAATAAACCAAAACCGATTCCACACGTGTTTCGCCTCTACACGAGGCATCCTCAGGAGATGTTGACTCGTCGAGCGCTAGACCGACAGTCAAACAGTTGTCTGCAATCAAACAGCGGAAGTGTCACTAAATATTTTTTAATATCGTTTTTTTGATAATGGATTTCCGCAAAGTAACGCCTGAATCAATAAATTATGTGACATAACTTGTTGAAGTCAGTACCATGATAGTTCAAAAGTAGTTATTATGAGAATACTGTGCGCATGGTACCGACTTTAACAAGTTATTCTCACTTTTTGGTGTTGAAGTCGGTTAATTTTTGTTAGTGAGCCTTGCTACTTACGGGATATATTGTTTTTGACCGTCAATGATGACATCGTTAAGATAGGTGTAGCACTTTTCAGTAATTGGAGTAGAACTCAAAAACTGTTTCACAATATTTGATGAAATTTAAATGGGACTACCACGGAAGTATACTCTACCAAACCAAAAAAAAATAACTTTAAGAATCGGTGCATAAATGGGGGAGAAACGGTCAACATACCAAATAAAACATGCAATGGAACATATAACCTCCTCCTTTTTGGAAGGCGGTTACAAAGAATAGTATGTCAAACAATACATTATTAAATGTGATATTTCTGAAGTTATTGGATATTGTAAATTAAAGAAAATTTATTGAATTATTATTTAATTAGATGAACCATTATATTAAACAATTATTTTAGATTAATTAAAAGAAGTACTGCTTAATAAAAATGCTGTTTTACGTATGGTTTTCTACGTGGATGTATTGAATAAGAACTTATGGTAACGCGAACCGGCCCTACTAACCGGCTACTTACTGTGCGCTGACCTTAGTCATGCCAAGATATTAGTTTACTTTACTTTAGTTGACATCTTCCAAAATGATTTCCAATTTTTTAAATACATTCTTATGTCAGTTAAACAGACCAGCCTGGTCGTCTTCAAATGATATTCTGCTTTGCATACTGAGAATATTCACAGACGGCAGTCTGTGAACTCCGGTCGATCGGTTTCCAAGGGCAGAGTTCTCGTTAATTGATGACATCTTTTTCAAAATTAATTTAATTGACCATCTTTGCTTGGTAAGGATCTTAAAATCACAGAGATACGCAATGTTCTCCATCTAGTTTACTTTTTCACGTTTGAGTAAAGAAGAAATATATGTTTGTTTGTTTGAATTGAATACGCTCCGAAACTTCTCCACCGATATGAAAAATCTTTCACCATAAGAACCCTACGTCATCTCTGATGAACAAAGGCGCTAGAATAGTAAATAAAAGTGTAAGATCCTTGTGAAAACTTCGATAATGTAACCCAAGGTGTGAAAAAAAAACCAAATAAATCCATATAAAGCATACGCTGAGGGATTTATTGAAAATAGAGCATAGTGATGTACTTCAGTTTTGTAGTAGTCATCAATACGAGTATCTACAAAAATCTCCGGAATGATGACTATGACTAACTAATACAGTTTTGTCACAATAACTAATCGTATTTTTCCTTGTTAATATATGCAATAGTAACGCTGAAAAATCTGTATATTGTGTACGCTGCGGACACTATTGACAATATACCACAGTTGTATAGACATAATCAATATTTACAAAAAAGTCTGCGTTACCATATGTCTAATTATTACAATTATATCACATGATTATGCTTAGTGTTCCGTCCAAATGGGAACTATGAATAAAATCTGCTCTAAGTGTATCTTATACTGCCAAAAAATTGGGCCGATGAACTTAATCGTATGTGTTGTGAAAAAATGTCTCCCCAATATTCAGCAGCCGCCTCTGACAATAACAAATCTTTGACAAATAATCATTCACTGTCTGGATACTTTTAACCAACATACGTGAACCTAACGCTCCTCCTTGCTTTGCTCGTCGTTGCACGTATCGTATACTTTACTCAGACCAAATAATCCACAAAAGGAATGTTTAATTTGGTATGCAATTATTATATTTCACAGTTTGTTAATTTTGTAGCATAGCGATTAGTCATATTAGTCATTGGTGTTGATAACGATGATTTATGTTGGCTATTATATAGGTTTACCGTTAAATAGTTAAGTACTTCGTACCTTGTTATTATGTCTATATTTGAGTTCAAATGACTTGAAGCCGAATTGGAACGCCACCCAAATAGTTTTATGTGGTCAAAGTATACACTTTTACTTCTATAAGAGTTTTAGATTTTTTACGCAACTGAATGAAGAACATTTTTGAACTACTCAAGCTGGTCTTAGTTAAGTATAAGTAAATAAGTAGCCAAGTTTGTTTGAATGTAGTAGGTACTTACATTAATATTTGTAGAATTGTTCTAAGATATAGGTATAGTTAACAAAAAGTATAGACATGCACGCAGAAACCTAATACGAAAGTGTGCTGAAAGACACCTGTGTCAGCTTCTGCATACTGACTATCTTCGATACTTATGAAATTGTTAAGTAACGGCAACTATCTTCAGCTAAGAAAACATAATTGCGGTAACGCATTGTTGATATATCTTTGGCGAAATTCCTTAAAATTCTGTTTGAACCTGTGGTTAACCACTTTCATTAGCTGAAGGTTACTATGTAAAACACATAAATGCAATACATTACGTATGAATAGCAATACTTGGCTATTACCGAAACTACCATGTTAAATAGATAATTAATCTGGAAAGAATTATATTTTGAATTTGGCGCCATAGTCATTTTTAAAAATACCTATCCAACTATGTAACATACATAGATGTTGGAAGGACCAGGATTTGCATTCTCCTTTGTTCTTTCATGCTTAAACTTCTAAATCTTAATGAATCTTTGCACAGCAATTGACTGTTACGCTGAAAAAATGTTACTATTGGATAATCAATTTACACGAAGTCGGAACCGCTAACCAAATGCACTTCATAATATTTAAACCACTTATTAGTATTTAAAAATAAACTGTTTCAAGAATGGTTTTCTACATGCATTAACCTCTCCCTCTCGACCGTGAAATTGAAAAACGTGTCAATCGAAATTTGTGTTATTATACTTATTATACGATTTCATCAAACAATTTTCTGTACGTGTGCTAACGCGTATCTGCTCTTACTTGAACTGAAATTCTGGTTGATAAACCCAAGTTTTATTTCCAAACATTCTCCGCGCGCTGTCCTTATATGTAACGTAAATAATTAAATACATATGCTTAACAAACCTACCATTATGTTTACACTTACATAATATATTTGAAAGGTAGGTAGAGGTCATTAATTACATTGTACTTAATTAGTAAAATATCTGGAACTCCAAAACCTGCCTAATCGTAGTGTACATCCCGTGAGTACTTATTATAATGTAGGTAGAAGTATTTATCAAACACCCATATCAAATACGTTTTGGTCCCATATAATATATGAAGAGTCTTTTGTCATCTGCAGGGCACTATTTAGACGCCAGACTTCTAATGTGAATTTCTCTGTCAGAAAGAGTAACAAAATAGCGCTTACACAACTACACCTACGATGCAGTAAATCTTCAAACGTTATTTCTCATTCTTACTCATATTTATACGATTTGTGTAGCTTTGAATCTTGTAGACAACGCAAGCGAAGCCGCAGATGTCTTCGCTAGTAATACATATTAAAACTTATATACTATAGGTATTGATATACTTGTATTTATCCGAACACGCGTCTTCTGACCTCTGTATAATTCCATGACTGATCCAAGCATTTATTTCTGTAATTAATTTTAACCGTCATATTTGGAAGCAGCTTTAAGGATTTCATTTCGCTAAGCAGGCGTTAAAGATTCAAAAATTTACGTGGTTATCGTTAGTTGATATTTTTTTCTGCTTTCAAACTTAAACTATTGAACCGACGTCGACGAATCTTGGCAGATGGGTAGCCTGTAGCTTGGAGTCACTGTAATTTCACTGAAATCATCATTACATTTCAAACCGAAAAATCGTAATGTTTGCACACTTCTGCTTGGCGGTTTAATAACTGGCAATAGTGCGTTAGAATAGTGTGGTAGCCACTTCACACACATGCGGACTCTGTAAAATCCATACCACTTTCGCCATTTAGGAATTTACGTAGGTACGTGCTATACATATGTAGTGGAAACGACTTTACATGTATGTAATTAGTTTTACCATTACATAGAGGTGGCATCGAGAGTAACTTGATGAAGAAACTGATATATCTAGGGGTCTTTGCAACAAAGTTAACTCAAATTACATGACGCGTTTCTTATAAATTTAGGTACCTACTGTTTAATTCAAAGGTATCTTTTCCATAGCTTTATGCATTTCATTTCTATCTACCCTAATCGTACCCGTCTAAACACTGAAGTAATAACATATACCTAGAGTATACAGACAGCGTCTCTACCTTAAGTAGATGTCTAAATAAATTTGATTCGTGAATACATATATAGGAATAAACAATTAAAAAACCTTAGAACGGCCAAATTGAACAAAGAAATGCGTGAAAAGATGTAAGACTATGTGTATGTACCTCTACTAATAATATGGACAGATATTAGTCTGAAATAAATAAATTCTATTCTATTCTATGTACCAAGACAATAAACTGGTTTTATTTTTGTTCTGCTTACTCCCACAGTCCCACTACGATATAATTATACTATTTACATTATAAGATTAACTTAAAAATAAACCAACCTGCGTACCATATATTGGCACACCAAGATTGACCTAGGGGACGGTCGCAGTGTTTTTTACTTCCATTCCTTGACTTTCAGAAAACAAATGTTAGATTGAAGAACTTTACAAATCGTAACACCTCTAAAACTTTGGTATTCATTTCACTTACGGTGTGCGTAAGTTTGACCTGTATTAGAGTTTTTATCTCAGCTATAGTGGCTACTTTTCCGACAACTTCGCGACTTTAATGTGTTACATTTTACTTAATCTTGTGTTTCTAATCTTCATTTTCGAATGATTTAATCGCGATATTCAATGCAGAAGCACAAAACATCTTTACCACGGTAAGTTGTTTACTTTAAAAGCAGTCAAATTAATGATTTTGTCAAGCTATTCTCTTGATATATTCAAGGGAAAATGAATAGAGCTATACATTTCTCAATAAGCTGAGTTCTTATTCAATATAGTTGAAAATAAAATACTGTCCCAAGCGTGAACACCACACCACACTTTGTATTTATTTTATTTACATGGATGTATGTCGTACCAGTGACTAACGAATGACAATAAGTAAGCATCTCTACCATGACATTAAGATCGTGATCTTCAAAATCTGTATATTAATGTCCCCATGAAAGGCCTATAAGCCTATTATATATAGATATATTTATTGCTCAAAAGTAAGTAATAGCTTAAGATGTCGCCATTAGTTTTCCAGCTAACTGTGACACCTTAAGCTTCTTGGAAGACGCTGCACCCTTTTTATACCACTGTGTGGAGTGTTGTTTGGACTCAAATTCATAACAAACCGAAGCTTACGAAGGAAATTTAACGTTTACTTGTATCATGTCATATCAGTAGTACGTAATATGTTGAATTTTTACATGTTAGGAGCTCTTTTTCTCTACGATCATCAGATCACTTAATGTTAAGTACCCCGATACACCGCACCACTTTTTTTGGTTCCTACTTTGTGTTAAAGCTGTTCGTCTATGGAACACTTTACTCTACGAAATTAGATGCGCGCCTTCTTTGGGCATCTTCAAACAACGTGTCAAAGCATTTGGCTTCGCGAAATAACTAACTGCAAACCTACTTAATATCTTTTTTATAATAATTAAATGGTATATGTATAGTATGTATATATTTTGTAGTATATTACGTATAGTATTAATTATATAAGTATAGTTTGTATACGAGTACATTATAAGTATTTTTTATATCTATAATCTTGAGTTTTACTATATGTAGTGTTTAGTACACTTGTTTTATTCACACCGTCCTTATAAGTTTATGCCTATTTCTTTCCGTGAATGGTTGTCTGAAAGAGATCGCTCTGAGCGATAAGACCACCCATTCTGACACTTTAAATTTTAAGTACTTATTTAATTGTGAAATATTTTGATTGTAATTTTATTTTATTCTAATTAATTTATTTGTAACATATATTTGTATTGTGGTGTTTCACTAAAGAGTTAATCTACGTATCTGTATAACTATCAATCAAGTACTTATAGTAGTATTCATGATTTACACCATTTCATGACAATACCAATGTTAACGTGGGCAGATGTCTTAAAGATCATTGAAATTTTGAAATAAACTCGCTACGAAAGACTTCTATTTCCTCGTAGGCTCAAAACTCGGGCTCGCTTCGCTTAGAAGCACGCTCGGCCTTCGGCCTCACTTCGTTTAGAAGGACGCTCGGCCTTCGGCCTCGCTTCGCTTAGAAGTATGCTCGGCCTTCGGCCTTGCTTTGCTTAGAAGTACGCTCGGCCTTCGGCCTCGCTTTGCTTAGAAGTACGCTCGGCCTTCGGCCTCGCTTCGCTTAGAAGCATGCTCGGCCTTCGGTCTCGCTTCGCTTAGAAGTACGCTCGGCCTTCGGCCTCGCTTTGCTAAGAAGCACTCTTGGCCTTTGACCTATATAGCTCGGCCTGCGGCCTCGCCAGTATAGCTCGGCCTACGGCCTCGCAGGATCTAATTTCGACCTACGACCATTGCGAAAATTATGAACAATGCCGTCATCAAAAAATGGGTTGCATATTTCTAATTAGGGACTCTAAAAACCCTTAGATATCGATTTTCAGTCGGATCGGACCATTATTCCAGGAAGCCGCCATCTTGAATCCGCCATCTTGGATTTTTGACATTTCCGCCAAATTGCATTTCCGGTACGCTAAAACATTAGTTCAAACCCCTTCTACCTATCTTTAACGGTTTCGGCGCTATAAGCATTTACATTTTGTATGGGCGCGATCGTCTTTTGTTCGGGAGGTGTGTTTTTTTTTTAATTTTTAGGAAATGCCCAGGGTGCTTGTCAATATTAGTTCTGGCACTAACTACCTATCTCTTCTAGTTTCCGAGACCCGTCAAGCTGTTTCATCAGAAGGTACACATTCAGCTCATTTCAGGTGTTACTTAAGGACGTAAGACCACTGCCTATACTTTTCACTTACAAAGCCTCAGCGTTCCATCATGCCAACATGTCGAAAAACTACTATAAAATTTCCAGAGAAAAAAAATTGTATGGCGGCCATGTTGAAAAATGACGTCATCAAAAAATGGATTTCATATTTTGAATCAAGGACTCTAAAAACCCTTAGATATCGATTTTCAGTCAGATCGGACTAATATTTAAGGTAGCCGCCATCTTGAATCCGCCATCTTGGATATTTGACATTTCCGCCAAATTGCATTTTTGGTCCCATTAAACTTTAGTTCAAACACCCTGTACCTATCTTTAACGGTTTCAGCGTTATAAGCATTTACATTTTGTATGGGCGCGATCGTCTTTTGTTTGGGAGGTATGTTTTTTTTTAAATTTTTAGAAAATGCCTAGGCTGCTTGTCAACATTAGTTCTGGCACTTACCCCCTATCTCCTTTAGTTTCCGAGAGCCGTTGACCTGTTCTACCTGGTATTCCACGTTCACCTCAATTCAAATTCTTCTAAAATCACCTATCGTAACCCCACATATAACCCTACAAAACCTAAATTTCCATCACGCCCACTGGGAGAAATGACCCATTGAATATCCGAAAAAACATATGTATGGCGGCCATATTGAAAAATGACGTCATCAAAAAATTGTTTTCATATTTCGAATGTGCGACCCCAAAAACCCCCCGATACCAATTTTGAGCCGGATCGGACCAACTTTCAATTTGGCCGCCATTTTGAATCCGCCATCTTGGATTTTTGACACATTCACCAAATTACCCCTCCGATTCCCTATGACATTTGGTCAAACACTTTATACTTATCTCAAACGGTTTAGGAGTTTTAAGCATTTACATTTTGTATGGGAGCGATCGTCTTTTGTTTGGGGGGTATGTTTTTTTTTTAATTTTTGGCAGTTTCCCAGGGTTTTGGTCATTTTTAGTTTTGGCACCTACCCCCCATCTCTTATAGTTTCCGAGAGCCGTTGACCAGTTCCATCAGACTTGAACAATCAGCACTTTTCGGATTTTTCCCCCACTCGAATTGAGCCCCCCTACACTTTTCCCCTACATCTTCTATACCCCCCATTGCTCCTTCTAGGAGAACAAGGGGATCAGTCAGTCAGTACATGAATGGTAATCGAGCTTTATATAATATGACTAGCTTTTTGGGCGGTGCGCGGGCCACGAGTGGCCCGCGTTTGTCCTTGTGCATTAGTTTTTGGTCATCAAACTTTTAACCATTTGAACAGAAAAGTAAAAATTTTCATACAAGTTCAATTGCAGAAATTTTGCCTTTAAATACAGTTTAAGTCGGGACATAGAGTCCTTGTGTATGTTTGTTAAGGGATCCAACCCCTTAGTGCAGTGGATAACGCGAGCAGTTGTCTTGGAGGCCAGCTTGAGAGGTCAAAAAATGATCTGCATTCAGTTGCATAAAAAATCATAAATCCCATACAAGTTACAAAGCGAGCATTTCTCTTAGTGCAATTGAGGCTCAAGGATAGAGCGGTCAGCTGGAGTTTAAAAGACAAAAGAGTGTGGTATAGTCGTTAGATTGTAGGTACATACCAGAATTCTTTCAATTTTTGTTTAGGGGCTCTACTTCTTATTGTGGTCGGTGGTAAATGTGTCACGAGAGTCTCCACAGGTATCCAAAGAAACTTCCTTCGAAAGGTTTTTTATTCAAGCTTCCTTTTCAATAACTTGGTTGTCTGGAAGAGATCGCTCTGAGCGATAAGACCGCCCATTGTGACACTTAATTTTATTTCTTTTATTGTCGAGTTGAGTTTTCAATTATATTTTCCTATTTATTTGTTAGTTATATTATATAATGTGGTGTTGCAATAAAGGGTTTATCTATCATCTATTTACCTGCCTACATAGTAGCAATAGAACTCTTCGTGAATGAGGTCATGCGGGGAAGACTGCCACCATATCATTTTCTACCCTGAAGCAGTAACGTTCGCAATATTTTGTTCTAGTTTTGAAGGGTATGTGTGCAGGTAACATTACAGGCACATTGAGACTTAACAAAGCCTCATGTTTAAGTGCGCAATGCTGTTGAGGACATATGTCTGATAAAGGTAGAGATTAGCACCTAACACCTGGTAGACCTCGTGCTTGTACCGGCTTTTAAAAAATACTTAAACTACTTGGCAGTGACTCTAAGGTACTGGGTACAAGTGTGAACATTATATTTTATAATTACTTTGTTATTTCAATGACATTTAAATGATCCTTATTTAAAACAGAATATCTATTAAGATATTTATACTGTAGGAACTTTGGCATCTTTAAGATGTACAGGAATAATTTGTGAACTGAAGTAACTGTTAAACAGGTTAGCTGTTATCATGAAATGAATAAACATATAAATAAATAATAAATATAAATATATAACATGTACATATAAAATATCATTCCATCACAACTTTTTTGATTTCGACTTTGTTAATAAGTAGATGAACTTTTGCCCGACAAATTTACTCAAAATTTTGTGTCATATTTGTAACAGAAATGATAATAATTTCACATGCTATAGTAACCTTACAATACAGTACTTAACGTTTGCGCACTACTTTGCTTCTTACGTTTCGTATTTCAATCGCATTCCAACGGCGAAGGGAAAACTGTTTAATTTTGGCCTTTCATTAAATATGTATGTAGTAGGAAATAACCTGCTCACTTATTTAGGTATGCCAAGTTTCACAAATTAATTTTACAATCAATCGGGCGCGGTGCTAGTTTACAGGTCATCTCTTCCATACGCAGTTAAAGGCATTTGATGAAGGTGAGAGAGATGTATAAACACACACTTTACGATAGTGACGGTTTTTAATGTCATGGTTTACCACAATATTATTTCTTTGGCCACTGGCCAAGGAATATAGAACCATAGATAATATGAGACAACTTCAATAACAGTAATTAAGTAAGCACAGACATGCAGCGTCTCACACCACACTTCCCACCACAATCACACTCTTTAGGGGTATCAGACTTTTCCTTACCGTTCGTATACAATATCTTTGGACCGATTAAAACATTGTTTTGACGTTAGAAAGTCACATTATCACTGAGTAACACACAATATATTCAAAAATTGGAAACTATTGATCATGCAGCAGAGTGGTGTACTGCAGTATAATTATATGTAGATGACATCAATGTCTACAAAAAAGTGCAATACGATATGTCTAACTATTACAGTTATGACACAATAACTACTTTTCTGTGTACTTGGTGTTAATCCATATCTACTCTTATAATAAAAAGAAAGATTTGATAGTGTATTATGAAAGTTCACACAGAAATAGTTAAGTCTGCTACGCCGTAGCAAACCGTAGCAGCTACGGTATATCAAATATCCACGCAGACGGAGCCGCAAATAAAAGGTACTCTATAATATGCTTGCAGGCCATATGCATATAGCCATAGCAGTGTATGTTACCAGTGATGACATATGGCACTGCTCTCTGACTATGGACCTCATAATATGTAAGCTCAAAATCGTACAATTCGTTACAACAATCGTACAAGTCTGTGCTCTGAGTCACTGTACGTGATTAAATCAGAAATGAGATGAGTCGTAGGGCCTGCCGCAGTTCAGCCGCCCGCCGTGTTGCGGAGAAGAGACGAACAAGTCGCTTGCCTGACGTCATTTATCACGCTTGCCCATAACAGTACATTGCAATACATAATTTTCAACTGCTACAGTTAAAAACCCTGCACGGCAAAGCACTGCACTCGGCATGCTGAGTTATGCAAATGTTGACTCTCTTGCCCTGTAATTTTTCTTGAAATTTAAATGGGACTACCACGGAAGTATACTCTACCAAACCAAAAAAAAAATTACTTTAAGAATCGGTGCATAAATGGGGGAGAAACGGTCAACATACCAAAAAAACATATAACCTCCTCCTTTTTTGAAGTCGGTTACAAAGAATAGTATTTCAAACAATACATTATTAAATGTGATATTTCTGAAGTTATTGGAGATTGTAAATTAAAGTAAATTTATAAAATTATCATTTAATTAGATGAACCATAACTTTATATGTATTATTTTTGTATAATGATAGTTTAACAATTTATAATTTCCACCAATGTTAATTAAAAAGCGAAAATGTATAAAGTGTCGGTGAAATTACAGAATACCAAGATACATAGTATACCAAACTTAACTTATTTATATTCTTTGAACTAATGTAGGTAGTAAGTAGGCTGGTGAAAATGTTTTTAGCAGAACTCTTTTAAAGTCTGAAGTTTGTATTTTTTTTAAAGTGTTCATCATAAAAATACCAATAACAATAACATTGTAATGTACCCGTGATAGTTGATGGTGATATACTAATAAATAAATATATATGTAGCCGTTAATATTGTATTTAACAACAAAGTAACGCTCCTCCTCGTTTGGCTCGTCACTGCACCTATCATTACTTTGCTCTGACCAAATAATCCACAAAAGAAATGGTTGTGTAGTCAATTATTATACTCCATAGATACTTTGTTGTTGTCAAGCTCTTAATGAGTTCACTTGTACCCTTCTATTTCACTCCACGATCTTGAAAAACAGCCTGTTTAAGCAAATATTCTTTGTAAACAGACTAATTTTACATATTTTTTATTAAATAGACATTTTTTATTTGTTATTTAGCCATATAATTTCTCATAGAGTAGTATTGATGAAAAATATAATCAGTAACTAATGTATAATATATTTACCGAAAAAATTTAGTAGACGTACATACTTGTTATTGCATTTAACGAATACAAGCTGACTTGCACCGCGACCCGAACAGTTGTATGTGGATCGAAGTAAATAATAAAGAAAGGTTAGTTAAAATCACGTAAACATGCGCGCACTACAATAGTGCAAAGTATAGTAGTAAAAGCTATTTAACCTCTGAACCGATGTTGATGAAACTTTGCACAGAGATAGAGAGAAAATTTGTTTATGTTGTATAGTCAATTTGCCCGCAGACGAGCCGAGAATCAAGTATACATTATAATAAATAAATAATCCACGGAAGTACTGCTTAATAAAAATGCTGTATCTCGTATGGTTTTCTACATGGATGTATTGACTATGAACTTATAGTAACACGAACCATCCCTTACTTTGATTCAGGTTTCAAGTAATAAGCCCAAGTTTTATTTACAGTAATAATTAGATTCAGTAAACCATTGTAGAAGTCCGAAGAAAACGCACAGATACCTTCAATGCACTGCTGTTTTTGCGGCGGCCTGAAAATTTTTGATACTTACTGTGCGCTGACCTTAGTCATGCCCAGATATTAGTTCACTTTACTTTAGTTTACATCTTCGAAAATAATTTCAAATTCTTTAAATACATTCTTACGTCAGTTAAACATACCAACCTGGTTGTCTTCAAGTGATATTCTGCTTTGCATAATGAGAATATTCACAGACGGCAGTATGTGAACTCTGGTCGATCGGTTACCAAGGGCAGAGTTCTCGTTAATTGATGACATCTTTTTCAAAATTGTTTTAACTGACTTTTTTACTTGTTAAGGATCTTAAAAGCACAGAGATACGCAATGTTCTCCATCTAGTTTACTTTTTCACGTTTGAGTAAAGAAGAAATATATGTTTGTTTGTTTGAATTGAATACGCTCCGAAACTTCTCCACCGATATGAAAAATCTTTCACCATAAGAACCCTACGTTATCACTGATGAACAAAGGCGCTAGAATATTAAATAAAAGTGTAGGATCCTTGTGAAAACTTCGATAATGTAACCCAAGGTGTGAAAAAAAAACAAATAAATCCATATAAAGGATACGCTGGGGGAACTATTGAAAATAGAGCATAGTGATGTACTTCAGTTTTATAGTAGACATCAATAACTACAAAAATCTCCGGAATGATAACTATGACTAACTAATACAGTTTTGTCACAATCACTAATAGTATTTTTCCTTGTTAAAATATGCAATAGTAACGCTGAAAAATCTGTATATTGTGTACGCTGCGGACACTATTGACAATATACCTCAGTTGTATAGACATAATCAATATTTACAAAAAAGTCTGCGTTACCATATGTCTAATTATTACAATTATATCACATGATTATGCTTAGTGTTCCGTCCAAATGAGAGCTATGAATAAGATCTGCTCTAAGTGTACCTTATACTACCAAAAAATTGGGCCGATGAACTTAATCGTATGTGTTGTGAAAAAAAGTCTCTCCAATATTCAGCAGCCGCCTCAGACAATAACAAATCTTTGACAAATAATCACTCACTGTCTTGATATCTTAACCAACAACGTGAACCTAACGCTCCTCCTTGCTTTGCTCGTCGTTGCACGTATCGTATACTTTGCTCAGACCAAATAATCCACAAAAGGAATGTTTAATTTGGTATGCAATTATTATATTTCACAGACAGTTTGTTAATTTTGTAGCATAGTGATTAGTCATATTAGTCATTGGTGTTGATAACGATGATTTATGTTAGCTATTATATAGGTTAACCGTTAAACAGTTAGTACTTCGTACCTTGTTATTATGTCTTTATTGAGTACAAATGACTTGAAGCCGAATTGGAACGCCACCCAAATAGTTTTATGTGGTCAAAGTATATACTTTTGTTACTTCTATAAGAGTTTTAGATTTGTTACGCAACTGAATGCAAAACATTTTTGAACCACTCAAGCTGGTCTTAATTAAGTATAAGTAAATAAGTATCCAAGTTTGTTGTTTGTTGAATGTAGTAGGTGCATACATTAATATTTGTAGAATTGTTCTAAGATATAGGTATAGTTAACAAAAAGTATAGACATGCATGCAGAAACCTAGTACGAAAGTGTGCTGAATGACACCTGTGTCAGCTTCTGCATACTGACTGTCTTCGTTATGAAACAACTATCCTCAGCTTAGAAAATATAATTGCGGTAACGCATTGTTGATATATCTTTGGCGAAACTGTTACTTAAAATCCCGTTTGAACCTGTGGTTAACCACTTCCACTAACTAAAGGTTACTATGTAAAACACATAAATGCAATACATTACGTATGAATAGCAATACTTCGCTATTACCGAAACTACCATGTTTAATAGATAATTAATCTTCATAATATTTAAACCACTTATTAGTATTTAAAAATAAACTGTTTTAAAATATGGTTTTCTACATGACCGTTAAATTGATAAACGTGTCAATCGAAATTTGTGTTATTATACAATTTCTTCAAACAATTTTCTTTACGTGTGCTAACGCGTATCTGCTCTTACTTGGACTCAAATTCAGTTTGATAAATTCAAGTTTTATTTCCAAACATTCTCCGCGCGCTGTCCTTATATGTAACGTAAATAATTAAATACATATTTTAAACAAAACATACCATTATGTTTACGCTTACATAATATATTTGAAAGGTAGGTAGAGGTCATTAACTACATTATACTTAATTAATAAAATATCAAGAACTCCAAAACTTGCCTAATCGTAGTGTACATCCCGTGAGTACTTATTATAATGTAGGTAGAGGTATTTATCAAACACCCATACCAAATACGTATTGGTCCCATATAATATATGAAGAGCCTTTTGTCATCTGCATGGCACTATTTAGACGCCAGACTTCTAATATGAATTTCTCTGTCAGAAATAGTAACAAAATAGCGCTTACACAACTACACCTACGATGCAGTAAATCTTCAAACGTTATTTCTCATTCTTGCTCATATTTATTCAATTTGTGTACCTTTGAATCTTGTAGACAACGCAAGCGAAGCCGCAGATGTCTTCGCTAGTAAAACGTATATACTATTGGTATTGATATACTTGTATTTATCCGAACACGCGTCTTCTGACCTCTGTATAATTACATGACTGATCCAAGCATTTATTTCTGTAATTAATTTTAACTATAATATTTGGGAACAGCTTTAAAAAGTTAATTTCGCTAAGCAGGCGTTAGAGATTCAAAAATATACGTGGTTATCGCAGGCCCTTCAGCCATCCACACCAACGTTGCCCCATTTGCCAGCATTGAATATTATAATTATTATTACATTTCAAACCGAAAAAACGTAATGTGCACACTTCTGCTTGGTGGTTTAATAACTGGCAATAGTGCGGTAGAATAATGTGGTAGCCACTTCCCCATGCGGACTCTGTAAAATCCATACCACTTCAGCCATTTAGGAATATAGGTACGTGCTATACATATGAAGTGGAAACGACTTGTATGTAATTAGTTTTACCATTACATAGAGGTGGCATCGAGAGTAACATGATGAAGAAACTGATATATCTAGGGGTCTTTGCAACAAAGTTAACTCAAACTACATGACGCGTTTCTTATAAATTTAGGTACTCTTGAATTCAAAGGTATTTTTACCATAGCTTTTTGCATTTCAATTCTATCTAGCCTAATCGTACCAGTCTAAACACTGAAGTAATAACATATACCTAGAGTATACAGACAGCGTATCTACCTTAAGTAGACGCCTAAATAAATTTGATTCGTGAATATATATATAGGAATAAACAATTATAAAACCTTAGAACGGCCAAATTGAACAAAGAAATGCAGAGGTATCAGACATTATTTGCTTGCTCTTCAGCTATAATTGTTCGATGTGTTAATGTGTGTGTTTTGTTACGCGACACTGGGGATCCTATATAGTACGGGGGTATGTGTAAGTACATGTTATAAACGTTATTCCGAATTTCATCCAAAGTCGTTCAACCGTTACATTGTAAAGAAAATCGAAATAGGTAAAGAAAACCTACACTCATTCATATCAATATTCACGTTTATAAAATTATTGTCACATCACACTTATTATAACCTTAATGCAGTCGGGTATACACGGTAAACGTTACATTTAATAACTTTGTGTCTCCCGTAATGCCTCAATTAAACATATGTTTCAAGGCGTTTATACAGTAGGAACATATATATTGCGATTTCAGAGTGGAAAATACATAGTAAGGTATCTAGGGACGAGTTTTGGACCCGCATCTTCTAACAATCCGTGCCAAATGCCACTGGCAGGCCACCTATAGGCCCCCATTCAAGCATCAAATTTATTTCTCTTTTTATTTTCTTTAGTTGGTTTTAACCGATGTATGGGGATGTGTTTAATCTTTTGACAAAAAATCATTCACTTTTAACCAACATACGTGAACCTAACGCTCCTCATTGCTTTGCTCGTCGTTGCACCTATCACTATCACATACTATACTTTGATCAGACCAAATAAACCACGAAAGGAATGTTTAATTTGGTATGCAATTATTATGTTTTACGGACAGTTTGTTAATTTTGTAGCATAGTGATTAGTCATATTAGTCATTGGTGTTGATAACGATGATTTATGTTAGCTATTATATAGGTTAACCATTAAACAGTTAGTAGAAGTAACTTGTATTAGTAAGTATTATGTCTATATTGAGTACGAATGAAATAATCCCAGACTTGAAGCCGAATTGAAACGCAACCCAAATAGTCGTATGTGGTCAAAGTATAAACTTTTGTAACTTATATAAGACTAAGATTTTTTACGCAACTGAATGCAGAACATTTTTGAACCACTCAAGCTGGTCTTAGTTAAGTAAATAAGTATACAAGTTTGTTTGAATGTAGTACTTACATTAATATTTGTAGAATTGTTTTAAGATATAATATAGGTATAGTAAACAAAAAAGAAGAAAGAAAAGAAAGAAGAAAAGAAAGAAGCCCAAGATAGACCTAAGTGGCGTGCAATTGGAGAGGCCTATGTCCAGCAGTGGACTGCTACAGGCTGATGATGATGATGATGATAGTAAACAAAAAGTATAGACGTGCATGCAGAAACGCCACGAAAAACACCTGTGTCAGCTTCTGCATACTGACTGTCTTCGATACTTATGACATTTTTTAGTGATAGTGGCAACTATCCTCGGCTTAGAAAACATAATTGCGGTAACGCATTATTGATATATCTTTGGCGAAACTGCTTATAATCGCGTTTGAACCTGTGGTTATTTACTTCAATTAACTGAAGGTTACTATGTAAAACACATAAATGCAATATATGACGTAAGAATAGCAATACTTGGCTATTACCGAAACTCCCATATTTAATAAATAATTAATCTGAAAGGAATTAGATTTGGAATTTGGCCCCATAGTCATTTTTATTCAGCTTAAAAATACCTATCCAACTATGTCACACACATAGTTGTTGGAAGGACCAGGATTTGCATTATCCTTTGTTATTTCATGCTTAAACTTCTAAATCTTAATGAATCTTTGCACAGCAATATACTGTATAACATGAACATATTAAGAAGAGGTAGCTCGCCTAATGTTAAGCGTCGTTTGCCATAAAAGTTTAATGCCGTTCAGATTTTTTTTACCAAGCAGTAGAAAACACTGGATGGCAATTCACTATGTTTGTCACCATGATTTAATATAGAAAATAAGATGTTAAATCCCTTACCCTGTAATTTCACTGGAATCATCATTACACTTCAAACCGAAAAAACGTAATGTTTGCACACTTCTGCTTGGCGGTTTAATAACTGGCAATAGTGCGGTAGAAGAGTGTGGTAGCCACTTCCCCATGCGGACTCCTTAAAATCCATACCACTTCAGCCATTTAGGAATATAAGTACGTGCTAAGCATAAGAAGTGGAAACGACTTTACATGTTTGTAATTAAGATTTACCATTACATGGAGGTAGCATCAAGGGTAACTTGTTGATGAAACTGAAACTTACATCTAGAGGTATGAAATCTTTGCAACAAAGTTAACTCAAGTTTCATAAGGCGTTTCTTATAAATGTTGGTACTCTTTAATTCAAAGGTATATTTTTAATAGCTTTTTGCATTTCAATTCTATCTACCTTATAACATATACCTAGAGTATACAGACAGCGTCTCTACCTTAAGTAGATGTCTAAATAAATTTGATGCGTGAATATACATATATTTTATAAACAATTACAAAACCTTAGATAGAGCGGCCAAATTGAACAAAGAAATGCAGAGGTATCAGACATTATTTGCTTGCTCTTTAGCTATAATTGTTCGATGTGTTAATGTGTGTGGTTTGTTCCGCGACACAGGGGATCCTATATAGTACGGGGGTATGAGTGAGTACATGTTCTAAAGTTACTACTAAACAAAATATAAATAGGTACCTGCACACTCGTTCATATCTATATTCACGCTTATAAAATTATTGTCACATTTATCATAACCTTACGGGTTTACGTGTGTAAACGTTACATATACTTTACATTACTAACGTTACGTTACTTTGTGTCTCCCGTAATACCTTAATTAAACATATTTTTAAGGCGTTTATACAGTAGGAACTTATATATTGCGATTTCAGAGTGGAAAATACGTAGTAAGGTATCTAGGGACGAGTTTTAGACCCGCATCTTCTAACAATCCGTGCCAAATGCCATGACTGGCAGGCCATCTATAGGCCCCCATTCAAGCATCAAATGTATTTCTCTTAGTTAGTTTTAATCGATGTATGGGGATGTGTTGCAAGATTTGTTATATCTAAACAAGCTTTAACACTTAAAATCATATTATATTAAAACTTAGGTATATAATTTCATTAATACTAAAGTGTAACGCTCAATGTGGGTTTTCGGTTAAATCTTAAAGATAAACTCTTTGAACTAAATATGTTAGGCAGTGGTGTGTTGTTTGTCTGTTCATCTGTCCATCTGACTGTATGTCTAAATAGCTCTTAGTTTGATATGTAGTTGTAATTAGTCCACCGACAATGTGGATGACGTACTGAACAAGGTCGCAGGACTATGTTGTATGCATGCCGCTTCTATCCAGTCCTTCCGTATGCATATCTTCAGCAGTAAATAAATTACAACTAAGATGAATGGGGCCCTTCCTTAAAAAGTTGACTGTTCCATGTATTTCACACGGATGTACGTAATATATCGTAACACTTACTAAGAACTTAGATTGCACTGCATTGTGCGGTACATATTGGATATAGTACCTATGTACCAAGACAATTAACTGGTTTTATTTTTGTTCTGCTTACTCCCACAATCCCACTACGATATAATTATACTATTTACATTATAACATTAACTTAAAGATAAACCAACCTACGTACCATATATTGGCACATCAAGATTGACATCTATTACATTACAATATTATTTCATATTATATTATATTATTATATACCATTTCATGACATTACCTATGTTTACGTGGGCAGATGTCTTGAAGATCATTTAAATTTTGATATAAACTCGCTACTAAAGACTTCTATTTCCTCGTAGGCTCAAAACTCGCTTCGCTTAGAAGCACGCTCGGCCTTCGGCCTCACTTCGCTTAGAAAGACACTCGGCCTTCAGCCTCGCTTCGCTTAGAAGCACGCTCGGCCTTCGGCCTCACTTCGCTTAGAAAGACGCTCGGCCTTCGGTCTCGCTTCGCTTAGAAGCATGCTCGGCCTTCGGCCTCGCTTCGCTTAGAAGTACGCTCGGCCTTCGGCCTCGCTTCGCTTAGAAGTATGCTCGGCCTTCGGCCTCGCTTCGCTAAGAAGTACGCTCGGCCTTCAGCCTCGCTTCGCTTAGAAGCACTCTTGGCATTCGACCTATATAGCTCGGCCTGCGGCCTTGCCAGTATAGCTCGGCCTACGGCCTCGCAGGCTCTAATTTCGACCTATGGCCATTGTGAAAATTATGAACAATGCCGTCATCAAAAAATGGGTTCCATATTTCTAATTGGGGACTCTAAAAACCCTTAGATATCGATTTTCAGCCAAATCGGACCATTATTCCAGGAAGCCGCCATCTTGAATCCACCATCTTGAATTATTGACATTTCCGCCAAATTGCATTTCCGGTCCCGTAAAATATTAGTTCAAACCCCCCGTACCTATCCTTAACGGTTTCGGCGTTATAAGCATTTACATTTTGTATGGGCGCGATCGTCTTTTGTTCGGGAGGTGTGTTTTTTTTTTAATTTTTAAGAAATGCCCAGGGTGCTTGCCAATATTAGTTTTGGCACTAACTACCTATCTCTTTTAGTTTCCGAGAGCCGTCAAGCTGTTCCATCAGAAGGTTCAGATTTAGCTCCTTTCAGATGTTACTTAAGGACGTAAGACCACTGCCTATACTTTTCACTTACAAAGCCTCAGCGTTCCATCATGCCAACATGTCGAAAAACAACGATAAAAATTCCAGAGAAAAAAAATTGTACGGCGGCCATGTTGAAAAATGACGTCATCAAAAAATGGATTTCATATTTCGAATCAGGGACTCTAAAAACCCTTAGATATCGATTTTCAGTCGGATCGGACTAATATTTAAGGTAGCCGCCATCTTGAATCCGCCATCTTGGATTTTTGACATATCACTCAAATTGCCCTTTCGGTCCCCTATCATATTAGTTAAAACACCTCATACCTATCTTTAACGGTTGCGGCGTTATAAGCATTTCCATTTTGTATGGGAACGATCGTCTTTTGTTCGGGAGGTGTGTTTTTTTTTTAATTTTTAGAAAATGCCCAGGGTGCTTGTCAATATTAGTTTTGGCACTTACCCCCTATCTCCTTTAGTTTCTGAGAGCCGTTGACCTGTTCTACCTGGTATTCCACGTTCACCTCCATTCAGTTACTTCTTAAATCACCTATCGTAACCCCACATATGACCTTACAAAACCTAAATCCCCATCACGCCCACTGGGAGAAATGACCCATTGAATATCCGAAAAAACATATGTATGGCGGCCATATTGAAAAATGACGTCATCAAAAAATTGTTTTCATATTTAGAATGTGCGACCCCAAAAACCCCCCGATACCAATTTTGAGCCGGATCGGACCAACTTTCAATTCGGCCGCCATTTTGAATCCGCCATCTTGGATTTTTGACACTTTTACCAAATTACCCTTCCGATTGCCTATGACATTTGGTAAAATACTTTATACTTATGTCAAACGGTTTAGGAATTATAAGCATTTACATTTTGTATGGGAGCGATCGTCTTTTGTTCAGGAGGTGTGTTTTTTTTTTAATTTTTAGCAGTTGCCCAGGTTTTTGTTCATTTTTAGTTTTGACACCTACCCCCTATCTTTTATAGTTTCCGAGAGCCGTTGACCTGTTCCATCACACTTCCACATTCAGCTCATCCCGGACTTTTCCCTTTGGTTTCAGAACCCCCCCTGCACTTTTCCCCTACATCTTCTATACCCCCCATTGCTCCTTCATACCGTACCATTTATGTCAGTGAGTCAGTGAGTGGTAATCCATCTTTATATAATGTGATGACTAGGTGTTGGGCGGTGCGCGGGCCACGAGTGGCCCGCGTTTGTCCTTGTGCATTAGTTTTTGGTCATCAAACTTTTAACCATTTGAACAGAAAAGTAAAAAATTTCATACAAGTTCAATTGCAGAAATTTTGCCTTTAATTACAGTTGAAGTCGGGGCATAGAAGCCATTCGGAATATTAATTTAAAAAAAACTGGTCCTTGTGTATGCTTGTTAAGGGATCCAACCCCTTAGTACAGTGGTTAACGTAAGCAATCGCCTTGGAGACCAGCTTGAGAGGTCGAAAAATAATCTGCATTCAGTTGCGTAAAAAAATCATAACTCGCATACAAGTTACAGAGCGAACATTTCTCTTAGAGCAATTGAGGCTCAAGGACAGAGCGGTCACCTGGAGTAAAAAAGACAAAAAAGTGTGGTATAGTCGTTAGATTGTAGGTACACACCATAAGTCTTTTCAATTTTTGCTTAGGGCTCTACTTTTAAGTGTGGTCGGTGGTAAATGTGTCACAAGAGTCTCACAGGTGTCCAAGGAAACTTCCTTCGAGACCTTTTTTATTTAAGCTGCCTTTTCAATAACATGGTTGTCTGGAAGAGATCGTTCTGAGCGATAAGACCGTCCATTTTGAGACTTAATTTTTTTTATTGTTGAGTAATAGTTTTCAATTATATTATCCTATTTATTTGTCAGTTATATTATATAATGTGGTATTGCAATAAAGGGTTTGTCTATCAATTTACCTATCTAGATAGTAGCAGTATAACTCTTCGTGAATGAGTTCATCCAGGGAAGACAGACTGCCACCATATCTTTTTCTACCCTGAAGCAATAACGGTCGCAATATTTTGTTCTGGTATTGAAGGGTATGGGTGCAGGTAAAATTATAGGCACATTGAGACTTAACAACGCCTCAACTTACGTGCGCAATGCTGTTGTGAGGACATACGTCTGATAAAGGTAGAGGTTAGCACCTAACACCTGGTAGACCTCGTGCTTCTACCGGCTTTTAAAAAATACTTAAACTACTTGGCAGTGACTCTAAGGTACTGAGTACAAGTGTGTGAACATTATATATTATAATAATTTTGTCATTTCAATGATATTTAAATGATCCTTATTTAAAACAGAATATCTATTAAGATATTTATACTGTAGGACCTTTGGTATTTATATGATGTACATGAACCATTTGTGAACTGAAGGAACTGTTAAACAGGTAAGCTGTTAATTACGTATTTTTTAAACTTCTTTATATGAATAAACATTTAAAAAATCATTCTCTGCTGCTCACTTATTTTGGTATGCCAAGTTTCACAAAATTAATTTTACAATCAATCGGGCGCGGTGCGAGTTTACAGGTCCTCTTTTCCATACGCAGGTAAAGGCATTTGATGAAGATGTATAAACACACACTTTACGATAGTGACGGTTTTTAATGTCATGGTTTACCACAATATTATTTCTTCGGCCACTGGCCAACGAATATAGAACCATAGAGAATATGAGACAACTTCATTAACAGTAATTAAGTAAGTACAGACATGCAGCGTCTCACACTTCCTACCACAATCACACTCTTAGGGTATCAGACCTTTTCCTTACCGTTCGTATATAATATATTTGTTTTTACGTTAGAAAGTCACATTATCACTGAGTAGCACACTATATATTGAAAAATTGGAAACTATTGACAATGCAGCAGAGTGATGTACTGCAGTATAATTATAGAAGACATCAATGTCTACAAAAAAGTGCAATACGATATGTCGAACTATTACAGTTATGACACAATAACTACTTTTCCGTGTTAATATAACATGCAATATTAGTGTGTACTTGGTGTTAATCTTTATCTACTCTTATAATAAAAAGGAAAGATGTGATAGCTCGGCTGTTGATGAAAGTTCACACAGAAATAAACTGGAAACAATTTGCTACGCCGTAGCAAACCGTAGCAGCTACGGTATATCAAATATCCACGCAGACGGAGCCGCAAACAAAAGGTACTCCATGATATGCATGCAGGCCAAATCTTAGATCAGTAAATGATACCAGTGATGACTTGTGGCACTGCTCTCTGACTATGAGCCTCATAATATGTAAGCTTAAAATCGTACAATTCGTTACATCAAAAATGGAGAAAACTGTGCTGAATCACTGTATGTGATTGAATCAGAAATGAGGAGATGAATCGTAGGACCTGCTGTGGTTCAGCCGCCCGCCGTGTTGCAGAGACGAGACGAATAAGTCGCTCGTCTGACGTTATGCGTCACGCTTGCCCATAATAGTCCAGTGCAATACAGAATTTTAAACTACAACAGTGTAAAACCCTGCACGGCAAAGCACTGCACTCGGGACCCTGAGTTATGCAAATGTTAACTCTCTTGCCCTGTAATTTCGCTGGAAACATTCACCAAAAAATAGTAATATTTGCACACTACTGTTTCACGGTTGAATAACTGCTAAAGGACCATGCTGACTCTGGAAAAGTCCTACCACTAAATACACAATATACGTTATTTAAACAAAAGAAACAAATTGTCACACCTACATATCCACGAAGGGGTAGGCAGCAGTGTTTTGAACACCTGCATTTCTCCGGATATTTTTTTGTCCCATGTAATATGGTGCGGGCCTATTCATCTTTCGTCATCATCTTGCAGCTGAAATGATGATGGTGAGGTCCTGGTATGAAATTTGAATCTTTTTATGAATTTTGTTTTTGTTCATTTTTTATTTCATACTTTGGTTTCTTTTACATATTCCTATTTGTAATTTGTCACTCTCACAACAATTAATCACTTTATAACGATACGATAGAGTACGTCAAGTAGTGCGTGGGAACGTAATATTTGTTGTGCACTACTCTATCCTCAGTTATAAACCACAACCCACAATCATTCATTACTTAGTTTCAAGCGCTTCGCCGGCCGCTGCCGCGGCACGCTCGCTTTGCTCGCTCGGCTTGCGCGTAGTTTTGTCGCAGTTTGAACATAACCTAGGGTCGGATGATAAATTAAGTGTCGGATGCCATATTCTAAGAACTTATGAGTCATGTTAGAAAACCATCTGTTATAGCGCAGGTACTCATACGAACACCGTAAGCAAGATACTGAATTATTTAATACATTCAATTTTTTCAACGTCTTTGAATGTGTTTACCTCTTAAAACTAAGGTAACACTGGCTCTTTTCAGACTCATACCCAATCATTTATTGCAATCATATGTATATTATATAGATCTTAAGGTTATGGTAGTAATAAATTTCCCTATTCTGATGTAGAATATTAGAGGTACAATACTAAATTAATTAACATTCATCAAAATAATTATTGAAAATAAATGCATGAATCATTCACGAGTTCATCAAAGTAACAGTAGCATTTTTTATTTGTAAGATATTTAATGGCTTTTTAAAAATATTATGCCTTTCTTTAGCTAAAAGGTCAGCAAAAGTAATTAGGTATTCGATTAAGTATTTATTGACATAACATTTGCCCATGAGCTGCGCATTTTAAATGTTGATATAGGCAGTACTAATTTATATTGAATCTTGTTGGATACTGCAGAGGGTTTTTGGATAAAAATTAAAGGTATTTTCAACAAACTATTGACTCCATAGCTCAGAGAAAAAGCAAGTTTAAGTGGCAGTGGGCATCTCACATAATACCTTGAACTGACGGCCGATGGGGCTGGCAACCACAGAGTGACCCTGTTATGCTAATAGCTTCCAATTCTGTCCTTTTGGGAATCTACAGGGGACGCATATGTTCAGCAGTGAACGTCTTACAGTAATTTATTATAAAGGGAATAATATTAGGGGACAGATTGCAAAGTTTCGTTTCGCTAAGCAGCCGTTAGAGCATAAAAAATCAAACATTACAAAATGTATGTATGCATATATATAGGTACTCTCAAAGCATAACCCATAACCTTCAATCTCAAAACATTCGAATAAAACGTACAGACAAACATTTTTGGAATATGTGGTAGGTATTACATAAAAAAATTAAATTAATCTTTACATCACGTAAACGATAAATATGTGAAAGTAACTATGTTGACGTAGATGGACATATGTTTCTAACTTGGACACTTCATAGCTATATACCTACTACTTGATAGTAATTATCCCATTTGTGTTTGTGTGGAATTTTTAACAACATAAATAGTGATGAACTGAAATAAGACTTACTACGTACATTCCGAAACATTTATCATATGTTATAGAACATTTGCGTTGTAGGTATATCCATCTATATAATGCGTACTTTTTCTATCTGTGCGTATGTCGGTTTTTCTCTCTATCTGGCAGTCAGTACGTTAAAAGGCTAAAAACACAACTTACGAAGCGTACCCGTAGACTCGCCAGTGACCATAATTTGGCAAATTATAAGTACAATGTAATAGTTTTTAGAATACAAACTACGATTCTAGGAATTGTAGTGTGTATAGTTGTATATATCAGTCACCACATACTAAAACAATCCGTTTTCTTATTTTAATATATTTTATGGATCTCTTATTTAACCATAAACGAATTTAACCATAAACCAGACTACATTACTTATCGGTATATACGCTATACGTCTACGCTATACGGCTATACGGTCTTTTAGGTGAAAGCCGCAGTGCTTGTGTCATGTTTGCTTCTTTGTCGTCACAACTATTAAATAACACGTTCGCCACTAAAACATTTGCATCAATCTTAATTACAGTCTGCGTAAGCTCGACCGTGTACCAGTTCGTATTTCATTTATAGTCACTTTATATCCGAAAGCGTCGCCACTATCATATTTTGTGTTTTCTACCGACTTCCAAAAAAAGAGGACCTACTCAATTCGACTGTATGTTTTTTTATTATATTATATTCTATAATAAAGTTCCCAATGTTATCCGAGATTTGCCTATTAATAAGTTTAAAATTACTATTAAAACTAAACTCTGTCAAAAAGGTTATTACAAAATTTCGGATTACTTGGAGGATAAAACAGCTTGGGACTGATCACTCCAGGATCTATCTACTCGTGTACTAAGATGTCAAAGTGTAGCGTGTCTTGCCCTACTGATACCATTATTATGTTCTCTTTTGTAAGGCAACACACTGGAGCTAATATTTGTAGTACCTAAGTAAAAACATTGTAAAAACATCTATATAAAAAGAATGGCCCCGAGTTTCTTGCCGCTTCTTCTCGGTTGGCTCTATGTATTTTGGAACGCGGCGGTAGGCTTTAAAGTACATTATAATGAAAAATTGACGTTCATAAGTGCTTCTTTGATGCCTAAATTGAATAAATGATTTTGAGTTTGAGTTTGAGTTTAATGTTCGTTACCTCATAGTTTTCGATAGGGTGCACTGATTCTCAAAATTATTTTTTTTTGAAAGCTGGTGCTTCCCGTGTGGTCCCATTTAAATTTCATCAAATTCGGTCAAGTAATTTTTGAGATACACTCCAATAACTGAATAGAATGGAAGTCGATATTAAATTTTTCATATTGGACTTGTTATTTTATTTAATCTACTTTTTTCAACTTGCGTTTACCATTTCATTTCTAAAGGTAGGGAACTTTAAGAAATGTTTTGATTATTTATCAAATGAATACTGTGGCTTTGTAACCCGCACGCTGCGGCAAGCGAAGCCACGAGAGGGTCAGTGAGTAAAATTATATATATGAAAGTTTGTGTACGTGAATGTTTGTCACCAAGTATCTCCGTAGGTAACTACTAAAAAAGTTTAAATGAACTTTGGAATAAAGATAGTTTAGTGTGTGAAATCACATAAACGCTTAAGTATTAAAAATCAAAGCCTGAGATGTTTAAACAGGGTGCCATGAAACTACTATGACTATGACTAATGTTTATATGGAAAATGTTATTCTTTTGACTCAAAACTCGTGAAGATAAACATGGACATAAATAACAAAACATGTATTTATTTTATTCTTTGGTTTTGATTTACTGAAACTCTGTACAACTAAACTTTGAAATCTACCTATTTATCTTCTATATATATAAATGAACCCCTATTTCTCCTGGTAACGCTATAACTTGAGAGCGGATAGAACAATCTCACTAATTCTTTTTTGTTGTGTTAATTATTGTCAGGAGAAGGTTCTTATAAATGAAACTCTGAGATGTTATGGCGAGGGCAAAGGTCGCGGGCAGTTAGCCGTTTCATTAGCAACCTTTGACGGAGTGCAACACATTTCTGAAATGTATCTATGGATAAAATGAATCCGGTTTACTCAAAATTAAGTAAAAATAAATTAAAAGTAAATTTAAAAGATAACGTAGGTAACATATTACTTACGCTATCTTCACGCTTACATATCCGCGTAGGGTTAGGCAGAGGTGTTAGCAAACACGACCGCGAGGATTTAATTCTTGAATGCTGTCCTTTCATGGAGTAAATAGTAATTAACTTTCCTACTTTGCCTTATAAAACTTACTTCCGGAAGGAGGGTTACCTATGTTTTAAGTTTAACCTTTGTGTGTATGTACTTTTAGGCGGTGTACGTTCATTAGGTACTTAATATCCGACGGCATGAAAAACTTTATATCTATATTTAGTTTATAACAATGAAAATATTCACGTCCCCTTATTCACGTTTATAACATAAGTGTGATATTAATAATCTGTTTGCAGACTGGTTGTTAACATGACATGTGTGTTAATGCTTATAAAAACTTTACGGTTCCAATAATACGTCGATTTATACATATCCGTCAAGATTTTTGTACTGTAAGAACTTAAGTATTGCTACTTTATAGTGGAAAAATACCTACCT
Organism: Selenia dentaria; assembly: GCA_917880725.1. Taxonomy (NCBI): domain Eukaryota; kingdom Metazoa; phylum Arthropoda; class Insecta; order Lepidoptera; family Geometridae; genus Selenia; species Selenia dentaria. The sequence continues at coordinate 19,479,231 of OU862900.1, read as the reverse complement.
ATCTTTTGACGAGTTTTGAATTTGAACCCGCATCTTCTAACAATCCGTGCTAATCGCCATGACGCCATGGTATGCCATCTATAGGCACCCATCCAAGCATCAAATTTATTTCTCTTAGTTGATTTTAACCGGTGTAAGGGACAAGTTAAAAGATTTGGTTTACCTAAGCAAGCATTAGCACCTAAAAATCATACTTTAATAAAACTTAGGTATAAATACTAAAACATAACGCTCAATGTGAGTTTCAGTTAAGTCTAAGGGTAAATTTCTTTAAAATAAATGTAGGCAGTATTGTGGTTGTATATCATCATATTAGGTCCGTATGCATATCCGACCGTCCGTTGATGCTATTTGTCCGTTTGTCCTTCTGTCCGTCTGACTGTGTGTCTAAAATAGCTCTTAGTTTGACATTTAGTTGTAGGTAGAGTAGGTAGGACTCGTGGATACTTGTAACATGTGGAACACTCTTCCTTCTGTTGTGTCAAATAAACCAACACTTGCTTTTAAGTTTACCAAGATATACATTTTTATATTGAGTATTTTAATAAAATGGTGGTCACATCTAAGATTGGATAAGCTTCTCTATTCAGGACAAATCGATAACTTCCTAAATCAACTTCCTTATGTATTAATCCTTCCTATACCGTGATAATATACACAAAAGATTTATAAATGAAACTGACGTAGGTATATTTATGTCTCTGGGACGCAAAAGGTTAATCCTTTAACGTTACTTTCTAATTAATTTATTCAGAAAGTTTGGGTTCTGCAAAATTATTTACTAAGTTTTCTATTAACTTACCACTATTCAGGCCATATTATATACGCCTCTCTGCAACCGCGAATTTTTTTCGCTATAAACTATAAAGACCAGACCACGGCAGTTAAAATCATTTTCAATATATCTCGAGGGAATATAAAAATACAAACCATGGGCACTGAACCATCGTCATCTTACAATCTGTGTTAATGTTATCCGCCCTAACTGCTAGGTTAGCGAAGCACACATTCAAGCTTGGTATAATAAATAAAAATAAAAATAAACTGTCTTTTATTTCCTACTTACAATTACAATAACATTGCTATAAATATATATCTTTTTAGAGTTAGCATTTAAATGGTCGCCTTTCCATGTGGTAACGGTATTGGTCTTTGGTCTTTAAGATGCGCTGCATGGCAATCTTGGAATATATCTTCCTAATGGATTTTAACCCTCGTATTAGGGGATACATTGCAAAATTTGGTTTCTTTAACCAAGCGTTAGTGCTTCAAAAGTCATATAATAAAAACTTGGGAATTTCAGACACATATACAACGTTATATAACGTAATATATAACACTGATTATTATTTGACTATTATTCCGCAAAACTGGCCATATGCGAAAAGACCTTTAGAGATCGGTAGCGATATTTCATATGCGAAAGTGTTTGTCGGTTCGTTGCTTGTTTGTTTGGCCTGCTTTTACATTCAAACTAATGAAACTATATTGATGGACTTTGGCACAAAGGTAGCCTGTATATAGTATGGAGTCACTATACATATACCTGGTACAGCCAAATTTAAAGTAATTTGATTGGTTAGCTGGGAGCTGGGTAGAAAAGCATTTTATAAAACTTTTGAATAACATTTTAAGTGATTACTTCTACAACTGAAGCGATTTAATTTAAACTTCAGGCGCAAAACGTGATAGCATCAATGATCTTTACATACATTTTCAAACTAAAACTGATTATGTAGGATAATGCATTTTCAGGCCGGTGCGGGATGGAGCGCACAGCTTTCTTATTATAATTCCCCCTTCTTCGTCGTTAACTCTTGACATCGGTTGAGTCGTGGTTGAAGACGATGATTTTCTTTAAATATTTCAGCGCTATCCATTGCGGTCTTCTGCGTTTCGAGTGCTTTGGACTATGGAAGTTCCTGTTGCAGCTTTTATGATAGAGAAATTAGTCCGAAACGCTGTCCAAGGGATTCATTTTTGTTTCTTAATATGTCCTTAGCACAGAGATAGACCTGTATGTATTGCAATAAAAGAGAGAAAATTACAAATTCTAGGATGAGAATCGAACACGCGTCTTCTGAGCTCGGTACAACTCCATGACTGATCCGAGCATTTATCTCTGTAATTAATTTTAACCATCATATTTTTTTGGGGGCAGATTACAAAATATCATTTCGCTATGCAGCCGTTAGAGATTCAAAAATATACGTGTTTGTCGAGTCATCGTTAGTTAATTTGTTTGTTGTGAAACAACTTTACATGTTATTAAGTTTTCACTATTACATGGAAGTGGTATCGATAGTAACTTGATGAAGAAGCTGATACATCCATGAGTATGAAATCTTTACAACAAAGTTAACTCAGGTTACATGGGGCGTTCCTTATATAATTAGGTACGAATAAGTAGGTACAACTCTTTTATTCAAAGGTTCCTTTTCCATAGCTTTTGGCATTCCAATTCTTTCTACCCTAATCGTACCAGTCTAAACACTGAAGTAATAATATATAGAGTATACAGACGCCGTCTCTACCTTAAGTATATGTCTGAATAAAGTTGTTTCGTTAATACATATGTAAGACAACTTATTAAAATTGTAGATAATTTACAGTACCTTAGTCATATTGTAACTTCCAGTCTGAAGGATGACGCCAATAAAGAACCCGAGGCGCCTATAACAATATATTATGGCATTGTAGCGCTTCTGAAATGTTCACAGTCCCGGGTCGGCTCATTTCATTCCATCCAGAGGAAACGCATAGCATCCTTCATTTCCAGAGTAGACATAAGCAACAACACTGGCATCAGAAGTCTAGCGGATAGACTTGTACTGACTCCAATGTATAGAAGATGGATGGAGATCGCCACCTAATCATTACTACTACCTATTATATATTCTATTCCATTCAATATTTTGTTCCCTACGTGTATTGAATTATTGATAATGTGTGAAATAAAAAACTATCCATACACTAACATAGAGGACAAAAACTTTGAACTATGTTGTAAGTAGACTCCTTATATCCTATAGCCTATAGCATTACACTAATACATAATAATCGGTACATTTAAAATATCATCGTGTAACACAAAAAATGTGACAGTACCTAAGCATTTGGAATACTCTCTATTAGATAACTCTTACAAGAAAAAGCTGCGTCAAATCACTAACATGAATACTGATGATCAGAATTAGCACTAAAATTACTTTTACCTACTCCTGAAAACTGAATGTTTTAGATAATATTTTCAGCTATTACATCAGTATATAATAATATTATTTTAAATGCGAAAATATTTGTCGGTTCGTAATTAGGTAATTAGTTTGCTTGTTCTGCTTTACGCTTAAATTAGTGAACCGATGTTCACGATTCTTGCCACATAGGTATCCTGCAACGGGAAGTCACTATAAACGCAAGAAGGTCCGCGGGTGAAAGGTAGTTTATAATATTTAAAACCTTATCCGTAAATACTTGGATGTTGTAACATCGGTTAAGGAATTAGATTGCATTAAGTCTCATGTGTGTGTGTTTGTTACGCGTCTCTTGACCCTTTCGAAGCCTGTGTATATTGTGGACTGGTTGCAAATAGTTCAATCATCAGCTGTGTTGCGGAGCCACAAATAATACATTTATATTGGTCAGTATAAATATCAAAAATATGAAATGGTCATTTCGTACCTACATACATAATTAATAATCCATCGAACCTTCTCAAAGTTGTTTACTGTAAAAGGAGTCAATTTAACGATTTTTTCAAGTCAAATCCTTCTCTTGAATATAGGAATAAGGAAAAATTAAAAATGCTCGCCCTTTTTCAATAAGCTAAGTTCTTATTCTATAAGTATGATATTTTTATATGTATGTATGTCATTGTATTATACTAAAAGGTATATATATGGAGCTAAACGTAATATAGTAAGTACATTCTCATTACATGGAGAATATTTTACAATTCAATTGTACAAGTATGTACAAACAGCGTCTCTACCATAAAGATATCTTAAACTTTTTACAAATCGTAACGCCTTTTAAGACTTGGCATCCATTTTGTTATAACGCTCTGTGTAAACATTGTATATCATTTTTTGTATTTCTTGTTTGGATTCACACGAAAGTCATTACAAGTAAACTTATAAATAAATATTTAAACATGTAGTATAAGTTTGTTTTCAAAGGATCCTTGGAGTTTAACTTTAGTAAAAGTAATGTATATGTAACGTAAATAATGATATACATATTTTAAACAAAACATACCATCATGTTCATGCTTACATATCTTAGACAGGTAGGTACATGTATTTATCAAACACCCATACCAGGTACCTATTGGTCCCATACTCGTATAAGGCCTTTTGTCACCTATAGGGCAGTGTTCCAGACAGTGTGAATTTCTCTGTCGGAAAATTCCAACAACTGTCCTAACCGGGAATCAAACCTACAAACATTCCAAAGCCACCACTACACCAACGATAAATTTTAAAACGCAATTTCTCATCATTGCTCATATATTTTATTCAATTCATTTGTGTGGCTTTGAATCTCGTAGACACTTTATAAAGACACCCATCCAACCATAATTTTTTTTCTCTTAGTTGATTTTAACCAGTGTATGGGGATGTATTTCAAGATTTGGTTTATCTAAGCAAGCATTAGCACTTAAAAATCATAATACTATAATAAATCTAAGGTATACATACTAAAACATAACGCTCAATGTGTGGTTTCAGTTAAGTCTTAGGGTAAAATTCTTTGAACTTAATGTGGTAGGCAATAGTGTGGTAGTATATCATTATATCCCTATCTATATCCAACCGTAGGTTGATGCTGTTTATCCGTTTGTCCATCTGTCCGTCTGACTGAGAGTCTAGTAGAGCAGGTATGTCGTCCACCGACAATGTGGAAGACGTATTAAATAAGGTCGCAGGACTATCTTGGATGCATGCAGCTTCCATCTGGTCCTTCCGTATGCATGTCTTCAGCAGTAAATGTTTTACGTCTCATGTGATAATAAATGTAGGTAACCCTTGTTTGAAAATTTTATTTTATTATTCCATTTATATCTTTTCACATGTATGTATATATGTCGTAAAACCTACTAAGGAATTAGATTGCATTTCATTGTTCGGTACGTATTGGATTTAGTATGTACCAAGGCAAATAACAGGTTTTAATTTTGTTTTGCTAACTACCACTACCATATAAATAAACTTATTACATCATCATCTTCAGTTAAAGAAAACCAAATTACGTATCACACAATATAAACAATATAAACCTGCCTATTAAGTTTGACCTAGGAAACGGTCGCAGTGCAGTATTTCCATTCTTTGGTATTAATATAAGATTAGATTGAAGAACTTTAAACATAGTAACGTCTCTTAGACTTTGGTATTCATTTTATATACGGTGTGCGTAAGTTCGGCCATGTATAAGAGTTTGTATCTCAACTATATTGACTACCTTTACGACAGCTTCACAACTTTAATATGCAACATTTTATTTAATCAATTGTTTCAAATCTTCATTTCCCGCCCTAACTTAAGGAACAATTTGATAGCGATATTCAATGCAGAACCACAAAACATCTTGACCATGAAATGCCTACTCATGTTTTTAGTTGCTACTGTAAGTTGTTAACTTTAAAAAACAGTCAAATTAGTGATTGTGTAAAGTCAAGTCTGTCTCTTCCAAAGAGAATAGAGTATACATTTCTCAATAAGCTGGGTTGTAATTCTATATAGTTGAAAAAAATACTGTTCCAAGTGTGAACACCACACCACACTTTGTATTTATTTTAATTACATACATTGCAGCAAGCATCTCTACCATGATTAAGATCTTGTCCTTCGAAATCAGTGTATTAATGTCCGCTTGAAAGGACTATAAGCCTATTATATATATATTTATTGCTTAAAAGTAAGTAGTAGCTTAAGATATCTTCATTAGTTTTCCTGCTAACTGGGACACTTAAGCTTCTTGGAAGACGTTGCACCCTTTTTATGTCACTGCGTGGAGGTTGTTTGGACTCAAGTTTTTAAGAACAAACCCAAGAATACGAAGGAAATTAAACGGTTATTTTTAGCATGTCATATCAGTAGTACTCGTACTAATCGTTGTGTTCATGGTTATTTACATTACCTATGTTAACATGGGCATTGAAAATCATTGACATTTTGAAATAAAGTTGGCGAAAGCTTGGCCTTCGAACTCGCCATGAAAGGCTTCTATTTCATCGTGGGCACAAAACACGACCGCGCTTCGCTTAGAAGCACGCTCGGCCTTCGGCCTCGCTTTGCTTAGAAGCACGCTTGGCCTTCGGCTTCGCTTCGCTTAGAAGTACGCTCGGCCTTCGGCCTCGCTTTGCTTAGATGGACGCTCGGCCTTCGGCTTCATTTCACTTAAGAGCTCACTCGGCCTTCGGCCTCGTTTCGCTTAGGAGCACGCTCGGCCTTCGGCCTCGCTTTGCTTAGAAGCATGCTCAACCTTCGGCTTCGCTTCGCTTGGAAGCACGCTCGGCCTTCGGCCTCGCTTTGCTTAGAAGGACGCTTGACCTTCGGCTTCATTTCACTTAGGAGCTCACTCGGCCTTCGGCCTCGTTTCGCTTAGAAGAACGCTCGGCCTTCGACCTCACTTCACTTAGGAGCACACTCGGCCTTCGGCCTCGTTTCGCTTAGAAGGACGTTCGGCCTTTGGCCTTGCTTCACTTAGAAGCACACTCGATCATTAAAAAATGGGTTTCATCTTTCCAATTGAGGGCTCTTCAAACCCTTAGATATCGATTTTCAGTCGGATCAGGCCATTATTCAAGGTAGCCGCCATCTTGAATCCGACATTTTGGATTTTTGACATTTCCGCCAAATTGCATTTCCGGTCCCCTAAAACATTAGTTTAAACCCCCCGTACATATCTTTAACGGTTTCGGCGTTATAAGCATTTACATTTTGTATGGGCGCGATCGTCTTTTGTTCGGGAGGTGTGTTTTTTTTTTAATTTTTGGCAGTTGCCCAGGATGCTTGTCAATATTAGTTTAAACACTTACCCCCTATCTCTTTTAGTTTCCGAGAGCCGTCAAGCTGTTCTAGCAGAAGGTTCAGATTCAGCCCATTTTAGGTGACTTTTAAGGTCATAAGACCACTATCTACACTTTTCACCTACAAAGCCTCAGCGTTCCATCATGGCAACATGTCGAAAAACTACGATAAAATTTACAGAGAAAAAAATTGTATGGCGGCCATGTTTAAAAATGACGTCATCAAAAAATGGATTTCATATTTCGAATCAGGGACTCTAAAAATGCTTAGATATCGATTTTCAGTCTGATCGGACTAATATTTAAGGTGGCCGCCATCTTGAATCCGCCATCTTGGATTTTTGACATTTCTGCCAAATTGCATTTTTGATCCCCTATCATATTAATTCAAGCACCCCGTACCCATCTTTAACGTTTGCGGCGTTATAAGCATTTACATTTTGTATAGGAACGATCGTCTTTTGTTTGGGAGGTGTGTTTTTTTTTTAATTTTTGGCAGTTGCCCAGGGTGCTTGTCAACATTAGTTTTGGCACATACCCCCTATCTCTTTTAGTTTTTGAGAGCCGTTGACCTGTTCTACCTGGTATACCACGTTCAGCTCCATTCAGTTTCTTTAAAAGTCACCTACCCTAAATTCACATATAACCCTACAAAACCATCAGCCCCATCACGCCCACTGCGAGAAATGATCCATTAAAGATCCGGAAAAACATTTGTATGGCGGCCATATTGAAAAATGACGTCATCAAAAAATGGTTTTCATATTTCGAATGTGGGACCCCAAAAACTCCCCGATACGAATTTTGAGCCGGATCGGACCAACTTTCAATTCGGCCGCCATTTTGAATCCGCCATCTTGGATTTTTGACACTTTTACCAAATTACCCTTCCGATTCCCTATGACATTTGGTCAAACACTTTATACTTATCTCAAACGGCTTAGGAATTATAAGCATTTACATTTTGTATGGGAGCGATCGTCTTTTGTTTGGGGGGTATGTTTTTTTTTTAATTTTTGGCAGTTGCCCAGGGTTTTGTTCATTTTTAGTTTTGACACCTACCCCCTATGATTTATAGTTTCCGAGAGCCGTTGACCTGTTCCATAACACTTCCACATTCAGCTCATCCAGTATTTTTCCTCTCGGTTTCAGAACCTCCCCTACACTTTCTCAATACATCTTCTATACCCCCCATGTCTGCAACATACCCAAACATTTACATCAGTGAGTGAGTGGTAATCGAATTTTATATAATGAGACTAGGTGTTGGGCGGTGCGCGGGCCACGAGTGGCCCGCGTTTGTCCTTGTGCATTAGTTTTTTTGTTGCTAAACTTTAACCATTTGAACAGAAAAGTCAAAATTTTCATACAAGTTCAATTGCAGAAATTTTGCCTTTAATTACAGTTTAAGTTGGGACATAGAGTCCTTGTGTATGTTTGTTAAGGGATCCAACCCCTTAGTGCAATGGTTATCGTGAGCAGTAGTCTTGGAGATCGGCTTGAGAGGTCAAAAAAAGATCTGCATTCAGTTGCGTAAAAAATTATAACTCCCACACAAGTTACAAAGCGAGCATTTCTCTTAGTGCAATTGAGGCTCAAGGATATAGCGGTCAGCTGGAGTTAAAAAGACAAAAGAGTGTGGTATAGTCGTTAGATTGTAAATAGTAGTACATACCAGAATTCTTTTCAATTTTTTTAGGGGCCCTACTTCTAAGTGTGGTCGGTGGTAAATGTGTCACAAGAGTCTCCACAGGTGTCCAAGGAAACTTCCTTCGAGATCTTTTTTATTCAAGCTTCCTTTACAATAACATGATTGTTTGGAAGAGATCGCTCTGACCGATAAGACCGCCCATTGTAACACTTAATTTTAAGTTTTTTATTGTTGAGTAATAGTATTCAATTATATTAAGCCATTCATACCAACAGCTAATTTTAATTAATTTGTCTGGAAGATATTTTATAGGTGAATCATACTCGTAAAACCGTGTTATTATATTGAATCATATTATTGTAAGCAATTACATAAAATTTAAGTACCTATATATTTTCAATAAACAATAACAATGTGAAAATACCTGTGTTTGGATTGAACTACTACGTGACAATTCTCTTGAACCGATGTATTTTAAAATTTTAACACAAGTAGTAATGTCCGTAAAGCAGTACTTCTAATAGAAAACTAATCTGATGTCGGATAATATTTTCAAAGCAAGGCGGTGCACGCATTATGCTTATTAAAATATTTATAAAGCGAAAGCGTATTTGTCGCTTCGTAGTTTATTGTTTGTTCGTTCTTCTTTTATGCTTAAGCTGCTAAACTGGTGTTGATGAAAGTTCACACAGAAATAGACTGCAAAACAATGTGCTTCGGTATATTAAATATCCACGCAGACGGAGCCGCAAACTCTATGATATTTGAACCATGCTGGCCATATCTTACATCAGTGTATGTTACGAGTAATGACTTATGGCCCTGTTATCTAACTATGGTCCTCATAATATGTAAGCTTAAAATCGTACAATTCGTTACAACAATCGTACAAGTCTGTGCTCTGAGTCACAGTGATTGAATCAGAAATGAGATGAGCCGTAGGACCTGTCGTAGAACAAGTCGCTCGCCTGACGTCATGCATCACGCTTGCACATACAATCCATATCCATTGCAATACATAATTTTAAACTGCAACAGTTAAAAACCCTGCACGGCAAAGCACTGCGCTCGGCATCCTGATTTATGCAAATGTTAACTCTCTTGCCCTGTAATTTTGCTGGAAACATTCACCAAAACACAGTAATATTTGCACACTACTGCTTCACCGTTGAATAACTGCCAAAGGAACTTTTCCATGCTGACTCTGGCAAAGTCCTACTGCTAAATATAAATAATTATTCTCACCCAAATAAATTTATGTATAGCTCATAAATTTAATTAGTTAAGTATCCATCTTTCATGTCCGTATCTATCCATCCGTCAGTTAATGCTGTTTTGTCTTGGATCCATCTAAACTATACTATATTATGACTTTGCTCTGACCGGATAGGTACTTCGCGTTTTTTCTCCATGTGTCCGTCTGCCCGTCTGTCCGTCCAAACGCAAAAAAAAAACAAAATAAGACGCACTTTATACACAGTATTCACATCCACCTAAGCACGCTGTATTTTTTCTCGTGAAAGTGTGTGGTACCGTAAAAACAGTATTAATTAAGAATGTAACACGGCTCCTTTTTTATATATACCCTATATTTATATAATATATAATATATTTTGCAAATTTACGTTATAATTAAAGTGTTAGTAAAAAAGTATCACTCAAAACTTGGTAAAAATAAACTATACCAAAAAAATTTATACTCGTTATTTTTAAACAAAAGATAACAAATCGTCAAATACCTGTATATTTGACGATTTATTATCTTGCGTTGCTATCCGCGAAGAGGTGAGCAACAGTGTTTGAAACACCTGTGTTTTGTCGGATATTTTTTTGATCCCATGCAATAGGAGGCGAGCCTATTGCCACCTACGAGACACTGTTCCAGACTCCGGACTGCTATTGAGAATTACTTTGCCAGAAAATCCCACGACCCCGAGATTCCAAAACAGCGCTTCCATCAATTCTAGACCAAACGAGCAAGGCCGCTGGCTGGCGAGCTAGTTTATACATCTGTATACTCAAGTTACGTGGTGTGTTCATGACATCTGCTCACTTATAATATACAATATGTAATCAGTAACAATTCTTTTATTAAATCGACCTTAAACATACCTTTTTTTTATTCATTTCTACCTACTTACCGTACCAGTAGTAATCTAAGCAGTAATATTCGCAATACTGTGGTTTGGAATGAAAGGTATGGGTGACTTAACTTTTCTGTGTCTCAGAATTACAGGCGCAGTACCAGCCGCAAAGGTTGCCACTTAATACCAGGTGGGCTTCGTGCATATGCGGACTCATAAAAACACAAAGAAAAACCCTAACCTATATACTTGTTAGTAATCTTAGTACGGGGGTATGACTGTGTGAACATTATTCATAATAACTTGCAATTTGTTTTTATTGGCAAACGGACGGGCGGCTAAGTGATCACTGTTGCCCAGGACTATCCGCAATACGAGAAGTCTCGAGGTTGAGTTGCCAGCCTTTGAGGAAGCAATTCAGGCCATTCCAATGATACCTCATTTAAAACATAATATATCTGAATATATTTAATCGTTAGGAACTTGGGCATCTATATTGCAATGTGAATGTGAGCAGGGCACATAACACGCCAAACTGATGACTGATAGAGCCAGATGGTTCTGGAACCCTGCATGGCACTGAACGCTTCGCTTTTGCAGTGGAGATTACAGACCAGCAAGCGCAGCGTGGGTCGTCCACCGATAAATTGGAGATCAAACGACCTCATAAACGTCTCAAGAAGACGTTGGATACGAGCCGCTTCCATCTCGTCCTTTCATAAATCTATGGGAGATGCTCATCTTTAGCAGTGGACATCTTACGGCTGAATTGATAGTAGTGAGATCCTGGTATAAAATTTGATTGTTTCTTGTATGTATATATCGACATTCCACGTGGGTGTATGTCGGTTCAAGCCTCATATCTAAATATATTACATAAATAAATTCAGCTCCCAAACGTAAATCTTGTAAAAATGTTCGCATACAAATTTATGGTTTGTTCATCTTTTATTTCACACACTGTTTTTTTTATTATTCACATTTGTAAAAATGTCACTCTCACAACAATTTATTACCAAATAATAAAAAGTACGTCAAGTAGTGTGTCTGTAGGTAATATTATTTGTGCACTACTCTATCTTTAGTCATAAACCACAAGCCACAATTATTCATTACTTAGTTTCAAACGCTTCGCCGGCCGCTACCGCGGCATGCTCGCTTTGCTCGCTCGGCTTGCGCGTAGTTTTGTAACAGTTCAAACCGAACCTAACCTAGGGTTGGATAATAAATTAAGTGTCGGTGAAATGCAGGGATACCTTTCGTATGCCATGTTCTAATAACTTATGAGTCCTGCATGTTAGATAACCATTTGTTATAGCGCAGGCACTCATACAAACACTGCAGCAAAATATTGAATTATTTCAGTAAATTTTTCAACATCTCCGAATGTTTTTACCTCTTCAAACTAAGGTAACACTGTGGCTCTCTTTTCAGACTCATACTCAATTATTTATTGCAGTCGTATGTATATTTTTATAGATCTTAAGGTTATGGTAGTAATAAAGGCACTATTCGTGTGTAGCAATATTAGAGGTATAATACTAAGAACGGGCCGACTCATTCATGTTACTCTAAATAATTTAACATTTATCAAAATAATTATTTATCAACATTTAAAATAAATGCATGAATCGTTCATGACTTCTTCCAAGTTACGGTAGAATTTTTTTATAAGTTAGTTGTTTAATTGCTTTGTAAAAATATAATGCCTCTCTTTATAGCTTTTAAGTCATAAGGTATTTGATAAAGTAAGTATTTATTGACATAACATTTTTAATTTTGTTATAGGCACTACTAATTTTTATTAAATCTTGTTGGATACTTTCAAAAAATGTGGGTATTTTCTAAACAAACTATTTAGTGTCATACCTTGTCTATACAAAATAACTATTTGATAAATAAGAACGCCTCCAAAACGTTTGAATCCATTTTATCGACTGTCTGCAAGCTTACTTTCGACCATGAGCGACTCCACGACTCTCATGCTATGCCTTGCATCTACAATATTCAATCGGTTTTCTTATCTCTATGTTACGGAACGCTCTAACTATTAAATACCTCATGATATACAAAAGGAATAAGAACAACCACATCAAAAATAAACCCTAATATATTTTCTATTTTTTTAAATTACCCTTAAGCCTATAGTCATTTGATTTGATGCATTATGAAAAATAACATATCTACCATTAGATTCGCCTTAGCCACGCAAATGTCATTACATTTATTATCTCTCAATAAATCAAATATATAGTTTGCTTTTATAATATTTACATACTGCACAAAAAAAAATAACAAAACAATGGTGCACCAAAAGAAAAATCTCCTAAATTTTTGCGTGACTTATAGAATCAGCCTCGCAAAATGTTTAAACAAAGTTATCTTCATTTTCCCCAACCTTCATGCGCTGCCTTCCGCCTCAAGTACTCGTACCAGAAGCCTTCGGCTCTCCTATCTTTGTTCAATGTGATCAGTGTTTATTTATGACACTGAACATGGTCACTGTCATAGGTGAACATAGTCTTAGTTGTAAGGTATTTTATAAAACTTTTCATAAAATAGCAAGCGATTACCACCCTACCTACCATGCTCTACATAAAACATATATACACTATCATCAACTAATATTAAATTGTAAAAGTACTCGAGACTTCAAATGGATTTATAAATGGAAGTTTGCTACTCCTACACGAAAAAGCAACTGAACTGATTTATGTAAAATTTTGAACAGAAGTAGTCTTTTACAACGCTTGTACTTTTACAACTGAAAAAACTGTAGTAAAATTTTCAGGGCACGCAGCTTGCTTATTATAATCAGTGATGTCTGTTCGGCACGCTCACTTCGCTCGCTCGGCTTGCACGTACTTTTTCGCAGTTTAAATTTAACCTAACCTAAGGTTGCAGCCACAATCATTCATTAATATAATAAGTATTAACTACTTGTTTGTGATTAAAAATTAATTTATTTAAAGTGAGTAAAAAGTTGTTTTCAAACATTTGATAACTAATGTAATTATAAAAGGAAATACCTAAAAATGGAACTGACTTCAACACCTAAAAGTGTGACATAACTTGTTGAAAGTCAGTACCATTATAGTTCAAAAGTAGTTATTATCAGGATAGTTTGCGCATGGTACCGACTTTAACATGTTATTCTCACTTTTTGGTGTTGAAGTCGGTTAATGTTTGTTAGTGAGCCTTGCTACTTACGTGATATATTGTTTTTGACCGTCAATGATGACATCGTTAAGATAGGCGATCGATAATATAGCACTTTCCAGTAATTGGAATGTAACTCAAAAACTGTTTCACACAATTTCATGAAATTTAAATGGGTAGTCCCATTTAAATTACTCACATATATACCCACGGAAGTATACTCTACCAAACCAAAAAAAAATTACTTTAAGAATCGGTGCATAAATGGGGGAGAAACGGTTAACATACCAAAAAAAACGTGCAATGGAACATATAACCTCCTCCTTTTTTGAAGTCGGTTACAAAGAATAGTATGTCAAACAATCTACGAAGAAAGACTATTATTTATTCGTAGCAAACAATACATTATTAAATGTGATATTTCTGAAGTTATTGGATATTGTAAATTAAAGAAAATTTTAGAATTATCATTTAATTAGATGAACCATTATATTAAAATTTAAATTATATTAATTATTTTAGATTAATTAAAAGACTGCTTGATAAAAATGCTGTTTCACGTATGGTTTTCTACATGGATGTATTGAATAAGAACTTATGGTAACGCGAACCGGCCCTTACATGGATTCAGGTTTCAAGTAATAAACCCAAGTTTATTTACAGTAATAATTAGATTTAGTAAACCAACCATCCATCCTCAGTAGAAATCCAAAAACGCACAGATACCTTCAATGCACTGCTGTTTTTACGGCAGCGTGAAAATTTTTGATACTTACTGTGTACCTTAGTCATGTCAAGATATTAGTTTACTTTACTTTAGTTTAAATCTTCCAAAATAATTTCCAATTTTTTAAATACATTCTTATGTCAGTTAAACAGACCAGCCTGGTCGTCTTCAAGTGATATTCTGCATTGCATAATGAGAATATTCACAGACGACAGTCTGTGAACTCCGGTCGATCGGTTTCCAAGGGCAGAGTTCTCGTTAAGTGATGACATCTTTTTCAAAATATTTTAACTGACTTTCTTTGCTTGGTAAGGATGTTAAAATCACAGAGATACGCAATGTCCTCCATCTAGTTTACTTTTTCACGTTTGAGTAAAGAAGAAATATATGTTTGTTTGTTTGAATTGAATACGCTCCAAAACTTCTCCACCGATATGAAAAATCTTTCACCTTAAGAACCCTACGTTATCTCTGATGAACAAAGGCGCTAGAATATTAAATAAAAGTGAAGGATCCTTGTGAAAACTTCGATAATGTAACCAAAGGTGTGAAAACAACAAATAAATCCATATAAAGCGTACGCTGGGGGAACTATTGAAAATAGAGCATAGTGGTGTACTTCCGTTTTGTAGTAGACATCAATACGAGTATCTACAAAAATCTCCGGAATGATGACTATGACTAACTAATACAGTTTTGTCACAATAACTAATAGTATTTTTCCTTGTTAAAATATGCAATAGTAACGCTGCAAAATCTGTATATTGTGTACGCTGCGGACACTATTAACAATATACCACAGTTGTATAGATATAATCTATATTTACAAAAAAGTCTGCGTTACTATATGTCTAATTATTACAATTATATCACATGATTATGCTTAGTGTTCCCTCCAAATAGGAGCTATGAATAAGATCTGCTCTAAGTGTACCTTATACCTACTGCCAAAAAATTGGGCCGATGAACTTAATCGTATGTGTTGTGAAAAAAATGTCTTCCCAATATTCAGCAGCCGCCTCAGACAATAACAAATCTTTGACAAATAATCATTCACTGTCTGGATACTTTTAACCAACATACGTGAACCTAACGCTCCTCCTTGCTTTGCTCGTCGTTGCACGTATCGTATACTTTGCTCGGACCAAATAATCCACAAAATGAATGTTTAATTTGGTATGCAATTATTATATTTCACAGTTTGTTAATTATGTAGCATAGTGATTAGTCATATTAGTCATTGGTGTTGATAACGATGATTTATGTTGGCTATTATATAGGTTTACCGTTAAACAGTTAAGTACTTCGTACCTTGTTATTATGTCTATATTTGAGTTCAAATGACTTGAAGCCGAATTGGAACGCCACCCAAATAGTTTTATGTGGTCAAAGTATACACTTTTACTTCTATAAGAGTTTTAGATTTTTTACGCAACTGAATGCAGAACATTTTTGAACTACTCAAGCTGGTCTTAGTTAATTATAAGTAAATAAGTAGCCAAGTTTGTTTGAATGTAGTACTTACATTAATATTTGTAGAATTGTTCTAAGATATAGGTATAGTTAACAAAAAGTATAGACATGCACGCAGAAACCTAATACGAAAGTGTGCTGAAAGACACCTGTGTCGGCTTCTGCATACTGACTATCTTCGATACTTATGAAATTGTTAAGTAACGGCAACTATCTTCAGCTAAGAAAACATAATTGCGGTAACGCATTGTTGATATATCTTTGGCGAAGCTCCTTAAAATCCCGTTTGAACCTGTGGTTAACCACTTCCATTAACTGAAGGTTACTATGTAAAACACATAAATGCAATACATTACGTATGAATAGCAATACTTGGCTATTACCGAAACTACCATGTTAAATAGATAATTAATCTGGAAAGAATTATATTTTGAATTTGGCGCCATAGTCATTTTTAAAAATACCTATCCAACTATGTAACATACATAGATTTTGGAAGGACCAGGATTTGCATTCTCCTTTGTTCTTTCATGCTTAAACTACTAAATCTTAATGAATCTTTGCAAAGCAATAGACTGTTACTCTGAAAAAATGTTACTATTGGATATTCAATTTACACGAAGTCGGAACCGCTAACCAAATGCACTTCATAATATTTAAACCACTTATTAATATTTAAAAATAAACTGTTTCAAGAATGGTTTTCTACATGCATTAACCTCTTCCTCTCGACCGTGAAATTGAAAAACGTGTCAATCGAAATTTGTGTTATTATACGATTTCATCAAACAATTTTCTTTACGTGTGCTAACGCGTATCTGCTCTTACTTGAACTGAAATTCTGGTTGATAAACCCAAGTTTTATTTCCAAACATTCTCCGCGCGCTGTCCTTACATGTAACGTAAATAATTAAATACATATGTTTAACAAAACATACCATTATGTTTACACTTACATAATATATTTGAAAGGTAGGTAGAGGTCATTAACTACATTGTACTTAATTAGTAAAATATCTCGAACTCCAAAACCTGCCTAATCGTAGTGTACATCCCGTGAGTACTTATTATAATGTAGGTAGAAGTATTTATCAAACACCCATACCAAATACGTTTTGGTCCCATATAATATATGAAGAGTCTTTTGTCATCTGCAGGGCACTATTTAGACGCCACACTTCTAATGTGAATTTCTCAAATAAATAGAAATAGTAACAAAATAGCGCTTACACAACTACACCTAGGATGCAGTAAATCTTCAAACGTTATTTCTCATTCTTACTCATATTTATACGATTTGTGTAGCTTTGAATCTTGTAGACAACGCAAGCGAAGCTGCAGATGTCTTCGCTAGTAATACATTATTAAAACGTATATACTATAGGTATTGATATACTTGTATTTATCCGAACACGCGTCTTCTGACCTCTGTATAATTCCATCACTGATCCAAGCATTTATTTCTGTAATTAATTTTAACCGTCATATTTGGAAGCAGCTTTAAGAATTTCATTTCGCTAAGCAGGCGTTAAAGATTCAAAAATTTACGTGGTTATCGTTAGTTGATATTTTTTTCTGCTTTCACACTTAAACTATTGAACCGACGTCGACGAATCTTGGCATATGGGTAGCCTGTAGCTTGGAGTAACTATGCACGCGGGCAGAGCCACGGGTGAAAGCACGTTCATAAAATTTTAACCACGCAGGCCAAGGTTTAATAAATTTAATGTACGTAATTATATGCTATGTAATACATTTTATTATTTTATTTTATTTTACAATTTTAGGAAAACTTACACCTAGGTGTAACAAAACAAATAAATGAATAAAGTACAGAAGGCCAATTAAAAATTTTCACCAATAAGTTATATCATGAATATACAGAATAATTTGAGTAAATATAATAGTAGTAGAAATGATATGAGTATAGTATATATATATATATATATCTATGTAACATTATATAAAAGTAATAAAGGCGAGTGCACACGTAATAAAAGAATATTATAATGTATAATATATATCTAATCCAGGTACTGAATCAGTTGAAGAATTTGTCGCTCAATAGCCGACGTAACTGCTCAACTGAAGTGTTGAAGAGGTCGACATCAAGATCTTTGCAGAGCTTATTGAAACTGCTGCCTACCCTCAGTAAATAGGAATTCCTCCTGTAATTAGTTCGCACTCCCGGCACATACAAGTCGCAGGGTCTCCGCGACGAAGCAAAGGATACTCGTATACCGATACGCTCTAATAATGGCGGACTGTCAACTGTGCCATTTGCAATTTTAGGCAGATAAGTAAAATCCGCAATACGCCTCCTTTCATACAACGGTAACAAATGAAATTTACGACATCGGTTAATATAACCAGACCAATAGGTCTTAACCCTGAATTGGAGATAGCGTAGAAATCTCTTCTGAATGCCCTCGATGCGCGTGCTGTAATCGTTATATAACGGGTTCCAGACTTGTGAAGCATACTCTAAATTACTGCGTACATAAGCACAGTAAAGAATTTTAAAAGTCTTGATAGTATTGAAATCTGCTGACATTCGTAATATGAAACCTAGTATAACCTAACCTGTTATAACATGGATGTTATAACACTAATACAGCTTTCTTAGTTTTTCCTTTAAACATATCAAGAAGAAGTAGCTCGCCTGATGTTAAGCGTCATTGTTGCCATAAAAGTTTATTGCCGTTCAAAACTTTTAGAACAAAAGCTGTACAAATCACTGGATGGCGATGCACTAATTTTGTCACCATGATTTAAAAGATGTTAAATCCCTTACCCTGTAATTTCACTGGAATCATCATTACATTTCAAACTGAAAAAACGTAATGTTTGCACACTTCTTAATTCATAATGCTTGGTGGTTTAATAACTGGCAATAGTACGGTAGAATAGTGTGGTAGCCACTTCACACACATGCGGACTCTGTAAATCCATACCACCTCAGCCATTTAGGAATTTAGGTAGGTACGTGCTATACATATGTAGTGGAAACGACTTTACATGTATGTAATTAGTTTTACCATTACATGGAGGTGGCATCGAGAGTAACATGATGAAGAAACTGATATATATAGGGGTCTTTGCAACAAAGTTAACTCAAATTACATGATGCGTTTCTTATAAATTTAGGTATTCTTTAATTCAAAGGTATCTTTACCATAGGTTTTTGGATTTAAATTCTATCTACCCTAATCGTACCAGTCTACAACCGTACCACTGAAGTAATAACATATACCTAGAGTATACAAACAGCGTCTCTACCTTAAGTAGATGTCTGAATAAATTTGATTCGTGAGTACATATATAGGAATAAACAATTATAAAACCTTAGAACGGCCAAATTGAACAAAGAAATGCGGAGGTATCAGACATTATTTGCTTGCTCTTGGGCTCTATAATTGTTCGATGTGTTAATGTGTTAATGTGTGTGTTTTGTTCTGCGACACAGGGAATCCTATAGTACGAGGGTATGAGTGAGTACATGTTATAAACGTTATTCCGAATTTCTTCCAAATCCGTTGAACCGTTATATTGTAACGGAAATCTAAATAGGTACCTACACACTCATCCATATCCATATTCACGTTTATAAAATTATTGTCACATCACATTTATTATAACCTTAATGCAGACAGGTATACGTGTGTATATAATAACTTTGTGTCTCCCGTAATACCTCAATTAAACATATGTTTCAAGGCGTTTATACAGTAGGAACTTATATATTGCGATTTCAGAGTGGAAAATACATAGTAAGGTATGTAGGGACGAGTTTCCGACCCGCATATTCTAACAATCCGTGCCAAATGCCATGACTGGCAGGCGACCCATAGGCACCCATCCAAGCATCAAATTTATTTCTCTTAGTTGGTTTTAACCGATGTATGGGGAATGTTTTGCAAGATTTGGTATATCTAAACAAGCTTTAACACTTAAAATCATATTATATTAAAACTTAGGCATATAATTTCATAAATACTAAAGTGTAACGCTTAATGTGGGTTTTCAGTTAAATCTTAAAGATAAACTCTTTGAACTAAATATGTTAGGCAGTGGTGTGATGTTTGTCTGTTCTTCTGTCCATCTGACTGTATGTCTAAATAGCTCTTAGTTTGATATGTAGTTGTAATTAGTCCACCGACAATGTAGATGACGTACTGAACAAGGTCGCAGGACTATGTTGTATGCACGCCGCTTCTATCCAGTCCTTCCGTATGCATATCTTCAGCAGTAAATAAATTACGACTAAGATGAATTTCTTGAAAAGTTGACTGTTCCATGTATTTCACACGATGTACGTAATATATCGTAACACCTACTAAGAACTTAGATTGCACTGCATTATGCGGTACATATTGGATATAGTACCTATGTACCAAGACAATTAACTGGTTGTATTTTTGTTCTGCTTACTCCCACAGTCCCACTACGATATAATTATACTATTTACATAATAAGATTAACTTAAAAATAAACCAACCTGCGTACCATATATTGGCACATCAAGATTGACCTAGGGGACGGTCGCAGTGTTTTTTACTTCCATTCCTTGACTTTCAGAAAACAAATGTTAGATTGAAGAACTTTACAAATCGTAACACCTCTAAAACTTTGGTATTCATTTCACTTACGTTGTGCGTAAGTTTGACCTGTATTAGAGTTTGTATCTCAGCTATAGTGGCTACTTTTCCGACAACTTCGCGACTTTAATGTGTTACATTTTATTTAATCTAGTGTTTCTAATCTTCATTTTCGAATGATTTAATCGCGATATTCAATGCAGAACCACAAAACATCTTTACCATAAAATGCCTACTCTGCACGCTTCTAGTTGCTACGGTAAGTTGTTAATTTAAAAACAGTCAAATTAATGATTTTGTCAAGCCATTCTCTTGATATATTCAAGGGAAAATGAATAGAGCTATACATTTCTCAATAAGCTGAGTTCTTATTCAATATAGTTGAAAAAAAAATACTGTCCCAAGCGTGAATACCACACCACACTTTGTATTTATTTTATTAACATGGATGTATGTCGTACCAGTGACTAACGAATGACAACAAGTAAGCATCTCTACCATGACATTAAGATCGTGACCTTCAAAATCTGTATATTAATGTCCCCATGAAAGGCCTATAAGCCTATTATATATAGATATATTTATTGCTCAAAAGTAAGTAATGGCTTAAGATGTCGCCATTAGTTTTCCAGCTAACTGTGACACCTTAAGCTTCTTGGAAGACGCTGCACCCTTTTTATACCACTGCGTGAAGTGTTGTTTGGACTCAAGTTCATAACAAACCCAAGCCTACGAAGGAAATTTAATGTTTACTTGTAGCATGTCATATCAGTAGTACGTAAAATGTTGAATTTTTACATGTTAGGAGCTATTTTTCTCTACGATCATCAGAGCACTTAATGTTAAGTACCCCGATACACTGCACCAATTTTTTTGGTTCCCACTTTGTGATGAAGCTGTTCGTCTATGGAACACTTTACTCTACGAAATTAGATGCGCGCCTTTTTTGGGCATCTTCAAAAAACGTGTCAAAGCATTTAGCTTCGCGAAATAACTAACTGCAAACCTACTTATTATCATTTTTATAATAATTAAATGGTATATGTATAGTATGTATATATTTTGTAGTATATTACGTATAGTATAATTATATAAGTATAGTTTGTATACGAGTATATTATAAGTATTTTTTATATTTAAATCTTGAGTTTTCCTGTATGTAGTGTTTAGTACACTTGTTTTATTCACACCGTCCTTATAAGTTTATGCCTATTTCTTTCCGTGAATGGTTGTCTGAAAGAGATCGCTCTGAGCGTTAGACCACCCATTCTGACACTTTAAATTTAAAGTACCTATTTCATTGTGAAATACTTTGATTGTGATTTTATTTTATTCTATTTTATTTATTTGTAACATATATTTGTATTGTGGTGTTTCACTAAAGAGTTAATCTACATATATGTATAACTATCAATCAAGTACTTATAGTAGGATTCATGATTTACATAATTTCATGACATTACCTATGTTAACGTGGGCAGATGTCTTGAAGATCATTGACATTTTAAAATAAACTCGCTATGAAAGACTTATATTTCCTCGTAGGCTCAAAACTCGGACTCGCTTCGCTTAGAAGTACGCTCGGCCTTCGGCCTCGCTTCGCTTAGAAGCATGCTCGGCCTTCGGCCTCGCTTCGCTTAGAAGTACGCTCGGCCTTCGGCCTCGCTTTGCTTAGAAGTACGCTCGGCCTTCAGCCTCGCTTCGCTTAGAAGCACTCTTGGCCTTCGACCTATATAGCTCGTCGAATTTTATATAATGAGATATTTTTTTTTGCAACCTCCGATTGCTGCCCACGTAATTCCCGAATATATGTAATATTTCGAGTAGGTAACCTAAATATAACACATTCCAAGAAAGTTTTCGTACGTCGTGTTGGTGCACTTGATTTAGTGACCAACAGAAATTGATGTATTGCATACTGACATCAAAGAGAATATAATACTAGTTCTGACATACTCTTATTTCACTCACTTGCGTGTGTTACTAAGTCTTCCATCCCGATTACTCAGGCGTGGAAAGATACGTATTGCTTACTTATTTTGTCGTAACCACAAAGTATTGACCTTAAATATAAAAATATTTTTAATATGGACAAACACACTGAGATAATTTATGTTAAACTAATTTTTTTTTGTTCGTCAGCTTAACTGTTAACCGACATAAAAAAGTAGGTGCTCAATTTTACAGTACGTGTTTTGTATATTTGTTACGCAATTTGTCCGCGAATTTTATATAAGATTTTGGTAATTATTTTTGTTCTGTAGGTTATATTTTCGAGAAGGTACAGGTCGCGTCATGTAAAAAGAACGCTGGCAGAAAGTAGAGGGGGTGGGTTTGCGCATGGGTACACCCAACAGTCAACTAACGCACCAATAGCACCCCATCAAGCATGCGGCGCGTGACCCGCCCGCCCCGCGCCGCACCAGATAGACCGATAAATCGCCTACTCCTACCTATCGCGCACCCTAATCGCCAGCGTTCTTTTTACATGACGTGACCTGCACCTTCTCGGAAATATAACCTAAAGAACAAAAATAATTATAGGTTCATCAGATAGAATTTTCATGTTTTTCAGCAGTAATCAAATTTTTCATTTACATCGATTTTGATGGGACTTTAACTCATAGATAGTTTATGTTTTAGGCAACACGTAGGCTACATTGATACAAAAAATAAAACCCATGAAATTGTATTTATTATACACTTTGCAATACGGGCGAAGCCATAGTTAACAGCTAGTCTGATATACTTATGAAAATATTTCCATTTCAGGCAAATATTCCGACACCGAAAATACTTCCGCTCATGTACTCGGCGAGCACAACTACAGTGCTGCTAGCAGAGAAAGACCAGTAGCTGCTATAAAACGTATGTATCTTATGTCAATATACCCGGCGTATTATTTCTAGGCTACCGTTTTTTTCTTATAATTTTTCACTTAATTATCAATACCTTAGCAAAGCTTCTTTTTATAGGACATAAGAAGATGCCAGGGTACAATTGTGCTCAAGTGAACAATATGCGCACACAAATAAAGCGGTTGCGGAGTGAAGTCTGCCGTTTAAGGAAGAATGGGAAGTTTCAATCAAGACTGGCCAATGCAGCGAAGCTGTCGGAAAATGTGGCATTTCAGCATTTTGTGCAGAGGATGTCAAAACCATCACAATTATTTATTAATATGCAAATGCAAGCATCAAAAAAACCAAAAGGGAGACGCTTCTCAATCGAAGAAAAAGTTTTGTCACTCTCATTGTATAAGAAAAGTCCAAAGTGTTATGCACTTCTACACAAATACTTCACACTTTCTTCGGCAAAGGCAATGAAACGGTTATTGAACAAAATAACTTTGCGCCCGGGTATTAACCCCATTATTTTTGAAAATATTAAAAAGACTGTCGCCGAAAAAGACACCACGGACAAAATATGTAGCTTGGTATTTGACGAAATGTCGATAACGGCACAAATAAACTACAATGACCATAGAGATACAATTGAAGGATTTGCATCAAATAATGAAAGCCAGTTTGCTGACCATGCTCTTGTTTTTATGGTCAAGGGAGTCAAACAAAATTTTAAACAACCAATAGCATACCATTTTAAAAATTGTTTAAAGAAAGGTGAGTTAAAAAAAAAAATAAAAACAGTCATCCACCACGCACAAGACTCTGGTTTAATTATATTAAATACAGTGTGCGACCAGAGCACTGTAAATGTGAGTGCCATAAATGAACTTGTGGAAGATACTAAAGCTGCACATTTGCGGCGAGGAGTTGAATGGCGGTATGACTGTTTTTCTGTCAATGGTCGCAAAATTATTCCTCTGTTTGATACTCCTCATTTGATAAAAGGCATCAGGAATAATTTGCTAACTAAAGATTTGCATTATACAACAAACAACATAGAAAAAACTGTTAAATGAGAGTTTTTTTTTTTTTTTTTCTTTCAAAAAATTTATACTGCAGACAAATCTTATGGGGAGCTCAATTTACTCCATAAAATTACGGAGCAACACATCAACCCCGAAAAAATAAACAAAATGCGAGTGAAGACTGCAACACAGATTTTTAGTCACAGTGTTGCAGTCGTCACAGAGCACCTGACTGCAAGGGGAGATCTTCCAGAGGAATGTCCGCAACTCATCGACATAACTGTGTTGTTGAATAATTTGTTTGACTCCCTGAATGTGAGCAACTTTAATGTTCCAGATGGTAAAATTTTCAAAGGCGCTGTTAAAAAAAATTCTCCACACCACGGACTGTGGACAGAGAGTAAAAAAATTTTAAAAAACGTGACGTTTGTACAAAAAAAAATGATCGGTAACAAAATCCAATTAATTGAAACAAGCGTGCCATCAACTAAAAATCTAACTAGAACCATTGAGGGTATGGAGGCCATTTGGCAAGTCTTGTCTAAAAAGTATGGTTTAGATGCAATGTTGACAAGAAATTTCAACCAAGACCCTGTTGAAATTTTTTTTGGAAATATCAGAAGCTATGGGGCGAGAAACAATGCCCCCAACACAATTGCTTTTGAGGGGGCATTCAAAGCGCTGCTACTAAACAACTATAGCTCGCCTCATTCAAGGAGGGCAAATTGTGAAGAAGACAGTAATGAATGTCTACAAAACTTAGATTTTTTTTAAGAGAAAATTGCGGTAGCTCTCTAATCCCGAGAGAAACTTCTGATATATTTCCCATGAAAATTTCCAATTTAGTGAAGATTTATGTGTCCAAATTCAACCCCAAGAAGATGCAGGACAGAGAAATTACGTTTGTGGGTGGATCTTGACAAAATGTTTGAAATCAGTTTGTAAATCTTGCCCACATTGCCGAACAACATTACTAAACACAGACAGACAAAGCAATAACTACATAAAAGCAAAAGAATATTGTAATAAAACTTGGCTGTGTTATCCGAGCAAAGAAGCTGAAAACTGCTTTCATGAAATTCAAAGAATAACCAAATCATTTTTAATGAAAAATGTATTAAAAGCAAATATTAAAAAAACAATTACTCTGTATTGTGACTTACTAATAGATTATCCATTTAAATGCGAGACGCATATGGACCGATTAAAAACAACTTTTGTAAATCTTACAATTAATGTAATATTGTACAGTTGGTGTAGAACGATTAATCGGATTTTGTCTGGAAAAATAATTTATGAAGGTGACGAAGAAGTTAAAAATAACGCTGCAGTATATTATAATAAGCGCAAACATTATAAAAAAAAAAAAACTTACATATGTATTAAGCGTTTTATTAATTAGGTACCTAACTTAATCTATCCTTCTGGCTCTACAGTTTTGTTCTAGTTTGCTAATATTGTGGCAATAGTTTTATTTATAATACACGGTTTATAACGGTTTGCTTGTCGCAATATTAGCAGGCTAGAACAATACTAGTAGAAATATTTATCGAAAGCAGCTAGGTGTATATATATATATATACGTATTGAAAAGTTTTGGAGACAATTAACAGATGGCGCTTCAAATTTAATTGGAATGAAATCAATGCCAGAGGGCTCTCTTTTCCCTATATATTACCCTACTCTTTGCTCCAGAGTCAGAGAGAGTGTCAGATTTTATGTTCAGGAAGATATTTAATGAACACTTCAATTTATCATTCCATATACCTATATTGGATTCATGTAGAAAATGTGACAGCTATAAGATTAAGATAGAGGCTGCTGATTCACAAGAAGAAAAACACCAACTTGAGGTGCAAAAAAACCTACATGTCTCAAAAGCTGATGCTGCCAAAAGTAATTATTCAAATGATAAACAACTTGTTAAAGAAGATCCAAATACTACAATCATTGTGTTTGACTTAATGAAAACATTACCTACTACAGTAGTGTCAACTGGGGTGTGCTATTATAAATGACAGCTATGGACTTATTGCTTAGGCATACATGATGCTGAAAATGACAATGTATCTATGTGTATATGGGACGAAACCATAGCTTCGAGAGGGCCTCCAGAAATTGGGTCTTGTTTGTTGCGCTACATTAAAGAAAATGTCAGAAACAAAAGATTAATTTTATATTCTGACCAGTGCGGTGGTCAAAACCGGAATATCAAGATGGCCATTCTTTGTCAGTACATTGTTAATCATCCAGACTATACTGTAGAGCAGATTGACCATATATTTTTTATAAGTGGACATTCATACTTGGCCTGTGATCAGGACTTTGGGTTAATAGAGAAAAAGAAAAAATACTTTATGAATATTTACATTCCTGCCGATTGGATTGATGTTATAAAAGCGGCAAGAAATAGAAATCCTTTTAAAATAGTAAACATGACTAGGAAGACTTTTATTCTACAAAAAAACTTGAAAACAACATAACCAAACGAAAGGTCACTGTGGAGAAATCCAAAGTGAAGTGGCTGAATATGCAGTGGCTTCTTTTTCACAAGATTCATCCATTTATCCATAGGATAGCTGTACCTAGTTTTAGACTTGCGAAGACTAATAAGTCATTCCTAGGAAATTGTGTGCGTTTTTACAATAAAATCCCATCAGCACATAACTGAGCTCACAGAGGGCAAATTCAAGTTGACTGTAAAAAACATTTTAATAAAAAAAGCTTACTATAAAGTTCGACATTATATAGAAGATAAAGATGCTTGGAATACTCCACTTCTGGCAAGCGGTCTCTCTGCCACCCATAAAATGTAATATTTGTAGTACCTAAGTAGAAACATTGTAAACATCTATATAAAAAGAATGGCCCCGAGTTTCTTGCCGCTTCTTCTCGGTGGGCTCTATATATCTTGGAATGCGGCGGTAGTCTTTAAAGTACATTATAATGAAATGTTGACGTTCATAAGTGCGTCTTTGATGCCTAAATTGTATAAATGATTTTGACTTTGACTTTGATTTACTATTTTTTTAAATACTCCAATAATCCGTCTTGTTTGAAAGTGTTGACTTAAAAAAAAACCAAATTCAATTGATATTGCTAATATCAAGCTTGATTGTTTGTATCCAGAGGGAAAACAAATAAGTGTTGAGAAGAAAAAAGATTTGGTGGAACTTCTTCAATACATCATGCTTTTTATACTAATATTAAGGACAGTGCTGCATTAAGGAATGATTTGGATGTGGGACAGGAAGACATAGATAGCGATTAATAGTATCAAAATATGTAGAAGTAGATTAAGATTTAATTTTATGTTTGTGAGTATGTAAGGGTACTATTTTTGTAATAAATAATTTGGACTAACTGCATTTTTATAAATAAATATCGAAAACCCTAAATGCCAGAGTGACCTATCTGAAAATTAATAAGTCATTGTAATGTCTAGCCCTAATTTTAATCACTTAAACATAAAGTTTATTACATATCTATAAGATTTGGGCAACAGAATAACCTAAAACTTAATTGACTAAAGTTATAAGTATCTGAAATCAGGCCTCCTACTCTTTCCTTAATACTGTAAACTTTTGTTTCTATAGTTAAGCCACTTTGGCTCTCATGGCCTCATTTCATTATTGTGTCATCCTGATTCTAACACGTGACGTACGAAAAGCAACATTTGCAAATCTATTCACAACTCTAATAAAAGGATCAAACCGCTGAATTCTTGGAAAAATAAAACTAGATATCTTCGGAATAATCATATAATGTAATAGAATATAATATAATTATATAATGTAATAAAAACATAAATTTCTTTTTTGATTTATCTTATTTTGCTAATATGTAAATTGTATTTTTTACTCTTACAGTAAAAATTTATTTTCGCAATAATCTGCTCTTTACAAGATATTTTTTTTACAATTGCTGATCTTCATATTCCACATATTTTACAATAATATTGAAAAGTTTATGTTTTAGCCTCTTGTTGAGAGGAATGCTCTTTGTTTATAAATTCATTACCACAACATTGCATATATTACGGTTTTTACCGCCGAAACTCTAACACTGGAATTCATAGTCAAGATAGGGGTTCCCCTGGGGGACAGTTCAGGCGCTGTGTGACGGATTCAACCTTTATGCATTTCATAGACATAAAACACGCCCACTTTGATAGATGTCAGGGGCTGGATGACCGATTTTCGATCTCCAAACAATCCCCTAGTCAGAGAGTCAGGTAAAAAATCTTAGCCCCTAGTCCAAAGTTTTGTATATAGTAAAAATAAAGTGTAGTAAAATCAGTTTAATACTGAGTTTTTTTTATTAAATTGGACGTGGCGAATGATTTGAGGCTTTATGGCGATCTAATAGCCGATAAAGCACTACAGAACATGCGGATAATATCAGTGCCCAAGCGATGTATTTGTAACCACCTTAACCACACTGAATTCTACAGTGATTTGGAGTTTCGCCGACGATACAGATTTACAAAGGGTACCATACTCAGAAATATAATGCCTCTTATTGGAAACGAGCTAAGGCGCAGTTCTAACAGAGGCGTACTTACCCATACCTGTTTTTTTTATTGACAGAAAACCAAATTCATGCAACAGGATGTTTCCAGGTTTGTACCATTTTATTCGCCTGAAATGATCTTAGTAGGTCCCTACCTACAATAAAATTAGTAAGCACTAGATTGAATAAGTACCTACCATAGAAATAATGGGTACCTACCTACCTACCTAGGTACAGACCGAGTTTTGCAGTGTCTGTCATCTATGTAAATAAATATTTATTTTCAGACAGTTTGCGGAGATATGGTTTTCATATCCCAACCTACGGTGTGTTGCATAGTTTTACGTGTATCAGAAATTCTATGCAGTCTGCTGGGTCAACACATAAAGTTTCCTTAATGTAGTGTTTATATTCTCTTTGGTTTCCTTCACGATTTTTTTTTATTTTTACAATGATCTGCAGTAACATAGGCAGCGTAAAAGTACCTATTGTCTAATCTGATCTGTCAATGTTACAGTAGTGACACAAAGCGATAGAATGATCATAGAAAATACGTGTGAAATTCTGTTCGGCTGGGGGCCCTTCCAATCATTGTTTATATAATACAAAGAAGAATCATTCAACATTCAGCCACTAGATGAATGCTGAATGATAGTTATTGGGAGACTATTCATCCCCCGACTATGAATTCCACTGTAGATAACTTGAGATAGAAAACTATCGCGAGTTATGTTCATAATTACGCTTTAAAACCAGCTAGGACTCGCGTAATATATACCGGAATAACGTTTAAAATGAAACTTTCTTTTCGTAATTAACTTGTGACATTTTGTCAAGTAATTAATCGCAATAAAATAATCCCATGTTAGTGAATAGTTCTATCTGGTTTATTTTGTTTGATATATCGATTAATTATTATAGTCTGTACTTTATATGAGCGGAGGAAAGTCTCTATTCGGTTACCCCCAGCAATAAAGTGTATGATGTTTAAACTCACATTTCACAGCAGTATATCAGGATTTACATCCTGATTTAGAAGTTTATAATTTATTAATACCTAATTAGCTCGATCGGGCATTGATCTAGATATACATATAACAGGTACATACATAGACCTAAATTTTTAAACAGTAGGTACTTATAGATCATCAATATCGTCTCCGAATCATCAACTTCCAAGAATTATACATTTTTCTAACAAATAAAAAAACATTTCAATAGGTAACAGCCCTAACACATATTTTTCTAATCACCTCCTACTCGTTTCTATTGAACCCATACTACGTATCTATTGACCCCTTACTACGTATCTATTCGCCCCTTCCTCGTGTCTATTAACCTCAATCACAAATAAAAAATTACTTGGTTTACAATTTTACAAATAATTCGAAATTTACATCTCAAACGCACTTATCTTTTTATTAATCCGGGTCACAAGGAACCAACGAATACGTTAACAAGTTGTGATGACACGAATCACTTCCTTTCATTATGAAAATAATGAACTTTTCAAGACCTCGTTTAACCTACATTCAAGGGACTTACTTTCAGATCTTTTTTTATTATGTTAGCCAAACCTCACGTCAATCCAGTGTTAATATTTCAAGAAAAATTAATACTGCCGTTTAAAAAAATACAAATTTCGGAACTATGTTCTTTCAAAATGTTTGGCTATAGTCTGTAGAAAAACTTTTTTAGTTTTGTATCTGTTAACCCCCGCGATTTTATTCACCCCGTTTTACGGTACCGTGCGTTTTGAATTTTTCAGGATTTTAAGTAATAAAAAAGTAAAATAATAGCAGGTATTTTAAAATACTAAAATAAATTAAAAAACGTACGAGCATAGTATAAACAATGTGTTGATTACATGAAAAGAAATAATCACTGAAATCAGAAAATGTTAAGAGGTAGAAAGGAGTTATTTCATTTTGGTATAGACAAGTACTAGCTATTCAATCCTCTTAATAAGAAAACACGTTCCGTTCGATGTAACTAAGCCACGCATAATTATTGTCAATGAGAAATTGAACAACTCTTTGAAAACAACAACTCTTATTTGTAGTACGAGAACAATTGTTTGAGTAATATTGCCATCTATTGCATTTTTAGCGTACTACAAAGTTCGATAGTAAAGTGTAAAATGGCTATTATTATTTTTAGATTCTCAGGTAACTGGTGCCGTAGTACTATTACCCTTTTCTGTCTTTTAATTGAATGTCGATACTCCTAACGCCATCTTGACAACTATTTGGAACTACTGAAAGCGTCTACGCTAAAATGTATGGGTATTGGCTATCCTCTGCAGTATTGTCATCCTTGATATTACTAGTACAAGATGTTTTTATAAAATAGTCTGTAACGGTCCGCAATGCGTTCCGCTACGTTCACAAATATATAGATACATCAGTATGATGGAAATCTAATCTAAGGGCATCTTTTGGAAATATTAAATATCTAAAAAGTTATATCTCAATAGACTAAATTCCGACTGTCAGACATAGATCATGGAGCTATAGAACTTCCTGTCAATGAAGTTAATAAGTCAGGATTTTATGCAAAAGTATATCTAATAAAAGCAAAGTGAATGCAAAGAGGTTTTATGCAGTAACTAAGATTCTTAATATCCCCACGATTAGCAAACTAACGATTCCATTTCTATGTATAGATTTCCAATACTAGGAAATGATTAAAACCTAACAGATTAGATCTAACAAATTAAATAATTAACTAACTAACATAATTCAGAATCACGGCAGCTGAATGATGTAAATAGGCTGAGAACGCTTGGAGACAGGTTCCAAATTCAAATAAAACTCATAAAACAAAATAACATATCAAAAATATTTAAAAAAGGAACGTAGGATCAAAATGTGTATTCAAGGGATCTGATTGGTTAGGTCGGAGACAAGATGAGGACAGCTTGCGTACATTATTCTAAATTCAAATAAATTTAAAATTGGAAAGCTAAAAATGGCTCATCAATATTTGAAAATGGAACGAGATTTCTATTGGTCGGAATGGATACTCGAGGAGTTTGATTGGTTGAGTCGGAGACAGGTTGGAGACCAGATACGGACACTTGGGTAGTATAAAAAGGGGACGAATGGGCCGTCCAAACCAGTTACCGTCTAGAAGCCAAAGTTGCTGTCCGCGATAAAGTGAAAAGTGAAATATTCAAAGTGAAGTGTCTGTGAAAAGTGAAGTGTAGTGCTAGTGAATTGCCACCTGCCCGTGGGGATTGGATTGATTCTGTTGGACGAGTTTACTCACGTAAGTCCTAGAATTTAGGCATTTTAGACTTTTTCCGGATAGATGAGATGTCTCCAAGATAAATGTTAAACTTAATAAATTATTCTTCTAAAATAATGGAGTTATGATTGATGAAATTGATCATTGAATAGAGACATTTGCTCTTTGGATTTCTCGTAGACTAAAAGACGGTTTAGAGATGTCCAAGTCATTGGTTAATATTATCAGTTATCAGTTAATTGTTCAATAAATATTTGTCAATTAATTATGTTATGTTGAAGACATTTATCTGTCTGGATATTGTGACTGTTTTATAGAATTAAAGATAGTCCTGCAGATAAAATAAGGAGGTGAAATGAGACACAGGAGCAACAAATTATTTATACAGTAACAAATTAACAAAACTTAGATAAAATATTCTTATCTCAGCATTGTGTTTCCAAATCTTATTCAGCGTTAGAAATAAGTGTTAAGGGGGGTAATTTGAGCTAGAACAGCAATGGAGAGTGTTGTAATTACGTCAAGAGGCCTCATTAATCCAGCCTTACGGTCACAAGCCCGTAATGTTTTCCTAGCTCTGGTTATCTACAATGATAAATATCCGTAGAATTCTAATTTTTAGGTGAAAACATGAAAATAATTACCTTTACTGAACAACATTTGACCATCATAGATCAAACAAATACAACTATGGATATTTACATTTAGTTATTAACAATAATTAACTAATTCAGTTTATGATTTATTACTTTATTGTGTGTGATAATTTATTGTGTGTGATAATTTACTGTGTCATTCCATGTCTTAGGTACAAATGTGCTCCTCGGTCTATCAGCGCAGAGCGCAAGCGCGGGAGCGGGACGAGCGACCGGCACCGCGGGAGGTGGCGCATTGGCGTGATCGGGCCAGGGCGTCAGCTCTTGCCACATGGAGGGATAGGCTTCTTGCAGGGCCTACACAGAGGGGGGCCGGCGCTCAACGACTCCTTGAAGCGATCCGGCCTGTACTTGAAGAGTGGGTGCGAAGAAGGCATGGTGGCCTCTCTTTCCGGCTGACACAGGTTCTCTCAGGACATGGTTGTTTTGGGAGATACCTCTGCAACGTCGCACGGAGAGAGCCCACCCCGGCATGCCACCAGTGCGGCTGCGTCGAGGACACCGCCCAGCACGCGTTGGAGTCATGCCCAGGAGGAACGGGACCGCGGCGATCCCTGATCGCGGTTGTAGGATCCGATCTCTCCTTGTCGGCCATTATTACGAAGATGGTCGGTGACGAGAGGTCGTGGGAAGCAGTGGCCTCATTCTGCGAAATTATTGTTTCGCAGAGGGAGGCGGAGGAGCGGGAGAGGGAGAGAAACCCTCTCTCTCATCCGCTCCGGAGGGCGCGGACACGGAGGCGAGTCAATCGAGCTCGCACTCCGTCTCCGCTCCGAGGACCTGGGGTATCGGCTGCGGGGACGGCCGGTGCCCCCCATCAGGGTTAGGTCCTCACGAGGTGTGGATGTACCCTGTGTTCCGGGGCATCTCACGAGGCGGAAATGGGGTGGGCTCTTTACACCCACCCCAGAGGCTGGGCCTGCGTAGGCGGGCAGCGACGTCGGTGGGGGCTGTGGCTGAATGCACGAGCGGGCCCGCGCCCCCTGCCACCTGTCGACGACGTAGGAACACCGCAGAGGTTTGGTGGGTAGGTCGCCCTTCTGGCGGAGACTCCCACACGCGCACCAGCTCTCCCCAGAGCTGGTGACCAGGGTATAAAATCTTCCTCTGCGAAAAAAAAAAAAAAAAAAAAAAAAAAAAAAAGGTACAAATGTGCTGCATTTAAATATTTGATTTTGTGTTTACTTGAAGTTATTTACTTGAGGTTATTACAATCTATGCTTTGCGAATTTATAGAAATCTTATGGCGAAATATAATCTCTAATAGTAACGACAGGATTGGGGTCAAAATGGTATAACAGAATTAGGTCATTTTAATTAACCCTTGCAGTAGGAATAAGATTTGTCTTCATGTGCTTACTAGGTACAATTTTATCGTTATAATAATTTATTTCTCTTACAATTAGGATAGGATTGTCTCAGTATTTCCTGAAAAGAACTTGAGTTACCACGGTTCATAATATTCGGTCCTTCCACTATGAGCTAGACGATCACACCTTGGCCATATATAATATTTAATCAGTTCTTCAACCATTAGTATAGATTTATTGTCTGGATAATGTTAAGTTATGATTCGATCTAGTTATGTGTAATTATTCATCTGAGGAATTAAAAACGTAGGCCGGAATCTTCTAGATATTATTAACTCAGATTAGGGGTAGTTACAATCGGTAGTACCGTTCCCAGGATTAGAGCTTTAGACTACAGGACGAGTAGGCTAGTTACTATTTATCATACGGCAATTCGGGACCGTGAGCATGGATGGTTACAATTTGCTGTAGCCGTGACCAGGATAATTACAGTATTGTAGCCGTGATTAGGATTCTAAAAATAGATTTACCATCAATTGAGTGTCAAAATACAGTATAGAATATGAGTAAGATGGTTACAAAGTTGTTGCCGTGACTATGGTTAGGCATGGATGGTTACAAGTTGGTGACGTGACCATGTATATAGATGAGCTTAGTTACAATTAGGAACCGTAGTGACCAAGGATTGGAAGACTCTTCACACTTAGGATTCCTATGCTAATATATACCAAAACAGATAAGCGACTTGTTACTACGGGTATAGTGCCGCAGGAATTGATAATAGAATAATATGTACTTTAATACAATAGAAACCTGGTATCGTAAAATCAGGATTCTAAACAATGTTGATAGCAACTACAGCGATTTTGATGGAATTTTGTATGTAGATAAAGTACGGTTATTAAGCTTTATTGTATATCTGATTTTCTAAAGAAAAAGCGCATAGAACTTAAATTTTAATAAAACGCCATCAACGAAA
Source organism: Selenia dentaria (assembly GCA_917880725.1). Lineage (NCBI taxonomy): Eukaryota > Metazoa > Arthropoda > Insecta > Lepidoptera > Geometridae > Selenia > Selenia dentaria. Next base: position 19,443,932 of record OU862900.1, on the reverse strand, counting down.
AATTTAGCTTAGGACTAGATAAATCTAAATTAAAACTAGGCGGTGGTCTCGGAGTCAGCAGGTTTGATTTTCATTTTTTTTTCTTGTATGCGTGGCCGAGTAGGGATCGCTTGTAGATCGAATCTGAAAATGAAAATAAAACTAGTTCAGAAAAGAGAATTAAAATGTTACAGATAGAAAAAAAAGCGGTTGGGAAACTTGAATGCTTGTACTTTGTGTTTAAATATGAAAATTAATTAATTTTCCCGGTGAAATAAAGTTCTAAAGCTACAGTGTGCTAGATTAAATTTCAAAATTTCCCGCGATTTCAATAAAGCGCCATCTACACGTTTTTAGGTTCATTATGATAAACAGTATAGAATGTTAATAGCTTCCTGGTATAGAGTGACATGATCCAATTAACCAAAGGTACAATTAGTTCAAAGCTTAGCCAACAGATGGAGCAAAAAATAAAATAAAAAATAGCTCGCGATATAGAGTCAAACCAAGCCGCGTCGCGTCTGCTAGTATATATTATATATATTTATCATAGGAAGGAAATTAATAAACAATTTATGTTAATATGTGTGCAATAGTTTGACTGCAATTCTTAATGAACAGGACTTGAGCCAGGGCATCGCAATTACATATTTCAATACATATGAAGAAAATAAAATAATAAAAAAGAAGCTGAACTTTTTTTGATGAAACTGGTGTTGTCACCAAGTTAGGTAAAAGTAGTCAAAAATAGTTTAAATTACGACAAAAGTATTAGTATAGAAAGGAAAAAATGTCATACGGGAGCTCTAATAATTCTTATGTGTCTGTGTGTGTGTGTATTATTTTATGGAGAAAGTACTTACGGATTAGGCGAATACTGTTTCGAAGAGTTGCAGCAGTTGGTAGACAGGACAACCCGTAGAACAAAACTTGTATCTAGCAGTCAGGAGTCAGGACACTGAAAATTAGTTTTAAGAAGTCTTGTAGTAGGTAACAATGATGTGAGTTCGGTGTTGGATTGGTTACAGTTTTATGTTGAATTAAGTTTATAGATTTGTTTTATGTAGTGAAGTGTGGATGGTGGTGAGAAATGTTTAGGCATATCTCGCCACAATTTGTTGCAGTGAGAATGGACAGGAATCTGAGACAAAAGGGTAGTACATTTTGCGTTTATATCAATATGCAGTTAGTCACAGTGTAAAGTACAGAGTATCTTGAGTATGTGGGATAATTACTAAATAAAGGTTTTGCATTATAGACATAGACAATTATTAGAATACATGATAGAAATTTATGAAGTCTTGTTAGCATTTGCTAATCTACTAAAAAGCTTCAATCTACTTTAAATTTTTAAAGTAGATTGAATGTGATATAGGTTCATAGGAAAGCTTTTAATTATTTTTAGTGAAGGAAACTAGTTCAAAATGGTGATTAACTTGATGATCATGACTGTTGGTGATAGGCTGCTTTGTGGGCAGAGGGCTGGGTTCGATCCCTACTAGGAACAAAAACTTGTGTAAATAACATAAATATTGGTGTGCTGGTCTTGGATGATTATGGTGTTATTATGTGTGTGTCTGTTTCTTGAAACACAGGAAAATGGAACAGTATGCGATGAAATTACTTTAATTATTATTTTATTGAACTGCAAATCCTAATTTGATCAGGGTCGGAAGGCATAGATTTTCTCAAATAGCAAAGTAGTGAGGTTAGATTGATTGTTCTAGGAGAATTGTTGGAGAGATATTACAGGATACATTTTTATGTTAAACCAATAAGATTTATGGTTATGCAAATATGTAAATAAGTAAATAGCCTTGTAATGAAGGAACTTACAAACTAGAATAAAACACAATGAGTAGAGAGGCGATTATATCATCATTTAGTAATCCAAAATTGAATTAAATTTTCCCTATGGTGAATGTATGGATTCTGCATGTTTAGTCTTAGAAACACAATTGCACTATAGTTAGTCGGTCTCGAGAACCGAAGCAGGTTTAGGCAAGGGTGATTCTGGCGTCACATATAACAAAAGGATATTGTCCAATTGTCATGTTGTAAGAGTCAGTATGTTTCCACCAAATGAAACTAAATTCCAAGAAGCAGAAACATTGTGAAGGTATCACTTGGGAGACCTGTTAACCGTCAGTATAATTGAAATGTAACTGTGGAGAGTAAGGCAGGTAGATTTGTGTGATGTTCGCATAGTGAACACTAGAAACATTTACATTTGTAAACGGAACAAAATGCGACCATCGTGATTTTGTCTGTAAGTGCGTGTACTAGCATTTGAAGTGTAGCTCTAAATTTTTAGAATATGTGATAATATCACCCCTCAGAGAAAATGATGATGATATGAGTATGATATTATGATAGAAGAAGGAATTGTACGGTGAAATACATAGTTGTTTTACGGTGAAAACCTTTATCTATGTTACGGTGGCCCATGGGTGAAAATCTTGCCTAGTTACTTACTTACATATTTTGTGTACTACAGTGTTCAACAAAAAGTTAGTGTTAGAAATTATTTAGACGGGGGTCGGGGTGAAAAACTTCATTAAAATTCAAGTGACCAGAGTAAAAAAAAATTCTATAAGACTGTCCTACCACGTAAATATCATCCAGCACTAATTGATCTATGTTGTGAATAAAGATACTAAGCAAAAGGTATATTCCTTAAGAGTATTTGACAGTAGGAATATGTTACAAAATGTAAATTAAGATTACCAGTTATTTGACAATATGAGGAATATGATGTTATAAAATTTAAATAATAGATTGGAAGCAGCAGGAAAATTAATTAACTTAACTTGGTTTGAGGTTGGAAATTGGAATAGACATAGGATAGACGGGATTCAGGTTTAATGTAGGCTTGAGTAAGTTTTGTCTTGGGATCTGGAACTCGGTCAGGTATATGGTAGGATTGAGGCGTAAGAAGCAAGATAAACCTGGAATAAAGGAAAAGGAAACATAAAAAAAAAATTATAGTATGAAACAGTATTCCAGTTTTGTTGTGTCGAAAGCAGAAAGTATTACTATTACAAAAGCTTGGTTAATTAAATACCCAATTATATGACTACTAGTGTGAACAGACGATAAGAAAGTAACATGTTAAAATAGCATCAAGTAGTATGAACATCTTTGCTAGCTATAAGCGTCTATGATTTAACTTGTCATAATTATGAGTTAGATTCCTGAAGTAGGACAGCAGGTTTGGAAGATTGTTCTTCATTAGAGACTCTATGACTATCTTCTAATTTATAGTTAAATTAGAAAAAAAAAAAAAATGCTGAACCGATTTTGATAATATATTTTTGTTTGGAAAATAGCCATGGAGGAAACAAGAAAAAAAATACATCCATATTGGACTAGACATCTTTAAGTAAAGT